>JAZKLR010000205.1:0-1370807 GCA_037103525.1 Ganaspis brasiliensis | reverse complement strand
TGTGCCTAAAAGCTTGCCAGTTATTTAAAATTCCGAAAAAAAATTAATTGAATTCATGTCCTATAGATTGAAATTAAAAATTGTTGTTTTTTTTTTTAAGTCAAAGCTGAAATATTTTGTGAAATTATGCAATTTTATCACTGCTAAAAATCGAGATCGAATGTGTATCAATTGAACACAGTTTGTGATAATTATAGGAACTTTTTAACAATTTTGAAATTTTAACTTAATAATAATAATACTATTGTACGGATTTTCACTTAATATTTAACTGCAAAGAATGGTTTGGCTAGTTCAATAGTTCTTAAGGCAAATACTTGTCTATAAGAGTGTTGGACAAGCAAGTAATAAAGAGTGGAAAATGTAAGTAGATGAACTCAAGGGTGGAAAGCGAGAGAAAAATTTTGTAAGAAAGGAATGGCAGAAAAAAAAGGGAGGGAGGAAAGTAAGGAGGAAGAGAGAAAGAGAGAAATACTCGGCACACAGATTTCACAAAGTGTAATAATACGGCTTGCTCCATGCTAATGGTGCTGGTCGTCAGGCTGTTATATTGAATTTTTTTCTTAATTAAAACGATTAATATTACAACAACTACTACATATTACAACTATTATTATTATTACTACTACTATACTACTACTACTACTATTATTATTACTACTGCGTATAAGTATTTATATATTTACAATTGCGTGGTGTGGAGTGGAACATTGTGATATAATAGATTGGTGCTAACACCTTATTGAAATTGAGAAGAATTTTAAAGAAAAATTGTGCAATATTGCGATAGTAATGGAATGAGGCGTTATCTTCCAGAGGTTAATTATTTACGTTTATCTATTAATGATATTGAATAAAAGGGCGTGAGAGAAACGTCTAATGTCTTTTGATTGTTTTATAATCATCCCTTTTTTGAATAATTTGTCAAATGCCAAATTAGGACTTTAAAATGTTGCATACCTATATAGTTGCGGCTTAAAGAACTTGAGTGTTTATTTTGCTTTTGAAGAGAATTAAATGATTTCCTTTTTATGTAAAAAATGGATACTTTATTTTATTAAATAAATTGTTTGGTAAATTGTTTGTTATGAGAAAAATAAATATTAGTGTGTGTCGTCCGTACCCTATACTAAAAATTGTCAAAATATTCTAAATTTTGTTTTACGTTTCATAAATTGACTTTTTTTCCCTTTCATATTTGTAATGCTGCCTTCATTTTCGTGTAAACAATTCTTGTTTATTGGGAATTTATTTATTGAAATATTAAATTTGTTTTCCACATGACTCGAAATTTTGTTGATTTAATAAGAGGAAATTTATTTTTCTTAAATAAAAATGTTTTAATAATTAACACATACCTACAATTAATTATAAATATAGAAAATTTGCTAAAATTACAAATTGTTAAATACATTTTAATTCTTCTATCAACATTTAATTAAATGAGACTTTTTTAGAATATATTATAACAATGAAAGTATTTTCTATTTTGACAGTTTATTAAAACTTTTTCAAAGATTTGTTCTTTTCTTTTTTTAATTTTTCTTAAACTTAATCAGTTAGAAGTTAGTCACTGACTTACTTTTGGCTGATTAATCAGTGAAATTTTAGTGACTGAATTTAAACGAGTCGATTGATATAACCATCCTTGTAAGCATTGTCTAGGCACTTACAGAGATAAAGTCTCTCGTCAACTTTGTTTTTACCTTTTATTTAGAATTGGCTCGAAATGAGTTTTTTAACATTTTTATTATTTTTTCCATTATCTGCTCTTCTAATAGTAAATAGTTTTCAATCTTTGTGAGAATGAATGTTTGACGAGAGCCTTTGCTCTATCAAAAACAAGAACAAAAACCATTTTCAGGGATTAAGGGAAAATGATAGAAAGAAATGCGAACGAGTGAAGTTAAAAAAGAAAACTATGGCTGTGCAAGAGAACATTATGCAAGTAGTTAGATAGACGTAGGTGTTACCTAGGGAATATAGGCTTAACTGATAGAATAAGAGCATGTTTTTTAGACGTTTCTTTCTCACGCAAAATATTCCACTGATTGATAACGTCACATTCTTTGTACATTATTATACTAAATACATTTTTAAAATGTACTATTATTAATATCTCTTTATATAATAATATATAGAAAATACGGTTTCATTATGGATATATATGTATATAACTCTCACATATATGTATATATCTATCTTCATACATATTAAAAAAAAAATATATATATATACATTTTGTTATTTTTGGGCGGGAAAATGGGAGGGTGGGAGGGAGGGAGGGAGGGAAGTGTGACGAATTGAAAAAGGAAGTTGTATATTTGTAATCGTAAGGGACTTTTCCTACGATATTATACATAAAAATGTAATGGCGAGCTCTTTATGTACTTCAAAATTTTTTTCATCAGCGAACGTATCAGACTGAAGTTGTGTGTTGTATGAATAATGTGGAATATCAATTGACTATCTCAGTGAAGTACACGAATAAATATTACGGGCAATTGCGACACCTATTAAGGAATTCCATTACTGAATTAATTTCACTCTTATAAAAAATCCTGTAAAATAATAAGTTTAAAGTTAATTGAATAGTGGAATTTTTTGAAAGGTTGAGCAAATTCCCTAAATTTTCTTCGTGTGCATATTTAAAAATTGTATCGTGTACATATACAAAAGTGTATGTGTATATATTACTTAGAAAACAGTCACTGTTACATTTTTCAAAATGAGAAACCAAACTTAGGAATATTTTTTACATATATTTTGAAATCACGCACACTATTTTCCTTATAGAGCTTCTTCCTTTAATTTGTTCTCTCTTCCCCTTTTTTTTTTAATTTTAATGGCAACAATTTTATTTACGGGTTTCACTCTTTCCTCACTTCCCATTTGGTCTCCTTTCTTTCTCTATACACGTGCGGATACTTATGCGTTTCTTATACGCCGCTCTTAATTTATTGTGTTCCCTGTTTGTTATTTTTTTCCTTTTACAATTGTTTTTTTTTCTACAGTCACAGAGTAACTGCGGCACTATGTATGGTAATCCATAATCGAACTGTTAGAGTTTTATGAATATAACGATACGTTTGTACCAAACATTGTAAAAAATGGTAAACTTTAGGGGATTTAATATAAGCGAGATATAAAGGGAAAGAAAAAGAGAAAATGCGATACCTATTGATCTAGCATAAAATGAATGAATCGTCGAATCAGTTGTTAATCGGATGAAAGCTCGCGATCACTAAAGAATAGGGTCGACGAGGATAACATTTTTGCAGCCAATTGGAAATTGTTTTCATATACGTTGAAAGTTATAGAATATAAAATCTTTCGTTCTAAAAGTAATATATACGCTACGAAAATGTGATTAATTCACAAATCATTATTAGAACTATAATTTTAAAGTTATTTTTATTATTTCTGATTATAATTGTATTGTCTAACAAGAAGGTCTTAAGTTTATGATTGCATTATGATTATAATTACAATTATATTATTATTATTATTATACTTATATTCTTATGTTATTATTATTATTATTATTATTATTATGAATTATTATTATTATTATTATACACGTGTCTTTTTAAATCTAATGTAAAAAATATTATTTGCGGATGATGAAAAGTTTTAAACAAAACAAAAAAAAAATAATCGCAAGAATTAATCATATGTGCATTTAATGTATTTCGTACTAATTTTTTGATTAAACATAATTGTGTGTTAACCGACTGGTCTTCGCTTTCTTTTCCAAATCACTTCTAATCATTAGTTTTTGAGTCAACATTATAGGGAAACATAGAAAGAGAGAGGTGTGTGCGATTTTATTCCGAGAGAAAAGAGCGATTTTACACTAATTTTTTTCTTAGTTTTACTAATGAGTTTGAAAGTATAAATTGCCGAGATAATGACTTTGTGGCCTCTTTGATGAAACTGGTCGCTGTTCCTCTACTTACTTACACTATCCTGAGTTAAAGGCGCAAGCGCCTCCAAGAATTTGTGAAAAATTGCCCTGCAACAAGTAATATCACGACCTGCTTCAATGCCACCATAATTCGCATTAGAATCGATCGATCTGTCTAATTTAACTATAACGGGTTACGCCCTTTTCATGGCAAATCAATACAGTCAAAATGGAAAAAAAGATTTTCTAATTATCATAGAACTCTTAAAACTCTTCAAGACTTTTTATAAACATTAAAAAAATATACCCTAACAGTTTTGAATAAAATGTTTAAATTAAAAAAGTTTAACTATAGGTACATTTTAATGAAACATTCTTGACAATGTATGTTTATTAAACAAATTTTTTAATCTATCTGGTGCAATTTTTTTTTTATTTTCTAATGCGCTCAGAGAAAAAATTACAAAAGTTTTTAAGGAAGTGTTAAATAAAGACGAAAAGGAGCAGAAAATTGTTTTCAATCACTCAGTGAATAATCGTTGCAGTGTACTTTGAATTTCCAAGTTCACTTATAAACTTTTTGATCTTAAGAACGGTCTCCAAGAGCATTAAGAACTTTTCTTGTGTGTAGAGATTCTACAAGTTTTAATTACCTGCCTAGAGTTCCTCCTGCTTGCTGAAGCATTCAATTCAATGGTTTTCTTCGATTCAATCAAGCGCACATTAAGGAAAATGTACAAATTATCTTGACAGTACAAATTATCATATATTTATTTTGAAATTTGTAGTTGAAAATGGTTACAGTAATTATTCTGTTCAACAGGGCGCCTTTGCTTTATTAAAAATATTACTTGACTTTAGGAAGAAAAGTTTTGATGAAATAATTTTTACATTTGTTGCTTGTTATAACATATTTCTTTTTGGATCATTCCATTCTACAAAATATTATCCAATTTTATAAATTTTAACCAGTATTGATGTCAAAACATGAAAATTAATGTTTAATCTTTAAGTTTTTCTTAATTTTGTATTAATTTAACACTAGTGAAATAAAAAATGATAATTTTCACACCGCCAACGGCCATATTGAGTAGTTCTAAAGTAGACCAATATAGGGGCGTGTAGTAAATTTAAACTGCCAATACCTAATTTCCAATAAGATTATATTCAAAAAAAGTTTCAGGACCAGCGTACAATTTTCACAGTTGATATAGTTTAACTTAAACAGTGCTAGAAACTCCCGTTTATTTTCCCAAGTTTTGTTTTTGACCGAAACAGATATGCGGGTGTAAAATTAAGATGTTCAAGTTTTGGCATAAATACTGATTTAAAACAAAAACTATTAAATTTGATTCAAAATTTTATTAACAATCCGAATTGTAAATTTCATATTGACAAAATTATTTTCAAAAAATTAAAGTTTAAATAAAATTGCTCCTGCAAGAACAAAATCTTGGTAAATGATTTGCTCTGAAATCGACAACCTTTCTTTATTGAAGTAAATTAAAGAGAGTACTGAAAAATAAAAAGAAAGAGCCCTTATTATATTACTCCTTACTTCTCCTAGCTTATATAATTGTCACGCTTTCGTTGAGTTAATATTACAATTCTAGATGAGATAAAAAACATAAAACAAAAAGGATGTTGCACTTAAAGAGATAGACGGATAATTCTTCGTTGTCCCCATTTTCTTGCTGCGCGAACTGCGGATCAATAGCAACACGTAATATCACACTTTATGATGTTGTAAAGATTATTTGATAAACTAAATCTCATAAATATATGTGAAAAAAATATGTAAATACATGTGAAAAGACAGGCGGAAAGCCGCACGCACAACACCCATGCAATTATTCATCAAGCCGGACATATTAAATTAAATTAGGTCCCTTCTGATTTTTGTCTGGTTTCTGTTGTTACAGACCTGAAAAATTGGCGGATTTCTCAGATTTTTGAGAGACAGAGTAACTCGGACGAGAGGAGGCGGTGTTCTCTATGTGGCAAGGTCGTTACCAATGTGAGAAATCATTATTACGTGCATTTTCCCGGAAAATACGCCTGTCCACTCTGTCCCGCTGTTTACACGCGCAGTGACACCCTTCTCACTCATACGCGTATGAAGCATGCGAATTTTCAACAACCCATTCAATTTTCTCGATCTCAATTTAATTGTAATTTGCCCGTTTAGCAACTGTGAAATTTAATCTCAAATAATGCAAAATTTTACTTCCGTTGGCTGTTAAAAGAAGTATTTTTAAAATTAATTCAGTCACTTAAAACATCTTGTTTTATTTTTTATATACGAGTCAAAAACATTTTAATATAAGATTTTTTAAGCAACTTTGTATAGTCAAATTAAGATACTTCTTTTTGCAGTGTTGGAATTTCACTAAAGAGAAAAGGATGTTACTCTAATTTTTTAACAAGGTAAACTCTAAATCTTTATTTAAACGATATATAGGAAATATTAGACTTATGTACAACTAATTTGTTAATTAATTTAAATTATTACACAATTTTTTTACTATTTTACAAAATTTGCATTCTCTACAATATTAATGTTCTAATCACTGAGAGAAGGATATTTAATTTAATAATGGTAAAGAAAAATAGTTTCAAAGTACATTTAATTTGTTATACTGATTACAATCTCTGTCTTTTTAGAATCAAATGATAGGCATTTTTTAGCTTTAAAACAATAATAATTTCAGTGATTTACTTCCAAACTGTAATAATTTGAAAGATGCAATGAAAAAAATTTATAATACACTTTCCACATTACTTGAGTAAATTTTATTGAATAATAGTTAAAATTTTAAGATGTATTCAGTTTATAAAAAAATAACTCGTATGCTTAAATTCATTATGATCTCAAGTACCTATCATATTTTTTTCGCAGTGAAATGAACATTATTTATTACTTGTAAATTGTAATTATAGGGAAAATTTTTTATTCATTTTTATCATTAATCATTTTTTCAAATCCATGATGTCAAAACATATAATGTATTCCATACTACATTAAAAATGGCAAATTACTAAATTAAATGCGAAGTTTGGTATTTAAATTTTGATCTGCGCAGACAGTTGATTTTTCATATTGGAATTCTTTTAATACCTATTTTGTTATAAAATTTCCTGATCGTATAAATAATAATTGAAGCAATATGAAATATTCATCAGAGTTTGAATTAAATTTTAATCAACTGAGTAAAAAGATGATGATGAGCATCAGAGTTTTTATCAAACTCATTAAATTTTTTGCATCCTTCATGTAAATTAAAAATGATAAAACTCATAAATTTAAAATTTTATTTTTAATAATAATTTTAGATTTAATTTTCTTGTTGAGTTTCTATTCACATTTAATTTTTATTAATTATAATTTCAAATTTGGTAACTTGGATTAGAATCAATAAAATTTATTAAATGTTATCTATAATATTGATTTATCAATTTGTTTTAAAAGGAAATGTTAAAGCTAAAAATACTAATCAATTATACGTTAGTTATTTAATTTATAATATGAATATTATCATGATTTTAGGAAAAATATACCATGATATTCCAAAACTAATACAAAATATGAAAAAAATTTCATAAACGCTGCTGTAGGGAAACTTTAATATATTTTTTAACTTACGTTACCATCATTCTATTGAATATTTATAAAATACTTTATTAAATCTGCTTTTTTTAAAAAGGAGGAGTTCTTCAAAAGAATTTGTCTCGTTTTTCTATGTTTAATAAATAAAACTTTAGTGCATAGTTGCAAAAATTTACATTAAAATTTGGCTGTGAATTTTCAAAAAGGTATTTTACAAAAAGACGATTTTGAAAATGTCAATAATAATTATAACTTCAAAAATTGTACAAATCTCAATTAATTTTAGTATGTATATATTAAATGGACATTTCAACAATGAGGTTGAATATTTGTGTATTTAGTTATTCAAGTATCAAAAATGTTATGGACCATTTCTAAATGTTTCTGTACTATCCCCATAAGATGACAAATTCAAATTAATAGGTAATCAATTTTCAAAAATGATTTAAATCAAGCAAATACTAATATGAATAAAACAATGATTTTTAATTAAAGATTTTTAAAAAACTTTAATTAGATTTTTAATTTTCAATTTAACTTTAAATATTAATATAATGGTTGAATGAAAATTGTTAAATGAATAATTGAAAGAAATTAATTCTTAAATAAAAATCTGTGATGACCATTGTGAATGTAAATCTTTTTCTTACTCTCAATCTCTCTTTATCTTTCTATTTTCCACTCTCTCGTTTTCCCTTTTCATTTGATTAAAACTGATTAAAACATCGCTCAAAAACGTAGCAGTCTTATTTAACTATCGATGTACTTGCAAATGTAAAGCAAAGTTTTTACAATAACTGACAAAGATAGAATAATATTTTTTCCTTAATTATAATCTTACTGATGTATCTAATGAAAGTGAGTTGCAGAAATTAGGTCGATTGTCATTTGAAAAAAAAGGAGAGACAACAGACATTGTAAATATCGTATAAGAATTTTTGATCGAGCTTCCGCATAGACGAGCGTAGACTCTTAAGACCAGACACTATGTGTTCTTCTCAAACGAATGCGAAAGTGAAAATTAAAGTGCGAGTGTTCGTTTGCATGTTCTGTAAAAATCTTAGAAGAGTTTAAAGAAAAAAAACTCAAATCGCCAAATGATTTTCCTTTGCTAAAGTAGCAATCGGAAGAAAAAAAAAGCACAAAACTTGTTCTGAAATTTCTTTTTTTTTATTCAATAGTAAATTGACTTTCTTTGCACATAGTTCATTCTACAGGCAAAGGAAAATCATCTGCATTAATTTTTGTGAGATTCTGTGTGAACTAAAAATTTTTACACTGTTAACGCGTTTCTCCATTATGTATAATTAAATCGTGTAATATTAATAATTATAAAGAGCATACATAAAACACAAACATCAAGAGAGTCTATGTTTAAACTGGGAGATTTTCATTCCTATACTTTTATATGTACTACGTCCTATCTAGAAAGCACCAACGATTCTTTTAGACGTTCAAGTCTAAAATATGTTCGTTGTAATAAATACGGTGAGGCTCGAAGAATTTATCGTGTACACTATTTGACAGATGTAATATATTAATAAACGCTGTGGATCAACGCTAAGGACTTTAATATCAATGATTAATCTCCTTTACGTCTTTCACCTTCTTTCATCTTCATTTTTTTCCATTTTCATTTGTACTTTAAAAAGCTCCCATTATTCTTAACTAAAACAATAAAATACAGAACAACTCTGTTCAAAGGAATTGCATATTTTATTAATCAAACTATTTCAAATGAGATATCACAGGATTTTAAAAATACGTTCCTCAATTTATAGAAAAAATTGTTCCAAGTGGAATTTTTTTTAATTTGAATTTAATCACATCAAGTACATATTAACTTTTACGTCCCGTTGTATATTAATAATAAAATGGATATTAAATTTCTTTCTGCTGAATAAAAAATTAACGCAGCATATAACTTTTCGAAACTGAACCCTGCCTGATCTTTAGAAATTCACATTAAATAGCTTTTAAAAATTAAAAAAATATTTTGATTACAGCCTAACTTTCGTTTTCATTCGTTTATTATAATTATAAATATATTTTTAATTAGTAAAATTAGAATTTTGTCAGTTTTGTCTAGTTTATTACATCTTAAACTTAAGTATAATTATTATCAATTCACTTGCATCATCATTCTTTTCACACGTTTGATATAATGACAAATCTTTTCTACAATATTTCCTCTTAATGTGCACACTAACAATTCTTTTATATTCTCCTCCTGTCTGTCACCCTTTCTAATATAAATTCTTTAATCTCATCAATTTGCCCTCCTAATGCCTTATAATGTACGTATAAATAAGTGTTCTAAACTTTCCTCTTCCCATGAAAAAAGACTACCATTTCCGTCCTTGTATACCCCTTATACGCTCTTCCTATATTTCCGCATCTTATTCTGGACCAAATCTCTTGACACTCCTTAACTCTACTTCTCTTATCTAAGTAAGTCATTCCTTCTTCTCCAGACATAATCTGTACAAATAAAATAAAATATATCAATTTATGATTTTTGTTATAAAATTCAACAATTCGGTTTACCTATTATTTATACTAATAATATAAAAAAATATAAATAATTTATGCCCCTCTATTAAAAATTCTGTCATCGTTTCAGAAATTAAACACAACGCGCATGCGCATATTTAGTACCACGCATGCGCGAGGTTGATTGTAACAGAAATTTCTGATACCGTATCAGTAAAATATATCGGACCAGTTACTTTCCGTTTACGATGTAACTACAGTCACTGTTTCAGATTTAAAGAATATTATAATTTCATTTATATCGAAATCGAGAGGAACTTTATATTTTGTTTTTCTTGTGTACCGGTTTATTTAAAATACTAGACTGTGTTTTTTTTTAAATTTTTTATTATTTTCTTCTTTTCTTTTAATAATTCGTCTTTTTAAGGTTTTATTATTTTGACACTTACGACAAACTTGTGTGACTTAAAAGAGATTCTCAAGTTTCTTTTCTTAGACAGAGGACTTTCTCAGATCCAGTTGTGTTCCAGTGGCTTTTGTCTTCTTCTACATACTCAACAAGAAGTTTCTTTAAATGTTTATTATAAATGTGAATGAATGCTGTTGATTGTTACTGTTATTTTTTTTTAACAATTTTCATTTTTTTTATGAGAATGCTTGTGTTAGGAAAGAGAGGTGTGAGATACTTACAAACTAATTTCGTGTATAATTAGCATAAGTGTAATACAGGTGTACCAAGTTTGGAAAATTGCCATGAGACACGCAGTGGTTCTACGATGACGAATTTAAAATTAAAAAATCTACTTGGGTCATAAGTCATAAGAAAATTGCTATCAAAACTTGTTAAATCGGTTTCAGAATTTCCGTTAATTGCTTCTTTTTAGTATATTTTGTGTTCTCGGTTTTCAGCAATAGTGATAGTAAGTAAATAGCAATTGTAGGTATTTTTTTATGAACGATTTGAGTTGAATAAGTTAAAATCAACAAAAGTTGCCTTATCTCTGCAGAACAATGAAAAATTTAGTTCAAAATATATTCAGTATATAATTTTCCAAATGAAACATTCACAATTAGTTAAAAGTTAGATCCATTCTTTGAGATAAAATTGTTTGTGCTTTTATTAAAGATATTCTTTGTGTACCTCCGCATGAAAAGGGCCTACTTCGACACTATTGGACTTATCTATATGACCACATTCTTCATTAAATTTCGGACATTTTGAGATGTCTTGGATCCTTTTAGATGAAAAATTCACAAAGTTACAAGCATTCAAAGTTAACAGGGTCAAACCCTAGTTTTCAGAAAAACGAGTTTGAAGTTCAAGATTACCATTTTGAAAATTGAAAATAAAATTATTTTGCGCTTTTAATTACGATAAAGTTATGATAAACGCATGATTCGACGTGGGACATTACGTAGTTTGTTTTTCTGCAATAAAAAAAATCGAAAATCTGAACTTTTTTAGAAAAATGAGAATATTCCGGAAAATAAAATCGACAAAGTGGTCCCTTTTCATGTGGTCGTACACATTTAGCAATACACTGAGAAAATTAACCTTAAAAGGAACGTATTTAAAAGTACATAAGATATTGGCAGTTTAAATTTACCAAATGCCCCTATCGGTTACTTTGGGAATTATTCAATATGGCCGACATCAGAGTGGAAATTGACAATGCTTATACACTGAGTTTAGTATTTTTTTTTAAAAAGAACAAGATTTTGAAATGATTTTAGAAGTGAATGATAATTTTATAATAGTGATAATTATTTATTTTGTGTGAAAACAATGGAATTTGAACAAAAATTTCGAAATTTCTCCTATTCTACAAAAACAAGTCATCTTTTCTATACAAACTCCACTTTTAATATTATTAATTAAACAAAACACCAGTAATTGTGTGTGGTTTTGAATTTAATGCACTGGTTAAAAGGCACAGAGAATAAATTTCGAGTTTTTCTGTAGTTTTATTACTGACACCGCACAATATTATCATACTAGAATTAACTACATTTTGGCCTTCTATCATATTAGATCATATTAGATGTTCTATCATATATAGATGACGGAGTAGCTTTGAGGAAGAAAATAAACTGCTTTAAGCTTGAAGCTAACTTTATGTTAAATGATAACACTTAGAAAATAATAACTTGTTGCAAAAATAAACATCGAAAACCAACTGCTACATTGCACTGTCTTTATAAAAAATCACACTGATGTCGGCCATCTTTGTTTTGATACAAGTGGCGCTTCGCAGCCCGCAGTGGTAGTTTTCTTTACCAATAGTTAAAAGGAAATAAATATTAAAGAAAGAATTTACGAATTTTTCCTGTCAAAATCGAGTTGAGATTCACAAAATGTAAGCAGCCTTTGCATGTTTGGAAACAAACTTGTAGTTGATCAAAATTAACCTTTTTGAATGGTAACCAATGGGTTATTCAAAACTTTGAGTTGGTTTGCAATAATCTAAAATTCCAAGTATGTTTTTAAGCAAGTGACAGTTAGCTACTATAACCTTAAAACTTGCCAAATGTCAACAGAAACTCATAACCGAATTCACTTGGTTACAAATAAACTCGCGTCTTGCAAGTGTTATTCTAACAGCCTCACTCAGTAAGTTTCAACTGTAATTTAGTTATATTTAGCAATTTAATTTTCTCAGTGTAGTTTAGATTGTCTTCTACAAGAAATGAAATGAAACAAACCTTGAATAATGTCGAGACAAAGTTTTTCGAAAGCATTTTATAAAGGTTGAAAAATGAATGGATTAAAATGCGTAGGTACTGTAAAGGGAAAATATTAAATGATGATTTGGAAGCTAAGTTTTAGTTTAGCCTTATCAGTGGCATGAATTCTCGTATCGTCATCGTGGCAAGTACTGTAAATTATAAAGTTGTAGAACCTAGAGTGTAGAATGTGTATACGGAGGCTCGGCCAAGTGGCAAGAAGCTTCCGGTAGCAAAGCAGACAGGAAGAATGCATGAAGGCATTTGGGTTTACAGGTACAATGCCGAGTGTACCAGTTGGACTTTCATATCACGAGATGTTCGCCGTATCACTGGGCAGTCCGGCACTCTGGAGGTGTCGAGCTTGCGGGAAACAAGTGACCAACCGATGGCATCACTTCCATATACACACAGCCCAAAGGTCACTTTGCCCCTATTGTCCAGCGACCTACAGCAGAATCGACACCCTACGGTCTCACATACGCACCAAACATAGAGAACTACTTTTTGCTAAAGGATCTTTATAGAGCATGGGGATCCTGGGGAGGAAGCGCCGACGACTCAAGGCTTCTGTTTAACTTCCAATGGACCGTCCTTTCCGACTGATGCCTTTAGGACAAATCTTCCATCTCAGTCTTTATTAACAAGTCCGACCTCGAGACCCAATTCATTTTTTTTATACAAAGGGACTTCCATTGCCTTATTTCACCTCGGACTAAACAGAAAGTTGCTCTTATCAACACCGTTTCCCTTCCTCGCCAAAAAAAAGGATCCTCTTGTTCCTCCAAAATTTTTATCTTCCTCAGAGAAAACTCTTTTTACGAATCAGGAAGCTTCTCGATTTATGGATCTCAATCAACTTTTGTCTTGCTCGCAAATCTATAGGAAGTAAGTTGTGATCTTATTCTTAGTTTTTGTACAGCAGTCCTCATATGGACTACAAGAATTTTTATTGTATTACTAAATTATCATAACATATGTGTAATTACTTTCCTAGGTATTTATCTTTTCATTAGTTTTAACAAAAACATCGTTTCTGTTTGTCTTTTTTATTTATTTTTCAGATAAACTAGAACCTTTGAGGTGTCGCTAGCTCGTGGGTAGGATACACTCCTGTTAGATATACTTTCCCGTTTCTCCGCTCAACCTTCTCACCACCAAATAATGTAAACAAAAAATTTAAAAAATATATTACCCCTGGAACATTGACTCCTCAAAGGTTTTAATTTATTTGTACAGTAGAACAATGTTA
The DNA here is from genome assembly GCA_037103525.1 of Ganaspis brasiliensis. Lineage (NCBI taxonomy): Eukaryota > Metazoa > Arthropoda > Insecta > Hymenoptera > Figitidae > Ganaspis > Ganaspis brasiliensis. The sequence goes on along the minus strand of JAZKLR010000205.1, from coordinate 1,356,824 downwards.
AATGAACAATAAAATGGTTTAAGCAACTACAATTTTGTCAGAGTATTATTAGGTATTGTTGTGCTTGATCATATTCGTGTCAATCATTTGGAATTAACAAGTTAACAATTCAAAATATCAGAAGTATGTTTTATTCCAAATTTAAAAAAAAACACTGCTGACCTGAAAGAGTTGACCTAATATGTTTTGAAGATATCAAAATTAAAATTCATTTTCATTAACGTAGGTTTACTATATAATATACAATTACAATTCTTGCAAATAAAAATCATTAACAATTTCTTTCTAAGTAAATTAAAAGATTAATATTTCCTGTAATATTGTATATTTGGAAACTCTCTTAAATTGAAACAGTGAAATTGTCGTTGTTTCGATTTAAGAGAGAAGAGTCTGTACAGAAAATTTGAAGCAATGTATACCTATAAAATAAGGTAAACGTCCCGGTTGTGAAACAATGACCCCATTGCCCCTGGATATGCTACTGTAGTCAAAATTATACAAGTTTTTAAAATTAAATTGACGTTTCACATACTTATCATCAATTTAACACAAAATTATAAATTTGAGTTCAGTTTGGTAAATGTCATTCACGATTTGTTATTTTAATACACTGAGAAAAATTTTTGGTAAAAATTCCTGTGCTGTTCACTATAAAAGCGTCATAATTGACAGTTCCCGAAATTTTACCGTGCTGTCTTACAATTTTTACCGGATTTCCCACAATTTTTACCAGAAAATCCGGTAAAAATTGTAAGACAGCACTGTAAAATTTCGGGGACTAACAATTATGACGCTTTTATAGTGAAGGCACAGGAATTTTTGCCAAAATCTTTTTTCAGTGTACATACACATTCTGGTCTCTTTGATTTTTTGCCGTTTTCGTTAAGTATTATAAACAAAATACGTTTTTTAGATTGTATTATCGTGAGAATACGTATAGACAATTCTGCTTCTCAAAAATATCTAACCCAACTTGAAACCCGTTTCATAACCGGGACATTTACCTTATATTTGCACATCTTAATACACAATTCATTTTAACGATTGTTATTTTTTATTTATTTATTTTATTAAAAAAAATAAAAAATTCTTTTTAAGCCTCAATCAAGTTATCTATACTGATTTCATCTGAATTTTTGCATCGAGTGTCTATTGAATCATTAAATTTTACATTTAATTATTGATTAGATGTGTAAGTGTTACATATGCTTTTCAAGGGTGTTATAATTTATTGATGTTATTTAATGTACCCTTGGTGCTGTCGGTATATTATATCGATTGTCAAATTTAATGAATAAGTGTCATAGACGTACTCAAAAGTTTAAGAACAAAGTTTAAAAGTCCTTTAAGGGTCAGAGAAAACTTTCTGTCGCGATACTGTTACCGCTTACTATGCATATTCTTCTATTGAAAATTATTGAATAGCACTCTATAAATTTGATTTAATCGTAAAATTTGAGTAATTCAAATCAGTGATTGATGCTTTTAAATTATGCCTGTAGTTTACGAAACACGATCTTTATGAAAATTATTATCACGGTGGATTAAAATGGTATAATAATTGATACCTTTTTTTAGCTACTATCGTCCAAAAACAATAATTTAATATTTATTAAACAATACCTGATCAAATTCACGAAATTCAAAGGACAAGTCACTCATTGATTTAAATTGCTTCAAATTTTTCCTAACTCAGATTTAAGGATCAAAATTGCTTCGACGAAAATTTGACGAATAAATTGGCAAAATAATTTTAGAAATTTTTATAAAGTACTTAATTTAGTCATAAATTTAATAGGTATTTATTTTAGTTTATTTAAAATTTTCAAATAGGTATTACAGAGGCGATTTTTAAACAAAACTTGTAATCTTCCAATTAGCACAAAACCGTAACTTTATGTAGTTAGACTTAAAATGTTTCTATTTGCCAAGTAAATTATTGTTGCTTTTCAAGGAGATTTAAGGAATACTAATTTTTTAAAATACATTAAGTTAGAATATAAATTTCAAGTATGAAAACAAGGAGAAAGATGGTCGGAGCTTTTGCGGCTCTGAAAGGTCTAAGCGGTCTAATGAGCTAGTGATCTATGTTAGACTGAAACAAACGCTGTGATCTTAAAACACCGAAAAAAATCCATGGTACTACGAATCATTACTGTGAATATTATTTGTTTCATTGTGAGTGACCAGGCGATAAAGCGCTAACACACACGGTCTAATTTGAGCGAATTTAATTTTCAAATTTTTCATTTCATTTTCCCTGTGAGGCGAAATATTGTTGAATTCAATCCAACTGTAATTGTTAGCAGTATTGCGCCGACCTTGATAAAAAAAATTGTACATACACTTATAGGTCGACCGAATTTTAATAATTATTCGATTTACGTCGTTTTCAAAAGCACAGGGCATGCTCTATTAAATTATATATTCGTAATTTAGTAAACAAATTAAAAATCTTCTCTACATTACATTGTCTCTTTACATTTTTTAATATTTATTTTATTTTTTAAAATTATAGTAACAGAATAGCTTGATACCTTTTTTCGATATATCAGTAATTATAAAAATGAAATTAAAGATTTTGTAGCTTTCTAAAAATGAGCCTTTACAAATTATCGAGTGCTCTTGCTTCATCGACAAACTTTTGGTGTTGTAAGATACCTTAAACCTTAAAGGGAGAGACTTCAAAGAGAATTTCGAATTTAAGGGTTGGAGTTTATTAGCTCGGTCACACAAGTTTTTCAAGTGTAAATAATTTTATTCAGGACATTGTTGTACGTGTACAAAACCAATATTTTAACTTTATTAAACTACTAAAAATATACGTTCATCGAAAAATTTCAACAGTTTACAAAAATATATTTTTCAAGATAACAAATACATTATAGGTTTCTTGTAAGTACAAAAGAAAACTATATAACAATAGAATGATATAATTGTAATAAAAATTATTATTCTATAACATACTGATAATAAAGGTGATTATGATGATTAAAAATAATATAAACTATAATTATAAAAAAATTTATAATCCTAGAAAGAACGGCATGCCCTTTGCTGAAGGCGACGTTATATCGGTCCGAATTCTATTAATATAAATATTTTACCTCAATGCATACTCTACAATCGAGTAGAATGGAATGGAGCTTTAAAAATTATATATATATACATTATATATATATATATATATATATATAGATATACCTTCATTTCTCTATGGACCAATTTTTTTCGCAACAGATGTGTAACATTTAAATGTGAGGTTCCTAACTTAATCTAGGGAGTCACAATCGAATATATATGATATAGGCACTCTGTACATTGAAATAATTAATATCAGTGCATGTACATAATTAAATCTTAATAAATGCTAATTCCTTTGCACACACGTAAAATTCAAATTCTCTCTTGAAGCAATGAGGGTTTTTTGAAAAAAATTTGATATGTATGAAAAAAATTTGTCGGACAGAATGTTCCAAATTGGATCTTGAATAATTCGTAGAGATAAAAATAAACAGTTAAAGATCAATTTTTTTTTAGAGAGACGAATTTTCAAGAAAAAGTATATATGAAAATAAACCAGTGGATACAATATAAATTTAATAGCAAATTATAATTGATTTCATTTTATCATCTTTAATGAAGAATTCATAATTAATAATGTGGAATAAATTTCTGAGTTTTTTAATGGAACAAATTAACTTCAAATTTTAATGTCATTTTTCTAGTTAATTATTTGTCAATTTAATGTAATATATTCTTTAAATAGATGCCTACGATAAAGTAATTTAATTACCATATATTTAAAGAATAACATTATAAACTCTTCAAGCTTGAAATATTATTGGTTTCTAAACACCAATATTTCTCTAAAAAACATAATAAGTAATACTTAAGTTGAAAAATTAAGTATTACAAGAAATAATTTTACAAATTGACACTATATCAGTGTAGAAAAGAAAGAAGTGTTTAATTAATTTAATCCTTTAGAATCAGAATAATTTCATTAATAATTATAATGAATTAATAATTCAACGTCCAAGCTATAGAATTTCTATTTCTATAATGAGCTCCCAATGGGAGCTTATTTTTCTGAACTTTTCAACTTTTTGTATTATTCGAAATCCAAAACTTTAAAAAAGTTTTTTTAAAATATATAAATAAAATTTCTGATGTTGGGTAATATTTTTTTTTTCAGACAATAAAAATGTTTATATTTGTATATAATTATAATTATATACTTATTAGAGCAGACCCTTCCAACCTATCGAAATTTGCAAATCGGTACAAATATTAACTCTCTCTTTATTCTTCAATAGTAATTTGATCAAAGCCTCCCCACTTTTTTGGTATACAATCAATGACCATTGTAAGAAACTAAAATTTTGAATTTTGTAATTAAAAATAATATTAATTTTTTCTATGCGAAGCATTATATACGGCTACTAAAGGATTAAACTTTTTATACCTGATTTTTATAATTGTACACAACAGTCTCTTGCTTTTTTTTTAAAAAATGTACAATTGGAATGTCAATTCGATTAAAATACTATTATTTTAAAATTCAAATTTTTTATATGAATTAACAATAAAGATGAAAAAATATGAAAAGATTTATATTATAATAAAATTTGGATGTTCTTAATTTTTAGTTGATGCTTCAATTGAGGATGTTTATAATTAATAATAATAATAATAATAATAATAATTATAATAATAATGTAAAGTCAGAAATACTCGTGATGCTCAAATCCGTGTTGTTAAGTAAGTTGTGTGGTTTTAAGTCGTGTTAAAAGTACGAGTCTCGTCAGAGTAAATTAGTTTATTCAGACGACTCAAGCTCGCTATCTGTCGCAAAGCTTTTCAGAATAAATTTAATTAGTAAGTGAAAACGCCGAAAAATAAATAGAAACAGCGTATGACATTCACGACTACAATGCTGATATATTTATAAATGTTTATATCTGTTATCAATAAAATAAATAATGATAAATTTTGGAAGTGAATGTTAACAACTCGAGAAAGTCAATTATAATTTAGTTATCTTGATATATTTTGATCTAATATAATTAAAAAAAAGAAAGAAAATTGTGGCAGAAATTATTCAGTCTCTTATTCTTAATTTTTAAAATTAATAAGTTTTTGTATTGTTTAAGTTTAGAAGCTAGTTAATTTTTTATTAAATAACTTGTAGCGTGCAACAGTTTCAATTTTTTTCTAGTCATTTTAGAGTAATGATATTTAAATAACACCTGTAAGAAAATTTTATTATTCTGGTCAAGATTCATAATGTTTCAAATATTTCAATCTTTTATATTAGTTCCCCTTATGCAAAAGTTTGAAAATCAAAAAGTGAAAAAATGACACATGTTTTTGAATAATTACAGAAAACTAAACAGACTTAAGAGTATATGTATTGTTTTTAATTGGACTCTTTATTTTTTAATTTAAAACTTGTAATATTATCCCACTGTCGATAATAAGAATAGAATTTATTGTATTTTTTAAAACAGCACGCGATACATGGAAGAAAGCAGGCAAAACCAAATGAAAGTAAGAATTATATTAATAAGTTAAAAAATTAGAATATTATGTTCGATGAAATAAATTAATATTGAAGAAGGTAATTCTTCTTATCTGATCCAGAGGTATGAGCATGATCATAGAATTATAACATGGAAAGATAATGAGCGGTGATTTGGTAATAAATGTACGTCTCTATGATTGGTCCGCTATATTTCCACATATATATAAATGTTTAGATATAATCCTAAATCTCATTTATTTTTACCTATTCTCTTAATGCGTCGCGTGTTATTTTGAAAAGTAAAATTTGTGTTACATGGCAGAAAATGTATATAATAAGTGGAAAAATATTAGAAGCTATTAAATTAAAACAATAATGTAACAAATACAAAAAATAACAATATACTCTTAAAGTTTGCTTAAATAATGGCAAACTCCAGCTCAAGTACAATTTTGATCATTTTCAAATAATTTTTTGTGCCATTATTGTTCCTGTTATTTTTTCATAAGAGTTGATATTGATTCGAATAAAAAAGGGAAACTATTGTAAACATTTTCATTATAATTACTTTGTAAAATTTTGATGCATTTTAAATCTGCATTTTGTAAATTTTTGGGAAAAATAAAATTGGCCTTGTTTTGAGAAACAAAACTGGCGACTTTTACCCACGTGTATGTGTGCGATTAAAATAATTTTTCAACTTTATTTTTTATTTGTCAAAAATCATTTCCCTTTAACAGTAGATAAAAAAAGACTATATATTCAGTAATAGTATTTTGTGCAGACATAAAAAAGAAACGGCGTTTTTTAATTTTAGTATACCTAAACTTAATACATAAAATTTTTCTACAATTACGAATTGTCATTTTATTCTTTAAATAAATCATCAAGATTCTGAGAATATATATAAATATCTAATTAATAAGTATAACAGTTGAGAGAAAATGTTTATTAAAATTTCACAAATGGCGTAAAAAAATTTACAAGTGTAAGAAGATTTTTATGTTTTATTATGTCAAATAATAAATTATTAGTCTATATGTGTGTATGTGTGCGCGCGCGCGTGTGAGCGTTTGTGAGGGAGAAAAAGAGACAATGTACGCATTATACTCGTTTGGTATATAAGGAACAAATTTTTAACATGTGATGTAATCATTAAATATCAATACTACATTTTCAAGCTCGTGTGTTTTAATGATATTTAGAAGAAAGACAGCGGAAAACCGTCATTTTCAATGTATTGCATATGTCTTGAATGTCTTAATGCAATTAAAAGATTTTTTAACAAATATATGAAAGATAATGATTTTTTTTAATTTAAAAAAAATTTTAATCTATTAGCAAAGAATATTAAACATTTGTCCTTATTTTATCACAATATGTATTTGTTTCTTTTGTATCATTTTTTAATTAAATCAATTTCTTTCATGCAATATAAGCTGAAGAAAACAATTAAAAACCGGTAAACCATTGGCGTTTAGGAATATATAATTCCAATTTAAGATACATAATGTAATCGAATGCGTTTGTTTCGATTTGTAAATAATGTAAATTAATTTTTTTAGTTAGTGTGCGTTCTTTAAGAAAACTTATAAAAAATGAATTTTCTCATTTTTGTACAGGAGATAATTATTATTATTATTCAAAGGGCCATGTTATGAGATGTTACCCAAAATGCCCTGATGCAATCCATCCCCAGTCGTTGTCTCTAAAACAGAATTTCTGAAAAATTGTAAGAATAACGAATTATTACATATAAATATATAAATATTATTATCTGTATAAATATGTGAAAACCTGCTGTAAGACTTCCCTTTCTCCAAAATGTGAATCGATTTTTGGTATCATGTAATAACAATTAATAAATAATAATTATTCGTTTATATATATATACATATATATATATATGCGATGTATTTTTGTGAGCAGTATTGAATTGCTGTACAGTTATAATTAAGATGAATGTACTATGATGTACCTACATTGTATATATAAATATATTTAATTAAAGTAAATATGAATTTGTGTATATAATTGACTCGTTATTTTTCCCTATATCTCATTATATCTAAAAAATATATCTTTTCTTTGTTAAAAATAAAGTTTTTCTTATTTTATTATTAAAATTTTAATTATAGTAATCAAAGTATTAGTGTTTTGGTAATTAAATTACTAATTTATTTTAATTGGAATTTAGTCACTAAAGAATTTATTTTTTAAACTATACTTTTTCAAACAGTAAATAGTTTTGATATTAAATTAGAAAAATAATAAAAAAATGAATTATTATTTTCATTATTACTAAATTATTTAAACATTTTTTAATTGACTGGAAATTTTAATCAAAAACTAATCAAAGTGTAAATTTGCCAACAGAATATATGTATACAATGCACATCAATAAATCTCTCTGATAATAAATTATCATTTAAATGTTGAATCCGTCTTTTATTTACGTCATCGCAGTATATCCTTAAAGGTAACTAATTTTATATAGATACTAATTTTAATTAGAATTAGATGTTACTTATTTACCAAATAAATTTTATTTATAATAAAATTATTGAAATTATTAAGTTTCTTTTTTTTTACAAAATATTGCATGTACATAATTTATTTATTTCAAAAATAATAGTCTTAATAGTTAATTTTATGAAAAATGAAAAAATAAGAAATAGTTTAAAACTGATTTGTTGATTTTTAATTTTATTTAAACTTTTGAAATAGAGAAGGTTAAGTGTAGGTAAATTTAAAAATTATCAAGTTGCCGCCAAAATTTAAATGGCCGTTCTTGATCACGTGATCATTCATGTGACTCAGGCTCAGATCGCAATATGGCGTTGATTATCATTTATATATGTTTGTGAAATATTTTCTCTAATTTAGATAACAACAGAGATTTGCGTAACACCTACAACTGAAGAGCAAAGTCGCGTGATTATAATTTATTCAAGATGACTCTTCAAGCGATTAAATGGGAAAATAGAAAATTGGACGTATTGGATCAAACTCTCTTGCCGGCAATTTGTAAATATGTGTCAGTTAAAGGAGTTGAAGATGGATGGAAAGTTATCAACAAAATGCAGGTATAACTTTATGTAACAATGTGATTGTAATTTTCAACAATGTGTCCCGCCTTTTCAAATAAATGATAGTATACTTCCTGTTATTTTAGGTTATCTTTCAGGAATTTCTTTGTGATCGTTTTTTTTTTCTCAGTTTATATTTAACAGTTTTTTGTTTGCTTTCAAGCCAAATGCGTGTTTCTTTTTTTTTCTACCTATAATACATTTTTAAATTAGCAATTTTGATATATTTCATTTGTAAGTTTACAAATCATAAAGAGGTTAACAAGCAGTCTACTTTTGGAAGTTTGTAACGTAGTAAAAAATTGTTTTATTTGTACATGAGCAGAGTTAATGATTTACGACGTCTGTCTTTGTATTGCAACAAAAAACTTTGTAAAGAAACTATTAATTTGTTAATTTACACCGTCGAACGTTGGATATTATTTCGAGTTACGTAGGACGTAGTTAAGTTACAAATAAATTGTACGTTTATTACAATAGATTAGGATTTTAACAATGTTGAATATTATAAGAAAACGACAATCAGCATTGTTAAAACACTAATCTATTATAAAATACCAATAGACTGTAAACTTACAAATAAAATGTTTCCCAGTATGAAAACTAATTTAGTCTACATAAATTAAAAAAAGGGAGTTATTTTATCTAAAAAATAATAAAATTGATTGTGGATTTATTTAATTCTTCATGTAAAATCAAAATATGTTTTCAGGTACGAGGTGCACCTGCAATCGCAATAGTTGGATGCCTCAGTTTAGCAGCTGAGATTGATGGTGAAATAGTCACTGATAAAAAAGTGCTTCGTCAAGAAATCGAAGGAAAATTAAATTATTTAGCTTCTGCTCGACCCACTGCAGTGAATATCAAACTTGCCGGTGAATACCTAATTGGTCTTGCTAATAAATTAAGCAAAGACAATGAAGTTTCAGCTTCTATGATGAAGGATCAGTAAGGACATTTTAGTTAGAGAATTAATTCCTCTATTTTAGTGACCTTTATTTAATTACTTGGTTTATTTTTAGATTTTTGAAAACAATAGAAGGAATGCTAGAGAAGGATATCGCCGACAATAATGCACTTGGAGAATATGGATCGGATGAAATTCTAAAATCTGTACCAAATGATTCTTTAGTTAGAGTAATCACTCACTGTAATACAGGAAGTCTTGCCACAGCTGGATACGGTACTGCTTTGGGAGTTATTAGATCCCTTCGCAGAAAGGGCAGACTTGGTATGTTGAATAAAAATTTTAAAATTTATATCCTTCATGTTATAAATTTAAACAATTATAATAATTTTGCATTCATGAAAGGTCTGTAAATTATGATTTTCTTCTTTTTTCAGAACAAGTTTATTGTACAGAAACCAGACCTTACAACCAAGGCGCGAGATTGACAAGTTATGAATTAGTACATGATAATATTCCAGGGACTCTGATTTGTGATGATATGGTAGCAGCGGTAATGAAATCAAGGACAATCAATGCAGTTATTGTTGGGGCTGATCGAGTTGTCGCAAATGGCGATACTGCCAACAAAATAGGAACATATCAGGTAAGATTGGACATGCATTAAGGTGGCCCTTAAATGGGCGATGTTTTCAAATCTTCAGTCTCTACCCGAAAAATTGATCAAGATACAAAAATAAAATTTTCCTGTAAGTTTGAGCAAAATCAAGCAATATTAACACGTGCCTCTAGACAATCGAATTTTCCCATGCATTTTTACATAGAAAAAAATTGCTTTTTCGTAAATTTGCTATAAAATCAATAAAAAATATTATTTTTCATTGGGCGAACGATTTTCCTCTTCAAAAATGTTCAAAGAATATAACTTTATCGCATAACTATTAATTAAAAAAAAAAAAATTTTACTTGGACGCCAGGTAACAATCTTTTTGCAATTTTGAGGATATTATGCGGCCCTACCTAAAATAGTTCATACAATTTCTGTAATAAATAACAGGTTTCCCACTCATGTCACTATTGACACTTTTTTCAGCTGATGCTACTATTTAGCTACTATTTTGAAAAAAATGCCACTAATGACACTTTTTTTTAAAAAAGGGCTACTAAAGTCTCAAATTTAATCAACAAAATAATTTGAATATAAATTAAATTTAATTAGTAAAATTATAAATTTATTTAAATTATATTTATAATGAAATTATAATGTTTTATTTAAACTATATAATTTAATATTTTAATTAAACATTAATTTTATTTAATCAATTTAATTTATTTCTATTGCTTGCTGTCCTTTTCTTTATTAGACTTCAAATATATAGATTGCATTTAATTGATTGGAATTTTAAAATCATAACAAATTATTTTCATTGGGACGGAAAAAAATTAACAAAAAACTGAAACAGAAGCTAAAAGAGTGGAAACCAGGTTTGCCACAGGTCAGGAAATTTAGGGAAATCAGGGAAAAGTCAGGGATTTTCATCATAAGTACTGGAAAAAAGCAAAGACTCTCTAAAATGGATAAAAAAATTATATTTTTTGAAATTTACTAAGTAAAAAAATTTCTTCAACAAATTTTTGGAACTTATATTTTAAACATTACTAAAAATAATTAATGTTTGCAATCTAAAAAATAATTATTTTTCACAATTTTATAGTAAATATATAAAAAATTAGTTTTTGAAATCAAAAAAGGTCAGGAAAAAAGAAAAAAATGGTCTGGAAATCAGGGAAAAGTCAGGGAAAATTGTAATAAAATATTCGTGGCAACCCTGGAAACGGATTGTGATTTATTGTAGGATTTATTTCCGAACTACGGAAATATTTTCATCTAGACTTAAGATTTATATTCTAACTTCTGGGAAAAAATCTATCGCATTTAGACGATTTTCCAAGTTTTAACCAATTCCTGGAATTTATTTACAAATTTTTGAAAAAAATCCATTATGTTAGGAAAATTTTCCAATCTTTTTGAAATACGGGAATTTTTCCAAACTTTACTAAATAAATCCACTAAATCGGAAGATTTTGTAATTTTCGGGGAAAAAATTGAAAACAAGTAACTCTCAGTTAAAAATAGATGGAAATAAGGATTCTAAGACTAAAAATAAACCTATTAGTCCAGTTAAAGTCACAAAGAAAAATATTACTATTCAAGAACTTTTGTAAACAAAGTATTTCATTTTTGTTTAATTTAATGTATTTTTAATATATTTTATAAAATAAAAACAGTAAGATTATTAATTTTTGTTCTTTTCACAACCTGAAGATTAAGTAAATAAATAAATAAATTTATATATATTTTTTAATAAAAATATGCCACCTTTTTGAAAATTTTATGCTACTTTTGACACTATTTTTTATTGCGAAACTGAGGGAGAGGCCTGAAAAAAGAATCAGAATTTCATCTTTTGAACATTTTTGAAAACAAATATCGTTTGTGCATTGAAAAATATTGAATTTTAACGATTTTACAGCAAATTTACGAAAAAAATAGGGAAATTCGGTTGTCTAGAGGCACGTGTTAATATTGCTTGATTTGGCTCAATTTTGCAGGAAAACTTTTTTTGGTACTTTGATCAATTTTTCGGGTGGAGGCAGAAGATTTTAAAACATCGTCTAAATAAGGGTCACCCTAACATGCATTATTATTAAAAATACTTGCTTCATAATGTCTACTCTGTTTTAAGCTACTTTATAAGACCTTTAAATGTTCAGTTTCTAAGAGATAAAGTTTAACATTTTGATTTTATTTGTACTTACAGATAGCAATTCTCGCAAAATATCACGGCGTTCCGTTCTACGTGGCAGCGCCTTGCACATGCATAGATTTCAACATGAGTAGTGGTGATCACATTAAAATCGAAGAAAGGCCGGAAGAAGAAATGACGCACATTTTTAGCCAAAGAATTGCAGCTTCTGGGATTCAATGCTGGAATCCAGCTTTTGATGTAACGCCAGCTGAACTTATTACCGGCATAATTACTGAAAGAGGAGTCATCAAGCCAAATAATTTGTCTGTTTTGAAAGAATATTGTCCAGTTAAATTCTAAATTCTCAATGATATTCTGCATGAAGTTTTTTATATTTTAATGTAATACCTGCGTCTTATATCATTACATAGTGAGTACCTAGTTGCTTTAGAATTCTTTTACTAGTATCTAAATGCTTGCTGATGAGAAAGTTGTGGCTAATTGATTGATAGATATGATAATATGATGAAAATTCTAAAACAGTTTTAATACAAATAGTAGTATTAAATTAAGATCATCATTCTATTTTATAAACTGATTATTAAGAAATGAGAAAGTATAAATACTACAAAAATCGTTGAAATAATCTAATGAATATTTATACATAAACGGAGCTTTTGTAAAGTCTTGCAACATAAATTATTTTGCAATTTTAACAAGTTTTCTAATGTTTGTTCAAATTTTTATAAACAATATCTATTTACAAATTACCACTCAATTTAGATAAAAATTAATTTTTAACCTAATTTAAGCAGATGCAGAATGAATGAATAAATGAATTTTTTTTTTGTTTGTTAGTGAATGACAAAATTAATATATATAGTGACATTTACTTAATAAATACGTGAGAGAGTTATTTTATAAAGTAACAATGATTTTGGAATAAATGATAGAATAAGCTTATAAACAGTGGAAAAGAAAAAAATAAAAACTCTCTAATTATTGATTTTCAAAATCACTGTTTACAATTAAATTAATGAAATATTACAATTTTCATTTAATAAATTGATTTTTATATCTACTTTGTACTTTCGACGTGATTCTGTCTTCCACATATAATTAATGCGTTTTTTTTATATAGTGAGAGAGAATGTAGAAAAATGTTATACAGATATTAAAAGAAAAACCCCATATTCATTTATTCATACAATTTATAAGTGAGTTTCTGAATATGATTTTCAAATTAATCGATTATTGGCAATAATAGCTGTTCGATTTAGTGCGGGTGCCGAATTAACGACCGCAGGTCATCAGTCGTCAACTCGTTTACGGGAAAAAGGAAAATCTATTTTAGTAAACGCGTTTATTCGTTCGCTGTAAGTCTCGAGGGCGCGCGTAGCAGTATCTTAGAAGTTTGGCCAGTCTCTCGGCAACGTACAGACAATCAGTTTAAGAAAAGCTGAAAATCCAGCTCTCGAACGGTTTCAGTGTGTGCGTCAGCTAATTGATAATCTCTTTTAATTTTAAGAAAGTTGGAATTACAAAAAGGAAAAAATTCAAATCAACTCTATTGCATTTGTTTTCTCAAAATCTTAATCTTTTGTTTTTTTTACGTGCTATTTTGAAGAACAGCAGAGTTTTTTTCACTGAGGCTCAACACACCGCCAGGATGGAAGTGATGGACGCAGTTGTACCGTCCGTCACGTCGACAACGACAAACGACGAAATGAACGATGAAATGAATGACGATTCACCGACTGTTGAAGAAACTTATGAAATTACAACAAGCAGAAAAAGAACTATTCGAACAAGTTATAAAATACAAGAGGTGAGTGTTTTTTAAAAACATTTTTGAAATTTAGAAATTCGTTACTCTTGTAAAGTTAACTATTTTCACTTTTTAAACTTGTTAATTCAAATAAACTGTTTTTATTTACATAGATTGTTGAACAAATTCAACTTGTCTGTAAAATAAAGTCACATACATTATTCCTAAAAGAAATATTAGGAGAAAGAATCTTTCCGGAATGAACTGATAATCCTAAAATCAACGGAGCAGTAGAAACGAAGCATTTTTATTTTTAAATTTTATATCCAACGTCAGTGTCAAGCCGCTAGTTCTACGCAAGCGGACACGTGACTTGCGCGCGTTTATTTATTGTTAAATAACTGAGGGAGGATTTATTTAGACAAAAGATGCTTTGCAAATTGCGCGAAATCGTTTTTCGAACTGTTAAAATGGCGTCAAAGTCGAAATATCGAAAATAGTTTTTCTATGATTTGTTTAAAAGTCAAACTTTTTTTTTAATTTGAAACATTTCTTCAATTTACGGTGTTATAAATTTTATACGTATTAAATAATATCGCTTTAAGATAAATGATGAAAGTTAGGAGTTTTTTATTCTTTAATTATAATTTAAAATTATAAAATGTTTTTGAAAGTCTATTTAGTTTTATGACACAGTATGATATTATAAAACAAAACTTTTGTTTCTTTATTTTTTAATATTCACTAAAGTAAAAAAAAAACCTTCGACGTAGCGAAATTTTATTACAACTTATAGTTTATTTATTACCATTAGTTTCATGTTTTCATTATATTGTTTTGGGTATTATTTGCCAAAATTATTCAGTAGTGATGCGTTATTTCTTTATTCATGACAAACGGAAGTAGTTTAATATAGAAACATGTAGAAAAGAATTGTAAATCTGTCCTAAAAATATTTCTGAGATTAAATGCAGCGTACTTATGTGGGTATTCTAAATTATCTAAAAAAAGCAAAAAGTTTTCTTATTCTAATTGAATAACGTATTTATGATTTATTATCATATATGGACGTTTAAATTCTGAAAATTTACATTTAGTAAATACTTGTTATTTATTTACAAATAATGCGGGTATTTATTGATATCAATTTAGTAAATCTTGAAAAAAAGAACTGAGAATTTTTCATTTTCTTTTGTAGTTTTTTAAATTATCTTTTTACATTTTCTTATTTTATTTCCATTTTTTTTTCTTGTATCAACTTTCTTATTTTGATATTAGATCATAAGGACTTATTTTAGTTTTTTTATTTCTCATTTATTTATTTATAATTATAGTATATAATTTGTTAATAATTGTTTTTATAAAAATTTCATATTTTAATACGTTTTTTCCGTCATTGTTTTTCATTTTTGCGTATTTTAAATTTTTTTTAATTTTTACCATTTTCCACAAATAATTGCATGATTTCTTGATTTTCTTTTAAAATGTATGTTTTTAGGATTCTTTCTTTAATTTTCTATTTCAAGATTGTTTCCGTTCTTCTAAAGTGCTTTAAACATTTTTTTATAATTTCCTCATCTTTCAAATTATTTATTTACTTATTTTCAAAGAATTTATAAACTTTTTGTAGGATTTTTATTCATCTTTTTACATTTTCTCAGAATTAAGTAAAATTTTCACGTTTTTCTTATTTTTGAATTCATTCATCAATTTATAAATATTTTCTTTATTTTCTTGTTTTAATAGATTGGTAGATTTTGAAAAGTATTGTCTCCATTTTCCGCAAATATTCTTTCAATACTTTTTATTAAATGTTCTCACTTTCTTTTTTTATTTAATCAGACCTTTTAACTTATCAACTTATGTTAAAGTTTGAAGTAATTTTTCGACCTATTCTGCAGTTTAGTCTTGGCTTGTATTTAATATTTATTAATTCAAGAGAACAAATTATTCATTTTTCTAACTAAAAATAACGTAAATTGATTTTTTAAAACAGCTCTTTTTAATATTTTTTTAAATACCTTAATATTTTAGCAGTTTAGTTATTAATAATTTTAAAAAAATCCGGATATTGGAAAATGATAATTCGCTAGCTACTCAAGTTTTTTTCAATTGTCAATATTTGATTTTTTTATGTTACTTTACAGAAGGTAGTCATGGAGTTGTTAACTTAAACAAATATTTCATTATCATTAAAATTCTTTTCTTCGTACACCATTTCTATAAATTCGATTGATTCAATAAAATGTACGAATTGTAAATTCCACTCAAAATTGAATTGCTGATGATTTTAACGTGGATTATGTTGCTCGATACATTCCGTTAAGCTGTTATCATCGGCTATTTGTTGAGTGCATTTTAATATTCTATACTCATTTTTAATGAAGAATTTAATAGATCGCAATTTGAACATCACAGACATTGGAGCCAGTTATCGGAAAACACTGGATTTAATTAATCCGTTTCTTTTAATAGCCAAGCGAATATTACGTTAAAAGCTTTTCATTGTTTAAATATAACAATTTTTTTTCGTAGATGATGAATATTTCTTTAAAATAATTCATTAAATTTATTGGATATTTAAATCTGTCTATAAATTAAGATGTTAAAATAGTAAATTTGTTTAAAATCGAGTTTTTAAATCTATCTATCTGCGTCACCTGCATTAGAGCTGCAAATTTTGAAATAAAATTCTTGACAATAGCTATGATATTAGTGATAAAAAAAATTTTTATTATAATTTGGCATGAGACGAATTTACAAGAAGTGAGGATCGAAGGCACATCGAGGACTTTTAAAATAGCATCGAGGCCGGGACGAATGTTGCTCTGGAAACCATATTTACGATAGCAATTTAGAGAATGGCATATTTGTGTTGTCATGATCATCATCTTGTTGAGGGTTTAATTACTGCGATTCATTAAAAGTAATCAGTTTACTGGAATGAATATAGAACTGCAGTCTTATTTCTCTCGTTAAATTTTCATCAGTTGCTCAGAGATGATATATATGTATACTAACAGGTACTTATAAAGTATTTATTTTGGTAATGATAAATTTTCATTTAATTTTCTTCTTATTTGTTCCTATTATACATATACTCTTTGCGTACACAAAGAGTTAGGGTACATGTATATCTTGACTGTTAACGTAGTCTTTTTGAATCTACTTTATACTGAATTTATTTAGTTTCATTATCAAGTAGATTTATTATAAGACTTTTTGTATTGTCAGACTAAAGCCAAAAGTGTCGCAATTTTCATAAATGCTTGAGTCGTGTAACGACAGCAGCTGTGTTTTGATACTCTAATGTAATTTTTACACACTAGTTTGCTCGCGAGCATGGGAACCGTTAGCAGGTATCCATGTCTTCTCGACTTTGAAAATTTGAGGCCAAGACTACCGTAAATTCTTTGGCTCGTCTTGTGCGATCTTAAGTAATTCGAAGAAAATAATTCCAATTATACGGCTAATCTAGATTTCTATGTCTTCTGTAATTTTTCATCTGTTAAATAGAATAAGCTGGAGTTTATAATAATAATAATCTTGATTAGAAAAAGATGTTAATGATCAAAACAAATTGTCATTTAAAACACTAAAAAATAATTGTTTGTTTCACTGGCGTCGTAATTTTTTGTAAATGTGTTTAAAAGTAACAGTCTTTGAGAGTAGCTAGTGATTTGGGGAATACAGGTGGTCTTTTCATTTTCTAACTAGAATATTAGAAACTCTGTTAAATT
This sequence comes from Ganaspis brasiliensis, assembly GCA_037103525.1. Classification (NCBI taxonomy): domain Eukaryota; kingdom Metazoa; phylum Arthropoda; class Insecta; order Hymenoptera; family Figitidae; genus Ganaspis; species Ganaspis brasiliensis. The sequence continues at coordinate 1,339,043 of JAZKLR010000205.1, read as the reverse complement.
GAAAGTTAATGTTAGGTAGGATTAAAAAAAGAAAATCACATATCCGGTGTTTTCTCGGAGATGCTAATATCGTTCGCAAAAGCTCACGATAGAAAGGCATTTTGACTGGTTGATCTTATTTATGCGTGATTCCAAATGGTCATTCGTTTCAAACACGAGACGCTGTCGCTTTCTTGGCACTTAAAACAAGTTTTGGGGATGCTCGTATCCCAGTATTTCACGCAATTACGACTCACCTATAATCCTGAAGAACAAATCTCTGAAAAAGCTAGAATTTCTTATTCTTTACAATATAGATTCGGCCTCGTTAGCACTTGCTACTTACTAATTTTACACGAAGACAAATAATTAAGCTGCCTTAGCTAACGTCAATTTCTATTATTTGGATAGCAATTAATTTTAGCTAATACAGCTGATAATTAGCTTTCACAGTCATCTTGCTTGCTGTTACACCTAATTATTATAATAGGCTATACCATAGCCAAAAATTAGTTATTCATATAAAAGCAAACTTATTACCTTCTCAGTACGTGTTATTTTCTCTCTCTAAAAAAAATTGATTTTTAATTTTTGTACAGTATTCATTACTCTATTATTTTCAAGTTCCGTAACAATTGTTCACTGTGGATTCTGAAACATTTACATGGTAGCTAAATATGCATTTTTACAGTTTAACTAATACTGGTTTCTGTATGATTTAAAATAAGAGAGAAACGTTGTTTTTTATTTGTATTTTTTTCTGTTTATTCTAACAACAGATGTGGGTGTAGACTTTTTTTCATAGTCATTCATATTTCCGCCTACCCTGACGTCATTATATTCGTTGGTTGAAGGAGTTGAAATAAAAAGAAGTTTGACGGCAGTAAGTTTCGAAGTCAGTAATTCGAATGTGCAAAGAGGTTGCCAAGGGGACGTGGATGAACAGCAATACTAGCTTCTTCTCTTTTCCGCATTTCTAATTTCGGGGGCAATTACTGATCTGAAAAAGCGTTTGCACACAGCAAATTAATTTTTGAATAAGAAAAATATAAACATCTTTACTCGTACCCACTTAAACATGCGATTTAGTAATATAATCAGGATATTGATTTTTATCAATTTTATATCAAATTTCCGAAAGAGTACTTTTTCCCCATACAAAATACGTAGGAAACTTTAGTTACCTAGACCACTGTGAACCTTTCAAAAAATCGATCATTTTTTTTATCTAGAAAGGGTCTTAAAAATGAGAAACAGTAAACTTTAGAGAAAGAAAACACTTTTAAAAGATTAAATCTTGAATCCGCGCGAATTTCAATAAAATTGAAAAAGATTTTCTACTGGCCAAAGACCTCTACTTAAAAAAATGGTTTTTTTAAATCGACCATCTAGGACACCATTTTAACTTTTTCAACATAACAAAATATTTTTTTTTATACTTCAATAGATACCTAGTAATAATAAATAAGCCGGGTTTGAATTCATTTTATTCTGCACTTCCATAAAAAAATATTAAAATTAGTTTTAATTTTCGTGCTTTACAATGGTCTAACCCCTAAAGGTTCTGGCATCTGGGATTTTCTTCTTGATTTCGATTCTAGATCATTAATACATCATTTTTCAACAAAAACGAAAATCTTCTGTAGAGCCGTTTTTGAAAAATTTCGATTTAAAAATTCAATATGACTCTACAATTAATAGATTACGACAAAGTGAGAAAAAAACCAGTTTTATACACGTATTTTAATTTTTTTTTACACTTTTGACTAGTTAAACTAAAATAATTCTGTTTTAATAATTTTTTATATTTTTTGTTCATATAAATAATGTAATCTAAATAAAAGTTAAACGAAAATAAAATTATAATTTACTCTGTAAGACAATATAATACTTTATTATAACCAAAGTTGATATGCTTTAAATTTTTATAAAAACTATTGTTAGCCCTAATTTTAACTCATTAACATAAATAATAATTTTAACTAATTTAAATAATTTTTTGGTAGCCCCAGTAGTTTCTAAATAAAAATTACCTACTAGAACCCCACACTATGTTTTATACTATGTTTTATACGAGGGTTTCTAGAGATATATGATCTTCTGAGATCTTTGAAGGTCCAAGTTTAAAAAAATTGTCTGGTGTTTGTTAGATCCCAGTGTGGAGTTCTAGGGCTAAATCTGTTATTGTGAGTTAAATAGTGAAAATATTTAAAAGTCGAGCTCTTAAACGTGATGAAAATCGACTTAAAGTGTGCCCACTATGTTTTTAAAAGAAAAAAAGGTATAATTATTACCTATATCCTATAAAAAAAAACAGTTACCAATAGTTTTTATCAAAATTGAAAGCATACCAACCATGATTATAATAAAATATTAGGGGAGACCGAGGAGGAAAGTAACAGAGGTGGAAGATAACAACGCTTATAACTTCTGAACCAATCAGCGGACAGACATGGTTCTAAAGTACCTAATTTTTAGTCAATATTACCCCCTCTATCTCCCCTATATTATGTGCGAACTAGTTCGGAATCGGTACGTTTAATATTGACATGTTGTGCAAAAATTACAACAAAAAGTAAGTTTTAACCTAAATTTTCAAAATATCATATTTCTTTGATTTTATAGGTATTTCAAATATGCTTTTCGTTATTTTAAAGCTTCATTATCTATTAAGGTATTAGTCGCGTAAAATGATTTTCGTCAGATTTTTTTAAAACTTTGTATACTGTATTCATGAGGTATTTATCTATGAAATGAGATCTATCCTATTAATTTTGACCACTTCTGAGCTTCAAAATATTAATTCAAAGTTTATACCTTTTACATGCAATAGCACAAAATGCATGTAAAAAATGTCTCTTATATTCAATTATAAAAAAACAAGTAGTCAGTTTTTCAAATAAAACTACTAAGTTACACATTGAGATAAAATAAATCCTTTAAAAAAAAATTAATTTTATTGACCACGCCGTATAAAAAATACAATAATTTAAAAATTCATAATTTTTCATTTTCACATGGTTTCATTGAAAAATGTCGAAAACGTGTGAGCAATACATCACGATAACTTATAGTACCTGACTCAAAATCGTTAAAATTACATATATTACATTAGAAGAGGTCACAAGGAAGCAAGTGAGTTGATATAAAAGTTAATTTTTTGTTCTTTTTATTTTGCGGGAGTTTTGCGGGAGCATTTACGCGACTAATACCTTAAGTTGTGCTAGTACATAATTAAAAAATGGGAAATACTCTTGTGTAATTTAAACTTGTTTCTTGAAATCCAAAGAAAAGAGGAGTAAGGTGAAAAGTATAACACGTTGTTACTTTCCTTCTCACCTTATGCTTTATTTTTATCAACCTCCTTCTTTTTTTATAACTATGATTTTATATGTTTGTTTTATATTTTAAAGATTAGATATTGAGCTTTTGATTTCAATTTTTTTTAAAAACGATGTTTTTTTAATGCCATTGCTGTGAAACGAATTATGTACAAAATATGTATAGTTAATATAACTTTGTGTTTTTATATGTTCATAATAAAAATAATTTAAATTAATAACAGTTTTATATTTGAAATGTTAGCCTTAATTTAAAAGTGTTACTTTCCACCTCAGGGCTGAGGAGGAAAGTAACAAATAAAGAGCTGATTAAAAAGTCCTGCTGTGGACTATCTAATTATTATTAATCTTCTTTAATTCCAATTTTATTTAATAGGTGAAAGTCCATCTTCCTGGTCCAAGCTTTTGATTAGTATGTTTACAGAACTTATCCGACAAATAGTTTTAACGCTAGCATAAAAAACTGATTTTTGTTACTTTCCTCTTTGGTCTCCCCCTATATTGTCACATAGAGTAAATTATAACTTTTTTTTCGTTTAACTTCCATTTAGATTCAATAATTTATATAAACAAAAAGAAGTTCCAACAAGAAAAAAATAATTGAAACAAAATTATTTTAGTTTAACTAGTCAAAAGCGAAAAAAAAACTTTAAATACATGTATAAAACATGTATTTATATTATTTAAATTTAATATTTTTATTTTTCACTAAATTTTAATTGAAACTAAAAAGAGGTAAATTATTGTTAATAATTATAATGATTTTATTTAATCCAATTAACAAATTTTCTCTTCTTTTTCTTCTTCTACTTCTATTTTTATTATTATAAATAATTTATATAATTTTTCTCGCTTTTCTCGTAAACAATTAATTGTAGAGAAAATTGGTACAAACAAAAAACATCCTTGTTTTAATATCTACAAATTTTATCTAATGAGATTTTTTTTCATATGAATATTTCTTAAAGAAAAGTTGCGTTTTTGTCATTTTGAATTTTTAAATCGACATTTTTCCAAAACGGTTCTACAGAAGATTTTCCTTTTTTTTAAAAAATGATGTATTAATGCTCTAGAATCGAAATCAAGAAGAAAATATCATGTGACTGAACGTTTAGGTTAAATCGGTTTAAAAAGCACCGTGTATTGCTATAGATGTGTTTTAAACTTCGCAGTCGGAAAAGTTCTATAATTTCTATAGAATCATTGTAGTAAAATTCCAGGAACAATTTTTTTACATTTTGATGAAGTTACTCCAGGTGAAGACTGAAAATGTGTAAACGTATAGAGTAACTCTTACATCTTAAACCTCCCAATCGAAAATTAAAATTTCTGAAATTGGCTTCTATCTTTAGTAAACTGTTAACCTCTATTTAAAAGTATAACAAATTCTTAAAATATTAAGAATTTTTTATATATTTCATAGGTTTATTAATTTTTCTCAAACAAATTTTGAAAATTAAATTGAAAGCTAATCTTATTGAACTTTCTTTTCTGTGTAGTTGTTTTAATGCACTATATTTGTACTTGGTTTCAAATTTTCGACGAAAACACTTGCTTGTCAAGATAAAGTTCGGCAGCAACATCTCCGTCGATATATCCTCTCAGCCAATCCGAAAATAAAGCTCAACCGTCTTTTTGACCAGTGCACATTTTCTCGACTTTCACGATTCACGTAAAAGATTGGCTTTGACGTCGAGACCAATTGCACGTGGTGATTGCTTTGTTTATACAAATATTTATAGATCTTTGATAAATGAGGTACAAAAAACTATTTTTTAGAGTTTAAAAAGCTCTGTAAAAAAAAGGAAACAAAAAAAAAGCAAAAATGAGGTGCATTACATTACTTTTGGCGAATAGTCACGAACAAAAATGTTCACTCATTTAAATGAAGTTGACGACTTTTCACAAATTCAGATTTAGAGCTGATCTACATTTTTGTATTAATTTGATATATTAGCTTGCACAGTTGATTAATAATTGAGACGCCAGAGTCATCGGCCAGAAAGCAAAACAGAAACTCGAAGAGAAGCGTTGCACAGAAGGCTTCAGTTCTCAATAAATGATGCGATTCACAAATTTGTAAGGAAGACTTATGACACTTTCTACGGAAATTACTTTATTTTATTAATGATGTAATAACTTTTTTACACCATGTTTTTAATATAGTCACGTCAAATTAAAGAGACAACGACCACAGATAAACATTATATATTTGGGGCATTCCATTTCAAACCGTTGCACCTACAAAAGACGATTGCAAAAAGGTTCTTTCTAAATAAAGTTAATCTGATTAAAATTAAATTATTGATAATATCCTATGCACTATTTTGAAAGAGAATTTAATGCTTTTTCGATTAGACTTTAAAATTTCTTTTAAATTTCTCAATTTCATAAAAAAATTCCTATTTGAAATCTAAAATTCTTGATATCTCAAAACACCCCTCCACTAATTTTCTTGAAACCCATTTGAAAATAAAGCTAAGGTTTTATAGTTTCTAATTCCATTGAATTGATCATGGACATTCTTTCAGAGGGAAGAAAAAGAAAATATAACATGTATTTTTCTTATTCAACTTCACTTTATGTCAGATTTTTCGAAAACTCATATTTTATATAATTTCTATCCATTAATTCTCTAAAATGTCCATGATTAATTCAAAGGAATTAAAAACTACAAAACCTTAGCTTTCTTTTTTTTATATGGGTTTCAAGAAAATTTGAGAAGCGGTGATTTGAGATATCAAGAGTTTTAGATTTCAAATAGAAATTTCTTTTTGAAATTGAGAAAATGTTTTAAAAAATTAAAGACCAATCAAAAGAGCATTAAATCCTCTTTTAAAATAGTGCCAAACATATTAGGTATAAACGATTTAATTTTAATCAAATTAATTTTATTTAAAAGAAGCTTTTTTGCGATTGTCATTTGTAAGAGCAACGGTTTGAAATGAAATGCCCCATTTATAAAATCTGGAACTTGAGGTCTACAAACCTTTAAATTGATTCTAAATTTACTTCATCCAAATGAATGAGACTTGTTCCATGCAAAAGTAAAGAACTGTCAATGAAAATTTACTAAACTAATGTTTTCCGTGTAATAGTTTTATTAAGTAAACACTGCAGGTATAAAAATTCTATACAACTATATGTTGCATCTTCTAAGGTAGATAAAAATAGCAGGAGAAGATTTCTAGTCTTATTTTATATAAATTTTCTGGATAAATAAGTCAGAACGAAGTAAAGTCAGTTCCTGACGATTACTAATGTGAATTTCTCGCTCTAGGGAACTGGACGATTCGTTCGTTGACAAACAGACAGATTGCAGAGGTATCATTAATATGGACATGTTACTTTTGGAAACTAACTTTAATAGTTTTTAACCTACCTATTTTAAACACAGGAAATTACCATTCGCTTTCTGAATCGTTACTTTCTTCAGAATTTCTTTAGCCTTTCAGTTAAAATGAGCCGGAATAAGTACAGGAAAATGAGAGTCATTGACTTTGCAATCTAAAGATAGTCGGTCTTAATGATTTACTATCTATAACTCCAATAAGTTGGAGTTATTATAAAATTTTAAATTGCAGATAATTAAAATATTAAATGTTCTGGACATAATTAAACAATCTTGAAAATTGCTTCTTCATTCATTTATTATATAAATGCAGGATTAATATAATAGATTTTCATTTTCTATTTTAAAAGTAGGTAATGGTAAAAAATTTATCAATTGTGTGACTACAATTTTTTTAGAATGAATCCTAAGAGACTAATTTTGTGTTCGTAGACAAAGAAATCTGCACTGTTATAAAAGGGATTTAAAATTTAACTCCCAACAGGATTCTATCGATATAAGATGCACCCTTTTGTTTTCCGATTATTACTACACTTTAAAAAGAAAGTCTTATTATAAATAATGCAGAAAAGCTATCTTATTTTAAGACAGCTTTTGCTTATTTTACAGATTTTTCTTTTGCTTTAAACTGTGCAAAAAAAAATTAAAAACTTCAAATTTACAAGAAAACGTGAAGTACTATTTAATCTAAAAAAGTAAATTTGTAATATTATTATAGATTCATCTTGATTAAGACCGTATTTTTTACAATACAATATATTCTGTAAAACCTGTAATTGTCATGGAATTTTTTTGAAGTCAGGGAAAATCTGCAATACCTGGAAAAGTCATGGAATTTTAGAAAATGTTGTTTTAAAAAATTAATTTAATTAATTTCTATTTTTATGATTTTAATCAGTGATATTTTATTTGAAATAAGTTGAAAACCGCTGAATTGTCGGTGACTTTTACCTAAATGATCAATAGAAAATAATTCAAATTTTCAATGCTGTACTAAAATTGAAAATTATTTCCATCTATCAATCAGTAAAAAATTAATGACAATTTAGTAATTTTCAACTGATTTTCTGTGAAACTTCATTGATTGAAATTATTGATAGAAAGTGATTTTCAATATAAAATTATTCTCCTTAAATTTTATAATTATTCATTAATTTATTTAATTTTTTTGTTCTGTTGTCGATTATTCTCGACAGCTTTCGAATTTTTCTTTCAATTATCAATTATTTTCTTCACATTTCAATTTAATTCTCTCATTTTCAATTTATTTCTTCCATTTTCAATTATTTTCTCCAATTCTCAATTATTTTCTTCAATTTTCAATTATTTTATTCAATATTCAATAATTCTCGTCTTTTTCCAATTATCAATCATTTTTTTTTTTTTTTTGAAATTTCAATACAATTCTTTAATTATCTTCTTCAACCTTCAATTTTATCATTATTCTTTAATTTTTTCAATAATTTTGTTCTATTGTCGATTAACCTCGCCATTTTTCGAACTTTTTTTTTCAATTATCAAGTATTTTTCTGAATATTTCATTATTTTAGTCATTTCCTTATTTATTTATTTTATTTATTAAAATATAATTATATTTAGTAATTTTTCTTTTTATTATCAATTATTTTCTCCAAATATTATTCTCGTAATTTCACAGTTATTTCTTTCAATTAATAATTATTGTCTACAATTTATAATTATTCTTTAATTTTTTCAATTTTTTTGTTTTATTGTCTATTAATCTAGTCATTTCTCGAATTTTGTTTTCAATTGTTTATTATTTTCGTCAATTTTCAACTATTTTCTTCAATTCTTCATTTGTTCTGCTCGTTTTTCAATTATTTCTTACAATTATTAATTTTTTTCCGAAATTTTCAATTATTTTCTACAAATTTTTCAATGTAGAATTATTTTTTTTCAATTTTATAATTATTCTTTAATTTGTAAAATTATTTCATTCTGTTGTCGATTATTCTCGACAGTTTTCTCATTGTTTTTTCATTGTCAATTATTTTCCTAACATTTTAATTTAATTCCTCAATCTTTAATTTATTTCTTGAAGTTTTAATTATTTTCTTCACTTCTCAATTATTATTTTCAATTTGAAATTGCAGTCTTCAATTTTCAATTATTTTATTAAATACTCAATAATTCTCAACTTTTTTTAATTATCAATTATTTTTTCAAATTTGAATTTAGGTAATTCTTAAATTTTCAATTTATTTCTTCATTTTGTTATTATTTTCTTCAAATTTTAATTCCATTCTTCAGTTTTCCATTATTTTCTTCTACATTCCACTATTTTCAGGTTTTTTAATTAATTTTTTCACTTTTTATTTATATTTTTTAAATTTAAATTTCATTCTTCAATTTTCAATTTTTTTCGATTTTCAATCCAGTTGTTCAATTTGTAATTATTTACAACAATTATTATTCATATAATTTTCTTAATTTTTCTTGATTCTGAATTTTTTAATTTAATATTTCTTGTTTAATTTTTTCAATTATTTTTTTCACTTGCCTATTTATTGATCTAATCATTTATCGAATTTTGTTTTTAATTGTCAATTTTGTTTGTCATTTTCCAGATATTTTCTTCAATTGTGTAATTATTTTCGTAATTTTTTTTATAGCTTTAAATGACTAACAACCATGCAAAGTTTCTCATGCCCTTGAGCGCGTGTTACTTATTTTGTATTTGGTTATGGAATTTGATGAAAAATAATATGTATGTATTATTTCTTTTTGCGTTTTTAGTACGAAATTGTTGATCAACTTTAATTTCAAAATTAAAAATATTACATCAAAAGTAAACAAAAAAAAATTATTTTTTATCTTGAAACCTTTTTAAAATGCCTTTAATTTTCTTCAAAAGTCACTCGATACCCTCATTTATATTTTATTATTCATTTAATTTGAATATTTTATATTTTTTTCGTTGTAACTACCAAAAAAGTTATTAAAATAATTTTATATTTTGACCTGGAATTTTTGTGAAATTTTTTTTGGCAACCCTGTCTTCTCCTTGAATCTTGTCGAGAGTTTTGCAAATTTTCTATTTTTTCAACTGTCGATGTTGAATTTTTACAACTTGTTAAGGGTATTGTCAAATTTCTTCTTTTTAGGTACTGGACATTCTTTACCAGAATTTTCTTTATCACGAAGTTGCAATTGTGCAAAATAGGTGTTAAACTTGTAAAAGATAGTGCAGTTAAAATTGTCACGGAATTCTTTAGTCGTTTAGAAATAGAATTTGCTCTTCATATAGTTTTCCTACTGATCCTTCTCTCCTGAAGAAGAGAGAGAGAGAGAGAATTCTTTTTATCGACTTGCATTTTCGGGTAAAATAATGTAATCACTTTCCGAGGACCGTTCGTCACTTGAAACAGCACTTGTCGAAGATTGAACATTGTCAACTTGTCTTTGCTCAACTGTTTTCGAATCTACACTACTTGAGGCTTGTTGAAGATTGAAATAGATTTTCCAAAACAAGTGCCTTGTGACTTGGATTTATGAAGTTTGAATGCTCCACGTGTCTAAATCATCAGTGTCAGTGCTCCCTCAATTCTAAAAATTTTTACTGTAAATGTGACTACAAATTTACCTCAATATATTTGTGTTTAAAAATATGCACTTTTTTGTTTTCTGTATGTGCATTAGGGTTCTCGAAAAATAAAAATTAAATTATAATACGTATGTAAAATAGTTTTTCGATTTAAAAATACTAAAAAAAATGACGTTAAGGGCATGTATATTTATATATGAGAAAATAATATTCGGGTAAATAAATAGTTATTGTCCAATTCTGGGTGGATATATAGCTCACTGTAGAATTTTTTTAAAGCAAAATCCGTATGTAATGTTATTATTATTTATCTCATTCCAAGAATAATCAGAGGAAAAAAGCAAGAACTGCTTTAATATTTTGAAAGCCCGTAACATCTGTTTATTGCGTAGACACATGCGAATATCCGGAACGGAAAGCAGCGACTCACATGACGTAAGACATTTTCCACATTTTGTTTTGAAGAAAAAACTGATCGATATTTTATTTCTTACAATAATATGTGGCCTGCTTTATTTATATATTTTAATTTTTTTTGTATCAAATAATGTAAATCTTTAAAAATGCCTTTTTTTGCATTTCCAAAAATTAACCCACTTTTATGAGGAATCATGATATACGTGTCATTTTTTACCTTTCATATACTTTTTTAACAAGAAGCACACTGTTTTCTTTACGTTAAATAAACAAAGTCCTTTAAGTGGTTAGTGGGAAGATAAATGCTTTCTTTTCGGAGATTTAAGACCTAAAAAGCATGTTAAATGACTTTAAGGAGTTATATGTATAGCTTGAATGAAGACAGCGCGATGATATTTGCACTTAACACGCGCCATAGAACATTGAAACATTGAAATAATGAACCAACTGCATCTGGCGCCTGTTTAAAGTCGTAATCCGATGACATATTCGATGATTTAGAAATGGAAGTGTGCAGCTCAGACGGTCCTGTCGACTAAATGGATCTAATTGATTTTACATGCTAGAAATTGGGTCGCTTTGCTTTTACTCGTCTACACGGTTTTATTTTGTCTTGTTCTCGAAACTTTCTCAAATATAAATCACCAGTGACTGTGCGGTAGTTTAGGAATTTTTATTTTATTGATGTTACTTAACACAATTTCTAATTTCTTCTTAATTATTATAAATAAAAACAAATTTATCATATTTAACATTTTAATCACAAAACTTGAGCTTTTCCATTTTTGAAAAATAACAACAAATGCATTGGATTTGTTGTTTTGTAATCAAAAAGCGAGATAACTTCTCTCTTGTCTATCAAGATGTCTTAATTCTTCACGTGAATCTACGGGAAGGGTGGCCTTGGCCACAAGAAAACGTTTCTATAAATGCCTCCCAAATTGAAATTAAATTTATTCTGTGCACAACGCTAAAATATCGATAAATATAGATCTACGTGAATCACATTTGTGTAGACTCTCCATCGAGTTCTCTTCGATTTTGTCCCAGAATATACATACAGAATTTATTTTTGAAATTCTCTGTGAATTAATTTATATATATTGTTATGCAGAAAGTAAAAACGTACAGTGCAATTTGATATCAAAGAAAAAAAAAGATTTTTTAAATTTACAGGATTTTTTCGTTGTTAAAAATTATATTAATACTTATTTTATATATACATATATGTTTCATTATATTATGTACAAGTATAATATAAATGAATCATTTACTTTCTAATCTGATTATTAAATAACTGTTATTAATTACGATTTGCTCTATTGAAGAAGACAAATTGGTATTGAAAGAGAATTAATTTTTCATGAACCGTCGCGACAAGAGGAATAATGTTTTAATAGGTGTTTATACATAGAAATTTTCTATTAATAATTCTTCTCAAATTAAAACGTTGGAAATTGTCGAAATATGAAATAGCTTAGTCTAGGCATTTATAGATTTATCATAACTTTAAAATTACACTTAAAATTGTTTTTTTTAAATATGTACATACCTACAGCACTGGTTGTTTATGAATATTTATATCAGTAGAAAGTTAAATATATTGAAATTAAATAGAATTATTTATGAAATATTATTTTGGAGTAATAATAAAGCTTGTCACCAAAATATATTACAAGGAATAGAATAGTATATTAAGCAACAAGGGGTTAAAGGCAGCCATTTGTTTACGCTGATGTTTGTGTACGAGTGACAGTCGAGGGCGAAGCCCGAGACAAAACGAGTACACAAACATCATTGTAAACAAATTGGACTGACTTTAAACCCGTGTTGCTTACGATACTTTTTATTCCAAAGGCACAAACTTGGTGCTTTTAAATGTTTGTAGGTTAGGGTCTAAATGCATTCACTTGTTTGACCGTATAAAAATGGCGGCCATTTTTGCCCTGTGGTGGAAAAAATGTATGGATCAGCTGTTCATTTTTTCCCTAGGGAAAAAATGGAAGCCATTTTTACCCGGTCGAACAAATGAATGCGTTTAGACCCTGCCTACAGGCATCTAAAAGCGCCATGTTTGTGCCTGTGGGATAAAAAATAATTTTTTAATATAACTAATCTATGTGAATAACAGGTTTAACATACTTTTTCTTAAAATAGTGTTTGGAAACGTATACTGTATATAATAGTGAATTTAATTAAATGAAAGCATGCGGCAGTATTGATAGTTATTACTGAATGACAAAGCAGCTAAGTTTGTCTTGGCAGAGAGCGTTAATTCTGTTACTGTGCTAAAAACATGGAAATTTTTAACCATATTTTACACACGCATTATATGGAACAAAAATTTTAATTTTACACACATTTTTACACTTATAAAATAGGTACTTTTTTGATCGAAAATTGTAAAAAAAAACTTTAATTTTGTCTCCACTTTTAAGACGTTTTAGATAACTAAACATCTTGATTTGAGGTGTTTAAACACATTGAATGTTCCAATTCAAGATATTTTTGGGACCCCCTTATTCTTTTAGTGCAATTTTGTATAATAGAAGTGTATAATTCTGTACTTTTTAAACATAATTTTTTTTATATACAGTTAAATAAATCGATAAAAATAAAAGTTATTAGGTAATAAATTTACTTCTTTAATGAATAGTATAATATAAAATTCGTTATAGGCAATGTTAATGGTAAAAAATTGCGTTAAAAGAAAAGTTTAGGAATTAACATTTTTTATATTCAAAATCATTCACCCTGACTCCATCTAAATGAAGTGAATGGAAGCTCAACGCTGAAAGCTTCACAAGCTCCGTACGTAAAGATGTAAGCTTCGGAAGCTGTCGCCATCTGCAGGGATTCGTTGAAAACACTTATAGTTAATAATATTACCACCCTCGCAACTAAATGCTTCTCGAAAAGATTGAAAGAAAAATTTTAAAAACATTTAAGTTCAACAATTTTGGTAAAATTTACAAAAATTGATAAGATACTTCCGCTTTTTGTGTATCCTGTATTAATGAACAACAGTAAACAATAATAAACGTACAGAAAACAATTTAACGTGTCAAACCAACGAATATGGAAATAAATCTATATAATAATAAGAAAATGTACTTTTAATTTGCATAAATGGTTCTGCTATTTTCAGTAAAATGTTTTAAGATGTTACATGGGTTTCAAAGGCCAAAAAAAGCAGTTTTTTAATAAATTTTTTTCATGTAATAAACGAATTAATTTATTGAGCCCTTTTATCACATAAAAGTACAATATTTAAAGATTACATTTTAGAAATTTCATTAAAAAATTATAAAAATTGAGCCATTGACGACTGACGTTTTAAGACCACTTGGAAAAAAATGTTTTTGCGGTGGACATGATAATTGTGATTTAGCGATAGTGGAAATTAAACAGTTAAAAACTGATAGTTTCAGTCTGAAACATTCACATAGTTATATTTATTTAACCTAATAATAAAAATTAATTAAATCAAAACATTAATAAAAGTTAGTGAAAAGAGAAAAAAAAGAAATATAAACAAGAAGAAATTAGTTAATAAAATTATAGTTATGTAGGTATTTATATTTAATCATTTTAGAACAATAAATACATTTTTTAAATATATTTAGTTCTATCAATATTACTATTAATTATTAATTACAATTTAGATTAATATAATTTTGCATAATTTGATAAATGGCTTTTCTTATTCTAAAGTTTACTAAAATAACCTTTAATTTTTGTTTACAAACATAAAAGTGTTATTAATTCTGTAAACAACGAATCATGTGATTTCATTTTCAAAAATAACATTAATAATGAAAAAGTTAAAGTAAAAAAATTGTTGTGTTCAAATTAATTGATAAATTTAATATAGGTTTAAGTACATACGTTATTTTTTGAATTATATTATTGAATTTTGAAATAACTAAAGAAAAAAACGTGGAATGAAAGTTTAAAATCCAATTTTTAAACATTATAAAACTAAATACCTACACTGTAAAAACAAGTGTCTTATTTTAAGACATTTTTGTCCTCACTTTTAAGACGTTTTAGGATGTCTTAATTTTAAACCAATGAGAAAGCATCTTTCAAAATTATTGACCAATGAAATTGCTTGAAATAACCATAAGACGCTTTCTTAATGTCTTGTGTCTTAAAATAAGACACTTAGAAGACAGCAGTTTTTGCAGTGTACACATTTCAATTTAATTCTTGTTTTGTAAATAAAAGTACAAATACAAAATTATAATTTTGTCAACTTATTTTATCGTATTTACAGTCCTTCTTGATTCCTTTTTTATATTTCATTACATTTCACAGCATTTCTCTGAAGATAATTAAAACACTTTTATTAAAGTGTTAATAACAATTTCAATACTTATTATGTGATAAAATAAAAATAAACAATACAAAACCACGAAATATTTAAAGTTGAAATTGTCAAAAAAATTTAAAATTTGAAATGCAGTGAGATGAGATAAGAATTACACAACTTGGCTGCTGACTTTTCACAAACACAATTTTAAATAACCTTTTATAAAAAAAAGTATATAATTGCACAAACATATATTTATTTGCTATTTTTTCATTATTTATGAAAATCAAGTCTCTTGCTATACATTTTGAATATTTGAATCAAAAAATTTCAATAAAAAATGCACTTTCTCTAATATAGAAAAATTGAGCGACGATTTTCAATTTCGCCAAAACAGTTGTTCGTTTTTGGCTAAATGTTTAGCCATTATGAAGAAAAGTTTTACTGATGCAGTTGCATTTTTTTCTGAGCGTGTTAAAAGTGACTATAAAGATGTTTCTTTTTGAAGTGTATATTGTACATTAATTATGAAGTACAATTGTTTTATTTAAAAATGTTATACTGCAAAAGTTTCCAAAAACAGATGTTTTATTTTAAGACATAAGACATTTAGAAAACATCTTACAGCTATTTCAAGTTGTTTCATTATGGTTAGAGTCATATAATAGATTACATACATTGCCTAGCATGTGCACCAACTTTCTAAAGATATTTTCTTCGTGTATTGTGTAATGTGTGGTACAAATTTTCAAAATTCTATATCATTCCGAATTCCGACATAAATGTCACTAAAATGAAGATTACTCTCGCGTTGAAGTCTAAATACATATGCATACTATATATACTGTATTACTTCCGGTAGAATTTCACAGCGCGGCCAGTTCATAAAGTCCCACCAAGGACTTTATGCATATTCAAGTTCAAGCCAAATTTTGCTATTTCAAAGACTTGATATACTACAAAATCTTTGTCAAATGTGAAACTTTCTTAATTTAACTAAACTGAACTTGGTCAGAAATTATCACAAATTCATGAGAGAAACTATCTCTATTTACATAAATATAAATAAAAAATAACATTTAGTTATTTTTGTCATTATTTTTATACAAATAATAAGCGACATATAAATATTATCAATGAATCAAAATATTAGAAAGCACAAGAACTAACAAAAAATCGACTACTGAAAGTACAAGTTTAAATTTTCAGTCATGCGTTGAATGTCTGACTAAACTGGTGTTTTCTACTGCAATGCCGAAAACTTGTTGACACAGCTGATCTGCTTTTTCGTCATACACGGGAAAAATAATTTGATTGAATTTCCTTTGACAGTTCTCTATTGATGAATAGGACAATATTTTGGTAAATACTTTATGGTCCAAAATTTAAGATTTACTTTATTATTAAAATATTCTGAGACCGGGGACTGCAAAATTTTGCGTGATGGTTTTGCAATAATATCAGGAGGTACTAAAAAATTATTGAAGAAATATTTTTTCACAAAGTAAATCTAAAGTGCAAACGGGAAGCCAACTGTGCCAAATATTATTTCTGCATTCGCAAACAAACGTTGTTTCTTTTTTGCGATAGCTATGTTTTCTTCCTAAAAATTCAATGTAAATCGAATTTCTTTAAATCTAAATGATTAAAAAAATTGTTCATGAATGTAAGTTAATTATAAAATTCTCACTAATTTTTCCAGTGTAGATAAACTTTAACAGTTAATAATTGAAAAATTGTCTGCTTTTAACATAATAGACTCCATCAATGAATGCACGATTTGATGGATAGCGGAAATATAGCGATTTAGCTATCTCTATCATTACTCTTGTTCTATTATGCACGTCACGCTTTCCTTCCATTGCAGTGACGCTGTTTTCAGCTTAAGAGTCCACCTTCGTTTTATTTACATGAAATTTTAAGTCCCTCGTTTCTCGTTCTGCACGCTGCCAATGAACCTCTAATACCACGAACTATTTTCTAATGTAATCAAGAATTATCTAAAATTTCCTTTAATATTATAGACTTTCTATAATGTCATTATTCTGTCAGGATAAAAAGCTGAACAGAGTCTTTCTAAAATCCCATTTCGAAATTAAGATGGATTCAGATAAAACCAAAGTTAAATATGCGGTTGGAAATACATAAAAAAATAAAGTTTAAGCTAGTACAAATATCAAGTTATTAAATCTAACCGTTAAAGTTACATTATTAAAAAACTGTTTCTTGCTTATTTTACATGCATTCTTAATTTAAACTCTAAAAATGTAAACATCTAAATGGTTCCATTTATAGAAACTTGATCAAAGCATGATCAAAATGTTGGTTTTATAACCTTTAAATTAATTTTTGTTTTTACCCGAATATAAAGGGGTCGTTCACATACCACGCACGGTGCTCTGGAGCGAATTTAAATAAAATTTGTAGGTAAATAAATTTTTCAAGTGGATTCTGTTTCTAGGTGTTATTAGAAAGAAAGTAAACGTAAAATGAAAAGTCTACTTGGCGTTTTTTTTTTGGCAGCGAAAATAAGATTTTTTGCTTTAATTTCAAACTTTGATCTATAGCTTCTTTTGAGAAATAATATTATCACCCTAGCAATGCATTTTACGACAAAAGTTTCCAGTATATTTTGCAAGTAGTAAATGTCAGCTGTCAAAAAAAAGCTTGTTTGTGGTACTAAAATTATGTTTTTCAAATTTAGAATTTGAATCATAAAATTTCAAAAAGTTTTATTATTTTTCGACTTTTATTACCAATTTAGTCAAGAAAATGAATAATTAACAGAAACATTCTATTTTTTCTAATAGACATAAAGTATCTGTATTATGAAAAAAATCTATGAATGATCAATATTTTTTATTAAAGTTTTTTTACAATAAATTATAATGTAACGCAACATAAAAAAATTAATGTAATTTTAATGTAAAAAAAATGTAATTTTGTTTGCATTTATATCTTTTATGTTGCTTTACATTGTATTTTATTGTAAAAAAACTTTAATAAAAAATATTGATCAATAAGAGATTTTATTCATAATACAGATAGTTTATGTCTTTTTTAAAAAAAAATTAATGTTTCTGTTAATTATTCATTTTTTTGACTAAATTGGTCCTGAAAGTCGAAAAATGATAAAACTTTTGCAAATTGTACGAATTAAATTCTAAATTTCCAGAAAAAACATAATTTTAGTATCACAAACAAGCTTTTTGAAACCTGACATTTACTACTAGCAAAATATACTAGAAACTTTTGTCTTAAAATGCATTGCTAGGGTGATAATATTATTTCTCAAAAGAAGCTAAAGATCAAAGTTTGAAATTAAAGCAAAAAATCTTATTTTCGCTGCCAAAAAAAAACGCCAAATGGATTTTTTTCATTTTACGTTTATTTTCTTTCTAATATCACTTAAAAACAGAATCCACTTGAAAATTTTATTTACCTACAAATTTTATTTAAATTCGCTCCAGAGCACCGTGCGCGTGAACAGTTGGGGTTTTTGTTTTTTTTTGACAGGATATCTCAAGAACGCTTCAACGAAGTTCCATAACACTTGAATGGCTTATTAATCTCAATTTTTAATTAATTCTTTAAATTCTAAAAATTTTCTACATTTTTCAATTGTCCTTATCAATTTTCTATAATTTTTCTTGAATTTTCCAATTATTTCTCTCACATTTAACATATTTTCTTCAATTTTCAATTGTTTACCTCAAATTTTAATTATTTTTTTCAAGTTTCAAATATTTTCACTATTTTGCAATTGTTTTCTCAAATTTTAAATTATATTCAATATTTTTTTAATTTCATCAATTTTTCAATTATTTATCTCAAATTTCAATAATTTTTGTCAATGCTCAATTTTTAAAATTATTTTCCTTTTATTTTCTTGAATTTTCAATTATTTATAACAAATTTCAAGTACCGTCAAACGGGGCTATTATGGTACAAAAACCGAATTTTTTTAATTCTTTGCTTCACCAAAATTCAGAATTTTATACTAAATTTTTTTTAACCAATTAGTCACGTTGTTTACATTCTTCTGAAAGTTTACTGTAAGTTTTATTATGAAAAAACATTTTTTATTCGAGTTATAAGAACTCAAAGTTTTGTATTATAATAATTTCGTAGTCGGGGCTGTTATGGTACAAAATTTATTTTTGTTTATAAAATAAAGTAAGTATATTTTATTTTTTGCATTGAACTATGAGGGATCCTTTTACTAGATATTCCAGAGACAAATTGTTTAAAAACCGTCAAATAGTAATTATTATTATAGAAATTATGTATGAATACAGAAAGTTACATAAAGAAATTTTTCGAAATTTGTATTTTTTGTTATTTTAATAATAATCAAATGACTTAATATGGTCCATAATAACTTTTTGAGCTATTTTATGTCAAGCAATATTTAAATTAACTTAAAACCCTTGTAAATAATATGATATTAATATAAGTCGTTTTTGAGGTTATGACGAACCCTTTGTCAAGTTTGACAAATTTGACTTATTTCTAATTTTCAGACAAAAAACAAAACATTTACATAAAGAAAACAATGAAACCAAAGCACAGAAACCTTTTTTACTGTTTCAATGAAACGAATTTTCGTATAAAATAATTAAAATAGTTTTGTACCACAATAGCCCCGCTATGTTCTGAACTTTCAGTTTTTAACCATTTTTTTCTTAAATTCTTAATAAAAATTTAGCCCATCAAGTGTACTGCAAAAACATGGTGTCTTAAATTGGCCAAAAATGTCTTAAATTAAGATACTTTTGGTGTCTACGACACGAAAAATGTCTTATTTTAAGACACAAGACATTAAGAAAGCGTCTTACGGTTATTTCAAGCTATATCATTGGTTAATAATTTTGAAAGATGCTTTCTCATTGGTTTAAAATTAAGACACTTTAAGGTAGTATTATACTTTGCATCAATAAAAAAATCGACTTTTTTTTATTTTATTTTTGTGGTCTACATTACCTCATGAATATAATTCCCAAATTGCAGATTAAAAATCGAAGAAATAAAAAATTTACACGCATGTAAAAGTTATACATATGTGACTATTTCTGGTGAAAGGGACCTTACGCAACAACAACATTAGGCTCAGTATTCCGTTGCTCAGTGCACGAAAAGTAAGCCCAATGTTATTGTCGCGTAAGGTCCCTTTCACCAGAAATTGTCACATATGCACATCGGCTCTTTACACACAAAAATTTAAACGCGTTTTTCTCAAAACCATGTTTTTTAAACTGGCGGACAGCATAACTCGAGTTATTTTTAATCGATTTTAAAAAACTTTAGATCAATTTCTTTGTTATGAAATCTTTCAGGCATCCCCTCTAAATCCGATTGTCTACTTTATTTTTTTTGTTTTTTAACAACTGAAAAATGCAAAAAAAAAAGTACTCATTTTTTGTGATTTTTTTTTAAATTGGCACCATTTTTTTATTTTTTCATATTTTTTATCGGGGTTAGGAGGGATGCCTAACCAGATGTATCAGCTTTAAAACCACATTTGAATTTTTCAGATGGGATGTTTCTGTGAGGCTGTAGCTTGTCTGCCTATTTATAGTTTATTTTTATCTTGACTTTGGCGCCCTCTAGTGACGAAACAGGCACAGTAAAAAAATTTTATTTTTTCATTTTTGACAGACAAAAATGTCAAAAATATGATGCAAAAACTTTCAATGCTTCAAATAAAATTATCACCGAGAAAAAAATTGTTTTTAAAGTCATCTTTGACAACTTACAAAGTATAATACTACCTTAAAGTCGCAAATACAGAATTAAACTCATATTTAAAAAAAATAATTTCCATATTTCTGGTAAATTTAAGCAAAATTATCAGAAACATAAAAATAAGTTTCTAAAAACTAGAGTACAATTTTTCACTTGAGACTTTAATCCGAGGTTTATCAAAAATATGGTAAAAGTTACCCAAAAAATTTTTAAATATTTTTTATTTTCGTAATAAACCGATTGACAATTGTTAGTTTAGAATTTTTATTATTAAAGTTAAAAAAATTAATACAAAAATAGGAGGGGGGGGGGTCAAGAAACGTGACGTCCATTTAGGGGTAGGTGTTTACTCTTACGTGACAAGACGTGACAGGAGGGGGGGAGGGGTCAAAAAATTGGAAAAAATGCGTGACATCATATGTGAACGCTCCCTTATCTCAAGATTTAAAATTTGTAGTCTGCTGCTTTTTAGATAAAAAAAAGTCTTTAAACTTTGTCTTCTATTTTAGGTTAAAATTACTTTGTGATGTATAATCATATTTAAACATGTTAAAAATAATCTTAACACATTTTTAATGCATGTTAGAATAAATTTAAGAGCTTAAAGTTTATTTTGCTCTTATACAATTTATAAATAAAAGAAAAAATGTTGCTTTTATAAATTATCAAAGTTAAAAAAATTGGGCGAGTAAAAATTCAAATTCATCTCCGAAGCCTTGTTATTTTAGTAAAAAACTGAAATATTAATGAGTATTAACATTATAAAATAAAATTTTGCAAAAATATTTTTATGAATAACTGAAAACAATCTTTTAATTCTAGCTTATTTCTTATGAAAATAAGAAAATTACCTTTTTATCATCTCTGAAGCCTTTTGTTTAAAGGTACTGAGATTTCTTTTGTTTTTAATGTTTATTTTCAATGTTTCGAACGAGTTAACCTTTTCCTATTGGAATAAAGTGGAAATTTTGGTATGTTTTTTAACATTTTAATAAATTTTTTTATGAAAAAAATAAAATTAATTAAATATATATATTTAAATTTTTACAAAAAAAGAATTAAATGTTCATAGAATAATATCTGAAATATTATTTTTTAGTTACCTACAGCAATTTTTCAGTAAATATTATTTAAAATTAAAATTCTTATAAATTAATTTTGCGAACTAGTATATAAAGTTTTTTAATATCATTTTAAGTAATCCTGGAGAAGGAAATTTAAATTATCTAAAAAAAAGAAGGTTATTTTAAAATTTTAATATAAAAGGAGTAGTTTCAGAAGAATCATCCATTTACTTCAATTTTCTATTGCCTTCATCATTTTTCAATTATGTTTATTAATTTTAAATATATTTATACTTTCATCACTTATTTTTCTCAAAGTGTAATTGTTTTGTTTAGTTTTGCACTATTATTATCATTTTTAATCATTTTCTTCTATTTTTATTTTTCAATTCATTTTATAGATTTTGCTTTTTTCTAGAGGAAGCTTTGTGATCGTTAAGATTTTCGATTTTCCAAAAATAGTCTAAATTGACTTATTTTCATCTGAAATGCAAAAATTTTTCATTCTTAAGCCAATGTCCATGTATGTGTGTGTGTGTGTGTGTCATATTTTTAAAAAAAGTCCATTTAGAGGAACATTTAGAGGAAAAGGGGGGTTTGTCAAAAGTCCACGATTGTTCACAAGGGGGGGAGGGGGAATCAAAAAGTGATTAAAAATTGTCTACGTGGTATATGAACGACCCCAAAGCTCTTTTATATAACATCTGTCCAAAAGTACTTACTTTGAGTCTCTTTCGACAGGACAGGCGCTTGGATGGGTCTACCATTAATACATAAATATGTAAATCGGTTTTCGACAAGAGAAGCCTCTTAAAGTGTCAAAGTCGATAGAAAATTACAAAAAATTGTATTGTCTTGAAATGAATGTATCTCCCTTTAATAACAAATTTGACATATAAATTTAACAAAAATGGATGTTGATAAATTGATTAAGGAGATAATGTCAATAATTTAACAGATTAATGATACAATTGAAGTTTGTGGTTTTTCTGCGATTCAGATTTAGAAAGTTGGTTGCATCTGTGACGTTGTTTCTTCTGATGACGTTATTAATTTTAATTGAGGAAAAAAATGAGGCTAGAGTCGACAGACTCTCTAGTTTGCTGGATTGAAAACAAGGGTTGCATTGATGACGAGCCACGAAGCGCATCTTAGAGGAAATTCAACGTGTCTCTTTGCTTCTTTGCGCATCGTCGTCTCAAACGTTGTCCTAATATTATATTCGTATATTCCTTCGTATTTCTGGAATTGGATCGGACGCCGGTAAGCCTCGAGGGTGACGTGCTTCCTAAGTATTCAGTCTCGCGAGATCCACCTCGCTTCTCGCATATTCCGAAACGAAAAACCAATACGGTTGTGTTGTGCAATGGATAAAAAATATCACATCAAAAGCAAAAGCCCAATTAATTTTCAAAAATTTATAAAAAACTAGCGAAATTTTTTAGTCAAATGAACAAGTGAAATGTTTCCTCTTCTCAAGAAGAGGGATTAATAAAAATAATATAAATATATCTGTTATCAAATTAATCTATACCAAAACAAATGGATTAAAATATCCAAAACATTGTTTCTCTCCATGTGCAGGAAAGGAAAAATATCTTGACTTTAAAATCACTGGGAGAAATTATAAATTAAAAATTGTATATAGGTACTGTAATAAACAAGATGCAAAATTTTCATGGATAGAAATCTCTTTACTTTCTTTTACTTCCTCATCTTCTTTTTCTTGTTCTTCTTCTTCAACTCGAAGGATAATTTTCATCGAGATGGACGGTGACGACGACGATAAGACAACCAATCGAGCGTTCCACTTTATGCGCTTTTTCAGATAAATTAACTCTCAGAATAATATAAAAAATAAGAAGACAATTCAATACAATTCGAGGAAAAGAAAAGACATTTTTGGAGAAGATCTGAGAAAAATTTTTCCACGTTTCAAGGATCTTTAGTTGTTATAAATAAACGTTGCCGAGACACGATTCATTCGTAGGAGCATTCCTCAAAGAAGAATTTCTCACTGCAAAGTAAAAAGGCGCGCGTGCAGTTTCTTCAAGTTTTTTGTATTGTTCTAATAAAAGTGTGATATTTTGTATTTTGTGTGGAAAAATGTCGACTACGGAGGTTTTTCAAGACTGGGAGTCACCTCATGAAATTACGTCTGTTACGAAAAAAACGACAAGAAAGACCACTACAAAGACTACAAGGAGATATGATCCGAATTCGCGAAATGATGACAATGATTGGGGTGACGAAAATCGAAATAATAAAAATGGAAACAATGAGGTGAGATTTTTTTATCATCAAGAGAAAAAAGAATAGGTTATTATTTAAAAAATAAATAATAAAAAAATTATTTCAAATAGGTAATTTTATAAAGTATTTAGCGTTAGAACATAAAACTGAAATTGAAATACTGAAAGAAATATTTATTTTAAAAACTCGGAAGTTTGAAACTGTCGATGTTAAAATTCGTTTTACAATATTTTGGCAGTCGTCTTAAGCTTCAAAGAAATTGATGGTCCCTTGAATGGCCCTAGATATTTTTTTGTTTTTAACCAATTTGTGCAATCTCATATGATTCATCGTCTCGTATAGTCTGGTTTTGAAAGCGGAGGTTGAATTACGTAGTTTCAAAATTATTTGCTGTGCCAAAAGTTTTTCTCTCGAAATCAGCCTTTCTACTATTTGCACCTCGCTGGCTTTAAATCCCATCTTTTATAAAAATGAAAAGAAAATGCTTTGTCTAGCGATTCTATGCAATTGTAACTCCATTAAATTACTTTAGCAAACAACCATTAACAATCGGAATTATAGACATGATGTTTTCATGTTTGTAAGTTTTACCCTTCGTGAAAAGGTTGAATAAATAAATCGTATCCATGGAATTTGTAAATTTTTCTTCAAAATCTTCTTTTCTACTCGTTTTTTAAAACCGATTCTGCCTGAGTCTCTAAAACAGCATGTTTCTACGTTTTTCAATCTGAGGTGCAAAGAATAAAATAGATAAACAAACATGGAGTGATTCAGTTCTTAGTTTGTTTGTTTTCTCATAATATTAGATTCAGTTCAATAGCACTTCATTCAATCGCAGGTTGTCTTAAACGAAGTATTTTGTTGAAGGAGAATCTAATAAACTGTAAATTTTGACCCTGGAGTATATTTCTGGCAACACGTGTGTTTAATGCAACTTTTTTTAGAATTTCGGAGTAATTTATGGATATAATTCTTTTAATCTGTCCAGTTTTTAATCATTTTGCTTTCCGCAAATTAGATATATATTTTAGGTAAACAATTCTAAATTTTTTTTTTTAATTTTTCGTTCATTACCTTCATTTATATAAAAACATTTTTTCTTAATATCAATATTTTCCTATCATTCTTTTCATTTTATTAATTATCCCAATATCATTGTAGAAATTATAACCTCAAAATATAAGGCTGTCACTGATACCGCAGTTTCGATTGCGTCGCTACAAAATTTTACTAAATTTTGTTCAGTTCTTTATTCCTATAAAAATTGTAAATTTCTTTAGTAGTTAACTATTTTCTCTCTGCGTATGTTGTTTTTTTATTTTTCAAAAATTAATTTGCGGCACAAAAGAGTATAATTTTAGCGCGAACTAGAGACAATTTTGTTTGTTTGTTTGTCTTAATTTCTACGGTTCTAATTTTCCGGATACAATTTGTGAAGGTTGTCATAGTGATTTATTTCCAAAGAAACTTGTCTTGAACTAAACCACGTCTAAATAATATTTTGGATAAAAAACCTTGTGAAATATACTAAATTCATTTTAATGATATACAAATTAAAAAAAAACAAATAGGTATATATTATTTTTTCTCTATCTTTTTTACCGTGAAAATTTAAGGTTGAATTTGATCCATTTTAAATTTTATTTTGAAAACCTGCCAAACATTTATTACCTTTGTTCCTGTATAAATTCTTACTTAACAAAGAACATTCATCGTAATTTAATAAGTCGATGCAGGGACATTGAACCAAGAAACCGTATAGTGGTTTCCTCGTTCTTTGTGTTAGTAGCAAGTACAACATACTTCAATTCGTTCCTTTACAAAAAGTATATAGCAACAATTCTGTTTGTAAAATACAGAAAAAACAATGGAAAAATTAAAGTTTGGCGTTTACGTTGTTTCTTCAGTTTCGAGTTCAGATGCACTTAATTCAATTAAATTAACTCGTTACAATTTTCAAACCTATATATACGGATGTGTATACATATAAAATTTTATATATATATATATATACTTATAATAGTGAAGCAACACTCAAAATTGATTTCCCTTCTAGTAAACTAAATAAAATTTGTACTTAAATTTTCAACACGATTAGTAATGTTTGCTATCAACATTTTAATTTACAATCACTTACATTTATATTCAGAAACATTTATGATACTGAACATTTTTGACATTCAGGATCTCTGCCAGAGGATCCTGAAAAACAAACTCAATTTACAAATGAGTATTTTAAAATAATCAAGATAATCTGTCTGATGACGTGAAAAGCTATTTTGTTTTCACTTTTGCCAAGAAAACTGCCATTTCTTGATATCATTATATTTTTTATCTACTGATCTGGAATTTTACGTTTCCAACATTTAACTCGAGTCTAGTTTATTACGGTTGCTAATTATTTACACATTTTCTTCGTTTTTATCACAATATTGGTCGTAAATTCTCCTAATTGTATATTCCAGCATTTGTGAAACAATACTTTTTCATTACTTTCACATTTCTCTTTTCGATTTTTTTAAAATGAACATTTACTAATGCATATTATTGAGGAAAATTATTATTCATTATTCTAGACTGACAACAATTAATGACATTTACCTGATGCCACTTGGCAAGACGTCAGAGTCACAAAAAGTCGAGAAGATTTCCGGCAACGATATTTTTTTAATACTCGAGATTATAAAAGAAGTCATTTTATTCACTGGTCAAAATGATTTATCATATTTATAAATCACATATTTTTGTTGTTGTCTTAAATCGCATTCAATATTTTTCTTTAATTAAATTCAGGCAATATTTTTTATTACTCTGCTACTTTTTTTATTATAAATTTTCAATTTTATATGACACTTGAAATCCACTTGAATAGAATTTTAAATATACGGTTTTTAAAATTAAAATACTTCCAAGCTAAACAAAACTCTCGCCAAAATTCCTGTGATGAATATCGAATAATAAGAGTGAACAATTTTCGAATAGTGGATTTACAAAAAATTGCATTTGAGTTTTGGAAATTGCTTTTATGCTAATACATATTTTTTAATAGTATTATTCATCAATATTATTCATATTGATAGTATTGATTTAATATTATTGATATAAAATTTTATTGAAAAACGTTAAAACGTTCTCGAGTATCCTATTGTGAAAAACAAAAAATACACATATTTGGCATCCAGAATTTTTTTTAAGAATCAAAGTTTATGCATTTTAGGTAAAAATGAGTTGATTAAACCTATTTTAGGAAAATCGAAAATCTTAACGACCACAAAGCTTGAGAAAGCAAAATTAATCTTAAAATTCGAGAAGTTGAAAAAAGTTTGGATAAAAGGTTTGAATATGACAGTTCAGATAAACAAGGTTTCACTGTATTTGTAAATCGAAAAGAAAATTTATGAATTTTTAATAACCTTCTAGAATTAAAACTATTTTACGAGAATTGCTGTTAAAATATTTTTATTTTCAAGGCTATTTAATCGTCTAAAAATATAATGACTAATCGAAAATAAATCGGGAAAAACTAAATTTTCATGGGTATTTCTATTCTAGAAGTTATATTGGATGAATGTATAACTGAAGATAAATCACTGTAGAATGAATTCTGTGTCCACTGTGAAGAGATATAAAGTAAATTTATTTTTTAATCCAATGACCTCACAGATGTTTCTTTCTTATATTAAAATAAAGATTTTCTTTACATTATAAATAAAAACATTTTCGTAAGGATGCATTGAATATCAAGAAACATTTTTTTTATTATTATTGAACCTTTATACAAAGTATATTATTTAGTCAAGAATTGAATTAATCACTAATATAAATTAGTAAAAATTCTTAATAATTCAGTTTTAGAGAGTAGTTCAAAAATAATTATTCTTATAGTTTAAAAGTATTATCAGAATTTTTAGTAGAGGATTTTTCTCACAAGTAATTATAGTAATTACATAATATATAATTAAAATTTCAAGTTAATTTTAAAACTAGTAAGGAAACAATAAAGGAGATTTTAAACACATGCTCGACATCTGCAAATGTGTGTTACGCGTTTTACCGATCTAGGTTGAGCGTGCATAAATAATCCTGCATGTCAATCGTCTCTAATTTTAGCAAAAAGTAACATTTGCTGCTTTTACTGTCAAATTATTATTATTGTTCATATAGAAAATATTATTTTACTACAATTTGTATTTTCCTAGAATTTAAGGAAAACTCAAAATTTAAATAGACAATTTTCATGAAATTATAGAAGCATTATTATAATTCCAAAAGAATTATGATTTTACAAGATTTAAAATGCAGTATTCTAATTTTTACTTTATACAAATTAATAATTGACTTTAATACACAAAAATATATTAATAATAACAAATTGATAATAATCTAAGATTTCTGAAATGTTGACGCACGCTGTGCCGTAATAGAATATGGGATTAAAATCTCATTTTCAGCGTATTTCTCATGGCACAAGAAAGTCGTAGGTACACATAAAATACAGAGAATGACAAATTTTAACACTTGCACGCGGTAAATAACGTGGATAAAGATTTTGACAGAATCATATGAAATAAGTGATTGGCTGCTGCAGACGCGTACAATCTTGGCGTGCTTTTGTATAAACATACCTACTCAATAACTACGCGGAAATGAAGTTTGAGAGAAGAAATTTTCCGGATAATTTCATATGATTCTTGAAATTTCACTAAGTACCTAAATTCCAATTTCATTTTTGTTTATTTTAATCAATTTATTTATATCAATTAATTTTATACACATATACATATACCCATATTTAAATTGAAAAAGGGTTCATCTTTAATTTTTATCAAATTGTGTTATTCTAAATTAATAAGTCTTAATTATAAAATATTATATAAATAACTTGCATAAGAATAACGCTCAGAAACTGAAAAAGAGTGACGATTTTTTTTTATCTCTAAGAGATGCCATTTGAGTGGGTTCGAAATATCATAGTGCAGATTGGTAAAGGTCAGTAGTTAGTAGTCGTGATATGTATTGTAAATATAGATTATAATCATTAATATTTATGATTTGCTTGTAAGTTTTATAAATTTACAATAAACAAATATTACAAACTTGATTTTATACTGAAAAATCTGGTTTCTAATGAAAGAACGTCCAACATCCTTCCTGTATAGATTATAAAAGACTCAGTCGAGTATCTCCGAATTCCCTTTATAAAATAATTATTAAATATGGTTTAAGAGAAACAGAAAGTTATACATATGTGAATGGAAAGCTAATAAAACAAGCTTATAGTTCATGTAAAAATCAAGTAACTAATTGCAACCGTCAAAGTTGCATTATTAAAAAACGATTTTTTGTTTATTTTATATGCTCAATTAAAATATTTTAGAAAAAAGTTTAATTTTTCGGGTTCCCCAACTTGAATGGTTGCATTTAGAAACTTGATTAAAACATGATCAAAAAGCTGGTTTTGTAAACTTGTAAATCAAATATTATATACTTTGTCTTTTATCGGAATTCAATATAATTTTTAATTTTTATAACACTTATTCAAAAGTACTAACTTTCAACAGGATAAGTGCTAGGACGTTTTATTTTAAATGAAAAATTGAAGAATTTAGATTGTGAATGGAATAAGCGAAAACTGAAATTAAATCTACAATTGCTAGCTAGTTCAACTCACCTGGCAAAGTTTTTACTCATCTGCACTAATAGTAATTCTAACGTGGTACATGTATGTAAGATGAGAATAATTACATTATATAGCCTGTGTATATCAACGGAAGCGTGAAACTTAACTGATCTTGGCAATGATCTTGATTTGTCGATAATTTTACACAAGATTTTGTGTAATACTTTATATTTTTAGAAACCGTTATCTCACTAATTCCGGACTATTTCACTTTCCGGGATATCCTACACGATAATAAATTAGCCGCATGTCTTAAATCTCGACATGAATAAGAGTCTCTCACTTTTTGTCATTTTTTTATATTATTATATGGTAACCTTTCTAAATAGAAATGTATTGCGACTTTATACCATACTCAATTCGAAATCACGTTGTACTAAAGTTTCAAAATCTGTGCCCCATTAGATTTGACATTTTTGATTTTTAGATTTATACATTATATTTGGAATCTATACGACTTTAAAAAAGTAAAATACCAAGTTTGGCAAAAGAAACCTAACAGTTTTTGGACACCCTACTAGATATGCAAAAATGAATTTTTAAATTTGTATATTATATTTAGGTATAGGGTAAATATAGTAAATAAAGTAAATATAGTAGTCGGACATTTTTTTTTTGAGATAATAAAATATTTAATGTTTTTATGCTATAAAATCTATCAAATAAAGTTATAGAAATGTCAATAAGCATGATTTTAATTTGAAAACCCATATATGGTTAATCTTAAAAAAAGGAGAAAGTTTCTTAGTTTTAAAATTCTATATCTCATTATGACATTTTGAAGACAATCTGTCAAATTCTGTTTTGATCCTTAAGTGAAAAGAAGTAATAATTCGTATAAAATCCAATTTTAGGTTATTTTCTGTTCATACAGAAAATTTTAGAAAATTATCAAATTTTTTTTTTTCTGATAAGTGTAATTATTTCAGGCTTAAATTATTAATAGAATGCTTAACGCTAAAATGAAGCTAACATATTCAAGTAAATAATGTAGAAAGGAAAATAAGCCTAAAATTAACCTATTCTTTATTTTAAATATATTTTTAACACGATAAACAATCACTCGAAAAGCAACCTCCTGACAACAGTAGATAATCGGCTCCTATTTAAAGAAAACAAATTGTTGAGCAGTTTTTTATGCACAATACAATTCCTCGAAAAGACTTTTTCAAAATAATATCAACTTGTCTGCATAAAAGTTGTTTATTCTTAAATATTTAACTGAAATATAAGACATTTTCACTTCACGCCTACCAAACCTAAGAGCTTAAAGGACCGGGAAATTTGAAACGAAGAAAACTAAATATCACATAAATTCTTGTGTATCAACTAATTTATTTGTATAAGTGTTTTCTAAATTAAAGAGTTTTTCGAATTAAAAAAATGCTTTTAAAACATAACCTTAACTTCTGACATTTGTGCCGCGATTCTGAAATGGATTATCTACTGTTGATTATCTACTGTTAGAATTTATACTGATTTATAAAAAGTGCTAAAATATTTATAAATAAAGAAAATTAACATTTGGCAATGGCCCATATTGTTTCTTAAGAAACGTTTTTTCCGTTTATAAACGACAATTATTCATATTGTTTAAAAAAAACTTGGTTAGGTAACCTTATTTTATTCCTAAAATTTTATAATGATGTGTTGAATTAAAATTTTAAAACCGTTCTCTAGAAAATTGAAATTATCTACTGTTTGCCATTATCTATTGTTGGACGGTCCCCTAATTGTTTTTATGGTATATATACTTTTTCAGCATCTAAAATAATACAAGATCTAATACAGTAATATATGTGTCCGAATTCAGAAACACTTTAAAATCTGATGTATTAGGTCGGACACTTCAATTATTTGTCAATTGGTCAATTTAAAGTCATTTTAAGGTTAATTTCACTTTTAAACATAAAATTAGAGTTTATATTATCACTTTTTAATATTTTGAAACATAAATATACGATCTACAGAACCTTAGTTCTTACTAATAAGAATCTCTGCCTTCTTGATGGCCGGAACAATAAATCAAATAAAATGTCAAAACAGCGCAGTTAGTAAATTATTTTTGCATTTTGATTAAATTAAAAAATGTCCGACTTTCGGTACTGTCCGGAATTAATCGCATTCACCCTATATCTAAAACGCATCTAAAATTCTAAATATTAAATTTGAGATAAAAATTGAATATTTATCGACAATTTTATCTGCCATTTTGAATTTTTTAATTGCAATAATATTTTAATTATAAGCCCTCGCAGAAGCTTAATAATTAACGAGTTTTCCAAAGTTTTATAGAATGTGCTTGGTGTGTAAAATTCAATTTGTAATTTTCTGTAAATTGCTCGTTTCTCTCAAGCTTTACTTCTTTTTTTTTATAATTATAACTTATTTTTATTTTTGTAAAAGAATCGCTCAATTTTCAAATTTCAATTAAAAGGACAAACAGTCGCATTGAGCGGTAATGAGGCGAAGCACTTTCTCTAAATACATTTTATAGAATGCAACCATTATATTTCTCTCGATAGACAGTGAGTTTCCTTGTATTTTGATATTTATGATTGACCGTTAACAGACAATATTGACCCATATACTCCTCTATATATGGATTGTTTAAAATACACATTTAAAGTGTTTTTATAATATTCTTTAAGAACATTTCCTTTAATCCTTGAATTTTTGAAGAAGTATATAATAAAATCTAATCTAATCTTTATTTAATTACGACCTTGTTCACACGATTTGTGTTAGTTTCCATCTTGAGCTGTTCGCGATACACTTTCGCGTCGAGTCCTCATTATTCCTTCTGATCGACGCTCAAATAATGTTCAAATGTTACCGTGCTTCACTCTACAGGTTTTCAGGAATTAATTAGAATATAAAAACAAGAATAATAAAGTTTTGTTTCATTCATCAAACTTTCCTTTTATACGATTCATTTGAATGTAAGATACATATATTTACAATTTAATTGCAATAAATGAAGTCTTATTAATAATCAATTTCTGAAGATAGTATATGTGAGAATTTATCGATTGCTCCGAGTCAATAATAATAAAGAGTTAAGCAACACTTTTTTAACGTTTCGACGGACAATGATGATGTCGAAAATGCGTATCTTATTTTTGTATGGTTAAAAGACGTAATAATATTAATTTTATTTTAAATTACAAACGATTCATCTATGAAACGAATTTTTTTTTCATTAACATATCGTAACTGTAGGTCAAGCAGATGAGCAACTAACTAGTAATATGACTATTTAAATATGATCTCATGTGTCCAAGCTTTTTCGATACAAGGCCATATAAATAATTGACACTTTTTCACTCGCGAGTCTTTGCAAATATTTTCAATGGAATCTCGTTAAAAAGATCAAAAATATTTGTTACAAAGCAAAAATCGAAAAATAATACGTATATTTTAATTCAATTATGTCAGAAACTGATGATTTGCAATAGAATGCAATCAATTGTATAATTTTACAATTATAAACCAAATATTGATTACAAACGTAAATACTATATTATACTTAAGTAAGTGTGAGTTTGTTTTTTTAAATAAAAGCAAGTATGTATTTGGTATTTATCAATGATTCTTGACGTTTATAAAATCACTCTTAGGATTCTCAAAATGGAGTGAAAGTTTTTTTGAGTACAGATTCACGAGTTAAGATCTGTAAGTCTCTGTGCCACCACCACTTTAATACAAACTCTCAACAAGTTCCAGCATAATACTATACTCACAATCAGTTGTTTAGTAGCACTCGTTCCATAGGTTTATACCGTTTCTTTTACAATTTTCTTTTACCGTTTCTGGTTAAAAAAAAAACTCCTGTCACTAGAACGAAAAATAAGTAATTCAGTTCTTCTAAGCTAAATAATAAGTGATCAGTGATTTACATTTTATCAAGAAACCATCTCATTTTTCATTTTTGTAAGTATTTTGATTCTTAAAAATGACAAAACATATAAGTTCTAGGTTCAGTGCAGTTTTTTGTCAATATTGATTTTTATGTTAATTAATGTCAGTTTAAAAATTTATGGTAATTTAGTTTACAACTTGTTAATACCAAAATGAATAATAATACTAATTAAATATGATAAATTAATTAAAACTTTTAGTTTGAAACTATTTTATCATGATTCGAATTGAAGGTTGTATATGATTTTTATATTTAAAGAAATATTTATATACTGACACACCGCAATATTTCTATTTTTAACTGCTGTTATTGTGACGCACGTGTTACTCCTTCGATTAACTTTGTTCACGTTTTTCATGTTGCGTAATTAATTAATTAATCGAACTGAAAGTAGAAACGATACTTTCATTCAAGTATTTTATATGGAATTGAACAAGAAACTTAATTGTGTTTCTCGTGTGGACTTAATCGTCAATTTAAATCATTGCCTAAACAATTATTTTTATATTTTATTATTATTCCAAAGTTAACGATTCTTATATTTCTTTGTAAAATAAAAATATATTTTATTTCTTTGTAAAAAAAAGTGTTAGAAAAAAAATTGTAGTCATTGAAAAGATCTTTGAAAAAGTACAATTGCTTAAGAAAATTAAATGAAACTGATCAAGAATATAATTCTTTTCATTGAGAAACGAAAGTTAGAAACCTTTGATAATACTTCTTTATGAATTCATGAATGAATAGATGAAAACATTTCAGTAAAGGGGCTCTTTGAAAAATAAGTATACATGCGGTTATTTAATAACGGTTATATAATTCCGATTATAAATGTAGAAAATTAAAAGTATCTTTCTTCATATGTTTATTTTTTATAATTATTTAAAATTTTCATATATAGTTATTTAAAAATTGAACCATACCTTCATTAAATTACAGCATTATAAAATCTGAATTTACAACAAACTTTTATAAAACAAAAAGAGAAATGATAATTTTTTTTGAATTTGTAACAATTTTTATTTACAACAATTATTTTTATCATTTAATGAATTACTTCAGACCGATTTAAATATATGTATACGTGCGCATAAAAAGGGCCCACTTCGTCGATTTTATTTGACGAGATATTCGCATTTTTCTAAAAAAGGTTCAGATTTTAAATTTTATTTTTTATTACTGGAAAACAAACTACGTAATGTCCCACGACAAATCATGCGTTTATCATAATTAAAAGCACAAGATAATCTTTTTTTTTTAATTTTTAAAATGCGAGGGCGCCATAATGGTAATTTTGAACTTTAAACTCGTTTTTCTGAAAACTTTTGTAATTAAATTTTATATTCTACTTATACCTTCTATAATTCAAAAAAATAAATTTTTTTAGAAATTCATAATTAAAGAGCATAAAAGTGAAACTTTTTTGTAAAGCTTTGTTTTCCACTCATCGATACAAAATACAAGAACGTTTTATCTTCAATGAAAAGGTTTGTCAAGTGAAATTAAATTGCATCCGTAAAATCAAACAGCCTGTATGCTCTCAATAGAAATAAAAAGGACTTGACTCTCGCGTTTAGAAGAGATTGTAATCGTGACAACGAAAACAGGATCTATCATGACCGGGATTTATATCCGATTGGGTTGCATAAAGATCAAACATTGTTCGAGAAGCTTTGAACTTTGAACATTTAATAGATTTCTGTAAATTTGAATGTTATTTTGAAAAAAAAAATGTAAAATTTCCTAATGTCTATACATATAGAAATTAATTAATATGTACAATTTTGTTAAAATTTTGTTATATTTTAAAAATATAATAATCGTAGTGCAAACGCAAGTTAAAAGACATGACGTTTAACCTCGAGTTGGGAAGTTACATAAATGTATACATAATGTACATACATATATATAAATACATGTAGGTACACAGTCTTTTAAATTGTATGACAAAGGGTGCTTGAACTTTCGTTTATCGCGTAAATTGCTCGCTTAATGCCAATTTAAAGGCCATATGACGCATTGAACCACGAATCACATTGTAAACGTATCAAGTGGTAACATCAAATTTTAAAGGAAGTTATTTCAACTCCCTAGGATTTAATTATCAGAAAACCGTTTATTCTAGTCGCGAGTGATCGTAAGAAAGTTAGACACGCTCGATAAACATTTATTAGTACTTTCAGCTACTATGTTCTTAGACCTTATACACCTTACGTTTCTTGTAAAATACTTCAAAAATGTCTAGGAGCTTTTTC
Organism: Ganaspis brasiliensis; assembly: GCA_037103525.1. NCBI lineage: Eukaryota > Metazoa > Arthropoda > Insecta > Hymenoptera > Figitidae > Ganaspis > Ganaspis brasiliensis. The sequence goes on along the minus strand of JAZKLR010000205.1, from coordinate 1,303,158 downwards.
CATTTAACTTTTAAAGTTTCAGCACATTTTTAACTATTACTAATTAAAACTTTAGCAAACAATTGACAACTTATATACAATTTAATTACAAAATTACTGCAAATCGAATAGTACAAAATTTTTAATTAATTATACGTGTTTTATAATTTTATAAACAATTTAGGGAAGACAACCCTACAGTAAACAGTAGATAACACCGGCCTATAAAAAAAAATTAATTTGGATTGCCAAAGACCAGACTAGTCAATTCTTACGTATTTTGGATCGCTGAATCTGAAACAGGGGTCGGTTTTCAAAAGTTAGCTCTCATTTGTTTTGTAACCTCAAAAAACCACAAATTTAAGTTTAACCTGTTGTAGTATGCATAAAAGCTGTTGAAAAAATATGAATCTCAAACTATTGTAAACTGTGAAGTATTATCTTTAATTTAAGCCCAGAAAACTTAAAAAATATTCAGTAGTTTCCGAGATATTAGTCAAAACGTTAAAGCATATTTTTCTTAAAAGTCAAACAAATCGTGACTTAACCTGAAAATTATGGTTTTTCAGAAAAATATGCTTTAACGTTTTGACTAATATCTCGGAAACTACTGAATATTTTTTAAGTTTTCTGGGCTTAAATTAAAGATAATACTTCACAGTTTACAATAGTTTGAGATTCATATTTTTTCAACAGCTTTTATGCATACTACAACAGGTTAAACTTAAATTTGTGGTTTTTTGAGGTTAGAAAATAAATGAGAGCTAACTTTTGAAAACCGACCCCGGTTTCGGATTCAGCGATTCAAAATACGTAAGAATTGACTAGTCTGGTTTTTGGCAATCCAAATTAATTTTTTTTTTGTGTGCTGGTGTAATTTTGAATTTTCTAAAAAATGGTTCTAGAAGTTTAATTCAGCTTATTATACTCAGTAAGATTTTAGAAATAAAATAAGATGACCTAACAATGTTTTTTTGAAAGAATATAAATAATTACCTTGTAGAAATGAAAATAACCGTTTTTAAATGTTGAAAAAAATTAACCTGAAATATATTTATGTTTTTCATGAAAAATTAAAATTTTTTAGAAATCGTAAGAGCATTATTATCAAAATTCAAGGCTTAAAAAATAATATCTGCCACTACAAAGTGTCAGTTTTCTTTATTCATAATTATTATTTAAGCACTTTTCATGAACCAGTGTGAATATAATCAATTATCGAACTGTCAGAAGTTGAGGTTATGTTTTGTTAGCTTTTTCTTGTTTTCAAAAAAGTTTTAATTCAGTTTGAATACTTCTAAATAAACTATAACTAATTCCCGCTGCCTTAGTTGCAGGGTTTGGTTAGGCGTGACAATATTTCTCGTATTTTTAATATTCTATTTAATTATTAAACAGTAAAGAACTTTTATGCGAGCTTTTATTTTGACAAACTGATTTTATTTTGAAGAAATACATCAAGGAAATGTATTACGGGTAAAAAGCTGTTCCACAATTTATATATTTTAAATAAGAAAGGATTATCTACTGTTGGAAGAAGGCAAGTTTTTGAGTAAAATTTTATAGTATTATAAAAATACTTATTATAAATAAGTTGTTAATTTTAGGCCTATTTTGCTGATTGTGATAATTAATTGAACGTATTAGCTTCATTTTAGTGTTAAACATTTTATTAATTACTTCAGCCTGGAGTAATTACACATATTAGAAATTTTTACTATCTACTGTTGAGCGGTCTCCCCTGTTTATATTTTTATTTACATTTTGTTTGAATGTTTACGTATAATTATTGTTAAAAATTTCATTTTGTTGAATTCTTGAACATCAGTTTCTTCAATCTGACCTTTTTCTTCTTGCTAATGAAATGCACATATGAAGCATATAATGCCACTGTTACACGCAGTTTAAGTAGATACAAGCACACCTGCAAAATTTAAACATTCCCTAAGTACCCATTCACTGCTAGCAGTACAGTATTGTATGTATATTAAGTATTTGTGTTAGAAAATCGTCACTCGAATACCGATAAAGTTGCTAATAACGTTATATTATACCATTCTTCGACATTATCAGTTTTAGCCGTAAGTTTCTCACATTGATAATAAGCACTAAACGTGATATTATGCGGTAATTTCTAAGTTTATAAATAACGCACACTATTGCTTTTAAAAAATTCTTTGTATAAAGAAAATTAGATATAAATTTTATTAAAAAGTTATAAATTTGTCTTGTGAATTTTAAAATAATTTTATGTTTTAAAAATGAATTTATTATATACTTCTTCCTTAAGAAAGAAAAATATTCATGAGATGAAAATAATTTTTAGCTTGTTCCCCTAAATTGTATAACACTTTAATAAAATATGTATATATCTAACTTATTGACTTCCAGTGTATTAGTTATTTAAATTACTGAAACACTTTTCATGTTAGAAAAATTCAAAATAGTTTGTTTTATACGTCTAGGAAATAATATACTGGGAATAATATTTCTGAAATTACATTCTTCTTTTTTTCTTTTGCATAAAAGTAATTCTTGAAGAGTCACCTTTAAAAGTACTTTAAATGAACCTAACCGCGAAATAAAATGCAATTTGCAAAATGCGGATGTACAACAAAAAGCTTCACCTATACCGACTTTGCTAAACGTAGACACAGAAATTATCGGTTCTGACCTCGAATTCCAACTACTACCTACACATTGAAAAAATTAATTTACTCATTGATCAAATCGTGAATTTAAATTTAGTTATACGTTAGTTTTTAGAATCTCAATAACTAAAAAGCTTACAAGTTGATTTTTAATAAATTTTTAAAAACTCGTCACGAGTTTAAATGTAAATTAATTTATACAGGAAGAAAATTTTCTGTTGTTGACAGTATAAAAAAAAGCAATATACATGTGCTTATTAGCCAATAAGGTACATATTATTTAATAGTACCTCTATATGATTGATTTATGAAACGGTAAACAATTGTGTGATCAAAAAATTTGACACGTGATTGATACTGATCAGTTATTAATTAATCGACGAATTAGCGAACATTATGGGCGGAGACTTTATTTTTATTTGATAAATGACAGATGATTATTTACTCTATTAGTTAATAAGTTCTCATTGTAATCGATCGGATCTAATTGCTTGAAGCTCTTCAATTTTCTTGTTGAACGCGATTTATTGAGTGTTATTCGAAGAAAAATACAGTTCAGTCAATATTGTTTTATCTGCATTTAAAAAAAAAACACTGCATATTTTATTTTAAATTAGATTTTGTTGTTTCTATACCGTAAGTAAAAAATATCAACAAATGTCTATAAATATCTTTTCTTTTTTGAGAGATTGCTCAAGTTGAAGTATATTTAGAAAAGATTTATTTCACTTCACTTTTTTTGTATTCTACAATGTGTATTAGTTGCTTGATGGAACTGGAAGAGTCAACTTTTAAAAATAAGGAGAAAGAAAGATTTGCAAAAAGAGAACGAGAGTATAGAAATGAATGAGAATTCTAAATATAGCCTATCTTTCATCTTTCGTGCACATAGAGCATCTTTCTTCATTTTCTCTCTTAGAGGCCAGGGCGTTGCCTGTCTACTTGTGTTCAACTGGTTGTTGGAGAAATGCCTATAGCAAAGATTATAATTATTGTCAACTGAATTGAAAAGATTTGGATTCAGTAACATTAGATGCTGTAAAGAATGCTAAATGTCAAACTACATTCTGTTGTTATAATGACATGCAATGAATAGTTTATTCTTTTTGTTATTTCCGCAATCTTCTGCAATAGCCAACCTTTCACTTTGTCTATCTCGTAATTGTCGAGAAAACGTTCTTTGATTACCGGTGCGAATAATGCGCCATTATTCTAAAGTCACTCGAGAGAAGAATACTTTACTCGAGATAATTTTGAAATTATGTCCTGAAAATTTCCATATAATTCTTCAAATTATCAAATTTGTTAATTTGTCTATTTTTATTCATTTCTCGGTAAATGTAAGAAAGAATTGATTTAAAAGATAGGATCTATTTAGAAATTCAGTAAGCAGATTTTAATTCATTGAATAGTTATTAAGGTTTCTACCCACGTAGTATTTCTTTGTTGTTCGTAAAGGGTTTATAATTGCTTTTACAGTAGGAATCAGCAATTGTAGGTATTTTATTTTTAGAAAAAAAATGAATATCTTTAACATTCAAATTACTAATTGCCTGAGCTTATAGAAAGTGTCTAAAGAAAAGCTTACTTTTTTTTATTTGGTTATTTCGATCCAACAAACATTTTTTTGTAGGTATATTGTATAAAGTTTTTCTTATTTTATAAAATGTTGAAATTAACATTTTAACCGAGCGCATCACTAATATTTTTAACATAAGATTTTAAAATTCCTATAAAATATTTTCAGCCTGCAACTTTTGACATGGGTAAAGCACGTGTACGAATTCTTAAGGCTGTTGAAACTATCTCATTCCAACAATTTATAGAAATAAGGTATTTTAACTTTACGAAAAGTTTTATTTATATGCAGGTTATATAAATTAAATAATGATCAAAATATTTTTTTATAACAAATTTTTTAAATTCCTGTAACTTTTGCGTAACATTACTGAGAGAAATGTTTTTTTTTGTAGGTACCAATACATTTTTGTATTGGATCGAATATAAATTATAGGTACTTAAAATTATATATAAGTTTATCCAAACTTAATATAATAATGCTTGGATAAAAAATAATTTATTATTGTTATAAGTATTAGGGTGGTCCAAAAAAGGTCGATTTTTAAAAATTATAAAAACTGTCGCAGCTTTATATTCTGCAACAAAATACAAGGCATAACTCTTTTTTTTTAATTTTTTAAATTAATAATTGGCTTGTCCCTGCGACTTTTTGTCTCTTATGGGAATTAACACGTAAAACAAGCAATTTATTTTCAATCTTATTTTTTCCTGCTTTGTTGATTTCCTATTGCAATGTATTTCCGTAAACTGTTAGGTGACAATTAAAATATTTTATTGAAACAAAAAAAATTTCCAAAATGATATATTTATAGTTGTTATTCAGTTAGAAAAAACCTGAAAAATCATTAAATAGGCAGTTTTTAGAGGCAATTTTTTACCAGTAAATATAAATTAATTTATTTAAAATTTACATGAAATAAAAGTTTATTCTATTGACAATAGTACATGAAAAAATAAAATTGATTTATAAATATTAAAGGGACACATTCTTGAATTGAAGTTTACGGTTTTTTGCCCGTCGTCGGTTTACAGCCATCATTATGAGCGAAACTGATATAGGCCTGTGCATTGCTACTGACGAAAAGAAGAAGTAAAGGGTCTAGGATTGAAGTCGACCATTTCTACCTACTCAGAAGCAGGTCTATTATATTTTTTTTTCACCCGCAAACCCTTTCTTGGATACGATTTAGCAAACTTTTTTTGCCTGTTTCAGGTCGCGGCAGGGAAAATTTTTTTTCCACGTACTTTTACCAAAGATCTCGGATCCATAAACCTTCCGATCCCAAGACCCTTTTTAAGGAGGCACATATTTATTACGGCAATAAAAAAAAATAAATTGTTTAATTTTACAATAAATTTTTTTTTAAATAACAAATTGCAATTCCTTGAATTTTTACGAATCCAGTGATATAAAAAACACTACTAATATGTTAAATTATAATTAATAGTGAATATATATATATCATATTATTATACATTAGGTTCTTCTTATTGTGGTAGTTATTAATATTGTTATTATTAATGTTGTTGATCTTTTCGTTATTATTGTTTTTGTTGTTATTATTATTATTGTTGTTGTTATTGTAATTATTATTAATTCTAACATGCACGCACAGTGGTTTGAAATCAGAAATTGATGTTCAAATCAACTTTTAGAGAGAACGGCTGCATGGATTTTCAATTTTTTTTTTTTTTGAAAAATTCAAAAATAAACTCTTAAGAGATCTGTGGGACCAGATTTTTGTTTTTTGTTTTATTTGATTTTTAATGTTAATGCAAACAGCTGAAAAAATGTCAACTTTTTCGTTTTCTTTTTTTATTTTCTACAAAAAATTTTTTTAATGCCCGCCAATACCTTGATTTCATAGAAGTAACGAAATAGAATAAACAAAAATTTTGAAAGCGCTAATTTAATTGTTATTTACCCCCTATTACCCCCTAAGAGGGGGTAGGAATTTCAAATTATACGAAAAGTTAAGTTCGGTGTCTATTCCTATATTTTTTGGGCCGCTGAAACCAAAAAAGACTTTTAAAAACAAATTTCACCCCCTATTACCCCCTAACAGGGGGTTAATATTTCAAATTTCGAAAAAAAATCGAATAGGTTGTTCTTTCCTAAGGTTTTTAGGGTGCTAAACCTGAGAAAGACCACTAAAAACAAATTCCCCCCTCCTTCACCCCTTATTACCCCCTAAAAGGGGGTAGAAATTTTAAATTTTACGAAAAGTCGAGTTCGGTGTCTGTTCCTATGTTTTTTGGAGCGCTGGAACCGAAAAAGACCCCCAAAAACAAATTTCTCCCCTACTTCACCCCCTATTACCCACTGATAGGGGGTCGATATTTCCAATTTAGAAAAAAAAATTTCGGGGGAGGTTTTGAAATTTTTTTACTTTTCAGGGGGGGTTTTGAAAAAAAAAGTGCGTAAAAAGACCTTTTTTCAATAGAATTTTTCGATTTCGGGAGGGGTTTGAACCCTTAAAACCCTCCCCCGTGGCTACGCCCCTGCTTATTTATTATTAATATATTTTTATAAATTTTTTTATATTGTTATAGTTAAATTATAACTATTAAATTTACTCTAGATTTTTTCAAATTTCTGTAGATATTTTTAGATATTTGTTATCGTATAAAAACCAGGATTTTTAATATAAAACTTTGAAACTGATAAAGTCAGAATTAAAAAAATTTTTTTTTCATTTCTTAATCCCAATTTTATGCTTTTTTTAACAAAAGGCACTGCCGAGAAAGGGTCAACCCTTTCTCGCCAGGCAGGGCACCCAGGAGCTGCCGCGAAAGTAGGTCGTGCGGCAGCTACGGCAGTCGACCCTGCCGGCGGCAGAGTTTGCAGACCACTGATTTAGATTATTACCCATAAGTGAAATACGACGGATAAGTAGAAGAAGCACTGAGAACCTTTCAAACCCTAGGGACAAGTCAATTATTAATTTAAAAAGTTATAAAAAAAGAGTTATGCCTTGTATTTTTTTGCAGAATATAAAACTGCGAAAGTATTTTTAATTTTCAAAAATCGACCTTTTTTGGACCACCCTAATAAGTATACATTCTTTGAACAAGGTTAATTATTCTTGATCCAACATTATGATTATTCTTGGAAAAAGAAATCTTTTTTCTCATGTGATATGTTTATATAAAGGCTCATCAAACCTGAGGTGGCCGATGATTAGCCACACAAAAAAAAACTTTTTTGTCCGAGGCACTACACTAGTGTATTCTTACATATTTTTCTCCGCTGAATTCGAATCCGAAGTTAGAATTGCTAGATTGGCTATATTTTTTAGATAATCTCAAAAAATCGATTTTTTCGTGTTTTTTAGTAGTTTTTTGAAATTATCTAAAAAATTTTAGCTAAATTGGTTATTCTGACTTAGGATTCGGATTCAGTGGAGAAAAATACGTAGAAAAACACTTGCGTAGTGTCCCGGACAAAAAAATTTTTTTGAGTTATAATTAGTGTTTTTTTTCATCTTTTTTAGGGTTTCGTGGTTCGGGACCGAAACCCTTATAGTGAGACTTTGTCGTCCGTCCGTCCGTCCGTCCGTCCGTCGTTCACAGCCAATAGCAGTCAATTTTAGGTTGTGCGCGAGAGAGAGGGTGATAGTGAGAGACAGAGACGGAAACACACGAACCAATAGCTGTCAATTTTAGGTTGTGCGCGAGAGAGAGGGTGATAGTGAGAGACAGAGACGGAAACACACGAACCAATAGCTGTCAATTTTAGGTTGTGTGCGAGAGAGAGGGTGATAGTGAGAGACAGAGACGGAAACACACGAACCAATAGCTGTCAATTTTAGGTTGTGCGCGAGAGAGAGGGTGATAGTGAGAGACAGAGACGGAAACACACGAACCAATAGCTGTCAATTTTAGGTTGTGCGCGAGAGAGAGGGTGATAGTGAGAGACAGAGACGGCAACACACGAACCAATAGGTGTCAATTTTAGGTTGTGTGCGAGAGAGAGGGTGATAGTGAGAGACAGAGACGGAAACACACGAACCAATAGCTGTCAATTTTAGGTTGTGCGCGAGAGAGAGGGTGATAGTGAGAGACAGAGACGGCAACACACGAACCAATAGGTGTCAATTTTAGGTTGTGTGCGAGAGAGAGGGTGATAGTGAGAGACAGAGACGGAAACACACGAACCAATAGCTGTCAATTTTAGGTTGTGCGCGAGAGAGAGGGTGATAGTGAGAGACAGAGACGGCAACACACGAACCAATAGGTGTCAATTTTAGGTTGTGTGCGAGAGAGAGGGTGATAGTGAGAGACAGAGACGGAAACACACGAACCAATAGCTGTCAATTTTAGGTTGTGCGCGAGAGAGAGGGTGATAGTGAGAGACAGAGACGGCAACACACGAACCAATAGGTGTCAATTTTAGGTTGTGCGCGAGAGAGAGGGTGATAGTGAGAGACAGAGACGGAAACACACGAACCAATAGCTGTCAATTTTAGGTTGTGTGCGAGAGAGAGGGTGATAGTCAGAGACAGAGACGGAAACACACGAACCAATAGGTGTCAATTTTAGGTTGTGTGCGAGAGAGAGAGAGATAGTGAGAGACAGAGACGGAAACACACGAACCAATAGCTGTCAATTTTAGGTTGTGCGCGAGAGAGAGGGTGATAGTGAGAGACAGAGACGGCAACACACGAACCAATAGGTGTCAATTTTAGGTTGTGCGCGAGAGAGAGGGTGATAGTGAGAGACAGAGACGGAAACACACGAACCAATAGCTGTCAATTTTAGGTTGTGTGCGAGAGAGAGGGTGATAGTCAGAGACAGAGACGAAAACACACGAACCAATAGCTGTCATTTTAGGTTGTGTGCTAGAGGGAGTTCAACACATAATTAATGATTAAGTGGCAATTTTAAAGGGTGGTTTTTGATGCTGATATTGGTAAGGTAGATATACCTTAGATTTTTTTATTGAATCTGAGACCAAAATATCTTTGAAACCATTAACGTTTTTTTCTTTAATTATTGCTACCTTAAGACGTCTTTTAAGTTGAATTCATAGATTAAGACGATATTTCACACACTGGATGGTTACGGATACACCCGAATGGTTCCGAAAACACCCAAAGGCTTCCGATAACACCCAAAGGGGTCCGGAAACTCCCGAATGATAACGGAAACCCTCAAGTGGTTACGCAAACAACCGAATGGTTCCGGAAACACCAGAATGGTAACGGAAACACTCGAGTGGTTCCGAATACACCCGAATGGTTACGGAAACACCCGAATGGTAACGGAAACACCCGAGTGGTTACGGAAACACCCGAGTGGTTACGGAAACACCCGAATGATTACGGAAACACCCGAGTGGTTACGGAAACACCCGAATGGTTCCGAAAATACCTGAATGGTAACGGAAACACTCGAGTGGTTACGGAAACACCCGAATGGTAACGGAAACACCCGAGTGGTTACGGAAACACCCGAATGGTAACGGAAACACCCGAGTGGTTACGGAAACACCCGAATGGTTCCGAATACACCCGAATGGTTACGGAAACACCCGAATGGTAACGGAAGCACCTGAGTGGTTACGGAAACACCCGAGTGGTTACGGAAACACCCGAGTGGTTACGGAAACACCCGAATGATTACGAAAACACCCGAATGGTAACGGAAACACCCGATTGGTTACGGAAACACCCGAGTGGTTACGGAAACACCCGAGTGGTTACGGAAACACCCGAATGATTACGGAAACACCCGAGTGGTTACGGAAACACCCGAATGGTTCCGGAAACATCCGAGTGGTTACGGAAACACCCGAATGGTAACGGAAACACCCGAGTGGTTACGGAAACACCCGAATGGTTCCGAATACACCCGAATGGTTACGGAAACACCCGAATGGTAACGGAAACACCCGAAAGGTTCCGGAAACACCCGAATGATTACGGAAACACCCGAGTGAATACGGAAACACCCGAGTGGTTACGGAAACACCCGAATGGTAACGGAAACACCCGAGTGGTTACGGAAACACCCGAATAGTTCCGAAAAACACCCGAAAGGTTACGGAATTACCCGATTGGTTCTGGAAACAATTTTATTTAATACATTAATACCTTAGATTTTGGATTGAATTTGAGACCATTTTCTGGGTGTGGGTAAGACTTGTTGGAAATCAATAATAAAAAGCCACGAAACCCTCAATTGTAGGCGCATTGCGCCTGCTTTTTGTACTGTTTATTGAGATATAATTTTCAAAATTTTAGCCAATCTGCAAATTCTAACTTCAGATTCATATTCGTCAGATAAAAATACATAAGAGTACATTAATGTAGTGTCCCGGCTAAAAAAAAAATTTGTTGTTTTTTGGGTGTTTTTAAAATTTTTTGAGATTTTGTTTTTCGAGATTATCTAAAAAAATTTAGCCAATCAGCGAAAAAAAAATAATAAGCTTTATTTACTCGAATTATAATTGAAAATAATTTCTAAACAATAGAATTGTTTTTTAGCATAACTTTTATTTATCCGAAAAATTATTTATCCTAATTTCTTTTCCCTTAATGGTCATTTATCATTATTATTGTTGTTCCGAAAAGTTACATAAACTAAAATTTTTTGTAATAAACGTACATTAATATTAAGAATAATTACTTTATCACTCTGTCATTTATTATTAAAAAATAAGTATATTAATAGGTATTATTTCTTTATTTCGAACAATCATATAACCTAAAATTCATATAAAATAAGTACCTATACTACACTGGACATAATGTTTATATCATACAAAATTTATTTGATATCAATTGTATTTATCTAATTATTATTTAAAGTGACATCGACGTCTCGAATGATGTTATATTAATAACGTTCAAATTGTCGAACTGCTGTTAGTATTTATTTTGGCGAATTTCAATTTATTAGAATTTTGAATATTCTATTTTGTTATTTACTATAATTTCTATTTTCCTTTTTACTTTATTCATAACTGCCAAATCTCTAATATGCACTTAACTTTAATATGGTTATAAATAATTAACATTCGACATAATTTTTAAATTGCGTCTAAAAATCACATAACCCCAAATTAATTTCAATAATTATCAACTTATATAATTTCCAAACCACCGAGATTTGACATCAAATTAGAGTCAAATTAGAGATTTGACAGTTTTATCAATAAATGTAAGTATAAAACTAGTAAGTATAGTAAATAACAAAATAGAATATTAAAAATGTTAATAAATTGAAATTCGCCAAAATCACGCCAAAATAAAAGTTATGCTAACAGCATTTCGACAATTTGAAAGTTATGATAGATTGTCATTTGATACGTCGACGTTATGTTAAATAATAATCACAGGGACCATATTTTAACCCCTTTTTCACCTAATCCCCTTTTTTCCCCATATTTTAAAAAATCACCTAAACCGCCTAAAATCAAGATTTTTCTCCCCTTTTCTACTTCTTTTTCAAACAAGAAGCCTCTGGATTCAATAAGGGCACATAAAATTTCAATAGCGGTAACCGCTTTTACCCCACCACCTTGAAATTGATTTTTAAGAATCAAAATTGTTTAATTAATTAATTAATTACCGCTCTTAAAAAAACCCAAGAAACTTAATTCTTCTGGAAATCATATTTCATTAAAATTTCAACTTTAATTCGTTCTAAAATGAAAATTTCTTAATATTTTTTTATGAAATTTATAGGTTTAAGATATATAGTTTAAAGAATTTTTAAGATGATATGCTTATAATAATGCTTAATTATTTAACTGAAAAAAAGTTATTAATTTTTTTGTTGCTCATTGTTACATTATTGTTTGATAATTTTCAACTGCTTCGCATAACGAAGAAATTTTCAGTAAACACAAAGTGTCATATGTTAAAATGTTCATAGATATTCAATAACGTTTTCTGGAAACTTTCATTTAAATGGAAATTATCCTAAACGAAATATTAAATATAAGCAATAATATTTTCGCGGCGCAACAGACTGGATTTTAGAAAAACTGTTAAAAATTAATGAAAAAAATTAAACATGAAAAACTGCTTTAATTAAAAAGTCTGAGTTAAGAAGAAACCATAAAATTTTGTAAAAGAAAACTTGAAACATTAATATAATCGTTTTTTATTAATTTCAAAAATCCTCTTTTTTTAATCAAAATCCCCTTTTTTGAAAAGCAAACTTCCCTTTTTCACCTAAAATTGAACGAAGAAACCACTGTGATCCCTGTAATTAGATAAATACAATTTTTATCAAATAAATTTTGCATGGTATAAACATTTTGTCCAGCAGAACTGATTTTATATAAATTTTAGGTAATAATTATGATTATTTGAAATATAGAAATTATGTTAATGTATATTTATTACAAAAAATGTTAGTTTATGTGACTTTTTGGAACAGCATCTACTTCTGATAAATGACTATTAGGGGAAAGAAATTTAGGATAAATAATTTTTCGGCTAAATAAAAATTATGCCAAAAAACAATTGTAGGGGAAGTGGGGGCATGACCTTAAGTTCCTGTCTCAATATTTAAGAAACTAATAGCATAGCACCGTTTCGATAATTGCCCAAGTCACTGATTGATGAAACCGAGTTTTATATTTGTTACATGAAAAAAATTGTTTTTGTCTAGTTTCTTGTCATTTTTGCATTTTATTTAGAACTTGTGTCTTATGTAAATAACAACATTTTATATACTATATAATGTTATTAATTTTTAACTATGATTACACTTGTTTATTTCTGTGTCGAAACTTAATTTTTAGAAATTACTTTTTTAATGAAATTCCATATGTGGGGACAAGACGGGGTATAGGAAGTGAGGGCAAGATAAGATACTGAAAACCAATCTATTCTTATTTTATGAAAAAAACTTTTTTTGGGATTTTACAATACTACCCTGTCTTGTCCCCACCTCCCCTATTAATTAGAAGTTAGTTTCAATTATAATTCGAGTAAATTAAAATTATATTAAATATAATTTGAATTATAAAATTTACGTCAAATAGCAAGTCGATATTAAATATTTGGACGTGTGAAAATTAGAAAATTGAAATTTGGACGATAACCATACGCCACAAATCTGAGAACAAAAATGTCCTCACTGAATTCAATGTTGATGTTTTTTGCTTTTAAAATACAAGATAATTTTTTAAAATTATAATCGCCTCACTTGTATTGCTCTATTATTTCTAATAAATAGACATATTGACAAATCTATCTTTTCTTTAAAGAACGAGAAACTTAAACATTGAAATCAAATAATTCGCATTTTTGTTCACAGGTTCGATCAACCTTAAGGCTGATCAAACCTGTGAACAAAAATGCTCTCACCTAATTTCAATGTTGACGTTTCTTGCTCTTAAAAGACAAAATAAATTAGTTAATGTCGATTTATTAGAAATAATAGAGTGGAATAAGTGGGGGGACTTCAATTTTGTTGCTATAAAAATCAGTTAAATACACAGTAAAAAATTTTGTGTTAAATTTATAACATTTTTCACATTTCCCAAACGGTCCACTCAAAACTTTGTGTTAATTCAACACAAAAAAATATGTTGAATTTTGTACACAAATTATAACCTCTTATTTTACGCATTATAATAATTTAAAGCGTGTATATTTTATGCAATTACTATTGTATTTTATCTTTGGCAAGTTAAAATGAATTTTCAATAAGGAATATATGCTTTTGCAACAAAAAAATAAACATAAATTACAGAGTTACTGCTAAAAAATTTGAGGTTATGTTCAAGAATCAAATGACATTTGAAGAATGTGTAAAATCAACACACGAAAAATGTTAAATTTTAACACAAAAAATTTAACAAGGACTGTTTTCTACACAAATACACAAAATTTTTAACTGTGTATTATTTTTGAAGGATTTTCAAAATTTCGGAAAATTATTAAAAGATAATATTTATAGCTATTTCTTAAAGCAACAAAAAGAAAATTGAAGTTCCCCACTTGTGCGACTTAATTATTTCTAATAAATCGACATTAGCTCTCGCATTAGCTAATTTATATTGTCTTTTAAGAGCGAGAAACATCAACATTGAAATCAGGTGAGAGCATTTTTCTTCACAGGTTTGATCAGCCTTAACATGAATATGAATCCCTGATAAATTTTTTAAACATTAACGTTGTCCGAAATTCCATTGTTGACCCTGAATATGATCATGTACTGGTTTCGCACAATATAGTTCTCTCGCAGAGTGACTAAATGAACTTATTAATGTTTTACATTTGCAATAAGTTTCTTCAGTTGGTTAGAAAGGACCTTAACAAATGCTTAAGTGTTGGTGTTAGGTTCCTCTTAAGTTTCGCGTACTCAACAGGTTTCCTAAACAAGTTCCTGTTTACATACAGGATCAAATACATGGATCCTATATTGGGCGCCACTTTAAAACTATTCTCATGATGTTAAAATCAAATTCTGACACCTTACAGAAATCTTTTTTCTTTTTGTTTACAATTTGGAACAGCATAAAGATGAATCGGGGCTTTCTGAGGAACTCTGAGGAAAGAAAGTTTTGGTTGAAGTACATTTGAAGTAGATACGGGCCTAGGTCACGGGCGGGGAGTTAGTTCACAAGAAGGCCAGTGGCCGCGCTCATGCTCACTATAAATAATCATGCGCGGGGATGTCCAAGTATAGACCGTTGGGTTGATGCCAGCCTGCGAGAAGGCCTCAGCTATTTCTGATTTCGCTGCTAGCGATACAACACGATGGACACTTTAATCAAATTTGCGTGTGCATTGCAAAAAACAAATGGTTTTTCCAATATTTTTTTGTTATTTTCCATTCCCCATACCTTCTGGAAGTCGCCCCTTCAAAATAGCGCCGACAGGAGTACGACAGCGCCGCTACACGGGGGTCTCAAGCATATCTCACTCAAGTGGTCGTTGACTTCGTGTTTCACTTAATTTTTATTTTATATTGCACTTGCATTCTTAAAACTTGTCAATTTAGACATGTTGATTTTTTTTAAATCAAGTTCAACTTTTTCTAAAATATACAAAAAATGAAATACTGATGGATTTGTCGATTTCTATCGAAAATCATATTTTAGTTGGAGTTATTGTTTATAATGGCAAAAATATTGTAATTTACATTATTTATATAAAAAGGTAGATTCGCCAATGGATCAGTTAGAACTAATCGAGCATGTGAACAAAAATACTCTCACCTGATTTCAATGTTAACGTTTCTCGCTCATAAAAGACAAGATAAATTAGCAAATGTCGGTTTGTTAAAGATAACAGAATGGTATAGTGGGGGGTGAGGGTCGATTATAATTTTTTGCTTTAAGGATGTTGCAAGAAGAGAATTAACATAACCTTAAAAATATTTTTCCAGTCAGCGTACAATTTCGACACTTAGTCAATTTTTTCAGAAACAAAATAAAATAAATAAATAAATAATTTAATAAAATCTTAATAATTTAAATTTTATGCAGATTCTAAAACTAATTTGCCATTTTAGAAACATGTATTATTTAAGCCTCAGTTTCTGAACAAAATATTGAAAATTATGAACAAAAAAAAGTACACAATTTTTAATATTTTTTTCAGAAACTGAAGGACAAATAATACATATTTCCAAAATGTCAAATTAGTTTTAGAATCTGCCTAAAATTTAAATTTACATGGTCATATTTTTAATTACATTTTTTGTTTCTGAAAAAATTGACCAATTGTCGAAATTGTCGCTGCCTGAAAAAATATTTTTAAGGTTATGTTAATTCTCTCCTTGCAACACCCTTAAGGCTGATCAAACCTGTAAACAAAAATTCTCTCACCTGATTTCAACGTTGACGTTTCTCGCTCTTAAAAGACAACATAAATCAGTTAATGTTAATTTTATTAGAAATAATAAAGTGTCACAAATGGTGGAATTTCATTTTTGTTACTGTAAAAAAAAGTTAAATAAGTATTGTTTTTAAAGTATTTTCGAAATTTGGAAAAAGTATTTTAAAAAATAATATTTAGCTCTTTTTTGTAACAACAAAATTGAAATTCCACCATTTTTGCAATTCTATTATTTCTAATAAACCAACATTTGCTCCTTTATTTTGTCTTTTAAGAGCGAGAAACGTCAACATTGAAATCAATTTTTCCCGAATTTTTCTTCACTAGTTTGATCAGCCTTAAGGAGGATAGTTTGAATGAGCTAGTCAAGGTGAAAACTTTTTTTTTTTAAAATGCCAAATATGAAATAAAAAGTTTTATGTAAAACTAAATTTTATATTTTTAAATAATATTCCTTGTGTTCCGCCATTAAAAAATGTAAGTAATAAAATTTTAAAGAAAAATAGTAATTTTTTGAAAAACGTAGTGCAGAGCATTTAGAAATCTGTCAAACTAACCATGATTAAAATGACAGCTACAGAATTTTCGATTTTAAGTTTATGACTATTATTTGAAAAATATTTTGTTCAGTAACAGTTATTGAAACTTTGACTAAATAAGTTTATATTTTATGAGAAGATTTTTGTGTTACTTCCCTTTTTACGTCAAAAAATTCGTTTTAAAATTTGTTGTTTTATTCGAATCTTAGCGGTATTTAACTTTTTTAGTCTCTTGTTTTGTGTTTTCAACATAAAAAATTTTTTTTGCAAAATTTTAATTTTAGGATAAATAATACTCAACAATTAAACGGTAAATCTTTTGGTCTTTCAAGAGTAATATAATCCTTGAATATTTAATTATTTTTGTTTTAATTTTGAATTAAAACCTATTTGTAGATCAAAAGTTATTAATGATATATTTCAAGTTACTAATTTTTTTTGCGTCGACCATTAGAAAAATGCAAAATATTAAAAAAAATAGTGTATTTTAGAAGACAAGATCTCAGAAACTATACTGTAAAATTATCTCAAGTTTAACAATAATGTGCATTAATATTTTAATTATTTTTGCTAAAAATTTCAAACTTGTACCGACAATTAGTGATTTTCAACTAACCTCCTTAAAGAAGAGCCAAACTGGAAAAACAAATGACTAATCTAGCCAATGTATTGCAGTAATATTCACAATTATAATAAGGTAACTCATATATTACCTTCCTCAAAATCCTTGTCCGGAGTCGACCTTATTTTTTACGCATTTCATCCTAGGCTCATTTCATTAGAATTTAGAGAATTTAAAACCACTTATACACAAGTAATTTTATTTTTAAATTAGAAACAAAACAATAAATAATTTGAAATACTTAAAATAGGTTTCTACATAATTACTAAATACATATTATATAATGTCAAAAAAAACATGAAATAATATAAATTGATAGAATTATTTTATACTTTTTTATTTTTTGTCTTTTCTCATTTCGTAAAAAAAAGAAAACAAATTGTTATGATGATACTATTTATATAAACGAGAAAACATGTGATCGCGTTTGTGAAACGCACATGGCAATAAAAGAGAAGAAATTTTGACAGCAATAATACAAATCATAGACCAAATTCTTGCGGATTTTAATATTTACCAACTTCCGTGTACAAAGACAAATCCTAATGACTTAAATTTATTATGCGTTATTTATATGTTAGAATATAAATAATGGAATTATAATGTCGTATAATGTCGTATAATGTCGGTTTACATTAGGTATATATATTTTTTAATATGCAGAAATTGCTAAATTTGACATTTCGATTGCAAATATTAATATGTTTTACATCAAGTAAAATATATAATTGATTTTATTCAAAAAAATTTCTATTTCACCACAAATTATAAAACTAACAGCTTCTAATCACTTTTGTAAATAATAACAATTTTATTTTTCTTTGGTATTTAAAATACATAATGTAACATTTTCAAAAAGTATAAAATTTATAAATTTTTATACAAATACTTACTCTCTAAATCTGAATTAGTGATTTTCTACTAATGAATTAGCGAGAAATCGGTTACTATTAAATAGTGAAAAATTCCACTATTTTTATTTTTTTTATTATTTTTATTTAAAGTGAAATATCTATTAATTGTATAGTAGTAAAAGTTTACTTTCTTAATTAGTAGATACTTTACTTTCAAATTAGTAGTTTTTTACTAAAAAGTATTGAAATTTTTCAATATTTAATAGTAACCGATTTCTCGCTAATTCATTAGTAGAAAATCATTAATTCAAATTTAGAGATACATATGTTTTCACAGAGCACAGGCGATCACCTAATATTTTTACCCTATTTTGTTGATTTTTCATATAATCCAAAATTTAATTTATAAAAACTTTTATTTATCAAAATTTTAAACGATTGAAATTTAATTTTGTTGTATATTTTTACGTATGTATAAAGATCGAAATGTTTCTGACCCAGATTTGAAACTTAATGTTAGTGCCTTTAAAGTCAAAGTGGAAGAAAAATACTCCCTTTTTTTGGTATTACTAAATTTCATAATTCAAAATCATTGTATTAAAAATAATAAATCAAAAACAACTTATTAATGATAATATTGTAATTTACACAGAGGTGATTGAACTCGTTTTTTATAGTAGACGCAGCTATAATTAGTTCTGAGGAAACAAATGCCAAGTTATTTAGTCTGATTGTTTTGCCGTTTTTATTTATAATAATTTTATATCTACGCTTATACATATATCTGATTTATAAACATATTGTAGACATAAAAACAAAGAAATCATTTTACTTTTTTTATATTTAATATAAAATTACTATAACAAGTTTATCTCTGTTAAATAAGAATAATCACTCTAGTTTAGGATAGAGTAAAATCTTAAATAATTAATATTATAATAATAATAATAATCTTATCTTAATCTTTCTTAAATATTAAAAAATAAAAAACGAAAATGGTAAAAAAAATATCAACTCATTTAAAATTTCACCTGAATCGAAACTACAGTTTAAAAAGCATTCAATCTACTTCTGAATCCCAACTTGTTATTTTAATAAATATTACCTATGTCAGTTTTTCTTACTACTGCTAATAAATTGAATTTGGCGCTCAAGATAATAAAACATTGACATGCGCAACGAAGCTGCGCACTAAATTTTCTCCAGTAAACGCCTGACTCCTGTCAGACGTTGTTTTTTAACGTTGACATTTTTATCTTTTGGGACGTAATTCTAACAATTCATCGACAAAATGGTAAATGAGAGTTATATTAATTTTATTTTTTTTAAAATAAATCTTAAAAATATGTGATTTTGATATGAAAACTGAGTCACAGCCGTTTATCAGTATCGTTCTAACCTAAATTCAACTGTATATTGCTTTAAATGGAATGTATTTGACAAAGGGCGCTGTCGTATTTGCGACAGGTCAATGATGTGTGCGTCTAAATATATGAAGTGGGTGAGGTTTTTAATTGTTGGTGATTTCATCGTCAGTTTATTTACCCAAGGAGATTAGAAATTGTAGTCTGGAGTAAAACACTCTTATGGAAATAGGGACTATAACACATCGAGTAAGAGAAATTAATAATCAATTCAATAGCATTTTGATTCTTTCTAATGGTGTTGCCAATTTGGCAGATAAGTTGTCAATGAAAATCGATCTCAAATTATTCGGGTTAAAGGGCATCAGCCGAATTGGAAGCTTGCCGAGTTAAAATATCAATCGATCACTTGCTCTTCAGTTGATTTCTAAGCGTGATCCTAACAGCAGGATACGTTTGTTATTTTTTTTATTCTAAGCAGAATAAATATCCGTGAAAGGGAAAAAAAGTTTAATTTATTTTTAAAAAGTTCTTTGGAAAATCATTATTTTTTTTTCAAGTTGTTTTAAAAAATACTTCCTTACAAGTTTTGTAAAGAACGTTGAACCTTGTGCTACAGTGGACTTTAATTTTAGAAATTAGGCATAAATAGAATTAGTGATTGGTGATAGACTAGTTAATTTGATGAACTGATAAGAATTGTTCTTTCTGATTAGTTACTTTTAATAAGCCATAATGTCTCGAAGAACCTCCTTGACTCGTCAAGGTCTACTACTACCTTCCCGAAAAAATTCAGGAAGTTCCAGACGATCTTCTATTGATCAGCGACCTTGGCTTAATTTTCAGACATCCGCATCGACAAAAACAACCACCATGACGACAGCAGCGAAGCTGTATGGAAAAGATTTGAGCGAATATGACGATGTCGACGTAGATGAATTGCTGTCGCAGCTCACACCTGAGGAGATCAACATACTTGCCAAAGAAGTAGACCCTGACGTAAGTGAAAATTTCAAAAAATACTGTAATTCTATTTTAATTATTCACTCGATGATAGAATAATGTTAAAAAATATTTAATAAGCGGTCTAAACTAAGCAAAGTAATGTAGAATGTATAAATCGCCAAATTAATGAAAAAAATCTAATTGTTACCGGAGACTAAATAAAGTATCAATTTTGTTATTCTTTTAGGATAGTTTTATGCCCCCGTCCCAACGCTGTAGTTACGAGTGTGACAAAAGTCCAACGGGGCCACTGAATCGAAAAAAACTCATCGAACACATTAACAAACAAGCGTTGGAAACACCTGATATTCCAGAACTGAAACCTTATGTACCTGGAGTCATCAGGGGGAAGAAAGTATGTTGAAGAAATTTAAGAAGCCTAATAATTTTAACTGAAATAACTTTTGATTAATACAATCCCTTTTTTGCACTAGAACCTTAACGTAGTTGCTTCAAAAATCAAAATCATAGAGAACGTAATAAAACTTTCAGCATAAAAAGTTTAATATTCAATACGTATTTCTATAAAATATAAAATTAATTTACGGCTTATCTTCTGAGATATGATTATTTAAAAGTCACTATTTTTACACAGGTATAGGTTAAAATACATCTTTTTGGTGACTATTTTTTAATATCCAATAGATAAATCATATGCATCAAGTTGAAAAACTAGATTTCAATAATTAAAAGTTTGTAGATTATATCAATTTAAATTTTAACTTATTTCACCTCAAGATAAGAAAGTAAAATTAAATAAATAATTAAATTTCTCAAGTTTTGTTTTTGTTTTATCGAAAGTTTATACATATGGCAACATCGCTTTTTTAATGATTCTGAAATTATTTTAAAATTTTCATTTTTAACCTCTTTGTTTGACATTTTTGTAAAGATTTAATGTTTACTATTAGTACACAACAATTGAATGTAATTTTGAAGTTAACCTCTTTAAAAAAGCAACGTTGCCACCATAAACTATATGAAAATTATATCGGTAATCAAATTAGGTTTATTTTTCACACTTATTTTTATTAAATTAGTTTTTCATGTTGAAAGTTTATCATTCAAGCTTAAAAGATGTTTTTAATATTTATTGACTAAATCTAAATGTAGTTCTGATTACCTTTTCATCCAAAAAATCAATTTGACTAGCAACGTTGGCTTATAACTACGTTAACTTTTATATTTAAACGTTCAAAAAAAAAAAAAGTATAATAATTCATAAATAACTTAGTTTCATTTTTATACGCATTTGAATATAGATTTAATTTGGCTTATTCAAATCTAGATTTGATTTCATTCGCTTAGTTCTTTATTTTTATCTCACATCTTTTTTATTTAGTGGGTACCCCCGCCACAAGAAAATATAAAAGAAAAAGAGGCAGATGAGCAGATTGCCATTGACCTTGGAGATGAGTACGAGCAAGCTTTGTCGTCTGCCACCCAGGAAGAAATCATCGACCTTGCTGGTGGATATTTATTTCTAGAAATTTTGGCCATGACTTATACTTTTTTTAATTATTGCTAAATCATGAATTATTTTTTTAGCAATTCTTGGATTCCATTCGATGATGAATCAAGATCAGTACCATGCATCTCTTCTTAATTCGGGGCAACCTGTCGGAATGGGCTGGGATGGAATCACAAAAGCCAGTCAACCGAAAGTTTTCCCAGTAGATCCTCCAAATGACACCGATGTAGATGAAACAATTAGAAAGGTTCGAGAAGACGATCCTTCGTTGCCTGATTTAAACTGGAATAACATTAAGGTATGTCCATAAAGATTATTCTATAGTTTATCCTCTTAAAACGTATTAAAAGTTATAGAGGCAAATCTCCAGAACTTTTGGTATTTTCATTTTAAAACTTTGTATTTTTCCTTCTTGATTACAGAATATTTCAGATGAAAAATTCATGCAATTATTTGAAGGATTGGAAATGAACACACACCTTGAATCCTTGAGTTTGACGAATGTTGGACTCACAGATAAGACTGGCCAGAGATTAGCAGATGCTATTGAGAAAAATTCTACTCTTAGAGTTCTCAAGTAAGCGTCAAATATTGTTATTACCATACTTCGGTATGAGTAAATAATAGACGTATTCGCTTATTGGGTGATTCTTCCGAAATCTTTCCTTTTGTGACTTTTTAACTATTTATAACACAGGTTTACAAATTTTAAACTTCTTTTTGCCAATTGGAAGTTTCTTATTTACTTCGATTAATTTGAGTGTTCTAAGAGAGAAAAAATGGTTTATATTGTTTTCCTCTCGTGCAGTTTTGCTGAAATAGAAAATTACTATTTTTAATGGTGACAATGACAAGTAGGGAGAACAACTCCAACAGATAGGACACAGTTAGAAAGGCAATTAAATGACCTTTTAAATCATTTGTTATACGTTTAAATCAAATAAAAATGGCTGAGTTATAGTCAATCCAAATTCAATTTTTACGCAAATTTGTATGGCAAATTTCCAAACAATTACCGAAATTTTAACTTCGGTCCTCTATAACTCAGCCATTTTTTATTCGATTTAAACAGGTAAAATATGATTTAAAATGTAATTTAAATTGCCTTTTTAAAGATGTCCTATCCGTTGGAATTAAATTACTTGTTCTCCCTACTTGTCATTTTCACAATAAAAAACAGTAATTTTCTATTTCCGCAAAACTGCACGAGGGGAAAACAATATAAACCATTTTTTCTCTCTTAGAACACTCAAATTAATCGAAGTAAACAGAAAACTTGTAATTGGCAATTTTACTGTAAACCTGTGTAATCACTTGTCAATATTTTTATAATATTTTTATATTTTTGCTGATAATGTCTCAATTTATTTATTTATTTTTTTACTTTAATGATATTTTCTCAAAATAAGCAGTAAGAATTATAAAACAAGGGTTTTAATGGTATTATTTAGCAGGCTAGATGAATGACGTGAAACCAGAGGACAAAATTCATTTTCTATCAATGAAAAATATATGGGGCATTTCACGTGACATTTTCATTCAAAAAATTTTTTGTCTGGAAATAATTTTTTTCTGATTCTATATAAAAAAATAAGGAAATAAGTTTTTTTTTATTTAATTTAATTTTATTTTATTGAATGAAAATTACAGAAGTTATGAATTTATAAAATTCAACGTTTTCAGAGACAGAGCATTTTTGACACGCATTTTTCTCCGTTATTATTAGAAAATTTTAAATAATGTCCTGAATAAATTTGCCTCAGTTTTTCTTAAACTTTTTAGATATATAGTAAAGAATAATGTATTTGCAACAACACTAAATAAAAAATTGAATTTAAACCTACAAAGTGATTTCTCAAAACCAAAGTTATCGATTTTCGATTTTTTTCTTTAACAAAGTTACTGATTAATGAAGTAGTTTTTCTTATAAGTCTAAAAGTGGTGATCTTTAATGTTTAAATGATATTTATTATTATTCGTTGTTGTACAAAGGTTTAAATTATGAATTTCAGAAATGAAACAACTTCAACTTTCAATTTCCTTTGTATTTTATTTCTTTTGTTTTTTGAATGAAGATTAAATTTTTAAAAATTATAAAACTAACCCAAATAAATGTAAATATCATTTAAACGTTAAAGAGTACTACTTTTAGACTTATGAGAAAAATTACTTCATTAATCAGTAACTTAGTACAAAAAAAAGAATTGAAAATCGATAACTTGGGATCACTTTGTATTATGTCTAAAAAATTTAAGAAAAACTGACAAAACTTTATGCAGGACATTATTTCAAAATTTCTAATAATAAATGAGAAAACTGCGTGTCAAAAATGCTCTGCCTCTAAAAACGTTAAATTTAATAAATTCATAACTTCTGTAATTTTCATTCAATACACAAAAAAATATGTATTTCCTTATTTTTTATAAAAAATCAGAAAAAAATTATTTCCAGCCAAAAAAATTTTTGAAATAGAATGTCACATGTCTTTAAGACACCCCATATAAGACTTACTTTTTCTGTATATTTTGGAAAAATATTCCACAATTCCATAGCTTTTATAAAATACCTCCAAAAATACTGTTCTTAAATTTGTAAATAGTTGTTTTATCTGTTAAAAGAATGAAAAACAGTTGGACAATAGGTTAGAAAACTGATTTTTTGGAGTTGGAATTTTCAAACAAAAAGATCTTTAAAATATTATATAATTTTTTTGATAGAATTTTTAGAAAAAGTGTACGATTAATTAAGTCTGAAGAGAGATTTTGATAAATTATTATAATTATTGATAAAATCTTGAGGAGATGCAAAAACAATATTTGAAAGAATCACCCTATTCTTAAATAGTAAAAAGTTTTAACAAAATATTTTTTTCAGCGTTGAAACGAATTTCATTAGTCCGCCTGTGATAGTTAAACTTGTTAAAGCTCTTCTTAAAACAAAGTCCATTGAAGAGTTCCGGTGTTCGAACCAGGTGAAATTTATAAATCTTAAAATTGAAGTTATTTAGTTGAATAAGAATTATGCTAAATTTTCTACTATAAGAAGAAACTTTATTTATTGATTTTATGTGGTTTTAGAGATCACAAGTATTGGGCAATAAAATTGAAATGGAAATCACACAACTCGTAGAGCAAAATCCCTCGTTACTGCGACTTGGTCTACACCTCGAATTCAACGACGCCAGACATCGGGTCGCTGCTCACCTTCAACGTAATATTGATAGGAGTAAGTTATAATTTCTATCAATTGAAATTTTTTAAAACTTCACTTAGTTTATGATTCTATTAGTTTTATTCTCTGATTAGAATTTTTAATGAAATTTTCAGTTATATTCTTTATTTAATAAGGACAAAGATGATTTCTTGTACAAAAATGAGAAAACATAGATTTTCCAACAATATTTTCATAATTATCTAACAGAAAAAGAATTTTCTTCTAGTTCTTAAGTCAGTTTTTTCCTCTTAAACTATCAAGAAGATAAAATGAACATATTATTTTCAAATATTTTCGTTTCTAAATTTTTATCTTATCGCATTTACTTGTCATTAACGATCAGTTATCAAAGTGTGCCGGACTCGTAATCTCGTTGTCTGACTCACGCGACATTTAGTGGCTACGTAATTAATGTCTAACTATAAAAAATTCATGACTGGACTTGATGATTTTCAAGACGCTACTTCGGTTTACAGAAAATACTACTTAAGTTTATTTAGAACACACGATTTTTCCTATAGATGGAAGCCACTGTATGGGAGACTTTGAAGACTATGCGACCAAATGCTTCTAAGCCTTCATAATTTGCTTCGTAGTTTCACCTAGCGCTTTTGTAGCAAATCACAATTCATCCCATCATCCTGCTTATATTCACTCTTTTTTTTATTTAGCTAGCGGCATTGAGGTAATTATTCAACCCGGAAGCATAAAAAATATCCTTGAAAGAATTGACCATCTAAATTTGAAATTATCCAATTTCCAATATATGTGCATAATCCAGGCTTCACAGGCTTTCCCTATTTCCCCTAAAAGTTCCCTATTTTGCAATTAGTCCCTAATATCCCCCATTTTTCACAAAAACTGGGAATTTGTAAAAAAAGAACTTTAAAAAACTTTTGATTATTTATTTAAAGTTTTAAATTACAATTAATTCACAACTTAACAGTTAAAATTCAAAAATTAATTATTTTGGGATTCACTTTAACTTAAGAAGATTCTCTCCATTTACATAACCTCGTTTTTCTTCCCAAATAAAAATATTATTCAAATTAAGGTATTTCTCTCGCAGTTATACTTGAAAAAATCGATTTTCTATGGATTTTCTTTAAATTGTGAGAAAATGTTATTTTATATGTGCCTTGTATTTGGTTACAATTTCAGGAATATTTACCGTCTAAAATTTGATATATTAATATTCGAAATTTCAATTTTTATCCTTTTGCATGTAAAATTGAAATTTCGAATATGAATATCTCGAATTTTAGACGGTAAATGTTCCTGAAATTTTAACCAGATACAAGGCACATATAAAATAACGTTTTCTCATAATTTAAAGAAAATCCATAGAAAATCGATTTTTTCAAGTATAACTGCGAGAGAAATACCTCAATTTCACCAAATTTTGAAAGATCCAGTTGCACATTTTTCATAAAAAAATATGTTGAGGTAAAATTTGTTGTCAAATAATAATTAATTAGCATTTTATGCTTTTTCTTTAATTTTAATGAACAATTGCAATTTTCATCCAATTCTGACAAAGCTCGTTTTTTTCGTTGAAACATTTTCTACAATCTTATTTGTAAGATTTTGTTAAATAATATTCTGTTTAACAAATACGTAGAGAACCCAACAATTAAAATTGTAGAGAATGTTTCAACGTGGAAAATGAGCTATTATTTATCAGAATTAGATGAAAATGGCAGTTGTCCATTACATTAAAAAAAAAAAAAGCATAAAAGTGTTAATAATTATTATTTGACATCAAATTTTAGCTAAACCTAATTTTTTCTGGAAAATCTACAACTGGATCTTTCAAAATTTGGTGAAACTAATTTAAATAATAGTTTTATTTGTTGGGTTATGTCAATGGAGAGAACCTCTTCAATTTAAATCTTTCCGACATTTAAAAATTTTTCTAAATTTATTATAAATTCTTTCCTTCCTTGATAATTTTTTTAAATCATTGTTTGACTTATTAATAATGAATTTTCCAATTAATTCATGTTTCTATTTCTTTGGAATTTGAAATATCATTTTATCAAAAAATTAAATTTTTTTCTTATAATTTCTTATTTTGTAAAAAAAGTCAGTATTTTATTATTGTTATTTCTTTTGTATTTTGATACAATTTTTTAATGCTAATCACTTTTTGAACATTTTTCCTTCATTTGCTTCTAATACTTTTTTTTATTTTGTAGATTTTCTTCTTTTTACTCAAAGTATTTCAGGTTATTTTTCCATTTATCTGATTATTTTTAGATTAACTCATTTTTTATTTATTTATTTTTATTTATTACAACTTTCCCCGCGAATTTATGTAAATTTATTTAATTTTCCTTACATTTTGTCCATTTTTTCGCAAATTTATTTACCTCTTTATCAAATTTTTACATTAAAAAATTTGTTAAACAAATTTTTGTTGTTATAATTGTTTAAAAATTTGTTTGTTTTATTTTTTAAATTTATTTACATATTCATTTTTTAATTTTCTTCAATTCGTGAATAATTATCTACATTTTTCCATTTTTAAAGGAATTTGTCATTCTGTTTATACAATTTTTACATTTTCTTATCTTCTTCTTACTATTTTTTATTTTGTATTTCACTTTTCGCTATTTTTATATTTTTTATAATTTTTTCATAGTTAAACTTTCTTTTATCATAAAAGTTAATATTTTAATAATATTAGAAGAAATATCGTAACTCTTGTAAAATTTGGACCAGAAAATGTTTTTGTCTTGCAAATTAATTAGGATATATATTTTATTAACTTTTTAAAGTACCCTAAAAGTCTCCTATTTCTCCTAAAATATTCTTCATTGTCACTGTGAAGCTTGATAATACCATAAGTTCCCTTTTTAACGTATACCCATTTATAAACTTATAATTTGTGCTGGATTAACAAACTAACTGCCAGTTCAAAAATATTTTATTTAAAAATGTCTCATTCTTTTTATTTGCAAATAATTTTGTATATCTGTTTATCTGTGAAAGACTTTGTTTTCAATATTAAATTGATGAAATTGGATATTTGTCTGGTTAGTCCGTCGTGTGGAAGCTTTGGCACGTGCAAAATCTGTAGCAAACGGTGCAGGTCCTGGCACCTTCTCCGTTCTTCCCGAAGATGCTCTAAAAAACAGAACGTAGCGCTGATTTGGCGCAGTGAGTAAACGCAATGAAGATCATTCCCATTTTCCACAATAATTTTTTAATTTTTAACCAAAAGATTGTGTAGTTTCTGCTCCAGGAATACAAGATTGAATACTAGCAGATTTTATATTTTATAAAATATTGAGACTTTTTAACATTTATTCTTTATTAAAATCAACGTTTACTTATTTTATACTTATATTCCTGAACATAGCAAATAAAATTTGTAATAATTGTGACAATGTTGAATGCTTTAACAGTATTGTCTCTATCAAAAATCCTAATCTTCAATTTACAAATGCTACTTATTACATATAAAAAAAAACTAGTCTGATTTTTATATCGTGTATACCTTAAAACAGGTCTCAAATTTCTAAAGAAAAAAAAAAATTACAGTTTTATTTCTTTCGTTTCCTAATTGCATGTCTTATTAACTACATATTCAAGCGCATTATAATAAAAATAAATAATGTATTTCACGAAAATTTAAGAAAGAGAGTACTTATTTATATGACACCATTGCATTGCTTGCTCAATTAACCCAGCAACACTTGAATCCATTGCTCTGATTTTTTTTTCAAATTTTCCAACATTTTAATTTTGCTTGTTATGAAATTATTAAAAACTCTTTTGCTCGTGAAGCTAAAGAGAATTTACTCTTAATTTAATGTGCATCATCACCTTTTTGTTGCTTCGGACAGTATCACAAGAGACATTCTTCAGACAGACCTTATTTTTAAATTGAAACTCCTTCGTCGGTCAGGATAAACAAATTTATTGTGTGAATGTATTATAATGATGAGTTTTTATGATGCTCTGATATCTTAAACCTTTGAAAACACAAGAATTACACTTGAAAATCATACAGAAACCAAAAAAATCTCTATACTGACACAAAAATAAAAAGAATATTATTCAAAGTGAGAATATAATTTGCTTTGTTGAAAATACATAAGCATATAATTTTGTTGAAAATATGTTTAATTCTTGACATCTTTCCAACAGTACGGAAAGATTTAACGTTGCGACTGCAATTCCGATTCTTTAACATGAATCACAGGAAACCAGCCCTAATACAGTGAAGGTACCTGAAAGCTTACCAATCGGTCAGCAGTGTGTTAAATGCTTTTTGTTTTAAAGTAAAAATATACGCTTTTATTAATCAGCTTCTCTAACTTTCCTATTTTTTAAGAATTTACAAATATTCTCTCAACTCTGAAGGAAAGGCTAAAAATCTTCATCTTATTATTTACAATTGTTTTATATTGAGAAATTAAGATTTATGAAATTCTGCGCAAAATGAGCTTTCAGCTAAATAATTCGGTTAATTAGCAGTAATTTTCATAGTAATAAGTGCGATTTTTAACAATGTTGAGAATTTTTGATTGCTTTTAAACTAACGAATATTTTAAAATGTTTTATATCTTATTTAACAGATAATTTTTAAATAATAAAATTCACTAAAAATGTTTTTAATTCTAAACGGCTCGTAATAAATTGTTTTGAATCTAGTAAAAGGAAGTCTTGAGAACTATTAAATTAATAAAATGTCATTCAAGCCAAAAAAGAAGATAATGTATTATATTTTTTTTAAATTACTTTTTTATATTTTTATTTTAGTGATTTTGTTATATACTAAGTAATTTTCTATTTTTTTAACTATTCTCTGCATTTTTAGCTTCTTTATCTATTTTCTTTAATTTTATTTATATTTCATTATCTAGACATTTTTTAGTTACTTGTAAATCATTTTTAGTTAGACACAGAATTTTTCTATTATTATTTTGTTTTATTCTAATTAGTTGTAAGTTATTTATTTTTTGTTTAAAACTTTTATTAGTTTTCTAGCAGATTTAAATATTTTTTACGTATTAAAAAAAATGTTAGTAATTCTTTTTTAGTCTAATTCTTTTAGTTTACATGTCACTATTTTTCAAAGTCACTTTATTCCTTTTTTAAATAATTTTTTTCGTCTTCTATTAATTTTTTTCTTCACTTTTCTCCAGTTTTATTCATTTTTAAGTAATATTTTAAAAATTTGTATTTCTACTTTTTTATGTACTGTAATATCTTTTATATTTCTTATTCTCTTTTCCATTTTCTTTCTGTATTCCTTTTTATGTTTTCTTAAATGTTTTTATCCAATATTATTTCTTTTTACTTTTGAAGTTTAATATTTTATTTATCGTCTTTTTTTGTAAATTTCTTGATAGTCAAAATTGGTATCTCATTTTGTGCAGAACTATCAGAACTTTAAAATTCTAATATACATAAAATGAATATTTTATTTGGAAATAAACAAAATCATGATTTATGTCAAATAAAGGCGACAATTTAAATCGTGATTTAAATCAAATTGTTTTGAATAATTGAGGATCACTTTTTTAAAAGTTTATAATTCCATATTTTGTTATTTTTTGAAAATTAAACAAATTGATGTCTCCTAAATCAAAACACGTTATTCGTGAGAGCAGATAGAAAATATGTTATTCAGAAAAACAAATAGAAAACGTTTTATTCAAAATCACATGTTTTTAAAGGCTGTGTTACAATTTTAATTAATGATTGTTTTTAATGTCTAAAAATATTATGGAAATTTAGATCAATTTAATTGTTTATATTATATTAAACTAACTTTATACAATTAAAATACTTAATTTTGACAATTTATATTGACTTAAAATTAATGCTAAAATTTATGAAAATTAAGTTAAAAAATTTATCAGATCAGCTACGTGTTTTCTATTTGCTTTTCTGAATAACGTGTTTTGATTTAGGAGCCATCGAAATGCACTTTTGCACCTAACCCCAAGAGTTAATTATAAAGTAGAAAAACTATACAAAATTATTGATATAAGAATGCTTTTTGGACATAAAGCAATTTGTTTTACTTAAAGTTTGTTACAATTAGGGGATTTAAAGGTTTTTGTAATTTTTACTATGGAAAAAATTAAAATTTTAAATCATTTGTTCAGATATTTTTAATTTGAAAATTTTTTGTTAATAAAATTTGTTTCTTAAATTTAACAGTCACATATCGATTTATAAGGTTCTTAATATGTTAACTCTACTTTTTTGGAAATTTGATTTATTAACTTTTGAAAAAGTGCTCCTTAATTGGAGTCATTGGTTTCTAAGAATATTTATATTGGAATTTTAAAAATTTAGTGTTAAATTTAGAAAATGTTTTGATTAGATATTTCTGTGAAATTCCAAGATGTTGAGGTTACAAGCTGTTATCCTCGCCCTGATGAAGTTGTGAGGCGTTAATTTCTCTATAGGACTGGAGGCGTTTGCTTTGCGTGACGTCGTTCTGACGTGAACACGTCTACTGGCAAACAGCTTAATGCGTTTTGATTGTTTCAACGTTGCATCTTAATAACTTAATCCTGGATTTGAAAGGAATAACATTTTGTCTTCCTCTCTTGAGACCTGAAGCTAAATACTGAATAAAACTCTCAAGTTGCTCAAAAAGCACAATGTAATTTAAAAAAATTTTCAAATGGCCGACGAAGGATTGAATATCTTTTCTTTAAGAGATTGAGAATCGTTGAAAATCCAAGGGATGAAGTATTTAATTAAGAAAGCTAATTCCTCATTTGTTTTACTAAAGGCATGTCTAATTTTGTGAATCGATTGTTCTTGTGTATTCACTAATTAAGTATTGTTTTGCAGATATAATTCTTTTAAAGTTGATTTTCAATTTTAATAACTGAATAAATAATAGTCAATGATAATAATTTAAAGAAATAAATGTTCTTTGTTGATAGAAGAAAGATTGTGATGATATTAGAATAAAATATAACGTTGAGATTAGCAACGTTTGCTGGAGGAAACATTTTGCTGTTCTCAGCGTAGAAAGCAATTTTGTACTACCGATAAAATTCAAGTCGTAAACTTTCTGAACTGGTAAATGTCTAAAGCTTTTGATCTTCCCTCAACGATGCTTTTTATTAAGAATTTTATTAAAGTTCCACATCTCGCAGCTTCTAAGCTCCATTAAA
The DNA here is from genome assembly GCA_037103525.1 of Ganaspis brasiliensis. Taxonomy (NCBI): domain Eukaryota; kingdom Metazoa; phylum Arthropoda; class Insecta; order Hymenoptera; family Figitidae; genus Ganaspis; species Ganaspis brasiliensis. The sequence continues at coordinate 1,270,918 of JAZKLR010000205.1, read as the reverse complement.
AAGGCGAATAGAATTTAATTTCCTCTTCATTTTTTTTAATCAGCGTTGAAGATAATAATAATTTTTCAAAACTATTGTCTATTAAGCAATCAAAGGAATTACAATATTGCTATGTGAACGAATAGCCTGCTTCTGTGCAAGAGGCATTTAATTATTAACAGTGTGACATTTTTTTAAACTAACAGCAAGAAATGTTTAATGACTAATTGTTATTTTTTACAGGCATGCTCAAATTGTTCTCTCAATTATTTTCTCTGATTTTTAATTAATCAAATTATGCATAAACTATATTTAATTAAATGTTACATCAATTGTATGAGATTTAGTATCTATATTTATAAACAGTAACTTGTAAAAAGACAACTCGTCAATGTTGACATTTAACGACATTCGAATAGTCATTTTGAATTGAGCACAGGATCGCAATTTTACGAGGTGAATTACATTCGAAATAAATATTCCCCCTTTCGGAACTTCCTCTTTTTTAACTGCGTGACATGATTTCTATTTCTTTCACTCGTTTTTTTTTTTGTTTTGTTTTTTCGATGAGAGGACAGTGAAAAATTGCGTGAACCCTGTTTCGCATTTCGTTCCACCTGAAATTACAAAACTGCAAACGAACCTTGTGAAATGATGGCTCTTACGAGAATTTAAATTTTAGACCATGTTTCTTTTTAGGCGATAAATAATCCTTATTGATAATTTTTATGCATTTTATCCTTTATTTATTCATTGTTTTCAAAATGCTGTTCTCAATTTTGAAAAATAAATGCAGATGACCTTATAATATATATTTATAAAAATTAATTATCAAATTATTTAAAATAGAGGAATTTTCGAAAGTAAGGAGACGCAGAGATGATTTGAGAGAACAATTTTGTTTGTTATATTCTTTATCAACATGATTTGGTCATGTTTTATTTTTTTTGAAAATAATTTAAAGACCATGGACAAAAAATCTAGTGGTTTGGTTGATTGTTACAGTACGGCAGTCCCGGCTCGAGGTGGCAACATCTTAGTGCGATGAGGCGTTTGCCTAGGTATTATTTTATTTTACTTAACATTTAACGGGGATCGCAGACTTAAATCAATTTAGAATTTAATAAGCTAAAATATCAAGCAATTTTGATTTAATTAGTTGAAGTATTTATTCAATTAAATTTTTATCGATTCAAATTTCAGTTTATCTAAATTTTAAGAAAAAAAAAGTATTGTGATCCCTAATTTAACTTAACACTCATTCATGCATTCATTACTACTGAAAACATTCATTAAATTCATTTTTTACCTATACATTTCATTATACTCAAGAGCATCTAAAATATTTTAATTTCATTCCAACTCTCGAACTTTTATTTTAATTATTTCATTTTTTTCTTTTTTGCTAACTGCGGTTTATTTATTTTTAAACATTTGTCGAAAACCATTTAATGAATTGAACGGTAAAGCTGATAAAAAACGTTCGTAGAGCTAATACAGGCTTTAATAAAGTTTTAATGACAGTATTTCCATGATTAAGATAAAATTGCCATTACCGTAAAAAGATGTAAATCTCGAATATAAAGTGTATTGATCACCAAAAAAGAGAGAAATGTTAAGCTTTTATATAGAAAAATTAAGTTATAAGAATGTCATAAAAATAACGATCTTTTGGCCTGGCCTGTAAAACTGTTTTATTGAAGGTGCGTGTCTGTTAAAGTTCACGTACTTGAATGATTTTCAGATTATATCTGAACAGCAGGTAGTTAAGAACATGCAAGACGCATCATGCGAAAGGCTCAAACAATCTAATCTAACAGCATAACTGGCCTAAAATCTTGCCTGCAATCTAGTGATTTTATAAAATTTGCGATCCAAACTTACATTACATAAACTTTTACATAATCTCTCTTTACTACACCTGTTAAATTACAAAATTGTTTACACATGTTCAATTTTTTCACCATTAACTTTTAATAAGTAGTTCATTAATTTTTATATATTTTATTTTATATTATATTTTTTACTAGCAAGAATAATTGTGCGAGGAAATTTAAGTTATAGGGTGAATTTATATTTTTCTATTTTATATATATTTTTGTAGGTATTTATTTTTAAATTAAGTATTTAAAATTATTATAGGTATTTATTTATTTCTATTAGAAGTAGAGCTTGCTACTTTTATTTTTATAGATAAATTTCTCGAAATTGTGAAAAGTGAAGTTATCCAGTTATACATTTTATCGACAGAATTATTATCTCGAAAATTTACCCCATAAAAAATTTTTCTATTATAAGAACTTTATATTTCTGTTTCCCTCTTTCTCGTAAAACTGTATTCCACAAAATTGACGGGAGGATAGATAGGTTTTCGGCATTCATAAAAAAAATTACAAAAAGAAGCGAGCCTTTGGCTGCAATAGAAATTGAAGGCAATTTATTCAGTAATTGAAGCTTCAATTATTTTTCCGGGCCAACTGCCGAGAACTGACTCTTTCCTGTTTCCATTTCTCTTTTCTATTTCATTCCATATCGAGTTAACCGTTTGCTACGTATATTGTGTATAGGGTGCCTTTTATAAGACTCATTCAAATAACTTTTTTCTTATATAGTGAAAAATGAAGAAATTCTTTTTCAAACCAAGTCATTCGAAATAAAGTCACAAATCTGGATAGGTAGGTGATTTTTTACGCCTCTTTAAAAAAAAATGGAGATCAGTTTTTTTTAAGAGAAACTATAATTTTTTTCTATTTCTCTTTTACGGGGACTTTCTATTGTCTTGCGAAAGTTTTATTGCATCTTTTCGAAAATGAAAATCTTGTATAAAATTTTACGTTTATTTCGAGCAACTTTAAATAAAAGATTTGTTCAAAAATTAAAAAGTATGAGTTTAAGCTTCTTGAAAAGTTAATGAGTCTTGAAACTGCAGTAAGGATAAAAATGTAATGCTCTCGCATTGGTATAAAATATTTTATTATTAACCCATTTTTTGGACGAAAAAGGATCAAGATATTTTTAAACATTTACTTATTAAAATTGACTAGTATCAGCTTTTATTTTCTTTCTCTGTAATTTTCTTATTGTACGAGAAACTTGAAAGTATCGTTTAAAAAAATTTTTCCACACCCGACACCCTTTCTAGATTTCAATGTGGAGATAAAGGCTCGAGTTATCTGATTTTTTTCGTTTTCTCTTTCCCTCTGTCAGAATGAATTTTTCACCTGGGTCATTAAACCCGGTCACTTAGTATCTTGCGATGTATCTTGCAAGAACTAAAGGATATCCAAGCGCGTGAAAAGAAAGATAATTGTGAGGGTACTTTTCCCATAAACTTTTTTGTTTGTTTTCTTTTTCGCTGCTTCTTATGTAGATTTTATTTTTCTTGTCATAAAAGCTGCAAAATTGATACTGTTTATCACAAGTTTTTAATTAACATACATAATTGGAAGATAAAATTCATTGTTGAGAAAATATAAATAAATGTAAAATAAATAATATAATAATAGCTATAAATATATAGCTTATTGATCTAATTCAAATCTTTATTTTATATATACATTATTTCTTTGCCTACATTTCAAATTGGTACAGTTAATCTTAACAGATATACAAATTAATTTTAATAATTAGACAATTTATAAATTAATTAGATAGTATATAAATAACTATTTAGTTGATTAATTTTTTAAAGATTGTTGTATATGTATAAAAAACAAGGTGGCCTTTGGACCGGGAAATTTGAAGTCTATAAATGGCATTTGAAAGCATTTTTTGTCACCTTTAAAACGATTTTTTAAAAATTGCTCTACGATAATTTTTAAAGAAGATATGATCATTTGTTTATAAAAATAGCCTTTTTTCAATTGTTGGTAACTTGAGAACAACTGACTTTTGGAAAAATTTGTTAAGAAAAAAATGTGCCTTTTTCTGTGTAGAATTAGGAAAAAAATATTTAAACAGTAAAAACAAAACTTTATATTTTTTCTTTCTGTATATATTTTTAAGATCCTCTTGAGCGGTATATACAGAAGAAGAAAATGTATAACAAAATTTTTTCTTTTTTAATGTTTAAATATTTTTTCTAATTCTACACTGAGAAAATGAGACAAGACTGAGTACTGTCCGGACAGGAGTGGGTCCTGTCCAAATAAAAAATTTTAATTAGACAGCACTCATTGCTTTCTGGACATGAACCATTCCTGTCTGGAAAGGACTCAGTAATGTCTTGGACATTAATGAAATAGACAGTAGTGAACCCTGTCTAGACAGGAATGGTTAATGTCCAGACCTGAATGATAACTCTCCGGTGGTGAATTTAAAAGAAGGTTATAAAATGTAATAGGCGTCATTCAAAAAAATGTACATTTGGACAAAACTACACTGAGAGACTGAAGATTTGAATATTTATAAAACTTGTTGAAATTTTATTATGTTAGGTTAGAGGTTAGGGAAAAACGTACTTTTTCTTAATATTTCAAATGGGTCAATCCACTGACTTTGGTCTGTAAGCTGTTGCGTCAATATTTTTAATAATTCTAATTTTAAAATATGTGAAACGCCAACATTTTCTGAATTCAGTAAGCATATTAAAATGTTATAAATTTTTTTTCTTTTCGTGTTATTATTAATCAAAAAATGAAGGTTCACAAGCATATTTGTAACCTTAAAACTGATGCTTTTTTTAAAAATGTTCTAATTCTTAGAGTAATTAATATAATATTTAACAGGCGAACGCTCCGTTTGTATACTAATTTAATTTAAATGGAACAATGTGAAATTGCTGTGTTTACTTAAAATATAAAAATTAACCTTTTTGAGTATGAAATTTAAAATTTTTTAATATTTCCTAAACGAGGCAAAACACGTTCGTCAAACTTTATAGGCAAGTAGATTATATTAATATTAAATTATATTCAGAACCTCAAATTTGTAGGAGGTACCATAAAAAAGTAATAACCTTCGAAAAATAGTGAAACTTTATACAAGTATAAATATTTTAAATCAGAGTATCACTTTAAAATAATAAAATTTTATAATAAACCCATCTTTTCTGTGTTCAGAATTAAATAATTTATATTTCTAATAATTCTCTAACCTAACATAATAAAATTTCAACAAGTTTTATAAATATTCAAATCTTCAGTCTCTCAGTGTTGTTTTGTCCAAATGTACATTTTTTTGAATGACGTCTATTACATTTTATAACCTTCTTTTAAATTCACAACCGGAGAGTTATCATTCAGGTCTGGACATTAACCATTCCTGTCTAGACAGGGTTCACTACTGTCTATTTCATTAATGTCCAAGACATTACTGAGTCCTTTCCAGACAGGAATGGTTCATGTCCAGAAAGCAATGAGTGCTGTCTAATTAAAATTTTTTATTTGGACAGGAACCACTCCTGTCCGGACAGTACTCAGTCATGTCTCATTTTCTCAGTGTACGCACAAAATTTATAAATATCAGTTCAAATAATTTTAATTTCATTAATAAATAATAATAATAATTAATAAATAAATCTATAATTTTTTCTATAATTTCTAACAGTTTTTAATATACAATTATTCTCTTTAAATTTTATAATTATTCTTTAATTTTTTAAAATTGTTTTGTTTTGTTGTCGATTATTCTCGTCAGTTTTTGAATTTTTCTTTCGATTGACAAAAGAAAATAATTGAGAAATGAGGAAAGTAAATTTCTCAATTATTTTAGTCATTTTGTAGTTTTTCTTTTAATTATCAACTATTTTATTAAAAATTCAATTGAATTCTTTAATCTTTAATTTATTTCTTTAATTTTTAATTATTTTCTTTAATTCTCAATTAGTTTCTTCAATTTTCAATGACATTCTTCGTTTTTCAATTATTTTATTCAATTTTCAATAATTCTCGCATTTTCTCAATTATCAATTATTTTATTGAAATTTCAATAGGTACAATTCTTCAATTTCCAATGGATTTTTTCAATTTTCATTTATTTTCTACAATTTTTTCCATAATTTTTATCAGTTTTTAATTGGCAATTTATTACTCTTCTTCAATTTTATGATTATTCATTAATTTAAAATTTTTTTCTTGAAATGCCGATTATTCTAATCATTTTTAGATTTTTTTTCAATTGTTAATTTTTTTTTAATACTTAATAATTTCGTCATATTGTAATTTTTCTTTTAATTATTAATTATTTTCTTAAAAATTCTCTTTAATTCTTTAATTTCCAATTTAGTTCTTCAATTTTTAATTTTCTTCTTCAATTCTTAAATATTTTCTTTAATTTTGAATTGTTTTTATCGATTTTCAATTAATTTCTCAATATTCAATTAATCCCGAATTTTTCAATTACTTTTTTTCACCCGTAAAAATTGTTTTAAAATTTCAATTCAATTATTCAATTCTAGAACTATTCTCTTCAATAATTTAAATTCCACTTTTCAATTTTCAAATATTTTTTTTAATATTACAAAATTATCGCCTTTTTTCTATTATTTTTTTTATTATCATTAAGTTTCTTTAATTTCAAATACAATTGTTCAGTTATTATTTTTTTTATTCCATTTTTTCAGTTTTCAATTTTTTTCTTCTATATAAATTAATTCTCGGCTTTTTTCAATTACTCTTTTTAAATTAATAAGTATTTCCTTTTTAATTTCCAATTCCATTCTTCAATCTTTAATTGCTTTCTTTAGTTTTCAATTATTTTTTTCGATTTTCAATTCAGTTGTTAAACGTGCAATTATTTCCAACAATTATTCCTAAAACTTTCTTAATTTTTCAATTTGCAATTATTTTCTTAAAATTTTTCAAATTTTGTTTTCAATTGACAGTTATTTTCTTCATTTTTCACATATTTTCTTCAATTTTTCAATTATTCTCGTCATTTTTCAACTATCTCCTTCAATTATTATTGATTATTTTCAGCATTCTTCTCTTATTTCCTACAATTTTTTCAATTTTCAATTTTTATCTTAAAATTATATAATTATTCTTTGATTTTTAAATTATTTTGTTCCCTTGTGTATTAATCTAGCCATTTTGTGAATGTTGTTTTCAATTGTCAATTATTTTCGTCATTTTGTACTTTTTTTTCAATTGACAATTATTTTTTCAAATTTTAATTTAATTCTTAAATTTTCAATTTATTTCCTCAACTTTTTATTATATTCTTCAATTTCAATTTTTTTTCGATTTTGAATCCAGTTGTTCAATTTGCAATTATTTTCAATAGTTATTTCTTTAATTTTTAACTATGTATTTTGTTTAAATTTAATATTTATTGTTTGATGTTTTAAACTATTCTTTTCAATTGTGTATTAATCTAGCCATTTTTTGAATGTTGTTTTCAACTGTCAATTATTTTCGTCATTTTTCAGATATATATTCTTCAATTTTGTTATTTTTATTATTTGAATTTGCAAAAATTTATAGTTTTAAATGACCAACAAAAATGCAAAGCTTATGTTGCTAGTGGAATTATAATACGTAATTCTTTTTAAATGATTAAGATAAATTATTGTCAAAAAATTTAGATTTTAATATTTTGTGATAATAAAACTTTTTAAGCTTTAATTATAATTAATAAGATTATAAGTATGTGTAAATTTTAAATAGGTATAAATATAAATATAATATATAATATTTTAAATATAAATTATATATTTTAAATATAAAGGCGAATTTCGCAACATTAAAAATACTGTTTTAATTGTTCAAAAATTGTTGAGCGGGAATTTAATTTCATAAAAAAAGTGGACACCCTGAATAATTTTAATAATCAAAGAATTATTTATATACTACCTAATTAGTTTAAGTTTTGTCTAATTATATTAAAATTTATTTGTAGCCCTGAAGATAAACTGGTTCCAGTTTGAAACTTAGGTAAAAACAGAATTTTTATATGATAAAGATTTGAACTCGACTAATAAGCCGTTTATATTTTCTGGTCGTTAAAAATTTATTAATAGTAAAATTCATTGTCATGTTTTTAATACAAATTTTGAGATAAGTAATAGTTAAATATTATTTTGTATATAGTTTAACTACATACAAAATAATATTTACCACTAAAATCATTTTAAACTAACAATATCAGTGTAAGTGACATAATAATGTCGAGTTTAACAATTGATATATCGTTAAACATAGAACCTTGGTTACTGATAGGATTGCAACAAGCATATCGAACCAGTTCAAACTATAATGCGTGAATAATAACGATTAGCACGATTCACCAAATCTCTAATTTCGGGTTACGTTGATATTGCATAATATCGATACTCAATCCACAACTTGAAACTCGCAATTAAAAACTTTTTTAATGAATATTTAAATCTTTTATTTCTATACCAATTGCTTTCGTGGTATAATTGTGACTTTTTTTTCCGCTTAATAAAAGTTCTAAATACCTTATCTTTCAATTTTATCAGTCTCTGAATAATGGATATCTAAACTTTTCCATCTTCCCGTATTATTCTTTGCCTTTTTATTTTTGCGTTGAAAAAATACAATTTGACGGATCTGTACAACTTTTTAAGTGCTTTTCTCTTCTAGGTAATTTGATTCTTCAAAACTGTCACAGAATGGCGCCAGTTATTCTCTTAAATTTAATAGTTTCCTTTCACTTCGCTGCTCTTGATCACAACATTAAATAATTCATCTTTAAAATCTAAATTGTCAAGAATTCAAAATCTGTTTAAATTCAATTTTTCTATTATACATTTTTGATATACTATTATTATCCAAAATGTAAATGAGTATATTTAAATATATTGAATATACCTTTCAAATAGTTTAGGATTTTAAATAAGTTCTGTAGTTCTTTAATATTTTTAAGTTTCTTGATTGACGACATTATCTCAATTCATAATTTTTCTCACTACAAAGTTTTCCGCCTGTACGTGAAAGCTTTGATTTACAGGATTGAAAAATTGGGCCAAACTCATTATTCATAGGGAAAAAGTGAGGAAATTAAAATTTTTATTAGTTGGAAATAATAATTTAGGATTTTTTATGTATTTAAGAAACTTACATGTTTATTTTACGGTTATTAATTGTTGTTTATTTATATTTATTTGTAGGTGTACAACTATTCAAACTCTTGTACTAACAAAAACAAAAGATTGCATGTTTAATTATTAGCGACTTTAATCAATTTTTATTTTCATGATTTTCTATCTATTATTTCTTTAACTTTCATAACAACTTATTTCAAGCAATCACCAACGTTGATCATTTTTCATTAATAGGAAATCATTCATTAAAGACAAGTCCTATTCAAAACTATTTAGGACGTCAATGGTTAATTCGAATTTTAAAAATCTCAGATTCACAAAGAAATTTATTAATAAGTTTCTTTTTACGGATCAATCAAATATCATTTAGGTTTAAAACATAAACCTGCTAAATCAAATTCTAGTGATTTTCTGTTCCTATAGGGGTCATCCATAAAGCATGTGATACATATTTTTGAAAATTTAACCCCCCCCCCCCCTCCCCCTAGTGATGCTTTTACCATGGTCTTAAAATTTTTTTAACATGTAGCGTGATATTTTGCTGACACCCCCCCTCCCCCTAAAGTATCACATGGTTTATGGATGGACCCTATAGGACAAAGAGTTGAAAAATAAGGAAAACTATCTAGTGGGAAATAAATTAGGGGAGACTATCCAACAGTAGATAATGGCAAACAGTAATTGACTTACTATATATTTACGATTTTTACGAAAAAAAAAATTTTTTTCCGGGCTCCCAAACGCGTTATTATAAAAATTGGAATCTTAAGAAAGAATATGGGTCATTGCCAAGTGTTAGTTTTCTTTATTTATAAGTATTTTAGCACTTTTTATAAATCAGTATAAAATTTAACAGTAGATTATCCATTTCAGAATTGCGACACAACTGTCAGAAGTTGAGATTATGTTTTGAAGGCATTTTTTTCATTCGAAAAACTTTTTAATTTAGCTTGAATTCTTGCACATAAAATGACCAGAATTAATTTATTATCAATAAAAAAATTAAGAAAACAGTTAATATAAATAAATTAGTTGCTGCACAAGAGATACAAGAATTTATGTGACATTTAGTTTTCTTCTTTTCAAATTTCCCTCTCTTTTAAGCTCTTAGGTTTGGTAAGCGTGTTTCAGAGAAGTGAAAATTTCTCGTATTTCAGTTAAATATTTAAGAATAAACAATTATGCGCACAAATTGATTTTATTTTGAAAAAGTATTTTCAAGGAATTGTATCATGTATCAACAATTTGTTTTCTTTAAATAGGAGCCAATTATCTACTGTTGGCAGAAGGTTCCTTTTCGAGTGATTATTTATAGTGTTAAAAAAGTATTTAAAATGAAGAAGAGATTAATTTTAGACTCATTTTGAAATAATACTCCTATCAGAAATTTTTACTATCTATACTGTTGAGCGGTCTCCCCTAGTTTCTTAATAATAGATTCTTAAAAGTTAAAGATTTATTCAGGGTGTCTACTAACCGGGAAAACTGGGAAATAACCGGGAATTTAAATTGACCGGGAAAAACCGGGAATTAACCGGGAATTTTCCGTCAAACCGGGAATTTTTCTTTCAGGGCTAATAAATTTGACTAATATATAAATTTGTTTTATAAATAAAGATGATATAAATAAAGATATTTGAAGAATAAAAAATATACATTAAAAATTAAAACATAATATAATATATTCTCTTGGAATATATAGATGTTTGTCTACTATCTTTTTTTATTAACGCAACAATACCGCAGAAACAATGAACGATATTAAACATAAAAAATTCATATTATTATGAAGAAATGTAGATAGAACTTCAGTTTTTTTATTAGACCGTACATTGCATAATGGTTTATATAAATATGGGCAATTCTATTGTTTATCAATTATTTTCATCATATTTCAATTATTTTCTTCGATATTCAATAATTCTCGGCTTTTTTCAATATTTTTTTTCAATTATCGATTACGTTCTTGAAGATTCAATTCAATTCTTCAATTATTCAACTATTTTCAGAAATTCACAATTATTTTCTTCAATTGCCAATTATTATTTTCAACTCTTAATTATTTTCTTCAATTTCCAATTATTTTCTACAATTCTCAATTATTTTCTTCCATTTCGAATTATTTTCATTAATACCAAATTATTTCTTCATTTCTCAATTATTTTCTTCAATTTTCAATTATTTTCACCAATTTCTAATTAATTTCTTTACTTCTGAAATATTTTCTACGATTTTTAATTATTTTAATCAATTTTTAATTTTTTTCTTCAACTCTAAATTATTTTTTTCAATGGCCAATTATTTGATTCAATTTTCAATTATTTTCTTCAATTTTCAATTATTTTCATCAATTTTTAATTATTTTCTTCAGATCTTAATTACTTCTTTCAATTTTTAATTATTTAAGGTAGTTCTCTCGAAAACAATTTTTCTTTAAGTATTTTTCTAATTGAAATATCATATAATAGAACATTCAACGAATACAATGATATTTTTTTAAAAGTAGAAAGTGGTGTTTCTTTTTAAGATATTTGAGAATGAAGTTGAACTTTTAAACATGGAAGAAAGTAGAAGCCATGGTTAAAAAATACAATTTTGCTAACCACGCAATGAATTTTCTTTAGGTTTAAAAATAAAAACTACTAAATTATTTTTTAAAGTATAAGGAATAAGATCCCGTTTTGAAAAATGTTGCTTGCGGTACTAAATTTTAAAAAGTAGTATTTTGATTTACACGTTTTGACGTTTTATTCATTTTTTTTAATTAATACAAAAGAGAGAGACTCTACACCTTGAAGTTGGCGCTATTCATTAAACATCACAAAATAAGTAAAAAATGACAAAATTTGAGTTGAGAACCACTGAACCAAGAGAACTACCTTAATTTAATATTCAATAATTCTCGACTTTTTTCAACTATTTTTTTCAATTATCGTTTATTTATTTGACATCTCAATAACTCCTCTAATTTTAACTTATTTTCTTCTATAATCAATAATTCTCAGCTTTTTTCAATATTTTTTTTTCAATTATCAGTTACGTTTTTGAAACTTTAATTCAATTCATTAATTATTATTCAACAAATTTCATAAAATCACATTTTCTTCAATTTCAAATTATTTTCTACAATTTTTAATTAATTTCTTCAAATTACAATTACATTCTTAATTTTTTATTGTTTTCTTCAAATTCTATAATTCCTGGGTTATTCAATTTCTTTTTTCTTTAATTATCACTTATTTTCTTCTACTTTCAATTCAATTGTTCAATTCTTCAATTATTTTCTTCAATTCTTAATTATAATTTTTGACATTCAATTCCATTCTTCAATTTTCAATTGTTTTTCTTTCAATATTCAACAACTCTAGACTTTTTACAATGATTTTTTTTAAATTCTCAATTATTTTCTTCAATTTCCAATTATTTTCTACAATTCTCAATTATTTTCTTCCATTTCGAATTAGTTTCATTAATTTTTAATTATTTTCTTCAATTTTCAATAATAATTTTTCAATAACGATCTAACGAGAATTACTTTAATATTGTATCGATTTTTACTGAAATCAAATGTCTTAATGTATGCCTAGCATATATTGTTTGCTATGAAGTTTAGTTGCCATTTGTAACTTTAGGTTTAATTAAAGGGCATGTCCCGTTTATAAATAAATAAATAAATAAATAAATTATTTTTGTTCAATTTTCAATTGTTTATTTCACGTTTCAATACCTCCTTCAATTTTTAATAATTTTCTTCTACTTTCAATTTAAATGTTCAATTGTTCAATTATTTTTTTCAATTCTTAATTAATTTCTTTAAATAACAATTCTATTCTTCAATTTTAATGTTTTCTTCAATATTAAATAATTCCTGTCATTTTCCATTTTTTTAAATAATAAATTATTTTCTTCTTTTTTCAATCCAATTGTTCAGTAATTTTCTTTAATTCTCAATTATTGTATTCGAATTTCAATTTTATTTCTTAATTTTCAATTGTTTTTTTTTTAATATTCAATAATTCTGTGTTTTTCGATTTCAATTTCATTATTTAATACTCAATTTATTTCCTCAATTTTGAATTATTTTTTTTTGATTTCCTATCTAGTTGACAAATTTTCAATTATATTCTTTGAATTTAATAACCATTGTTCAATTTTTTCAATTATTGTTCAATTGCCGATTAATCTTTCCTTTTTTTTTTAATTTTTTTTCTAATTGTCAAATGTCATTGTCATTGTTTAATTATTTCTTTCCATTATTAATTATTTCTTTTCATTATTAATTAATTTATTTATTTATTTATATATTTACAAGTTCCTAGGGCTATATAGCCCTCCAAGGAACCAAGCGAGGTGTACATAAGTTTATAGATCAGCTAACAAGCAATAAAATTTTAAAGATAAAATAAAATAATAAACAATAAAACTGTTTTTTTTAATTCTTAATTATTATTTTTTGTAAAGTTTAATATTTAATTCTTCAATTCTCAATTATTTTCTTTAATTATCAATTGTTATCTTCAATTTTTGTAGCCATTTGTAGGTCTATTTAGACTTAAAAAATATTTTAAGTTAACAAGAGAAAAAACTGGGAAATGATCGGGAATTTTGTGGGACGAAATTAGTAGACACCCTGTTTATTTTAACGAGACATATTACTCTTCTGTTTAGTAGATTTAAAGAAAGATTTAAAGATTTAAAGAAAGCAGGTTTACACTCTAAACCGTCGATTTATCTTTACCTGTGACTCATTTTCAAACAACTATCATACGTCATTAATGTATTTGTTATAATTAAAAAAAAAAAAAATTATAATACAGTTAATTGTGTGTTTTATAGACCGTCAACGTCGCATGGGAAGGCTATCCCGAAATAACACCATTGGCTGGGTAACACAGTAATTTTTAAGACAGTCTGCAACGGGACTTTTGATCGTGTCGATCAAGTTCATTTTCATTAATGTTTTGACACCGCTTGTTTAGTAAACATGCAGCACGAAAGCAAGACCGGAAATTTTCCTGATCTGAAGCAATTATGTCCAGAAAATTTACCTTTTAGGAGATGATCGAAAAGGGTATTAAATAGAGGCCTAATGAGCTTGCTAGTTATCACGTTTAGAGAAGCAAGAATTTTTAAAAACTCAAATGAAAAATGGACAATTATTATTATTATTGTCCGTTTTGCTGGCCTAGTTGGGAAAAAATTGTTATCGAGTTTTAAGCAATTCTTGTAAAAGCGCAAATGATGGCAGAGAGAAAAGGATGAGACGAGGAAGAAGGCGACACGCTACCAACAGAAACTTCCGGTTATGCAGAATCTCGTGGCGGGAGCGGTTATTGAATTTCCGTCAGAGGAATACTTTACACGATAAACTGGCGAGAAAATCGTTTCTGGATTCCTCTGTGAAAGAATTTCAGTTAAATTTTTGCCGTGAGTTTTCTTAAGATGGAATCACTTTCTTGATTTTTGTTTGACTAGTTTCTTTCTTTCTCTCTTTCTTTTTTTTTTAATTATAAAGAGAAAATGCACCCTGCACAAAGTTGTATGAAATGCGAGTTGGCTGAGCTTTCCAAAGTCGTATTACGAAATGGAATCAATAAATAATGATAACTGCTGAACGAAGAATGAAATATGTAAATCTGCCTGTCGCTGTATAATGCTCGTAGTCGTTTTGAGCACGGGCAGCCGTTCCGGGGAACTTCCGGTTGCCTGGCCACGGATTCATGGATACCAGAAGTGTCGTTTTCCAGCAGGATAACCGCGAAACCCGCTCTGCCTGGCGCGACCACTTCCGGTATTCCGCCGGTAACGCAGTGCGCTTCTTCTCGTCTCTTTTTCACCAGGACTTTCTCGTTGAATCTCCTGACAAAACTCTCAAAATTTTTCAACATTTTTATCCAAGTACTTTTTAATCCGCTGTTGTGTCTTTTTTTCGTGCGCCTCTTCATCCACCATAACTCAGTCTTTTGAGCTTTATAAATATTTGAAAATTTTCCTCTTTTTTATGAAAACGATGATCGATATTTTTGTCGTGATCTTTTTTTAATTCTACAAGCCAATAAAACCTTAAACTTCTTTTTACGACACTTTAGTCTAGCTAGAAAGAAATTACGCTATTAAAGAGAAATATTGACACCCCTTTTTATCGCACTTTCTACTTTATTGTAAAGCTGTAATTTTTTTTAATTTATATACTTGTCGACGATCGATCTCGTCACTGGTACTGAACTTACTTGTGAGGAGATTGCGTGCGCAAAAGTTAAACTTTGTAATTAAACAAAAAAAAAAATTATTATTATATTTAGGAATCTGAACTTGAATGTCCTTCGCTAACTCTTATTCCTGCCAAAAGCGCGATATTTTAGCGTAGTTTTATCGTGATGTAAGAAATCTGAATCGAAGTTACGTGTATGTTAATTATTACTATTATTATTATAATTATTATTATTATATGATAATTAATATATTGCGTATTCTAATGCTACTTAGACGATCATCGGCTAACCGGTCGAGTGAATTAACTATGGTAATAATTTGATCTTTCGAGGAAAGATTTTTTAATGAAATTTTTAACTCAATAAATCAAATAATTTCTTTTTGTTTCAATAAATTTATTTTTTAATATTAATTTTTTATTGTTTTAATCATTCAATTAATCAATTCAAAAAAGATTAATTATAGTTTTAAAACTGTTTTAATGTTTAAGACAAAAAGAAAACTACATTTCAAGTATTTTATCGTTTGTCCACTCGATCGGCAAAAATTTTATTCAACTATTTACTTACTAATATAAGTGATTAATTATTGATTAGTTTAGAGTCTGTATGAATCATTCTGTAAATATTGTCTTAACGGTCGTTTCAATTATTATGAAACACATAATAGTTTAATATATATAAGGTTGGACGCAAGAGAGTGGATGAATAAAAAATTGTGTAAGGGAGAAAATAACAATTTTGTTATAGTAAGCGATTCATTCAAAGTGTTTTAAAAATGTTAATACAACCTTTTTTCAGACATTCTAATTTTATTTGATCATATATTAGTCGAGTGCGGCGTTAAGAAATAAAAGAGAAAAAAAAACGTAGTAATAAAGTGTAATACAATAGAATTGTAATCAATGTTTCGCTCACATCTTCTTGGTCTATTTCTTAAAGACACTTAAAATGTATAAATGAAGTAAATACAAACACAAAACACAAACGCACGCGCACGATCAAAGCCTTGCTGCTAGCCTTATCTTGTAACACGAGATTGAAATAAATTTTCAAAATTCAAAAATGTCTTTTTAATTAACAGAAACTGTAATTTTGACCATAATTAACAGTAGATGAGTGTGAATTGGGAATTTCGAAAGCAGTCAATGCTCGCTACTCTAAAAATATTTTTAGTTTACTTTATTTATTAAAAGAGAATTTATTACCGACTGTGTTGTTATGATAATATTTCTAAAGTTGCCCGCTTGGGTCACTGAAAAAACATCAGTTCACAGTTTCTCTCCCATACTTTTAGAATTGATGTTTTTAATAATTCATTTAGATTTTATACTTCTAAAAAGAATTATATATTTTTTAAACTAAATATCGTCTTCATTAATTTAAAACACAAAAAGTAGCTAGCAAAAGTTGTTTCTAATTGAAATTTAAAATAAATAAGAGTCAAGAAATATAACTATTATTAAAAAAAACGTTATGGGCAGCAACTTAAGAAATAAATGTTTGGCTCTGAAAAGCATGGAAATAACTTTGAACTTAATTTTTTATCAATTTGATATTGTAACTTGTATAGTTTTCACACAAACAAGCACAGAAAAATAAAAACTAAATTTTATTCAAGATAAGCATTGATTTGTTTAAAAAAAAAGGAAAATAGCGATCTCTATATGGGTGATTCTTCTGAAAGTGCATCTTTTGACCGGTTTTATGTTTTTTATTAATTCTGCAATATCTACAGAATATTATTTATTGTCACCTTCCCTAGTCAAAATTTGGCTTCTTTTTATTATTATTAAAAATCCATAAGCAATTTCATTAAGCCGTTTCTGCGTTCGAGCTAAATTGCATTCATTTCCGAAGCCTTTTTAACTTGACACAAGCTCCGATATAAATTCGGATAGACCAAAGTGCTTAAAGCTTTTCTTAAAATAGTGAATAAAGAGTAAATGTTGACTGTAAAAATCGACAACAATTAGTAATGAACAGATTGTACAAACTTATTCGAAATAAGAAAATATTCCAAAAATGTACTTTCAGAAGAATCACCCATATAATCAACCTTAAAAAATCTGGACATAAATTTTGGGATATAACTAGTCTAATTTCGGTTTAAGGTTTTGAAAAATCGACAAAAAGATTTTTAGTAAGACAACCAGTATTTTGTTTCTTTAATGAACATTGTTTTAAAATTAAAAATGTTATTAAACTAAAGTTAAAATTTCCCTAAGCTAATCATGGTACATCACTAAGAGGATTTAATACTTTCTGAAGTAAAACTATATCAGACAGGAGAGAATTAATGTGGAAATTAGTAAAGGAAAGTTTGAATTTGTTAACAAATACCCACAAAATTAATTATCAATTTTTGAAAACGTATAATCACCTGGATTTATTTTCAAAAGTCTTGTTTGCTTTAGTATTACTGATTTTGAAACAATATTTAATGTTGGTAAAATTTTAAATGAAAATAACTGATTTAATGTGTTTTCTGAAGCTGATTTTGAACAATGAGTATGTTATGTTTACGTTATGTCAAAAGCGGTTTTTACTTCGCTGCATGCAAAACATGTCTATTCATAAGCAAAGCGAATCAGGTCCAGTGAGAACTCCGATTTACGAGCCAATAGATGGTCGATTCTCACTATATTCTCGAAATTCGCCTTAACTATCAGGTTGCTTGTTATGCGATGCAAATTGATAATCGAATCTTAGAATTGCCTGCTTTCAAATCGTGTCTTAGTGAAGTTCAAACCAATATAGTATGAATCTTTCATTACCCTGCTTTCTCATCGAGAAAGTTTCAAATAATAACAAACAATCATTTTTAATCATTAAATAAAATAATTATTCATTCTGAGGTTGTTATTTATTAAAGGTCTAACTAAAAAGAATTTAATAAAAGCCTAATAAAAACCTAATAAAAGACAAAAATAAAAAAAATATTTCCACACGGTAAAGCACTTTTTTCTTCTATGCTAAAATATATTTTAAATCCGTATTTTACTCCTTTCACGCTAGAAATAAAGATTACATTGAATTAAAAATGTAAATTAAGTGAAATTTAAAACCTGCTGCGAAACATTCTACTTTGTATTTAACAATTTCAACTTATTTAAAAAGAATGAAATAAAAATTAAATGCGTGAAATTTTTTTTTTAATTTCTTGTTTTTTCTGTTGAAAAAAATTCTGCGCAATATTTTTTATGTAATCTTATCGTATATTTCATACTTTAAAAGGATTTCTAAAGGTAATAAAAAATATAGTAACGACGAGATTTGTAGTTTTTCAGCCGAATCAAGAGGACGCTAAAGCCGTGAAAGGGTTATTAGTGCGGGAAAGTCACATACACACACACACACACACACACACACATTATAACTTTATCTACTCGCACATCTAAGCGGATTGTCAGATTGTCTACTCGAGGCAGAACTTTACTGTGTAATTCCATTTAGTTTTAAATAAATAATTATAACGTCTAACTAATACTGTCATCAAAAGGTAACATAACTATAAAGTTGTTTAAATATACTTACAAAATGAAGGATAATATATGTCACGAACATTTTAATTTAATTAAATTTCACAAGTTTAGATTTCAGATAAAAAATTTAAGTTATTGACAAACATCATATTTGCGAGAAATTGTTTCCTCTGGTGTTAAAATTTTATACAAGTACACCCTAGAAATCAGGCTGGACTCGAAAAAGCTTTCACAGTAATACATTTATACGGATAGTATCGTTAAAATATCAGATTTGGTTTTTTTCACTGACTTTCAGTACCTATAAATTTGTATTCTTCTTGTCAGTTATATTTAAAATTTCTACACTATCACTTGAATTTAAAGAATAAATAATTTTTTGTGTTATTTTTTCCTGGCATACTTTTCCATAAGGAACGATTCTCTTTTATTTATTGTGTATGGTGAATACTGTATAATGTATTAGATATTGTTTTCAATATTTCAGAAAATGTACGTATCAATAAATCACTCAGATATAAATGATAATGTGCGCATGAAAAGGTTCCACTTTGTCGATTTTATTTTCCGAGATATTCGCATTTTTTTTAAAGGAAGTTCAGATTTTCGAATTTTTTTTTATTGCTGAAAAACAAACTACGTAATGTCCCACCTCGAATCATGCGTTTATCATAACATTATCGTGGTTAAAAAAACAAAATAATCTGATTTTCAATTTTTAAAATATACATAAGCGCTTGAACTTTAAACTCGTTTTTCTCAAAACTAGGGTTTTGACATTTCTAACTTTGAATGCTTGTAACTTTGTCAGTTTTTCATCTAAAATAAATCCATACAATTTTCGATTCAAATAAACCAGTAAAGTAAAATTGAAATTGTGCTAAAATGTTTATGTCTGAAGTATATTCAAAGGAATTATATTGAAATAGAATATCAACAGAGAAATATAGAGAATAAGCTGTAAAGAGTTAATTTAAATAAAAAAAAACACAGTAAGTTTAAATAGGTTGAACTAATAAGAAAAAGAGAACTGTAACGTAAATGTTGATTTTTGTTCCACCTCGGAAATGAAATAGTAAAGCAGTTTCCGTTACGTCTTAACTTCTATTGCAATTCTTGAAATCCTTTTAAAGTACATAAATACCCTTGATGCAACAATTTTGATGAAAAAACTTGGCAGGTAATTTATATCTAACAAAAGGTAAGTTAATTACAATTTAATTTATAGTTTAAATTTAAAATTTAATCTCTAATTATCCGTTAGTATAAAACTGTTTAAAATTGTTTATTATTTAACTCATTACTAAAATTTAGTACATTATTCTGCTTTAAAAATAGAGGCAAAAATTGAATATAGATTTTAGCAGTACTTCATATTTGCTTTGTAAAATTTATGATATAGATTAACTGAAAAATCGATAAAGCAGGGCTTTCACTTCAGAACGAATCATAAAACAAGTTTTGATACCTGCTTGCGTAGTAAAGATTTTCAATCGAGATTGACGCCAGAATTCGATGTAATAACTTTATATTCATATCATAGACCTTGACTCATCACAAAAGTCATTCAGAACACTTTACAAACTTGCTTTCAGAATTTTATAACTTTCAAATGCCAATTTTATTGTTGAAATGTACATAATCAATAGCAGTCATAAATAATATCAAGACAAGAGAATTTTTAGTTATGTATAATAAATTCAAAAAACACCTTATAAAAAAATCGATTAAATCGCAAAGTTTATGCATGTTTTCATCTATGTGTATTTTTTTATTTTAAATTGACTTTAGAAACACGATTAAATGCGTCTTTGCAAGAGAAATCGTGAAAATGAATTGAATAATTTAATCATTCAAATTATTCAATTCATTTTTAATTATATTGGAACGAGAAATACGCTTTTCTACAAGTTACATCGTTCAATCAACTACATTGATAATGCACATTGTTTTGAACTTCAGATGTTGAAGACCTTGTGTCGAACATCACTTTTAAGGATATGAGAGGAAACTAAGTAACTGGAAAGTGCAACTTCAGCTTTATCATCCTGAACAAAAGTTATTAAGGGTTATTGGATTAAATTTCGAATGAATAACATCCAAAAGAAAATTGATAGAAATTATCTTAAACAGTCAATTTTTCTGTTTCAAGAAGCTTTATAAACTTATGGTCGTTTCCATTTCAATTCAGACAGGCTATGTATGTTTAAAGTCAGGGAATCATTTCTCATTGAAATATATTATTTTTCAGACAATTTTAGACGACACGTATTTTCCCGATTTGATAAAAAAAAATTTTTAACCAAGTTATGCGGATTTCAATTTTTTAAATTGAAAAGTGAGATTACAAGAAAATAACATTACATTTTTTTAAAATTATTATATCCTTTTTGCTATTGTATATATTAAAATGATCCTTTCTGTCCTAATTAGGGCTTTCATCTTCTTTTCAATTCCTTAAGTGAATTTAAAATATTTTCAAATTTAACAAAATGGCGGCGTTTTTTCGAAAGAAATAAAAATCAAATTTTCTCATAAACCCCACCGTTTTTTATCGATTTTTTTACTACTTTCAAGAGGTATAATGATTATTTTCTATAAGAATTTATGGGAGTCCCGCTTCCTGGGGAAGAATAAAAAAGTTTTCTTTTAAGAAAAGAAAATTCAAAGTTTTTTCAAACTCTCTGCTAGATTCAACAAAAGTCCAAATGGAAAAAATGTTCCTCTTCAAAAGTAGAGTAAAAAAGTCTGATGACTTTTATCTCTAACTTGCGAATCTTTCGAATTATTAAAAAGTTTGTCATGTTTACAAGTAAAAATTATACTTGCAAAAATGCAAAATTTTTTCCTATAAATTATATAATTCGAAAGATTCGCAAGTGAGATAAAAGCAATTAGACTTTTTTACTCTACTTTTGAAGAGGAACATTTTTTCTAATTGGACTTTTGTTGTATTTAGTAGAAGGTTTAAAAAATTTTGAATTTTCTTTTTTTAAAAAGAAAACATTTTTTTATTCTTCCCCAAGAAGCGGGACTCCAATAAATTCTTATTCTTATAGAAAATAAGACTAGTTTACAGCCAAAATGTACATTTAATGCCATTATTTTTTTTTTATGTACTATGGTTCTCTAAACTTTAAAATGACATTAAGAAATTTTTCTATGGATAGGTTTTCGAAATATGAATTTTTAAAATTTTTTTACGTTTTTTTCGGAGGTGACTTCACGTTTTAGGCCGTATCTCGAGTTACAGACGTCTGATTAAGTTTTTCTAGGTGTCAAATTAAAGTTAATCAAATTGCAAACAATCGCTTTTAACATTATTTTTCAATCGGTTAAATATTTTAAATGATATAGTCCAAAAAAAAATTTTAAATTTGAGTTTTTGGCCCAAAATCTGAAAAACGAATTCATTCTACCGCCATGCAAAAATAGAAAACGTCAAATTATGTCCAGTTTTAAATTTTTTACATATATGGCTCACTTTTAAGAAGAAAAAAATGTATGGATGAAAACAATCTATGGGTAATTATTGAAGTTATAAGCCAGGGTACTGAAATTCTCGTTTTACGCCATTTCGGTATTTTACCTCCTTTTATAGTGATTATGTTCATTAATTTAATGAATACAATATCTAATTAGAAAATGGACTTTTTTCACAGATTTCAAATAATTTTCAGTGCTTTACTAATTCAAATTGGACTGAAAATTTTTTTGGAGTTTTTAACAAAAATTTCTGAAAGACATAAATTGATTAAAATCTGCTTTTTTGACAAGCTGAATCAGATGCGCAGAGGTTCAATTTTTGTTGAATTTTATTCGTTAATAGATGAAAAAGTTTGAAATTAGACATCGAAATATGAAAAATAAATTATATTTGAATGACAATTTTTTTGGAGTTTTTGACAAAAATTTCTGAAGAGGCATATATTGATTAAAATTTGCTTTTTTGACAAGTTAAATCAGATGCGCATCTAAATCAACTTGTCAAAGAAGCATATTTTAATCAATTTATGCCTCTCCAGAAATTTTTGTCAAAAACTCCAAAAAAATTTTCATTCAAATATAATTTATTTTTTATATTTCTATATCTATTTTGAAACTTTTTCATCTATTAACGAACAAAATTCACCAAAAATTGAATCTCTGCGCATCTGATTCAACTTGTCAAAAAAGCAGATTTTAATCAATTTATGCCTCTCCAGAAATTTTTGTCAAAAACTCCAAAAAAATTTTCAGACAAATATTTTTTATTTTCTATATTTCTAAATCTAATTTCAAACTTTTTTATCTATTAACGCACAAAATTCACCAAAAATTGAATCTCTGCGCATCTGATTCAACTTGTCAAAGAAGCAAATTTTAATCAATTTATGCCTCTTCAGAAATTTTTGTCAAATACTGCAAATAATTTTTCAGTCAAATATCATTTATTTTTCACATTTCTATAACTAATTTGAAACTTTTTCATCTATTAACGAACAAAATTCAACAAAAATTAAACCTCTGCGCATCTGATTCAACTTGTCAAAAAAGCAGATTTTAAACAATTTATGCCTCTCCAGAAATTTTTGTCAAAAACTCCAAAAAAATTTTCAGTCAAATATCATTTATTTTTCATATTTCTATATCTAATTTGAAACTTTTTCATCCATTAACGAACAAAATGCAACAAAAATTGAACCTCTGTGCATCTGATTCAACTTGTCAAAAAAACAGATTTTAATCAATTTATGCCTCTTCAGAAATTTTTGTCAAAAATTCCAAAAAAATTTTCATTCAAATTTGAATTAGTAAAGCACTGAAAATTATTTGAAATCTGTGAAAAAAGTCCATTTTCTAATTAGATATTGTATTCATTAAATTAATCAACATAATCACTTTAAAAGGAGGTAAAATGCCGAAATGGCGTAAAACGAGAATTTCAGTACCCTGGCTTATAACTTCAATAATTACCCATAGATTGGTTTCATCCATACATTTTTATCTTCTTAAAAGTGAGCCATATATGTAAAAAATTTAAAACTGGACATAATTTGACGTTTTCTATTTTTGCATGGCGGTAGAATGAATTTGTTTTTCAGATTTTGGGCCAAAAACTCAAATTTTCTATTTTTTTGGACTATATCACTTAAAATATTTAACCGATTGAAAAATAATGTTAAAAGTGATTGTTTGGAATTTGATTACCTTTAATTTGACACTTAGAAAAACTCAATCGGACTTCTGTAACTCGAGATACGGCCTAAAACGTGAAGTCACCTCCGAAAAAAACGTAAAAAAATTTTAAAAAATTCATATTTCGAAAACCTATCCATAGAAAAATTTCTTAATGTCATTTTTAAGTAACGAGAAGCTTAGTACATAAGAAAAAAATAGTGACATTGAATGTACATACAATTTTTTTTTTTTTTGTAAACTAGTGTAATCATTATATCTCTAGAAAGTAGTAAAAAAATTGAGAGAGAAAAAGAACTGTCAAGTTTTTGAAAAAATTTGATTTTTATTTTTTTTTTAAAAAACGCCACCATGTTGTAAAATTTCAAAATATTTTTAATTTACATGTGGAATTAAAAAGAAGATGAAAGCCCTAATTATAGGCACAGAAAGGATCATTTTAATATGTAGAATAGCAAAAAAGATATAATAATTTAAAAAAATTTAAACGTTATTTTCTTGTAATCTCACTTTTTAATTTAAAAATTTGAAATCCGCATAACTTCGTTAAAAATAATCGGAAAAATACGTGTCGTCTGAAATTGTCTGAAAAATAATATATTTCAATGAGATATGATTCCCTACTTCAGCATACATAGCCGATCTGAATTGAAATGGAAACCACCTATAATAAAATGAACAATTATATCTCTCACGTTTAATTTTTTGATAAAAAAATCTTGTTCAAATTATCTTGTGCAGAAATCAAGGCGGAAATCTAATTGTAATTAAATTTTCCCTCTGAAACTGTAGTAACAGGAAAACATCCCAATAAGAGCAGGATGTAAAATTGACAAATGTCATAAGACATGTCGTCACAGTTTCTATGTTAATACCCGTGTGAATCAATTATGTTCCTAATAACGTCGCTCACCTAGAGCCCATCTCACGTGGGATTTGTCAATTAAATAACTTATAATTAGTACAGGGGCGCTGACAACTTTCTGAACCGGATTATGTGAACCTGCCGTGAGTTCTCCCACCAGACTTGAACAGCAAATAACAAGATCAATACGTGAAAGGGATGGCAAAGGAAACTGAGCGATGATGTATCGATCATTTTAAGAACCTTTCTTCATGGCAGCGACATTCGATACGTCACATCTACTTTTCACCTTCCCTCTCAATAATACAGTGGTTCTCCAGTGAATTCACATTTTCCCAATTCACACCCTTTCCTCAATGTAGTAAATCAAATCCTATATAAATTGTTTTTTTAGGATCCTTCCTTTTTAACTTAAATGTGCTTACTTTTATTCCAAAAGAAATTAATTTAATGGCAAAATTTAAGAGTTTTCATCTATTTTTAGATTAAGAGTAATTTGAAAGGCAGATACCTATTAATTAAGTCAAAGGATTGTTTGGCTTGAATAACTTGACCTAGATTATCTCGCTCCCCATATGCATAAACATTGACATTTGTCTTGGAGTTCTAATTGACAGTCAACTCTTCCTTTCTTATAAAGTAAGGTATAACTGAGCCAATACTCTATCAGGCCTCAACCCGTTTGATATAATTGGCTAAATTAAACCTTTTATGAATTAAAATTTTATATAGAGTGTGGCCATCAATTTCAAGCTCTTCCTTGCATCAACTAACAACGGCCCTGTATCATTTTGACACAAATTTTTTCGTGCAACTTGTTATATTGTACTCCCGAAGATGAATGTTATATTTTACGCCTAATTCAAAGAGATTTTTAAGTTTTAATTATTCAATAATTGAACTTCCTGAATTAATTAAGTCTTTTAATATTAATTTAATGTATTAAAAACAATTATTGAATATATAAGACTTAAAAATCTTTGATTTTAGAATGAGTAAAATATAACATTTATCTTCGGGAGTAAAATATAACCAGTTGCACGAAAAAATTTGTGTCAAAATGATACGGGCCCCTAACAACTATGTTTGAAAAGTCCAAAATATCTCAAAGGTGAATTGATTTATGAACTGTACCAATTTGTGCACAACTGAGTTTCAATATTCAAAATAAAATAAATATAATATCAATATAATACAAAATAAAATAGTGCGTAGCAGATATTAATTTTTATTTTATCTGGTATATTCTTTGGGCTTACAGTAAACCTACCCAACTGTTACACGACGATTAGGATGAAACTTGGAATGCTTTTAGAACTCGCAAAAATAATAGATTTATGTATTTTTTATATCTACAATGGTGAAGGTTTAAGGGTTGAAACTACCCTCCTGCATTTCAAAAAAATACAGGGGTAGTTTCTACCCTTGTTTAAACCCCTGTAAGTGCCCCGGGGCCCTTGAGTCAACCCTAATAAACCCTCTTTTTTAGTACAAAACTTATAAAATTTTAGAATTGAAATAAATTGCAAAAAATAATTGAAATTAAACAAAATATTTTCAAATTTTGCATATTAATTGAAAAAAAAGATGAAAATAAATTAAAAATTGGAGAAAGTAATTTAAAAAGTCATAGAAATGTTTTAAAAATAAAGAATATAATTTAAATTTGAGAAAATTACTTGAAAATCTTTAAAATACAATTGAAAAAAATTGAATAATGAAAAACCAGTGAAAATAATTGAAAATTATAAAAAAATTATTGAAAATTGAGATAAATAATATATAAAATTGAAAAAAACATTTAAAATTTGAGAGAATAATTAAAAAAATTAGATAATATATTTTAAATTAAGAAAAGTTAAAGAAAATTTCAGAAAAATACTTAAAACTTTCAAAAGTTTATTAAAAAGAAAAAGAAAATTATTAAAAATTAAAGAAAATAAATGAAACAAGATAATTTAATTTAAAATTAAGGAGAATAATTTTTAATTAAACAGAAATAATTAAAAACTTTTTGGAAATTACGAAAAAGAATGGAAATAATTGAAAATTGAAGAAAATAATATAAAAAATCTTATAAATAATTGAAAATTGAATGAAATAATTGAAATATCAGATAAACAGTTTAAAATTTTTGAAATTTCAAAGGAAATGAAAAAAATTGAAGAATACAATTTCTTTTTTAATATTAATTAAAGATTCAGAAAAATAATTGATAAATAAAAAAAATAATTTAGAATTATTTCAAATATGATAAAAACAATGGTTAGTTGAAAAAAATATATGAAATTTGAGAAACATAATTGAAAAAAATTGAAATTTAAGAAAACATAATTAATTATTGAACAAATTAATTGAAATTTGAGAAAAATACTTAAAAATCTTAGGAAATAATTTTCAAAAATGGTATCAATATTGGGTCCGTATCATTTTGACACAAATTTTTTCGGGCAACTTGTTATATTGTACTCCCGAAGATGAATGTTATATTTTACTCCTTCTAAAATCAATGATTTTTAAATCCTATTTATTAAATAATTGATTTCAATACATTAAATTAATATTAAAAGACTTAATTAATCCAGTAAGTTCAATTATTGAATAATTAAAACTTAAAAATCTTTGATTTTAGAAGGAGTAAAATATAACATTCATCTTCGGGAGTACAATATAACAAGTTGCACGAAAAAATTTGTGTCAAAATGATACGGACCCTCAATATTTAAAGATTGAGAAAAATAATTGAAAAATGAAAAAATTAATTTAAAATTGGAATAATTAATTGAGACAGTTTGTGCAGAAACCGCACAAGTACATAAATAAAAATTGTTCAGGAATCAATAAAACTTATTGAATGTTTAGTTACATTTATTAAAAAAATTTAAATTGGATAATTTTTATTAACGTTTTATACATAATAAACATTTTTTAAAAATCACTTTTCACCATTTTCTTAACAAATATTACATAATTCACTATTTTTGTATTCTGCCTTCTTTTGAGTGCATTTTATTTATAAAATGAACTGTTTAATATAAATTATTATTTAACTACGTTTAAAAGACTTCAAGAATATCACAAGTAAATATTATTTTATCCATTGCGCATCATTGTGCGCCACTTGGAACAATATACTTGTGCTGTTTCTGCACAAAACAAAAATTCGATTATTTTTTTAAAAGGGTTTAGAGTTGAGTAAATTATGTAATATTTTACTAGATTGTAGAGCTTCATTTTAAGATATATTTTCCATAAAAGTGATTTTCGATTAAAAAAATGGACTTGTGCGGTTTATGCACAAACTGCTTCAATTTAAATTTGAAAAAAATAGTAAGTTGGAAAAAATGAATGAATTATGAGAAAAATAATTAAAATAATCAAATAATTACAGAATGTTCTTAAGTGAAAGAAAGTAATTGAAAATTAAGAAAACTACTTAAAAATCTTAAAAAATAATTGGAAAAAATTAAAGTAATTAAAAATTGGAAAAAAAGAATCGAAAAAAGCTAAGAATAATTGAAATTTAAGATAATCAATAGAAAATCGTGAAGAAAAATGAAAATAACGAAGAAAATAATATAAGAAATCATATAAATAATTGAAAACTAAATGAAATAATTGAAATTTGGCTAATGAGCTAAGTTTTAATAAATTTATCCAGACAAATAATTCTGAGAATTAATTTATCATGAAATAATTAAAATCTCAGATAAACAGTTTAAAATTTTGGAAATTATAAAAGAAATGAAAAAAATTGAAAATTGAAGGATATAAACTTTGGGGAATAATTGAAAAATAGTTATACAATTTAAAACTTGAAGAAAATAATTGAAATATGATACAGACAATTAGAAGTTGTATAAAATAAATCACATTTGAGTAAAATAATTGAAAAATGATAAAAATAAATAAATGATAAATAAATAAATAAATAAATAAATAAAAATAATTCAAAATTGAAAAAAATAATTGAAATATGCTGAAAATGATTTAAGATTGCAAAAAAAAATTATTAAAATTTATAATAAAAAAATTTAAATATGAAAGAATGAAAACAGTAAATAAAAATTTGAGAGAAATAATTGAAAAAACCATAGAATATATGTTTAAAAAAAGAAAATAATTACAAAATTACTAAAAAAAATTAATTAAAGAGAATAATTAGAAAATTGCAGAAATAATCGAAAATTTATAAAAATAATAATTGAAGTTTCCGATAAATTTGTCGAAATTTTTGAAAATTATGTCAAAAGAATGAAAATAATTAAAAATCGGAGAAAATAATATAAAATTACAGAGTTTGTTTTTGAGCAAAAGAAAATAATTGAAAAATCGTTTAAAAAATTGAAAATTGAAGACAATAATCTAAATTTGAGGTAATAATTGAACATTAAAGAAATTAATTAAAAAATAATGAAAATATTAAAAGATGAAGAAAATAATTGCAAAAAAAAAAAATGAAAATTGAACAAAATAACTGAAAATTGAGATATATATTTGAAAGTTCAATAAATTAATTAAGAAATTATGAAAATGATTAAGAATTGAAAATAATAATGGCAAAATGACAAAAATAATGGCAAATTAAAAGAATTAGTTTAAATTTGCGATGAATAATATAAAAATTAAGGAACAAATAATGACGCTGATTTAATGTTAAGGCAGAAATAATTAAGAATGAAAAAGTGATTGAGAAAACTAAACAAAATAATTGAAATCTGAGGAAGGTAAATTTAAGATCTAGTGAAACAGTTTGAAAACAATTAAAATAATTAAGAATTGTAGAAAATAGTTGAAAAATGGTGAAAATAGTACAAAATTGTATTTTAAGTAATTGGCATCAGAATAGAAAACAATTATTAAAAATTGAAGACATTTTTAAGTCACGTTTTTTTGCAACGTGGATTAATTGAACTTTTAATGAATTCAAGTGGATATACAAATTGATATAATAACATCATTTTATTTACAAAAAAAACCATAATTTATTACGTTTTGAGAATAAAACTTTAATCAAGATCACTTTCAATAGACTTTTTCATCTGAAAGCGGAAATTGATAAAGCTCATGACCTACAGTCTATTGTTTCGTCTCTATTCTTAAAGAAGAAAAGAGAGAATATATTCACTGCAAAAACATGGTGTCTTAAATTCGACAAAAATGTCTTAAATTAAGATACTTTTGGTGTCTAAGACACGAAAAATGTCTTAATTTAAGATATTTTTGAATAATTTAAGACACCTGTTTTTGCAGTGTTATCAGTCTCTTTTACTCTTTAGCTTAGGGTCAAAAAATTTGAAAGATCAATCATGCGCATTATGAATTTCCGCTTTGAGATGAAAAGATCTATTCATAAAATGATCAGTTTCATTTTAATGTGAAAAATTATTTCTATGGAAGATTATAAATCTAATTTTTTCCTTATTATCTGTATTCAAATTTTTAGATGGCACATTTACCTTATTAAAAGAAAATCAAAGGAACTATATTTACACTTTTTGTTGATTGAAAAAAGATAGTTTAAATTAAAGTCTATTTAAAAGTGAATGACCTTTGGGACATATACTATTTGGATCCGGGCGATTTACCGAAATGTTCTCAGTTGAAGGGTAATCGAGGAAAGGACCTGCAAGAAGGGTGGTGTGAAAGGGTAATAAAGTCACCTACGGAAGCCGGAGGGTTGAAGATTTTATCGTGTAAGAGGTGCCGCTGAATTATTTAGTGGAAATGGCTCGTGAAAGAGAACCGCTTTTAAGCACAACGCAACATTCGAGTGCGATGTTTTCTGCTCAATGTTCTCGAAAAACTGAAATTCTCTGAAATGACAGTTCGCTGCACAGAACTTGAAAATAAAAGTCGGCGCACGGATTCAGACAATCTATTTTCTCTTTTTCTTTGAAAAATAAAAAGCCGCACATGCCAGCAAACGGACATTTCAAAGCTGCTGCATTGTATTCACTTGAAAATTATAAAATTAAAAGGCAATGTCTTTGCTGGATTATGTGGAATAATTATTTTTCCTTCTCATAGAATATATGTAAAACTACTATAAAATAACGTTTGTATATCTTCCAAATTTCAGTTTTACTGGTGAACATAATTTTTTGAAATATTCTAATATAACGAACTAAGCATTACATAGCTTTAACATTATTATTTTCTTGAAACGTTACAGGCATTAAGAGCGAAATACAGATTATAGAAAAGTTATACTTAATAAAACTGGTAGAAAGTATAATATTCATAAGCTTGTTACATTAACGTGGACATTTTCTGTTAAAGTTCCGTTTTTATATGAAGTTGTAAATGATTCGACGAGAATGTCGTTATGAAAAAGAAATTATTGATTTCGTAAGAGGAAATTTTTTTTATGCGGTTTCATGTTGCCATTATCGGAAAAACGCTATTCTAGATGGCCATACAAAGTCTGTCATTCTCAGTTCTTTTGAATGTCAAGACATTTTATACTTTATGTCAGATTACACGTATGTTTCAAATATCTGAAGAATTTCTCTCATCTTTATACGTTGACTTGAAATTTTAACACTTTGAGAAAGAATTGACATGTTATTGCGATGGAAAAGTTCTTTTACTTTATGTTGGTAATAATTTAGCAAAAATTATTTTTCGCGATGATTGTCTTTTATATAATACATTATTTAGATTTAAAATGACTACATAATAGTATTAGACTATACAGAATATTGAATAATAATTTTCATTGACTGTTTATTAATGGGGTTACAAATTTCTCGAGCATTTGTTTCTCTAACCCCAAATGTCTGCTGGTTTACTGGATTCTGAGGCGTCAGATGTTGAAAGGACATGCTGAACCGTCCGGCTAGGAACTTCCACTTTGGGAAGTTCTACACAACAAGTTTATGTCGATACCTAAAACATAGAAGCGATGAATAATTTAATATCAAACCATAAGTTAGTCGACTCTCTGTGAAACAACAATAATCACTTTATTTTCACTAATAAATTACACATTCTTTTCTTTTGCTAATTACAAAATATATTATTAGCAAAAATAGATGTGCGTACAATTATTATTTATAGTAATCTACTTATTCTGTTTTCCAGTAATTCTAGTCTACAAGTACTTGCAAAGTTCGAATTTTCTAAGGATTCAAAATTCGATTCGAATCTAAGGTTTCGATTTCGAAACCAAGTCCATACTAATTTTAATGAAACAACTCTAATTAGTATTTGTTTGATTTTGTAAAGTGAGAAGATTAAGGCAAGAGGGAAAATTGGACAGATGCTAAGTAAAAATAAATGTATGAAAATTGTGAAAATAAGTGCGACTCGAATAAATGAGACTTTAAATCGAGCACTACTCCTTGAGT
Source organism: Ganaspis brasiliensis (assembly GCA_037103525.1). Classification (NCBI taxonomy): domain Eukaryota; kingdom Metazoa; phylum Arthropoda; class Insecta; order Hymenoptera; family Figitidae; genus Ganaspis; species Ganaspis brasiliensis. The sequence goes on along the minus strand of JAZKLR010000205.1, from coordinate 1,238,840 downwards.
AGTATTTTTTTGTTTATCTTCTTTCATCCTTCTATCAAAAAAATATTTACCTACTCTTACGTAAAAGGTTGTTAATAATATATTATACGCATCCATTGGAATTGCGTGGAATCATGTTCCTGGAAGATATAAGACTTTCTTATGGTCAAAAAGTCTTTCTTTTAACCAAGAGATGGCTGAGCTTAAAGAAAGAAATTAACATCATTAATCAAAGAAGAGAATTTTTAATTAATTGTAGACAGGAAAACGTATTTCCGAACAATATTTATAATAGTACTAAGAACATTTCTAATATGTTTTTTTATAGTCTTTCAAGTAAAAAACAGCATAACAGTATTCTGGAAAAATTAAAATCTCAACTACGGAGTCTTGAAATGTATTGACGACTTCGTATTAAGAGATTTTTTATACCATTGTGACGATTGAAATTCTTCATGAATTTCTGTTTTTATTTATGCTTTAATTACTGGTATGATTTTATTTCATAATTATTTTTATAATTTATTTACTATTGTAATTATTTTCATTTTTATTTTTCATTTATTATTTTTAAAATTATTATCGTTAAGTTTTTGTATACATAATACTTTGTACATCTTTGATTTAAAAAATTATTTTATTTTATATCACTAGACTCCCTGAAGAGGAAATCATTTCCATTTCGAAACGTCGGAAACATTTTTTAAGCATTAAATTACATTGTCCGAATGACTTCATTTTTGTTTATCTTCTTTCATCCTTCTATCAAAAAAATATTTACCTACTCTGACGTAAAAGGTTGTTAATAATATTATTTAGAGATCTGTACATCGGCAGTATTAAATATCTATTATTTCAATGTTTTAAGTTTTAATATAAATGTACCTCCAATTAAATAAAGAAAATAATATATTTAATTGTTTTCATAAATCATAGGGATAATAATTTTGTACAGTAAATAGAATATTTTTTTGGTTATATAACTTTCTTTCTTTTATATTTTCATTTTGTAATCATATTTTTTAAAAATATAAATTACTTTTGGATTGAATAAATAAAGAATAAATAAAAACAAACATGATATATTATAATATAATAATATATCATGTTTGTTTTTATTTATTCTTTTACTTTTAAACAATTTAAATTTATATTTGTATTGCTTCAAGTTGTACACATTGTTTAAAGTTATAAATTTAATGCTAAATTTAGATAGAAAATAGCGTATCAAACTGACTTTCGAATGGAAGGAGCGCTGGAGGCAAACACAATTAGTAAAATGAGTTTAGTTTAACAAATCCATTTGTGGAACCGTGCCCAGATTCTGGTTGTTATTTAGTGTTGATTCAAGGGAATCTGCAGACTATCACAACTAAGACCGTTGTTATTCTCAAGTTAAATTTTGATATTATTGCTTGTGTATTGTGATCAGTTTAATTAAACAGATATAATTCATTTTCCGATTTAACTTAAAATTGACAAAATCGTAAATTTCGTTTTACAAGTTTTGGAAAAACTTATTTTTTCAGTTTTATATAAATTAATATAAATAATTAGAAATTGGATTATTTTAGCTTGATTGAGGTAATTTTAATTGTTTAAAAATGTTTATTTTAATGAAAGTAATTCTACTAAATTATACCTCTGTAATAACAAGTAGTGCGGCTATATTTTAAGCGCTTCGTCTGACATAATATCGACTTTAACTACTGTCTAGTAGTAATAAATTATTGTTTCTCACACTACTAAAATTGAAATCGAACTGCGTAACGAGGCTTAAAAAATATGTATTTTAAAAATTAAGAATAAAGGTCAAGTAAATATTAACCCAATAATATTAATTTATTTATGTCAAGTTATTATTACGATTTCAAAAGTATTCTAAACTGGCAAAATATAACGTGCGCAAGCGCGCGATTAGTTTTCCGTACATTTAAGAAATTAAACTATAATAATAAATAAAAGAAATCAATGAATAATATTTGTCCAATAAGGAGGGTTGCCAGTGCAGCCTGCAGATTGCAGATTGAAAATAGTGAAAAAAGACTTTTTAATTTAAAAAAGTGAGTAAATAGTGAGCTTTTAAATAAAAAAGTGATTAAATAGTAAGTTTTTAAATAAAAAAAGTGAATAAGCAATATAGAGTTCGATGTTACTGATACATCGAAAAAAAAAATATTCTTCTAAAGAGAGTAACATTCCTTTCGTGAAATCATCTCACGTTTTTACTTTGTTTTGAGAGTATCCTCTACTTTTGAGAAGAAAGTTCGCATCAAAATAAGACTATCCTCTCAAAATGAGAGGATCCTCTAGAAGCCATATTGTAGAGGAAAATTCGCATAAATATGGGAGGATTCCTCTCAAACCAAGTACATTTTTTTTCGGTGTATTAAATTGGGAGTCGCCAGCAGGAAAAGAAATTCAAATTTGAAAAAAAAAACAATTCGAAAATCGCAAAAATAATTGAAATACGGAGAAAATAATTAAATAATGACTAAAATAATTCAATTTGAAAAAAAAGTTGTAAATGACAAAACTAATTGAAAAATTGATTAAAAATCAAAGAATGATGACAAAAATTGAAACGAAATAATTGCAATTTGAAGTAAATAATTGAAAAGTTTCAAAAATAATTAAAGTTACAAAAAAATAATTAAAGAATGACAAAATAATTAAAATTTGAAACAAAAGTTTGTGAATCGTAAAAAAATTTAAATTTTCTCACAATAATTGAGATATTGAAGAAATAAGTAAAATGTAAAGAAACTAATTGAATAATGATATAAATCATTATAAAAGCTGGTGTAAAAATTACACTTTTTAGACAATAGATGGAAAATTGAAAAAAATAATAGAATTTTCAAGAAAATAAATGAAAGTTGAAAAAAATAATTAAAAAATATCAAAAAAATGTAGGGGAGAGTGGCCATCTATGTACCGGGTTTTTTCAAGGTCTTAGTACTTATTCAATTTCACCAATTTCAAGCACTTCTTTGCATCAATATAAAACTACAACACTTCTCTAGGTAATGCACACATATTATACACGATTTATTTTAATTAAATAATAAAATTTAGGATTTTTCTAAACTAACAAGCTATTTTCATTTTCAACAACCTGGGTACACAATGAACCACCTCTATAAAAACACTATAAATGTTCAACAATAATAATATTGCAATTTTCTCTTTGTAAAAAACTTATTTTCTATCAAATAATATAAAAAATTATTACTTAACACTTTTTAATTGATAATGTATAACATAAATATACCTCAAATTTAAGTTAACTAGCTAAAATGGCATTTTAGTTTTGCTATGTTGAAAAGAGTACTGATAACAATCGCTGTAACATGCTGTACGCATGCCTAGTTTTTTAATCAGACATACCACTCTGAAAATCGAAAATACACTGAAATTTTAGGTGGTTCATTGTTCCCCGGTACATTGAATCAACGTGACATTTGCAACAAAAATGATTTTTTATAACTTAATCCAATATTCCAAAATCTTTATCTCATTAGAATATTGTAGTTAAGGCCCGATACAAAATAAATCTTAAGTACATTTATTTTTAAATAGTCTTATTTCAATTAAAAAACGTGTTTGTATTTTAGGTAAACTTTTCCTTCAGTGCATCAAAAACAGTTTTTTTCAGTTTTCTCTGTAAAGAATAAATCCACATTTCTCAAATTTATGGACGTAGTGTGTTTACGCAAACTTCATTTATATTTAAAATTAGGAGAATTTTTATTTAATTGTTTCTGAGAAAATTGAAATGGTTCATTGAAAAAACTGGTACATTGATGGCCACTCTCCCCTATAGGTGTAGAAAAAATTGAATAATGACAAAAATAACTGAAATTTAGAAAAAAATTAATGAAAAATGAGAAATATATTCAAAAATGAAGTAATATAATTATTGAAATTTGTAGAATATAATTCTAAAATTGCAAAAATAATAGAAATATGAAGAAAATAATCGTAAAATGACAAAAATACTTGAATAGTGACAAAGTAATTGAAATTTGAAGAAAATTATTGAAAATTAACAAAAATAGAATAGAAACTGGTGTTGAAAATTTAAATATATTCCTGGCAATAATTTAAAGATAGAAAAAAATAATTGGAATGTTGAGAAAACAATTAAAAAATGACAGAAGTAAATGAAAACTTGTTTAATAAATTTAAATATTCATGACAATAATTTAAAGACTGAAGAGAATAATAATTGATGTTTGAAAAAATTAAATTCAGAATCGCAAAAATACTTTAAAAATGGCAAAAATAATTGAAAAGAGGTGTAGAAATTACGTATTTGTAAATTGTAATTAAAAAATTGACGATGTAATTGGAATATTAACAAACTAATTGATTTATAAGGTAAATTTTTAATCAGGCACCTAATAGCAGAAGATCCCCCATCCCGCAGTTGGAATAGACATTTAACTAAAAAAGTGAGAAAAGTGTGTTTTTTATTAAAAGTGAGTAATAGTGAGCAATTTTAAATAAAGTCAGTAAAAGTAAAAAAGTGTGTCACTGGCAGCCTTGCAATAAGAAGAAATAAATAGATATTTACTATTTAGGGATTCTGAATATTATTTCATTGAAACCCACACAACACTTAAGTCTGCTACAACTTTGCCGAAACCTTTCCGTAAGTTTCCAAACTTGCAGCAAACTTGATGAAAGTTTCGGAACTTAAAAAATGGTTAAAAAGATACAGAATAATTTAAATATACTTAATTAAAATAATACTTAATTTTTTAATTTTAATTTTTTCCAATGAAGTAAAATAACGTCCTTTGAATTTTTAATAAATTCGACGATTCGACACTTTTAATTATTCTAAATTATTATTAAAATTCATATAAGTGTGTAATATATAAATATTATAAATTAGTGTTAGTCATAATCAATATCTTGTCATTAAGGCTACCTCGTCTGCATATTTTGTCTGTAAACTAAAACAATTTTACAATTTCCGGATAAAGAGAATCAAAAGTAATGAAAAAAAGGCTGGGACTAACTTCACATTGGATTTTTAAACGTGGATAGAAAAAGATGAATAAATATAAAAACTAACCAACTTCACTTCAAGTTTTAAAACGTGGACAGAAAAAAATGAATAAATATAAATTGTAACTAACTTCAGGAGTTTACGAAGATTATTATTATTTAATAATAATAAATCATGAAATAAAAAACAAATTAATATAAAGCATTTTATAAAATTTAATTTAAGAAATATTCAATCATAGTTTTATTTTTAAAGGTAAATGTTTTTCTTTAAGATCGGTCAAGGATTCGGCTCACGTTGAAGTAATTTATTAACTCTAGTGCTGCAGACCGTCTTATCTGCGATACCACTACTAGCAAAGAAGTCTGAAGTTACTTCACTAAAAGTGCGTTAATTCGACCTCCATTATCTGAATTAATTTAATTTTGCACTTTTACCGCATTTACCAATCGGTTAGCAGAGATGAAATTACTCCAATTTATATCTGATCGTAGCAACTATTTACTTTCAATTAAAAAAATTTTTTTTTTGAGCGCAGAAAAAAGTTAAGTACCTAGGTTAAAAATGTACCTGGCAATTTAGATCGAATCGACAATCTTTGTTAGATGGAAATGAATGTTAATTAAACCCTTGACTTTTGAAAGACAATGATGAAAAATTGTAACTCAATAAGTCAAAAGTCTTCCACTTTTTCAATAATTGTATATTTACTTACAATAATTGAAAATTTCACTTATTTAGAGTGAAATATTTCTTATTTATAAGTATTTGTGCACTTATTGAAAAAGAGGAAGACTTTTGACATTTCTAAATAAGTGAATATTCACTTATTCAAATTTAGAGAAAAGAGCTTTTTTTATGTAATCGATTTCCACAAAAACAATATTCGAAAATTTTATTTTCATATTTCTGTTTACAAGTATAGTAATTTTTACTAATTCATTTTTTGTGAAAAACATGTTTAAATCGTTTAAATGATGGTTCTACTATATATCGAATAGGTGGAGAGGTGTTGAGATTTCATGAACTGTGCAATCGACAAAGTAAGTTTAAGGCAATCACAATTAACTCTTCACTTGCTGTGTAGGGGCGTTTGTCAATATATGGATGAACTATTTAGAAAATCAATAAATGTTCAAGCGACGTTAATTTTGAAAATTAATATTCGTGAAACTAAATTTCTGCTTTTGAATATATGTCATTATAAAACAACACTGGGGTGATATACTCGGTGATATTTTACATTTATAAAATAATGTTATGCTTTAAAAATTTAAAAATATACAAATAAAAAGGGAAAGTAGAGCTTTAAAAGTATAAAATATTATAATTATTTTATAATTATTTTCTTTATTTTTTAATTATTAGCATGTTAATTGTTTAGTGAATCTTTCGATTTTAATGTTGTCTCCCGGTTTATTTCTATAAAGCTGTGTACAAGTCTAACTGTGTGAGTAAATGTATACACACAAAATTAATTTGCTACATAAATAAACAGAGCTGTTATATATATATATATATAATGTTTGGTTTGATCCTGCAAGTACTATGTTAATATCTTCTCTGCAAACGTTGCAGAAAGTCATAAAATAGTGTTGATTTTTTAATCTAGCTGTAGCTCATTTTATGACATTTTACTTCGTAATATTCATGAACCTGCTTGTCAGTTAAAAAATTCCTTTGATGTAAAGACAGAATTCGCGTAATAAAGGAAATTGAAGTATTGGTGGTATAAGCTTCATTAATGTAAAATGAATTATTAAAAGAATATTCTACTTTTTATCTTATGTTATAATAATTATTAAAATCGCTTATTAATAGGATTTAATTTAAATTAATAATGTACGTTGAAATTCATATGAATATTTGAAACACTAATTATACACATTTTATTTCTGTTAATAAATCATGGTATATGATTTTTTGCTTCAGTATAAAAATATTTTTAGCAAACGTATTCAATACAGTTGACGAATATTTTTATCTGCATAAAAGAGAATAAAGTGTAAAAGAGCAAAAAAAATTAAAGGGAAAAAAGTAGAAGAATATCAAAGAATTCTGCCTTTTATGGAAAGTGCATCAATATATTGGAAACTTGGTAAGCTTTTAATCCTATGTTCAGAGTTCATTTTGTAGACTTGGTGTAAAAAAAAAAAAAAAAAATTCGTGAACGAATGTGTACTGGTTAAACTTTTACAAAGTCCGTTTCTATATATCGAACCAAAGTAACAAAGTTACACACTCTTTACTTTGAGATCTACCTATACTGGAAATGAAGGAACGATAATGCCGATTCACCTTTTTGAAAAAAGCCTTTTGCGGTTTCAGGTTCAAATGGATTTTATCTATCTTAAGCAAGACGTATTTTCAATAATTAATAGTATAATGGATTTTTTAAATTAATCAAGTTAATTCGCTATACATTATTTATTGATCTCGATAAATAAAGTGTCCATTTTTTCCCCCATGTAAATAAAGTTATCGAAATATAGTTTCAAACATTTTTGTCATAATATTTGATAAAAGAGGATTTTATATTTTATTCCTGCATTCAATAAAGATTATAAAAGCTTTAGATTAAAAGTTATTATAAACAAAGGTAAAATAAATGCAGGTAAATGGATGTAAATAACAATATTACATTATTTCAAGAGCGAAATATTTCATGCTGATTAAAAAACGATTTGATTATTAGAAAATCTTTTGCATATGAAAAGTGTGTTACCCTTTGCAAAGATGAAAAGTCCACAGGCAATGTGCAGCTACAATGAAAGAGTGCCTGAAGGATGTAGATATGAAAAATAAAAGTATACAGACAGTTTTTTGAAAACGTTAAAAGGTTCACTGCCAATCTTATCACGAGTCTGAATAAACGGACTTTGTGATGTGTTGCTTTGCTGCTATGACTGCACAATAGAAGAAAGAAAACATCAGAAAAATTCTGACTTTTTTTCATACTTTCTAGCACTGTTCTAGTCTTTTTCGTGATCTTAACGTCTTGTATTGAAATTTTCTATTCTATGTACATAAAAAATGTACAACAGAATTAATGAGAAGAATGACTGAAGTGGATATAAACTTGAGGAAAATTTAAGTGTAATAGGAATTCTGGAAATTTTATACCATTTTCCAGCGAACTTAATACATTTGCACACAGAATTCTCTGGCATAATTTACGCGTCGTCTTTCAGTTGTTGAAATATTTTGTTTGCTGCTCTTATATCAATATTATTTTTTGTTTTAAACTAATTTTAATGAGTTGTAAAATAATGAAAATAAAAGCTATATTTTGCAGAAAGGAAGGAAAAAATGTCTTAAATTGAAAAAAATGATACATAAAAAAAACATTGTTATACAATTTTTTTCATAAATATTGTCTATATTGTTTGAAATATTCTTTTGAAAGAAACAAGATATACTTGCGAATAAGAATGAAATATATATAAATATGATAGGTACATTACTTTATCGCTTACAGAAGTTCCTTTTTTCTCATTTAGCTTTCCTGACTATAAAAGTATTCATTTCAGTCAAAACGGATAAGAAATGTGACATTCTATATTCTCAGAGCAATGTTTCCTTCATCCATCATTTTTAGAATAAAACTGAGGAAGCAGAGCATATGTATAGTCAAGAAAAATTTTAATAAATTAACCATGTTTCGGCTTCTGAGTAATTATTTTATTAGTTGAAAAATAACAATCAGTGATGAGTTTATTACAATTCAGGCTTCATTATATTTCTGAAATTGACACTTGGCATTGTGTGATTCTGTGGTAAACAGTCACATGGTCCACTAACATTGTCCTAGTAACTATTAGTAACGGAATTATACTGATTGTGAAAGTTACGAGGCCGCAGAGAGAGAGAGAAAATAGCTAGGGGAACTTTCTTGTAAATGTATTGTTGGTCTGTTTGTCCAAATTACCATAATTTATATTTTCCCTGAAATTGTCATTTGTTTCACTTTATTGATTTTTTTCTTTCTGCGAATGAATCTATATCACTATGTTACAAAATTTAAACAAGTAAAAAAACTTCATAGTAAACTGTTTTGGATTAAATTAATCTGCGACACTTTTTTTATACCAAATTAAATTTAAATAATCTGAAATTGACTTAAAATAATCGCGCTACAATTTATTTTAATACATAAAAGTTTTCAGTGTTCTTATTGGACCTAGTGGAAGTTGTAGACGGTAAAAAACTGAAAAGAATGGTATATATTAAATCTTTGATACACCCTCAAAGTCTTGTTTTAGAGCCAAAAACCCGTTTTCAGTTAGATTCACGTAGGAGAGAGTCGGCCAAAATGCCTACAGTAAAGTTTGGAGCAAAAAAAAAGGATTTAATTCTAGTTTTGAAAAATATAAACCATCGAATATTTAGAAAACAACCTTAAAGAATATAATAAGGTAGTCATTTTAAGTACTTATTTCAGAAAAAATGGAAAAAATGATTATTTAAATATTGATGCCTGTGTACAAAAATGTGGAAAAATATGAATAAAAGTAAAAAATTTTTTTATATGTTTTCTACAATCAATTATCTTGTTACTATTAAGAAAAAATAACTAGCTTTGAATACAAAAAGATAATCTTCTTATCAAAAAAGTAAAGTTTCAATTTAAAGCAGTCCGACAAAAAATGGAAATAAAGTCTATAACAAATAAATAAAGCTTCTACAATTATAAAATAACTTACAAAAGTAAATTAAACACTGTAATGAATTACAAAAATACCAGCTTGCTTCAAAATAGTGTGAGTTTTAAAAAGAAAACCAAAATTTTGACATTCAATGCCAAATGTGACAGGTTAATCCGCCATGATTCTTTATAATCACGTGACTCTCGCAATCGTATGCATTTTTTCTGCGCATGCGCACTTCTGTTGATTCATCTCGTGCTTATTTAAAATCACGTTTTAAAAATATATTAAAAATGATTGTTCAATGCACAATTTTTATAATTATTATTAATATAAATGCAATAATTAATATAATTAATTTGTTTAAACTCTGATTTTTATACAGAAGCAGTAAAAACTTGATATTTATTTTCCACATAAAAATATACGCAAGCCGAGAAATTTTCCATATCGTACGTATATCTTGCTTAGAAGTTTTACACGATGAAATTATACTAATTATTTTCATTTTGGGACTCATTTTTATAAATTAAATCAAAGTGTTTAGAAAGCTAAATGTTTAAGGATTAATTTAAAAAAAAAATTATGTACGTCTATCAATTTTTTAATAAATTCTTTAATAATAAACTGATAAACTTGAAACTTTATAGAAATCATTTTACCTTAATATACTTCATTAATAAAAACAATTATGATTAATATTTCATTTTGACCAAGTTATTAACGATTGCCAATTTACCTAATTAGGTATTTTACCCGACTCTCCCCTACGTAATTCTTCGAAACATCAACATTTTTTGTCGGGAACAAAAAGTTTTTTTTTAATTTAAACCCTGATTATATGGTTTAAATTTAAAAAAAATGAGCACTTTAAAACTGTATGTATAAGATTTTCTTCGTTATCATTTAAATTCATTAAGATATGAATCAAAAACTATACAAAATTTGATTTTTTCAGTGATTTTTCAACTTTAAGACAAATTTATATCTCTCATCTTATTTAAACTATTTTTTTTCAACATTATGTACATCAAAAACATAGTTAATTTGGCTTTAAATGACCTCAGATTGAATGAAATGTGATGGAGATTGTTCAAACAATGGCACTTTTAACTTTGTAGTTACATCATTCAACTTGATAAAGAGTTTCTCTTTATTTTCTTTCTTTTATGGTTTAGATTTACTGTTTTTTCGATTTTTATGTATTTCTGCAATGCTAAGAAACAATTTTTAGAGTTTAAGAATCATCTAATAAATATATGTATCATTATTTAGTAGTAAAATTATCAAACTCTCTAAACCTGAAATTGTTAAAAACTACTGTTTTAACAGTGAAAACTCATTTACCATTTCAAATAGAAATTTTTTACTAATACTTTAGTAAAAAACTACTAATTTAATTAGTCACAGTCATTTTAGGTTATGTTAAACTACTAAAATAATTAGTAGATTTCTATTTACTAATTACATTTGTTATTTTTTACTATTTAATTAGTTATATTTAACTGCTGAATTAGTAGTTTTTTACTATTAATTAGTTATTTTTTACTAATTGAAAAAGAGAAAATTCGTTTACGATTTTAACCCCTAAATGGTAATTTTTAACTAATTCAGATTTAGAGAGTAATAAACTAGAAATTGATTCTTAAATACTCTAAAAATTGTTTCTTAGCATTGTAGAAATACATAAAAATTAAAAAACACTAAAATAATCAAATAAAAGGAAGAGAAAAAAGAAAAACACTTCATCAAGTCAAAATTTAATGATGTGACTACAAAGTTAAAAGTGACATACTTTGAACAATTTTCAACAAATTTCATTCAATCATTTAAAGGCCAAATTAACTACGTTTTCGATGTATGTTGAGAAAAATTATAATTTAAGTAAGATAAGAGATATAAGTTTGTGTTATTCAATTTAAAAGGGTTGATTATACGGTTTATTTTAAATTTTCCCAGTTTTTTTAAATAAGTAAATTGTTACTAAATAATAGTTTCAATAATAAACTTGTCGTCAACCTGGCATTATTTATTGCAATTTACCTTAATTTCAATTTAAAAATTCATGAAATTCGGTCAAAGCGCTCAAAGTTTCCAATGCAAAATGCATGGGGAAAAACTTTTTCATAGAATTGATATAAAATCCATGAAAATTAACATTTTTCGATCGGATAAAGCTGTTTCTCCTCAGGAAAGTTTAAAGAATAAGATCCAATAATTAATTTAAGAAAAAATTTATTATAAACTATTTTTTAAAGGCCATAAAAAATCTTCGTAAATGAAAAAAACGTGTAAGATCGTTAAAAAATATTCATTACGACTTTTTACAACTTTTTCCACCAAAATTTCCTTTAATTACATAAAAATTAGTTACTAACAATTGGTGCATGAATTTTTTAATTTGTTTAAACAAATTAATATTGTTTATTTGAAACTTTTCATCCAATAGAGCTAGAGAGTTGTAACTTTTTTCTAATATTGCAACTGTTTAAGTTTAGTAAATCCTAATATTAAAAAAGAACTAAAATATAAAATTATAAAAATTGTTTAAACAAATTAATATTGTTTATTTGCTACATTTCATCTAATAGAGCTAGAGAGTTGTAACTTTTTCTTAAATTTGCAACTATTCAAGCCTACAAAAGAATAATATTAATAATAAACAAAAATCCACAATTATAAAAATTGTTTAAACAAATTAATATTGTTTATTTGCAATTTTTCATCTAATTGAATAAGAATATCTAATGAGTTTCCTTGAATATTTATGTGATAAAACACTGCAAAAACAGGTGTCTTAAATTGTTCAAAAATGTCTTAAATTAAGACATTTTTCGTATCTTAGACACAAAAAAGATCTTAATTTAAGACATTTTTGTCCAATTTAAGACACCATCTTTTTACAGTGAACGCTGCAAATATTGCAATGTATTTTTTGACTCATTTTTTAAGTTCCGACATTTTTAAAATTTTGAAAATTAGATTTTTCTAAAAACGCTGCCTTAAAATATAGCTGAAAATGAAGAAATTTGTGACCTGGAAATTAATTTGCAAAAAAATTAAAAAAGTTATGAAATTTTTAAAAAAAAGTTCATTTTCCCCATGCATTTTCAATGGGAAATTTCAATCGATTGCTGGCACGGGTTAATATTAATCAATCAGGCTGCAATTTTACAGAACAATTTTTTTTATATTGGAAGCAAACTGGAGGGTATCGTAAACATAATTCGAAAGTCGACTTTTTAACGGACACCCTATTGTACAATTAAATAAAAGTATATTTTAATTAAGAATTTTATACATCTTATTATTATAAAGAAGAATAAGATTTAATCCAAATCCTGAAATTTATTGATTAAAATATAAATTTAATATATACACAAGAAAGGACAATTACATGGTCAAAACAAATTAGCATTAATTAGTAATGTTACAATTTATTTTTGATTTTGCAGAAAGGGTCTGAAAATCGATACGGCGGCTAATAATATACTTCGAATCCCCTGAAGTGATGATTTTAACCCTTCTCTTCGTCTGCCAATGTCAGTCAGCCAGCAAGACTCCGGTTGACCTTTCTTAATAACAGATAATTTTTTTTTCAAATTTAATTCCTTTAATTCAATTTAGTTATGAAAAATTTATTTCAATAATCTTATAATATGAATTGAATATATTAAGAAAGGTTCTGTATACATAGTTTTATAATTTCTGTTAATTAAATGTCAAAATATTTAATTCTCATGAAAAATAATCTAATAATTGTATTTTTCTTTAAAGCAGAACTTTTTTTGGTGCTGGTCGTTAATTAAAGTACAAGATATCGCAAGATATCGTTGTCGGCTAATAAATTTATCGCGTTATCGTCTGTTCCGGTACTTTTCCTTCTACTAAAGTCAGTTAATTAACTTTTGCGTGCATCCTAACTTCCATAAGATACTTTGCATAATTGTTACGAATCTGATCACTTTAATACTTGTTTATAACATTAGAATCGCAATTCAGAAAATCTGTTTTTAATACAATAGTTATCCTTAATTGTTTTTATTTTATTTATTTTTTGTTTTTATATAAATTTATAATTTATAACTTGAAAAATTTTGAAATTAATTAGTATATCGTGTGTAGAATTTCAAAAGATATTTTCTAGGATTTTTAATCTTGTATCTCTAAAATTTCTAAACAATGGTTTCAATTGCGTGGAAAAAGTAGCATAATGAAAATGTTGGTTTGTAAAAAGTGAGTAACAAGTACACTCGCTACTTGAGGCATGTACTCGACTTTATAAAAGAGGCTGCAGATGAAAAAGAAAATACTCACAGATACTATCACGAACTTCCACTATTGCGCTGTGACCGAGGCTGTGACTACAATCGTAAAGTTCGTAAAGAAATCCTTTTTATTTATAACTGTATAATAACAATAAGAAAATTCCACAAATCTTAGATCAGTATATTATTAAATTTGTTAAACAAGTTTAAAGAAACATACTTTTTACCTTCTCCATTAATAATTAAAAAAAGTACCTGCAAAAAAATCTTTTTAAAAAAATGTCTTTTATCTAAAAAAAGACGTAATGATTATTTCTCATTTAGTAGTGAGAAAAATGGATCATTTTTTCATAATACCGTGTTGCACTAATGAGACGGGTGTAAAAAACAATTATAATGATTTTTGGTTTAAAAACTGGGTTACTGGTTATTTCAAGACGTTTTATGCTAAATAATGAAGGGAAAAAAGTCACTCGAAATAAATTATTATCGCCATTTGTTGGCGTCTAAGAAAGTGAGAAGACAAGAATTTACATTGATCAGAAAATAAAATGATATATTTTACGAATATTTTGTAATGTAAATAATAAAGATTGATAACAATTTAATTTTATTTCATTAACTAACTATGGTTTCAAGGTATTATTTTGATTTAATTGTATCCTTTTTAAGATTAATATAATTGAAATGAAAGACTATGTTTTTTTTGCTATTTTTATAAAAAGAGATTAGAGTTTATAACAGAGTTTTTCCTGGCTAAAGTATCGGATTGAATTCCGATCAATTTAAATAAGTTTTAATGAGTATTCTTCCGGGGTATTCCGAAATTTGTTTCCAAGCCAATTAGTTTTTATCCAAATCTAAAAATGGATATAACTTTACGAAAAATCCTTTCTTGATCATTCCGAATCAATCAGTTTTATATTCGAATAAACCCGACTAAAATTGAAACGGATAGATTGGCTCGGAAACAAATTTTAAATGCCCCGGAAGAATACTGATTAAAACTTATTCAAACTGATTAAAATTCAATCCAATACTTTTGCCAGGGTTTTGATAGGTTAAAGGGTACACAGAAAAAAAGTATTATTTCAATGTCAAAAAGCGACTAGTTTTTAGGTGAAATATAAAATAGACCTATCGGAATAAAAATTAGCTGAAAATAGAAATCTTTAAACAAATCTAACTTGAATCGTAAAACTAGTCCTAAAGAAAACTGAATTTAAACTTTGAGTCCAAATATAAAATATTCTGATAACGTTATCTCTCAAAAGGGCCACTTTGGCACTGTTGGACTTATTTATATGACCATATTCTTCATTAAATTTCAAACATTTTGAGAGGTCTCGCACCCTTTTAGATGAAAAATTCACAAAGTTACAATCATTCAAAGTTATAGAAGTGTCAAACCCCTAGTTTTGACAAAAACGAGTTTAAAGTTCAAGATTACTATTAGCGCCCATGCATTTTAGAAATTAAAAATAAAATTATTTTATGTTTTTAATTACGATAAAGTTATGATAAACGCATGATTCGACGTGGAACATTAAGTAATTTTTCTTTCAGCAATGAAAAAAATTCGAAAACCTGAACCTCCTTTAGAAAAATACGAATATCTCGGAAAATAAATTATTATTTATGCATATAAGATTAGATTTTGAAACAAACTTATAAATATAAAAATATATAAAATTCAATTAATGTTATTTGATTGTATTATTCTTGAGGAACCAGCTTTTGTAATTTTATTTAATCAGAGTAGTTTAAGTAGTACGTGTTAATTTAGGTCAGGCAGTAGAAAGAGAGCTCAATAATTTAAATATTAAAACGAACTAGCTCTTCTGCTAAATGACATTTAAACAGTGCTTTAAATTTTAAAAAATTGGCACTTTGCATATATAATTTAATTTCGGATAAATTAAAATTGAAAGCTATTTTTTAAGCACAAAGGTTAAAAATAAGCAAAATTAAATTCGTCTTTTTAAAAAATAAACTAAAATTGAAACATGAATTAAATTAGTTAAATAACATTAACTGAATGTTAATTAAACTATTGAAACTTTTAGTAGGCAATTAAGTTATATTATTGTATCCGTAAAGTTAAATTGCCTTGAAAGACTCTTTTTATTGCAATTACAATTTTATTTGAAAAGGGAAATTGTTTCCACTTAAAGATAATGACGCTTTTCAAACATTTTTTAATGTAAATAATTTAAATTACCTACAATAATAATTGCTGCTTTTTATATTTTCAAAATTTTCAATTTTGATTGATATTTGCTTTGAATTAAAGTTAATCTTTATTTTATTAGGTTTTTAATTTTCAAGTACCTTTTCAAGTAATTTTCAAGTATTTTAATGAAATTTTTTCAAATATGACGTCGAGGCTGCTGGCGTTCTTTTTGTCTCGTTATTGTAACTTAATTTTTCATTTTAAAATAACAAAAAATTGGTTTTTTATAGGGTTGACTTATTAACTACCTACGTTATGTGTTAATCAATATGTTGCCTGATGAGAGCGGCAAATCTTGGCTGACAAAACGTCACACTTTTGGACAAAATTAAAATTTGAAGTTTTAAAAAACTTAAAAACTTAACAACAAACTTAAAACCTTGTTTTAAAAACAAGGAAAATTTTTAATTTTCCTTGTTTACATCTCTTGTTTATATTGACAATGGAAGGGTGTTCTCCTCGCTTCTCTTTTATGAAAATGTTCGTTTATGTAAATTTAAAACATAAATCTAATAGTTGTTAATTTTTAAAAGTTTCTTACTCAACAAAAAATGATATTTTATCTTTTAAAGAAGATAAAACTCTATTTATAAAATGAAGTCAGGATTTACACGTTGGATATGAAAAGCAGCATACAGATTGTATATGTATGTGTTTGCGCACTTTTTATAAAAGAGACATTTTTGTAACCGTAAGAAAGTTTATGTAACAGTGGGTAGACAGTGACATTCAATTATAGAGTTGTTGTGGCTCCTTCAACAAAAGCCACTGAATCCCCAAAGGGTTCCAAGTTGCCTCATATTAAATAGGTTGTGAGCAGTATTTGTGAAAATTCCAAATTATAAACTCACCAACCCTTTGTCTCGTAAAAATTCCTTTAAAATATTCGCAAAAGAGAATAAAATTGTTTACAGAATTCAGATACCTATATTAATAAAGAATTTCCTTAATTAAAATGTTGTCTTATGTTAAAATATATATTATACTGTAATTCTATGTTATTATGCAGAAAGTAAAATAACACGTGCTTTAGATTCACCATCATTATGTTTTCTTAGCGCAGAATTACGGCAAAAAGCTATTTTTATTTTACTATTATTTCTAATGTTTTCGCTATACACTTATTTTAAGGCAAAACTCCATTTCGTAGATTTTGCAGATTATACAAATTAAAAAATTACAAATGCTGGTCACGAAATAATCTTATTTCTTCTGACAGTGTGCGAAATAAAAGAATCTGAAAAATTATCTGCAGTATCTAATACTGAAAACTTGAGCGATTAATAAAAGTTAAGGAGCCACTAAACGATCCAAATGCTTCCCACGTGAAAGCGGGGCTAATTTACATTAAAATGAAGAGGACATTCGGGGCAATATCTTGGATGAAAATTAAAAGGAAAAATACAAAAGAAAAAATTGCAATAATAATCCAGTCAAAGGGAAATTATAAATGGAAAAAATCAGAAAATCAGTTGCAGCATTTTAAGTTTATATTGCATATTGGCGAAATTTTTTGTGCAATCTGTATTTTCCTCTCACAGTTTCCGAATGTACATATATACATTCTGTAAAAACATGATAAACTGATTTTTTATCGATTTTTAGCAATTTATATTTCCTCTGTGTCCTGTTTCCTCTCTTTAATTATGCTCTGCAATAATTTATTGATACAACGCAAAACTGTAAATTTTGCATAATAAGTTTAAAAAAAAAATTCTTCATGAATAAATACAGTGACACAATAGTTTAGGGTTAGAATTTAAAAAAATATGCATATTAATAGATATTACAGAAATAAACACTAATAAAATATTATGTTATACTCTCGCAAGAAGTCAGTCACTGAATGAAATAGTAGGGGAGTGGGCCCCAAAAGATGGACAGGGCCCCAAGATGGACATTTCGTATAAAATTTTTGTTTAAGGTGGCAGTGCCTTATGCTTTTTGTCATTTTTGTTGTTTGTCTAGACGAAGATTTTGATGCACATTTGAAGAAAAAAAACCAGTTGGTTTTTCTTCTACACATACCACGTAATTTTGGGTCTAAAAAAGTTTTGTAACAGTTTTTTCTTAAGTTGGTAAAGTTACTTAAATTTGTGATTTAGAATGAGTACTTAACGTTATAATATTCTTTATTTATCGTATAATAATATCCTAAAATAATTTTACTAATTCAGTGTTCGTATATATATTTTTAATGGGGATTAAAAAATGGTGTCATGTACCCTAAGATGGACTCAATGTATTTATTTGCATATTTTTGATTTTACACTTTTTTTAATAATTTTTTAAGACAATTAATTACAATTTTTTATTTTCCACCATAAAATGTGATGTTATCGTTAGAGAATTTGATATATCTATTTTTTGTCGATATTTTATTACTTTTTACTGTTAAGCTATTAGATTGAAGTTTTAAGAAATGCTATTTCCTGATAAATTCCGTAAAATGATTAAAAATTAGTTTAAGAATTGTTACACTGCAAAAACATGGTGTCTTAAATTGGACAAAAATGTCTTAAATTGAGATAATTTTGGTGTCTAAGACACGAAAAATGTCTTAATTTAAGACATTTTTGAACAATTTAAGACACCTGTTTTTGCAGTGTACAGGATGTTAATTTCTTATTTACTACAATTTTCAGAGACTTTTAAGAAGGTGTCCATCTTGGGGCCACTTTCTTTTATACCGAAAATTTTAACAATTAGAAAAAACGCTTTAAAAAATGTTTATGTTCAAAATAAAATTTTATCTCTGTGGCCATAAGTTACCTTATAAATTGTACTTTCATCCGGTATAAAATATTTTAATATATTTTATTTGGTTTGGATTCTACAGCAATAAGACGAAAGGGTGTCCAACTTAGGGCCCTCTCCCCTAATATTTCCATATTTGGTAAAAAATTACAATAAATGTCGGTTGAAAATAATTGAAGCTCTAGAAAGTTTTCTGTTAACTGATTTACCTAATCTGTCAAATTTAACAATTTGATATTCAACTTCTATTTGTCAAAATATTATAATATGTATTTTGAAAGTAAGTTAGGTAAATTCAGTTCAGCATAATTCC
Source organism: Ganaspis brasiliensis (assembly GCA_037103525.1). Classification (NCBI taxonomy): domain Eukaryota; kingdom Metazoa; phylum Arthropoda; class Insecta; order Hymenoptera; family Figitidae; genus Ganaspis; species Ganaspis brasiliensis. The sequence continues at coordinate 1,219,624 of JAZKLR010000205.1, read as the reverse complement.
GAAATATTGTAATTCAATTCCCCTATGTTTTTTTGAAAATGATATTGTGAATATCTATAATATAATATATAATATTGTTGATAATAATAACTAATTGTTCCTTTCCATTTTTTATACCTTTTTTCTCGTTAATACATATATTAACTAGTACATTAATCAACATACTTCGCAAGTATTCAAGTATACTTGTAATTCAAACATCACAAATATGATTATACACTCGTTGGCTCTCGTTGGAGTGGTAGCATCATTTCTGTTCAGTATAGTTTGCTTTCCACGGTAACGAGCACGAAAGTTCAGTTTATTACCATGCATAGTGACAATTTTCGTAGATGAAAGTAAAAATTCTCTATTCTTTCCACTTTAAATAAAAGTTTTTTCTAACCCTAGGGCCAAAAACTTTTATAAGTGAGAATAGGTAAAAATATAATGCCTTATCTCTAGAAACTTTAAACTAAAATTTTAACTATAGAAAAAGTATGAAAATCGAAAAGTATATTCGCATTGAAGAATTGAAGTCAGGTATAGAAAATATATTTAATCGGCACGGGTTAATTTGGATTTTACCAATTAAATATGTAATTTAAGATTTTTTGTATCTTTTTTTATTACATTTATTTTATTTCACATTATTATTTCATATAGTAAAAAGAGAATCTTAATTTAAGAGGTACCTATCTTAGTTAAGATTATATTGAATTGTTAAGCACAATTATTACTTTTGAAACGGCGCTTTTTAACGATACAAACAAATCAATTAATGCCTCTACGATTTTTCAATGATCGTATAAACATGCGCTTTAATATCTAACTAAACATGAAGTTATATAATCAACGCACATAATAATAAAAAAGCATATATACCTAATTATAGCAATGTACTGTGAATCTAAATTAGTAAAAAAAAACTTCTAATTTCACAGTGAAAATAGAAAAAAAGGAATTATCTAAAGAAAATTAACAGGATTTAAAAAAATCCATTTCTCACAATCAGTAAACTGTAGAAAGTTTTCACTCAGTCGATAGATTTCATCTTTGAATGTAAAATGGGTGTAGATGTTTGGTTGAAAAATATTGCTGTTTTATGTGACAATGCAGCACCTGCGAGAGAACCAAGACTTTGAAAGTTATGACGAAGAGACTTAAACTTTGCATTGTGGAAAATTTCAGGGGATACCATACCGAAGACACATTAATATTAATGTTCTGGGATTTAGTGGTGCAACATGATGTATGTTTATCTTAACACTTCATATACTTCCTTTATATATATACCGGTATTTTTTTTTGTTCTCCTTAATTATTAAATAGTGGGGTATTCCATGTCAGTATAAACATCTTCACTAAAAAAATGATGTTCTTCTTTATAAGAATTATTCTTAAATTCTACTTAAGAATAAAATATTCATACAATTTTAAGAATTACTTTTAAGGGTTAAAAAAATAAGACTTGGAATGTCCCACTGATATATACATTTAAAAAAATATTGTCATATTTTCAAAATGTCAACTCTTCAAGTACACAGATTAAGACGAACTAAATTTAGAAAATTTACACTCAGAAAATAAGACTCTAGCCAATTTCTAATTTAAGGGACTCGGAACAATACAAACAAGATACCGGCGATCACAACCCAACTTCAAGGTTAACAGTGGCCTTTATTCTGCTAATAATAAACAAAGTGCATTGTAGGTGCTATATCAACAACCTCTCACGGCTAAATTTAATTAAAAATTGGTTATATTTAGTCAACTTATTTTCTCAGTGTACAAAATATTTGAAAAAATTATCATTTAATATGGACAGATAATAAAAGAAAAATCTATCAAATTTAGAAAATTAATATAATTTACAGAATGAAATATGGGAAAAAAGAAAAATTAAGCCTAACATTGCAAGTAAGTATTTTGTGGAAAAGGAATCTATCTGCATAATAAATGTGTCATGTATATCCTAAAATTATAATTACACTGCAAAAACATGGTGTCTTAAATTGGCCAAAAATGTCTTAAATTAAGTTACTTTTGGTGTCTAAGACACGAAAAATGTCTTATTTTAAGACATTTTTGAACAATTTAAGACACCTATTTTTGCAGTGTAGGTTCTTCGTGATGAATTACTTAAAAAATCATATTTAAACACTCCTAACATATGGTATAGGTAGTATTGCATAGGACATTAAATAAAGAAACCTTGATTAAAATAATGTTTTACAAACTAAAAAATTCTGTATTGTAGAAGGAAGAATCTATACGAAATGTCGGTTTACATCCTTCTTTCATAAACAATATTTTCATTAATTCTCTAACTTACAGAACACACATTTTCTCAGTGTATCATTTTGCAACGTTTTGATACCGTTATTCGTATCAAAAAAAAATTTAATGCACTATACCGGTATCAATTTGATAATTCTAAAAAATAGTAAAACTAAACTATTAGAGAAATCAGTGTACTATATGGGTGATTCTGCGTAAAGTGGGAAATTTAATGTCTTCGTATTATGTCTTTTAAACATCTTAATATTTAATTATCGGAATTGAACGAAAATATTATTCAAACAACTCTTAACTATTACATATAAGAAAAGACTATAATTTTGTACACAAATTTAATATAAAAAAAATACTTAACTACTAAAACAGCAATTCAGTATGTCCTAACCTGTGAGTACCAAACTTCAAAATGATATAACTCTTAAAAACAGAAGTATCTTTAATTATTCAATTAATATTCTTAAGGTTTAACTCAAAAAGTTCAATTTTTATGAATGCAATTTTTTATTACATCAATATAATTATTAATAATAATGAAAATATAAATGTCTTTAAAAAATCTTCATGCGAGCACGATAAAGGATAATCGTGTATAAATAAACTATAAGACGTACACTTTATCTCAAAATTATCAGGAAGTCAAAGAAAAAACATGGCAATTCTCAAATTCCCATCACGGAAAAAAAGTACAACTGCGTCAGTGAAACTTTTCTCTATAATGGCTAAACATTTAGCCAAAAACGAACGAGCGAAAATTTTTCCATATTAGGGAAAGTGTATTATTAAATTATATATTTGTCACTTTAAAAGAAAGATATTAAAATTCTGTAATTGAAATATTCAAAATTTATAGCTAGAAACTTGATTTTGATGAATAGTTTAAAAAGCAGATGAATACATGTTTTGACAATTTCAACTTTAAATATTTTCGTGGTTAGGTGATGTTTATTTTTATTTTATCACATAATTAATATTACAATTTTTACTAAAACATTAAATATAATTAATAAAAGTGTTCTAATTACACTAGTTTACAATGATTTTGACCTGTGGCATTTGACTGTCAATTCTTATGTAAAATTTCCCCCTGAATCGAAATATGAAGTCAGACTTTAAGAAAGTAGAACAGTTTTCGAGATATAGCCAAATTTCAATTTTTTGAATTTTTAAAAAAGTAAGTTCACTAAATTACAATTATCTCCGGAAGTACGTAACCGATTTCAATTTATTTTTTATGAAATTAAAGGTAGTTAAATTTCCTATCAAAAGTATGTACAACTTTTTTCAATCAGATTATCAGTTTAGCGTCTATTTATGAATTTGTTGAGAATTTTGCTTCATTTTTAACAAAATTGCAAAAAAAAAGTGATTTACTGTGTATTACATCATCAAAAAATATTTTTACTTCCGGTTTCTTTTTTTGATGTCAAAGTGTAATCTTTTTGAAAGAAAATGAGCCTTTGGTGATCAAATTTGGATTAAAAATGTAGAAGTTATAAGCATTGAAGTGAAAATACAGAAATTCAATGTTTGACAAATTTTATGATTCTTTTAACTATTTTAAGACTAACGTTCTAAAGAGTATAAAAGGGTGATTGAAATGGAAAGTGGCATATTTTTACACTGTTTTTAACGTATTTATGAGATTATAAAATTTAGGCACAATAAATCAATTATAATGTTGGTAATATTTTTATATTATTTATACTTCTTGACACTATTTTTTAAGTTGGCGACACTTTGTTAGTGAAGCTATTTTCATTGTTTATGATTATTTACGGTAGCAGTAATCAAATTAAAAACATATTGTGTCCATTTATGAAAAAATGAGTAATGCAAAACGCAAACACAATTGCAAAAATGATCCTAACAAGTTCTGCTATGCCTGTGGAGAATACATTTTTGTGACACCGCCAAAGTTTACTGTTCCAGATAATCTTAATGAATCATGAACACCAAATGTTTTGTGCAATACATGTAGAACTACTTTAACTATGTGGATGGCTGGCACAAAGTAAGTAAAGTTTTTTTCAAGTTTTTTTGCAAATTTTTTTAAAACGCCTTTAGAAGTTAATGTTATTTTATTTTACCCTAGTCGTTACTTACCATTTGATGTTCCTGCAACTTGGCGAGAGCCAATGTGTCATGAAGTTGACTGTTATTTTTGTTTGACCAAAATTAAACAATGTGGACGTCATCGAAGCACTGAATATGCAGAGGTGCATTCTTTCTCAAAACCGATTCCTCATTCACATTCAATTCCTTATCCTATTTGTCCTAAGCGGAAGTACAAACTTGTTGATGATGCTGATGTACCTGAATCAAGTGAATTAAGCGACACTGATTTTGAACCAGAGAAAAAAGCAATGTCTCTTACACAATGTGAACTTAATGACTGGATAAGAGATTTAGATCTGACTAAAGAAAAGTCGGAGATGTTGACATCACGCATGAAAGAACGAGGTTTTGTGACACCTGAGGTTAAAATAACTTATTATAGAACTCGTCACGAGCGTTTTGCTACCTACTATTCAAAGAAAGATAACGTTTGTTTTTGCCATGACATAAACGGTTTGTTCAATGAATTTGGCGAACCACATGATCCAACTGAATGGCGTTTATTCATTGATAGCAGCAAACTAAGTTTAAAAGCTGTTTTGTTACACCAAGGTAACAAGAAACCCTCAATTCCAGTAGCTCACGCTGTTGGTATGAAAGAATCTTATGAGTCAATGTTCTTACTGCTAGATTTAATCAAATATAAACAATATAATTGGAAAATCTGTTCTGATCTTAAAGTCGTCGCTATGTTAATTGGTCTGCAACAAGGGTACACAAAATACATGTGTTTTTTGTGCAAATGGGACAGTCGAGCACGTTGCGATCATTATGTTCGGAAAGATTGGCCTGAGAGAATCAATTTTACTATAGGAAAAGAAAATGTCAAATTTGATCCTCTCGTCGAACAGGACAGAATCATCATTCCACCTTTACATGTAAAACTTGGTCTCTTTAAGAACCTTGCAAAGGCTTTGCAAATAAGAAATGGTGCTGCGTTTAGTTACTTGAAAAAACTATTTCCAAATCTATCTGATGCAAAGATAAAAGAAGGTGTATTTGTGGGACCACAAATTAAAAAACTGATCACTGATGTTAAATTCCGTTCAATTTTGTCAGCAGATGAGGCAAAAGCATGGGATTCATTTTGCTTAACTGTTTCTTGCTTTTTGGGAAATGACAAAAGTCCAAATTACGAAAAAATTATCGAAGACTTGCTTATAACACGGTGGTCTGGAAGGCAATTTAAATGAACCAAAAATGTAGAGAAAATCGGCTAACGCAGTTTCATTTCATAAATAAAAACAAAACAAAATCAGTTTAATTTACATCTTAAATAGATCATTTACGCGTTTTAGAGCATTTTAAAAATTTCGATTTACAAAAGCCTTGAAATCGTTGATATCAAGTTGCCCCCAGCCAAATTTGGTTTGAACGGAAAAAGTTGTACTTTAGCTTAAAATGTAGGTTATTATGTTTAGTTTTAAGTGCAAAGTGGCACCTTTTAAAATTGCAAATGGCGGATCCAATATGGCGGTCGATTAAAATTTTTTTTAAAAAAAATAACCAAATACGCTTGAAAAATTTTACTTTGTGATTTTTTAGGTTATTAAATACAAATTTGACGTTAGATTTTCAAAATCTAAGATATCATATTGTTAAAAAGAGTTAACAACGTCTTAAACTGGCCCCAAAGAAAATAATCGAAATTCATTTTGAAAAAAATTATTGCTCTACAAAAAAATTTTTTTGTTCAGGTTCTAAGTTTATCGAAGTCACCTAAGAGTGACCTCTTTAATTATTCAAGGTGATAACAAGGGATAGCAACCGCTCAAAAGTTAGCCCAAAGAAAATAATCGACATTATTTGTGACGCGTTCTGAAGAAAGGGATCTAAGAAGCAAAAAACCGTTTTTCGGTTCATGGATGTTTTAATTTTATTAAATGTTCCTTTTTCATTATCTAAAGTCAGGAAAATTTTTTATTGAATATTTTTCAAGTTATAACAATTCAAATCTCTCGATTTGTACAGATTACCATGCGCGCTCGACTTTTGTTTTCGCTCTTCTGTAAAATAACCAATTTGCTTCTTAGGTCCCTTTCTTCAGAACGCGTCACATTTTTTAAAGTTTATCCCATGTCACAATGTTATTGTCCTAAATGCATGGAAGTCACTCACCTTCTTAATTTCATGGATTTAGAATAAACAATTTTTTTGTGTGAACTGAACTACAAAATGTATTTGCGTCAAGCGGTAATTTTTATCAAAATTAAATTGGATTATTTTCTTTGGGGTAACTTTTGGGGGGTTACTATCCCTTGTTATCACCTTAAATAATTAACGAGTGTCCTCTTATGTAACTTCTATAGATTTGGAACCTGAACTAAATTTTTTTTTGTAGAGCAATAATTTTTTTCAAAATGAATTTCGATTATTTTTGTTGGAGCGAATTTAAGTCGTTGTTAACTCTTTTTAAAATTATGCCATCTTAGATTTTGAAAATACAACGTCAAATTTTATTTAATAACCTACAAAATTACAAAGTAAAAATTTTTCAAGCGTATTTGGTTATTTTTTTAAATAAAAATTTTAATCGACAGCCATATTGGATTCTCTATTTGCAATTTCAGAAGGTGCCACTTTGCACTTAAAACTAAACATAATAACCTACATTTTAAGCTAAAGTACAACTTTTTCCGTTCAAACCAAATTTGGCAGGAGGCAATTTGAAATCAACAATTCAAGGTTTTTGTAAATCAAAACTTTTAAAATGCTCTAAAACGCGTAAATGATCTAATGAAGATGTAAGTTCAACTGATTTTGTTTTGTTTTTATGTATAAAATGAAACTGCGTTATCCGATTTTCTCTACATTTTCGGTCCATTTAAATTGCCTTCCGGACCACCGTGATAAATTATAAGAACATAGGTATAATTTCAAAATTTTCCATTTTTAACTTTCTAACTTTATTTACATATATTAATCACATTTCATCGACACAGGAGTAAATATGTCCTTGAAAATTTATTTCCTGCACTCCCACTTGGACTTTTTTCCTAACAATCTGGGCGCAGAAAGTGATGAACACGGAGAGCGTTTTAACCAGGACATTAAAGTCATGGAACGTCGCTATCAAGGCTTTTGGGACGAAGCAATGATGGGTGACTTTTGTTGGTTCCTCATCCGAGAAACAAATAATGTCCACAAAAGACATATTAAATCAAACTTGAACTACTTTTAAAGTTCAAAATTTATTTAAATCTTAAACTGTGTCATATTTCGTTAAAAATTTATAAAATTGAATAAAAATTGATTTTCCCTATATTCACGTCAATGCTTATAACTTCTACATTTTTAATCCAAATTTGATCACCAAAGGCTCATTTTCTTTCAAAAAGATTACACTTTGACATCCAAAAAAGAAACCGGAAGTAAAAATATTTTTTGATGACGTAATACACAGTAAATTACTTTTTTTTTGCAATTTTGTTAAAAATGAAGCAAAATTCTCAAGAAATTCATAAATAGACGCTAAACTGATAATCTGATTGAAAAAAGTTGTGCATACTTTTGATAGAAAATTTAACTACCTTTAATTTCATAAAAAAGAAATTGAAATCGGTTGAGTACTTCCGGAGATAATTGTAATTTAGTGAACTTACTTTTTTTAAAAATTCAAAAAATTGAAATTTGGCTATATCTCGAAAACTGTTCTACTTTCTTAAAGTCTGACTTCATATTTCGATTCAGGGGGAAATTTTACATAAGAAATGATAGTCAAATGCTATAGGTCAGAATTTTTTTTAAATTTTGTAAACTAGTGTTATCTTCAGTAAAATGTAGTGACGAAGAAGGAATGTGAATACGATACAATAAGTTGACAAAATTATAATTTTCTTTTATACTTTGATTTCCAAAACAATAAATAAATTTAGATATGTATTTAATTTCGTCATTAATATGTAATTTAAGTTTAAATTCATATGATTTTTTAATATTTTGATAAGTGGTTTCTGTTATTCTTAGTTTCATTTAAATTAGTTTTATTGAAAAGTAGGGTTAATTAAATTGTTAATAAACTTAATAAGTTCTCAATACCATCACTGTAAAAACAAGTGTCTTATTTTAAGACATTTTTGTCCTCACTTTTAAGACGTTTTAAGGTGTCTTAATTTTAAACCAATGAGAAAGCAACTTTCAAAATTATTAACCAATGAAATAGCTTGAAATAACCGTAAGACGCTTTCTTACTGTCTTGTGTCTTAAAATAAGACACTTAGAAGACAGCAGTTTTTGCAGTGCACTATATTTATTATTTAATAAAATTTTTTTTTAACGTTTAAAGGTTTAAAGGTTAAGTTTAAAATGTTTAAATTTAATTTTACTAATATATAATTAAACATTTGTAGTTATTAACTATATTAACTTTATTTACTTTTTAAATATGACTATTTTTCATGCGCGATCAAAATCAACATTTTAAAATGTCAGAACGTCTGAACTGTATCGTGTAAACCGTGAAATATTTTTACAAATTAATTTATTGCAACTCTAACAAGAACCTATTGTCCTTTTTCAAAGACAATATCGGTTCATTACATATCTGTGTTTAACTATACAAACTTTGATCACTATCTCGCCAATTAATAATTTTTAGTACGAAAATATATGTGACAGAGTAATGAATTTTCATAAGAATCAATGCTAAACAGTGAAAAAATAAATCGATCATAACTTTTTTACCAAGAACTTACAGGTCTCAAAAATTTAACTACAAAATTTTAGAAACTTTATCTAGTAGTACACCAAGTTTTATCAAAATCTGTTTGATTATTCAATTTACGGTAGAACTTCCTTAAACCTATATTAAATTTATCAATTATTACTTTAAATGTAACAATCTTTTAGCTTTAATTATTTTATTTGTAATGTTATTTTTTAAAATTAAATCATGTGATTAGTTGTTTACAGAATTAATAATATTTTTATATTTGTAAACAAAAATTAAAGGTTATTTTAATATAGTTTAAAATAAAAAAAGCCATTTATCATATTATGCAATATTTTATTAATTTACATTTTATTTAATAATTAATAGTAATTGGTAAAACTAAACAAATATATATATATGTATTTATTGTTTTTAAAATATAAATAATAATTATAATTTTATTAACTTATTTCTTTTTCTTTATATTTTTTCTTCTTTCTTCTTTTCAACTTAATACTTTTCACTAATTTGGCTCTAGATAATCATATTAATATTTTTATTCAATTAATTGTTAAATAGAAATTTAAATTTTTATTATTAGCAGGTTAAATAAATATAACCAATTAAGCAAGTAAAAGTTTGAGACTGAAATTATCAGTTTTTGACGGTTTATTTGTTTCGAAGATTTCCACTATCGCTAAATCATTAAAGTTGGTTTCAAAAAGTTGACTATACCTTTAGCTGACCTAAAGGTGCGTTTCACTGTTATATTTAAAAAGTTTTTCTATTTTGGTTATTTAAAAAGAATAAATATTTTACTAAAATACGAAATTTCGAATTTCAACAATAATAAAAGAAATACCAAGTTATTAAAACTTTTTACTGGAAATAGCAGAAACATTTATTCAAATTAGCTGTGCATTTTCTTATTACAGCTTTATTTTCCAAATTCGGAGGTTCGCCACGCTAGATTTTTTTTCTTGGCAAGAGAAATTGTGAAATAAATTATATTTTTCTTATATTAAAATAAAAACAATAGAAAAACACTGCGTTTTTATATTAGTTCCTTGCCGTACCTTGTCATAACTTTAGTAGTTCAATACAAATATAAATAAAAAACAGATGAAAACTTAAAGATGGGAAGCATAAAACTTTGTGCAAAGACGTTTTTTATTTGATTTTGTTTAAAATATGTACGAATGGATTTTATACAAATTTGTCTTGCGAAAACATTTACATGCAGTACTGTCAAATGAGTAACTTCGGACAGGTGGGGTAACTTAGGACACTTTTAATCTGCTGTTTATTTATCTTAAAAACTTAAAATACTGTATCAAATAATTTTAATAATGTTTCTTAATGAATAAACATTTAAATTACGTGTTCAACTCTTAATAGAAGCAAAATTTTAAGTGTCCGAAAGTTATCCCATTTGACGGTAGGTGCGAAGCAAGAAAAAAGTGGACCCGTGTCTGAAAGTTTAGTTAAAATTGGTAATATAGTTAAATGTTTTCTTTGCTTAATACATTTAATTAAATTTACTTTAAAAGACAATAAAAACAAATCTTGTAACTTAATTAATAATGCATATAAGCAAGGATATATAAGTTTTGGTGCCCCTCGATGATACGCCTTTGGATTCTGTTTGAGATTAGTTCTCTTGTTTATTTGTGACACAAACTTTTTCATTTTTTTATTGTTTCTTAATTGTTTTACTTATTTATAAAATATATACAATAACTCAAAATTTTATTCACTTTTTTAAAAAAAAAATTATGTTCTCGAAAGTGCCCGGTTTCTGAAGAATCACCCATATACTTTTACCTCATTATAAAACATTTCAAGCTATTGTTTGTTTTAAAAAACAGTAATTTCACTTTTTTCCGTTTTTTTCAGGTCCGTCAAGCTGCAACCCCCGCAAACGAAATTTCAAATTTCCAACACGTGAGAATTTAGGGCTTTTTTAGGGCTATTTTTGGGCCATAGTGACGATTTTAGGGCTCATCAATTTTTTCCAAAAAATCAATTTTTTTTCGGGGGTTGCAGCTTGACGTCAAGCTACAACCCCATGGACAGAAAAAATGATAAATATAAGAAAACAAACACGTCAGATTTTAGGGCTTTTTTAGGGCTCTTCGAAAATGTTATACATGACCAACCCCTTTCATCCCTTAACCATAAACCCACCCCTATGCAAATAACAGGGTCACAAAAAATAAAAAAAATTCGTGTTTTCAGTACATATGATTATTCTACAAACAATAAAATCAATAAAAACACTTATCTTCATATGCTAGATTTCATCCCTTACCCAAACCCACCCCCCAAAAAAAAACTCTAACAATTTTTTTTTTTTCTAATAATAATTGCTACTTTTTATTAATAATTATTAATCTTCAACTTGAAGGCTCTCCATAAACAATTTGACCAAATTTACGACTCCTACCCTTATCACAAAACCACCCCCTAAAATGAATCTGACTAATCAAGATTCTGAAATAAGTATAACATCTCACCTTTTTCAATGAAATATCGACCCACAATTTTTGGGCTCTCGAAAAATACTTGTCCCGATTTTAGGGCCCCTACCCTTAACCAAAAACCACCCCCTGGATTGACTTTAACTAATCAAGATTCTGAAATAAGTATAACATCTCACCTTTTTCAATGAAATATTAACCCACTATTTTTGGGCTCTCGAAAAATACTTGTCCCGATTTTAGGGCTCCTACCCTTAACCAAAAACCACCCCCTAAAATCACTTTAACTAATCAAGATTCTGAAATAAGTATAACATCTCACCTTTTTCAATGAAATATTAACCCACTATTTTTGGGCTCTCGAAAAATACTTGTCCCGATTTTAGGGCTCCTACCCTTAACCAAAAACCACCCCCTAAAATCACTTTAACTAATCAAGATTCTGAAATAAGTATAACATCTCACATTTTTCAATGAAATATCAACCCACTATTTTTGGGCTCTCGAAAAATACTTGACCCGATTTTAGGGTTCCTACCCTTAACCAATAATCACCCCCTTAAATCACTTTAACTAATCAAGATTCTGAAATAAGTATAACATCTTACCTTTTTCAATGAAATATCAACCTACTATTTTTAGGCTCTCGAAAAATACTTGTCCCGATTTTAGGGCTCCTACCCTTAACCCAAAACAACCATCTAACATGACTCTGAGTTAACCAAATTCTGAAATAGTAATAAAATGCCACTTTTCTCTACAGAATATCAACCCACTATTTTTGGGCTCTTTAAAAATACTTGTCCCGATTTTAGGGCTCCTACCCTTATCACAAAACCACCCCCTAAAATGACGCTGACTAATCAAGATTCTGAAATAGTAATAAAATGCCACTTTTCTCTATAGAATATCCACCCACTATTTTTTGGCTCTCGAAAAATACTTGTGCCGATTTTAGGGCTCCTACCCTTAACCCAAAACGACCCCCTGGATTGACTTTAACTAATCAAGATTCTGAAATAATTAGAAAATGACACTTTTCTCTACGGAATATTATAACTTTTATCCTAAAACACCTAGCGATTCGTAGTTTTCTTACCTTTGTAACTTTCTATTTTGAAAGTAATAAGAGATTTAGAACAAATATTCGTAGCCAACACGTAAAATTGTTTAAAGAAAATATTTTTAATAATTTTTAATTTTTTTAAATATTTCTAGAACAACACAACTTGTAAAATTATGAAAGATTCATGTCTTTCGGTTTATTTGTTAATTTTTATTAACAATAATTTGTTCATACAATGACAAACGGTAGTTGCTTTTAATTTTTGTGAATATTTTGGGGTTTTATATATAAACAATTAATACGTTAAAAAAAATTACTACATACTAGGTTTTTAGGATAGAAGTTAAAAATAAACAATTATAATCTGTTTAAACAAAGTAAAAACAATAAACTATACTAAATAATTTTTCTTATTCTAACCAAAGCCCATTAATTTGTAAAATTAGGAAAAAGTTGTGCCTTTCTAGGTGCATTTTTAAAAAGATAATTATTATGAACAATAATTTGTTTAAAAAATTGCAAATTGTTGTTGTGATTAATTTAACTAAATACTTTTTTTAATTGTAAATCTAAAAAAATAGTTAAGTCAGAAAAAACTACAACTCGTTAGGTTTCTTTCAATACACGGAAAAAAATTTAATTGTAATGATTACAATAGTTGAATAGTACTACTCGGATATGTGACCACTTTTTGTAATGATTAAAAAGCTTTTTTTGTTATCATTCCACAAGTTAAATGTACTTATTACGAATTTATTTGAAATGAATACAAAACAAATGTTAGTGATTACTATAGTCTACGTTAAAAGGAAGTCAAAAAGTTCTATTTCACATTTACTGCATACAACCGTAGTCAGTACAGTAGCACTATAGTAAAATAAGATGACCTAAAGCGGCCTTCTTATTTTACTATAGTACTTTGTACTGGCTAAGGTAGCGATATAGTTTTGATTCTCAAAGACTGTTGTAAACGGAAAAAGCACATTTTTATCTAATAAAAATATTAAAAACTTTTTTATTTAGTTCGACTACTATACACAAATTAATTCACTCTTTACAAGACTCCCAACTTCAAACTTAATTACATTGTTACTCTAGACAACTGTATTATACCCTAATTATACATAATTTCGCTTATATATCTATACCTAACTTAAATACGATTTAAAACCTAAACGACGCATCACGCATTATCTATCGCTTTTAACATGTTTACCATGACTTTTAGTCTTCTTATATACTAACTACTGTAAAAGTTTTCCACTTTCGAGAAACACTAAAACTTGAAATATTAAAAAATTATTACCATATTTTTTTAAGCTATAATAGTAATAATTTATTTTTATCCTCAAATATTTTAAGGTCTATTTTATACACTATTCTAACTATGAAAAAGTCAAAAAAAATTTCCTTAATTAAATTTACTTACTGAAATAAGTATGTTAAACAATTTTTTAAATATAATTTGACATAAAGCATATTTTCTAACAGTAAAAACCGAAAATTTTCTTTAAATTTTTAGATATTATGCTTGAAAAAATTATTAAACGTTTAAAAATATTTCAAATATATTACTAAAATATGAATAAAACACGTTTAATGCCAATTTTTATTTAATCTAAAAGAAATAAATATTTTGAGAGACAGAACAATTAACTTTATTTATAAAAATTTAATTTAAATTTTTTAATTTCACTTTTCTGGATTTAAGACTTTAGGAAAGCTGTTTTTCGAAACTTTAAAAATTGAAACTATTCTTTTTTCCTATTCATGGAAATTTATTCTAAAATATATTTATAACTTATCTCTTATATTATCAGTTAAAGTAAAACTTTTATTAATTGTTGTTTGTAAGTATCTTAAATCTTTAACTGCTTAACTTTCAATACATACAATCAAAAATTCAATTATTAGAATTCTTTTCTATGTATATTTCAGTTTGTCCAAATATAGTTTTCAAGCGATCTTATATTTAATCAATTATAAATTATATTGGTCAAAACAATCGTAAGTTAAATTGTCAATCCATCCAAATTAAATTTAAAAAAAATATCTATTAAGATTTTAATTTATTTTTTTAATATATTGAATTTATAATGTGCCCAAATGGCATTCGGTTTAAATTTAAAACAATCCAACTTTCAATTAATCCTAATTTTTACTAATTATTCATATTAATTAATTAAATTTTTAATCGCTTATGCAAATTCAATTCGTTTAAATAGTAAATTTGTTCAAATTTTAATCGATGTAAATTTTAATTGATTCAAAATTGAATTTATCCAAATTTATTTTTATTCGAATTTTAAATTATGCAAATTTCAATCTTTTAAAATGGAAATTTATCCAAAATTAATTAGACTTAAATTTTAAATGACCCTACTTTTAATCAATCCTAATTTTTTATTGGTCAAATGCAAAAAAATCATGAATTAAATTTTTAATCGCTTCTAAACTTAATTCTTTTAATTTGTTAATTTATTTAAATTTTAATCAATTTAAAATTTAATTTTTCCAAATTCGATTTGTTTTTACTTTTAAATTTTACAAATTTCAATATATTAAAATTTGAATTTATTTTTTCAATTTATTTAAATTTTATTCAGTTTAAGTTTCAAACAATCCAATTTTTAATCAATTCTACTTTTTATTGGTCAAAATTATCATTAATTTAATTTTTAATCCCTTCTAAATGTATATTATTCTAATATAATTAATATCTTAATCAAACAACAAACATATTTATTTTTTTAAAATAATCTCTTTTTACTAAAAATTTAAATTGCAAAATAATTTTTAAATCATCGATATAAAGAATGAAATTCGAGGAAAAAGTCAAACTTTACAAGTCCGAACAGATGGACTGAAAAAAAAACAAAATTATAAAAAAAATAACTTCAATAATGCGAACATAGACGAACAGAATAACGTCGAATATGTATTATAGATAATATTCTATAAAAATATTAAAATTTTTATTTTTATTTATTTTTATAATTTTTTTTTACTTTTTGTTAATTGTTTCTTTCAATTTAAAACTTTAAATCTAGTATACGAAAATAATGAAAAGCTTTGCAAAGTAAATAATGTGTTGAAGACTGACGAATTAAAGATTCGGTTATCTTCGTTAGTCATCGGTAACCATCGGCGTTGAGTGGAGTGTGATATATATATTTCAGGAGCCTTTACAAACGACTACAGTAATCATAACAAAGCAAATAGGAATCAGTATTAACAAAACTTTAATTTTCGTCGCCCTGTAGCACAATTCGTTTTTACTATAGACTACTGTAATCATAACTATTTTATATGTGAACAAGTACAGTTTTTCTTTTAATCTATACATTTAGAAATGTAATGATTCCAAAAACTCAATTTTATCTCGAATACTGCAGTGCATGTACTCCTTACAAACTACTATAGTAATCGCTCCTGCTCAACTTTTTAATCATTAACACATTTTTTGTATTCATCGCAAAAAGTGGTCACATATCCGAGCTGTACTGTAGACTATAGTAATCATTACAATTAAATTTTTTTCCGTGTAATAGCTATAAATTAACAATAATAAATTTTTAAAAAATTGTCTGCCATTTTAGATCGGACATTATTAATTTTGCTTATTTTTAATCAGCGACATGAGAATATTATAATTGCATACTTGATCTTCAGCTTCATTATCTAAACAAATTAAAATAAAATTTTGTTGAAAACTTTAATTTAAATTTTCGAGAGCCTAAAAATATTAGGTTGATATCCCGTAGAGAAAAGTGTCATTTTCTAATTATTTCAGAATTTTGATAACTCAGAGTCATGTTAGAGGGTGGTTTTGGGTTAAGGGTTTTGGGTTAATACATCCCTAAAATCGGGAATGTATTTTTCGAGAGCCCAAAAAAGTGGCTTGATATTTCATTGAAAAAGGTGAGATGTTATACTTATTTCAGAATTTTGATTAGTTAAAGTCATTTTAGGGGGTGGTTTAGGGTTAAGGGAAGGAGCCCTAAAATCGGGACAATTATTTTTCGAGAGCCCAAAAATAGTGGGTTGATATTCTGTAGAGAAAAGTGGCATTTAATTACTATTTCAGAATTTTGATAACTCAGAGTCATGTTAGAGGGTTGTTTTGGGTTAAGGGTAGGAGCCCTAAAATCGGGACAAGTATTTTTAAAGAGCCCAAAAATAGTGGGTTGATATTCTATAGAGAAAAGTGGCATTTTATTACTATTTCAGAATTTGGTTAACTCAGAGTCATGTTAGATGGTTGTTTTGGGTTAAGGGTAGGAGCCCTAAAATCGGGACAAATATTTTTCGAAAGCCTAAAAATAGCGGGTTGATATTTCATTGAAAAAAGTGAAATGTTATACTTATTTCAGAATTTTGTTTAGTTATAGTCATTTCAGGGGGTGGTTTTGGGTTAAGGGTAGGAGCCCTAAAATCGGGACAAGTATTTTTCGAGAGCCTAAAAATAGTGGGTTGATATTTCATTGAAAAAGGTGAGATGTTATACTTATTTCAGAATCTTGATAAGTTAAAGTGATTTTAGGGGGTGGTTATTGGTTAAGGGTAGGAGCCCTAAAATCGGGTCAAGTATTTTTCGAGAGCCCAAAAATAGTGGGTTGATATTTCATTGAAAAAGGTGAGATGTTATACTTATTTCAGAATCTTGATAAGTTAAAGTGATTTTAGGGGGTGGTTATTGGTTAAGGGTAGGAGCCCTAAAATCGGGTCAAGTATTTTTCGAGAGCCCAAAAATAGTGGGTTGATATTTCATTGAAAAAGGTGAGATGTTATACTTATTTCAGAATCTTGATTAGTTAAAGTGATTTTAGGGGGTGGTTTTTGGTTAAGGGTAGGAGCCCTAAAATCGGGACAAGTATTTTTCGAGAGCCCAAAAATAGTGGGTTAATATTTCATTGAAAAAGGTGAGATGTTATACTTATTTCAGAATCTTGATTAGTCAGAGTCATTTTAGGGGGTGGTTTTCTGATAAGGGTAGGAGTCGTAAATTTGGTCAAATTTTTTATGGAGAGCCTTCAAGTTGAAGATTAATAATTATTAATAAAAAATAGCAATTATTATTAGAAAAAAAAAAAATTGTTAGGGTTTTTTTTGGGGGGTGGGTTTGGGTAAGGGATGAAAACTAGCATATGAAGATAAGTGTTTTTATTGATTTTATTGTTTGTAGAATAATCATATGTACTGAAAACACGAATTTTTTTTATTTTTTGTGACCCTGTTATTTGCATAGGGGTGGTTTTATGGTTAAGGGATGAAAGGGGTTGGTCATGTATAACATTTTTGAAGAGCCCTAAAAAAGCCCTAAAATCTGACGTGTTTGTTTTTTTATATTTATCATTTTTTCTGTCCATGGGGTTGTAGCTTGACGTCAAGCTGCAACCCCCGAAAAAAATAGCCCTAAAAAAGCCCTAAATTCTCACGTGTTGGAAATTTGAAATTTCGTTTGCGGGGGTTGCAGCTTGACGGACCTGTTTTTTTCAAAATTGACTTTTTGACGGTTAGACCCCTCTTCCACGCGCGGCTTCAATTACTTTAAATAAATGTTACCGATTTATAATTATAAATTTTTATAATAATTACTTTAAAACTAATTTGAGTCATATATCGAAAAGATATCGTTAATAATTAAAATAAGCAACTGATATAGGAATATTGGACTTTAATTTTTAATTTTAATGTTCTACTTTTCTTCAAATTAAATACTTCATTTAATCAATCAATGAAAATACATTCATTTTTCACCTTTCAAAGGAAAGTTAAAATTAATAAGAAATTAAATTCATGTGACGTAGCTTTAAGATTTATGAGTTAGTTAATGAATTAAAAGTGACAAGTTGGATAATTTCGTATTTTTAGCTAAATCATTAAAGTTATAAATATTTGAAATAGAAACTATTCATTATAATTATGAAATTTGAGTTCAAGAAATATAGATTTGATTATCTACATTTTAGAGAAGTATTTTAAACTAAAATTATATTTTAAAAGAAAAATTTTGAAAATTTAATTTATCTAATATTAATTAATATGATTCTTGTAACTTGATAAGTAATTTGTGGAAGCTCGTGGATTTCATATAAATCCCCTAAAAGTTGTGACTTTCGCGGTTATATCAAGGGTCTCGCTCTCGTGCTTTACTCTGAGTTTCCAAAGTAACTTCGCATGTATATTGTCCAGGTTAAAATTTATATTGTATGAAACTCACCACGAAATGTATGGAAACTTGTCTCAAGTGAACCAAAGATTAAAAAAAAAATAGAAAAAATTGTTGCATAAATTATTAAATCTTATTCTTTGAATTCTTCTAAAAAGAAACAGAGTTGTTCACTAAAAAACATTAAAATAGTAGGATTAACTGTTGGACAGTAAATCTTATTTAAAAACTCTAGAATTTCAGAATTTGTTGGTTTTCTAAAATAATAATGAATTATTATGTCTGTTTGTCTTCTACAAAAAATAAGAGATAAGACTATTCCAACTAAATTCAAAAGTAAACACTAAACTGTCCTTCACGTAGCCGATATGTAGATACTGCGCCACAGTCTTTCCAAACGTAAACACTACTTGCTACACATTTTTCAAATGTTAAGGGTGTTGCAAGAAACTGCATAATCGCGTGGACAATAGTTTTTTGGTAACTTATTTTCTCAAAACTAAAAATATATTTAAAAAAGGTTCTTCATTTTTATCGAAATATTAAAAAAAAAATATTATGTTTGATCCTAAAAATGTTTCTACCAAACAAAAATTTTTGAAACAATTTTTTGCAAAAGTTATTGCAAAATGAAAATATTTAACACTTTTTAAATAGAAGCTTATATCTCTTAAATGAGTTTTCCGATTTAAGTGTACCTTAGATAGAATGAAAAGGCATAAAACAGATTGCCACTTACAGTTCGAAAAATTAAAACAAAATAGTTTCATAATTTGTTTATAAACAATTAATTTTTTTCAATGTTCCGGATCTTTTAAAAATCGGAAAAAGATATTTAAATAGGTACACTTGAAACTCTAAGAAATCAAAATCTATTGAGAAAATTGACGAGTGCGAGGAGCGATTATTTTTTGGGGCCTTCCATGAGAAATTCGCTCTATCAAAAATACTCTATTTTTTAGTTTTTTGTTTTTCTTTAGTATTTTAGGCGTTAAATAAGTATGCCTAAAAGTTTCGCAACATTTTTAATCACTTATTTAGAAACCAAAATACCATCAAATGACGAAGAATAAGCAATAAAAGCCATATGAATTTCTCATGGAATGCCCAAAAAAAAATAGCTTGTCAATTTCCTCAATGGATTTTGATTCCTTAGAGTTTTAAGTGTACTTTAATATCTTTTCCCGATTTTTAAAGGTCCAGAAAATAAAAAAAAATTAATTGTTTATAAACAATTTATAAACATTTTATGAAAAAAAATTTCTTTTTTAATTTTCTAACTGTAACTGGAAGTTTATTTTATGCCCTTTGATCCTATCCATATATTTGATGAAATATAAGCTTTTATTTAAAAAGTGTTAAAAATGTTAATTTTGCAATAACTTTTGTAAAATATGTTGAAAATTTTTTTCGTTTGGTCGATATATTTTTATGATCAAATATAATATTTTTTTCAATATTTCGATAAGAAAGAAGAATCTTATTTTTTTATGCTGATTTCCCGAATTTTGACCCAAAAGTTAAAATGGAAGTATTGTAATTTTTCAAGATCTATACCGACTCTATAAAAAAATTGTATTTTTCTCACATTTAAAATAATTTATTATTAACTTACAAATTACCAATCAAAATAATAATTGAATTTTTGACACTAATTGTTTATCTGAGATCATGTTTTTATTTTATCATACTCTCTAAATCTGAAATAGTTAAAAACTACTATTTTAACAGTGAAAACTTGTTTACCATTTCAACACGGAAGAACTTTTGGTTTTAATAGTTAATATTATAATATGTATTTTTACAAAATTTCGATTGTAAATCAGGATATAACTGTAAAATGGTATTTTATACTACAGGACTAGAAGAATATACTTTTTTAACAGTTAATATTTATATTTTTTAAAATTAAAATTTACTATTTAAAACTGGAAAGATTGCTTTTTTTAAAAGGAAAATGAAACTAGGAAAAAGTATAATCTAAAAAAAATAATTAAAATTATTGAGCCAGTATCATTTTGACACATGACTTAATTTTAGATTGTTATATTGTACAGAATGGAAATGTTATTTTGTACAACTGCTAAATGATATTTTGTACAATTTTGAAAAATGAATTTGTTATTTTGTACAATTCTTTAAAAAAGCTAAAATATTGTACTTCCAATGTTTTATTGCTTTTTTAAAAAATTGTACAAAATAACAAATTCATTTTTCAAAACTGTACAAAATAACATTTAGCAGTTGTACAAAATAACATTTCCATTCTGTACAATATAACAATCTAAAATTAAGTCATGTGTCAAAATGATACTGGCTCAAATTATTTAATTTTTATTAAATAATAATTTTTATAAAAATATTTACAAAAATAGGTTAAAAATATTACTATATTCAATAGGAAGCAACAATAAAATAAGTTCATCTTGAACATCTTACTATTAAAAAGATTATATTTCAAAATAATGCTTTGTTGAAATTCCATTAACTATTGGAAAATTGGCGGCCATGACAGTTTAACCGTTGTGCGCGTCTTGTCACTGTTGATTTGCTTATTCGGATTATATAATTTCTCTCTTAAAAGAAACGATTAAATCATTAACGTTATCGTAAAGTGGGTGAAAAATAACACAATAAATACGTTCTACGTGATAGTTTTATTCAATATAAACCGGTTATATCATGTAAAAACTTTTAAGTGAATTTTGAATTTGGCGGATGTCAAACTTCAACTATTGTTCACAGATGGAAACTTGTGATTTTTGTGGATTTTTCTCAAAAGTGGTAATGTATTATGTCGATTAGTATATAAGAAAACTTTTCCCTTCAAACATTATATGTATTGTGCGATTCGTTAAGCATATATTAGTGCGTGCGTATTATCGTTAGTGTTTAGGTTATGTTAGGATTTCGTTTGTGACGGTGATTGTGTTTATATGTATAAAAAAGTGTTAAAAATATATGGAATGTCAATTACCACAGGTAACCTACAATAATATAATAATCATGAAGATCGGTTTATTTGCCTTTTTATAGGAATTACTTATTAATCTCGATTTTACTAATTCCAAAACTCAATAGCAATTTTCCCAACAAAATGGCGATTCAAGTTTCTTTTAACATTTCCTATCGAAAATAGTAAATATTAAATAGAAATAGTAAATTCTGAAAATATAACGATATATCCTGGTTTCCTATCGAAATTTTGTAAAAATAAATACTATAATATTAAGTATTAAAATCGAAAGTCTTTCCGTGAAATAGTAATTTTTTAAAAATACTGTAGTATTTAAAAAACTACTAATTTAATTAGTCAAAGTAATTTTAGGTTATGTTAAACTACTAAAAGAATTAGTAGATTTTTATTTGCTAATTACAATAGTAATATTTTTCACTATTTAATTAGTTAAATTTGACTGCTGAATTAGTAGTTTTTGACTGATTCCGATTTAGAGAGTATTACTGTCAATTATTTAATTTCTTTTTTATAAAAACTTTTTAAACCATAAAACATTTCTAGACTAAAATTGCTTTTAAAAAATCGTTAAATTATGAAATATATAATCTTTTCGAATCGTATATATGGAAATCCGGTAAAATATTTTTACAAAGTAGATTACCTTTCGATATTCAGTTGAATGCCTAATATTACTGAAATTTTAATTCTCTTTTATTTTATATGAATTTCAAAGCTTAAAACAAATATTTCAATGTTATACACAAATTCAAAGGGAGTGGGCAAAAAAACCCCTACTTTCGTTTATTGTTGATTAACGTTCATTCAGCGAAAGAGATTTTTAAAAATAGTGTTAATTTAAATCACTTAATTTGAGGAAGAAAAAGACAAAGGCATGTACTTAATAATACACAGTTGAAGTAGAATAAAGCATATTTTTGTGAGGGTGGCGGACTAGAGAGGGGGGAAGCAAGGTTCCACGCATGGAGAAGCGCAGTCCCGCGCGATCCTTCGTGAAGTCAACACGGCTGTTCGAAACACGGTGTCAGTTTGTATACGTGTTACTGACATTAGATTATTTAACATTCCTTAAGTTTAATCAACATTTCTTATTTCAAAAAATACTTCCCGGTTAGTAAAGATTAAATAAATTCAGTGCCGACGATTTTTAAAATTATTCTTTTTCGTTTTAAATTCGTGCAAAAAAGTAAACGTCAAACTAACCAAAAACTTAGTAAAGTGATAGAATTGTTTCTAATTTCAGGTTTCTATTCAGATTGTCTTTTATGTAGTGAGTGATTATAGTGTGGAAAAATCCTGACAAAAAGTTGAGTAACAATTGAAAAAGAAACAATGTGTTTAAAAGTGTCAACAATGTGTTTGCCGGCTTTTCTTTTTCTGTTGTGCATCGCAGGAGGAGAGGCATCGAGTGAGGGTATCAAGAAGAAGATTGAAGATGATTCCGATTTGTCTCAGGCAAGAATCTTTTCAGTAATTACAATAGATGTTAAATATAATAGGTCACCCATTTCAAATTTCAATTTTCACGCTTAGCATAAATGATATGGTAGGTTAGGACAGCTGCTCCTTTTTCTTTATTCCGTTTATTAACAATATTTTTAACTATTTTCTCTTTCTATTGATTATTTAACTATTATTATTATTCTTTATTCGTAATTATTATTATTTTCTTTAAAATCATATTCAAAATTTAATCAAACTTAGAAAAATATTGTCATTAAGTATTTCGTTTTTTTTATATTTTATTAATTTTTTTATTTAATACATTTTGTTTTAACAAAGCAATTATTGTTTGAAAGTGTTAAATATTAAGGCATATAATTTCCTTTAATTTTAGGGGATTATTTTAAAAATCTGTAATAATTAAAAATAATTTTAAAATAATTAATTATTAGAAATATCTTGGCTGAATTTTTGCTTCCGCAATTAATTAAGAACTAATTTATTTGTGAAAAATACTGACATTTTTTGTAGAATATTTATTTTCACAATTTTCATTTAATTCATATTTTATTCAATACAATTTTATATGTTATTCTCAATAATTAAAAAAAGCAAGAAACCAAAAATAAAATATTTGCATATACATATAAGGGTCACAGACAAACTGCCTAAGACACTTTTAGTATTTTGCAGTTACCCTTTTGGGAATTTTTCTATGATCCATTTTTTCGTAACTGGTCCAAGAAAATTTCATGAAACCCTCTTCCACCCCAAAGTATCTTACGAAGTTTGTGCGCAGTCCGTTTATCAGTAAAAACTAAGCTCTAAATATTGAACTTTCTTCTTTCAGAATCATGATTCAAACTTTATAAACCTTTTTTTTTTAATTTTGAGTACAATGAAATTATTAAGTATACGTTTAATGTCAAGGTGAGTGCGCTTGACTAAATTACAAGGGCGAATTATTTTTGTGATGCTTGGTTTCTTTTTCCTCTTTTCAAACTCAGAAATCATTTCCTGGAAGTTATATATTTCAGGGAAAGAGTGACTGGCAATTAATAATATTATAGTGATGATTTCTAACTTTAAAAGGACACGCACAATTTGTGTGATTCAAAATAAAATAATAAACATTTATTTAATTTATGAATTAATTATTTATGACAAATATAAAAAAATAATACATGCTTATACCCTGACAGAAAACTATAAGAAATTTAAAAGCAAAAACATTAAAATAAATCGCTTCGGAATTAAAAAATATATTATTATTGTTTTTATTAACAATAATATTAACATCAAATCATGTCTTCCCTGTAAATCAGATTTGGAGTGCAGTTTTTAATAATATAATCCTTCAATGGATTATAATTATTTTAATCCTCGATGGAATAAAGCGTTGTATTTTGATCCATTTTGGTTTTTAAATTATACCTTTTAATACATAACAATCTTTTATCAGACTCTTCGATATGTCTATATCGATGACACAATATTCCTACAATATTCTTATCGATAATCAATTATTATTGTTCATGTAGACAGGCTCTTATAATTTTAAAAGACTTTCCATTTATGTCTTTTTTGAATATATAAAAAAGTTATGAAATTACTAATTTTTAAATGATGTGCAAAAGCAGAAGTTATGAAATTAAAAGCTTCTTACGAATCAATAATTAACTAAAATAAAGTTTCTACTGGGATATAAATTTGTAACAAGATTTTAATAATCTTTTTAATAATTCATTTGTCTCTAAAGTATTAAAGTATTTCTAATACAGTTATACTTGAAAAATCGATTTTTGATGGATGTTCTTCAAATTGTTATTTTAAAACGTTATTTTATTTGTGCCTTCTAGCTGGTTAAAATTTCAGTACCCCTTGCGATGCTAAAATTGAGATATCCAGGTTCAAAATTCCAATCATGTATGAAAATGATAAAAAATTTGGAATTTTGAACCTGAATATATCAATTTTGAGCATCACAAGGGGTACTAAAATTTTAACTAGATAGAAGGCACATATAAAATCATGTTTTATCACAATTTAAAGAAAATCGATCTAAAATTCTTACATACATGTGATAGAGTATGACGTCATTAAAGGCAAAACTAATCAGTAAATTTTCTCTTAAAATACTGCATATCTTGTCACAAAACTTTATATAAAGGATTATTTAAAATGTCATTAGAAAGACTTGTCTGATCCGAGTTTGTTTCAATTTTGTTTTGAGATAAATTTTTTAAAAAGTTTTTGATTTTAAAAGTTCAAAACAATTAATTTTAAGCGAAAATCCAAACAAATTTGGGTCAGGTAGACCTTCTTACTAAATGGTATTTTAAGTAATTCTACAAATTTTAATGACAACAAAATTGCAGTATTTTAAGAGAATAAAGATTACGAACAAATTTTGCATAATACCCGTGACGTCATTCCCTAGATAACATCCCCTTAAGGAGGTTCTATCGTAAATAGAATTAACATTATAATTTTAGTCAAATTTGGTCTACTGGTAGATAATGGTTTTATAATGATGCAGTTAAATTTTTGAGATCTCAAGGTACTTTTGAAAAATATATAAATATATGAAAATATATGACAAACGACTCAATTCCCATAAAACTCAATGTTAAATGTTAAAAACAAAAACCCACATAACTTTTTTTTACAAGTACCTTGAAGTCTAAAAAATTTAACTGCATCATTATAAAACCATTATCGACCAGTAGACCAAATTTGATTAAAATTGTAATGTCAATTCTTTTTACGATAGAACCTCCTTAGGGGTATGTGATGATAATGCAAAATTTGTCCGTAAACTTTCTCTTAAAATACTGATTGTTTTGATACCAAACTTTGTAGAATTACTCAAAATACCATTCAAAATGTCGCTCTGACCCAATTTTGTTTAATATTTGTCTATAAACTAAATTTTATTTAAATTCATTAAATTTTAAGAATTTCCAAAATCCCTGAAATTGAACAAAAAATTATTTTAAAGACAAAAATGAAATAAAATTGGGTCAGAGAGACCTTTCTAATGGTATTTTGAATAATTTTACAAAGTTTGGTATCAAAACAATCAGTATTTTAAGAGAAAGTTTATGGACAAATTTTGCATTATCATCACATGCCCTTAAGTGCAAATAAAAAAATAAAAATTGATTTATTTCTGCTTTATAATAAAAATAAGTAATAAATGATCAATATTATTATTATTGTCATATTCATTCAAAGAACTTGATATTACTGATACCGAAAAAAAGATTAAATTAAAAAAAAACTTAAAATTAAATTTGATATTCATACAAACGTAATTGATACTTTTTTCTGTTATAAATACCTATATATATTCTGGCAAACAATAAAAAAGTAATGCTTTTAATGCATGTGTCATTTAGCACTCATTAAAACTTGTACTTCATGCGTATTTTCCGCTTCTAAAGTTCTTCTCATGAATAATTGTGAAACATAATAAATCAGCAGCAATTGTATTTACTCATTTCAACCGCATACTCCATTTCATAAAGGTATTGTTTATTGCCAAACTTATAATTCATAATGTGATTCAAAATCAAAATCTGAAATACATAGTTTTATGTAAATAATCCTTGGTCAACAATCACCTAGTGTTAAATAGAAAACTCTTGATTCATTAATTAGAATTTACTAATTCAATAATAGCCTTACTAAATGAATAAGTAGATTATTTTATTATCAATTAGTGGTTTTTGACTAAAGATTATTCAAAAAAACTTTATAATTTATTTAATGAACGTATCAGTGATGATAAATTGTCCCCTTATTGTATCTAATCCTTCAATTAGTCTAAAGTGATTAAGATTTAAAAAGTAGAGTGTGCTTCTGTATATGCACCACAATCATTAAACTATTTTAAACATAGATTTTTTGCATTTTCTAACGATTAACAACAATAATATACATGTAAATTTAAAACTCTATCATTTTAAAATTACAAATTGTTTCACTTTAAAAATTATTGATAGGTATTATTTTCATGGTTTACTTGAATAGAAGTTGTCTCAATATTTTCGATGGAAGAGCAATCGATCCCAAAACTTGTTGCTAGAACAAAAAGTTAAGCTTAAAAACTTAACCGTTATTTTTATTATATAAAGTTTTGTCTATTATAAAATATTCTTCAATTCAAAATCCAAGTCACTTCTTTTTACTGATTATTAGCCAAGTAAAGCTAAGAATTTCTCATTTCATCTATTTTTAGAAAAAAAATGTTACATAAGTCAACATTTTGTAAAATCCTGGCGATTTTATTGTACCACGATTCATCTGGAAGAAAGTCATTTAGTCGAATTCGATCTTTTTCTTAAAGAGCCTAAAGGTAACTTTTATCGATCACATTCACGTAAAGTGGAAACCATTGGAGTTTCATCGAAATCGTTCTAAATAGTTTATATTAAGACTTGTCTCTATAAATACATTCTTCAATGTATTTTCTTATCAGGGCACATTTATTATTAAATTTTTTGCCAATTTAATTTGGAATTTGTCAATTAATTAGAATTCTAAATATAATTAAATAAAGACAATTTAGTTTTTAGATTTTGGTTTCGTAACTTTGTTAAAAAAATGTTTGCCTGTATATTACAACTGAATGAATGAGATTAATTTCTTGGTCTTTTACTCCCTCCAGAGTTACGTCTCTCTTCTTATCATCTTTCTCGCTTCTGAACCGGATATTTTTAACAAGCAGTTCATGCAGAGACGAAACAATATAGGTATGTGTTTCGTCCACAAGCTACTGCAAACTAAACAATTTCTCACAGAAAAAAAGTAAACAAAATCCTAAACTATTTCAAAAGAATTTAAAATAAAATATAGTTCTTGAAATTTCAAATATTTTAGTCTTTTATGAAAAATATCAAATTTAAATCAACACGTTTATTTTCTTTAAAAGCAACTAATCTTATTTAATTTTATTGCTTAAAATTATGTTATCTCGTTTATTAAGTTTATCTCTTCATGTAATTTTTACTTTTAATTGGAATATTCATTCTTTAAATATAGTCTGATATTTGCTTTTTGGATATAAGAAGCGAAAAAAAGACTAAAAAAGTGTTTCGTTTACAAAAGCTTTTGAAGTATTGTTGGGGTTTGATATTTATTATATATAACACAATATATGTATGCATAAGCACGAAATATTAGATATTGATCTATCGATTCTCCCCCACAAAATAAAAATTCCAAGAATGAAAAATAAAATTCTTCCACTTCCTTTGCCTGAAAACAGTTACTTGGAAAAATTGGAACAAACTTCAGTTTCTGATATTATGTACAAAATTTACAATATACAGTTTTAAATCAGAGAAATGTTGAAAATAAATTTTATGGTTTTGGCTTTTTTATCGTTTTGTACTTCTGTTTAGTTTACATTTTTTATTAAATATACTGAGCAATAGAAAAGAGTTTCAAATATTTTTGTTTTTTTTAATAAATTACTGTCGTTTTATGTGCTTGATAGATTGTAAAAAAAAATTGTTATTGTTGATCTGAATATTGTAAAGATTTTATTTCTCCTTAATTCTTAAAAGTGTAGTAAATAAATAGAACAATTATGATTCAATAAAAAAGAATTGCTCTTTTATCAAAAAACGTTAAAAACTTGACCATCATATATTATCACAGGCTCCTTAAACTCTTAAAAAATAAAAGCTCAATGAAAGATAAAAAGTGGTATTTTTGCTGTAAAATTCTGCCATTTAAGTAGAAAATTTACAAGAATCTTTAGCATTTACTAGACGAGCTTTGAAAGACTATAATAATTTTTCAGAAGCCATGTGCGCCAGCGGCGATACTTTTAAAGCAGCACATTATTTCCTCAATTTTTTAAATTTCTGCCTTAGTCGTGATTGTTTTTTTAGAAAGCGTCTGCATGAAAGAAATTCCTAAAGAACCAGAGAGAGAGAGAAATCTGAGGTAATTTACCTTAGAGTTGAAGATTAGCAGTTTTTAAGTTTCCTTTTTCGGCAAAAAAGAAGGCTAGATAATGTTCTATATATGTTTTAGCCGAAGTTTTAGCTTATCATATATAAATTTATATGCGCGTACATAGTGTATTATTTACTATATTTCAGATTTTTAAAAGACTGAATATAATAGTGTATTGATTGCTTTATTCGTTAACCCAAATAATCAATTTTCATTTTTACTTTTCTTATTAATGTGAAGAACATGGTATTTTTGTAAATTACGACATCT
Source organism: Ganaspis brasiliensis (assembly GCA_037103525.1). NCBI lineage: Eukaryota > Metazoa > Arthropoda > Insecta > Hymenoptera > Figitidae > Ganaspis > Ganaspis brasiliensis. Next base: position 1,190,200 of record JAZKLR010000205.1, on the reverse strand, counting down.
CCGGATCAAATCCATTCTTCTAATAATAACGACCAAGGTAGTTTTGTATTTTTTTTCACAGCTGCAGTATCGCTTTCTAAAGAATCCTTTGTGGTTTTCGAGTCTACGTCTTCAATGTAGCGTCTTTATTTCAGTTTTTCGATATAATGCGACGCAAGCAAGGATGTAATATAAATACAGAAATATTCTTAAACATTTTTTAAAATATGTTTTTCAAAAAAAGGTCGATTTATTATTTTTAAATCTTGTTTTAGTGAAAAATATAGAAACTTGTAATAGTTGCCGTGAAATTGTTTTTAAATGTTTTTCGAAAAATCCTTTTAAGTAAATATGTTTATAACAAAAGATTTATAAGCATCGTGTGGCATTAATATTAATTTAGACTCTTAAGAAGAGTATTAAACATTCAATGCGTGGATCTTGTATGCGGGAATCTTGTCAACCAAGCGTTTTGGGAAGAGTGAAACACAACAATATGTTGTATGAACATAAGATGCGAATTGCTTTACTTATCAGCAAAAATGCATTGACCATCGAATCAAATTTTTACTTATGCACTGTTTTTATTCATTTTATGACAGGAAGTTGTCAATAAAATAGATAAGGATGTAGTGTTTACAATCAGCAACCATAGCCTGGGGCTACTACGAAAACGAATATTTTTAATCCCTTTTTTTTTGTTTTTATCGAAAAAAAAGTAATTTTGTGCTTTTCCTATATACAGCACATTCAATAAACATTTTACATTTCGATATTATCCATTTTTCAGTTTTTACATGTTTTCTTTGATACTAAATTGATTTTTGTACCTAATATTGCGTTAATTTCAAATTAAAGTCACACAAATTGTTTAAAGTGAATAATTGATACCTACTTTGAACTTTAGTGAGAATTTTATTGTCTCTTTAAATTCTAGAGATACCAATATAGCAATTTTTAATTAAACCGCCCGGAACAAAAGAGATGGAATTGTGCCCTTAATATACGAATTCGTTTTTAAACATTGATCTGTGAACTGGATTTATAATTAAATTTTAAAGTTCTTTGTGTTTCTGTTTTCTGTATAAAACATAAAAAATGTATTGCCTATAAAAAGGATGTGACAGCTCTTTTTATATAAAAATGTTAATTTTTTGTTTATCTATAAAGTATAATTTCTTAAAGATACTTCAAGTTTATACATTATGATAGATTCTATACTGATCTCTTTGCAAGTTTAAAAGTGTCAAACGAAAATGATTTATTCACTCTAAAGATATCCTAAAACTTTAATATTGCAGGTATATCAAGCTTTAAGTTATTATATTTTGGAAACACTGGGAAACCTGGGAAAGACGATTAGATTAAACTTTTCTCATATCACTTTTTGCCAGATATTTTTTCAAATTAATAAATATATTTTTCTATGATTTGTAAAAAATCTTTTTCCCCACAAAATAAACCATCATTTATTAAAATCGCAAAAGCTTTAGAAATTTTATAAAATCGATATAGTACCTATAGACGAAAGTGCTTTAATAAATATTTTTTGTAGGTTTCAAATTTCTTAAAATACCTAATTTTACTGAAATATTTCAAACATTTCAGCACTTACTCTTATTGAGTTGTGTGAAGGATTTAACACTTTGTCATTTGTCCTTTAATTAAAGCGTCAGATGCATAAAGAGTAACGACGCCATCTAGCATTTTTATAAGTAATTTCTACAAACGCTGTTGAATAATTTTCGCCTCCGTTATAGGGTCCTTAGAAGTTAGGTAGCTCTATTGTAATGCTTGCATTGTGTTCTATAAGAGGCCTGTGCATCTTTCCAAGACATAATATAATGCTTTACATTATTGCACACTCATACATATTTACTTACGACTAATACATTAATATAATATTAATTAATAAAAAGAATTTTAATTGATAAGAACGCGAGCGACTTCTAGTTAATTGAACATACTGTAATATATATTGTATATATATCTATAAATTTATCAAGAAGGATTGAAGTAGAAGTAACATGAGCCACTCAGGATCATTAACATGTGACTTGCATTTTGCAGTCAGTAAAACAAATATAGCATGCTCGAGTAAATTAATCCGTCGTCATCACTCACGTGCTTGGTATTCGTTGTCGGCAATTAGTCTAAAGCTGCGGGTTTCTCGTATATAAGAAAGAAGAACTGAAAATAAGTAAAAAAAAGTCAGACATAGTGTATACTAAACGGAAACTAAATTTTAGACTGGAGACGAATTGATGGAGGGAATGAATGTGAAAGATGTAGAAGATATAGGCTTATGTCATACTTACATAGTTCTGAAGAGAGATCAAACGGCAATTAAATCAACTTACTACTCCTACTCTTGCTTACGCAATATTATTGTCCAAATGGTCCAGATAATTTTAAAAACTGTTTAATAAAATTTTCATTCAATCCAGTTTTGCTTCTAAAGTCCAAATAAAATTCTCTGTGCAAATCAATATACGTTGATTGATCCATATTTGCTGTCTATACACTGTAAATAAAAAATTTTAATTAGTGCAACAGAGATTTGAAATCAGAATCACTTTTTGTTATTGGGTTTTTTTCATATAGAAAAACGGTGCTAATTTCAGTATAGTGTTGCACTAATTTGAAAATGTTTTTTCATTCTGATTTGTAGACTATACATATATATATAGATGAAAGAACAAATCATGGTTTAGAAGGTGTCGTCCTCAATTCGTATGCGTGACAAGAGAATGCATCAATTCTCCATGTTTTACTGTTGATAGTGTTGAATAAAACGTTTATTGCGTAATCGCATTTTTTAACTCACAGTTTACATACGCGCCCCACAGAATTATAGGCAGAGCAACGAGACAATTGATGTCTTTCCGCGAAAGATGGTCTCTGTGTGGCCTAGAATGTTCTATATAAAACTGTTTTTGTGGATGACTTTAATTGTTAAAATTAGAGCTCATGATATGAGTTATGAAGAGAGTGCGATGATGTAAATTACTAAATCAGCAATGAATATAGCTATATGCATAGGTTTCATATTGTCTCTAATCATTTGGAATTTCATCTTGCATCATTTTAAAATGCAATAGAATGAAACAAATTTGGTACATTTTACTTGAATACAATCTTATATTTGTTTTGATATAAATTAATGCTAAAACATAAATAATAGCAAATCATTAAAGTTGATTCATTGAGTAATTAAGAGTGCTATTATCTTCAGATTTAATTCAATTTTTAAAATTCCTTTAAAGGGTAATTTTCAGATATGTAATATTTCGTGTTCATTTAGTATTTGCGCCATGAAAATAGCATTCATTTGTTCGAGTGAACTTTGAATTATTCAAGGGACAGTGTTAACAAGCACAGTGTCAGAGCACGAGGAGGTGTAAGAGGAGATTAAACATGATAACCTCCTCAATTACAACTCAATGTTACCCTCGCTTCATAATTTATATATCGTTTCGTTCATATATATACAAGCAAAATATGATCCTCTTAATAGAAAGAAAGTAAAGAAGATAATTATACAGTTCAAATGAACCTCTTCTTCTAATACTGTGCTTATGTAAAGAATGGGTTTGTTAATGAGAACTAGAGAAAAACAAAAAAAAAAAAAACAAAAAAAATGGACAGAAAGATGACTAGATCAAACGAAGTTTTCTTTATTCGGTATAATAAACTGAGTCCAGCTTTGAATTATCTTCCTTTGTGTAGACAAAGCTCCACAAATTGCCCACCTTGCATTCTTTCAGTTCTGTCTTTCTGTTGTAGACTCTTTTCTCATTTGTCGTTAATTGGAAGAATAGAATATACAGATTCTTATGTCCTCTAAAAGAATTTTTTCTGTGACTTGTAATCTGTATAGATCTTGAGATAATTTTTAATTGGTTTATAACTTTGCAATTAATAACTAAGAATTAGTCATACCGCTTACATTTATTTAATGAATGAATTAGTGTTGTTGAATTAGTCAAAAATGATTAATTCAAATTTACAGAGTACGAATCTCATCACGATTACACATTTTATTATTGAGGCTCTATCTACTAAGTTGGTATTATTTATATCCAGATTTCATAAAAGTATTTGATATGGTTAACCGTGATATTCTCATAAATAAAATCCAACAATTAGATATACCTATTAAATTTGATTTACACTCTTTGAATCATATTTTATTAATAGAAAGAATATAGTTCATCATGCGGGTTTTCCTCTAATCCCTTTTCACCCACGTCAGCAGTCACACAAGGTTCTTGGATCTATAATTTTTTTAAAATACATTAACCCTCTGCCTACTCAAATGACTGTCATCGTCTAAAATCGTCTTATGAACGCCTAAATGGGGGCTATTGGATACTTATTGTATACAATATTAACAACTTTCTTTGCGCTCCTACACTTTAAAAATTTTTCTTATGAATTCGTTCGAAAAATGATTTTTCGACTCGAATTTCGATATTATTCGAAAAATTTAGAATAATTTCGAAACTGTTAGAAAATTTTTCGAAAAATCAATAAGATATTTAAATTTCCTAAAGTTTTCGAAATTTTTCGTATTGAGTTTGAATATTTTCTTCACTAAATGCTGAATATATCATAAGATTTAGAGAAATTTTCGAATTTGGGCGAGAAATTCAATTATTGGAAGAATTTAGATATTTTTTAACTTCAGTGTTAAATACAACTCAATAGGTAATTAGAAATTTTTCTTAAACAAATAAGCATTTTATGTATCATTTGCAAAATTATTATTATTTTTTTTAAATAACATTTTTAAATACAAATACATTTTAAATACTTAAGTGAAATTATACTAAAAATTTCCATTTCTTGATAACTAGGTTATAATCATTTTCTTTACAATTAATATATAAATAAACAAGTGAATAGTAATAACTTATAATAAATAAGTAAAAAGATAGAATAGTTTTGGTAAACTTAACAAAATTTCCATTTTCTCCACACGGAAAAATACTTTGTTATAATAAAAAGCCATTGTCGTTGTAATAATCGAGTAATAATAAAGAGAATTTTAACTTAATTAAACTATTTATCTTTTTGATTTATCAAAAACAACAAATTTATCGCGAACAAGTGCGAATTTTTAAAATATTAATTTTCAATATTAAAAAATGTTATTTAAAGAAAACAAATTATTTGATTAATTTGTTAAAAGTATTTTATTTATTAAAATTAATAGAAATTTATTTATACAATAAAAATGGTGTTAAAGGATAATTACTGCACCCAGAAGTAACGAAGAAAGCGTGTTATTATAATAAATTTGCTTTTTATATTTGTAATTGTAACTATTATATTTTAATATTAAATTAAGTCGCACTTCTGATGAATTTTTAAAAATCAAAAAATTTGTTTTTTAATAATTTTATTTTTATGCTTTATTACAAGTTTTAATATCTTTTCATTATTACACTGAGAAAATAAGTTGACTAAATACAACCAATTTTTGATTAAATTTAGCATAGAGAGGTTGTTGATATAGCACCTGCAAAGCAATTGATTGATTTTAGCAGAGCATATGCTCCGGTATCCTAAAAGTTTGATTGTCATCGCCGGTGTTTTGTTTGTTTTGTCCCGAGGAACCCTAACCTAGAAATAAAGCTGCTTGGCTAGAGGCTTATTTTCTCAGTGTATATAGGTAATTAAAAAACACATCGAATGAGCTATTTGCGAACCTTCTACTGTAATCCTGTTCCGAGTTATTTTTATAAAAATTAATTTTTTTATGTTTTTTTGCGTTTTATATAAATTTTATAAAGAATAATTTTTGCTCATTTTGTAGACAATTCAAAAATACATCAATTGGCCTATGTAATTTTCTTTTGCGAGCTAATAATTAAAACTTAGTGTTGTTTGTTAGTAATCTCTATGAAGTAGCAATGTTTTCAAAAAATGAATACCAAAAATTACTCACACCAAAGAAATACTTGATGTACGACTTGGCAGCGCTTTTCTTGTTTTCATATTATATTTCCAATTTTGTAATATTTCATAATTTTAAAAAGATTATATTTTATTCTATGGTCATGGTCACGTTTTTTTCCACAGAGAAAAAACAGTTTTACTTTCGGTAAAGAACCACTCCCCCTCAGGTTTTTTAAATGTTCGCTAATTTTTATTTTATATTATATTCAATAGTTTATTGAATTATTGATATATTGAAATTAACTGTTTAACATTAGTTGATAAAGAAACTTTTGCTCTTATATTTTAAAGCAGAGGTGTGGTCGACTTTAAGTTAAAAATTGCTTTACTGCATGTTAAAAAGTGTGATTTATATGGTAATCAAGTGAGTTTGTTAACCACTAGAAAATTAGCATGAATTTAATTTGTTACAAGTTACAATCAACCTGAAACATGTCAGATTCCTTTCGGACGCTATTTTGTATTTTTTTTTTAAATTTTTCAACTAAATAGATGAAATAAATTGGTTAAATAGGCATTCAAGATAAGTATTTAAAGTTTGAAAGATTTCTTAAGAACGTTTAGATTAAGTATGTACCTACTCTTTAAATTTGAAACAGCGAAAAGTATACAGGTGTTTTGAAACAGCGTATATTTTTTACCCTGATAGAAAATAGTTTCAAAATAGCTGTATACTTTGCGCTGCACGGAGAAAATTAACCTCACTCTAAAAACAAGTGTCTTATTTTGTCCTCACTTTTAAGACATTTTCAGGTGTCTTAATTTTAAACCATTGAGATAGTGTCTTAAAAATGCCTGTAAGACGCTTTCTAAACGTCTTATGTCTTAAAATTAGACACTTGTAAGACACCTGTTTTTACAGTGCTCTAACCGAGTTGTACAAATAGCTGTTAAAAGAAACGTATTTAAAAGCACATAAAATATAGTTAAAAGGAAATAAATAATACTTCTGTCACAATCGAGTTGAGATTCACAAAATGTAAGCAACCTTTGCATGTTCGAGAACAAACTTGTAGTTGATAAAAATTAAACCTTTTGAATAGCCACGGTAATCAAGTATGTTTTTAACCAAACGACAGTTAGCTACCATAACCTAGAAACTTGACAAATGTGAACAAAAACTCATAGCCGAATTCACTTGGTTAGAAATAAGCTCGCGCTTTGCAGGTGCTATCCTAACAGCTTCACTCAGTAAGCTTTAACTGAAAATTGGTTATATTTAATTTAATTTTCTCAGTGTACTAGAAAAAAGCGACTTTTCGCTGACTCATATTTGGAGAGTAAAGTTTTAAGAAATGCTACAAATGTTCAGGGCCAGGTCAAAGTTGTCATACGATTGTATGTTTACAACTTATATACCAATTAATTTGACGTGTCCTTAATCATCTTAATTAATCTTAAGACTTAAAATTGACTATTTGTGTTGTCGCAAATTGAATATTAAATTAGGCGCGTTTTCGTAGTTTGGTAATTCAACATCCTCTAATCAAGGTAGTTGTAATCCGGTATACATATATCTTCAGCTCTTGCAGTTCATGGTGTAAAGTAAACTTGTACACGTATTACCTATAAAGTTTTCTGAATTAATTCTTAATATTATCTGAAGACATAAATCTTCGTCAATTCTTTTTATAGCTGAAACCATTTTAAAAATCAACTTTTTGATGATGATTATTAGGTTGATTCTACATACTAATTACATTATTTTTTTTTATTATAAATTGAATTGCTATATTTAATTGTTGTAAAAGAATGTACATCGATTTTTCTGCCATCACTGATTCTGCAGAGAAATAAAAGGCAAAAAATATTTACTTACCTTTTGCAGTGATTTTAAAGTTGGATGGAAAATGAATAATTAATCTTCAGCATTCACGTAAAGTCCGGGGCAATTTTATAGCCAGGAGTAGCCAGGCTACTCTCATTCGTAAAATCTACGCGTGGCAAAGCTATTTTTCCTCTTTTTCCACTACAACAACGTTCCAATATTTGCAGCTGAATTGCGTTTGTTTTTAATTACTCGCCAGGGATTTGCGGTTGGTTTCACGTTTGTTATCTCGTCTATTGGTACAGACATTATGTCAATGCCAACGCCAGAATATTTCAATCTCAACATATTTTTAAAAGTAATTAAACAATTATGCAATTACTTATCGTTCTGCATTTTAAGTGTTCTTTATATTGATTTATAGAATATTATTGGTATTAAATATTGGTTCCAGGCACAAAAATTTAGTTGTTATAATACAGTCGGTTGTAATTTTTAATTTAATGCTAAGGGAGTTACGATTGCACCGACCTAATTAGATTCAGTAAACCGATACCAAAATCATATAAAGCTCTTAAGATACATTTATAATAAGATAGATTATAAATCTATCTCTGTTTACATTTCTAATTACAAAAATATTCTATCAATAAAATTGCAAAGATGTTTAATATATCAAATGAAAAAAGTCTTAGATTGGCTCAGAAGAAATTCTTCCTCCTGGTGCAATTTGTGGTAAGATTGATCGACCACGGAGACACATTGGTGGATGGACTGCGATTGGCCATGTCAGTGTGGGACATAATGGACAATTGGAAACGTCGCTTAACCGTTAAATAGTAGGTGCTTTAGCTTGGTTTTAGAACGGTAGGGACTGAAACCAGGCCGATTTAACGACAGGAAGTTAATGAATCTGTTATATGGGTTTGGATTTGCTCGATATTCAAGTTCCGGAATTCTTGATAGATTTATTTTTTTGTAAATTTGATTTTGATTCAAACATAATTCGTCATAATGTTGTTTGCATTAAAGTATAGGTATATTCAAATTGAAGCATCTTATATGTGGTTGTTTTGAAAAGAAACAACTTTGTTCTTACACAAAATCAAAAACTATGATTCAAAGAAAACCTGTAGGCACAGAAGTATAGGATTACTTAATAAACAGAAGTCGACTTCATGCCTCATTATGGTTATCATGTGTTATGGACATTTGTCAGATGATTTCAGACTGAGAAATTTAATACTTGACTCTGTGCGAATGAAATTGAAGGAGTAAGATGAGAATCGGAACAGGTTGTAAACGGATGAGAGTGGTGTGGAGAGTGAAGGGTTTGGTGGAAGAGAGCCTCTTTTCCCATAGGAAGCCAAGCAAGTATTTAACTTTTAACTACATCTGGGAATATCTATCTTTACTTTTCAAGTAAAACAGACTTTAAAAGAGCTGGAATGATGAAATACGTCTGCATTTAAAAAGACTTATTCATTGAAATAAGGCGCAATAATGTCTACTTTGCCAATAACAAAGTATATTCATTTATGTGTATCACTAACGAGTTTAAATAATTGAAAAAGATCTTAACAAAGTTAAGTTTAACTAGTTTATAGCTTAATTATACATTTTATTGGATCTCATATTTTAAATAATGTTATTAGACATTAGTTTTCATTTCGTGTCATTATCGGAAAATGCAGGTTTTAAACAAATTTGTTTTGTTCGTGTGTAACGGTTTTCAAGTTTTTGTTTAAAACGATGAAAGCTGGTGTAAATTAAACTTTAATACTTGACACGTGAAGAGCGAACAACAAGAAGTGCAGATGGAATTTTTTAAACTACGGTTTAAAATTTTCGGTGATGAGAAACGTGATCGATGACGGCGTGTCAGTGAGCCCATCGTTTCAACGCCACTGTTCGTTCTGATCCCCTCGAACGCAAAACTCGTGTGAAAACCAACCCATTTCCGAAACTCGTGGGTTAACTTCCGGTTCGTTAAACCGTAAAGAAGAAATTCCAGCTTTAGTAACATTTTCTAAAAGTAAAAAAATCTTTCTCGCCTTGCAAATTGAAAGCAATTAAACTTGGAAAGTTGATCAGTATTCTAAAATTAGTCAAGATAATTAAAACAGTCATTATTAAAATTGAGCATAAAACATTTTCTTTGTAAAGTTTTTTATTTATATTCTTAACATGATGCATTTGGAGTTATAAATATCAATAGAGAAAAATGTTTTTTTTTTTTGTTATATTTATATGTTATAATAACAAATTATTATTGTCTGTAATTTTTTTAATGTCCGGAATAATGTTCAATTGTTTTTCTGGATTATTTCAAGTGAAAAACAAGAGAATATCACTAGAGGTTTTGTATAATGGAAATTCTTGTAACTTCAAACCTGATTATTTTCTTATTTTCTTTTTATTATTTTCTTATATATATGGCAGTTTATGATACACTTGTCAAGAGCTATATTTTTACAAACTTTGAAAAAAATTGACCAAGAAAAATTTAATATTTATGTATAGTTGTCAATCATTTTTAAATAAATTAATGATGTTTATATATGTATATATTAACTGATGGTGTATACAAACTAAGTTATACACAAGGGGATGTATATACTCAACTGCATTTAGTTTGTTAAGTTCATTTCATACTGTGAACTTTATCATACTAAATTTGCTTAAGAGTTATCTCTGTGTAACAATGAAAATTACGTCACATTACGACGTGTTCCGCTTCAATAATATTTACTAACCGGTTCGGTCACCATGGGAACCCTAATACAAACAACATAAAGCTGCAATTCGTGTTTTGATTCTTGTAAACATGTATAACATTGTATTATACCACTGTTTTTTCACGCAGGTGCACGCAAATGTGTCCATTTTATTAGGGTAGTGCTATAGAAATCAATAATTACAACTATACGTAAATCTACAATTAACGCTATAAAATTATTTACGTAGATATTATATTAAATAATATTGATAATGGTCATTGCTGGTACTATTTAATTAAAATATGTTATTATTTTTATTTACAAAAAAAAAATTTTTTTATTCACCCAAGTCATTTATTTAAAAATACATATGATCTATTTAAAAACTATAACTTTATTTTTTCATCTAATTTCTTTTTTTTAACGTAATTTTGTTTTTCTGTTGCAGGTAAGGCCTATTATCAAAAAATTCAAATTGCAATAATGAATTGGAAACATTAAGAAATTGAGTAAGAAGGTGAGCTGTTGAAATTTTATCAGTAGCTTGTATGGGGAAGTAGCATAAGTATGTAGGAAAACAGAGTATGTGATTAGGATAATGTATTGTGATACACACATGTTCCTGCAATATTTACGAAAACCATATAACCAGAAAGTTAGAAACCCTTAAAGATAATGCGCCATCTTTCGAGTATCTTAGTGTTAAGAGGGTGCCATCGCCATCGTGAAGAAGCAATTTCACCAGTCATGTGGGTGTTTAACCTCACTTTCTAACATCTTTGGCACCAGCTCGGACATTCCAAGTCACGTTAAGGCGTTCAGTTTGCCAAGACGTGACTCTCTGTCTTCTAGCTTAATGAACATGATCAGGTCATCATTTTTAGTTTTTATATGGGTACTTAACCTCTTCTTTACTTCTCTTCTATTATAGTATAATTTGGTAAATTTTAAATTCTCTTATTATATCTTAAAAGAAAATGAAAAGAAGCAATTTCTTTTTCTTTTTTCATAATCTTTATATGTGTACGTCCACATGAAAAGTGCCCACTTTTGCACTAATGGAGTTATCTGTATGACCAAATTTTTCATTAAATTTCGAATATTTTGAGAGGTCTTGGACCCTTTTAAATGCTAAGCGAAAAATTAATTTAAAAATGTTTTATAGAAGCTTTTGAATTAAACCTAATTCCCGTTGCCAAATTGGGGGCAAAATTTTACAAATAAAAATTATTGAAACAAATCTTTGTAACATTAGAAAATCTCGGATCAGAAAATTCGAGAAACTCCGAAGCTTAAATTAAAATTTTCGTTAAATTGAACTTTAGGAAAGTAAGTCCTGAACTTGGCTGTAAGTCGCTTAGCTGTCCCAGAATGGCAACCCTCTGTCACCCCCATATCTTTTGGTGCGAAACCACTTTCTGTGGCACCCCAACCCAAAACCAACTATAGCATCCTTGGAATTCTTACAGTCAAGCTCAGGGCATACTTTCTAAATTTGAGTTTCAACTCAAATTTTCTGGTTAACCAGTGATCATGTCTGATAAAAAGGGTATAACAATAATAATCTCTCCACGTTTCAAAACTTGAAGTGAAGTTGGTTAGTTTTTATATTTATTCATCTTTATCTGTCCTTGTTTTAAAATCCAAAGTGAAGTTAGTCCCTGTCTTGTTTTTCATTAATATTATATATGAATTTTAATAATAATTTAGATTAATTTAAAGTGTCGAATAGTCGAATTTATTAAAAATTCAAATTACATTATTTGACTTTATTGGAAAAAATTAAAAAATCAAATACCGTTTAAATTATTCTGTAACTTTTTTTTAACTATTTTTGAAGTTCCGAAAATTTCATCAAGCTTGCTGCAAGTTTAAAAACTTCCAGAAAGGTTGCGGCAAAGTTGTAGCAGACTTAATAGTGTTGTATTTGTTTCAATAAAATAATATTTAGAATCCCTAAATACTTATTTATTTATTTTTATTGCAGGGATGACAGTGACAATTTTTTACTTTTACTGACTTTTTTAAAATTGCTCACTATTACTCACTTTTCTCACTATTTTGTTAAAACATCGTCAATTTTTTAATTACAATTTGCAAATACGTAATTTCTTCACCTCTTTTCAATTATTTTTGTCATTTTTAAAGTACTTTTGTCAACTCTAAAGTATTATTGTCAAATTTCAAGTATTTTTGTGATTCTGAATTTAATTTTTCCAAATATCAATTATTCTCTTCAGTCTTTAAATTATTGTCATAAATATTTAAATTTATTAGACAAGTTTTCTTTTACTTCTGGCATTTATTTTTCTATTATTTTCTCAACATTTCAATTATTTTTTTCTATCTTTAAATTATTGCCAAGAATATTTATTTTTATTTATATATACACCAGCTCTCAATTATTTATGCAATTATTCAATCAGTTTCTTAAAATTTTAAATGCTTGGTCAATTTTTCAAGTACAGTCTTTAAATTTTTCATTTTATGCATCAGTTATCAATTATTTTTTCAAATTGCAATAATTTTTCTTATTGTTCAATTATCTTCTTGTAATTTCAATTATTTTTGAAACTTTTCAATTATTTTTTTAAAGTTTCAATTGTGTTCTTCTAACTTCAAATTATTGTCAGGAATATCCAAATTTTCTACACAAGTTCAATTTACTTTCGTTATTTTTCAATTATTTTCTTCAAATTACAATTACTTTTGCTATTAATCAATTATTTTTGTCATTTTCCAATTATTATTTCCATATTTTTGTTCTTTTTGCCATTTTAAAATTATTTTTTACAAATTGCAATTATTTTATTCATTTTTTTTATTCTCATGAACTTTTAAATTTCTTACGCCTGTTTTCAATTATTTTCATTATTATTTTTATTATTGTCACGAATTTATTAATTTTTTTACACCTTTTTCAATTATTTCCATCAAACTATAATTATTTTTTTCATATTTGAATTTTTTTGACATTTTAAAATTATTCCCTTCAAATTTCAATTATTGTCTTCAAACTTCAATTAATTTCTTCAACTTTCAATTATTTTCCTTATACTTATAATATTTTTTTTTAACTTTACAATTATTGTCTATAATTTTTTAATTTTTACACCAGTTTTGAATTATTTATTGCAATATTTTAATTGTTTTGTCAAGTTTTCAAGTATTTTCTTCAAATTTTTAATTTTCTTAAAGTTATCATTTATTTTTGTCATTTCTCAATTATTTTTTCAAATTACAACTATTTTTGTCAATATTCAAATATTTTTGTCATTTTGGAATTATTTTCTTTAAAGGTCATTTTCTTCAATTGTTTTATTATTGTCATTAATGTATTAACTTTTGAAGATCAGTTTTTAATTATTTATGTCATTATTCAATAAGTTTCTTCACATTTTAATTATATCGTTAATTTTTCAATTATTTTATACAGTTTTTAAATTAATGTATTACATTTTTTATTTTTTTATATTTCATTTTTGAATTTATTTCTCTGTTTATATTAATTTTTTTCTAAATTTCAGTTATTTTTGTTATCAGCTGTAAAATTACCGATTTGCTTCTAAGGTCCCTTTTTTCGGAGCGCGTCACATATCCATTTTTTTGATATTTTTTTCAAGTTTTAATTATTTTCTTGAAAATTCTATTATTTTTTCAACTATTGTCTAAAAAGAGTAACTTTTACACCAGGTTTTATAATTTTTTATGTCAATATTCAATTAGTTTCTTTACATTTTACTTATTTCTTCAATATCTCTATTATTGTGCGAAAATTAAAATTTTTTATTACCAGCTTCAAACTTTTGTTTCAAATTTTAATTATTTTTGTCATTCTTTAATTATTTTTTTGTAACTTCAATTATTTTTTAACTTTTCAATTATTTACTTCAAATTCCAATTATTTTGTTTCAATTTTTGTCATCATTTTTTGATTTTTAATCAATTTTTCAGTTAATTTTGTTGTTTACAACTTTTTTTTCAAATTTAATTATTTTTGTCATTATTTAATTATTTTCTATATATTTCCATTATTTTTGCGATTTTCGAATTGTTTTCTTTCAAATATGAATGGCTATTCCTGCTGGCGCCCCCCATCCCCAATTTAATATCAGTAATATCAATCTCTATATTGCTTATTCACATTTTTTATTTAAAAAATTACTATTTACTCACTTTTTTAAATTAAAAAGTCTTTTTTTTCACTATTTTCAATCTGCAAGTCCACTGGCAGCCCTCCTTATTGAATAAATATTATTCATCGATTTGTTTTATTTATTATTATAGTTTAATTTCTAAAAAGTACGAAAAACTGCTCGCGTTATATTTTTAGTATTCTGAATAATTTAAAATATAAAATGAGAATTTAGATAGGGTGTAATAAGAAGAAAAGAAATCGGGAAAGAACAATGAAGGTCAAAAATCAGTTTGAAATAGATTATATAACTAGTTCTCTGTTTTACTATATTAATATTATTTAAGAGCATTTGTAGATGTGGGAGAGTATATCTGTGCTTCACATTTTGATCAACAAGTGACGAAATGTTGAAAGGAATGAAAGAAAAGTTTTTTTTAACTCTGTTGGAATTTTGTAAAACTACATTCCGCAATTCGCCTGGTGTTTATTCATCTATGTTGAAGGGCACGACCACGAAATATGTAGTGCTAGCAGGTTTGATGAAGCGTCTCACGGGAAAGATGTCGTAACTTTCGCGGAGCCACCTAAACTTAACTTTCTGCGTTTCGAAAACGGCTGTAGTGAAAAGGAACAAGTCACGTTTCCATCTGCCGACAAATAGCTAGTAGCGTTAAGCACGTACGACATAACCTACATCTTTGGGGAGGAACTGGAAATGAGAGTGTAGAACAGGGATGAAAATCGTTTCTCTTTTGTACATTGCATCGAATGCATTTAGAATTGGAAAAAGGGCAAGATAAATGGCTAAAAATAATTCTGTCATTTCCGCCATTAGTCCACTCTTGCAAATGCATAAAAGAAGTAATTTTATAAATTTATTGATGATTATAAATTGCTATACTTTAACTGTACTTTCAAATGAAAAATTATTTCTGTTTGCAATTAGAAGTGACTAATTTTTTTTTTTTTTTTTTATTATTGAATAGCGAATTATAAATTTTATCGGCAAACAGTTTTCGTAAAATACTCTTATCTCCGTTGATTCTGATTCGTTATAATCGTCGATAGAGGGTAACATATTTCTTCTTTTGCAATTACCCGCTGGGAAATACATAGATAAGCGAATGGTGCAACAGAATAGGATTTGTATATCATACAGGTACAGTACACCTTTGTGGTAAACCAATATTTCCTAACTCAAAAACTCGTAGAGCTCTTTTGCGTTATCTCCGTATTCTAGTAAAAGCTCGGAGAGTTTGTATGGACCACTTTATTCTCCAGTTGGTACACAACTCGTAAAATCTAAAACAAATCAAGAAACTTTTCAACAAAATTGAACAAGTCTGACAATTTTAAAAAGTTTTCTATCTTTCATATTTTTTGCTCCTTTTAAAATGCCATTTAACTACTTCGCTAGATAGATTAAAAGTTCGCAAGAAACTTACTTAAAGAAATTTATGAATTGAAACACTAATTGAAACATGATATTTTTATAGACCGATTCTTTTTTTTATTACTTTCTTTAAAACTTTTACTAATAAAAATTTAGTTTATGATTAGAATAATAGTGTAAATTGTGATTTATTTAAAGTTATAAAATTGTAATTTTTCTCTTGTTTTGTCCACCTACCCGCATTGAGAGTGAATATAGCTAGGGGTGTATTCAATTAACTGTAACGGTGATATAACTTCATAAAGAGCATACTACGGTTACAGTTAAGAAGAATCGTGCATTTTTTCTGAGAATGCTTCTTAATATCTTATCCCCTTTAATCTATGGCTATGTCTTTTCTTCATTAGAAACACAATATCCCTGGGTTCCACTCCATATGACACCAGAACGTCGAAATATTGCGGTCGACTTGGACGCACACAGTTAAACCATCCCGCATTAATGCAATATCAAGTTTCACCCTTTGGAAAAAGAAGCTAGGCTCCATTTTATCATTTTAAGTCAAAAAAGCTAAGCGATTTCATTGTTAAATGTGCAAATTTAAAATGGAATTTTGTTTTTGTTTTATCATTTACAATGTAATTTAGAAAAGTCGTATTTGATTTTGTTCAAATCGTTTATCTGTAATTTCATCATTTAGCCTTGTTTTTAATTTTTTTCTGATTTATTAATTTTGATAAGTTATTGCATTACATATTATCTTTAAATAGTTTCTCTTAAATTAACTTATCCTAGAATTTGTAATCATTGACAAATCGAAACGAAAAATATTATTTTCCAAATATCAGAGAAATAGGAAAAGAAAGCTGCAACGTATGCTTTAAAGAGCTCAAGGTCACTCGCTATCGATTTCAAACTTCGGGTTCACGAAGTTATAAATTTCTAGATATTCCAAAATAAAGCTTTCGATACTATTATTTTATTTTACTTTACCTCTCACTCAACATCATTTTTGTTTTGTTGAAAAACAATGGTGACTTTTTCAGAAGGTCTTTCTTCAAAAAAACTGTATAGGTTTTCGGTCAAAAGAATTCTCATTTAAAATACCTGGTTTCATATTGTAATTTTCATATGGAAAATACTGAATTAGTTAACCCCAACTATCTGCAAAGAGTGGATATGTATCGAAATGCTAAATATACAATATTCCAAGTAAATCATGAAACGGCAGCTTGCAATTCAAATTTTTTTATAACTCCAATAATTCTAACCGAATATGCTTGCTCTCTAGGAATCTAGTGGAATATGGTTACTGGAATCCCAATATTTATGTGGGCAATGAGGCACGACGACATAAATATTTTATCGTTCACCATTTTCCAAATTCAGGAGGCGAACGAAGAAGCAATTTTCTCCCTTCAATGCTTCATATGACCTACGCAAATCCTCCCAATATATTTCTTCAACCACATTGGTATTAAAATGATATTCAATGAAAATTTCTTTGAAAAAAAAACTCAATATCCGGATCTATATAAATTTACATGAGCAAATTGCAGAAGAGCATTTACTAATTTGACGCATATATTTCATATATTTGTTTTGACAGACCGCATCAGGGTGTTTTACATGTTACGATCTTGTTTTGACATAAATGTTTCGAAATATTGGCGAATAGAGAATCAAGTTTAGAGTCCAACGGGAGTCGACGTCTGTTACTAACGATCCTTTCAAGAACAGTTCTATTCTAACACCAATACAAGGGCAAAAGTTCTGATCAACAGAATCTCTAGTTCTGTCAAGCAGCCACTATCTTGCATAACTCTTTGGATTATCGCGAAAACCTCTTATACAGTAAAACCGAACAATGTAATTAGTAGCAGGTGCCCAAGACATTCAGTAATTCCCAGAGTCACCATGTATTTCAATGCACGCCTTTGATTCTACATATATGTGCATTAACCTTCTGATATCGATTACAGATAATTAATTGATGTCAATTTCACCTATGTATATTAATAATCTCAAACATTTTTTATATAGTAAAGTACTGCGAAAGGTACTTTTTTTTAAAATAAATATTGAATGCTAATATTAAATAATGATTTCAAAGCTCGATTTTGCAGAAGATGAATTGATAT
This sequence comes from Ganaspis brasiliensis, assembly GCA_037103525.1. NCBI lineage: Eukaryota > Metazoa > Arthropoda > Insecta > Hymenoptera > Figitidae > Ganaspis > Ganaspis brasiliensis. Next base: position 1,172,097 of record JAZKLR010000205.1, on the reverse strand, counting down.
TTTTTATCTGAAGCTTCTATAATTGCGTTTATTAATGAGAGTAGACATAATTCAATTCCTTTTTCTTTGACATTTTAATGCAAATGTTCTTCTTATGATATTTTAGCTTTTCCTTTTAATGAAATAATGATCTTGTTGTGTAATTGTCAATTTCATAAATTTCTTTAATTATTAGAAAAGTCTTATACTTCTTTTTATAGAGCATTATTACAAGTTTTTAACGGATTTGCCACTAAATTCAAATTCGGGGAATAAAAATAAACTTCATATTTCAGGGAAGCCACAGAGAAACGACCAGATTTATTAAAAAACAATTTTTTGTCATTTTTAAAGATTTTTTTAATAATGAAGTTGAATTCATTCTTATTTTAGCTATTTTCTCCGAATCCGACTATGCGAAACTTTACTTATTTAAAAGTTATAAGTCGCTGTCTCATTCAATAAGAGGCATTTCACTCAAAATAAGTGACAAATTTATTTACTCTCTTAAAATGGAATCAGTGAAAATTTTATTGCTTGGAAACAGTTGGATCTGTTTAATAAATTTTTCAATTTCGAATACAAAAATAGTTCTACGAGAATGCATTTAATTTTTGGTTAATTTAAGAAAAACTGCGGTAATACATTAAAACATTTTGCAGTAATTTTCAGTTTAACGACAAATATGCTGAAATTAAATATGATTATAATTTAACTAAAGTGTCGAGCGTCGTGCAAGATTTTTGTCCTTAATGAAAGGATCTCTAAAAAAAAATTTAATTAAACGTTGGCAGCATCAGAAAATGTGATCCTCATCTCTTTGTAAGAACAAGTCACTCGAGGTGACAGAACCCTTGTGACAAAGAGCGTGAAGATAATTAGAGTTGTTGCCGAAGGAAATACAATTACAAAGATAGTCTTACGGAACAAGGTCAATTTTCATGATCCCGTGTTTCTTAAAAGTATCCAATTGTGCCACTATATTAAATTGGCTTTTTTTAAACCAATTAAGGTTAAAATTAAAGTGCTTGAAAAATGTTTCTATTTCAGAAATGAAAAAAATTATGTTTTCATAATTTATTCATTGTGATATAGTTATATCGCTGTACAGTATCTGAAATAAAAGTATAGTCACAGCACGTCCCTAGGGATGAAAAGCGAATGAAACAAGGTTTAAAGCTCGTTATTTTGTCCGCAGCAACAGCCTTTCTGTGAAACTAGCAAAGCAAATTTCGATATTTTAATGCGATCAACTGGGATTCGCATGCGCTTCACGTAGAACGGTATATAACTGTATTTACCATGACATAAATCCACCATAGAGTGGATTCAAAGCTATTTAGTGCAAAATTCTGAATAGGATCTGCACAGAAACGTTATCTATACCCTATCGGGCTAACTGTTTGATATTAATTGTTGAGAATCTTACATATTTATCTTAGAAATGGATATCACTTTTTTTAATAATTGAGTATACAAAATAATTATTAATTTACTAATTAAGAATTTATAAATGTAAATTATATTAATTTTAGTTTCATTAGACTCTACGTTATATTAAACAAATTCTCAAGAACAGAAAATGGTAAGTAATTTACTAACTAAGAATTGATAAATTGTATATTATATTAATTTTAATTTCATTGGATTCTTTACGTTATTTTGAACAAGTTCTCAAGAACAGAAGTAAAGTAAATTTTTATATAAAGCAACTAGATCAAGTGATCGATTGCCTAGTTCTATTAAAAGTTGGTATGATACACGGATAGAGATGCATAAAGTAGAGTAAAATAATTTATGACTCTTACAATTTAAATTCTTGGATGTTATAAACTATAACAAATATTGATAGTGAATAGAACTAACAAAACTGACTTATTACTATCACAAATTATTTTTTTTTCTTTTTTTTTTTAACAGTGGAGTTATGTTTGTATATATCACGGAGCAAATACCTGAAATGGTTTTTTCCAAAATGGTTGGTGTACCCTTCTATAGTTGTATATTGAAAAAAAAATTCCGATAGGAAAGGACGATCGAAGAAAGGTCAACTGAAAAAATAAGCAATTTTTAAAAATTTTTGTCATTGCGACGTTATTTGTTAAATTTGACAACTTCAGCAGGCTAAAATGTTTATTATAAATCAGTATAGTAAAAAAATTTAAAAACCAAACACACAAAAACAGCTATTTATTAAAATATTGCTTAAAAAAAGGATATTATTTACAAATTTAACTTTTTAGATTGTCTAAAATTATGTTGATTTTATTAATTTTAATTGTTTTTATCAATCTTCTTTTAGTTAAATTTTGAAAGTCTATGATATTATTTAATTTCATTAAATTGCAAACTTCTCTAACGATTAATTGACCTTTCCGCAGTTATTGTTCTTCGATCGTTTCTAAATACTTTAGTCATAATTGGGCAGTGATTCGATAAACACGTCAACCCGAGTCTAAATTAATGAAATTTGTCAATTAGATTTGAACTCAGTAAATGTCTCTTTATATTATTTTAATTTTGTTGAAAATATATGAACATTTATTGAATTGAAGTGTTTTTAATTAAATAACCATTGTGAGTCCGGAAATACAGTTTTTGTCTCAAACATAGATAATAAAAATTACATAAACAGTTTTTCGTCAAACAACTTTTTTTCCGTAAAGACGAAACTGAAAGTCTTTTAATTGAGTCCAAGACATTTTAAAACTGATTGAGCGAAAATTTTGATAGTGACAATATTTATATAGAATTGTACACTGCAAAAACCGCTGTCTTCTAAGTGTCTTATTTTAAGACATAAGACATTAAGAAAGCGTCTTATGGTTATTTCAAGCTATTTCATTGCGGTTAATAATTTTGAAAGATGCTTTCTCATTGGTTTAAAATTAAGACACTTTAAAACGTCTTAAAAGTGAGGACAAAAATGTCTTAAAATAAGACACTTGTTTTTACAGTGTAGGTCGATAAACTCTGTGTATACAATCAAAGCATTTCAATCTGACTAAATTAAGGGTGGCGCCTACATTAGAAGAAAGAAAAACTTGCAAGTTAAGGAATTTTTTTTTATGACAATAAAAGATATTAATTTTATTTTTAGAGGATATTTTCTAATATATTTAAAGTTTCAAAAAATAATTTTTTCATAAAAAAATATTTAAAATTCACAGAAAAATCAACATTATAAGTGTACCACCTTACTACTGAAAGTGTCCTACTGTGTACACTCCAGGATCCACAATTCTTATTTATCCAAACCAAAACAATAAAGTTTTTTCTTGAAATAGACATAAAAGCCTTCTATATGAATAAAAAAGATAGAATAAAAAGGGAGAATTGGAACTTTTACATGACTTTGAACAAAAAGTTTTAATTTTTAAACAAAAAATCACTCTTTTTCTTACAAAAACAAAAAAATTCAATTAAAAAAAATATCAAAAATTACTTTAATTCATATCACTAAAAAAAATGTTGTTAATTTAATATATGATTTGGGTGAAAAGTTCAATATGCAGCAGAAAGTCAACCATATATGTAAATTTAACATCAAAATAAAGAGACATTTAACAATGATCTAGAGTTAATCTTAAAAATTTCATTCACTTGAAAATCACATGCAGCAAAAATCGCAGATAGTTTTTTCTGTGATAGAAGACAATTTTGTGTAATTTAAGAAAATATTTGATTTTTTTGTTTTGAATATAAGACACGAAAAATTTCTTAATTTAAGACCTTTTTCAACAATTTCAGACACCTGTTTTTGCAATGTAAATTATTGCCTTTGAGAAAAAAAAATTCCTGAATTTGACAAGTTTTTTGATCTTCTAATGTAGGCGCCCCTCTTAAATAAAAGAAAAAATAGAAATGAGAATACGATTATAAATTTAATTTTCTAATTAAGGTATTTCTCCAATGGGGAGACCCTGCCAAAAGTTAGTATTTCAGTTAATAGCGATTATTACCCGCGAACAAATGGTCAGTATGGGCAAAATCTAAAATAGTATGGGGCAAGGCACGAACTGACTTTCATCAAACTTGACCAGACAATGGGACAAGTATGGGATCATGCCGAATCCCACACTACTAGTATGGCATCGATTTTTCAATTTAAACAATATCATAAAGAATAATTATGGCAATATGGAAAATTACCAAAAATGAATTATCCATTTGCTATACTAGCAGCATGGGAAATATAAAGTATGGTAACTATATGCTTATGGACCACACACCATTCCTGTTATAATGACAAAATTACAGCAACTACATAAATCATTCATACAGTCAATGATGATACTTTTAATATAGGAAATTGAAACAAATTGGGTATAGTCCGCAGCACATACTTTTACAAGTTTCCCATAGTTTGAATATGGAAAATTGTCAAAAAAGTTTAAAAATCAAACACCTACTTGTAGTACGGATATGGTTGATATCCAATACTTCTAGAATGGTCAATTAAAAAGTTTAGTTATATTACATACCTAACATTCACTTATCCATGAGCCATACTTGCAAAGCGGAAAACTTAGAAGTATGGTAACTATCCATGTCCCATACGTAAAGTATGGGAAACTTAGAAGTACGAAGGTTATCAGTATACCATTCTCGCAGTATAAAAAATTAACAAGAATGGATTATCCATGAGCCATACTTGCAATATGGGAAATTTAGAAGTATGGTAAATATCCATGTCCCATACTTGAAATATGGGATATTAACAAGCATGGAAATTATCCTTAACCCATACTTTAAGTATGGGAAACTAAAATAGTACGACTATTATCAATATGCCATTCTCGCAGTATGGGAAATTAACAAGAATGGATTATTCATGTCCCATACCTGCAATATGGGGAATTTAAAAGTATTGTAAATATCTATATCCTATACTTAAAATATAAGATTTTAACAAGCGTGTCAATTATCCATGTGCCATACTTGAAATATGGGATATTAAGAAGCAAGGAAATTATCCCTATCCCATACTTTAAGTATGAGAAACCGAAGTAGTACGGCTATTATCAATATCTCAGTTTTGCAGTATGGGAAATTAACAAGAATGGATTATTCATGTCTCATACTTGCAACATGGGAAGTTAAGAAGTATTGTAAATATCTATATCCTACACTTAAAATATGGGATATTTACAAGCATGGCAATTATCCATGTCCCATACTTGAAATATGGGATATTAACAAGCAAGGAAATTATCCCTATCCCATACTTTAAGTATGAGAAACCGAAGTAGTACGGCTATTATCAATATCTCAGTCTCGCAGTACGGGAAATTAACAAGAATGAATTATTCATGTCCCATACTAGCAATATGGGAACCTTAGAAGTATTGTAAATATCGATATCCTACACTTAAAATATGGGATATTTACAAGCATGGCAATTATCCATGTCCCATACTTGAAATATGCGATATTAACAAGCATAGAAAGTATCCTGATGCCATACTTTAAGTATGGGAAACAGAAATAGTACGGCTATTACCAATATCCCATTCTCGCAGTATGGGATATTGGTAATAGCCGTACTATTTCTGTTTCCCATACTTTCCTTGCTTGTTAATATCCCATATTTCAAGTATGGGACATGGATAATTGCCATGCTTGTAAATATCCCATATTTTAAGTGTAGGATATAGATATTTACAATACTTCTAAACTTCCCATGTTGCAAGTATGGGACATGAATAATCCATTCTTGTTAATTTCCCATACCTGCAAAACTGAGATATTGATAATAGCCGTACTACTTCGGTTTCTCATACTTAAAGTATGGGATAGGGATAATTTCCTTGCTTCTTAATATCCCATATTTCAAGTATGGCACATGGATAATTGACACGCTTGTTAAAATCTCATATTTTAAGTATAGGATATAGATATTTACAATACTTTTAAATTCCCCATATTGCAGGTATGGGACATGAATAATCCATTCTTGTTAATTTCCCATACTGCGAGAATGGCATATTGATAATAGTCGTACTATTTTAGTTTCCCATACTTAAAGTATGGGTTAAGGATAATTTCCATGCTTGTTAATATCCCATATTTCAAGTATGGGACATGGATATTTACCATACTTCTAAATTTCCCATATTGCAAGTATGGCTCATGGATAATCCATTCTTGTTAATTTTTTATACTGCGAGAATGGTATACTGATAACCTTCGTACTTCTAAGTTTCCCATACTTTACGTATGGGACATGGATAGTTACCATACTTCTAAGTTTTCCGCTTTGCAAGTATGGCTCATGGATAAGTGAATGTTAGGTATGTAATATAACTAAACTTTTTAATTGACCATTCTAGAAGTATTGGATATCAACCATATCCGTACTACAAGTAGGTGTTTGATTTTTAAACTTTTTTGACAATTTTCCATATTCAAACTATGGGAAACTTGTAAAAGTATGTGCTGCGGACTATACCCAATTTGTTTCAATTTCCTATATTAAAAGTATCATCATTGACTGTATGAATGATTTATGTAGTTGCTGTAATTTTGTCATTATAACAGGAATGGTGTGTGGTCCATAAGCATATAGTTACCATACTTTATATTTCCCATGCTGCTAGTATAGCAAATGGATAATTCATTTTTGGTAATTTTCCATATTGCCATAATTATTCTTTATGATATTGTTTAAATTGAAAAATCGATGCCATACTAGTAGTGTGGGATTCGGCATGATCCCATACTTGTCCCATTGTCTGGTCAAGTTTGATGAAAGTCAGTTCGTGTCTTGCCCCATACTATTTTAGATTTTGCCCATACTGACCATTTGTTCGCGGGTAATTAATATAATTTATTTCTTAACTTATTGTTTTCTATTAATAGTTAATCAGACATTGGCTAATAGTCTTTAATGAAAATGTTTTAAAAATGAACAAAATTTGCTAAATTTATAACGTTTTTCAAAGAGACCTTTTTTTGCAAGTCCATCTTTTCTTAAATTTTTTTTTAAAAATGGTTCAATTTAAGTAAATACCTAATCTAACGTGTTAGAGAAAAAAGACGTAAAAAACAATATAAAATTTTTTGGTTGGGTACTTTTTTCCCTAACACGGCAATAATAGCTTATTTTATTGAAAAATACAAACTCATCCACGCACAACTTCACTTCGGCAGATTTTTGAAAAAGTGGACCATTTTTTAAATATAATAATTTATTTAAAAACATATTTCTAAATATTAGTAGAAATGTAACTATTATAATTAGTGACTCAGTTTTTGCTTTCAAATTAGTTATTTTTAACTAATTCAGATTTAGAGATTTGAAAAATGGTAAAAATTTAGCAAAACTTTTGTTCATTTTGTAAACATTTTTATTAAAAAACTATTGGCCAATGTCTGATTAATTATTAATAGTCGATAATAAGTTAAGAAATATATTATATTAATTAATCATCGCTATTAACTGAAATACTAACTTTTGGCAGTGACTGCCCATCGGAGAAATACCTTAAAGGGAAATAAGATTTTCTAAAAAATAATATATCTTCTGTTTTATTAATAAGTAAAATTGTTCGACTTTATAAAGATCATCACAGAAATAAATCTTTTATTATCATTAGGTTCATGAGAAAAAGGAATTGTTGGATTTACAACCCGGATTGTTAATATAGAACTGAAAAATCCGATTTGTTGTTGCAGAAAATTTTTTTTCATCTTAGCAATTTGAGATTGTTTTAGTAATAAAATTTTTGTTACCTAACTAAACTGATTGTTACTACAACAATCCCTTTTGTTACTACAACAATCCAAAATTGCTAAGATAACACCAAATTTGCTGTAACAACAAATCAGATTTGTCAGTTCTATATTAACAATCCGAGTTGTACACGGAAGAACTTTTGGTTTTAATAGTTAATATTATAATATGTATTTTTACAAAATTTCGATTGTAAATCAGGATATAACTGTAAAATGGTATTTTATACTACAGGACTAGAAGAATATATTTTTTTAAAAGTTAATATTTATATATTTTGAAATTAAAATTTACTATTTAAAACTGGAAAGATTGCTTTTTTTAAAAGGAAAATGAAACTAGGAAAAAGTATAATCTAAAAAAAATAATTAAAATTATTTAATTTTTATTAAATAATAATTTTTATAAAAATATTTACAAAAATAGGTTAAAAATATTACTATATTCAATAGGAAGCAACAATAAAATAAGTTCATCTTGAACATCTTACTATTAAAAAGATTATATTTCAAAATAATGCTTTGTTGAAATTCCATTAACTATTGGAAAATTGGCGGCCATGACAGTTTAACCGTTGTGCGCGTCTTGTCACTGTTGATTTGCTTATTCGGATTATATAATTTCTCTCTTAAAAGAAACGATTAAATCATTAACGTTGTCGTAAAGTGGGTGAAAAATAACACAATAAATACTTTCTACGTGATAGTTTTATTCAATATAAACCGGTTATATCATGTAAAAACTTTTAAGTGAAGTTTGAATTTGGCGGATGTCAAACTTCAACTATTGTTCACAGATGGAAACTTGTGATTTTTGTGGATTTTTCTCAAAAGTGGTAATGTATTATGTCGATTAGTATATAAGAAAACTTTTCCCTTCAAACATTATATGTATTGTGCGATTCGTTAAGCATATATATGTGCGTGCGTATTATCGTTAGTGTTTAGGTTATGTTGGGATTTCGTTTGTGACGGTAATTGTGTTTATATGTATATAAAAGTGTTAAAAATATATGGAATGTCAATTACCACAGGTAACCTATAATAATCATGAAGATCGGTTAATTTGCCTTTTTATAGGAATTACTTATTAATCTCGATTTTACTAATTCCAAAACTCAATAGCAATTTTCCCAACAAAATGTCGATTCAAGTTTCTTTTAACATTTCCTATCGAAAATAGTAAATATTAAATAGAAATAGTAAATTCTGAAAATATAATGATATATCCTGGTTTCCTATCGAAATTTTGTAAAAATAAATACTATAATCGAGGGGCTTTTCACTCAGGAAATCTGGGAATCAGAGATTTTTTGATTCTGTTTTTGTTCTTAAGATTCTTGCTGATTTGAATTGATTCCCAGATTGATTCCTAAGATTTCCTTGGGATTCTCAGTGATTCTCAAGACTACCTACCTACTGCCAAGACCGAATTCAGCTTCGGCTGAATTCGGTAAGAATCGGGTATCGGCTTTTAAAATGTTTGTGCAGGCAAGTGCATGTTTGTGTGTCGCAGAATACATGAAGATCATAAAGTATTAAGTGTTTCTGTAAATCAATAAAAATAATTGGTAAAATTATTATTTGCGATTATATTTATATTAAAATAAACAAAATAGTTTGTATAGTTACTATAAACAAGGTGCTTTAGATTATTCACAACATATAACCTTAAATTTCTAACTAAAACAGTACATATTTTCATGTATTTTTTGTTTATTATGGAACATGAAACCTTGCATAGAACACGTGTGTAAAAACTTTATTTCTTTTTTCAAAAAGGTAAAACAATAAAATGTTAAGATAAGGAAAATACCTAGTATTGAACTGTTATAAAATTAAAAATCACAAAACTAGTCATTCGTAGCTTAAGGGAAATTTTGATAAAAACGAACATATTCACAGAATTAGATTTATGTATTCTCCACATTAATTATATCTGCAATATCGCATTCTTCTAGTTAAAATTGTGGCAAAGCATGTAGCCAAAACAAAAACAGATCAACATAACTTGAGAGTAATGTCAGTTAGGATGGTTGAGAAAGAATAGAAAGAATCGTTAAACTTCGGACTTAATCGTCAATAGTCGACTTTCATCTACACGTTAGTAAGTGTGAGTGCAATACACACTGAGAAAACTTCAATAGGATTTCTACACAGATTTCCATAAGATTACCAAGATTCTCAGATTCTCAATGATTCCCAAAGATTACCATTAAGATTTCTTTAAGATTTTTTTGACGCTAAAATTAAGAAATCCATGATTCTTGAGTGAAAAGCCCCTCGACTATAATATTAAGTATTAAAATCGAAAGTCTTTCCGTGTAAATCCAACAATTCCTTCTTCTTCGTTATTTCAAAATTTTAACTTTTTCCCAGTCAAAAATATGACCATCATCTGTGGACTGTATACTAACAGATTGTGGCTCTTTTTAGATATATGCTAATTTATTTGAACCCTTAACGTTCTCTTTATTTTTGTTCCTACTACAATTCCATTTTCCCGTGTCGATCCTGGTAGATAGATCTTCCATCTGATGATAATTATCCAAAAATATAGGAATTGTTTTGTAAACTTGCCTTCGTTTAACTTTTCCATATTTTGCAGTGCATATCTCAAAGTGCGAATGCCGCCTCTAAGAAAAAATTGAGATAACGATGAAAAAGTGAGCGTGTTTAGTACAATAAAGCCTATAATATGCTGGCCATCGAGAAGCAAGAAGCTTTGTCGTAAACAATGTTCAACGATCATCGCCATTTTCGCGAGGGTTCTATGTTCCGCGTTGCGACATAAATCACCTTGGTAAAGTTATATTAACGGTATTTTAGACCAAGCGCTGCAGAGCGAAGCATTACCCGTCGAGTAAGAAAGTAAGTAGATCTATCCAACCCCCTGAAGAGGAACCTTGGCGCAGTCTCGCCTTCTGTGTTCCTACCACATACAAAGCCCTCTTTCCTTTTTACCTCCTTACCTCCCTCTATATGATCCTCCCTCAGGTTTTAAGCCACCCTCGCAAATAACTCACCTGCTAGGCGTACACCAAGGCTACCTGTGTCCATCCAAAAGAAAAACTTTTTGCTCCAGGAAAATGACAAATTATGTATTCCATGCGATATTTACTTTCTTCTTTTCGTTTTCACCCTTGTCTTTTTTTCTTGGCAAACCTTCTTCAACTTTTCCCTTTCTTTTTATTAAAGAGAAATATAAATTCCTCTATCTAGGTTATTCTTTTTTTAAGATAAGTTTTATAAGTTTTTTTTATGTATTATTATTTTAAATGGACATTTTTGAATTTTGTTTCCGGAACAAAAAAAATCAACTACAAATGGAAAAAAAATTACCCCAATTTTTTTGTTTTTTGATCTGACAATATCAAGAAGTGCCGCCCGCATCCCCTATTTTCCCATTCAAAATTCATGTGAAAAATTGATTTTTTAAAAAAATTAAAAAAAAAATATATTATTCAAAAAGTCTTAGAAGTTTATGAGCCCTTGCAAAATGTTTAAACTTGAACATACCGTCGATTATTTTTATATTTTTATAAATACATCCCTTTGGGGGGCCGCTAAATAAACCATCCCCAAACGTAAATTTAGCATTTAAGCATAAATAGGTCTAAAATAATACTTTTTTAAGTCGTTTTTTACAGGCTTTATTAAATTAATAAACTACACCATTCAATTGATTCTTAATTAATTTTTAATTGTTTAAACAATTTAATTTGCTTAAACACATTAGTTTGTTCAAAATCTTAATTTATTCTGTTTTAATAAAATATATTATAGCCAACTGTCTGTTTAATAACTGAAGAAATAGAAAAAAATTATAGACTTACTCCTCAAAACAATTAAAATTGTTTAAACTCAATTTTTCATTAAATTCACCTAGAAACTTGTAGTTTTTTGCAAAATTTATTAAAGAATTATAACTGGTTTATTCATCTTCAATTGGAAACCGATTTTCAATTTTTAAAATTTTTTAATTTGTTTAAATAATTTTTATTTGTTTAAACAAATAATTTTCTGTTTTTTTTTTGTTTCCTATAAAATATTTTATTACCTTACGATCTTTTTAGTAACTAATGAGATGCAAAAAATTAGTGACTTACTGTTGATTTGTTTGAACAATTAAAATTGTTTAAACAAATCAGTTTGTTTAAAATCTTCATTTATTCTGTTTTACTAAAATATACGTATTAATAGCTAACTGTCTGTTTAATAACTGAAGAGATCGAAAAAAATTACTGACTTACTGTTCATTTGTTTAAACAATTAAAATTGTTTAAAATCAACTTCTCATGAAATCTACCTATAGCCGTGTATTTTTTTACATAAATTGTTGAAAAAATATAATTATATATATATATATATATATATAATCAACGTTGTAACTTGAAATGTGCAATTTTTTTTGTAATTTTAATAAATTACATTGTTTTGAATTTTACATTGTTTCTCTGACATTCAATCATATACATAAATCCGAAAAATAAGTTAAATCTTATTTTTATGATTTTATGATTATTTTTTTTTACTTTATAATTGAATGACAGAGAAGTATAATGTAAAGTTCAGAACAATGTAAAAAACTACAATTTTCTAGGTGAATTTCATGAAAAATTGATTTTAAACAATTTTAATTGTTTAAACAAATGAGGAGTCAATAATTTTTTTCGATTTCTTCAGTTATTAAACAGACAGTTAGCTATTAATACGTATATTTTAGTAAAACAGAATAAATGAAGATTTTAAACAAACTAATTTGTTTAAACAATTAAAAATTAATTAACAATCAATAGAGTGGTGTAGTTTATTAATTTAATAAAGCCCGTAAAAAACGACTTGAAAAAGTGTTGTTTTAGACCTATTTAAGCTTAAATGCTAAATTTACGTTTGGGGATGGTTTATTTAGGGGCTCCCCAAAGGGGTGTATTTGTAAAAATATAATAATAATCGACGGTATTTTCAAGTTTCAACATTTTGCAAGGGCTCAGAAACTTCTGAGCCTTTTTGAACAATATTTTTATTTTTTTTTAAAATTTTTTAAAAAATCCATTTTTTTCATGCATTTTTAATGGGATATTGTCAGATCAAATTAATATTGTCAGATCAAAAAACAAAAAAATAGGGGTAATTTTTTTCCATTTGTAGTCGATTTTTTTTGTTCCGGAAACAAAATTAAAAAATGTCCATTTTTTGAAACATCCTAATATATACTATGGGCGCTTCAATTTTCAAAAATTTTAGTTTTTAAAAGAACAAATCGATAAAAATCTTAATTTTTTTCATTTTTAACATTGAGCTATAACCAAAGGTATTAAACTACGCTCGAAGAGAAATTGGCAACTTAAATCAACAAAGAGACTTTGTTTATAGTGGCGTCTATATTATTTTAAAATACAAAATGATTACCTCAGTTTAAAGTAGGTCGTATCGTTAAAAAAATGTTTACTTGCAATTTTCTTCCATTCATAAAACTTTGTGGAAGGTATAGATATAAAGGAAAACAAAGTTATATAATAATTACATTTAATTTCTTTAATGTATGCAATAATTTTTATTTGTAAATTTATGAGGGTTTTTCACATATAATTTTTTGAATTTCAATTGAGGAAATGTGTTATTTATCAGTCGATCTTCGATAAAATTTTATTCTTGACAATAAAATGTTTACGGCCAAGAATAAAAACTTGATTTCTTGAAAATCTTTCAAATCGAGATAAAAAGAATTTGATTGTGAATAAATGTTTCAGCCGAGATAGAAATTAACAATGATCTTTTAAACCGATTTTGTTTCATTTTAATAATGGACGGTGATAACTTTAGACCCAGTGGTATTTTTATTTATCTACTAATTGGAATTAATGGCCCTTTATTTCAATACGTAAACCGTTGCCGAGCTCTGCTTTGCTCTTTATAATTGCGCTATGTGCTGTTCACTTTTTTTACTTCAAATCTGTTACTGACATTTTAATTTCAAACTAATCAAGTTGGTTAATTATGAGTTAAATTCAATATTAAATTAGTCAAATTGAACAATTCAAAATTTAATGTAATCATTATATTATTACGATTTCAAAAATAAACGGGAAGTTTTGGTGAAAATTTCTTTGGAGAAAATTAAAAAAATACTACTTTTTCTTATACTTTAAATTGCATACATAACCAAGGCAGAAATTTTTCTTAAGAGGTTTTGTAAGTTTTACATAAACAACATTCTCACTTGAAGTTTTTAATGATGAAACTTTGCTTTCAATTTTCTCCATCAATGTAGAAAGTTCGAGTTGAAAATTTTGTTTATTGAAAAAGAATTTTTGGCGACAAAGAAATAAAAAACAAAGTTAAAAGTATTTTGTTGTGTTAAATAATTATTTATATATTATTATAATGTTAAATGAATCTATTAAAAACCATACATCTTTGACTTTAAATAATTGAATTGTCAGTTTAAAAGTTTCTTACTTTAAAATTAGATTGGTCAATGACCGGAATATTGTCGGAATCAATTTCACATTTCCGTCAGCCGGTGTCCCCAGCATTTGTCGCTGTCATTAAATTAATCAGATATTCTGGTTTATTAACTTTTGAAATTAAACGAATAGAATTTTTTTATAATTTTGAATTTCAAAGACTCTTTATTGTATGATTGATATTTTTTGTATACAATGTCTTTTAAATTTCTTTTCCACAATTTTGAAGATACATAAATGTTTGTCCAAGGTAACAATAATTGTACATGAAAAAGTTCTGAAAGTATTTAGATGCTTTTTGTAAAGTGCCACTCCATTATCACTCACATATTTCATAAAGTGACTACTGAGGCAAATTTCCTATTTTTTTTTATCGTACATATTTCCAAAGGCGTTGAGGCGTGTTGACAAGATCGATTTTTATGAAGCGGAAGTTGCGCCTCGTTGAGTGTCTTTTGCACTCCGTCTCGTTGAAGGAAATTTGTCGTTTTTTCTTTCATGTCTAGGAGTTTCTTTTTCTCACGAGGCCGGAAAATATAGCAGGAAAGACGAGAAACGTTGACGCACTTTATGATATTCTAGAGACGCAGTCTTCAAAAGTCACTTGAAATTTCTGTTAAAATGAAACACAGAGTCGAGAGTATCAGTCTGCTCGAATTTTGACGTTTGAGCTTTCAAGAGGTTTCTCAACAATGTAAAATTTGATTGATTGATGCAATACCCCATTGAAAGTGTACTTTTGGATTTTTCTTCTGCTTTATATTGTATTAATATTATGAAAAGGATATGTGAATTTCACATACGTAAAAACATATTCAACGTTAAAATCAGAGTCAATTTTTTTCTGAAATGAATAATATGATAACATCAGAGAAAGTCTGATGAAATCGCGTTAAAAAAGTATCACGAATGAATGATCAAAGCTCAAAGGTGCGAGTTTTTTTCTCTCTTGACTTCAAAGTGCACCAGAAGTCGCTCACAATCGATTGCTCGAAGCAATCGAGCTTGAACGTATTCTGCTTTACGTTTGATACAAGCTGCATAGTTCATTCAAAGTTAGGCATTCAATTTTTGTCTTTTATGACAGGCCATTGTCTTTAAGTAATTCATCCCTGGGTCAAAACTTAGATCCTACATCAGTACTTTAACAAGAACCTACTTAAAATTCTTTTAAACTTGTTCTGATTCTCGTAAACCTTCAAACTGAGTGAAAATGAAGACATTCGACACAGTTCACAGTGGTACTGAACTGAAAAAATTTTTTAAATAAAATATAAGATTATCGAAAGGAGACTATTAAAAACCTACTGGATAATTGATTTATTTTTAAAATGTTGCAGTGAAGAAAAGAGAATTTAATAGTGACTATATTAAACATTAAAACGAAATTTTGAATATTAATATTATAGTCACTATTAAATTTTCTTTTCGTCAATGTAACAGTTAAGTGACATAATTAGTTTTTTCCAGCAAGTCTTGAATAATTTCCTTTCAATATATTTAATATTAAATTTTATAGCCATTTTCAAATATTATTTTAAATTTTCTTTCAGTGTGTCGCACAAAAAGTCCGATTTTGCAATAAATTCTAAATTAAAAATTTCTTTTACACATGATTTTTTCGTTATTTGAACTATGTTTTCTGAAATTATTAAATAATTTTAAACATATTAAAGCGCAAGTTCTTAAAGTTGAAAATAGAAATTTATGAAGTATTTGTAATGTAATAAAAATAACAGATATTTTTAACTCAATTTTTGCGATTGAATTGTCTACATAATATTTCAGAATTTAGAATAATTGTAAATTACATTTAAATACAAATGTTGATGATTCTATTCCATTATGATTAAAGGAATTATCGTATGATTATGAAAATACGGACCTCCATTAAATAACAATAATTTAATTTAATTTTTTTAATTTTTTGAGCTGTAATTGGAAATCTATTTTATGCCCTTCGATTCTATTCAAGGTACATTTAATTCTGTAACCACATTTATGAAATATAATCTTTTGTTTAAAGAGTGTTAAAAATATTAATTTTGCAATAACTTTTGTAAAAAATGTTTAAAAACTTTTTCGTTTAGTGGAAATATTTTTGTGAGCAAACATAATAATTTCTCCGTCATGTTGGACACGCCACCTTTAAATTTTGTAAGACAAATGTCAGATTCGTATTCAGCGACCCCAAATACCCCTATTAGATAAAAAGTTTCCAGAAAATTCAACTATTTTTGCTTCCTCATAGAGGAAGCTTTGTGAACGTTAAGATTTTCGATTTTTCAAAAGTAGTCTAAATCGACTCATTTTCATCTAAAAAGGGTACATTTTCATTTTTAAGCAAATGGACAGATGCGTGTATATGTACGTATGTATGTGTGTGTGTGTGTATAAATTTTTTATCGACATAGGATATTTTAAAAACGCTTTAACGGATTTCAATAAAATTTGAATGTCTTATTATGCTCTTAAATATCCAATTTTGAACACAGGGATTTTTAAAAGTACCCAATCAAGTTTTTTTTAGAACCTTTTTCCAACGAAAATAATCGTTTTTTGTCAAACTTTTTTTGCATGCTAAGAATACAACTTAATGAATACATAACTCGTGTACTCCATATCTCAAAACGAATCGATTAACCTATATAAAGTTTCTTATTCATCAAAAATTCGTAAAATAATTTTTGTTTTTTAATTTTTTTTGCATTTTAATTTTTTTTCAATAATTTCTACAATTAACTTTTACATTATTAATTTCTTGCAAATTTGTTTGCGTACGTGGAAGCGGAATGTCCAAGAAATGAATATAATTTTCAGCTACTTTAAAAATTCTTTCGCCATATTGGGTATACCATCTTGAATTTTGTAAAACAAATAAAATGTCAGAATCATAACACAGCCCCACAAAAAAAAAACAACTTCATTGTCCGAGACACTACACTAGTGTATTCTTACGTATTTTTTTCCGCTGAATCCAAATCCGAAGTCAGAATTGTTAGATTGGCTAAATTTTTCGAGATAATCTAAAAAAACTCGATTTTTTCGTGGTTTTGAGTAGTTTTTTGAAAATATCTAAAAAAATTTAGCCAAATTGGTTATTCTGACTTTGGATTCGGATTCAACGGAAAAAAATACGTAAGAATACACTAGTGTAGTGTCTCGGACAAAGAAGTTTATTTTTTTTGTGTGGCTGTGTAATCAGCGACCCCAAAAACCCGTGAGTAAACAATTTATTCTAGTAAAGATTATCTAGAGTAATAATTAATTTTTTTAACCCAATTAAATTAGTTTCTGATTTTTTCTGCATTTTTATGCAGACTAGGCCACTGTGCAGTTGGAGGACTAAAATGAAGGACTCGGGAAGCTCTTAATAGGATAAAACGATAGAAACATCATGATCGTAGGTACTTTAGAAATTGATTGTCTTCTTTTATTTAAGACATGTTAGAGTACACGTAGGTTACACTGCGCCACAGAAGGTGATAAATTAAGGAACCTTCCAACCTACGTCTACTTCGCTTCGGTCCTTCCTCTCATGGTTTGCGCAGCAGCTCTCCAGGGATGGCGCCATGTGTTATTCGGATGATATATGGTTAGCAAGGTGGTGCGTGAAATATCTGCGAGCGTGGAGCAAGCTCATGGAACGCGCCCCTTTCATGATTCTCTTTCAAGGCAACCCGCGAATATTAGCGTTACTTTCTCGTTAAAACTTTACCGCGATTCTCTCAGATGCTTTCCTTCAAGAAACCAGAGAAAGGGAACTCAACATGATTCATGAGATTTTTGTTCGTGCTCGGGTCTTGTTTGTATCTAATCCTATCTATCATGAATTAAAACTTCAGTTATTTTCTCTACACTAATAAAATAACAATTAGATAATATGTGTACATCAGCACGAAAAGGGACCATTTTGTCGATTTTATTTCCCGATAAATTCGCCTTTTTCTAAATTTTTAAAATACATGGACACTATGGTAATCTTGAACTTTAAACTCGTTTTTCTCAGAACTAGGGTTTCGACACTTCTAACTGTGGATACTTGTAACTTTATGAATTTTTTATCTAAAAGGTTCCAAGACCTCTTAAAATGTCCAAAATTTAATGAAGAACATGGTTATATAGATAAGTCCAATATTTGACTTTGAACAGATTTTCGGTGAAAGACGCTAAAAGAACTTTTCTATATTTTGTTGACCTAGTTTTTTTTAACCTAATGCACAAAAATTTATTTGTACCCTTTGACGCTGTAAACTACACTTGTTTTATTACCATTTTGCACATAAACTGGGTTTAGCTGCTACAGATACAGAAGCAAAAAATAAATATTCATGATTTATATTCATCATACGCGACCGTGAAGATGTTTCTCCTGCTTGTAGGGCAAAATGAAGAAATATTATGTATCTTTCGCATGCTGTTCCCAGAAAATATTTCTTTATTCTTTCCTTCTTTCGGAATTTTCGCATTTAGCACCTTTCTTGGTAATTTTTTTTTATTAAAAAATGTTTCTTTGTTATTTATTTTGCATACTTTAGTGTGGAATTTACATTAATCTTTAAAACTTTTGTATGTTATTTGCAAAAAATGACTAATTATTTCTTAATGATAGAAGAAATAAGCTTTCAGCGCATATATGCGCTGAACTAAAAGCTATTTTCTTCTTAATTCAAATTCACAATGCAAATTCTAAAAAAAGAAATCCAACTTTTTTCTCGACTTTTTCAGGTTCCCTAATAGAAATGATTGCATTTAGAATCGAAGCATGATTAAAAATAATCTGTTTTTGGAACCTTTAGAAACAAATATGTTTTTACTCGAATCTAAAATACTTTTATAATGGCTGCCAAAAGTACTCACTTGATCCTCTTCTGGTATTCTCTATAAATATGAATAAGTGGATCTTTACTTATTGTAGTCTCTAAATCCCAATAAGTCAAAAGTGTTCCACTTTTTCAATAAGACTATATGCACTTAAAATAGGTAAGTGAATACTCCACTTATTTAGAGTGAAATATCACTTCTTTGTAACTATATATATGCACTTATTGAAAAAGTGGAAGACTTTTGACAACGAAATAAGTAAATATTCACTTATTCAAATTTAGAGAGTAAGTCAATCATTAAATCCCTGAAGTTATTATATTTATCATAATTCTGATTTTACGTCAAATACTTTAAAAAATTAACATCAAAGTGAGTTTTCCAGTTGTTTTGTTTTCAATCTACTGTTTTATATAGTTTTAAACTGTCTGTCTGCTTCCTTTTATTTTCCCAATAGACCTATAAAACTCTCACACATGTATATTGTATGCATTATTTAGCTATATACATACATGCCTGCAAATAGTTTTCAGTTCATGTCCCTGTTTTCGATAAAAAAATTCAAACGGAAACTTTCAACTCCATTGTGCTTTTCACGTACATTATAACAATTCTAATTGTAAATAAAATTAGAAATATAAGAAATTAAATTATTCACACACAAAACCTACTCTTTAAATCTGAATTAGTAATTATCTACTAATAAATGAGCGAGAAATCGCTTTAAATAGTGGAAATTTTTACTATTTTTTAGTAGATAAGTACTAATTATACACCGGCACACAAAAACGTCATATTTTTGACATAACCTCAAAAAAACACAAAAATTGATCTCAAAATTTTGAAATCAAGAAAAATTTGGATTTATAAGTCTATCTATGACTGCTTTTTGTTTTTGGGTTTTTGAGGTTATGTCAAAAGTATGACACGATGAGGCTAAGTGGACTTTAGATTCGGGTCCAGAGATCCCAACAACATAAAACAGTCATAGTTAGACTTATAAATCTTAGTTTCTCTTAATTTCAAAATTTTGAGGTCAATTTTTGTGTTTTTTTGAGGTTATGTCAAAAGTATGACGTGCTAGGGTTAAGTGGACTTTAGATTCGGGTCCAGCGACCCCAAAAACATGAAGGAGTCATAGTAAGACATAGAGATCAGAATTTTTTTCGACTTCAAAATTTTGGTGTCATATTTTAGGGTTTTTTGAGGTTGTGTTAGATTCCTGACGTGATAGAGTTAAATGGACTTCAGATTCGGTTTCAGGGACCACAAAAACATAAAGTAGTCGTGGTCTGATCTCGAGCTCAGAGCATCACTTTTTTTAGTAGTTATTCAATTGTCAAGTTAGTAGTTTTCTACTAATAATTAGTAATTTTCTACTAAAAAATAATAAAATTTTTTACTATTTAATAGTAACCAATTTCTCGCTAACTCATTAGTAGAAAATCACTAATTCAGATTTAGAGAGTAAAAGCACAAAACGTTGCATAATGATACCATTTTTTAGATCATTTCTCATAATTAATCCAACAAATGGTATTATTATGCAACGTTTTGATACTTGCTGGTTTTGTGTGTGCAATTAAAAAATCAAGCAATAAATAAAAATATTGACCACTTTTAATTATAACAATTTTTCTGATTGAAAAATCGACTATTAATAAAAGTCAAAATGTCACTGTTTATTTATTTGGGCGAAAATTGAATGTCATTATATTGATTGCTTGTTAAAACGAGATTATTTAAAGCTTACCAAAGTTTGATAGCTGTTGTGTCGAAGGCAATCATCGTGAAAACTGTTTTTATGCCGAATTTTATATCTAGTTACTATTGAGGGTGGCAAAGAATGTTTTGTAAATTGAAACTGGACGAAATTTCAGTGTTCACTCTATTGATTGTCTTGAAAATACACTACCAGATAACACAACAGTGCAGTAGATTTTGAGCATTCCAATATCGGATTACCGTTTCACTGACGCTTTCCATAGGTTCTATATAGTTTTTCCCACATGAACGTTTTATAGCTCTTAAAAATAAATCAACACTCCCCGGCACAAATGTGCAAAAGCTCTTTCAGAATATAGAGTTCACAATACAATTAAGTGAAATAATCATTTTCCTTCCACAGTTACATCACTTGAATTTATAGGGTGTACTTGACAAAATCCATGCGTGCACTATGTATATTGTATAATCTCCACAATTCATTTCGCTTTTAATTAATGTTGAAATTGACAAATCAATAACACTGCGTTTTAATTATCGAAAACTCTATTAATAACTTTAATCCCTCTGAATTTCCACACCTAACACTTTATTTACAAAACGAAAATATTCAATGGCTGTCAAAAGCAGATGCAGTTTTTAAATTTGCCTCACTTCTCGACCTAGCTTATACCCATCTTTTCAATCCAGGACATTTTTTAAACGTTTTGTCACTTAAATACTTTTAATTTTACACATTTATTTCTAATCACTACCTATTGTAGTAATTTTTTTTCTGTAAACAATCTTTTTAAAGAATCATGCCAATTATTAAGTTTGAAGGAACAAAATTCACAAGAATTGAATGCAGTTCTATCTTAAAATATTCTTTTTATAAATCTAAAGTCGTGAAAAATTATTAATTACAGTTCCATTAAGTAATTTTCCATATTTTTTTTTTAAATCTGGATTTATAGAAGTTGTTTTTAAAAAGCGCTTTAATTTATTTTTTTTTGTGTCACGTTATTTTGAGCTCTGGCATATTAACCACAAGCTTATTCCATCAGAGAAAAGCTTTCGTTCTATGCAAATGCTGAGCATTAAAACTCTTCAACGATATTAAAATACCAATTGCTTTTTTTCTTTTGACGAGTTTGCATAAACAGGGTTTTAATGTCGCGTGAATCGTATCCTTCCCTTTTTCCTGGCTTTCTCTTTATGTAGACATGCGGTGAGGGGTTAATTCTGAAAAGGGCAGATTAAAAATTGTCGACCTTATACTTTTAGGAGCAAAGGTTTGAAACAGGATGTACTCGTGATTCATGAGAGAGCGAAATAAGAAGGGTGTGGTCGGCATTCCCTAAAAGAAGAAATGCAAGCAATTTTTTCCTTACTTAATGAAGAAAGCAGAATTTTTCATCTGTTATTCAAAAATGTCTTAAAATAAGACATTTTTCGTGTCTTAGACACCAAAAGTATCTTAATTTAAGACATTTTTGGCCAATTTAAGACACCATGTTTTTGCAGTGTAGATATGACCAGTGGCGTAACTGTTAAGGGGCAAAGTGGGGCAGTGCCCCGGGGCCCTTAATCAACCCTACTAGACCTTTTTTTTAAAAAAAATTTCAAAAACCTTACTAATTGTAGTAATTTAAAGTTTGACTAAATTAAACAACGTACGTTGGTGCGCGATTAATTTCTACATCTTCTGTTATCAAAAATTAAAAATAATTTAAATATAATATTTAAAAATAAATTTATATAAATAAATCATTATTCAGGACAAAATTTATAAAATTTGAGAATTAAAAAACTATCAAAAAATAATTGCAAATTTTACAAAATAAATCAAAAAAGAATCAATTAAAAATTGGAAAAAGTAATTTAAAAAACATAGAAATGTTTTAAAATATAAGAAAATAATTTAAATTAAAAAAAGATACTTGAAAATCTTAAAAATAAATTGAAAAAATTGAATAATAAAAAATTAGAGAAAATAATGGAAAATTGATAAAAAGAAATCATTGAAAATTGAGTTAAATCATTTAAAGTTGAAAAAAATAATTAAAATTTGTGAAACTACCTAATTGAAAATATTGCATAATATATTTTAAATAAAGGAAAGGTAAAGAAAATTTTAGAAAAATTCTTAAAACTTTGAGAAGTTCATTGAGAAAAAAGATAATAATTAAAAATTAGAGAAAATGAATGAAAAAAGACAAACAGATTTTAAAATTGAAGAGAATAATTTTTATGTATAGAGAAATAATTAAAAGCATTTTAGAAATTATAAAAATGAAGGAAAATAATTAAAACTTAATGAAAATAATATAAATAATTAAAAATTAAATGAAATATCTGAAATTTCAAATAAATATTTAAAAATTTTTAAATTTATAAAACATATGAAAAAATTGAAAATTGAAGGAAATAAATTTTGGAAAATAATTGAATAATGATTTTAAAATTTGTAACTTGAAGAAAATATTTGAAATATGATACAAACAATGATAAGTAGTAAAAAAATTGCATTTGAGTGAAATAATTGAAAAAATAACAGATTTGTTTTTTTTTTTTAATAAAAAAATAAAATTAAAATTTGAGAAAACTACATGAAGATCTTATAGAAATTAATTAAAAAAAAGACAATAACTAAAAATTGGAGAAAAAATTAAAGTAATATAAAAATACTTGTAATTTACGATAATTAAAAAAAAATTGAAATTATTAAAACAAATAAAAATAAAAAATAATTGAAGAAAATAATTGAAATTTTAGAAAAATACTGAAATATCATAAAAAGTAATTTAAAAAAAAGAAAAATAATAATTAACAATCGAGGAAAATAATTAAAGAATGATAAAAATTATTAAAAATTGAAATAAATAAATTAAATTTAAAATATAATAATAGAAGAAATTGAGCATTTTTTATAAATTAGAAAAAAATAATTTAAATTTGAGAGTAATAATTGAAAAAATTGCAAAATTTATTTGTTGTTAAAGAAAGTATTTGAAATTTTAGAAATTGCAAATCTTAGAAATTCATTGAAAAAAAAGGAAATAATTAGAAATTAGAGAAAATGATTGAAAAATGATTTTAAAATTTGAAACTTGAAGAAGTTACCTAATTGAAATATTATAAAATCATGAAAGTTGAAAATTGATATAAATAAATGAAATTCGGAGTAAATAGTTAAAAAAAATCAGCATTTTTTACAAAATAGAAAAAAAATTGAGATTTGAGAAAAATACTTTAAAATCTAGGAAATTTATTTAAAAAAATGGGAATAATTAAAAATTAAAGAAAAGATTTGAAGAAAGTTGAAATAAATTTGATTTTAAGATAATTAATAAACAGGTTTTGGAACTTATTGAAACAAATGAAAATAAATAAAAATTGAAGCAATTAATTAAAATAGGATTTTAAAATTTGGAACTTGAAAAAATATTTGAAATATGATGCAAACAATGATGAGTTGTAAAAAGTAATTATGTTTGAGTGACATAATTGAAACAATTACAGATTTTTATTTAATAAAAAAAAAAGTAATTGAAATTTGAGAAAAATACTTAAAAATCTAAGAAAATAATCAATTTTAGAAAATGAGAATAATAATTAACAATCGTGGAAAATAATTGAAAAATGATAAAAATTATTCAAAATTGAAATATAAATAAATGAAATATGCTGTAAATAATTTAAAATTGAGAAAAAAATTGAAATATGATGAAAAAAATTTAAATAAAATATGAGAGAAATAATAATAATAATAATTGCAAAAATTATAGAAGATAAAATTAAATAAAAGAAAATAATTACAAAATTGCTTAAAAATTTTTAATTAAAGAAAATAATTAAAAAATCGGAAAAATAATCGAAAATTTGTGGAAATAATTTAAATTTTAGATAATTGAAAAATCGTTTAAAACATATAGAAAATTGATGACAACGATCTAAATTTGAGACCCTAACTGAAAATTTAGGGAATTAATTGAAAAATAATGATAATATTAAAAGATGGAGAAAATAATTGCAACATAATATAAGAAAAATGAAAATTGAACGAAATAATTGAAAATTGAGATACATACTTAAAAGTTGAGGGAATGAATTCAGAAATTATGAAAGTTATTTAAAATTGAAAAAATAATTGCAAAATGACCAAAATAATGGTAAATTATAAAAATTAATTTAATTTTGCGATGAATCATATAGAAATTAGGAATAAATAATTACATTGATTATTAATCATTATAAAGGTGAAATATGATTTAAAATTTTAAAGGAAAAAAATCTAGTTACAAATGTCAAGTGTGGACAGAATGAATAAATGAATAATTTAAACTTGTAAATTATTAATATTATATAATTGGGGTCCCATTTTCCTTTTTTGCCCCAGGGCCCTTGTCCTTCTAGTTACGCCACTGGATATGACAAAAAATGTATCTGTAAAATTTACTGCTTCTTATTAAACGTGACTGTTTTAAAAACTTGTTCTTAAAAGAGATTTCCCAATTCTTTTTTAACATTATATAAAATAAATGTGAAATGTGATAGAAATTTATAAAAAAAAAATAATTGAAAAATCGTTTTAAACGTTCTTTTATAAAAGAGAGTTTAAGCCTTTTTAAAAGTAGTCGGCAGTTGAATTGAGATATTTCTTTCTCTTCTACACCTGTTTACTTTCCGCAGCTACGCTTTTCCATGTCATTCCAAGAATTTTATTTTATCAACAACATTAACTTCATAGTTGACACCATATTGACCCTCATTTTTATTTCTTCTCTTTCCACTTGTCTTCTCCAAAAACAAAAGCTAAATCAAAGCTTATCTCAAAATATAAAATATTGCATAATGTCCTCTAAAGAAAACGTATTAAAAATATCGTTACATTTTTGTGAAAACATTTGAGAAAATGCTTCTTTGTTAGTCGCTTAAGGATTTTCGTATTCATCCATACAGTAAATATCTAAACATTTAAAAATTTTAGTATCACAATGACCTCTTGACTAAGGAGTTGGTGCAATGAAATATGGTTGTATGAGGTTTAACAACGAAACCACCCCAGAACCCACTCCCTATATCCACCATCAAATGGAAAGGGTAGTTTCAAGCCTGACAAATGGAAGAAGTTGAATAAAAGCGCGTCAAGCCTGTGGGGCTTTTTTAGTCTAGCCAGGTCCTTCAGTGCTAACATCCTTGAGCAGAACCCTCTTTACTTACTCTGCAGGGCGATAGATGTGAAAAAATGCTTCTGCTGTTTACAGCTTTATACAAAATTTGCGTCATACTTTCTGACAGATTGACTCTTTTTCTCACTGGTTCAGTGAACTTTTACAATGGAGCATTTCATTTCCTATGTTCTTTAATAATAATTTTACATTTGTTTTTTGGAATTCTAAAAAGAATTAATAATATTATTTTTCAGATGCGAATTATTAAATAAAAAATTGTAAGCATTTTTTAATTGTAAACAAAGACGACGCATGGAGTGTTTTTTTTTCTCAATTCCATGTATTATTTTTACCCCTCTGTGGATATGGCAGATGATTCGTTATGTATGTCGCATCGATCACAGGATGCGGAAGGGACAAAGAAGGATTAATCATTATCGATTTACATCGATCCCCTTTGTCCAACAGAAGCTGACAGCTTCTAATCAACAGTGATGCCTGATGTTTAATAATGTTCTCATGAAATATTCTTCCACGGATGTATTTATTCCATTGTTTAAAATTACACGTGAAAAAAATTCACAACCGAAAAAGCATACTTGATATATCCGGAATACCAGACAAGATGATTTATGCACAAGCTCAAAAATGACAATTTATGTTGACGAAACGAATATTCCGAATTGTCGCTTAGGTCGCTATTCCAGTAGTACAAACATACAAAATCAGCCAAAGCGAAGTTACTGTGTTTCTCGAAAACATTATACGAATTTCTTTTTAATTTTATGACTTTTGTGAATTACAGCTTTTTTTATCTACAGAATTTCGATATTCAAGCAAGTAAATGCATTCTTCAAATATGGTGATTTGTTAAAAAAGCACATGTATCTTTTATACAATTTTTAAAAAATGAATAAGCGTATTTTAACCATTTCTCGCTTGTTTGAAAATTGGAAATTGTGGAATGTAGAGAATCAGTTTATAAAAAAAGCTTTTATTCATTAAAACCATATATCGATTTAAAAAAAAACAAAGAAATATAGTTTTGTTCTATAGATCTTTGTCAATAGAAATAAATATGTAGGATAAGTGCTAGTAAGTTTGGCCGGTATCAGTAGTTGGCCAAACATTTATTTTCTTTTAAAAATTGAGTGTGAAAATATTTCAAATTAAGTAATGAAATAAAAAGGCGATTTGACTTTGTGCTAAAATATTTAAAAAGTAAAAAATTTTAAATTCTGTGAATAAATTTCAATTTCATTACGCTAGTTTTTCAAAAATCAAGCAAATCTTTATGTTTACATCAATCAAACATTTCTTTCAGTAAAATATTTATCAAAATATCTTTTATAAATGCTTTTAAATATACTGCATGGTAATATGCATGCATTATTCGTATAGCTGAGCACATTTCTCTATAGTGAATCGAATTTTTCGTTCAAGCATTAATGCGTATTTGATAAAAATAAAATACTTTGTAATCCTTTTCCGTTTCCAATATAAACACAAATTTTTCAAATCCACGCATGAATCAACCCAGCGGGAAATTTCTGTACTGGGCCAGTACGGGCAACATTTCTACGCATCTACTTAGTGCTTGTAACATTAATGTGAATAAATTTGTTATTTAGGAGATTAATATGTATGTATTTTTTATTTGAACATTACTGCGCATATATTTATTGCTTAGATGACTTCTGCGCATGCATTTCTGATGTAGAAAAATATTACACAATAACCTGCTAAATGTTGGTTAAAAATTTGTTGTGCACGTTTTCCACAACTTTTACGGGCATGCCCGTATCTTGCCCGGATTGCCCGTACTGGGCCCGTACTATGCCAGATGTAAATTTCCCATTGGGAATAAATTTTCCAGGGGCAAATCGTTACTTTAAGTTTATAAAAAAAAATAAATGATTTAAAAACAACATTATATCTAGACAAATCTTGAACTTTTTATAATTATAACAAAAAAAAGTTAAATTCACATTTATCCTTTCTCAGAAATAAGGAGTTTTTCTAAAATTTGTTCAATAATAGCCGTCAGTTACAGATTCCTAACAGTTAATGAATTATTTCATTAATTTCTACTTTATTGATAGTATCAATATATGTTGTGATTACACTTGTAAGTTTCAGGGGTAGATATCCGATAATAAAAATCCTTCTTAGCTTTATCATAATGCATCAACATCAAAAGAATAACTAAGAATAAGGGGACTTGGGGTTAGAAAATAGAATCGTCTGGGTAGGATTATTTCCGCCTATTTTCCCTCAACCAATTCTCTAAATTGATGCTTTTTGTTGATTGTGATTGTGATTGTTGGCCACTTCTTCTCTTTCTCCATTTTTGCCTTCTTCTACTACTTCTTTTTCTTTTAAATTGTTTCTCAATCAATTGTTTTTTATACAAACTCTTCTTTTGTTTAATAATAATTTATCTTATTTAAACAACTGTTCTTTGTTTATAACATTAATTCTTCTGTTTTACTAAAAAAAATTGTTATTCCATCAAAAAAGTAATAAACCATTATTTTTATCTTTTAAAAAGTATCTATTTGGTATAGATGGTTATTATTCGGAAGAATAGCAGTATATGTTAAATTAATAATATTAACGTTACATTAGTCTCACTTGCACTGTTATCTTGTATTTCCCTCAACAAACTCTCATCCCGCTCACCAAGGTTTGCACGTGCATTCGCATGTTTATGTGCACTACCCACTATACGTGATTAAGCATAAGCTCATTGAAGGTCTTCTCACGTAATGCCAAAGTGATTTCGAGACGCTCATCTAGCCCGGAAAGAAATTAATCAAACGACAGGTTGGGTCAGTTCAAAAGTCAAGTTAAATAACTTACCAATTAACAACCGCAATTAGTTCAAATAGTCAACCAACCTTCTGTTTATGAAAAAATTGCCATTAGTTTGCATGAATTCGTTTAAAGACAATATTTTTCAATACCTGCATCTTTACTATCAGCTTTTTTTTGAATTTTTAATCATTACATAATGAATAAATTTTCTATTTATTCACTTATTTATATATTAATGTATATTTTTTTAAAATATTATTTTTTTCCGTTAACTTTTTTCAGACACGATGATTACGGAAAAATGTATAAAATTCTCTCTGTAAAACTATATCTCGCAACATAAAACATGTAGTGACATTGCATTTGTCTTCAGTCGCAATTTACACCCCTTTTGAGCCTCGAAAATCCTCTTTCCTGCACTCACAACTAGCCTCGGTTGTAGATCTAACGGCTATTTTTCGACATATTGCAAAGCTCAAGAGAACTTTAACCTCCTCCAAGAACCTCTTGTCATCAGTTTCCAAGATTTGTATCATTCACTATATGTACAGAATACTATATCCAATTTTCTATGATTTTATGGTTTTTGCAACTATTTATAAGATAACAATATTATTATGATAAATAATTATAAATTAATATAATAAAATATATCTATAATAATAATCCATAAGATTCATTCATTCTTTCATTCTGTCCGCACCTGAAGTTTGGTATGATTTTTATTTTATATAGGTATCTAATTATTAATTGCTCTTTATTATAAAAATAAAATAATAAGTAATTTAATAATAATAAATAAGGAAATATCGTCAATTATATTACTGAAAAGAAAACAATCACCATGTTTAAATATTTTATAAGTGTCTTAAACATCTTTCAAAAATAATTTTTTCTTTTGAATAATGTTTCAATTTTTATTTCAAAACTTCCTACGTTATTTTTCTTAAAAAAAAAATCAACAAAATTAATTTTTTTTTAAATGAATGTTGTAAAATATTTTCTTCAAATTTCAATACAATTCTTCAATTTCCAATTACTTTCTTCAATTTTAATTTATTTTCTACAATTTTTTCCATAATTTTCATTAGTTTTCAATTGACAATTTAATAATCTTCTTTAATTTTATGATTATTATTCATTAATTAAAAAAAAAAAAAAATTTGTTCGAATGACAACTAATCTCACTATTTTTTGATTTTTTTCCTTTTTTAATTATATTTTTTAATAGCTAATTATTTTCGTCAATATTTAATTATTTTCGTCGTATTGTAATATTTCTTTAACTGATCAATTATTTTCGTGAAAATTACACTTGATTCTTTAATTTCCAATTTAATTATTCAATTCTACAACTATTCTCTTCAATTCTCAGTTATTTTCTTCAAATTTAAATTCCACTTTTTAATGTTCAATTATTTTCTTTAAAATTAAAAAATTACCAACTTTTTTCTATTATTTTTTTTGATTACCTTTAAGTTTCTTTAATTTTAAATACAATTATTTAATTATTTTCTTTAATTTCAATTTAATTCTTTAATTTCTATTCTTCAATTTCTATTCTTCAATTTCTATTTCAATTCTTCAGTTTTCACTTGTTTTCTTCTATATTCATTAATCCTCGGCTTTTTTCAATCATTTTTTCCAATTTTTAAGTAAATTCTTTAAATTTCAATTCCATTCTTCAATTTTTGCTTGCTTTAATTCTGTAAGTTTTAATGCTTTTTTCCAATTTTAATTATTTTTTTCGATTTTCAATCCAGTTAATCGTGCAATCATTTCCAACAATTATTCGTATTATTTTCTTAAATTTTCAATTTGAAATTATGTAGTATGTATATTCTTTAAATTTAATATTTCTTGTTTAATTTTTTGAATTATTTTTTTCAGTTTTCTATTAGTCTAATCATTTTTTGAATTTTGTTTGTAATTGACAATTCTTATTGTTATTTTTTACATGTTTTTCAATTATTCTTGTCAGTTTTCAACTATTTCCTTCCATTGTTATTTAACGCAATTTTTAATTATTTCCTAAAATTTTTTTAATTTTTAATTATTGTCTTAAAATTTTATAATTATTATTTCATTTTTAACTTTTCTTTTCAATTCTTAGTTATATTCTTTAAATTTAAATTCCACTTTTCAATTTTTGTTTTAACTTTAAAAATTAATTGCCTTTTTTCTATTTTTTTTTATTATTATTATTATTTTTTTATTTTTATTAATTTTAATATTTCTTGTTTAATTTTTTCACATATTTTTTAAGTTGTCTATTAATCTAGACATTTTTTTGAATTTTATTTTCAATTGTCAATTATTTTCCTCATTTTTCACATATTTTCCTCAATTTTTCAATTATTCTCGTCAATTATTATTAATTATTTTTCGTGATTTTCAATTATTTTCTACAATTTTTTTAATCTTGAATTATTATCTTAAAATTTTATAATTATTCTTTGATTTTTAAAATTATTTTGTTCGGTTGTGTAATAATGAAGCCATTTTTAAAATTTTTTTCAATTGTCTCTTATTTTCGCCATTTTTTTCAATTATCAATTATTTTTTCAAATTTTAATTTAACTCATAAATTTTCATTTTATTTCCTCAATTTTTTATTATTTTCTTCAATTTCAGTGATTTTTTTCGTTTTTTAATCCAGTTGTTCAATTTGCAATTATTTCCAACAGTTATTCCTACAATTTTTCAACTATTTTGTTTAAATTTAATATTTATTGTTTATGTTGCTAGGAGATTATATAAAGTTAAATAAATTTTTCTAAATTATACTTTTTTATAAACTTTTATACTAAAAGTACCTATGCATACTATTTGACATATACGTATATTAAAAAGATTAAATTTCAAATAAATAGAAGTCATCTTCAAAACATCATTTCTCAATGTTTAAATTCAAATATCTGATTTCTGTTGGCCGTTGAGAATACTGGAAAATCAATTTTCCTTCATATGTACGATATTTTGTTGGTTGCAGACATTTTTAGAGAATCTATATGAGCTTTCTTTAGGGTTGCCAGACTCAGTGAATTTCTTGTTGAAGGAATATCGGTCGAATCTTTCTGTCTCTGTTTACTGACTGCTTGCAAGCTTGGACGCTGTACCATAATGCAGAGTCTAGCTCTAGAGAATGCCATTTTCCTTGGAGATTCAACTCAAAGCAAGGTGGTGAAGTTACACAACCCCCTTGCGGTCAAACCCATCGTCCTATCGAGCAAAAGCTACGACAGACTTCCTTCTCTGCAATGAGAGGATATGGAGGTCCTGAAAGAGCTAAAGTGACCTCTGGAAATCTTAAAAATGAGGTTTTATGGACACCTTCAACCCAAGACCTTTATCTCCCTTTCTTCGGATTTTCAATATACCTTCTCTATTCAGTCTTCGATCGACTTTAAGTCTCTTGGACGAACTCTCAAAAATGAAATCGAAGGCATTTATTAAAGAGGTGGTAAATAACAATTATCAAATTATTATGTTACTTATTAAATATTAATATTGTCATTGTTTTACTCACAACTTTCTCTCTTCCATTAAGGGCATGTGATGATAATGCAAAATTTGTCGGTAAACTTTCTCTTAAAATACTAAATGTTTTGACACCAAACTTTGTAGAATTATTCAAAATATACCATTAGAAAGGTCTCTCTGACCCAATTTTATTTAATCTGAATTTGTCAAAAACTACTAATGAAATGATAAAAAACCTTAAACAAAACCCACAAATTTGTGAATAAATCTTAAAAATTTCAATTTTATTTTTTTAATCTTTACAAAATTGAAAAAATTCTGCTAATCCAGATGATAAAAATACCTATACGATTTACAAATTTTTGGAATGAAGACAGCAAACAATAGTATTAATCTTTTTTAAAACTTACACAATTTTGTTATTATAACATTCACCAAAACTTTTTATTTCGTTGATTTTCATAATTATTTCCATATTTTTAAAAATAAATACGCTTGTTTTTTTGTAAATTTATTCAATTAGTTTTCACATCTTGTCTATGTTTTGCGAGATTTTTTGCAAACTTACTTATTCTTCCATACAATTTTTAGATTTTCTTTATTTTTCTAAATTTATTGTTGGACTTGCTTTAAGTGTAATATTATATAAAAATGCTTTTGGCTTAATTTGTCTAAACTTTTTATATTTTTAAAAGAATTTTTAAACTTCTTCTGTGGACTTTTTATTTATCTTTATAATTATATACATTTTTTTATTTTATTTTTATTAATTATAATTTTTTAGTAGATTTTAACCAAATTCTCCATTACCCGTGTGGAAAAGTTCCCAGTATTTCCCAGTTTCTAAGTGGGCGCCAGTTGGAGCCCACCTGGGGTAGGTGGGACAAGTGGGCGCCAGTTGGGCCCCACTTGGCTTTTCCACACGGGTATCTTCCTATTTATTTAATTTTCTTGATATTTCACTATTTTTTAGCCTTGCCTTGCATTTCTATTAATTTTTTAATTTTTGTCACCATTTTTCCACTTCTTAGGAACATTTTTACTTGTATTCAATTGTTTAATTTTTATCTTATAATTACGAATTTTTGAAAACATTTATATTATGATGCTTCTATCTACATTTTTTAAATTTCTCAATTTTGTATTTTTTTTAAGCTTTACAGTCTTTTATTTTATATTATGTAAATTTAATCTTGTACTAAATATTCTCATTTTAAAATCGTTCTTCTGTTTCATAAAATTATTTTCTTTTAACACTTTTGTAAATTTTCCAAATTTTATTCCTTCTTGAGTTCTTCTATTTGTTAAATATTCTCTAAATTTCTTGAAGTGAGTTTTCACTCCACTAAATCTATTTTAAATTTAATTTAAAAAAATCATAACTTTTATCAGCCCTGCAATTAGTAATATATTTCACTAATTCTTAGTAGAAACTTTTACAAAAATTAATGGACGACTTTTCATCATTTCATTAGTAGTTTTTGACAAATTCAGATTTAGAGAGTTGATATTTGTCTTTAAACTAATTTCTTCTTCAATTTCACGGATTTTGAAAATTTTTTAAAAATTAGTGAATTTAAAAAAAAAATAGAGTAAAGACAAAAATTAAACAAAATTTGGTCAGAGAGACCTTTTTAATGGCACTTTGAGTAATTCTACAAAGTTTGGTGTCAAAACATTTATTATTTTAAAAGCAAGTTTACGTAGAAATTTTGTATTATCATCACATGTCCTTAACGTTTATAAATCTACTGTTATCAGCAGAGAAAAACCTCTTCATTTTCTTGACACAGGTGTAATATTATTTGAAATAAATGTTGTCCTTTCCTTGTAACAAAATCTCCGCTTCAAAGTACGAGAAGAAATCTAATTGTCTATATGTTCTCAGTTGTTCAAATATAATATTGCAAGTATGTCTATATTTTCGTTCTAGAATGTGTATTTTTTCTCTGAGATAAGAATTTTCTTTCTTCCTCTCAGTTAGCTGGTTGTTTTTTTCTTTTATTTTTCTTGAAATGAGCACAGAATGCTGTCCCTTCGATTCATCCCTAATCGATGAATCCAGAGCACCTATTCCTCTTCCACCCTCTGAAGTATAAACGTGCGATTATAACGAAAGTTGCTAGAAATCCTGACGCTGAGGGTGAAAGGAAAGGCGTTACCCCAAACTCCCCTCAATGGGGATATTCACCCCACAGGGTTAGAGGGCGGCACCCCGAGTCTCTTGAGGGTTGCAATGGAAGGGACTCCATACCGATACTGAAACAGTACAGAGAATTCCTCCATGTCGGGCAGAGACTTTTTCTGACTTTTACAAATAATATGAGCCAGGTGTGCCAGATTTAAATTGAATGTCGTCAGATTTTTTTCTTTCGTATTCACTACTGATTATTATTCAGATTTGTTTTTCTGGAAAATTTCCCATATGTTGTCAATGACCTAATAAACTCAAATGCTCAATTCTAAATTTAGAAAAGAGAAACAACAATTGCATCTAATGTGATTACTTATCAGATTATTGGGACTTTTACAAAATATTGTATAGGAGATGATTTGAATGCATGATTAGAGAAAAAAAATTATACAATTGTGTATAAATAAGGGGACTATCGTAAAAATGACTTATGAAATCAATTTTTTCCAATTGATATTTTTAGGTTATGTACCAAATCATTGAAGACAGTATTTATCTTAGAATAAAAAGGTAATATATTTATCCTAGTCAGTATGAAATGTTCATGTGCATAAGTCAGATACAGATAAAAAATATACGTTAGAATTTTAGTTTTAAATAATTATAATTACGCATTCGCCAATTAGTAGCGTTTGTTTCAATTTTACTAGTTTTAAAACATTCTGTCATAGGTTTTTATTTTGTATGTGTCCATAAAAACTCGGAGTTGGAGAATTGTGATGGCAGATTTTTATACAGACATTTTTCATAATAATTCGTTATGCTTTTATTTACTAAAAACTACACTACAAACTTTCCAAACATTGTTAAAATAAATTTTAAAAAAACGCTGCAGTTTGCTTTGCGTTCTAACCTAACACAAAATATCATTTTACATGACGATAAAATAATGTAAACAGGAAAGAGAAAAAAATTAGATATAAAATTAAAAAGAAAAAAAAATATATGTATAATCTAGTAATCATAATACATCATAACAAATCATAAACTATCATAATTGTGCGTGCGCTCAGTATATATCAAGAGAAATAAACTGTACATCTCTGGCGTAGTAGGAAATAATGTATTAAACTAAAATTAACATCTCACTCTCTAAATCTGAATTACACTGAGAAAATAAGCCTCTAGCCAAGCAGCTTTATTTTTAGGTTAGGGTTCCTCGGGACAAAACAAACAAAACACCGGCGATGACAATAAAACTTCTAGGATACCGGAGCATATGCTCTGCTAAAATCAATCAAGTGCTTTGCAAGTGCTATATCAACAATCTCTCTCTGCTAAATTTAATCAAAAATTGGTTGTATTTAGTCAACTTATTTTCTCAGTGTAGTAAAAAATAACTAATTTGAAAGCAAAATTTCATTCACTAATTCAAATAATTATATTGCTACTAATCATTTAGTAAAAAATAACTAATTATTATCAGTCAAATTCATTTTTAGGTTATGTCAAAATAACTAATATTTTAGCAAAACTCTGTTTACTAATTCCTCTACTAATTCAATTAGTCAAATTTGAACTATATTTTAGTTATTTTTTTTACTAATAATTAGTTATATTTCGTTAAATGAGGAAACAAAAAATCAGCTACGATTGGACTAATAATTAGTTAAGCCCTTGAGTTCAGGGGGGCCTCAGTCAACCCTAATAAACCTTTTTTTTTTTAGGAAAAAATGCATAAAATTTTAGAATTCGAAAAAATTGCAAAAAATAATTGTAATTAAACACAATAATTGCAAATTTGTCAAATTAATTGTGAAACAAAATTAAACCAATTAAAAGTTGGGGAAAGTAATTATTAACAAATCATAGAAATGTTTTAAAAATAGAAAATAATTTGAATTTGAGCAAATTACTTGAAAATCCTAAAAATAAATTTAAAAAATTAAATAATGAAAAATAATTGAAAATTGAAAAAAACTATTAAAAATTGAGGTAAAAAGTATAAAATTGAAAAGAATAATTAAAATTTGAGAAAATAATTGAAAAAGTTACATAATATATTTTGAAAAAAGCAAAGTTAAAAAAAATCAAAAAAATACTTAAAACTTTCTGAAGTTCATTGAAAACAAAGAAAATAATTGAAACAAGATAAACATAATTTGAAATTGAAGAGAATAATTTTTAATCAAACAGAAAGAATTAAAAACTTTTTGGAAATTGTGAAAAAGAACGAAAGTAATTGAAAATTGAAGAAAATAATATATAAAATCATATAAATAATTGAAAATTGAATCAAATAATTGAAATCTCAGATAAATAGTTTAAAATTTTTGAAATTATAATACAGAGGGAACAAATTTAAAATTGAAGGAAATAAATTTTGGAAAATAATTGCAAAATGATTTTACTATTTGAAACTAGAAAAAATTAATTGAAATATGATACAAACAATGATAAGTTGTAAAAAATAAATCACATTTTAGTGCAATCATTGAAAAAATTACAGTATTTTGTTTTGAATAAAAAAATGCAATTGAAATTTGAGAAAAATATATGAAGATCTTAGAAATAAATTGAAAAAAATTAGAATAACTAAAAATTGGGGAAAAGAATTAAGGAAAGCTAAAAATAAATGACATTTACGATAATTAATAGCAAAATTCTAAATTATGAAAACAAATAAAAATAATTAAAAATTGAAGAAAATAATTAAAATTTTAGAAAAATATTTAAAAATTTTAGAAAATGAGTATAAAAATTAACAATCGAGGAAAGTAATTGGAAAATGATAAAATTAATTTAAAATTGAAAACAATAATTGAAATATGCTGAAAATAATTTAAAATTGAGAAAAATAATTGAAAGATTGTGAAAATAATTTAAATATTAAAGATTAAAAATAGTAAATAAAATTTGAGAGAAATAATTGATAAAATCATAGAATATATGTTTAGAAAAAGAAAATAATTACAAAATTACTTAAAAATTTTATTAAAGCAAATACTCAAAAAATTAGAAAAATAATTAAAAATTGTTGAAAAGAATGATTGAAATTTCAGATAAATAATTGGAATTTTTGAAAATTGTATCAAAAGAATGAAAATAATTAAAAATCGGAGAAAATAATATAAAATTACAGAATTCCATTTTAAGCGAAAGAAAATAATTGAAAAATCGTTTAAAAAATTAAAAATTGTAAACAATAATCTAAATTTGGGATAATAATTGAAAATTTTTGCAATTAATTGAAAAAGAATAAAAATATTGAAAGATGGAAAAAATAATTGCAAAATAATAAAAATAAATGAAAATTGAACAAAGCAATTGCAAATTAAGATATACCTATATTTGAAGGTTTAGTAAATTAATTCAGAAATTATGAAAATGATTAAAAATTGAAAAAGTGACTGAGAAAACTAAACAAAATAATTGAAATTTGAGGAAGGTAAATTTAAGATTTAGGGAAACAATTTAAAAACAATTTTAATAATTAAGAATTGTAAAAAATAGTTGAAAAATGATAAAAATAGTACAAAATTGTGTTTTAAGTAATTGAAATCATAACAGAAAAGAATTATTAAAAGTTGAAGAAATTGTTTAAATCACTTCAAATTTAGTATTTTTGAAACGTGGATTAAATGAACTTTTAATCAATGTAAGTTCACATTAACTGAAATTTGAAGAAATTAAAATTGCTATAAAATTTAAAATTTGAGAACATTTTAAAAAGGTGAAATATAATTTAAGATTTTAAAACAAAAAAAATTTATTAACAAATTTTAGGTGTGCGGGCAGAATGAACGAATGAATTGTAAAGTATTATTTATAATTGGGGCCCCATTTTCCTTTTTGCCGCAGGGCCCTTGTTCTCCCATTTGCTCCACTGGCTTAATGTTTAAATTATGAAAATGTTATTCTATTAAAAGTATATTATTTGAATAATCGAATTTTAATAATAATATCACACTTCCAATAAAAAATACTTAAATCATATTTTAAAATTCAAACTACACAGTATTGCTTTATTTATTATTATGATTATTTATCTTATTTCTATTAATAAGTTTTTTTAATTTTTAAATAGCCGCAGATATTTGAAGTAAGCCAATATAACATGAAACTCAATATTAAACAAACTAAAATTAAATAAAATAAAATTGCCTACAGCATCCTTGGAAAAGTTAAATTGAAATTAAATAGAAGACATTAATTTTATCTGTAATTTAGTTCTGGCGTAGGACATGCTTTTAATAAAAATTGGATAAGATAATATTTTATGATGACTTTGCTCTTGCTCGTAAAAGTAAAGCATAACACTTTCAGTGTATAGTTTACTTTCAGTCACAAAATGCCCCATGAGAAGGAACAAACCTCTCAGTTACCGCCGAAGTGTAGTAAAATCGATAATGTAATAGAATAATCTCGAAGCCATTGAAGACCTCTTCCGGCATCGCGAACGCCCCTGCGGGTTTTCTCCTTTCGTGACGAACAGCAACATTCGGCACTAGTCCCTCTCTCTCTCTTTAGGACGAACAACTTCTCACCACACTCCAAAAAGAATCTCTTCAACCTTTTCAACTATATCTTTCATTTCGGTTTGCCGTCCACCGAATTCACAAAAGATTCGTTTAGTTTCTTGTCGCACAGTTACACACAGAAAATTGAATTCCTTTAGTCTAAACATCTCATTTTTCAACTCAACAATAAGGTTTTATATATATAAAGAAAGTTTTATGAGTTCATAAGGTTCTTTAATAAACTTGAGTAAGATTACTTTCTTTTGATACCTTTTTTATAACTTGATCATGTTTTCCGAGATATATATCAGCAGTTTCAATCGACTATTATTAAGTTGCAAGGGAAGATACTTGTTTACCTGAAAAACATCTCTTGATTAAAGAAATTCATATTGTTTGAAGATCGAAATAATATAGTAAAAAATTATATTCCACGGTTATTCTTTAATACCAGGGTTGCTACGGTCTTGAAAAATCTGGAAAACCTGGAATTGTAATGCAATTTTTTTGTAGTCAGGGAATTTTATAAAATATTATTTTAAAAAATTAATTTAATTAATTTCCCTTTTTATGATTTCAATGAGTGATTTGTCATTTGAGCTAATTGTAAGTTGAAAATTGCTGAATTGTCAGTGACTTTTACTTGATTGACCACTAGAAAATACCTGAAATTTTCAAAGTTGTTACTGAAATTCAGTTTTAAATTGACAATTTATTATTATCCTCTAAATTTATAATTATTCTTTAATTTTTAAACTTATTTTGTTTTAATGTCGATTATTCTTGCCATTTTTCGAATTCTTTTTTCAATGTCAATTATTTTCGCCACTTTGTAATTTTTCCTTCAATTATTATCAATAATTATCTTAAAACTTTAATTTAATTCTTCAATTTTTAATTATTTTCTTCAATTTTCAATTGATATATTTATCGATTTTCGATTAATTCTTCAATATTCAATAATTCTCGGAATTTTGCAGTTATTTTTTTAAATTGTAAAATATAGTTCTAAAATTGCAATTCGAATCTACAATATTCTACAACTATTTTCTTCCATTCTCAATTATTTTCTTCAAAATTCAATTGAATTTTTTCAATTTTCAATTATTTTTCTCAATATTAAAAAGTTCTCGACATTTTTTAATTATTTTTTCAATTATCAATAAGTTTCTTTAATTCTAAATTCAATTGTTCAGATGTTTTCTTCAACTCTCAATTTTTTCAAAATTTAATTCCATTCTTCAGTTTCAATTATTTCAATTATTTTCTTCTATATTTAACAATTCTCGGCTTTTTTCAATTACTTTTTCCAATTTTTAATTATATTCTTTAAATTTCAATTCCTTTCTTCAATTTGAATTACTTTTTTTCGATTTTCAATCTAGTTGTTCAATTTGCTATTTTTTCCAACAATTATTCCTTTAATTTTCTTAATTTATCAATTTTCAATTATTTAGTTTAAATTTAATATTTCTTGTTTAATGTTTAAAATTATTTTTTCCAATTGTGTATTAATCTAGCCATTTTACGAATTTTGTTTTCAATTGGCAATTACTTTCTTCATTTCCCAGATATTTTCTTCAATGTCTCAATTATTCTCGTTATTTTTCAATTATTTCTTTTAATGATTAATTATTTTCTTTATTTTTTCAATCCGGTTGTTAAATTTTTAATTATTTCCAACAGTTATTCCTGTAATGTTTTAATTTTTCAAATTTTTTGCATTGTAATTCAATGTTTTATGCTTTTATGTATAATTTTGTAAATTATTTTTTCAATTGTTAATTACTTTTGTAATTTTTCAAATATTTTCTTCAATTTTGTATAATTATTCTCGTAATTTTCATTATTTGCATTTGCAGAAATACATAGTTGTAAATTATCTACAAGAATGGAAAGTTTTTCGCGCGCCTGGGCACTCTTTAATGTTGTTAGTTTAAAATAAATCTAATAAGTAATTAGCTCAAATTATATACAGATTATTTTTTGTTAAGTAATAACAATATTAATGTTTTATTATTAATGTAATTCAATTGTTTTATATTTTTTTACTGCAATAAGATAATCAATTCATTAAAACAGTTTTATATTTGGTCATGGAATTTTAAGAAAAATGATCTGAAAAATCTGGAAAAGTCATGGAATTTTGAAATTTTGAAAGCCTAGCAACCCTGTTTAATGTTTACTGCAAAAACTGCTGTCTTCTAAGTGTCTTATTTTAAGACACAAGACATTAAGAAAGCGTTTTACGGTTATTTCAAGCTATATCATTGGTTAATAATTTTGAAAGATGCTTTCCCATTGGTTTAAAATTAAGACACTTTAAAACGTCTTAAAAGTGAGGACAAGAATGTCTTAAAATAAGACACTTGTTTTTACAGTGTTGATTTTAATGATATGGCCATACTAAATTAGTCAGAAGGACTAAATCCAGATTTTAGAGAGCAACCAATCGTTCAATAGACTAAACGTTCATTACTCAAAATGGCTTAAGTTTATGTTCTTATGATCCAATTCTCTGCTATGCGAATCCCTTTTGCCACTACCCCCTTCCCCCAACTCCTCCTTTTATTTTTCCACTACTTGTCTGTCGAAAGCTCAAGTGCGAGAACTTCGATTCAAGAGCGAGGACTTAATTGAGTGGAGTTAATTTTACGAAAGTTTTGCCGCCTTCTACTACGAAGCTCGAGGTTTCCATCTGCAGAGGATAAGAAGCTCAAGGGGTGGCGTATGGGTTGAGAGGGAGTGCGACGATAATTTTCAAGAGGCTTCGCGAGAAATCGTTCGCGACATTAATGAAATTCAGTCACAGCTCGACTCCCACGGAGAAATCGCACGATTAAATACGATGAAAATTTCGCGACTATGCTATTTCCGTGGCTAAAACGGATTCATGGAGAACATAAAGGAATGGGTTCAAATGAAATATATTGATTAACGAAGGGATGAGATTAATATATTACACAGTTAATTGAGAGTTCTGAAAGGAGAAATGGTCTCATAATTTTCAAAAAATTTAATTCAATTAACATTGTCAATTTTTAATTGTGCTTGAATCGAGAAAGTTACAATATATTACCGTGCATGTATAAATTCAATCTTTGATTGCTTTCTATAAATGTCGCATCTACTAATAAATCTTGATGATAAATCAGCAACTCCCGTGTTATTTTGCAAACTCACGATTTGGTTTCCGATCCGACGTGTTATACTGTTAGAGATACTCATGATTTGAGCATAGTAGTGGTTCCGATACATATGGAGAATTTGTGCGAACATGCCGCAACCCCTTGTAGCAGAGCACTGACGCAAGTTGTAAATCGATGATTATCAGACACAGGATCCACACGCTTGTATGGTGGTTGACCATGGTGGCTGGTTTTACCCCCGCCTTTCAATTATGTATCCCACCCTTTCTCTTTCGTCGCACCACGGGGAGAAAAACCAACCCTGTCCCTATGACAACATTCAAATCACGTTTTCGCGGACGATTTGGAGGCATGCACTATATTGTGAAGCCCCCTTTAAAAACGACCAATCGTCTCCCTATTCCTCAACTTGTTTTTATCAAAACAAACAGTCACTCCTAACGTAATCTTCCAGTCACTCGCCATATTTCTCTCCAAGAAGGGTTACATACCAGGCACTGGATTTTCGTCTTCATTCCAAGTCTGTCGAGATAATTTGTTTACATTTCTGACAGATGTGTGCGCTTTCGTTTAAATAAACAAACATTAACACGCTTGTTACTCTGGGAGCTTATTTCCGTCGAAATTAAACAACTGAATTTGCCTGTTCAAACTGTCGCTCTGAAAGCTAAGCTTTTTAGTAAAAATATTTTTTTTTAAGCTTTAACGAGGTTCTATTTTAAATAGAATTAACATTACCATTTTTATCAAATTTGGTTCATTGGTAGTTAATGATTTTATAAGGATGCAGTTTAATCTTTGAGACCTCAAGGTACTTGCATAGAAAAAATTTTCTGTGTAGTTCACAGAAACTTTTGTACCATCTACAAATGGAGATTATAGTTTTCACAAATAGCTCATATTTGTGAAATAGGGGAGACCGGGGCTACTTGGTGCATTTTTACTCTTTGTTGATTGGTTCTGCCAATTTTGTGTATATGAAAACTATATTGTACAGAAACTTTGCTTAACATCTCAGCTTTGATTTCAAAAAATAAAAATTCCAAAAAAAGTTGTACTTTTATTTTTAGAACAGACTTTTTGGAGAAAACCAAAGTGCGCCAAACAGCCCCGGCCCGGGGCTGCCTTGCG
This sequence comes from Ganaspis brasiliensis, assembly GCA_037103525.1. Taxonomy (NCBI): domain Eukaryota; kingdom Metazoa; phylum Arthropoda; class Insecta; order Hymenoptera; family Figitidae; genus Ganaspis; species Ganaspis brasiliensis. The sequence goes on along the minus strand of JAZKLR010000205.1, from coordinate 1,128,975 downwards.
CACTACCCGGGGTTACTTGGCGCATGAATTAAAATGTGTGATTAATAATCAAGCAATATGTTTCATTGTTAAAATAAGTCTTCTAAGGAAATATTATTTTGAAAAAATGTGAATTAATTCAAAATGGAAGGTTCATCTTGTTCAAAAAGTGAAGTTCACGAACCTAAAAACTACAAATATCTGGAAACGTAAAATTATGAGATTATAATAATAATAATAATATATATTAAACACTTTTTCATCTTAAAGGGTTATTCTTGGTACTGATAATAAAATAAAAGTGTTACCACATTGAATTTAATAAATTTGTATTAGTCGCACTACATGTAGCTTATAAACTTCTAGCGTTCCGAGCGCGCCAACCAGCCCCGACCCTACTGCGCCAAGTAGCCCCGGAGAGACTATTTATACATTTTCTTCGTTTTTATGAAAACTGTAAATATAAATCAAAAAATTTTAATTGTTTCTTAAAAGCAACTGTTCAGAACACAAAACCTTAATTTTTATTTTTTTCTGATTGCATTTTGTAAAAAGATATAACAAAAAAACGAAGGCGTTAAAATTTACTTTTGAGTACCAAAATTGGTTTTTTGAATTTATAGTCCAGAATAATCAATCAATAATAATGAAATTATGTGTGAAGTTACAGTTAATCAAGTACATTAATTTGACCGAAGAGAAAAATTAATTCGACTTTTCACTTTTGAATAAACTCAAGTGCGTCAACCAGCCCCTGCGCCAAACAGCCCCGGTCTCCCCAACACAAATATGTTTGTGGAATATACAAATAAATATATGGAATTTCCTAAAAAGTTTGTGGAATACACAAATAAGTTTGTGCAATTTACAAATCAGTTTGTGACTGACACAATTGTACATATTTATGCTATCCACAAATTGGATTTGTGGATTCTACAGAATTATTTTTTACAAGTGTGAAAAAAGTTATAAGCCTTTTAATTTACAACTGTAAAAACCCTTTATCTACACTGAAAAAAAAAATTTATTTGATTCAAATAACCGATTACTTGACTATTATGAAATAAATATTTATTCGTATCAAATAATTGTTATTCGAGTCAAATAAATTGAATTTGAATCAATCAATTTAGTATTTAAAACAAATACCATGTAATTGTAGCAAATAATAGTTATTCGTCAGGGGCCATTCTTAAATTACGTAACGCTCTAGAGGGGGGGGGGGGGCGGGGTTATGAAAATTTGTTACACCTGTGTAAACTGTCAAATGTTTACATTATAAAAACTGTTACAGGGGGGAGGGGGGGAGGTCTAAAAATTCCTGAAAAAAGCGTTACGTAATTTAAGTATGGCCCCTCATCTGTATAGTTATAAGTTATTATTCTTATTTGTATATATTTTTTATGAAATCCTTAGCCCCTAATTTTTTTAAAAAAAGGCTCTCTCAGTCCTATGTAAATATATACTTCTCATATAGAGTGGTTCGAAAAATGAAAATTTTCGAATTTTTTTTAAAGGCCCTCGGTAATCGACTAAAAATAAAAAACAAATTTACCCCTATTTTTTTTTGATCTGACAATATTAAGGGGTGCCGTTTTCACCCCTTATTTTCCCATTAGAAATTTGCAAACTGACCCTCTTTAGGAGTACCTTAAAGAACCGACCCTAAACGTAACTTCAGCATTTATAAATAAATAGGTCTAAAATATTATTTTTTTACTTCGCTATTTTTTATCAATTTTTTAAATTACAAAATACAAAGCTCCCTACATTTTTAAACTAATTCTTAATTGTTTTTATTTGTTTAAACAATTTAAATTGTTTAAAATAACTTTTCATTGAATTCTCTTAGAGGCATTTCGTCTTTTGCTTTTGCTTCATTAAAGAAATATCACGAATTTTTCCGTCTGCTATTTGCAAGACTTTTCAATTGTTTAAACAATTTATATTTGTGTAAACAATTTATTTATCACATATTTTAGGGGTTCACTAATTTTCTTTATAATAACACATAGAGGAAGGTTTTTAATCTTTTTTACCTTATACTTAACGAGAAAGTTATTTCCCTTTATAAAAAGCGTATAAATTTAGGAAAAGATTTATATCATACAGTAGTATTATTATTTAGATTAGATAATAATATTCAATTGTTAAATAAAAAAATATATTATAAGCAAAATTAAAAACCTCCCTCAAAACTTTTTTCCCTTTGCTATTTAAAAAGTTGTAAGCTTTTAAGGTATTTAATTAAAACAGAAAGTATGAAAAAAATTGTGTAAACAGTTAAAAAAAAATTTTTTTAATGTATTAAGGTACGTATACATTTAAGTATAAATAAATGTATAAAGGAAGCTACGTAAGAAAATAATATTTTAGACCTATTTACTTATAAATGCTAAATTTACATTTGGGGGTGGTTCTTTGAGGGTCAGTTTGCAAAAAATAATAATAATTAACAATTTCTTCAACTTTGAACATTTATCGAGGTTTTCATAAACTACTGAGTCTTTTTCGATAGAATTAAGAACAGTTTTTTCATATTTTTTGAAAAAAGTACCCTTTTTCCAAGTATTTCTAATGCGGAAAAATATGAGGTGAAAGCGGCACCCCTTAATATTGTCAAATAAAAAAAATAGGGGAAATTTTTTTTTATTTTATCATTTTTCAATATATAAAATGGTTGAAGCAGCTACTCATACAGATAAGTCAAACATCCCTTCTTTCAGAAAATTCCTTTTAAACTTTCTCCTTACCTGAATAAATTCTTCTTTTTTTAAATAAAGATAAAATAAATAAAAACTTTTTTGACTTATTTTCTGTTGGGGCCATTATATTAATTAAAATTTTCTAAATTGGTTTACACTGCATTGTGCAAGGTACAAATTACATCGAGCAGCTTTGGTTGTTCTTGAGAAACTTTTCGTCAGTGTATCAAATAGGTACATCTATAGGAACAAAAGAACACTAGGGCCACGGAAGTTGGGAATCCTAACAAAAACTGTTTCCAGGTCGAGCGAACTATAATCAAAAGTCGATGAGGTCGAGGCTGCTCTTCGAAATTCCTGGGGGTCGTCTCACACATTATTCCAAAGTCCAGAAAAGTTTACTCTTCCTCGTTCCCTTCTTATCCTATAAATCTTTAACTAGAACAGCCAAGAACTTGCGCATTCTTTGGCTCTTGTACATGTTTCGTCTGAGAAAACAAATAATGCTAAATTTTGCATTTTTCTATTGCTTAAAATGTAGTAATTATATATTATAATTCAGTGACTCAGTAACGGCAAAGATAAATTTTATGAATACGTTCTGTAAACATGAAACGTGATATGAAATCTTAAATCAGGAAAGGAATAAATTTTGAAACAGGAACTTTGCAAGATAAGAAGAATCTCTATTCGACTCAATTTGAGAAGAACATTCGTATTCGTGGGAAGTTTTTAGGGTTGGCGAGGGTCCTGCTTTCTGATTCGTCACTGATGGTATGGGTGAATAAAATTTTAGATTTAATTTTCTACACTTTTAGAAATGCCTTTTTATTATTTGCCAAATCTGTATTGAAAATTTCGATTGAAATATCTTTTTTCGACAAAAAATCGTTTTATTTATAACTTTTTTTATGTTTATTATAAACAAATGAATTTAACAGATGAGAAATGAATTTTACATCAGAATTAGTATGTTTTAAATGTGCTGAATGTTTTTTAATCCCAAAAAAACCAAGCTACTGTGTATAGAGATATTCATCGTCTCTTTCTTGTTTGGAACATGCATTAATCGTTCTTATCATCTAAATGACTCTATAGAGAAAGTCTGTTTGCCAAAAGGAATTTTCATTCTTGAAAGAAAATGCTACTTGAGGGAGATCAAATGAAGCTTCTTTTTATGAAGCAAAGCTGGATGATAGCTTATTAAAATGGGACGGTTATAAGACAGAAGCTTCTGTTACTGAAAGATGATTTAGGCTGCTTTTGATACATTTTCCGGTATTGACATGCTCATTCCAAAGTCTAAAAGTCGATCAACTTTTTCTATTTCTGATTTATGTTACCAGAAAATACCACTCAATCCTCTTGATTTAACTATACCCTCTTATTTCCATATTTATTTTTCTATTTTACTAAAGAAACTTGTTTGAATGCTTTTGAAATGTCTTTTTTTATGTATATTTATAATTATAACTTTTAAAATAAACTATCGGATTGGAATAGAACGAGGAAAATAGAAGTATATAAATCAGTTAACAACTTAGATATTTTAAAAAACAGTGAATATAATTTCACTTTAATGTTCGTCCAAACATGTTGAACGAGAAATTTTCCGCCTGTACGTGCGCGATGAAAATTACATTGATCCCAGCAGGAGTGTGTGTACAATGCTTCAAGAAAGTTGTACAATTGTCTATAACTACACATTATATTTCGATAAGCCTTATTATTTAAGTTTTGAAAGCAGAGATTAATTTATAGATGAATCCATTTAATGAGCATTGGTTATGTAATATTAAATTATAAATTCATATTATAAATTAAAACAACACTTTTTGTTAAGTGCATCTTTTTATCGCAAAATTCTGTAACATTCATTTAATTAAAATTTTTTCCATAAAACTAGAATAACTAACCTAAAAAATTATTTTTATTTCTAATTGCTGAATATATATCACTATTCTTTTTGCTCTTTCAACTTCAATTCTTTCTCAGAAATAGAAAAAGACCTTAATATCGTGAAATTGAAATAAGATGAGTAATTATAAATGAGATATTAACATTTCTAAAGAATACTCTGTTAACATTGTGCACTGGTTTTAAAATGAAACATATCGATTTTGCGCATGTGTCTAACATTTCCTCAGAATGTTAATATAGCCCCAGGGTTTAATTGTTCCGATTGAAAATTGAAAACACCATTTTACAGTTAATCACCTGTTTCCTTGAAGCGAGACGAAGCTAAATTGCCTGAGGTATTTTCCTATCGTCCTTGCAAAAGGAAACGAGTTCACTTCTTTTCTTTTTTAAAGTCTATCTTAATAATTATTTCACTGTAGGAATAAAGTTTCTTTAACAAAGATAAATGCAATGTTAAGTTTTTAATTTTTGATATTATTAAGGCGTTTTGAATAAAAAGTAATATAACTGCCTAAATATATTTCTCGCTTGAAAATGCTTTTAAAAGAAGCAGTTTAATTATTTCAATATATAAATAAGAAAAAACGTTCCTTGATAGGAAATTGAGGAAACTGATAATTAAATCTAATGACCATTATAGCAAAGTGATTTAGATTTTTAAAACAGCATTGAAATTAAAAAATATATATATATCTATTTTGTAATTTGAAAGCTTCATTTATGACAAAAGTTATTCATTTACTATAAATTTCATCTACTTAAATGTTTTAAAGCTTTTGTGACAATAATTGTACATATTCGATTTTAAATTTAGTATATTCAAAATTCATCACTTATTCCAAGTTAATAATATGAAAGCACATTATTGTATATAACAGGCCAGTGACATGAATAATATATTAATAAATAATTAACTGAGTTCATACTTGCATGCATGTTTATAAAGTTGACTTTAACAAAGTTATATTTTCGCACAATAAGGACGAATTGGATAATAAATTCAAACATTTATTTATGGTTATAAACTTGAAAAATACATAAAAGTGTTTGATATACGTTTGATATCAATGCAAAAGTGGTGTTAACCCTGACAAAAGTAAAAATCCAGGCATTGTCTGGTTACACTCGGTACAAACGAATGCACATATAAAAGAAACCAACAAGAATTCACTCGGTTTTTCTTTTTCACATGTCATTCCCATTTTTCTTGTGTAATATTTCACTACACAGATGAAATCGTACATTTTATTTTATTTAATTCCCACTTACTTATTCCTTTTTATTTTTCCTACTTTAGATAATTTCATTTAAAATTCCTCACTTTCATTTGTAAATGGTGCTAAACGTATTTCATACGAACATGTTAGTACGAAAATGTATTTCACACATTATGAAATTAAATAATTAAAGTAGGACATTTTATAAATGTTTATTAATTAGTATAATTGGAATAAATGGCATTATCCCTTGAAAAACTAATAAAACATATTCTTGGGACAAGTAGGATGAAATTTAATAGCATTAAATGTTTTTGATACTGCAGAGTGTTAAATTTAAAGCAAAAATTACCAACGTTAAAAGCATGACATAATTACTTTTCGATTTTCCATAGGCAAGAGAGAGTCTCGATGTCCAATAGAATTAAAAGTTAGGAACGTCAAATAAACTTGGTTCGACCTCCAATTAAGTTCAGCGAATTAGCGACAATGTAATTTTCATTTTCCCGACGCTTAATGAAACCCACTAAAAGGGGAAAGGGGTCTCTCACCCCACCTTGCCGAGAAGAGAAATGAAATTTTCTCTTCTACCACCGCCATTCGAATTCCAGTTGGTTCCAGCAGCGCCATTCGAGACATTTAATCTCCTGAGGTAAATAAAGAACTATTGTGATGCAAATCTGGAATTAATGCATTCAAAATTTACAAGATTTATTACAATGTTAAAGTTTGCAAATTATATTTTCATATTTTACTGTCGTGACTCATGAATCCGCAGGAAAAATAATATTTTTATGAAATACGCTTTTAGTGTCGGGCAATAATTTTCCGGAATCTTCATTCTTTTAAACAGCAATAATAAAATGATAAAAAAGCATTAAATTTGTGGGAAATTTTAAACTTAAGTTGGTTGTGAAAGAGACTGAGAGATTTTATTCTGTTAAATCCAGTTGTAAGAAAAGCTAACATGTGACTGATTTATCGAGAGTGAGGAGGCTAATGGTCAAGTATACATGTAGGTATATGGTAGACCAAAAAAAAGAAAAAATCTTTTCGCCCTTGATCAACCTTCTCGCAGAGATTCCCTCACCTCAGTTTTTTTCTTGACGAGCTACTCCATCCTTTTTCCTTTGCCTCCTTTCATGGTACACCGAGCTCTCGAGTGTCATCGTAAAAACTAACTTGAAGATCTTGAGTGCCAGTATGTGTGGTTTTTGGTTAGATATTCTCATAGCAACGATACAAGCCACTGAAAAAAGTCATCTTTCATAATTACACAAACTTCTATATGCTTTAGTTAAAACTGAAAAGACTCGGTTCCTATATATATATATATATATATAAGTGGATCTGCAATTTGCAATTTCGTAAATAACAAAAATTTTCAAGGATCTTGGTTCTTTTTTAACATAATTATGTGTCATTGAATTATTCGTTTGTTTTCTTTTAGCGTTTGTTTAATCTTTTGTTTTTTTACTTCATCTTTAAATAAGTATTTTATTTCTATTTCGATTATAGTTCGTAACTCCTTAACCTTCGCGCTACCGGTTGCTTCCCAGACAAGAAAATATTTGAATTGAGATAACTTTTAGAGTTTTACTTCAATCTAATTGAAATTTTAAGACACTGAACAAACTTTTATTTAATTTCGATAAATTAAAACAAAAGAATTTTTTCACATTTCGTCTTGTTATTTTATAACATTTGTAAATGTATGTAAGCGGTCTACTAAAGTAATAACACTCAGGGTATTTTAAATGTTTTATAACTTGTACATTGTAAAAAAGGATTAAAATCATCAATGTATATTGATGTGAGCAAACAAATAATATTATATATTGAAAAAAGTTACGATTAATTTTCATTTGTTTAAACAAATTATTATTGTTATCTACCCACTTTTTAAACACTACACATACAATGATGTTGTTTTATCCTGATTTTGCGATTTACCAAACTTCATGCAATGACGGATAAAGGTTACAAATAAAGTTATTATTTAAATTTATAAAAAATTATTATTGTTATTAAACAACTTTTCACTCAGAGTACCTAAAAAAATGCAGTTTATTCCAAATTTTGCAATTAACCAAACATTATACAATAACGGAAAAAAATTACAAATGAAGTTATTATGTAAACAATTTATAAACAAATTCTTATTGTTGTTTAACAACTTTTTATTCAAAGTACCTAGAATGATGCAGTTCTTCCCTAATTTTGTAATTTACCAAACTTTATACAATGACGGATGAAGATTACGAATGAATTTATTATTTATATAATTTATAAACAAATTTTTATTGTTATTTAACAATCTTTTATTCAAAGTACCCAGAATGATGCGGTTTTTTTTCTTAATTTTGTAATTTAGCAAACTTTATACAATGTCGAAAAAAGATTACAAATGAAGTTATTATTTAAGCAATTTATAAACAAACTCTTGCTTCATCTTTTGAGACGCACTGAATAAAAAGTTGGTAAATAACAGTAATAATATGTTAATAAATTATTTAAATCATAATTTTATGTTTACAATCTTTTTCTATAATTGTAGGATATTTAGTAAATTGCAAAATTGGGGAAAAACTGCACTGCAAAAACATGGTGTCTTAAATTGGACAAAAATGTCTTAAATTAAGATACTTTTGGTGTCTAAGACACGAAAAATGTCTTAATTTAAGACATTTTTGAACAATTTAAGACACCTGTTTTTGCAGTGTGTATATCTTTCTAGGTGTACTTAATAAAAAGTTGGTAAATAGCAATAATAATTTGTTTTTAAGCAATTTTTATATTAATATTCACAACTATTTTAATCCAATATCTCATATAAATGATTGATTTAGTATTCTCTAAATCTAAATAAGTCAAAAGTCATTCCACTTTTTGAACAAGTGTATATGCACTTACAATAAGTGAGAATTTCACTTATTTAGATTGGAAAGTCATTTATTTGTAAGTGTATCTGCACTTATTGAAAAAGTAAAAGTCTTTTAAGCTTATTTTAACCTACAAATAAGTGAATATTTACTTATTCAAATTTAGAGAGTACAGATATTAAAGCTGAAACTTTGCAAATTTTACAAAGTCCATTAGTCTTATTGCTTACTTTGGAAATGTTATAAATTTGCAATAATAAATTGTCTAAACATTTGCAAAATTCATCGTAATATTAGTAAAAAGTACTATTTATTGACACACAACAAATAAACCCGGGGTAGACATCCTGTAGTCCGCGTTACAAAAAACGGTCGGATTGCGCGAAGATTAAAAAGGATTCTGTTGAATCAATTTTACAAGATATTTTGTGCATTGTTCTAAAGTAGGTACCCTGTGTTGACATCAGTCTATGAATGGCGGCAATTTATTGTCCTTTAGACTCTTTAGAGTATCTCGGTACCAGTCATGCGTAAATCTTTCAAGGTGGCTCTACAGTCCTGCACTATTCTCCACCAGCCTTAAACTTGTGTTCTATTCATGGTGTCTCGCACAATGTAATGCATGCTGTGAATGCTCGTATCCGCATATAGGGGCGCCTTAAACACAACTCGAGAAATTCTCTCCTCACCACTTAACGTAGATTATACATAAATATGTGACACGGTTCTCATTCATACTATTTTAACTGAGCTTACTCAAAATCCAATTTATCTTTCGTTAAATCCTAAATCTCTATCTTCTTAGTCTATCTCGTAAAAGCTTTCTTGAAAATGAGGGTGAAACTTGAAACATATGACTGTTTTAGTGTCCTTGTTACGAGATTATCAAGAATTTGTCTTGGATTTATAATAGGGGAGACCGAGGAGGAAAGTAACAGAGGTGGAAAGTAACAACGCTTATAACTTCTAAACCAATGAGCGGACAGACATAGTCCTTCAATAATTTTAAGTCAGTTTTGCCCCCCTCTACCTCCCCCAAATTATGTTAGGGGTCTACCGGAAGCTATATACCTGATACTGACATTTTGTGCAAAAATTACGTCAAAAGTAAGTTTTTGCCTAAATTTTCAAAATATCATAATTTTTTGATTTTATAGATATTTTAAATATGCTTTTCATTTTTTTGAAGCTTTTTTATTTATATTTAAGTCGTGCTAGTGCATAATTAAAAAATTCAAAATACTGTTGTGTAATTTAAACTTGTTTTTTTAAATCCAAGGAAAAGAGGGGTGAGGTGGAAAGTAACACGTTGTTACTTTCCTCCTCATCTAATGCTTTATTTTTATAAACCTCCTCCTTTTTTATAACTATGTGATTTTATATGTTTATTTTATATTTTAAAGACTAAATTTTGGACTTTTGATTGGAATTTTTAAGAAACGATGCTTTTTTAATGTCATTTTTATTCAACGAATACTAAATAGATAAAAAAAACTTGATTTCAAAAAAGTGCAAAAATATCTGCCAATTATGTACAAAATGTAGTTAATATCACTTTGTCTTGTTATATGTTCATAATAAAAATAATTTAAATTAATAGCAGTTTTATATTTGAAATGCTAGCCTTAATTTTAAAGTGTTACTTTCCTCCTTCGTGCTGTTACTTTCCACCTCAGGGGTGATGAGGAAAGTAACAAATAAAGAGCTGATTAAAAAGTCCTGCAGTGAACTATCAAATTATTATTAATGTTTAATTCCAATTTTATTTAATAGGTGAAAGTTCAAGCTTTCGATTAATATGTTTACAGAACTTATCCGACAAATAGTTTTAATGCTAGCATCAAAAAACTGATTTTTGTTACTTTCCTCCTCAGTCTCCCCTACAGCTTTTTTCTTTACTTTTTGAAAAATTAACCCAATTTAAACGAAATGGCTAAATTTAGAGAAAACTGAGAACAGGTTATTAGGCGTGGTAAAGTTTACTGGACGGAAGTCAGCCGGGCCATATTATTTTCTTACGTAATTAAACGCCCCAGCTAACTATTTTAGCACTTGCCTTTAGAGCAGAGAGGGCCACAATTCGTGGCCAGCATATTGTGGAGAGTGCGTCATTAATATGCCGCTCATAAAGCGACGGTAAACTCACCTACAAAGAAAATTGAATGAGGCTCGCGCGCAGCACGTTGCAAAGTCGCACGTGCGGTTCATCTTATGCTACTGATGTCTTACCCTTGAAGGGCTTCGTTATAGAATATATCCACTCGAATGTCCAGAGGAAGGTCGTACCCTTCCTCTTAGATATGTAATTCTGGCATATTTAAACATGTGTGTATTCACATATGAACTTTACAAGTTTAAATATCCTATTCAATGGATAAGGAAGAAACAGCCTTTATAGTTTCAACCATCAAATTGTTATAAGGGTGTGTTCAAGATCCAAGGAAATTTACAGAAATTGTCAGAATGCTAAACCTACTGGATACAGTTTGTAAGCTACTCTTCTCTGTGCAAAGTAAGACTTGAATACTATAGTGTATGAGATGCACGTCGTCTTGATTTTAAGGCTTCGCTATTCTCTTACTGCTCACTTACCAAGTGCCATTTCAGAGCTTTGTAAATGGTCTTCTTCAACATGTCTTTAGACTTTGTCACGAAATTAACATCCACACTGAGAGAAAAGTTTATTTGATTCAAAAATAATATTAGTCAACGAAAAAATATGTTTACTCTCTAAATTTGAATCAGTGAAATATCACTGGTGAATCAGTGCGAAATAAGCCACTGATTTGAATCAGTGAAAATTTCAATGGAATTTCACTGATTTTCAGTCAAAATGTAATTGATTGAATCAGGAAGGTTACTGAATCAACCAGTAAGATATTTCACTGAGAATCAGTTAAATTTGATTGATTGTCAGTAAAAATCCCACTGATTCAAATCAGTGGCTTATTTCGCACTAATTCGCCAGTGACATTTCACTGATTCAAATTTAGAGAGTAAATTAAATGAGTATATTATATATGCAGTTGAAATAGACATATATTATGTTTGAATTGAAAAATCAAATATATTTATGTTTGATTAAAATAAAATTTGTTCTCAGTGCAATCGGCTCTAGTTTAAAGGAACAAAAACCTTATTTTAAAAGAAACTAATTTATTGAAAAATATTTATAAATTACACTGAAAAAAAGTTAACCAAGTAATTCAAACTTATATTTGTGTATTCCACAAACTTATTTGTAAAATCCACAAATTTATTTGTGTATTTCATGAACAGTGCCATGAGGCTCTTGAGGTTTGGGGGCCCTTGATCAACCCCCTCATAGACATTTAAAAAAAAAATTCCAAAAACTTTACTAATTATCATAGTAATTGACTAAATTAAAACACGCGCGCTGGCCCGCGATTAGATTCTACACATTGTGTTATCAAAAATTATAAATATTTTAAATATGATATTTAAAAATAAATTTATATAAACAAACAAATAAAAAAATTAATAATTATTCAGGACAAAATTTATAAAATTTTCGAATTAAAAAAAATTGCAAAAAATAATTGAAATTAAACAAAATACCTAATTGCAAATTTTGCAAATTAATTGAAGAAAAAATGTAATTAAAAATTGAGAAAAGTAATTTAAAAAATCATAAAAATGTTCTAAAAATAAATAGAAAAAATTGAATAATGAAAAATTAGACAAAATAGTTGTAAATTAAAAAATATGTGATTGAAAATTGAAAAAAGATTAAAATTTGAGAAAATAATTGAAAAAATTATATAATATATTTTAAATGAAGGAAAGTTAAAGAAATGTTCGGAAAATAGTAAAAATTTTCAGAAGTTCCTTAAAAAAAAAAAAATAATTAAAACCTAGAGTAAATAAATAAAAAAAGATAAACGTAATTTAAAATTGAAAAGAACAATTTTTAATTAAAAATATATAATTAAAAACGTTTTGGAAATTATGAAAAAGAACGAAAGTAATTGAAAATTGAATGAAATAATTAAAATGTCAGATAAATAGTTTAAAATTTTTTAAATTATAAAACGAATGAAAAGAATTGAAAATTAAAAGAGATACATTTTAGAAATACTTGAACCATGATTTTAACATTTGAAACTTGAAGAAAATAATTGAAATATAATAAAAACAATGATACGTTGCAAAAAAATGTCATTCAAGAGAAATAATTGAAAAAATTACGGAAATTTAAAAAAAAATAAATAGTTGAAATTTGAGGAAAATACTTAAAAATATTAGAAAATAATATATTTTAGAAAACGATAATAAGAATTAACAATCGTGGAAAATAATTGAAAAATGATCAAATTAATTCAAAATTGAAAAAAAAATAACTGAAATATGCTAAAAATAATTTAAGACTGAAAAAAAAAATTAAAATATGATAAAAATAATTTAAACATAAAAAATTGAAAACAGTAAATAAAATTTGAGAGAAATAATTTAAAAAACCATAGAATATAAATATGTTTAAAAAAAGAAAATAATTAAAAAATTACTTAAAAATTTTTGATTAAAGAGAATTCTTATAAAATCGCAGAAATAATGGAAAATTGATGGAAATAATTGAAATTTCTGATAAATAATTTAAAATTTTGAAAGTTATGCAAAAATAATAAAAATAATTATAAATTGAACAAAATAGTAGAAAAATTGCAAAATTTATTTTTAAGCAGAAGAAAATAACTGAAAAATCTTTTAAAACATGGAAAATTGATGACAATAATTTAAATTTGTGAAAATATCTGCAAATTTAGGAAATTAATTGAAAAATAATGAAAATATTAAAGGATGGAGAAAATAATTGCAAAATAATAAAAAGAAATTAAAATTAAACAAAATAATTATTTATTAAGTATAATTTCCAAAATATTATTTGAAATATTTGAAAGTTCAGGAAATTAATTCAGAAATTATGAAAATGATAAAAGATGAAGGTAATAATTGCAAAATGACAAAAATAATTTTAAATTAAAAAAATTAATTTAAATATGAATAATATAAAATTTAGGAATAAGTAATCAAATTGATTTAATGTCAAGGGAAAAGTAATTGAAATTGAAAAAGTGTATGTAAAAACTAAACAAAATAATTAAAATTTGAGGAAGGTAAATTTTCGATTTTGGGAAACAGTTTAAAGATAATTAAAGGAATTAAAAATTGCAGAAAATAATTAACAAATGATAAAAATAGTTCAAAATTCAAATTAAGTATATTTGAAACGTGGGTTAATTAAACTTTTAATCATTGCAAGTTCACATTAACTGAAATTTGTCGAAATTAAAATTGCTATAATTTTAAAATTTGCGAACATTTTGAAAAGATGAAATATGATTTAAAATTTTAAAAGAATAAAACATCTATTTAAAAAGTCATATATAATTGGGGACCCTTTTTCTTTTTTACCCTAGGGCCCTTGCCCTCTCAGTTTCGCCACTGATGGCACACAAATTTCTGTGAATTACACAGGACATTTTTTCCGTGTTGGATAGTTAAGTTCACAATATATTTTTTTTAATTACTTTTGTAGTTAATCTAACCGTGTTCGTGTTGTTAACTTTACTTATTTTCGTGTAATTAAATATTAGTAGTTTAGTTTACTACTTTAAGTAGTTACATTTAAAAAAAACTACAAAATCTCATTTTACCAACTACTTTCATAGTTCTTGCAACTACTTTTTTAAATCCCAAAATATAAGTTTTTAAATTTGGTTGAGCACCTATTGAATTACTCCAGGTAGTTAAAAAGTTGTCAAATCTACTATAATTTTTTTTGAGTTGTAGATGGAAAAATTATACAAACAAAAGAAATTGTAATTTTTAAGGAGACACTTGTTGTTAGAATGTTTAAAATATTTTCGGATTTCAGTAATTATTGATATAGAAATTGAATTATTAAGACAAAATAATCAACAAATTCTAGAATTATTGTTTACATTGAAGAAAGGTTTACTTGATGTTTTAAAAGCTTCACAGAAAACTAAAGCTTTTAGCCATAGTATAGAGGAAAACAACATGACCTTGCGTGATAACCAATGGCTTCCGAACGTTAAATGAACGTCAAAGGTTGAGAAAGTACAAGGTAATTTTATAATTATTGACATGAAAGTCTGCCTACTCGCCAGTAGAACAGGTACAGACATAAAATGAGTCAATTAACGTTCTGATAGTGTAACTTTGCAGAAAGTTTTTATTTTTAATATTTTCACTCGAGACATTTAAAACCACTGTATAATTTTCTGATTTACATAAAATAATGGTAAATATGCTTTATTTATAAAAATCAGTATTTTACCTTAAAGGTAGTTTTTTTCAAAATCAAAACAAATAGGAATTAATTATTAATTGATTCTCAATTGTTTCGACTTATTTAATTGTTAACAATTGTTTAGAACTATTATTCATGACCCATACGATTACTTCATGTTGATAAATTCTTGTTAGTAGATTTGATTTATTTTTAACTAATTTTACTAGTTCAATGAGTTTCCAATGTACATAATTGTTTTAATTACATCAAGTAGAAGATAACAGGTACTACTTGACAGAGAGAACTTTGAAGCAAAATTTAGAATTATAAAGTTCACTTATTATGAAAGTATAGTATATGAACTTAACAAACTAAATTTACTTGTCCATGCATTTGTTAGTTTATTTCCAAACCAATGATGTATGTACACATTTAAATTTAGTTTGCAAAGTTCATATAATACTTTCGTACTGACACCTTTATCAAACTAGCTTTAGAGTTTTCTCCGTGTATAAATCGAACTAATCTTTATCGTTTATTTTACTACATTAGCGAAATAAAAATCGTATTTATGCCGTAGGTACTATATTAAGAAAAAGTTAGGTTTGATAAACTGAAAAAAGGAAGAAAAATCTTCTGCATTAAGGGCATGTGATGGATTATGACGTCACTGGTATAGGCAAAATTTGTCCGTAACTTTTCTCTTAAAATATTGAATATTTTGTCATGAAACTTGGTAGAATTACTTAAAATGACATTAGAAAGGTCTCTCAGACCCAAGTTTGTTTAAATTTTGGCCCAAAATTAATTTTGGGAACTTTTCGAAAAAATGCAATATTTTTTAGAAATCACTTTTGAGCCAAAATTCAAACAAACTTGGGTCTGAGAGACCTTCCTAATGACATTTTAAGTAAATCTAACAAGTTTCATGACAAAATATTCAATATTTTAAGAGAAAAGTTACGGACAATTTTTGCCTATACAAGTGACGTCATACTCCATCACAT
The DNA here is from genome assembly GCA_037103525.1 of Ganaspis brasiliensis. Taxonomy (NCBI): domain Eukaryota; kingdom Metazoa; phylum Arthropoda; class Insecta; order Hymenoptera; family Figitidae; genus Ganaspis; species Ganaspis brasiliensis. The sequence continues at coordinate 1,112,988 of JAZKLR010000205.1, read as the reverse complement.
GCCCTTAAGAACGCTAATATAAACTAAAGAAGTGTTAAAATGAACTGAAAAACATATTTTTAAGTTTCTTTGTATTTCGAAATTCTTTTGTTATAATTATTCACGTGTGGTAGAACGACAATTGATCTATATAAATTACGAACTTCATTTATCTTGTTACACAACAATAGCAACTTACATATAGATTAAATTAATTATTGCTTTTAATTAAAACTAATTTTCTCACATGCGGGATAATGTTACATGCACCGTGTTTTTTTATAACAAGCCGACAAAATACTTTTAATTGACCCGACGAAAATCCTAATTTAATGCCAGTACAATTCATAGGAAAAACAAATGCAACAATTTGCCGCTGATGAATTTTTACGATTATTTTTTCTGCTTGTATTTTAATTTTTAAATGGTCTGAAGTGTGACGTTTAGTAATAAAAATTGATGTAGTTTTTTTCCTTTTACTTAGGGATCAGATTTCATCACAATTTTAACAGAAAAGTTTAACTCAATTCCCCCACAAAAAAGATCCAATTCTATCTAATTATATTTAAAAAATAAATTTAATCACCAGCAGATTCTTTCTACAAATCCATTGATACAAAAAACTCATTTTTCACCAAAACGGTACTTAACCAAGTTTTTCCTTAGTACGGCAAAAATAAGCTTAATTCCACTATATTTATGAAATAATTCTAATGGTTATTTGCAAACTTTAATGATTATTTACTAAGAAAAAAAAGTTCATTTTAGTAAGTATTAAACTTGCTTTCAAGTGACTTTGAGTATAAATGACCTTTGAAATCTTAATTGGGTCGTTTCAACCTGCAATTAAGGTGAGCGCGTGAAAAGAGCCGAGATTTTCATTTTCTTGGTCACATATCTAGTTTCTGTTTACTTCCGCCCGGGTCTTCCTTTCTCGCTTGCTATTTTACTGTCGGAAAAGTAAGCAAAATACGAGAAGGAAGTCACTCACTTTGCTTTTACAGAGCGAACACTCTCCAAGACAAATTCATCAAAGTCAAGTGAAGTAAGCACAAGCTCGTTGCTATACCGAAGTTAATAAGCTTTACGCCTTGATGCTTTTCTGCCAACTTCTTGCGAATCGCTGCTAGGAACTTCCCCCAATAAATTCGCTCTATATGACGCGCCTCTATACGCTACAAAGTGCCGCATTTCCCTTACAAGTGGATAAAGTCGGGTAAATTACCAATGAAAAAGTTTTCACTAAGAAAACTTAATTTAATTACAATTTTTAAAAATTTAATTGAAAAAAATTTTTTATTATACCATCCATAAATGAAAAAATCTTCTTTCTGACTATAAAAGTTCTTTCTGTGAGGAAATACAGTTCTGCACTTAAAAACACAATTCTTTAGTTTACAATTCTATACATGTAGCATGTGTTATGTTGCGGGCTGTCAATTACAGATTTTATCTATTGAATCAAAAAAAAACATTTTAAAAATTTCACACAATGTTACTATTAAATCTAAAGTTAAATGTTGAATTTGATTCAAAAGCAATGCCGTGAAATTCTTAATTTATGTACGCCCGCATGAGAAGGGTCCACTTTGACCAATTTATTTTCTGAGATAAGCGCTGTTTTCGAATTACGGTTCAAACTCATCTTCATTCCTTTTTTAATGTTTAAAAAGAATTGTTGTTTCGGATTATTTAATTTCATCCGTTTAATCAAGAACTTAAGAAATAAAGAAAAAATAATTTTTTAATTTGTTATAAATATTTTATTCAAAATTCTCTTTATTTCTATTATTTCATTTATTTAAAATTCTATAACCATAATTTTTTTGGAAAAAATATTCTAGAATGAGAAAGAAATCGACTAATCTATAGTCAACTCAATTATTATTATTTTCCGGGGGTGCTACTTGAAAGTTTCTGCCATCTGCAAACTTAATATTGACCGAGGGGGGGGGGGGAGAGAAAGAAAAATAAAACAATAATAAATTAAAGAGTTTCTTAATTAGCGTAATTATTGTAACTCAAAAGTTGACAATTTTATTTGATTTCAAGTACATTTTCGGAAATAATAACCAAATAATCAAAATAATATAAAATTTGTGATCAGATCATTACAAGTTAAAAAAATCAAAAATTGACGATCTTAATTAAAATTTGAGAAAATAATTGAAAAATTATTAAAACATTGAAAATTTGAAGAACAAAAATCATATTGTTTAAAATAATTGAAAAATGTCGAAAAAAATTGAACTTAGAAAAATAATTGCAACATTATAGAAATAATCGTAAATTCAAAAAAATAATGGAATTTTGAGAGAAATAATTAAAATTTTCGGAATTAGTCAACAAATATTCACAATAATATAAAATTTGTGAAAATCATTGCAAATGAAAAAAAATAATTAAAAATTGACAAACGTAATTAAAATTTGAGAAAAATAATTGAAGATTGCTTGAAACATTGAAAAGTGGGGAGTATAACTTAGATTTAAGATAATAAATGGAAAATTAAGAAAATAAATTGAAAAATAATTAATATATCTACTTAAAAGTCGAGAAAATAATATTGCAAAAGGATAAAAGAACATAAAAATTGAAAAATAAGATAAATAATTGAAAATTTAGGAATTTAACTGAAGAATGAATAGTGAGAATAATTGGAAATTGAAGAAATTGATTGCAAAATGATAAGAATAGTAATTAAAAATTGAAGAAAAGAATGGAAATTTGTGAGAAATAATGGAAATTTTCGGAATTAATCAACAAATAATCAAAATAATATAAAATTTGTAAAAATCATTGCAAATTAACCAAAAAATATTTAAAAATTGTCGAAAGTATTTAGAATATGAGAAAAAAATTAAAGAATGATTAAATAATTGAAACGTGGATACAATAACTTAGATTTGAGAAAATAAATAAAAATTACAAAATAATAATATTAACAATTGAAAATTGAAGAAAATTATTAAAATTTGAGTAATATACTTTAAAATCTAGAAAATTAATTAAGGAGTAATGAAAATAATAAAAAATTCGAGACACTATTTGAAAAGTAATAAAAATAATTAGAAATTGAAGAAAATATATTTTTTTTTTTTTGAGAAAGAATTTAAAAAATTGCAACATATATTTGTAATGAAATGAAAGAAAATAATTTCAGAACGATAAACATAATTGAATATAAAAAAAATAAGTGCAAGTTGTGATAAATTATAAAAAAATTCAAAATAAATTAAAAAATAATTGAATATGAGAAAAATTAATGGAAAAATATAAAAGAAAATGAAAATTGAAAAAAATGTTTGAAAAATGAAATAAATAATTGAAAATTGGAGAAAATATTTGTAAAGTAATAAAAATAATTTAAAATTGAAAAAAATAATTTTAGTTTGTGAAAAATAATTGAACAAATTTCAACATATATTTGCAATATAAGAAAATAATTGCAGAATGATAAAAATAGTTGTATATTGAAAAAATAACTAAAATTTGAGATAAATAATAAAAAATTAGAAAATTAATAAAAAAGTAATTGAAAATTAATTGAAAAATAAATTTAATAATAAAGTAATTGATAGACATAATTGTATATGTAAATGTATATTCTTCAAACCTCAATTAATTTAAATTTTCATTGATTAAAATTTTAATTAATACACTCTTTAAGAATAGTAAATTTAAAATTATTTACAAATTTCTTCAATTTTTAAAATTTTTTTTAATGATTTTAATTATATTTGCTACAATTTTCAACTATTTTTATCATTTTTCTTTAATTTTATTTTTATTATTTTTTATTTTTTCCCCTCATATTTAAATTCAATTTCCCAAGTTTCAATTCTTTTTTTTAATCTTTGAGAATAGAAAATTTAAAATTAATTAAAAATTTCTTAAATTTTTAACAATTCTTTTCTGTTATTATTTTAATTACTTGCTACAGTTGTCAACTATTTTTATCATTTTCCAAAAATTGTCTTTATTTTGTAATTATTTCCATTATTTTTCAATTTTTCCCCTAATTTTTAAATTCAATTTCCGCAAGTTTCAATTCTTTTCTTCAATATCAAAATAGTTAAATTATTTAATAATTAATTTTTAAATTCTTTCGTCATTTTTCAATTATTTTTACAAAATATGGTTTTTTTTTAAAAAATTGTAATCATTTTCTTCGAATTGTAAATTCATTTATCCACATTCTTCTTAAGAAATTTGTTTTTTGTTAGTAATTTTGCCATATGGAATTCCATAGGGCGAATTTTTTGCTCTATGGAATTTGCAGACGTACCATACACAAGTCGCCGCCCCTGATTATTTTTAACGAAATTGAAAATTTTTTCATTTTTTTAATTTATCGCTTCTCTTATGAGGAAGCACATTTTTTTCTACGTGGAAGTAAATAAGTGTTAATAAAATAAACATAATTTTCAGCTTGTTTCAATACACTGAAAACTTTTATGTATTAAAATAATCTGTAGCGTGATTGTTTTAAGCCAATTTCAGATTATTTAAATTCCATTTGGTATAAAAAAAGAGCGTTGCAGATTAATTTAATCCAAAACAATTTTCTGTATATTAGTGCCAATATACGGACGTATATTTTTTTAATTTTATAGTCTATGTTTTTGACAGCACGCAACACATGACGTAAATTAAAAAGTATTTTTTTAAAGTGCAATATAAATCATATTTTAGTTTTTTACCTGTATTTATATTTATATTTTTTATTTTTATAACATTTTGACGTTTGATAGTTTTTGCTGACCATTTTCAAGCTACGAAAACTCTCGTTTTCGCGTCTTCTTTTTCGACGGTGTGAAAAGAGTTTTCAAGATATATTGCACCAATATGACAAGCACGAAAGGCCGTTAATAGTCGACAGACGATAAATTTCCCATTATTCACCCCGAATCTTCCATTAGGACGAGGGATTAAAAAACACAAAAAAGGAAATAGAGTTGATGGAAAAATCCCGAAAAAGAAGAGAGAAATAATAATATACCTATATATTCAAAAGCGAACAATCATTAACTTCTATTTGTCTTTCTTTTCTCTAAATTTGAATTAGTTCAAAATAACTAATTTGAAAGCAAAAACTCAGTCGCTAATTCAAATAGTTATATTTGAGCGTTACACTAAGCATTTAGTAAAAAATAACTAATTATATTAGTCAAATTCATTTTTAGGTTATGTCAAAATAAATAATATTTTAGCAAAATTTTGTTTACTAATTCAATTAGTCAACTTTTAACTATTTTTTCGTTATTTTTTTTACTAATAATTAGTTATTGTTCACTAATTGATGAAACCAAAACTCAGCCACGATTTAACTAATAATTAGTTATTTCAGGCTGAAGTAATTAATAAAATGTTTAACAGTAAAATGAAGCTAATCTATTCAATAAATTATCGCAATCACCAAAATGGGTATAAATTAACTACACTGTTAAAAAAAGGAGTTGAAATTTAACTCCCTACGGGACTCTATAAAAGTCGCACGCCTTGAAGAGTTGAAGTAAAGAGAGTTAACGCTTAATCCTTCAGTCCCCACTCTTCTTAAACATGGAGCGTATGAGACTCACTCACCTTGGAGAGTCGATTTTTAACTCTAAAATCTTAACTCCCAACTCCAGCAACCGTTAACTCCCCAAATTTTTAACAGTGTACTTATTCATAATATAAGTATTTTTATAATACGATAAAAATTTACTAAAAAGTTACCTCCTGCCAATAGTAGATAATCCTATTTTGTTTGAAAAGTATAAATAGAAGTGTTCAAACTGAATTATAATGTTTTTGAAAACAAGAAAATGCTATAAAAACATAACTTTAACATCTAACAGAATTCTATAATGAATTATTTACTGTTGAGATTATCTATACTTTTGAAATTTACACTAGGTCATAAAAAACTGCATAAATAATTATGAATAAAGAAAACTAACACTACGTGTTGGCGCATATTATTTTTTAAGCCTTGAATTTTAATAATAACGCATTTTACAATCCCTAAAAAATTGGTATTCTTTATGAAAACTATAAATATATTTCAAGTTAATTTTTTTCAAATTTCAAAAACGTTTTTTTTTATTTTTACACCATAATTATTTATATTCTTTAATAAAAACATTGTTAGGTTACCTTATTTTATTTCTAAAATCTTATAAAAAGCTAAAGTAAAATTTTGAAATCATTTTTTTAGAGAATTCAAATTATCTACTGTTTGCCATTATCTATTGTTGGATGGTATCTTCTACTTAATTTTAATTATACAAATAATAAGATTTAAATATCAATTGAATTTAATTAATCCTTGGTTATAATTCTGATTGATTTGAGTATATGCTTAATTATGTTAATCTTTATTAGGTGTAAAGTTTAATTTGAAACGACAAGGTGCTGGTGTGCGAGGGATCCGAAGAACAAATATTTTACGCACATCTCAGTTTCACTTAATCCGCTCCCCTTGGTTGGAATGGTATATTCACGCCGCTAAATTTTCCCAGTTGTACTGTATCGGTTCTGTGGTTTAGATTCTATGGAGTTTCCTATTAAAGGAAACCGACGGGTGCACCATATGTCAAAGGAGACAGCGTTACTAAAGTCAGTATCCTGTGAAATACATCTGCTGAAAGTAGTCCGACTGCTGTCATCGACTTATACCGCACACGAAATAACAACCACCATCCAAAGAATAACTTAGAATTAGGGGGTTTATGTTCAATCAAGCCAATTTGTATGGAACTGGGCAACACCCAGGATCAGTTAGACCTCGTCTTCCAAAAGAAACTATAAATTAGCGTAATTATTAAATTGAGCTCGAATTTCAATTGGAGTAGTTCTATATAATATGTCGCTCAGTCCAGCTCAACCGTATCAACAAAATTCCATTGATTTTCTAAAATGTTAAAACTTTCATGAAAATCTGTAGTTCACAACATAACAAAAAAACACTTTTAAGCGTTTTTTGAAATTTTATGTCTTTGGTAGTTTTTTTGCATTAAAAAATTTTAACAACATTTTAAAGAAGAATTAATAACTCAACAGTGATTCGCAATAAATGAATAAAAAAAAACGATTCAGTTTTAGTAAATAACAAGTGAGCTACTCATTTGTTAATTTAATTTGTTTATAACAATGACAAATAACACTTTTTAAACAATATTTATGTACAAACTATCAATTGTAACTAAATACTATTTTCTTTTTAGAAACTAAAAGAAAACATCTCTGTGTACATTCTCTATGAGTTTTTTCTCAATGGTAGGGGTAAAACACATAAATATTTCAAATTTTTTATATTAAAATTTTGTAATTATATTCGTTAAAAGAAGTGAACATATTTCAAAAAACGCTTATAAAAGTGTTTTTTTATTATGTTGTGACCTACAGATTTTCATGAAAGTTTTAACATTTCAGAAAATCAATGGAATTTTGTTGACACGGTTGAGCTGGACTGAGCCATGTATATATGTAACTTAAAATATACGTATAAATTTTATTCTGCTTCTACAAACATAATGAAACTCAGTAGGTGTACATTTTTTTTGTTCGATAATAGTGAATACAAATTTTCTTTTAATACTATTGATACCAGCTTAAGATTAAAAATTCAAGGAATACCTTATACTTTCATTGATTATCTGCGATAGTGAATTCTTCATTTACATCTCTAAAATAAAATTTTAAAGTAATAAATGGAAAAAAAGCTCAACTCTGTAGAGAGTTAATTAAATTCTTAAATTGTCTGAGATTACTTGGTCTATTAACTTTTTTATTAGTTAAAAAAGATTGATTACTACTTAATTACTTTTTTATTGATCTATTCCTTTGTTTCCTATTTAAAGCCTCGGCACTAACAACAAAACCTTGGTTCACTGCAAACATGCCACATAAATTTACGTTTGAAGGTAACAAGTCATTGCTTTTCTATAATTATTGCTTTTGTCCCTCACCAGTATATTATGATGCTCAGTAATTTTTTCTAATTAAAAAAAAATTGTCAATTTATAGCTAAATTTATTAAAAATATCTTGGACACCTGTTTGAAGTACTTAAAGCTTTAACAAGACATTCAATTTTATTTCTCCCTCAACTGCTATCAATAAATTATATAGTAATTCACTTTCGATTTCTTACCCTTCGCAGAAACGGAGGGCAAATTATTTCAGAGCTATATACACATATGTTTGAATAACACACAGAACTTATATTGAAAATATAATTGTAAGCGTCTTATGGAATTTATTAATAAAAGTAGAAATTAATAATTATTTTTATAACAACAATAAATTAAATAATAAATATTTTATACATTATAAAATTTAATCTTGTTTTTAAAAAATTTATTATTATTCACGTTTTTCTTAAAGAAAAACTTTAAAAGTTAGTTAAACTAGCTATTACTTGTGCGCACATATATCGAAAGTGGCACTTTCATTAATTTCCTCCTTCCATTGTGCTCAAAGGTTCACATTGTGTTCTTTGCCAGCACGGTTCATTAGTTGATCCGAACTTCTGTCTCTCGCTTTTTTCCCTTTTTTTATTCTTTATTTTAGTCCGATTAAATAAAAGTTTTGCTTCTGTGGATTTTCCATTGGCTGATTAGCCGTAATCTCAGTAACCACCAATTTGAGTGGCTACTAGTTACATCTAAAATTACAGAGCCACAGAATTCGGCTTGTCTATATTGCGTTTCTCTACTTCACACCAAGTCTCAAACACGTCTGCTTTTTCTCTCTTAGCGTTCATTTTTTATTTTGTTTTTCAATCATTAAATTATTTTCATAAATAATATTAAATAAACATTATAATTTAATATAATTGTACAAAACAATTGCACATTTTAATTTAAGAATTTATGTTATTTATTGCAGTTACAATTAAATTTCTTTGCCTTAGAAATAACAATATCTTTCTATCTTTTTTAATATCACAAACAATTTTATAAAAATGTTTATATTAATTTGAAACTTCATTATATTTTATACTTATATTTATAGTAGTATCTTTTTATGCAATGAAGCATTTATTAAAACTGCAATATCATATACTTCTTGTCTACTTGGTTACCATTAACTGAAATATGAGAATGAGATGTTTATGCTTTACATACATTTTATCAGGATTTTACTTTTTTAATAACATACAGATTTATAACTTTCATACTAAAAAATTAATGATTTGATCTTTTATATTTAATGAAATGTATATTTTTTGTTTCAGGTAAGCTCAAAATAAGTGCATATGCAAGTATTTGAAGTTTTAAAAGGACAGTTATTGAGTGCAACGATTCTGTGACTCAAGGACGATATTTTAGGAGAATAAATTCAAACTTTCATATTCAGTCCAACCCCATTGGTGAAAGGTGAGCTCTTAAATTTTCTTTATACACGCCAGAGCTATTCTACTGAGCGCATGCATAGAATTTTCCGATTCATAGGGATAATTAATTTAAGGTTTTAAAAAATGTTTGATAATTTAAAAAGCAATCACATCTTTTATCATATTTAAAAAATAATTACGTTTTTCATCATTTAAGAAAAATTGATGCACATGATTATTAAAAAGTAATGACATATTTTTCACAATTTACAATAAATGTTTAGGATGATTGTACGAATATCTAGATACAAAAAAGTTGTCGCATAAAGGTAATTTTGTTTAATCTAATGTAAACGTAATTACGCAATTTAAAAAGATCAAAAGTTTCGTGAAATGTGGAGAATGGACAAAAATATAACAAAAAAGGTCTTGTGTAATTTATAACACTTACGTGCGCGTCGTGTATATGTGAAAAACAACGTCCTGAGTGAAGCCGGACGTGGATCTAAGTGAATCATTCCAACCGCAATGACTCAACTTTATAACATGTATGTAGTTACTTAGAAAAGAAGTGAAAGAGAACTACAGAACAATATGAAACCTTTAATTATAATTAAGTCATATTATTATATTTTTCACAACATTTTACTTGGTTAATGAAATTAAATTTTAATTACTTTTGTGGCAAATACTTGGGCGTGAAATCACAATGAGTTGAATTTTTGGTCCAATCATCAGTGAAAATTTGACTTGTTGTTTTGAGATAAACTCTAAGGTCTCTTTTCGCTTTCATGATTTGCCCTTTTAAGTACGGCGTTTTAACTACTCGCGTCATAAAATAACGCACTAAACGTGATATATAAAAGGCGCATTAGGTCTTCATGGCTCTTACCTACCCTTTAAGGATAGGGGTGTCTGTGCGTGGTTGGAATATCACGAAAGCAGACGTGATGTCGTTTCGTCAGTAATGCTTTAAAGGAGAACTTTCATGCTCTCAATTCACAAAAATGCATTTATTGATTAAACACTTTTAACTTAACAAGTCACGTCTACAAGAAACTAGTAAAGAGGTTCGTTTCTTCAATTTTATTAAAAATAAAGTATTTTATCTCATTTTAGAATGTTCTTTTATATTTATTTTACTGTATAGATATCTAGTCAGTCAATTTATTAAAAGTAATTTGTTGATTAATTTTTAAAAAATTGAAACATTTCAATTTGAGATATTTGTGGGAAATTGATTTTACAGAGTTATTTTCTTCAGTTTTTGAATGAGTCATGTTCGTGAAAAGGAAGTCTCAAAGTTTGCGAGACTTGTGATGAGTTCTAATGTACTTTCTTTTAGTGGTTGAGAAATCAGAAAACTCTTGGTTATTTTCGTTGGAAGTAGAGCTGTCATTGCGCAGTAGATTGTCTCTTTTGGATGAATCACCCCCAAATCTAATGACAGGACCTTTTGTAAAGTTCGCACCCCTCAGCATACATCATCCAGTTCCCTTCCTTTTGCGATGAAGCCTAATAATTTATGACTCCTCGTCAGTATGCGCATCTATTATATGATTTCTCGACCAGCTATGTTCAGCTTCCTGTTTACGCCTTCGTTTCCGCCATAATTCAATTTCTAAATTCCTCCACTGTTTCCAACAAAATTAAGGCGCTTTAAATCAGTTTGGTAATTGTTTGTGGCAACAACCTTGTGTATGGTTTTTAACTAATTTACATTTTACTAACTAATTTGTCATTTTACAATTAAAATACTCCCTAAATCTGAATTAGTAGACAATTATTAATTATTAAGAGAGATAGTCTTTTATTATTTCATACTGATTTTGGACAATATTTATATATGGGCGTATTTCAGAAAACTTTAACTTTTCAATAAAAAAAGCTGGAATTTTTTTTTCAAGCACACTATTCAAAATGTACCCTAGCAAAGTTTAACCCTAGACAGTACAACATAGCTGGCCCATACGTAAAAGTACAACTGGGGTGGAAAACTACCCAAAAATTTTTCGTTGCTAGAAGATTCATATTTAATGCAAAATAACTTTACTATATATCATTTTCTTCGTTTTTTATAAGGAAGAAGATAGTGTTTTTAGTTTCTTAATAGGATCAAAAATATGTTCAAAACACTACAAAAGCAAAATAAAAAACACAAAATTTGCATATTTGCCGTATTTTGAACTTCTTTGGGGTAGTTTTCTACCCCAATTGTACTGTCTAGGGTTAAATTCCAAACTTATAATGTTTTTCGAGTACATTTTAAAATCTTTATTTCTTTTTTTAATCAATTTTCTCAAAACGATTACTTTTTATTTTCGATTCTTAGCAAATTTGACACCTTTTTAACCCCAGATTTGTATATTATGACATTTTTATCATAATAGTTGATTTCAATAACTCGACAGCTAACTTCACTTTAAGTTGTTGTTTATATGAGTTTCAAATTTCGAAACATTGTTTTTTCAAAAGGATATCATAAGAGCGCTTTAACGGATTTTTATAACACTTGGATGTCTTTTTAATCTCAATTTTCAATAAATTCTTTAGATTTCAAATATTTTCTACATTTTTTAATTGTCATTATCATTTTTCTATAATTTTTCTTAAAATTTCCAATTATTTACCTCAAATTTTAATTATTTTTTCAATTTTTAAATATTTTCACAATTTTGCAACTGTTTTATCAAATTTTAAATTAAATTCAATATTTTTTTTAATTTCCTAAATTTTTCAATTATTCATCTCAAATTTCAATAATTTTTACCAATGCTAAATTTTTAAATTATTTTTCTATTATTTTCTTGAATTATTAATTATTTATCACAAATTTCAATTATATTTTGTTATTTATTTATTTTTTTATTTTCTTACATTTGAAATATATTCTGTAATTTTATAAATACATTTTTCTGAAAGTTTAATTATTTCTTAGACTTCCAATTACTTATACCATTTTAAAATTATTTTCGCCAAATTTTTAATATTTTAATTATTTTTTAACTAATTTACCAAACTTTTCGATTATTTTTCAATTAATTTAAGAAATGTTTAATTATTATTTTTACAAATTTTAATTATTTTCTTCTATTTTCAATTATTATTATTTTACCTACTATTTTTCCCCACTATAAATTAATTCTTTAAATTTCAAATATTTTCTACAATTATTAAAATTGCTTTTATCATTTTTCAACTATTTTTCTTAATTTTTCTATTATATTATATTTTTCTATTATACTTTATCAATTTTTTTATTAATTTCCTAAATTTTTAATTATTTTTCTCATATTTCAATTACTTTCTTCAATTTCAAATTAATTTGGTGATTTTATCACTTTTTTTAAAATTTCAAATATTTTTTTCAATTTTCAATTATTTACCTCAGATTTTAATTATTTTTTTCAATTTTTAAATATTTTCATTACTTTGCAATTGTTTTCTCAAAACTTAAATTATTTTTTAGTGGATTTTCCAAATTTCCAATTACTTATTTTAAATTTTAATTAATTCTTTAAATATCAATTACTTTCTTTAATGCTTAATTGTTTTTACCATTTTTTAATTATTTGCTTTACATTTTTTGATTTTGTTTTCTCATATAAGAAGTATTATCACCTATTTTTGTTAAATTTCAATTATTTATCTGAAATCTCAATTATTTTATTTAATTTTCAAATATTTTTATTCTTTTGCAATTGTATTCTACAATTTTTAATTATTTTTTTATTATTTTTCTAAATTTCTACTTGTTTATCACTAATTTCTGTTAATGGTTTAAATATCAATTACTTTCTTCATATTTTTCATTGTTTTTACCATTTTCGAATTATTTTCTTTAATATCGATTAAAATTTTTGATTTTTCTTTTTTATATGGGAAGTATTACTTAACACTTATTTTTTGTAAAATTGTAATTATTTACTTCAATTTTAAATTATTTATCTTAAATTTAATTTATGATTATTTTCATTATTTTACAATCATTTCTCCAAATTTCAAAGATTTTAATTGTTTTTCAATTAATTTTTAAATTTTTCTAAATATTTATATCAAAATTTACTTATTTACTTCCATTTAATTTCCATTGCTTTCATCATTTTTCAATTATGTTTGTTAATTTTAAATATATTTTATACTTTCATCACTTATTTTTCTCAAAGTGTAATTATTTTCTTTAGTTTTGCATTATTATTATTATCATTTTTAATTATCATTTTTTAATTTTCTCTCATTTTTATTTTTCACTTAATTTTATAGATTTTGCTTTCTGCTAGAGGAAGCTTTGTGAATGAATATAATGAATTATGACGTGTTCTTTATTTATTTTACAAGGTATTTTTAGTTCTTCAAATTACAATTACTTTAAGGAGATATAAGTCATACTCATTTATAATATCTTAAAATCTTTAGAAAAATCTAAAGATTTAATTTCACTAAGGGTTTTTGGTATGTCACGAGCCTCCTTCAAGTAAATAAATAAACAAAATATTTACAGTCAAAATGGTTAAAATGGAGGGAGAATTTTTTAGACTTCATAATTTCTAAAATAATTAAAATATTGTATTTTCTTTTGTGTAAAATTAATTCTTATTTCATTAACTTTAAATACATCAGACACAGAGTCATTAATTTTTATTCTTTTTTATTATTCTTCACTTAAAACATTCAAAACTAGGGTTAGGAACAAGTCGACTGGCAAGAGTAAAGTCAAACATTTGAAAATTAATATGCCCTTATTTAAGCAACAAATTTATGTAATATCAATTGTGAGAGATAACTTATATCATAATTAACGTTTTAAAACAAAAACCAATAAAAAATATATCAACATCATCTAGATGATGGGACATAAAAATTCAAGAATCCTGAGATATGCCTTTATAAAAAATTATATACTATAAAACGTACTAGGTATACTGTTTAAATACGCGTGTCTCTCAGTATAGAAAATTAATTTCATTGCATAATTCATTTTTTCGTCATTGTGTACGAAAAGCAACTTTCATTTTCTTTGACATGGAAGAGTTCATTAAGAACAATCTGTGCTGAAATGAAATCTGGTGGACGCGACCCTTTATAGTTTCTTCGTTTCGCGAACAATGGAAAACTTCCTAGCAAAAAGAGAGCAAAGATTGTCGTCTGGAAATCATCGAGAATTGGAACAAAAAATTCTCACGATAAACGATCCCCTGAAAGTAGTTCTTTCATTCCAGTGAGGTTACCTCCGCAGACAAGAGGAAGTCTAGAAGTGACGGATGAGCAATAAGGGAATGTTTGAACCGAATTCTTTTTCTTTTACTACAGATATTCAATAAAAATATCTTGTCTTTATGACCCTCTATATTAAAACTGATAAATCAAATGTCTTAGTCTCAACAATAATACAATTTTTCACATTATATTTTTAACTTTTTTTTTTGTAGTTGTCTATACCAATATCAATCATATTTTTTGCATTTTAGCATCTGCTTTCGTGAAAGATTAAGAAAAAAACTTGTTTAGTCTAGTACCTGTGGAACTTTTCATTATTTACCATAAAATTACTTTTCCCGTCAATTTGAAAGATATTCATTGAAAATTATTCATTTCTTGTTTTTCAATGGTCGCTGTGGCGTTAAGAAAAACAAGCATTAATGTAAAACATGCGGTTACTATGTATTATTTGCATGACAGTAGAGCCTAGGAGGTTTAGATGGGGTACAAAACGGTTCGGTTTGGTTTCGGGGTGTTGCCCAAACACGACACTAATGCGATACCAGGGCGGCAGGGTGCTTTTGAGTGACGGGAATAAAAACTGGTTGCTTATTTCCGCATGGTTTCTGGGGCGTTGGACTCAAATTTGATCCCCAGCGTATACGTATAGTTACCACGACTTTTGTGCCAGCGTGTACCAGCCCTTGTGGTAAACCTTCCACAGAAGAATGTAAATAGTTTGCCTGAGGCTTGCTTTCTCGATTATTCAACCCTTCAATTTTTGTGCTTCACCACTTGTCAATATTTCCGCAAAAAACAAATAAGTATTTGATGTGGAGTTGGAACCAGAATGAGCATTTCATAGTATCAATATCCAATACTTAAAATAAAACAAGAAAAAACATTCAACTGCTCCAAAAATAAACTACCACAAATGATACAATTTATAAATTTACTTAGTTAACAAATGTAAAAGGCAACTTTTAGAGCAGATATCTTCTGTATAACACTGGAACTGCTTTGAGCGTTAATTCACTCTTACGGTGTACCTCTGGAATGTTCCGAGCTCGTTCCATCTCTTCGGATCTCATCCTTTGTCCGTAATTACTTCAGCCCGGAGATTAGAGCTTTAGTTTATCCTTAAGGCTTTAACCAACAAAACCACATGTACTGAGTGCATTTATTGCTCCTTTTTAACATGTTTTGCGAAATATCAATAGCTACTCATTGTCAGATCCTTGTCACACTAGTTTCTCAAATATATGTTTTAGAACAGCTTTTTTCCGCAGCAGAAAATAGAAATACTCTATTGACTCGCGTTTGAAAAACATATTCCCATATTTTATAAAAAGAAACAATGGAAATTCAATACTCAGTCACAAAGCATGTTTTCAAGCTAAAAATAGATTATATGCCCTTTTTTAAAAGTAAACGATAACAATTAAAAAAAAGTGTTTGGAAAGTCACATTTGATGTATTTTGCGAAAGTGGAGAAAATTTATGAAGAATCAATATTAGAAAGTAATACAATATATAATATTATTTAAAATGAACACACAAAACCTGAAGTGCTCAAAACGTTGCATATTAATGCCATTTTTTAGCTCAATTTGTAAAATAAATCGAGAAAACCGTATAATTATGCAACGTTTAGAGCTTTTTAGGTTTTGTGTGAAACTACTGTTAATTAATTTATGGCTGCTCATCTAGAATGAACTTCATATCTTCTATAATATATGGGCATATCTCTGGAACCTTTAACTTTTCAATAAGAAAAAATAATTTTTTTTTTTTGTAGCACATTGAAACTTTGTCTACATAAACTTCAAGTGCTAAGCTTTCAAATTATACAAATGGACAGATAAATCTAATTGTCTTCAAGAAGTTATAAATTATTTAAAATTACAAATAATTTTTAACCTGTAACAAAAAAATATTCAACAGGTGGTTGCTTTTTAGGATGAAAAACAGTTGAAATGAATTTCTTGAGGGGTTATCATTTTTAAAAAGCGATAAGTTTGTTTAATATTTTCAATATTTATAAGAATAGTAAAATACTAATAATACACTAGGAATAAAGGAATATAAAGTTCCATTTTTGTGTGAAAGTCAATCTCGAAATAAAACATTAAAACTTAACCTTCAGGTTTTAATTAATGACAATTTCTGTTGAAAACATTAGAATCGGCAACTTCGGACTTAACAATTTCTTTCTAAAAAATTTCGGTCGATTACGGTCGACCGTAATTGATGAATATTTTCACATTATCATTGCAATAAAGTATTTTTTCTCAAAGCACATTCACACAATGTTAAATGGTACTCGTGAAAATATATGTAAGTACTTTTTAAATACTTTTATTTCATTTTCGTAAAGTATCACTCGTATTACGGTCGTTGTCAAATTTTGTACACACGTGTTTTCTGTTATTTAAATTAGAATAGTTTTTTGAAGACATGAAGCACATCAATTTAGTATGTCTCAAAATAATTCTGATTATTTAAACTTTTATTTTCCATAAACTATTTTGGTGTGCCAATAGTCTTATTCAAGAAAAATGATAAATAAGACGATTACGGTCGAAAAGGTTAAAAGTGAGGGACAACTTTTAAAAACATATAACTTTCTTCACAATAAACAAGTATTAATTTTCATGCACAAATGTGTTCATCGTTTAACTAACTTTAAAAACATGTGTCATCTAACTAGTAATTTTTATTAATTACAAAGTTTCAACGTATAAACCATTTGAAAGTATGGTTAGGGACAAGTAAACATTGTTAAAAATCGTGTGTTCAAATTGGAATAATTATTTATCTATTTAATAAATCAATGTGTAATCTTTTGGAAATAGTTCATCGTATCAAATGTTAATATTTCCAACAAAAACCAGGTAAAAATTGATTGAAATTATCAAAATATATGCAAGGGACATTAAAGTTAATATAAAGGTTTCAGAGATATGCCCATATATAAATTAATTAAATGTATGGGTCTTCTGTAAATCAGTATTATATCTACAAACAGTATTATATTTCGTATTCTTTCATTAACTGAGTAAATCAATGCTTCTAAAAAGCATTAAGGGTAAAATTTAAATTTTCAAAAGAATAAAAATTTAGGTAATTCCATCGCATTATCCTACTTTAACAAAGTTGGTTAATGCAGTAAAATTATCTGAATTTCGAGACTTTTATGAGATTAAATTTATAATATGCAACGCTTTCTAATACCCATGGATTTAATGTGAAACTAATTTTCATCTATAGAAACGAATAAATGTGTTTTTCATTAAAGTTACAGGATGAAGAAATCGTACATTACAGTATCGATTGATTTATTAATTCATATAAAAATAAGAAATCAAAAGAAATAATAAACACTGTTCCGGTATAGTATTTTTAAATATGTACTTTAACAAAAGAAGGTTTTCTGCCACATAAATTATAACCAAAAGTATTAGCTGTTATTATGCCTTTAAAAAATATGAATCTTGTTCAAGGATTCTGCACTATAATTTTAAGTTTGTTATAAGAAGTTCAGTTAAAAATGTGACATGCGCTAAAATTATCCGAGGAAAATTTGTAGAAAAAAAGTATTAAATACCTCGTGTAAATTTATCACACTCAAAAAATGCATTCCCTTTAAGATAATTTCTTTTAAAACAATAAAAAAAAGAAGTACCTTAAGGGCATGTGATGGATTATGATGTTACTGGTATAGGAAAAATTTGTCCTTAACTTTTCTCTTATAATATTGAATATTTTCTCACGAAACTTGGTAGAATTACTTAAAATATCATTAGAAAGTTCTCTCTGTTCCGAGTTTGTTTACATTTTGGTTCAAAATTAATTTTTAAAAAATTTGTTAGTTTTCGAAAATTTTACAAAATTAATTTTGGTCTAAAATTCAAACAAATTCAGGTCAGAGAGACCTTTCTAATGACATTTTAGGTAATTGCACCAAGTTTCGTGACAAAATATTTAATATTTTAAGAGAAAAGTTACGGACAAAGTTTGCCTATACAAGTGACGTCATAATCCATCACATGCCCTTAAAAGTTACTTTAAAGACACTTGAAACATCTTAAAGAAATCTTAATTTAAGATGTTTTAAGCATGTTTGTAGTATTATTTGCTATGGGTATAAATAAATCTCAAGGTGCATCTTTTTGATCTTAAGTAATTGTTAAATGCTTATAACAATACATACACTTTATGATAATTAAAACCTTATTTGCAATATTTTATAATTGTAAATTATCAATAGCAATATAAAGCTTTTTGCGTATAACGTTGGTAAAATACTTAGCATACTTGCAATGAAAGTAAATAATTCGCAGTTGTAATAAAAAATATCAATATCAATCATTTTTGCATTCATCAAAAGATATAATTATTAAAATATTTAGTCCCTCGAAAATGTCTGAAATTCCTTTAAATATTTTCACATGCGAAATTACAAAATCGAGTAGCCCAACAATGGAACTTTCCCAATGGAGAAACTAGCAAAGTGCCAAGCAAAACTGTTCTCTAAAGCGTAAAGCGCCACCAAAACCAAACAAAACAACCAACTAAAAACAAAACACTAGCCAGCCCAGCCGGCCGGATACCATAATTAATATTCAGGTATTAACTCGCGTTTCTCCCCTACGTCCTCTTTCGAGCCCTCGCCCTACAACTTTCTCAACAATTTCTCTTAGCGTTCGTCCTCTGGTCCATATCCTCTCTTCCTCTCTTCTACTTTCTCCCTCTCCCTCTCTCTTTCTCTTTTTCTCTCTCTCTCTGTAGTTCTTGGTTGGGGATGATATTGAGGGGCTTTTATTTTCTCGTGTAATAAATTTGCATTTCATTCTCGCAACAACGTTTTGTTAAACGTTAAACTCTCGGGTGGCTGCACTGTGAAGCCAAATCCACCGCATGGAAAATGTTCTCCAGAAGCAATTGTATGGTATAATTTATGATGTTCTTGCTATTCAATTATATGACAAATGCAGAAGGTTGCAATTTTCAATTTTATTTTAGTGTTTTGATTTGCAGAAAACAGATTAGCATTAAATTTTTTTATAAAAACAACGAATTATCGCTGCCAAGATTGCTTATTGTTCATTTCATGATGTCGTAAATCCGGTAAACTTTTACAATTATTTTTGCTTATATTACATTTAATATACCATTTAATAATAAAAATGGATACATATGTGAAAACTTTTTCTTTTGAGGGTAAAAACTAAATATTGTAATTTTGGCCATTTTTCTTAGAAAACTGTCTAGTGAAACAGTATGTGTTTGCTAGGCATTATTGGACTTTTTGTTAAGAAACGTCTCTCATTGTCAGAGTAAAAGGTCTAGGGATCATAATGGATCAAGGGAAAAAGAGAAATTCATTCGAAAAAAGCATGAAAAGGTTGTCGACATTCGTGATTAGATTTTAGGGAAAAAACTAAAGTCTTCTCAATGAATAGGAAAAAAGTTTAATTGGAAAAAGACTTGGAAGAGAAAATACATGGCAAAGTTAACCACGTCACTGATGATGTGTCTTCAAAAAAGTAAGTAGTTGTGCTAAGAAATATATTGACAACTCAATTGAAAGGGTAAACAAAACTTTTTTCATTTAACATATCTGAAATTCAATTCAATTAATTCATAGATATAATATATTTTTCCCTGTCGAAACTTTCGCTTTTATCACTGGAAAAAGAAAGTCTTATTTTAAGGCAGAAAAGCTGCCTTATTTTAAGACAGCTTTTGATTATATTCTACAGATTTTTCTTTTGCCTTAACCCTAGAACGGATAATTAGGGTAATTTGTTACCCCACGATTTTGTAAAAAAATCGCAATTTTCAGAAATTGTAGTTTTTTTTTGTTTTTGTTTTTATAAACTTTTTACATTTTTTTACTTTATTAAAAAATAAATAATATCATCGTTTTTCTTATTGAAGAATGAAAAAATGCACTATATAAAAATGGTTTTTAGTAAAATAGAAACCTTATATACGCGTTTCAAATCTGGGCTAATAAACTACCCCAGTTATCCGTTAGAGGTTGAGAAAGTTCAGTTGTCCCTTCTAGGGTTAAACTAAAAAACAAATGGTTGCAAAAAAAAAAAAATAATAATAATAACTTCAAATTTGTATAAAAACGTGTAGTACTAATCAATTTAGAAAGGTAAATTTATAATTAATGTAAATTCATCTTGATTAAGATAGTATTTTTTATATATAAACATTTATATACTCTCTAAATCTAAATTAGTCTGTAATAACCAATTATTAGTAAAATATTACTAATTATTAGTAGAAAAATAACTAAAAAATAGTTAAAATTTGACTAATTGAATTAATAAACTGAATGGTACTAAAATATTAGTTATTTTGGAATAACCTGAAAATGAATTTGACTAATAATTAGTTATTTTTTACAAAATGATAAGTAGAAATATAACTATTTGAACTAGTAACTTAGTTTTTGCTTTCAAATTAGTTATTTTTAACTAATTCAAATTTATAGAGTAGCAAAAGGCAAGACTCTCTTTTTACAATGCTGCATTCTTTTGTGTATTTTTTTTCCCTATAATTTTTGTAGGCACACAATATCTACACGATAATTTTCTTAGTAATTTTTTAGATTCACCTATTATCGATTATTACCTTTTTTATTTAAAAATTTTAAAATAAATTTCGTATTCGTAAACCCATGAAAAATGAAAAGAGATAAACACTGTTTTCCTCAATGAAATTTACGAAAGATGAGGTCTTTGGAGAACGATATTTGGAGAAGCATAAAGCGGAGTATAGAAACGGGTAAATCCGCTATTGTCGAGCACGTTATGGACTCAGATAATGTCATCTTGTCCTATATGCAGCATTCACATGCAAAATTTAGAGTCTCTTTATTGCTCAATATATGTGTACAATGTAATAGAATTGCTGTTTACAGAAACTGAATTTTATCAAAAACTGTACAGTTGACAATGACTGATTCTGTTATGATCTATCCTGTAAAAAATTATTCAATATCAAAATTTAACAAACATTTTTTTCATCCAATTGTTTCACGCGCATATATTGTATTATTTCAAGATTATTGATAGACATCTCGACGAGTCGCTTCATTTGAAATTGTTCACCAAACCATTGCTTTGTCAGTTAAGTTTAATGATTAATTCAGTGGCAGTGTGGTAGGGATGCTTAAGACACCCTCTTTAACGAAAGGTAAATACACACCTAAACTCAACAACTTCCGGTTCGCGTGGTAACTATTCATCCGAAAGCAGAGTGACAGGCACCCTTGTTGAGTACACAAGTCTGAGCTCTATACAGTATACGTACGCTCTTAAATATTTGTCACAATCGTGGGATCCGAGCATCAATACAATGAATTGAATTTCTCATTCTGCGAAAATCACCCTTCCAGTATAGTTGAAAAGCGCAAATCCACCGAAAAGCCGACTTTATCCTCAAATTCAACAAGAATCAAAATATAAACTTTCTACTGTATAATGCCATATGTTCTTTTTTGCTGCTGTAATTTCCCCAACACTCGCCTGACATATGAGACAGCAAAATACAAGAGGTCACTTTTTTCATTTAACTTCCAATTATTTTCCTCGCTTCGTTCTGCTTCTTTTTTTCGTTTTTAATAGCATGACGCTTAGAATTTAAATTACGTTTGTTATATTTTTTATCTTTACTTAATCGAGAAAAAAACAGAAATACTAATTACGTTATTAAAGATGTTTGCACGCCACCCAGATGTTTTACAATTTTTTTTTTAAACATGGTAAATAACCTAAAATACTACAAACAAACAAAAAGAGAAACTTAAAAAAAAATTAAGAAATAACTGAAACTAACATTTCTGTAGTAGAATGACCCACATTTGCATTAAAAAAATTGTAAAACAATAATAAATGTTTAAAAACATATATATTGCGAATTTCTCTAAAATAATCAATACAAAACACCTGTCTGAAATTTGCATACGGTGTGTTATCGATGCCATGTGGTCCATGTTTAATGAGTAAACCCTGAGGTCCAACCCTAATCACCTTTCGCGCTAGTCAGAATTATAATTATGTTTCCCCGTCAAGCATTCGCAATCCAATTACCTATCGCTAAACACGCAATGCATGTTTATTCTGCATTACAACCGGAAATGGAAATACTAAGTTTCATCGCCCTTTTCTTATCCCTTTGATATTTATCGATTTTAAAATAAACCCTGTCAGAATTGTTAAAACTGTAAAAACAAAATATATAGATAGGTATAGTCTCTTTTATATAATTTCAGCGTAATTTGCCAAATTTACTAAAGCTATTTTATTCAATAAAACGTAATTACTTCAAATTGTGTAATTTTAAATTATGCTCGGGATATTAAAACCTTTATTTGGTTAAATCAACTCTTGATTGATGGAAATTTACAATTGAATAAATATAATAGGTTTCAACGTGTAGTCAATTTAAATACTGAAAAGTGATTTTGCGCGTGATTAAATTTTAACACAAACGAGATTATAACCCTCTATACTCTTTTAATTATTGAGTATTTCAAGTTAAACTGTAATTTAAATATAAATTCGCTAATTGTAAAATTATTTTTTAAAAGTATTTATTAATAGTTTATTTTAATTCTGTTAATGCAAATTTAATTTAAATATAATTTTTATACATGCAATTTTTCCAATTTTTATTTTATATAAACTAGAAAACAACTCTCTAAATCTGAATTAGTAGTTTTCTACTATGAATTAGCGATAAGTGAGACAAGAATTTTACTAATTTTTTAGTAGAAAACTACTAATTTTTATAGTAGTTTTCTACTATAAATTAGTAGTTTTCTACTATGAATTACTGATAAGTGAGCCAAGAATTTTACTAATTTTTTAGTAGAAAACTACTAATTTTTAGTTGAGAACTACTAACTTTTAGTAGAAAACTATTATTTTAAATAGTGAAACTTTACTTTTAAAATAAGTCGTTTTTTTACTAATTCAATTAGTAGTTTTTTACTAAAAAATAGTACATTCTTACTATTTAATAGTAGCTCACTTTTCACCTATTCATAGTAGAAAACTACAAATTCAGATTTAGAGAGAAATACATGCTATTCGTGCGATTATTCATTGTCAGTTACTAAAATTATATAATTTTTAAAAGCCTATTTTTATCTTGTTAATATCCAAAACATCTAAAATTATAGCCTTAATTTGAAACAGCACTTAATGAAGAAATTTATTTTTCTAAAATTAAAAAATAGGAACTTTTTTGCTTTTAGGACCGCCTAACAATATTCCATCATTGGATTTTATTTTTAAACACCAAAAAATCCAATTTGGAAACTTTCTGATAAGATAGTGTCAAAAAATGACAAATTATTTTGTAAAATCATAATATTTAACCGAAGCCATTATTTATGCTAAATTAAAAATATACAATTTAGTAAAATTTGAAAAAAAAATAGAAAATTTGGTACATATTGGACTAAACTTAATCTTTTTAACAAAATTAATGGAACATGTTATATTAAAGTTTTTTGGTCCGCTGATTAAGAACCTATTAATAATTTTTCAGAATTTAAACGGCGGATTCAATATGACGGTTAAAATACAACATTTATAACCAATTTTATGAAATTCTATATATATTTTGAACTTGTAAAGCTATTCGAAGAATGTAAAAAAATCCTAATCCCAAAATTTAGAAAATAAATATTGTATGCATTCAACTTAAAACCAAATAAAATTTTAATCACTGTAAATTTCCACTTATAAAAATTAGTATTGATTGGAATTTGTAAAAATTAAAATTGGGCTAGATGGAAATTTGTAATGTGAATTAGTTTCAATTACAAAAAAAAAATTGAATTAATTAAGATTAGATTACAATTTTGAAAATTAAAGTTTGTATCGATTTAAATTTGGAATAAGTAAAATTTTGATCAATAAAAATTGTAAAATAATAAAATGTTAAAGTTAGGATTGATAAAGCATGGGAAAATTAAAAAACTGAAGTGTGAATTAATTGAAAGTTATATTAACTCAATTTTTAATTGATAGTAATTAATAACAATTTAAATTAAATTGTGAATACATATCCGGTTTAATCGTTATTCAAACTATTAAATTTCAAAATTTGGATCATTTGAATTTCATTTGTGTAAAATTGGAACGAACGTGAATTTAGATCGTGTAAAAGTAGGATGCAAGAAATTTAGCTTTGGATACAATTTTTTATATTAAATGTTATGACCAATGATTATAATAAAGATTAATTGAAATTTCATTATACTAAAGTTCTTAATAATTAAAATTTTTATGGAATGATTATGACATTAATCAAAATTATTATGAATTAGAATGAATTAAACATTTTTATTAAAACGAATTATTTACCTACTTATTACGTGTTTTACTTTTTAATAGACAGGCAAATTTTGGTTATTTTATTAATTTTCATCATAAAATACAAATAAACAATAACCATACATTTTATTTGACATTTGATTATTTATATACATTCTTCAATAAAAGTAATTAAGTATATGAAAAACTTTAAGTGATTAATCAGTTAATCATGTTTTCAACAACAATGAAAGCGAGATATTCGATATGTTTCGTTAAATCACTTTTTTTAAAGGATTTTTATAGGATTGTATGTGTCCGAAAAAGTTGAAGGTCTATAATGCCAATTTAGCGAAATTTTGAAATATTAAAATTTACAACCAAAGTAACCTCTATTTGCTCTATGGATGAGTTACCATAAATTGTATTTCGCAGAATTTTTATTCATTATAGTTTACATTTTTCTACATATTATATTATTCGATATAATATTTTGCCCAATTTTCGTTTAGACTAATGTAAATTTGCTGCCACAGCAAACTTCTTCTATGCGTGTACTTAAATTTATTTATTACATAATTTCCGTTTGCTCTAAGTGTTATTCATCATATTTTTTATTTATGAAAATTATTAACTGGTTTAGATTCAATAAATTTATATAATCTCATAACCTAAAAGTTACTTAAAAAACTGAATAAACTCTCAACATCTGTCAATATTCTCAAAACATTCACAAATTCTATTTCTCATAATACCAATCTAACAGTAACAAATTCAAAATTAGCTATAATCAGAACCTCGTGTTTGTTACATTTACCAAACCCTGATTTTGTGATTCTAATAGACATTGAGTTTTCTAAATTATTTTGATGTTATGAGGTGTGTATCATTACACGTTAAATTAAAATTTCGTTTCTAAAAATTATCACAATTTATTATATTATTTACCAAAAAATTGTATTACATATTATTAATTATTGCATAATATGTTAAATTGCACGTTGTTTTAAATTTAATCTAAATTAAGTGTCCAGTAAATTGAAAGAATTGAATTTCCTTAAGTTTTTTGCTTTGAAATAGGAATTCTTTTTAGAGAAGATGTTCTTGGAAAGTTTGTTAAACTTTTCTAGTTTCTAATTCGAGTTAACTGGAGCTTTAGAAAAGTGCGTTGATCGCATTGGTTGAAGCATGAAGTGACTCTAGCAAACAGTAGCTTACTGAATTCAGAATGAGGTTTCATCCAACTGGAAACTTGCTTCGCATTCGATGACGTCAGACGACGACGTCGACGGGAGACGGCATGCAGGTAGTTGCACAAAAAGAGGAAAAAGAGCCGTGAGTATTATCCTGCTAAGTAGCTATCTAGATGCGAGTGGAAGGGATTCTCATTTGTTTCCCCTTTTTAATCCGGCAACGAAAGCTTTTCGAGTCGAGCTTCGTTTCCTTTATAAACTCTCGCATGAAACACTGACGAGAAACTCCCTAACGTCTCTCATTACTAAAACATCCTAGTTTTCTAATCAAAAACGTTTTTCTTTCAATTGAGACGTAAAAAAAGATTTACCGATCTTTTCACTATATAGACGAACTATCACTGGAATTAAAGGCGAGAAATCAATGCGTATTCTGCTGTAAAAGTTTTTTTTTCTATTTTCAATCTTGCGCATTTAAATATTTTATAAACAGACTATAAGTTTGATAAAAAATGTATTGTTTCTTGTTGAATTTGAAATGAGGAAAGTTTATTTGAGGATCGATTTATTGTATATTGTTAGGTGTATTTTCACACATCCCTTGAATCGATTCTTGTAAGTCGAAACTTACTAAGCATCTTTATACAATATTCTATTCTTAATTTGATTCAGAATCTTCATTTATACTTTTTGTTTAATGTCGTTTTGGCTTGATTAAGCACAAAGAAAGGCAATAAACCAGCGGAAGACTCGTTAACGAAAATCGCCACGAGTCGTCAGTGTCAAGACCCCTTAACGCTCGATAATTGCACCATCCTGAATGACTCATCAGAGGTCTCGGGTCATGAAATCTTCTTGATTCCAAAGGAAGTCCCTCGTCATACTAAAAATTTTTATTCCATACATATTAATATCCGATTTAATAATTAATTTTCGTAACATATTGAATTATTTATTTAAAGAGAGACTTAACTTTTTAAATTTTTATTTAAACCTCAAGTTATTAAATATTGTAAAGCACAGATCAAAAGCTTGAAGGATCATTAATTTTGTAATCTTCATATTCTCAAACACGAGGACAATTATTGCTCAGCCGAGACTTTAAACATTTCAAGAGAAGACAATAATTTTCCTCCACAAAAATGTTACGTAAATATCCTGTTAGTTAGTTTTATCGATTAATATCCAAGTTTCTGAAATCGTTATCATAATTCGAGAAACCTTAATTTTTCTCTTTCAATTCAAGCAGTGATGCTAGAACGTTTTAATGATCGGTTCATTGAAGTCACTATGAATAATACATTCTTCCAATTATATCCAAGATGCTCAAAAGTCTTGAAAGTTTATTTCTTACAGTTAAAGTTATCAGCTTCTTTAATTTGATTTGTATATCGAATACTTGATTTACTCGTTAAGTAATATTAGTGTATGAATTTATAAAACTTTATAGACATCGAGATGAAAAATATGTTATTGAAATTATATAACTGACTCGGAAACAATTATATATTTTTGCAATTAAACTACGCTTGATAAAAACGCGTCTATTTCGAATGTATTTTTCACATTTTTTAAACTTTGAAACACATAACTTTTAAAATATGATATGTATTTAAATAATGTAAAAGTTTAAAATTATATTTCCTGTGCTTTACAATATGGAAGCATTTAGTTATTGCAAAAAGACCGTCTCTTATAAAAGACAGTTTTTAAATTTCCTTTTTTAATCATCTTTTAAATTATATTCTAATCAAAATATCCACTATTTTAGAACTCCCTTCCTCATTTTATATATTTTACATGGTAAAAATTGAAAATTACTAACACAATGTATTTCTATATCTCGATTTACCCTTTCTCCATTAAAAGTGTGTTTTATGAATGATCTTTAAATATGTGCTTACAATTTTGCAGTTTCTCTTTAAAAACATTTATTTTATAATTTTTCATCGAAAGCTATAGCCGATTCAAGACTGCTAAAAAAAGCACAATATTGCAAAAATTGGCGGCGAATCAATAGAGTACATAATTTTTGGAGAGATTTCATAAAACTGCTAAATATGGATTTCATTTAAAATTTAGGTCACATTCGATCGCGTGCCGTAATATGGTCCTAGAGGGCAACTTTAGCATGGGAAGTTAACCTTTTAATGACGAGTTTCCTGTTAACAAGTTGGTATAAGCTTAAATTATTAGATGCGCGAAACGAGAATTAACATCCAGATTGAGTCAGACATGACGTTAAACTTTTAGAAGGATTTAAAAATGAATACTGAAACTCTTTTTTTTAATGTTTCAATTTATAAACAATTTTTTTCATTATATACAACAAAACTGTTTTTTTTTAATTAACTTCCTATGAGCTGTATTTGAATTACAGACAATTCAAAAAGTGTGTTCTCTGTATATTTGCTATCTACAAAATATTTTTATAAAAGTCGGTCAGATATTAATTAATTCCAAATAAATTGGGTAAAAAGTAAAAATTGAAGGTAATTTTGGTAGAAAAGATAATTTGAACCAGGTTTATCCTGGTACGTGAAGTGGGTTAGTGTGATTGTGACGTCACTCTGCGGCAACCCAGTTACAGCGCCACTATAGGAACACACTGCGGTAAACTATAAAGCTTTTCCTACCTTTAACTCACCTCAAAGGTCCTAAAGATTTAAAAAAAAGTTACACTCTTTCTCTACATGCGTGCGAAAAGCAATAAAATTCCTTTATAACCTTTTACAGAGATATATTCTTTTTTAAACTGTGGAAAAAGTAATCTAAAAGAAAAATCTCACTTCCAGTTTCAAAAAGTTTTTTGACAATTATTTTTATTGTTAGGGTAATGTCACCTTGAGTAAACCGCTTAAGCTTTTTTTTCGAATAAATTCTTTATGAAAGTAAATTAATTGTACTTTTCTATTCCAAGCTTTAGTTTAGATCCCTAGATAAGAGTTTGTCGTATAAGAGCTTTGATTTTGTTATTTAGAAAAAATAAAATTGGCTTAAAAAAATAAGCGTATTTTTGAGGAATGAAAAAAATGTAATCTTGAGTGGATCACTCTAGAAAAATTGCAAGAAAATGTCAGACAATCAATAAAAACTCAAAAAATTGCAAAAGTTATTCAAGCTTTTTAATTTCTTCCAGTTAATTAT
This sequence comes from Ganaspis brasiliensis, assembly GCA_037103525.1. Taxonomy (NCBI): domain Eukaryota; kingdom Metazoa; phylum Arthropoda; class Insecta; order Hymenoptera; family Figitidae; genus Ganaspis; species Ganaspis brasiliensis. The sequence continues at coordinate 1,083,800 of JAZKLR010000205.1, read as the reverse complement.
CTAGTTTTGACTCCCTGCTATTCTATACTATTTTCGACAATACCTATTTAGAAATCACGAAAAATATTAATAAGTAACATAAAACATAGTTAAAAACAAGTTTATTTTTAATTTATATCCATAAAAATGGTAAATTGACATAAGAATGAAAAAAATTAGACGGTTCACTCAAGATTATAAACAATGGTCCACTCAAGGTGACATACGACTTTTTAAGGAAGCCACAACAATTTTTTTTCTATACAAAACTATCACTTAATTAAACTTTGACAATCAATTTTAATGTCCAAAATAATAGGAACAAAAACCTTTTAAAACTCGAGTTAAATACTATTTTTACAATTTAGAATTACTTTATTAATTGCAATGGCGACTTTTCTAACAGTTTGCTTTTTAGGCGCTGCTATTAGAACTATTTATTTCACGTTTCCACTGTCACATCACTTAAAACTTGTAGGCGGTCCACTCAAGGTGGTGGTCCATTCAAGATGACATTACCCTACTGCTGAAATTAATTAAGTTAATGAAAAGTTCATATACCACGTGGACAATTTTTAATCACTTTTTGATCCCCCCTGCTCCCTCGTGGGCTTTTGACGAAACCCCCCCTCTGCCCCCTTCTAAATGTCCACATGGACTTTTTTTAATTATATGATTTTCTATGTTATGATAAATTATAACTATAAAGAAGGATTCTTATCTTACAATGGTAAATATATTAATAATATTAAATACTTATAATAAATATTTTATAACAATCCGTTGTAGCTTTCTCGAAATAACTTGTCAACAAAAAAATAAAAAAACGTCACCACACACACACACACACACACACACACACACACACACACACATTTCTGGACTTTGACTTAAGAATGAAAATGAGTCAAATTAGACTATTTTTGTAAAATCGAAAATCTTAACGATCACCAAGTTTCCTCTAGGAGGAAGCAAAATCCATAACATTAATTGAAAAATAAAAATTCGAGAAAATGATTAAAAATAATAATAATAATTCAAAACTAAAAAAAATTATAATTACACAATGAGAAAAATAAGTGATGAAAGTAGGTATAAATATATTTAAAATTAAAAAACATAGTTGAATAATCAAGTAAATAAGTAAAATTTGAGATAAATATTTAAAATTTGAAAAAATGATTGGCAAATAATGAAAATAATTGTAAAATTATGAAAAGAATTGAAAAATAAAAATAATTATAATTTAAATTTAAGATAAATAATTTAAAATTGAAGAAAATAATTACAATTTTGAAAAAAATAAGTAATAATACTTCCCATATGAGAAGGCAAAATCAAAAAGTTTACTCGAAACTAAAGAAAATAATTGGAAAATGGTAAAAACAATGAAAAATTAAAGGACGTAATTGATATTCATAGAATTAATTGAAATTAGTGGTAAACAATTGGAAATTTTCGAAAATTAATAAAAAAATAATTAAAAATTGGGGAAAAAAACTGCAAAATAATAAAAATATTTGAAAATTGAATAACATAATTAAAATTTCAGGTAAATAATAATTGTAATTTAAGAAAAATAAGTGATAATACTTCCTTTATGAAAAAGCAAAAACAAAAAATTTAATTAAATAATGGTAAAACAATTTAAAAAAATCAAGAAAATAATTAATATTTAGGAATTAATTGAAATTTGAGATAAATAATTGGAAATTTGGAAAATTGACTAAAAACATAATTTAAAATTTGAGAAAACAATTGCAAAATAATGGAAATATTTAAAAATAAATAAAAAAAATTAAAATCTGAGGAAAATAATTGAAAATTTAAGAAAAGAATTAAAATTTTTAAAATAGTGATAAAATCATCAAATTAATTTGAAATTGAAAAAAGTAATTGAAATATGAGAGAAATAATTAAAAATTTAGGAAATTAATAAAAAATTGAAAAAGTAATAGAAATTTTAAGAAAAATATTAGTTGAAAAATTATAAAAGCAATTAAAAATTGTAGAAAATATTTGCAGTTTAAAGAATTAATTAAAAGTGGAGTAAAATAGTAGGTAGAATAATAATAATAGGTTAAAATAGAAGAAAATAATTAAAATTTGTAAAAATAATTAAAATTTGTAAAAATAATAATTGAATCTGTCTTAAATTGAACCGTCCGCGATCAAAAGGGCTTACGCGTGACTTTCGATGGCCTCTTGTACAGCGAGTCTACGGCTGCGCCAGGGGACCTGCGCACTCGTTCATAAGCCCTTTTGATCGCGGACGGTTCAATTAATTAAAAAATACTAGAAATATTTAGGTAATTAGTTATAAAATAATTAAAATTTAAAATATTAAAAAATTGGACTTCGCTCGTGCGGCAAACTTTACACGAGTCTCGATTCCCCTAGATGCGCCCGTGTTCCACACATAATTTTATATAATAACCTTGTGTCAAGAAATCTACTGAAAACGATGTTTTTAGAGTTTTAGAGATTAAAATGAAGAGAATCCTACTTTTTATCACAGTTTAACCCCACCAGCAATGACATTCAAGTACGCTTGCTGTTCTAGCACGTGACGCGACAGCTGATGTTTAGGTTGGCAAGCGTGCTTGAATGGCGGTGCTGGTGGGGATAACTGTGATTAAAAGTAGGATTCTCCTCCTTTTAATCTCTAGAACTCTAAAAACAGACTTTTTAGTAGAGTTCTTGACGCAAGGTATTATATAAAATAATTTTAAAATGGTAAAAGTAATTGAAAGTTTAAGAAATAATTAAAATTTTAGAAAAATGTATTTATTTACAAAATATATTTAAAATATAAGAAAACAATGAAAAAATAATATAAAAAATTAAACATGCTCTCTAAATTTGAAACAGCGAAAATGCGCTGTTTAACCGGCCCAAAGTATACCGCTGTTTCAAAACAGCGTATATACGCTGATCAAAAAGCGATTTTTTCACTGATTAACAGCGAAATTAACAAACAGAGAGCTCTAATTTGGTACACACGAGGGGTGGTCAACTCTGATATTCTCTGTACACTTGTTAGATATTCTCTGATATTCTGTAGATATTCATATGCTTTTCAATGTATATTCAATATTCTCAGTATTCCATCATATTCTCTCATATTCCCTCATATTCTAGGTATTCTCTGATATTCATGAATATTCTCCTATATTCACGTATATTTCTATATATTCCCATATATTCCTAAGTATTCTTCAGTATTCCCAAATAATTTCCAATATTTTACATATTTATCAGAAGATTATTGAATTATTCTGTCAGATATTCTAAAATAATACACAGTCTGTCCTCTTCCCTCCAATGCGAAAATTTTTTTTTTCGAAGGTGTAAACAGGCCATCATAGTTTAAAACCTCATTAATTGCCATTCTTATAGGTTATGTACAAATGAGCCGGCATGTCTTTTCATAACAAAATTGTAAGTTATTTTTATAAATATAAATTAGATTTACTAATTTCTCAAATACCTAAAGTGATACGATTAATATTTATTTCCTTCTGTTCTCATTCTATGAAGAAAAGTTTTACAAACAATCGTTTTTAATTGTATAGGATCAGTACAATGCCACCTCCATATCTGCCAACAAATTTGGTTTACATATGTAGTTTGCCATATAGATTACAGAAAAACTGTAGAGAACTTTGTTGCAGATCGTTATCATAGTGTTTTTAAGCAAAAATAACGATGTAAAAAAAATGCTAAAAAAAGACCGTATCCCCCCTCCCATAACTTCTAAACAATTTGACTTAGAGAGTTCAAATTTGGTACACAAATGTATTTTCACGTGTAGATTACAGAAAAATGGTAGAGAACATGATTGTAGAAGTTGATCATAGCGTTGTTAAGGAAATAAAATGATTTTTGAGTATTTTTTATGGATATTTGCTAAAATCTCTGGATTTTTCGTTGACAATGCAATCACGATCACGTTCTCTATAATTTTTATGTAATTTACACCTGAAAATACATTCCTGTATAAAATTTGAACTCTCTAAGTAAAATATTTAGGAAGATAGGGGGGGGGGGGTGGTCCATTTTGTATAAAAAATTCATTATATATTATATTTTATATATTAGGTATATTATATATAATATGTATAATATATTTATATATTTAATAGTATCAAATATATTAAAAATTATTTTGTTTTGTGTACGGAACCCTCGATTTTAGTGCGAGTGTAACTCGAACTTGCCCGATTTTTAATTATTTTCTTTAATTTTCATACATTTTCTACATTTTTTTTATAATTTTCTTCAGTTTTCAATTGACAATTTAATTTTCTCTTCATTTTATAATTATTCTTTAATTTTTTTAATAATTTTGTTCTATTGTCGGTTATCCTCGCCATTTATCGAATTTTTTCAATTGTCAAGTATTTTTCTTAATATTTAATTATTTTCGACATTTTGTAATTTCTCCTTCAATGATCGATTGTTGTCTTAAAAATTCAATTTAATTTTTTAATTTTCAAATTATATCTTCAATTTTCATTATTTTTTTCAATTTCAAAAATTTTAATTTTTTTCTTTAATTTTCAATTATTTTGTTCAAACTTAAAAATTGTTTTAAAATTTCAATTCAATTCTACAACTAAATTATTTTCTTCAAATTTCAATTCCCTTTATCAATTTTCAATTATTTTCTTTAATATTGAAAAATTACCGCCTTTTTAATATTATTTTTTTCGACTATCAATAAGTTTCTTTAATTTTAAATTCAATTGTTTACTTACTTTCGTTAAAAAATTAATTTTTTTTAAATTTCAATTCCATTTTTCGTTCGGATTTTATAAGCTTTTAGAAAAAAAAAATTTAGTTTTTATCAAGGTTCTTATACTTTATACGTTGAAAAATGTTTTTTAATCATGTCAAAATTAGTGTTTATTAATTTCTGACTGGTAGTGTATTTTATTTTAACTAACTTAATCTTATTTACTTTTATTTTAACTAATATAATCTTATTTTAACTAATTTTAACTTATTTAATCATTATTTAATGTTCCTATATGTGTATATTCAAACGTATTCCCAAATATTCATATTCTCAAATATTCATTCATATTCTCAAATATTCAATCATATTCTCATGTATTCATCTATATTCTCCGAGATATTCTCATATTCTTTCACATATTCTTAGTATTCCGTATTCCCAAATATTCTGAGGTATTCTTAAGTATTTCCTATATTCCCAATATTCACATGTATTCTTTTCGTATTCATTTGGGAATATATTCTTCGTACGCGTTGAATCTAAGTTGACCACCCCTCGGGTACACATATGTATTTTTACGTGTAGATTACAGGAAGATTATAGGGAACATTATCTGGATTGACAGTCAAAACGTTGTCAAAAAAAGAAAAACTGCAAATTTTCGAAAAAAAAGTTGTTTCCTCATAACTTTGAAACTATTTGAGCTAGAGGGCTAAAATTTGATACATTTGTATATTTTTATGTACAGATTATGAAAATTAATTACAACGTACAAATTATGAAAATACTTCTACCTTCAAGTACATGAAACTTTTGCTTAAGGGTACAGGTTTGTATTTCATATAAATAACATAAAAATCAAGAATTTTTTTTTAAGGGGAGGCCCTGAAATTTTTATAGGGTTTCAGGGCTTATAACAGTCTTGATTATAGGTCCTGTGGCAGCCTTGATCAAGCCTTGTATAAGATTAAAAATTTTTTTTGGTTTTTTTCATAATTTTTCAGTTATTTTGAAAAAAAAAAGTGATAACAATTTTCAATTGCGTTTTATATCGTTTTTTTACATTCTGAGTATACAAATAAAAATTTTATTGGTTTGAGGGGTACTGTAGGACAATTAGGGTCAACTCCTAGCATAGGGGTCTACACTGAAAGAAATAATTCCACGGTACTGACATAATTATGGATAAATCACCCATAATATATTGCTAATATAGATACTGCCATAATATATTTGTCTTTTAGCCATATGACTGGTGAAACTGCGATGTATATTTTTAGGTTAGAAGAACTGTCAGTGGCGCACCGATGCATTATGGGATATTCATTCATATAGTATTCGAAGTTCTACAAAAACTGTCAACAATAATCATATGGCTGATAAAGCTAGAGTATTTCTTTCAGTGTAAACTTCTTTTTGGTCATTTTTTGAATTTTTTTTTTGTGACCTCATAATATTCAATTTTATTTCCAAACATAATTTTTCCATAATCTGCATGCAAAAATACACGAGTGTACCAAATTTTAGCCCTCTAGCTCAAGTTAGAGAAAAAAAACTTTTTTTTCAAAAATTTGCAGTTTCTCTTTGACAACGCTATGGCCATCAATCCAGATCATGTTCTCTATATTTTTCGTGTAATCTACGCGTGAAAATACATATGTGTACCAAATTTCAGACCTCTAAGTCAAATAGTTTAGAAGTTAAGGGGGGGGGGGGGAATGGTCCATTTTAATGCATTTTTGCTCAAAAAAGTTGTTATTTCCTTGACAACGCTATGAACGTCACCTTGAATCATGTTCTCTATATTTTTCGTGCAATCTACACGTGAAAATACATAAGTGTACCAAATGTCAGCCCTCTAGGTCAAATAGTTTAGAAGTTAAGGGGGGGGGAATGGTTTTTGGCTACGGACGCACGAGTCTCGCTATAAAAAAAAAATTAAAATTGGAGGGTAATAATTAAAAGTTGAAGCGTTCTTGAAATATCCTGTCGAAAAAACAATGTCGCAAAATTTGAAAGTCAGTTAAACAACATTTAAAGCAGGGACCGTCACGAAATTAATTTGGTTTTTGGAGTTTTTTGAAAATATCTAGTAATAGTCAATAGATTTTACTTAAGGATTGAAATCAATTCATCAAATTTAAGGCAATAAATAGTTGCACGTTGTTAAAATTTCAAAATTGGTTTTCATTTTTTTGTTATTTCGCTTGAACCGTAATTCGAACCAAAACAAAATAATTACTTTTCAATTTACGGTTTAAGCGAAATAACAAAAAAATGAAAACCAATTTTGAAATTTTAACAACGTGCAACTATTTATTGCCTTAAATTTGATGAATTGATTTAAATCCTCAAGTAAAATCTATTGACTATTACTAGATATTTTCAAAAAACTCCAAAAACCAAATTAATTTAGAGACGGTCCGTGATTTAAAGGGACAAAATTAAATTTTTACTTGGTCCACGTGGACATTTGTTTAGACCCCCCTCCCCCCCAAAACTGTCCACGTGGTATGTGAACGACCCCAAAAAAGATATGAATGAAAAAGTAACATAGAGAGTTCATCTTCTTCTGAAAATTGAAAGAAAAAGGGAAATAAGAAGATAAAGAAGAAGAAGAAGAAGAAGAAGAAGATAGAGGAAAAGAAGAAGAAAAGAAACAGAAAAAAAAAAGAAAACTTACACTTTGAGGAAAAACAAAATTTGTCTTACTATTTGAAAACACATGGTGATTGGTGTTGACACATTGTTGAACAAGTGAAAATTACGTGAAAAGGAAAACCTTCCTCGTTACTGCATTTGTTTGCCAAGTGTCAATTCCATTCGTATTCCTCGATTATCCGTCTCCTTTGGGATTTGTCCGTCCTTCGTTGAAGTTATCCCAAGCGAGCTCTGCCAATCCTCTTTTTGAGCACATGGTATTACGCTGGTCTGGATAATCCTTTTTCGATTTTAACACACTATTCTTTGAAAATATTTTCATTGCTAGTGTCCAAATAAATTTAGATTTGCTCGTGTCAAAAAGCTCAATGGAAGTCCGGTCAGCTTTATAGTTCCTCAAATATAAAAGGAAATGGTACTCAAAGCTACCCGTATATCCAAGAATAGAATCTCTACTCAAGAGAATTCTGAGAATTCTTCTTTTGAATCAACAATCAAACTTACAATTTGTTATTTTTCCTTTTTACTGGGATTTTAAAGCAATTCAAAAATTTGCTTTCTAGATTTTAGATTCAATGTAATATTGTAATACACCTGCATAACTATAAAAGAATAGAATCAATGGATCTTAGAATAAAAGGTGTTTCTTGTACGTATTGAATGAAACTTGTTCCAATTTTAGGCGAACGATGATTCAGCTCTATAACAAAGGAGAGAAGTTTTGTCACGGAGTTCTTAGCTTTGTCTTTAATTCAACAAACTTGAGAAACCTGAAGATGGAGTATTTCTCGACTCTTTTGTGACAAACAGTTCACCCTAAGACGTATCTTGGTTTGATGTTTAATTCCATTGCGAGCAAAATATACAATTCGTGCTGCAATTAAAGTTTTAAGAATGAAAAATTGTGCTTTATCAGTTCTATTTTCAAAACTTGTTTTTTAGGAGAACATTTTCAACCTTGATAAAACAATTGATTGCTTGGAATAGAAATTTAATGTACATTCGGGACTATTTGGATCTTTAACAGTTTAAACTTCTAAAAGACTTTGTTATTGATAATAGTTAAACTCACATTGATGAGAACATGAGGTGAAAAGTTTGTTTCAAACCAACTTTTGAAACAACCCTCAAGCTATCATTTACGTGTTAACTAAATGATCACTTGCGAAATCTCTAAACGGTTCGCTAATTATGTCTTTAGTGCTTTAAGACAAAGAGGTTTCTAAATCTCCTACTGCTCTTAGGAATCCTCAAAACTATTCTCAAATACGCTTAATCGAAGGAGTTGGTGATTTCTCTCTATTCAGAACCCTCCATTATCTCATCTCTCTGAATATGAGCTCCAATTTATTGTATTATACTATAGAGCAAAAAGAAGCGCGCGTAAAATTGAATAATAATTTAATTAATTTTTTCGAATTATAACCTCTGTTGTTAAAAAAAACAAACTCAAGCAAAAAAAATGAGAAAAACTTAGATTATTATATTAAATGAAACAGTTTTATTGAAGATGGTTTTTTATGAGAATCATACTAAAAAAAAGTCATTTAATGTAAATAACTTAAAACTAGAACGTAAACTAAATAATTAGAATTGCGGTGAAATCTGAAAGTCTGAACTTTGTTGTGTGTTGAGTTTTTAATTGACATTAGTTTCCGGAAACTTGGCACCACTTGAGAATTTTCCAATTGTTTTCAGAGTAGTATCCTCTTCACTTGTTTATACTTATTGTTTCAATCTGCAAGAACATTTCAGCAGATTGTATTATATGATAACTCCATCTTGAAACTTTACCCCTTGAAAATTGGTGACAGTCAAGAGCCATCTCTTATCTGCTTATTAAATCACCTTGTCACTTGTTCTCGTTTAATAATTCCCAGTACTCTACTTGAAAAACATGCAATTTTCAGAAACTTTGATTTAAATTAAAACTTACGAAAAAAAAATTAATAATAAAAGAGAACTTAATCAAAAGGCAACCTATCACGCTTTTTAAAATTTTAGTGCAAATAACTGCTGAGTAATCATTTTATTGGTATATTTTCTTTTTCCGTGCACAGTGCACATAGATCAATTAGTGAGTTATTTTCCGATTCCATGCGAGATTTATCTAACGAATTAAAGTTGGCGAATCCGGATGACAATTCCAAGTTTCTTCGATTTTTCGCAAAAACGAAATAGTGAATGGAAAAAGAGGGTGTGAGTGAGCGGGTATGGGGGAGGATTCCAGGAAGAGAAATCGAGGAACTGAACTTTACAGCCCTGCTAATGGTGGAAAGCGCAATCAGAACGATTTCAATATGTCTACTTTATTCACGGAATCTCCCCCGCCCATTTTCCACCCTAGGTCCTGCTGGGTTTTCTGCACGACGAACAATGGTGGCATTTGGCCCTCTTCCAGAATTCCGACACTAGATCTCTCGTACAAGAAACTTTTTACTGACTCAAACAGCACTTAACTCGTACAGTAATGCACAATAGAAATTCATGCGAGGTCTCCATTGACGTATTTCATCAACAGATTCGTCTCTATTCTTCCCATAGTTCATTTTATCTCAGACCGATATCATTTATACACTGTAAAAAGAGGATCTTACATTATAAAAAGAAAGTCTTATTTTAAGACAGAGAAGCTGTCTTATTTTAAGACAGAGAAGCTGTCTTATTTTAAGGCGCAACATTTTTAAGGTTGCTTATTTTACAGATTTTTCTTTTGCTTTAAACTGAGCCAAAAAAATTAGAAACTTTAAATTTTCATATAAAAACGTGAAGAACTAATGAATTTATAAAGGTAAATTTGTAATTATTGTAAATTCATCTTGATTACACGGAAAAAAAATTAATTTCTAAATTTTTCTAATTTCTAAAATAAAACTGTTTCATTTAATAGATTTATATCTGATTAAAATATTATTAATACGAAAAACGCATTCTTATGCCTAAAAACGTTAAAACAATATTAGAAACCTCTAATTCTGTGAAATATGGAAAATATACTCTAAAAAAACAAATGACTGATCCAGTCCATGTATCGCAGCAGCATTCCCACTTAAAAAATTTATTAAAAATGATTCTTCAATGCATAATTATTATAATTATTATTAATATAAGTGCAATAATTAATATAATTAATTTGTTTAAACACTCATTTTTTATACAGAAGCAGTAACAACTTGATATTTAGTTTCTACATCAAAATATACGTAACCCGAGAGATTTTCCGAATCGTACGTATATTGCTTAGAAGTTTTACAGCATATAGGCAATTTAACCAAGCCAATTTACCCAAAAACACACGATGTAATTAAACTAATTATTTTCATCTTAGACGTGAAACTTTATAGAAATCATCTTTACCTTAATATAATTCATTAATAAAAACAAGTATGATTAATATTTAGTTTTGGCCAAGTTATTAACGATTGCCAATTTTCCGAATTAGGCATTTTACCCGACTCTCCCCTATTTTGGTGAAATTTTTTTAATATTATTAGAAGAAAGCAAATTTATAATTAAAAAAATGGATTTAAATTCAATCAAATCTTCTTTATATCTCACAAAACGAACATTTTTAAATATTATATTTCCGAATAGTGAGATACGTTTTAGCATAATCTTTTTATAGGTTTGAAGGGTGTTAAATGAACATACCTATCTCTAAATTAGAGATTACATAAAAATGGCATTCTCAGATATAAAGTTTTGCAAAATAAAGCATAAATTATTATAGAAAGTATGATTATAATGCTTAATTTAGATAAATTTTCAATTTTCTGCAATAATGAATTATTCAACTTAAATACATTTTTATGATTAATTTTTTTCCATCTAGAATATAGTACTTTTTACATAAACGTTTATCTAGCAGAGCTTGTTAGATTTAAAACACGTCTTAAATAAAGATTCTCTTTTTACAGTGTATTTTAAGACAGAAAGTAAGTCTTGTTTCAAGACGCAACATTTTTAAAACAACCCTTAATGAATTTCAAATAAAATTTTTGTACCCCAATTTAAGGAGGTTCTCTCCATTTACGTAACCTCAATCTAGAAAGTCGTTTTTCATCCTAAATAAAAATATTATTAAAATCAATTTCACCAAATTTTAAAAGATTCAGTTGTACATTTTTCAGACAAAATTAAGTCGAGCTAAAATTTGTTGTCAAATAATAATTATTTAACATTTTATGTTTTTTCTTTATATCTAGATAAAATCTGTGAATTTTCATCCAATTTTGACAAATAATAGCTCATTTTTCTCATTCAAATATTCTCTACAATTTTATTTCAAGATTTTGTTAAATAATATTTTTTTAAACAATACGTAAAAAACAAATTTTATTTGTTTAATAACTTTTAAACAAGATATTCTTTATAAAGCCAACACTCTCTAAATCTGAATTAGTTAAAAATAACTAATTTGAAAGCAAAAACTCAGTCACTAATTCAAATAGTTATATTTCTACTAACCATTTAGTAAAAAATAACTAATTATTAGTCAAATTCATTTTTAGGTTATGTCAAAATTACTAAAATTTTAGTAAAATTCTGTTTACTAATTCAATTAGTCAAATATTAACTATTTTTAGTTATATTTTTACTAATAATTAGTCATATTTTACTAATAATTAGTTATTTTTAACTAATTGCAGAAACAAAAACTCAGGCACGATTTTACTAATAATTAGTTATTTTTAACTAATTCAAATTTAGAGAGCAAATAAAATTGTAGAAAATGTTTTAACGAGAAAAATAAGCTATTATTTGTTAAAATTTGATGAAAATGACAGATTTTAAATAGATTTAAAGAAAAACTATAAAATGTGAAATAATTATTATTTGACAACAAATTTTAGCTCAACCTAATTTTTTTTAAAAAATGTACAACTGGGTCTTCCAAAATGTGGTGAAATTAATTTTAATAATATTTTTATTTGAAGGGAAAAGCCATTTTTAGTTTGAGGTTATGTTAGTGGAGAGAACCTCCTTAAGAATCAAAGAATGTGATTATCAACATACGAATTTGTTTCGGAATTTGCTGATTTTAAGACAATATTAATCTGTAAAATAAGCAGCTTTGTGTTAAATTTTAGAAATGTGTTTGAAATTCGGCTGGACCAAGATCTTATTTTTACACAAACATCAGTTTACGTTAAAAGAGTATCCTTATTGTCTCAGAAGCCTCAATTTAAATTAAGGACAGCATTATCTTCAAGACTCATTTAATTTCAGATGTATCTGAAATTAAGATTTACTTTTTACAGTTTACATTTTTACAAACAAAAAAACAGTTTCTTGTATATCTCGTTAGTAATTTTTTGTATTTTCAATTTTATCTGCGTCTATATTAGCATTATTAAATTGCAGAATCTAGACGTTGAAACTGAAAGAACGAAATAAGTATGCAAGTTGGTTTTGGAAAAAATAAACACAATTTATGACAGAGGAAGCAGTAACCTGGTACTCCGGACAAGGATCGTGCAGTTTCTTTGTGCTTCATCGAGCCTGAGTTAAACAGAGAGTAAAACTGCAAAGACTGCAGATCGTAGACCTGCCATTCGTTTTCTTCTTGCAAGCTTCTTTTTAAAGTCTTGTTGCAGTTCGCCAGCATGAATTTCGTTCGCCTGTCACGTATCCGGCCATTTCCGTTTTCATTGTAATTTATATTATTTCGAAAAATGATTAAAAACACACTTAATCATTTTTAATAATGGTGGGGAAAAAAGCAAAATTTTTGACAAAGTTAGTAAAAATACAAAATTTTGGAATTACTAATCAGGAATTTATTTATAATTCTACCAAATTCAAGATGACGGATCCAATAAAGGGGATAATTAGTGCAAAACTTTGGCAAAATTAATGATAAATGAGTATTTAATTATTTATACCAGTTTTCGGGCAGTACAAAAAATTGATTTTCAGATAAAAGTTTTAAAATAATTGTAAATAATTTCAAAATAGTTATAAAGTAGTTTTAAATTGTTTTAAACCTATCCTGATGAACAGTTAAATATTTAGTTCTAAACAGCTTTAAGCGGGACTGAACTATTAAAAACAGTTCTAAACTAGTTACAAACTGTCTTCAACTCGTTGTAAACAATTTCGAACTAGTTTTAAATAGTTGACAACTACATAGTTAAAAACCAATTTAAACCAGATCTAAAAAGTTTTGAACCTGTTAGAAAATGTTTTAAACAAGTTTCAAGCAGTTTCAATTAATCATTCTAAATACAGTACCGGCCATAATTGCGAGTGATAAATAAATAAATAATAATTCTGAAAAAAATAAGCCCAGGATGAAGTCTTTTTGTCAATTTCTTTAACATGTATTGTAAATCGCAATGTTTTTTAATTTTTAAGTAACTCATGAAATAATAAAGATTTTTTATGTTCTTGATCTCATTTTAAACTTAATTTTTCATAGAATTTGACTTTTTTATTGTTATTATTGCACAATTTTTTTCTGACTTTAGGGAAGATGTTGAATTTGATTCGAAGAAAAGTAAAAAATTTAAATAACATTGTTACCGATAAAAATATTCTAAAATAATATTTTAAATTAATTATTGCACAATTTTTATAAATATTTCTTAAAATATTCATTTATTTGATTTATACGAGGATTTATATTAGGGGAGAGGGCCCCAATTTGGACACCCTATCGATTTATTGCTGTAGAATCCAAACCGAATAAAATATATTGAAATGTTTTATACCGGATGAAAGTACCATTTATAAGGTAACTTATGGCCACAGAGATAAAATTTTATTTTGAACATAAACATTTTTTAAAGCATTTTTTCTAATTGTTAAAATTTTCGGTCTAAAAAAAAAGTGGCCCCAAGATGGACACCTTCTTAAAAGTCTCTGAAAATGGTAGTAAATAAAAAATTAACATCGTGTAACCCCGTGAGGAAAATTGAACATGGCTCAGACCTGGCCCTGACAAGTTTTCCTGAGACTAGTTTTGGCAAAACTAGTCTTGGCCCAGACCAGTAGTGTAACGTTTTTTCCATAGAATCAACAAATTTTCCTGAACTGGGCCAGACTTGGCCCAGACTAGTTTGACTAATTTTATTTCTGGCTACACCAGGCTTGGCCCAAATTAGAAATCTAATGTTATTTTCCTGAAATGTGCCTAAATTTTCTAGAATTTGTTATGTTATGAAAATAAAAACATTTTTAAGTTTTTTGGATAACCCTTAGAATCGGATCGACTTTAAGTACAAAAAAGTCGTTTTCTCGGCATTACATTAAAAAAAAAACCCAAAAAAGTCATTTTTTTTTTTTTTTTTTTTTTTTTGATAAACATTAATTAATAATTTTGTAAATTAATGTTTCCTATTAGATATTAAATAAACATAAAGTTTTCACGATGTTGAACTAAAAAAATGCAATTTTTATTTTCTTAAAAATTATTTAAGACCGATTAACATAAATCATTCTAATTCAGATGACCCATTATAACTTTTGAGTTAAAATCATTAAAAACTTTTGAAGACTTAATTAAAATTTTTATTTAGATTACTTCATCCCACGGAAAATTGGACATTTCTTTTCAAATAACTTTATATTCAAAATTATTTTTTCTACATACATATTTCAAAAAGATTGTTTTACTATATGTGCAGTCCTCGTAGATAAAATATTTAAATTATGATAATCCTAAAAACTGAATCATTTTGTTTTATCTTGTTGTATTTCTGGGAAAACTATATTTATCTTAAAAAAGTTAAATTAGTATTTTTTAAACACTTTTAAAAAAGATTTTCTTAAAAGAAAATTATTTCTGGCCTACCTGATCAGGGCCAAAGCTGGTCCAGACTAGGCCTTCCAGATCAGATCATTCCAAGGGTTTCCGAATTTTTATTTTGGCAAATCTGATCAGGGCCAGAGCTGGGCCAAATTCGGCCTTCCATATCAGGTCAATCCAAAGGTTTCCAAATTTCTATTCTAGCTATCCAGATCAGGGCCAGATCTGGACCAGATTCGGCCTTCCAGATCAGATAGTTCCAGATCAGGCCCACTTCTGGATTCAGGCTTGCCAGAAATTTTTTCCTCACGGGAATTCTTAAACTAAGTTTTAATCATTTTACGGAATTTATCAAGAAATAAAATTTCTAAAAACTTCAATTTAATAGCTTAACAGTAAAAAGTAATAAAATATCGAAAAATATCAATATAATAAATTCTCTAACGATGAAATCACATTTTATGGTGGAAAATAAAAAATTTTAATTAATTTGCTCAAAAAATTATTGAAAAAAGTATAAAATCGAAAATATGCAAAAAAATACATTGAGATTTTAGGCCTGTCCATCTTAGGGTACATAGCACCATTTTTTAATCCCCAGTAAAAATATATATATGAATACTGAATTAGTAAAATCATTTTAGAATATTATTATACGATAAATAAAGAATATTATAACGTTCAGTACTCATTCTAAATCATAAATTTAAATAACTTTACCAACTTGAGAAAAAACTGTTACAAAACTTTTTTAGACACAAAATTACGTGGTATGTGTAGAAGAAAAACCAACTGGTTTTTTTTCTTCATATGTGCATCAAAATGTTCGTCTATACAAACAACAAAAATCACAGAAAGCATAAGGCGCTGTCACCCTAAACAAAAATTTTATACGAAATGTCCATCTTGGGGCCCTGTCCATCTTGGGGCCCACTCCCCTACATATTTTTTTTAGACCGACCAAATAACTCTAAATTTTTTCAAAATAATTATAAAACATAAAAAAACATAAAAAAACTCTATTATTTCATGAATTATTTAAAAATCAAACAACCATTTCAATTTACACTATTTTTACAATACACGTTAAAGAAATTAATAAAAAGACTTCATCCTGGGCCTATTTTCCCCCCCACTCATTTATGCCGGTATTGTAGTATTTTGAATCAGTTATAAACTACTTCAAGTCAGTTATAAGCAGTTTCAAGTAGTTCTAAGCGACTGAGCAGTTCAAGATTAGTTATAAAGTGTTTCAAACCGGTTCAAAATAGTTCTAAATTAGTTCTAAATAGTACGAAACGGTTCCTAATAGTTCTAATATATTTTAAACTACTCTCTAAATCTGAATTAGTGATTTTCTACTAATGAATTATCGAGAACTCGGTTATTATTAAATAGTGGAAAATTTCACTATTTTTTAGTAGAAAATTACTAATTTGAAAAAAATATCTACTAATTAAAAAATTAAATTTTCACTATTGGAAATAATAGATATTTCACTTTAAAATTAAGAGTTTTTTACTTTTAATTAGTTGTTTTCTACTAAAAAATAGTGAACATTTTCTCTATTTAATAGTAACCGATTTCTCGCTAATTCATTAGTAGAAAACCACTAATTCAGATTTAGAGAATAGCTTTAAAAAGTTTAAAACAAGTTCTAAACAGTTTAAAACTAGTTGTTAAAGGTTTTTAATAGTTTAAATCAGTTTTAAACCGATTTTAAAGAGTCTTGAACACATTCTAAACAGTTTTGAACTAATTTAGAAGCAATCTTAAATAGTTTTGAATTAGTTATAAACTATTTCAAATCAATTCTATATAGTTTTAAATTAGATCTAAACAGTTTTGAGCTACTTATTTTTAAGCAGTTTGAAGCTACTTATAAAGAAATCTGAAATAGTTTTAAACGGTTTTAATTAGTTTTAAACAGATTCGCACAGTTTTAAGTGTCCCTTAGCAGTACTAAACAATTTTAAGTAGTTATAAATAGTTCTAAATAGTTTTGAACTAGTTAGAAACAGTTTTAAACGTGTCATAAACGCAGTTTATTATTATTATTATTATTTTATATTCTATTTCTAAAAAAAAAAATACAAAAAATAGTAGATTTATTTTAGATAATTATTCGTGAATAAATTCTGAAGAGGGACTGAATCAGTCTCGAAACGTCAAAATTTTATGTTTTAAATTTTGCCATGTGTTGTCCTTGTTGGTCGTTATACTTTCCGAAATTATTTTTATTACTATTTATTATTATTATTAAAATGAAACACGTCAATGATAGATTAAGATTTTAAAATACAATATCTGATAAGAATAGTTTTTAATACCGTGATTTTTATTTAATTTTTTTGTGAGGGTTAGAAAAGGATTTTGTGGATGCTGCGTCTACACCTCCTGCGGATATGGGAATGTTCATGCTCTGTTAAGCTGGTCGAGATTGCTTCCTGTTTCTTGGGTGATATTTATTTTCGAAAAAGAACACACACTTTGGTTTTCCTTCTCCTTATAAAGGCGAAGAAGAGAGGCGAAAACGCAAAAACACCCCGCTTTTGACTCTATCTCCATAATCGAATCGGCTGAATCCCACTAACCCACCACGATATCTGTTCCGGATTCTCTAAAGGATTACGATGGAACAGCTTTACTGAAAAGATACGCATTTCTATTTTCGCTGTTGCAAATTATTGAAGATTGAACTAGCACTCTTTTTAAAGAAGATATATATTCAGTTGAAAATGTATATATAGTTATTTTTCAAAGTTGTCTGAATATGATATTATATAACTTTTTTGTTGCGTATATATATTATATAATTTCTTGAGATAGTTACAGTTTCACTGATGAACACCTTAATAATGATTCCTTTAATTAATTTCCTGTCTCTTTTCACTTGTTGAATATAGTAACTGGCAATTAAAGAAAATTGCATACTTGTCGTAATTAACTCGGAAAATGGCTAAGGTGTCGCCTAATTGACGTCTAGCAAGATGAAAGGTTGCTCTCGTTAAGAAAAGTGTCAGACCAAATGTTCTCCTTTGAGACGTCTAGATTTTCACTTGGAACCCAGTACAATTGCCATTGCTAGTGTCGTTGCAGCTGCGATTGTTCTCGACGAGGTTAACAGAAAGTGAGAAGAAGTCGCAGTCAGGAATCAGTGGTCCTTGGAAGTGAGCATTTCGTAATTTCCCGAGGGCGAAGAGCGTCAACGTGACAGCAGACGACGCTGCTAATCTTCGACGTTACACCTCGAAAACGTCAGGTCGGAAATAGAAAGCCTCTAAAAAGGAAAGAAATCTCTTTTCAGGTTCGATAATCTCCATTCGTAATGCAAGTTTTTATTTTTCTAATAATCTCTCGTCTTTCCTCAATTTTAATATACTTCTCCACACTGCAAAAACAGGTGTCTTAAATTGTTCAAAAATGTCTTAAATTGACATTTTTCGTGTTTTAGACACCAAAATTATCTCAATTTAAGACATTTTTGTCCAATTTAAGACACCATGTTTTTGCAGTGCGTAAATTTTTGCCATCAGCAAACTTGATATTGACCGAGGAGGGGGGAGGGGGAGAGAAATGCAACAATAATAAATTAAAGAGTTTCTTAGTTAGTGTAATTATTATAACGCAAAAGTTGATAATTTTATTTGATTTTGAGTACATTTTCGGAATTAATAACCAAATAATCAAAATAATGTAAAATTTGTGAAAGTCATTGCAAGTTAAAAAAAAAATTAAAAATTGACAAACTTAATTTAAATTTAAGAAAAATAATTGAAAAACGTCAAAAGAAATTGAAAGTTAATTAATAAATAATGAAACTAATTTGATATTAAAGAAAATAATTAAAACTAAAAAAGTTTTATTTGAAAAAATTAAAAAAAAAATTGAAACTTCCGAAAATTAAATTTAAAATTTAGGGGGAAGATAATGAAAATCCTTGAAGAAAATTTTTGGAAAGTGTTAAAAGTAGTTGAAATTTGTACCTAGATATTAATTCGAATTGTAGAAAAATAATTTACAAAAATACAGAATATTTGTGAAGTAAAACAAAGTACTTTTTTACTTACAACATGATTTCAAAAATTTTAAACTAAGGATAATAATTACAACATTGTGGAAATAATCGAAAATTGAAGAAAATAATGGAAATTTGAGATAAACAATTGAAATTTTCGGAATTAATCAACAAATATTCAAAATAATATAAAATTTGTAAAAGTCATTATATATGAAAAAAAATAATTAAAAATTTAGGAAATTAATTGAAAAACAATTAATATATATCTAGTTAAAAAGTAGAGAAAATAATTGCAAACAAATAAAAGAAAATGAATTGAAAAAAATAATTGATAAATGAGATAAATAATTGAAAATTTAGGTATTTAATTGAGAAATGAATAGGTAGTGAGATAATTAAAAAATTAAAGAAATTGATTGCAAAATTGAACGAAAATAATTAGAAATTGAAGTAAATTATTAAAATTGGAAAAAACTTCAAAGCCTAGAAAATTAATTGAAGAGTAAGAGTAAATGAAACTGATAAAAAATTCGAGACAATATTTGCAAAGTAATAAAACTAAGTAAAAAATTTTTACTTAATTTTATTACTTTGCAAATATTGAGGAAAATTATTAAAATTGGAGAAAAGTATTTCAAAATCTAGGAAATTAATTGTAGAGTAATGAAAATAATAAAAAATTTGAGACAATATTTGCAAAGTAATAAAAATAATTATAAATTGAAGAAAATAATTTTATTTATTTAAACAATAATTGAAAAAATTGCAAGATATATTTGTAATGAAAGAAAATAATTGCAGAATGATAAAAATAATTGTACATTGAAAAAATAAGTGGTAGTATTGTGATAAATTATATAAAAATTAAGAATTAATTAAAAAATAATGGAATATGACAAAGAGTAATGGAAAAATGATAGAAATAATCTTAAATTGAAGAAAATAATGGAAATTTGAGATAAATACATAGAAACGTGGATACAGTAACTTAGATTTGAGATAATAAATACAAATTTAGGAAGTTAATTGAAAAATAATTAATATATCTAATTAAAAGGTGGAAAAAATAATTGCAGATATATAAAAACAATAAAAATTTAAAAAAATGTTTGAAAAATGAGATAAATAATTGAAAATGAAAGAAATTTATTGCAATATGATAATAATAATATTTGAAAATTGAAAGAAATTATTAGAATTTAAGAAAAATATTTTAAAATCTAGGAAATTAATTGAAGTATAATGAAAATAATAAAAATTTTGAGAAAATATTTGTAAAGTAATAAAAATAATTAAAAATTGAAGAAAATAATTTTAGTTCGTGAAAAATAATTGTAAAAATTTCAACATTCATTTGTAATGCATAATTGGAGAATGATGAAAATAATTGTAAATTGAAAAATTAACTAAAATTTTTAATAATAAAATAATTGATAGAAATAATTGTAAATTGAAGAAAATAATAAAAATTTGTATAACAAATTTTAAGAAATTACAGAATACATTTAAGATAAACAAGACTACAATTACAATTATATATTATAATTCTTCGAACTTAAATTAATTTGAAATTTCATTGATTAAAATTTTAATTAATCTACTCTTTGAGAATAGTAAATTTAAAATTATATTTAAAATTTTTTTCAATTTTTAAGAATTTATTTCTTTTATGATTTTAATTATTTGCTACAATTGTCAACTATTTTTATCATTTTTCAACATTTTTCTTCAATTTTATTTTTATTATTTTTCATTTTTTCCCCTCATTTTTAAATTCTATATCCCAAGTTTCAATTCTTTTCCTTAATCTTTGAGAATAGTAAATTATAAATTCAAAATTATTAAAAGTTTCTTATATTTTTAACAATTCTTTTCTTTTATGATTTTAATTATTTGCTACAAATGTCAACTATTTTTATCATTTTTTACAAATTTTCTCCAATTTCTATTTATTTACATTATTTTTCAATTGTTCACCTAATTTTTAAATTCAATTTCCGCAAGTTTCAATCCTTTTCTTAAATTTTTTCAAATAAAACCTTTTCTGTTTTAATTTATTCCTTCAATATCAAATTAATGAAATTATTTATTAATTAATTTTCAACTTCTTTAGTCATTTTTAATTATTTTTACAAAATATGGTTTTTTTTAAATTTTAATAATTTTTTTTGAATTGTACATTCATTTATTCACATTATTATTAAGAAATTTCTTTTGTCCGTAATTTTACCATATGGAATTCGCAGACGTACCATACACAAATTGCCGCCCCTGTACTTCCCTAAATCAAAAAGTAGTTTCAAAATCTAAAAATATCTTCATCTTTGTTTCCAATTGTTTTTTTCTTCTTCTACATTACAAATTTGAAGGCAAATTTCATAAATAATTTCTTTTTTATCAAAGCACGTGTATAATGGACTTGATATCAAACGAAAAAAAAAATTTATCACTATCCATCAGCATTTTCTCCCCTTTGAATTATTATCTAGCCAAAGATAAAGTGCATTTTGGTTCTTACCCTCTGATCTCAAAGCCACTCTCTGCTGGGTGTAAAATAAATCAGGGGTACACTTCGTAGATTACGTTGTTGGAACGCATCAACTTCACCGAGTTAACCATGGAAGAAAAACGCTTCACGTTGCCTCGCTTTTATTTATGGTAGATTTAGAAAATTGGAAAAATACCCCGCACGATTTCTGATATGCATGCGTACCGAGAGAAAAAAAACAATCGATACTCATTCTCCCCGGCACGGGATTCAAATTTGTATCCTTAAATTTCAGCGAGGGGTGACGAATTGAAACTGTACTTATATATTTTATGGTAATCGAAGCCGCAAAACAAATCGTGTTCTTTTCAATATAGTGATCCATTATATTTTTTGGCCATTAGTAATCGGTTCTATTAATCACAAAAACATGAGGGGATGAAATCGAATGCTATTTTCCCAGAAACAATTCAAGGCTTGTGGTTCTTATTTATTTTCTCGATCAGCACGCAATCAATAAAACCATTATTTATTTCAGACAAATTGTTAGTATCAATAATTACTCTTATGGAGGGAATAAACAAATGCAATTTATATAAAACTTTCTTTAATTTTGACATTTTTAAGAAGCTTTGAATGGATCTCCTTTATGTTGCAATTTGAAAAAAGTAGAAAATGGTAGATATTTATTATTATTTATTAATACAATTTTTTAACTTTTCGATTTTCATGTAATTATAAAAAAAGGTTTATAGAGAAAATAAAAAAACCTCCGTACATCAATTTTCTGCTCTCGCGTCGTTTCCATCGCGTTAATGCCATTATATGAATTTACTGGCAGCATATTCTAAGTTACTACAGTTGTTGTGTTTTATGAGCCGTAAACCGGAAATCAGAAAAGCTGCAGTCTATGATTTCATTAATTCAAGCCCTCGAATGGTTCTGAGGACACCCTGTTTCGCTTTACCGCGACTGTCTCCTCTTGTGATTTACGTTCATTCTTCCCCTAAACTTCCGATGACAATTGCACGAGAGTTTCAAATCCCTGGATCAAAAACTTTTGAAACCCTTCAGTAATTGGACTCCCGTTGAGTTTCCTAATAGCAAACACACTTCTTTCAAATAGTCCACTGTGTTTACCTTTATAGGACATCCATTCTCCATTAAGATTAATAGTCTTTAAACATATCATGTTAAAAGTTCCATAATGGTTTCTAAACACAATTTTCAAGTACTTTCTCTGTCATCAACTGATGAGGAGTACTTTTTCAAAACTTGATAAATCCATTCGAAATAGTTTTTCAATAAAGCGACAAACGTCGTATCTTTATAAACATAAGTGGTAAAAAGAAGTTAAAAATAATTTTGCATCGAAGCGAACGTCTACATTAATAATCAGTAACCAAAGAAAAATGTTATTATTTATAATTCTGATTACTTACAGCGTGTCTACTCACCGGGAATTCCGGGAAAACCGGGAATTTGCCGGGATTTTAGTTCTACCGAGAAAAACCCTGGAAATTGCCGGGAAAAAAAATTATATCCGGGAATTTCTAAAAATTTCAGCTAATTCGTTTTCATAATTCTTCAAATTCGCTTGAAACTTATTACTCGTTTTCGAAGTCTCTGATTGTGAAAACGATATCAGATTTACCAATTTTTCAAAATTCAAAATGGCGGATCCAATTTGGCAGACATATTTTGCAAAATTGCTCAAATTCACTTCAAACATATTATTACTCGGTGGTAATTCATGACTTTAAAAAAAATTACTTTTCTCACTTTCTTAGTAAAATAATAATTATCTATTATTATTATATACAATTATGCTCTTCAAATTTCAATAAATTTTGACATTGTTTAATTAGTTTCCTCTAATTTTAATTACTTTTTCAATTTTTTAATTAATGTCTTCAAATTTTTAATTTTTAAACCAGTATTGTCAATTACTTTCGTCGTCTTTCAATTTTTCCATCAAATTTAAATTATTTTTATCATTTTTTAATTATTTTCTGCATATTTCGATTAGTTTTAACATTTAAAAATTATTTTTATCAAATTTCAATAATTATTTTCAATCTTTTTTTTTATGGTCATCAATTTCTCAATTTATTACACAGTTTTCAATTTTTTTATTTAAATTTCAGCAATTTTCTTCAATAATTTTATTATTATGTGTCCATAATTTTTAAATACTTTACACCAATTGACAATTACTTTTTTTCAAATTTCAATTTCTTTTTTCAATTTTACACTCTTTTAATTATTTACACCAGTTATCAATCATTCATGTCATTATTCAATTATTTATCTCAAATTTTTATCATTTTTGTTATTTTTATATATTATCTTCAAATTTAAATTTTTTGTAATTTCTCAACTTACTTTCTTCAAATTTCAATTATTTTTGTCATTTTTTAATTGTTTTTTAAAAATGTTCACTTAATTTAGTAATTTTTAACTTATCGTCAATATTTTCGACGTAGTTTTATTACTTTCTCCAAATTTTGTATGTATTTTCTTATATCTTTAAATTATTGTTATTAATTTTTTAATTTCTTACTTCAATTTTCATTTATTCTTAGCAATTCTCAATTTCTTTTCAAATTTTAATTATTTTTATCATTTTTCAAGTCTTTTCTTCAAATTTTTTATTCTTTACTTAATTTTTAATTAGTTTTGTCGCTTTTCAATTATTTGTCTCAAATTTTTATTATGTTTGTTATTTTTCACATATTACCTTCAAATTTAAAATTTTTTGTGATTTCTCAATTATTTTCTTCAAATTTCTGTTCTTTTTGTTATTTCTCGATTATTTTTTCCTATTATAATGATTTTTCTCGTTTTTTAATTCCTTTTAAAATTTTCAAATAATTTAGTCATTTCTCAAGTATTATCAATATTTCCGACATTTTTTTATTACTTACTCCAAATTTAACTTGTTTTCTTATATCTTTAAATTATTGTCATGGATTCTTTAATTTCTTACTTTAATTTACATTTAATTTTTTTATTTTTCAATTATTTTTCTCAATTGCTTTTTATTTTCAATTTTAATTATTTTTATCATTTTTCAAGTATTTTCTTCAAATTTCAAATTTTTTGGGATTTTGCAATTATTTTGTCATTATTTCATTATTTTCTTTAAACGTCAATTTTTATCTTCAATTTTTCAATTATTAATTTCTAATTTTTATTTTGTTTCTCCGTTTTTCAATTATTTATGTCATTTTTTACGTCTTTTTTTCAAATCATAAATTTTTTACATAATTTTAAATTTGTTTTATTATCTTTCATTTTTTTTTCAAGGTTCAATTATTTTTGTCATTTCTCGACTATTTGTTCCATTTTTTGATTATTTTTGTAATTTTCAATTATTTTTGTCATTTCTCAATTTTTTTTTAAATTTAATTATTTTTATCATTTTTTAAGTATTTTTTTTAAATTTCTATCAATTTTATGATGTTTTAATTATTTAATTATTTTCTTTCATGGTCAATTTTTTTCTCTAATTTTTTAATTATATATTGACATCAAATTTTTATTTCGTTTTACATTTTTCAATTATTTTTGTCATTTTCCAAGTCTTTTCTTCAAATTTTTAATTATTTACTTAATTTTTAATTAGTTTTGTCATCTTTCATTTTGTTCATTCAAATTTCTATTATTTTTGACATTTTGGAATTATTTTCTTCAAAGATCAATTTTACCTTAAAAATTTATATGTTACGCACTTAATTTTTTTTCACTACTTTAATATTATAGCTATTAATCATACATAAAAGATCCGTGAAAACCGGGAATTTGCCGGGAATTTGAAAATCATATTTCGGTAGACACTCTGTACTTAATAAACAAAAATGGATTTATTTAGATTTGTTTTAGTACACCTAATTTTTAAATATTGAAATATAAAGCGTTGAAATGACTTCAATCTATACTAAAATCTATTAAATAATCTTGAGAATAATCTTTCATTTTGATTAGATGTGACTTTGTACATTCATAAATATAATAATTATATTTGCGCTTTAAAAAAAGTAGATTTTAGCATTTTTAGGATTTGTCGACCTTCGATTGAGTATGGTCCAATTGTCACAAATTTTTGCAGGGATTTATTCACATTTTTCGATAATAAATTGAAAACTTTTGTGAAATCCTGAACCAAAGGTAAATAACCATATTTCTCGAGTCCAAAATGTATGAAAATAATGTATATTTCATTTTTTTGAAAAATAGTATATTAAGCAACAAGGGGTTAAAGGCAGCCATTTGTTTACGCTGATGTTTGTGTACGAGTGACAGTCGAGGGCGAAGCCCGAGACAAAACGAGTACACAAACATCATTGTAAACAAATTGGACTGACTTTAAACCCGTGTTGCTTACGATACTTTTTATTCCAAAGGCACAAACTTGGTGCTTTTAAATGTTTGTAGGTTAGGGTCTAAATGCATTCACTTGTTTGACCGTATAAAAATGGCGGCCATTTTTGCCCTGTGGTGGAAAAAATGTATGGATCAGCTGTTCATTTTTTCCCTAGGGAAAAAATGGAAGCCATTTTTACCCGGTCGAACAAATGAATGCGTTTAGACCCTGCCTACAGGCATCTAAAAGCGCCATGTTTGTGCCTGTGGGATAAAAATGTATTTATCAAGTTGTGAAAAAGTGGTTCTTAACTAAACCATATTCATAAAGTCTTTTTCCAATATTTTATGCAATTTGAAGAATTTGTACGTTCATTTTTTAAAATTGAATTTTGTATAAAATAAAATTATGAAATTCGTCAGCTTTAGACGCGCAAGACTATTCATTCCCCTTTCTGGCAATGATCGTTCCGAAATTTATGACGCGTAGATCACAGACGTAACGTTGTCTATGCAAGTGACGTAATACCCATTGCGCGATTCAGCGGAAAACGATATGCAGAGGTGAAATTTTAATGGCGCGTGAATCTTTTAGCGACTAAATCTATCGGCTGGAATAATACTCTTTAGAGGGATGACATCATTTTCTGGATGTTCTCAGTATTAGAGTGAATTATTAATAAGTTGTACATTTCAGAATGACGAATATATCGTATGTCTTTGAAATATTAATATTTATTAATTATGTAAATTAGTGCACTATCTTTGTTTATAATTAATGGCTTTAAAAGTACACATTAGTAAACTGTATCAAGGTATTTCGTTTACAAAATATATTCATGGAAGTAAACACTATACATGCAAATATTGAGAATTAGCCCAATAATTTTTTGTGACAATTTATACGTGACTACTATTAGGTTAAAAATTAGAATCTTTCAAGCTATTTCGGCTCTACAGGTGGTCAGCTTCAATTATCGGACCTGGGGAGGGATCCTCTTTGGCGCCAACGCTAAGTTAGCATTTTTCCAAATTTAACGTATATTCGAGATACTTTTTGTAAATTGGAGATACCAAAATTGCAACGTGTTTGCATTTTTTGACAATGTAAGTTGCTTATTAAAATTAAGAAATTGATTTTAAACTTTTTATTTCTACTTTTTTCTTTATTATAATTAATTGTTAATCATATCAAATAATCCCTTAATTTTAACGGGTTAAAAATCTTTGTCGTTTTTACAGGATTCGAACCTCTAACCTTAAATACTAAACACACTAAACCCATAGCAACGCTTTAACGAACTCCGCTACAATACGGAATTAAATTTTTATACATATATTTTTTTATTAAAAAAAAATCTCCTTTTTTCCAACTGAAACTCCTATTTGGTAATTACGATTATAAAAATCGATTAAAAATTCCGATTTAAATTTTGAAATCAAATGATATAGGAAGAATTTAAAGATTTTTAAAAGCGTAGTTAAACAAGGAAAATGTAACAATCAACAAAAAATTTCTTACACTAGAGGTATTCTTTACTCGGAGAAAAAATACATGAATTATTTTGTATATAGATACATTATCACTTTTTCTACGCTTGAATTGACAAGAAAAAGCTTAATATAATATATTGTGATAGATTATTTTTCATGGCCATTTGTAAGTAAAAGGGTCATAAAAATATTACTATCATCATTTCCAATCTTCTCTCTTTTACGTAAAAACTGCCAGTCTAGATTAAATGAAAAACATTAAAACTTGAACATAAATATTCTAAAGCGCATAAAATACAAATATACTCTACACCTGGTGAAGAATTAAAAAGCATAAATACTAAAGTTCTGATAAATGAAATTCTATTACAATTTTATTTTAATAACGCAAGATTTTATTTAAGAAAATGCTATAAATGTCGTTATAAATAACATTTATAACTCTTTAAATTTAAATTAGTGAAAAATGGGTTGCTATTTTAAGTTAGTAAATATCTCTATTTTTTAGTAAGTTTTCACTATTTGATTTGTCCCTTTTTACAATATAAAGTCTTAGTAGAAAATGACTAAAAATAAATAGAAATTTTCACTAATCTAATTAGTAGCCCACTTTTCACCAATTCAGATTTAGAGAGAAAAGTATTACATTTTATAATCTGTAAACAATAGCTAAAGAAAAACATTTTTTGTTATTAAATTATAGGGTTGCCACGGTTCTGGAAAACCTGGAATACCTGGAAAAAGCAGATAATTTTATAAAATGTTGTTTTCAAAAGTTAATTTAATTAATGTCTATTTTTATGATTTTAATCAGTGATATTTTTTTGAAATAAGTTGAAAACCGCTGAATTGTCGGTGACTTTTACCTGAATGATCAATAGAAAATAATTTAAATTTTCAATGCAGTTACTAAAATAATTAAAAATTATTTCCATCTATCAATTAGTAAAAAATTAACAGTTTAGTCATTTTCAACTGATTTCCTGTAAAACTTTATTGATTGAAATCATTAATATATAGAAAGTGATTTTCAATATAAAATTATTCTCCTTAAATTTTATAATTATTCATTAATTTTTTAATTATTTTGTTCTGTTGTAAATTATTCTCGACAGTTTTCGAATTTTTTTGGCGATTGTCAATTATTATCCTCATTACTCAATTATTTCCGTCATTTTGTAATTTTTCTTTCAATTATCAATTATTTTCTTCACATTTAAATTTAATTCTTTAATTTTCAATTTATTTCCTCCATTTTCAATTATTTTCTTCAATTCTCAATTATTTTCTTCAATTTTCAATTATTTTATTCAATATTCAATAATTTTCGTCTTTTTCCAATTCTCAATCATTTTTTTTTAAATTCCAATACAATTCATAATTTATTTTCTAAAATTTTTCCTATAATTTTCTTCAGTTTTTTAATGGCAACTTAATATTCTCCTTCAATTTTATAAATATTCTTTTATTTTTTCAATAACTTTGTTCTATTGTCGATTAATCTCGCCATTTTTCGTGCTTTTTTTACTTTTTTTTCAATTATCAAGTATTTGTCTTAATATTTAATTATTTTAGTCATTTAGTAATTTTTTTCTTAATTATCAATTATTTTCTTGAAGTTTAAATTTAATTCTTTAATCTTCAATTTATTTCTTCAATTTTTAATATTTTCTCCAATTATTATTTTCGTCATTTTTCAATTATTTCTTTCAATTATTAATTATTTTCTACAATTCATAATTATTTCCCACGATTTTTTCTATTATTCTCTTACAATTTTATAATTATTCTTTAATTTTTTACCTTTTTTTTGTTTTGTTGTCTATTAACAATTAGTTTTCTAAAGGAAGTTCTACCGTAAATCGAATAATCAAACAGATTTTAATAAAACTTGGTGTACTGCTAGATAAAGTTTCTCAAATTTGTAGTTAAATTTTTGAGACGTGTAGGTTCTTGGGAAGAAAGTTATGATCGATTTATTTTTTCACTGTTTAACATTGATTCTTATGAGAATTCATTACTCTGTCACATATATTTTCGTACTAAAAATTACTAATGACGAGATAGTGATCAAAGTTTGTATAGTTAAACACAGATATACAATGAACCGATATTGTATTTAAAAAGGACAATAGGTTCCTGTGAGAGTTGCAATAAATTAATTTGTAAAAATATTTCAAGTTTTACACGATACAGTTCAGACGTTCTGACATTTTAAAATGTTGATTTTGATCGCCCATGAAAAATAGCATTTAAAAAGTAAATAAAGTTAATAAAGTTAATAAATTTTATATTCAGTCTTTAATTTTTAAAATTATTTTATTCTGCTGTCGATTATTTTCGACAGTTTTCTAATTTTTTTTCATGTGTCAATAATTTTCCTAAAATTTTAATTTAATTCCTTAATTTGTAATTTAATTCTTCAAGTTTCAATTATTTTTTTCACTTCTCAATTATTATTTTCAATTTGCAATTGCAGTCTTTATTTTTCAATTATTTTATTCAATATTCAATAATTCCCACCATTTTTTAATTATCAATTATTGTTTCAAATTTGAATTTAATTCTTTAATTTTCAATTTATTTCTTCAATTTTTAATTATTTTCTTCAAATTTCAATTCTATTCTTCAGTTTTCAATTATTTTCTTCTATATTCCATAACTATCAGCTTTTTTAATTACTTTTTTCAATTTTTAATTATATTCTTGAAATTTGAATTTCATTCCTCAATTTTCAATTTTTTTCGATTTTCAATCCAGTTGTCCAATTTGTAATTATTTACAACAATTATTCCTATAATTTTCTTAATTTTTCTTGTTTCTAAATTTCTGAATTTAATATTTCTTGTTTAATTTTTTTTTCCAGTTGCCTATTGATCGAATCATTTATCGAATTTTGTTTTTAATTGTCAATTTATTTTGTCATTTTTCAGATATTTACTTCAATTTTGTAATTATTCTCGTAATTTTCATTATTTATTGCATTTGCGAAAATTTATAGTTTTAAATGACTAACAACCATGCAAAGTTTCTCACGCCCTTGGGCGCGTGTTAATGTTGCTACTAATTTTGTATTTTGTCATGGAATTTGATGAAAAATAATATTTATATATTATTTCTTTTTGCGTTTTTAGTACGAAATTGTTCATCAACTTTAATGTCAAAATTAAAAATATTACATCAAAAGTTAACTTAAAAAAAATTATTTTTGACCTTGAAACCTTTTTAAAATGCCTTCAATTT
Organism: Ganaspis brasiliensis; assembly: GCA_037103525.1. NCBI lineage: Eukaryota > Metazoa > Arthropoda > Insecta > Hymenoptera > Figitidae > Ganaspis > Ganaspis brasiliensis. The sequence continues at coordinate 1,053,058 of JAZKLR010000205.1, read as the reverse complement.
TCTTTAAAAGTCACTCGATACCCTGACTGATATTTTATTATTCATTTTATTTGAATATTTTATATTTTTTTCATTGTAACTACCAAAAAAGGTATTAAAATAATTTTATATTTGGACCTGGAATTTTTGTGAGTATAGTCTGGAAAATCTGGAAAAGTCATAGAATTTTCAAATCATGTTTTTGTGGCAACCCTGAATCAGTAATTTACTAATTTTTAATTAATTCAAATGTAGAGTATATTTTTCAGTCACAACTCTCTAAATTTGAATTAGTTAAAAATAACTAATAATTAGTAATACAGTTATACCAAATTTTACTAAAATATTAGTTACTTAGACATAACCTAAAAATGAATTTGACTAATAATTAGTTATTTTTAACTAATTCAGATTTAGAGAGAAACTTAACCAATATTTTTGGTATGTTGAATTATAAATTGCTGTCACACAGGATTAAAAACGAATGTAAGAAAGATTCCTTTCTTATAAAATACGTCTCCTACCGAAAGTTGAATAAAAAGAGAAATTTTCGTGGTGTTGGCAAAAGATAATTGTGCAAACATACACACACACATAATGCGTTACTTGCGGTAGATCCCATGCTCGGATATCGCCTCGCGATTAAATCCATGACTCACAGCATGCGCTCTTCCCCCATTTCACCCATCTCCACGCCCCAACGTGGACTATGTGGTGGTTTGAGTGCCGGAGGAAAATTATTTTTCATGCCTAAGTACCACCATCCGAAATGTAATACGCTTGTAATTCGTGTAGCACCACTGGAAATTACAGGCTTGTTGCTTGGTCATAGGTCATGGGGTTTCAAGTTCTTCTGTGGTGTATAGTTGGCACCCCTGTTTTTAGGACATCTGTTCCTATTCAGGTGGTACTTTCTATTTATTTACACCTATGTAAAAATAGTAATGTTCCTCTGTTCCTTTCTGTAAATGATTTATCCTATAATTAATCACCCCTTGTACATGTATCTAATTTAAAGACAAAATTTCTAGAAAGAAAAACTCGGGGTGCGATTGATAATATCTTTCTCGACAGAAAAAACTGTCGAGTCAGATTGTAATAGATTTATAATAGAATTTATATTAGATATTGTAATAGATTGATATTATTTTATAATAGATTATTGTAGAGGTTAAAATAATATTTTTCAAATTCAAAATTAAATTCTCGCTATTATACAACACGCGCGTATGATGATTATTAATTAAAACATGTTCATTAAACCGATATTCTGAAATCTAAACCTAGCGAAACCTAAAACTAACATGGATTCTCAATTAATTTACAGTTTTATTAGCGCGTTTTATCAAGAGAAATGAACATCACGGCACAATAATAACAAGTATCTTTTCGTCTGTCAATTTTTTCTTCTAAAATACCATAGAAATCTCGCCCTATATTGTTTTCGTTTGTTTTCATTTCTTTCTACATACATATTTATCTTCTTTTGATCTTTTAAGGAAGATTTGAACGCAGTTTAATATTGCAGCGAGATTTAAATTTTCTCTGATTGTACATATGTGTATGGTTAGTTCTTGGTTTTTGTATCTTATTATTCTTTTATTGTATTAATTTCTTTCTCATATTACAAATTTGTTTTTACTATCTCAACAAAATAGAACAGTTAATTAAGAATGAAGCTAATTAGTGCAACACATTTAGGATTGTGGACAAAACTTTTTTGTTATTTGAACGCACAAGTGCGTAGATACACAGCCACATGTGCATGAGTATACCTAAAGGGTGAATGACTCGATAAACGAGGTAACATTATGGAAAAGAGGGAACATTGTTTAGCCACAAATGTAATTAACTTGGTTAAACAACAGCGACAAATTTGCAAGCTATTCATCGTAGTGTCACCTGTTTGTCTTTTCACCACATAATCACATTTTCAAATAATCGTTTTGGTATCAAACGGAAACGGTTGATTAAAATTTATTTTATTGAAACTATTTTAAGAGAAGCTCAATTCTCATTAGCTATTTCGGTAAGACATTCTTTAACTATAAATAGCTGTTTCATCAATTTAGGATTAGATGTTATTTAATAAAATACCTGCTTTTAATTAACGATAAATCAATAGTATGTGCATTTTTGTGCAATTATTCAGACTATGCATAATTTTTTTAATAAAAACAATTTAGTGAAGTTAAATTAAAAATTTTTGCAAAGTATAATCACAAGAAGATAAATTCTCAAACAATAACATATACATTACTTGTAAATACAAGTTTTATAAAAGAGGTAGGAAAAAAGAATGAAAGTTTTGAAGAATTTTCACAAGCTTTTGTTGTATAAGGTTTCTTCCCTCGACTAGTAACTTTGCCAACGATAACGTCTGCTTACCGCCGTGCCGAAGAGGATGAAGGAAGATCCATTTGTTCTTGCTCCATCGTTCTTTCTGCAGACAGGTTTGCTGTCTGTTATAGGTAACGTTATCGTTGAGGGTTCTCGTGCAGACGAGCTGGTTCAGGTGTAATATTGCCCCTGTATATACCCTGTATATATCTTATTTGGAATACTTTCCAAAGTGCTTCATGCAACTGGCAATCTCATTTGTACCTTGAAAAAAATTACCTTGTCAGCAAAAATTGGTTTGCCCGTTAGCCTAGATAAAGCACACTTTGAAAAGCATCATCCACCTTCCAACAAAATGATGCACAGACAACAAGAGTGATATCACTTTTCAACGAGCAAACAATTGGGCATTAAAACTAATACAGTAATATGTACTTCATCATGTTTAAGATGCATTTTAAAAGGCCTTTTCGAGATGCATCTTCATCTTCAAAATAGAGTAAGAAATTTTTAACCTTCTTAATTGATATTGAAAGAAAAGAAACAAGGAAAATCGATTACGTTCATATACCACGTTGACAATTTTTAATCACTTTTTGATTCCCCTCTCTCCCCCTCGTAGACAATCGTGGACTTTTGACGAAACCTCCCCTGCCCCCTCTATGTTATGAGAAATTAAAACTATAAAGAAGGATTCTTATCTTAAAATGGTAAATAAATTAATATTTAATACTTATTAGAAATATTTTATTGAAATCCGTTAAAGCTTTCTCGAAATAACCTGGCGACAAAAAAAGCATCACCACACACACAAATTTCTGGACATTGGCTTAAGAATGAAATTTTTTTTCATTTCAGATGAAAATGAGTCAATTTAGACTATTTTTGGAAAATCGAAAACCTTAACGATCACAAAGCATCCTCCAGGAGGAAGCAAAATCTATAAAATTAATTGAAAAATAAAAATTCGAAAAAATGATTAAAAATGATAATAATAATGAAAAGCTAAAGGAAATAATTACACTTTGAGAAAAATAAGTGATGAAATAAACTATATTTCAAATTAAAGAACATAATTTAAAAATGATGAAGGCAATAGAAAATTTAAGTAAATAAGTAAAATTTGAGTAAAATTTAAGAAAAATTTAATTGAAAAACAATTAAAATTTTTAAAATTTGAAGAAAATGATTGTAAAATAATGAAAATAATTATAAATTAAATTTAAGATAAATAATTTAAGATAAATTGAAGAAAATAATTACAATTTTGAAAAAAAATAAGTGCGATAATACTTCCCATATGAAAAAGAAAAATCAAAAAGTTTAATCAAAATTAAAGAAAATAATTGAAAAATGGTAAAAACAATTAAGCATTGAAGAAAATAATTAGTATTTAAAGAATTAATTGAAATTAGTGATAAACAATTGCAAATTTAGAAAATTAATGGAAAAATAACTAAAAATTTCAGAAGCTAATTGCAAAATAATAAAAAGATTTGAAAATTAAATAAAATAATTGAGATTTCAGGTAAATAATTGAAACTTGGATAAAGTCATTGAAATTTAAGAAAAATAAGTGATAATACTTCCTATATGAGAAAGCAAAATAAAAAAATGTAATGAAACTTAAATAAAATAACTGAAAACTGGTAAAAATAATTAAGCATTGAAGAAAGTAATTGGTATATTTAAAGAAATTATTAAAGTTTGAGATAAATAATTGGAAATTTGGAAAATCTACTAAAAAATAATTTAATTTGAAATTGAAGTAAGTAATTGAAATGTGAGAAAAATAATTGAAAATTTAGGAAATTAATAAAAAATTAAAAAAGTAAAATAGATATTGTGAGAAAAATAGTTGAAAAATTATAAAAGCAATTAAAAATAGTAGAAAATATTTGCCATTTAAAGAATTAGTTAAAAGTGGGGTAAAATGTAGTAGGTAGAATAATAATAATAGTAGAAAATAAAATAAAATAATTTATATTTGTAAAAATAATAATTAAAAATTTCTTAAATTAATTGAAAAATAATAGAAAAGTTTGGTTAATTAGTTAAGAAATAATTAAAATATTAAAAAATTGGAGAAAATAATTTAAAAATGGTAAAAGTAATTGAAAGTCTAAGAAATAATTAAAATTTCAGAAAAATGTATTTATAAAATTACAAAATATATTTAAAATATAAGAAAATAATTAAAAAATAGTATGAAAAATTAAACATTAATAAAAATGATTGAAATATGAAATAAATAATTGTAAATTAAGGTAATTTACTAAAAAATATTGAAAATCCTCACAAATCGGAGAAAAAAATTGCAAATTAATAAAAATAATTTAAAAAAAAACATAATTGAAATTTGTGATGAATAATTGAAAATTCATGAAAAAAAAATAGAAAAATAATTTTAAAAATTATTGAAATTTGAGATAAATAAAAATTTAGGAATTAAAAAAAAAATTGAATATCATTTAAAATTTGTGAACACAATTGCAAAGTAGTATTGACCCGTATGTATTTTCAAATAAACAAACAAGTAGTAAAAACATTTTAAAATTGAAAAAAATAATTAAAATTTGAGGTAAATAATTGGAAATTGAAGAATATAATTGAAAATTTAAAATAAAAGTGATAAAATACAAAATGAATTGGAAATTGAAGGAAATACGGTAAGTATGAGAGAAATAATTGGAAATTTCAAAAAAAATTATAGAAAAATGATAATGACAATTAAAAATACCCCAAAACGTGGTACGTGAACGACCCCAAAACGTATTTTTAATCTTTTTAAAATAACAATCTTTTAATTTATCAGAGAGAAAAATGTTTGAAATAGAAGACACGACAATACATTGAGATTATCCAATAATCCGATCTTTCAACAAGTTCATCTCACAATCAGTTTAAGAGATCATAATCATCAGCAGATTATAGAACGATACTCTGCAATTTTGATTTTAGTTTTATACATTAAATCTTTTCGTTTTTAAAGAAGTAGTTGATGCTTTTCTCTAAATATGAAAAGGGCCTACTTTAACACTATTGGAGTTATCTATGCATTAGGGTGCCCATAAATAAAAATTCTGTATCGTATCCTACCCCATAAAGTTTCTTCCTTTTTATGAGAAAATATGATTCCTATTTTTTTAGATTTTTTAAAAAAGATTTAGAGGTTGCGACGAGTCATTTTAGGTCAAAAAATGCGTTTTTTAGGTTTTTTCATGGTAAATAAATTTTGACTAATTCCTTGGTAAATTTGAATTTTGAAGTGATGTTTCACAGAAATATATTTTTATTAACCTATTTTATAAGTTCAAAAAGTAAAAAACCTTTAAAAACGCATTCTTTGACCTATTAAAAGGACTCGTCGCGACTTCTAAATCATTTTTGAAAAATCTAAAAAAATAGAAAACATATCTTCTCATCATATGGAAGAAAATTTAGGGGTAGGATACGATATAGAAATTTTTTAAATTTTTTATCGGCACCCTAATAACCATATTTTTTATTAAATTTCAAACATTTTGAGAGGTCTTGAACCCTTTTAGATGAAAAATTCACAAAGTTACAAACATTCAAAGTTAGAAGTGTCGAACCCCTAATAGTTCTGAGAAAAACGAGTTTAAAGTTCAAAATTACCATTAGCGCCCATGCATTTTAAAAATTAAAAATAAGGTTATCTTGTGTTTTTAATTACAATAAAGTTATGATAAACGCATAATTCGTCGTCGAACATTACGTAGTTTGTTTTTCAGCAATAAAAAAAAATTCAAAAATCTGAACCTCATCCTTTAGAAAAATGCGAATCTCTCGGAAAATAAAATCGACAAAGTTGGCCCTTTTCATGAGCACGTACACTACGCACATATATTGAAAAAATAACGAACAGCATTTTGAAAGATTGAATCACGTGAAAAGTATGAATTATTATTATTAGATTTATACAAAAAAAAAACCGTAAAACAAAATCAATTGAATTAAAAATTAAAAAAAAAGCTTAATAATTATACGAGTGATGATTTATGGCTAACTAGATTTAATTATGTAGGTGGTTTAACAACAGGGGAAGATCGTTCTACTGACGACACTATTATTATCTCTCCGTTTGATCATTGAGCGATTACTTCAATCTGCTTATACTCCCAGATTCACGCTGTGTAATTGCATTGCCAACAAAACCACTTTGTGATTGTATCTAAAGTAATGGAAATTGATACTTCCTTTTACAAATGAACCACCAAGCTCCACAAATTTAGAATTCGTGGAATCCGCTATTGCTAAGCTTGCACCATTTTTCTCAATTTAGAATTAAACTATCAACTTTTTAGATCACATAGAGAAGAAGCAATCTTTTTTTTTATTTTGATCCATTCAAATTTAGATTTCCTAACTTAAAATGCATATGATTCGGCCCGGGGCAAGTTGACCAAACAAATTCCCGCTTCTCTAAATCTCATAAACTATATTTTTGTAAGTTCTAGTTATGCGAACTGTTGAGCATATTTTTGTCGTGAATCATTTGAAAATTAATCTCAGTGTCCTGATTCTCAAAGATCTTTATATATTCATATATTCGAAAAATATTTTGTGTGAGTTATCTCTTTCCATGCAAAGTCTAAATTCTGCAAGTATTTCGTTAAAAGATATTTCATATTTATGATTCTAAAATGCAGTTTATGTCCGGTTAACGTTTATCATTCTTCTCAACGAAATACGCTGCTCCTGCATCGAGACACTCACATCTGCATGAATTTGTAGGGTACAGTTTCACTTGTATCTACACTTAATTTGTGTGCCCCAGGCGCACTGCGAAATTAAATCGCAACACGACATTACATTACAGTGAGCAAAAGCGTCACTATTTTCTGGCTACTGAAAATCAAGCAAAATTAAAGCGTGGAAATTATTCACAAGATTTTCATTTCAATATTGCAAGTGCTTGTCAAAAGTGAATTGTTGGATGGAAATATATTTACGCTCAATCAAAAGTAACGTATTGAATGCTGGATTTTGTTAAAGCGAAATTTTTGATAAATAAAGTTTACGTTTCAGTTTTTTTTTTTCAGTAATGCAATATTTTCATAAAAATTCTTCAGCAGAAACTCGACAAACATCTATCGCGAATTTAATTTAAAATCCACACATACTTGAATGGTAAATGCTTCGTCAATAGCTTTTTGTTATCAATTTTGTCAATTAAAATTATCTCTTTTAAAATGAATTTGATTTGAATGTAAGCACGCAAATTTATAGTAGGTATTTCGATTATAAAAGTTTTAAAGAACCGATGTCTTAGATGAGAGATATAACTGTTTAAGAATTGATATAGAGAAGAGGTGAAAGAGAACTCCATTCTCTGTGACTGGTTGGCGATAAAAAGTAAGCTTTCTGCAAACTCTACTGTCGCAATTATTTGCCTAGAACATTTCCGGAATGTCCTCTGAGTATTAACCGCATACATAATCGAACCTCTTTAGGTACACCTTCCACGTCCCAATGTTTATTTTCTTTTTCTCACCCAGTACATCCTGCGCTGCCGTGTATTTACATTTTAATATATTTTTTCCCGCTCTTCTTCAACAGTCTGTGGAAGACACGTATTAAAAAAAAAGGGAAGAAAGACGAAAAGTACCGTGCCATGGACACGGCCGAGTATAAACCCCTAAGGTTCTTTATATACGTATACAGTGATTATACATGCACATTGACATATACACAGAGACTTTTAAAGTGGTGTAGGTAAAACGTAGGGTCGTGCTTTGCAGCAGGCAAGAAGGGGTTTTTTGTATATGAAGCTGCATCGAGATACTGTAAAGGGATGAGTATGAGAGGGAGTCTGTTTATCTCGAATTTCAAAGAGAAATCGTGACAGTGAAAGGGAAAGGAGGTCCGGGAGAGGACCAGGGACATGAGAGAATCCAGGAATCAAGCAACATTGGAAAAACGTGAAGGTGCCTTTGAAAGAGACTGGCTCTGGAAAGAACAATCGTGGCTAAAGTACGGATGCCAAGGGGCACTCCGCAACACGACAAACCCACTATTGCAAATGAATGCCGGCTACAGAAACACAAGCATATGTGTGTGGTCCTCTGTAGCTATGTACCGCTTATCAGGATTTCATTTTTCCCACTGACCATGGACCAGTTGTACAATCTACTAAAGTTCTTGTTTGCAAAATAAATTAATTAATTGAAGCAACAAAGAGAGAACACTAAACATTTTTTTTTTTTTATTAATTTAGCGTATGATTTGGGTGAAAATTTTAATTCAGCACATATTTAAATTTAACATAAAAATAAAGAGACATTTAACAATGATCTGAAGATAATCTTAAAAATTTCATTCACCAGAAAACTACATGCATAACATACAACAAAAATCACACATTTTACAATATTTCAATGGTAATTCAGGATATAACAGTAAAAATGGTATATTTTATAATACAGGACTAGAAAAATATACTTTTTTGACAGCTAATATAAATATATTATGAAATTAAAATTTACTATTAAAATCTGGAAAGATTGCTTTTTTTAAAAGCAAACTGAAATTAGGAAAAAGTGTAATCTAAAAAAAATAACTATAAATATTTAATTTTTACTAAGTAATAATTTTTTTTAGAGCTGTGCAGAAACTCGAATTTTGCAGGGGATCGAAATTCGATTATTCGAACCGAACCGAGCTCATGTAAATTCTCATGGAAAGGATCGAATTTTACAATTTTGTACAGCTCTAGTTTTTTTAAAAAAACTTACAAAAACAAGTTTAAAATATTACTGAATTCAATAAGAATCAACAATGAAATAAGTTCGGCTTGAACACCTTGCAGTTAAAAAGATTATATTTCAAAATAATGCCTTGGTGAAATTCCTATTGACACTAGGAAAATTGGCGGCCATGACAGTTTAACAGCTGTGTACGTTGTCACTGTTGATTTGTTTATATTCGGATAATATAATATTTTTCTTTTAAAGAAACAATAAAATCGTTAATTTGTAGTGAAGTGGGTGAAAATTCCATCTATTGTTCATAGATGGAAAGTTGTGATTTTTTTTCTCAAAAGTGGTAATATATTAAGAAGATTAGTATATAAGAAAACTTTTCCCTTCAAACATTATATATGTATGTATTGTGCGATGCGTTAAGTATATGTGCACAGTTAAAAATTTTGTGTATTTGTGTAACAATCGGTCCTTGTTAAATTTTTTGGGTAAAATTTAACATTTTAAGAGTGTTGATTTAATAGCCGTCATTAGATTCTTGAACATAACCTCAATTTCTTAGTAACAACACTGTAATTTACATTTAATTATTAGTTGTAAAACATAAATTTCGATTTGAAAATTCATTTTAATAATTAAAAGGTAAAGTTTAATATTAATTGAAGAATATTTACTCCATAACTCAACGCGATTATATTTAACTTTTGTCAAGCAGACGATACAGAAAACAACACAAATCCCTGTGTTATTTTTTATATGTTTCAATTGTCATTATCATTTTTCTATAATTTTTCTTGAAATTTCCAATTATTTATTATTCTTATATTATAATATTTTATATTTAACGTATTTCCTTCAATTTCCAATTCATTTTTGTATTTCATCACTATTTTTTCAAAATTTCTATTATTTACTTCAATTTTTAATTATTTACCTAAAATTTTAATTATTTTTTCAATTTTGAAATATTTTCACTATTTTGCAATTATTCTTTTCTCAAATTTACAAAAATATTCAATATTTTTTTCCAATTTACTAAATTATTAAATTATTTATCTCAAATTCCAATTATATTTTTTTATTTTAAATTATTTTCATTGATTTGCAATTATTTTCTCCGATTTGTGAGAATTTTCAATATTTTTTAGTCAATTACCTTAATTTACAATTATTTATTTCATATTTCAATAATTTTTATTAATGTTTAATTTTCCATATTATTTTTTAATTATTTTCTTATATTTTAAATATATTTTTCTGAAATTTTAATTATTTCTTAGACTTTTAATTATTTTTACCATTTTAAAATTATTTTCTCCAATTTTTTAATATTTTAATTATTTTTTAACTAATTCAACTATTATTATTATTCTACCTACTATATTTTATCCCTCTTTTAATTAATTCTTTAAATTGCAAATATTTTCTACAATATTTAATTGCTTTTATAATTTTTTAACAATTTTCCTTACAATTTCTATTATACTTTTTCAATTTTTTATTCATATCCTAAATTTTCAATTATTTTTCTTACATTTCAATTACTTTCTTCAATTTCAAATTCATTTTGTAATTTTATCACTTTTTTCAAAATTTCAGTTATTTCCTTCAATTTTAAATTCTTTACCTCAGATTTTAATTATTTCTTTCAATTTTTAAATATTTTCATTATTTTGCAATTGTTTTCTCAAATTTTAAATTATTTTTTAGTGGATTTTCCAAATTTCCAATTATTTATCTCAAATTTCAATTAATTCTGTAAATATCAATTACTTTCTTTAATGCTTAATTATTTTTACCATGTTTCAATTATTTTCTTAAATTTTAATTATTTCCTTTAAATTTTAATTCTTTACCTAAAATCTCAATTGTTTTATTCAATTTTCAACTCTTTTTATTATTTTGCAATTATTTTCTGCAATTTTTAATTAATTTTTTCTTAATTTTGTAAATTTCCAATTGTTTATCACTAATATAAATTAATTTTTTAAATACCAATTACGTTATTTATATTTTTATTGTTTTTACCATTTTCCAATTATTTTCTTTAATTTCCATTAAACTTTTTGATTTTGCTTTCTCATATGGGAAGTATTATAACTTATTTTTTTTCGAAATTGTAATTATTTTGTTCATATTTAAATTATTTGTCTTAAATTTAAATTATAATTATTTTCATTATTTTACAATCATTTTCTCCAAATTTTAAAGATTTTAATTGTTTTTCAATTAATTTTCTAAATTTTCTAAATATTTACCTCAAATTTTACTTATTTACTTTAATTTTCTATTACCCTTGTCATTATTTTTCAATTATGTTTTTTTAATTTTAAATATATTTTATACTTTCATCACTTATTTTTCTCAGTGTGTAATTATTTTCTTTAGTTATTTGAATTATTATCATTTTTAATCATTTTCTCGAATTATGATTTATTTTCTCTTAAACTTTTGTTTTAATAAGAAATTTTTTGGTTTATATACATTATATAAGTCAATCTAATCAATTATTAAAGAAATTTTTTTTGAATCTGTGAATTTTTAAAAGCATCATCCTGAATGGTGTTATGTTGTTATACTATTCTATCGGCGACGAAAATGGACTTATGTCATTAAATTATTTAATATTATCTACGTAAATAAACATTTCTACACTGAGAAAAAAATGCTATTGAATCAAATACATTCATGCTATTGAATTCCATGTCATTACTTCATTGACAGATTTATTAGTTCATAAGCATAAACCTTTAAAGCAAAAGTCTGAAGTTTTTGAAATAATAGCATGGTGCTATCAAATCGCTGCTATCTACTCAATTGTTAATTTACTTAAATCAATAGCATATTTTAATATTTATTTAACATAGTTCTCTTAAAATGTTGTCATGGTATTTTTGAAAAAAATATTTGAGTATTTGAATCATATAAGAAACTGTAGAATTGTAAACACCCTGCTTTAGATTTGATAGCATATGCTTTCGTTTCGAATAAACGGTGTATTTGCGGACTGCCAATAGCAGATGTTATTGAATCCTTAGGCACTGTATTCGGCCCATTTGCGCGTAGGTCTTGGCAATGTTCTTCCCCCACCTCTTGGATTGTAGCTTATATGGGAGGTTCGTGAAACGGCTACCAGCGAGCGTATGGCATAGTGGTTAGAGCGTCGGGCTTTAGGCCCAGGGGTCGCGCGTTCGAGACCTCTCAGCGTCAAATATTTTAATTTATAAGTTGTGCGTTAGAATTAAGATGTATATGTTATATGTATAAAAATAATGTAAAAATGTTATAAAATAGTAAAAATAATAAATATAAAATATAATAAATAAATACAAAGATTCCGTACAACTGATAGGATGTTACCAGTTAATGAGAATTAATATTTATTTTGACTCATTATATTTATCTCCCAAAAGTATGGTGTTGTTGCTTCAAAGTCAGATACTTTCGATTTGATAGCACCATGCTATCAAATTGAAAGCATTTGTATATAATGTAACAAACTGCTACTTTAGGGGTAACATTATATACTATTCTTCTGTAGGAATGACTTATTGATACAATAGAACTTATTTTATTAAATCTACAGCATATACATATATTTCAAAACAATTTGCTGATAATGCAACTAATCATGGTTTGATTCAATAGAAGCGACACTTTAGAATCATAAAAGCAGTGCTTTAGATTTAATAGCATATGCTAATGGCAGCCCGCAATGACACTATTGAATGAACCAAAGACAGATGTCATTGATTCAATAGTATTTTTTTCTCAGTGTATCATTTTGCAATTATAATATTTTAAAAAGCATATCTAAAAGTATAGAAATCTAATGTTATCTCAAAATTAAAAAAATTGGAGTTGTGCTCTTTTATACCTTTCAGCCACAGAATGGTGCAGTAATGTTACAACAATAATTCAGCAATGATGTAATAAAATTACAGTAATATTGCTGTAATGAAACACTTATGTTTTATAAATGTTGCCAAAAATTTGCAGAAATAATGTCAAAATGTTGTATCAGTAATACCGAAATACACGAAATAAAATGTTGTCATATTGATAAAAAGATGTGCGCAGATATCTAAAAGCACATTTCTAGACGTCTTTCAGTTCTCGAAAAATGTGTAACGGTCTTTAAGAACTCTGTATGGTAGCATTTAGGATGAAGGATCGACAGGCAGAACTGTCATTCATTTCACATTTTGTTCAATTCAAGGGGCGAAGATTGATGTCTCTTGAACAATGGAAAAATCCAGGTGTCATTTCGTCAAAGATCCTATTGAATAAAATTATGTAATACGAAAATCAATTATTAAAAAGAAATTTTCGCCACACTTTTAAGCTTGAATTAAGTATAATGCATCTTTAATATTTTCAACTTCACTGAAACTTGGCTTATTTAAACATAGTCGAAATCAAAGAGCTTATTTAAAGTTTGAAAACGAAAGGAGCAGATTAGGTGTAGTCTAACTTTAAATAACTAGAGCCGCAGACTTTAAATAAGTGATCCTTTTTAAATAAGTAAAGCATTCTCGTGTTGAAATTAGTCGTTTTAGACTAGATTGCAAGCAGCGCCTGCACGGAGCCTGTTTAGACAATCACTAGACAGCGCCACAAAATATTTCCATCAAGATTTAAATAAATTAATCGAATTTATTTTTTACAATATCATCAGCTCAAGAGCAATTGATACGCCTCTTCTCTTTTTCATCGTAATAGATGATGATAATAATTCGTTTCCTTTATTAACTCATTCATAAATTTGGGTATTTATTCAATTTAAAATTCATTCATAAATGTGTGCAATTGGCGGTTATTGAAATGCATGTTTAAGGCAATAATTCCACTGCACCGACAGTAATATACGCAGTTGACAAATGTTTCTCTTTTTTGATTGAAATAGAGTGTGTTTATTCCATTTATGTTATATTGGACTAATATTTGGATGTTGAAATAATTCAGGATTACTGTTAATGCATCATCAATTCGAACTGGGACGAAGTTTCTGCTATCTCGAGCATAAAGTATTATACTCCTTGTTGACAATATTTTAATATAGAAATATGAGTGCAGCGAAATTAGCGAACGAAATAGAATATTAAATTTTGATTCATCATTTTAATTATTAACTTAAACACATATAACTCAATTTGCAGTAGTAACAGTCAACGTGTCACTGATCAGACACAGCAAGCGTTTCTCTCTTATCTATTTATTTGCAGAATTCATAATTTTACAGTAATCAAAAATAAGAGAAAAACAATTTTCTTTAAAATCAAATTTAAACCGTATCGTCACATTGATCTAAATGCATATCGACCTTAATGTGGTGCATGAAAATGGTGTATGAATTGAATTATTCATTCCATTACGTTTTATGTAATTTGAATCAATCTCAAATACCATTCTCCCGGATCAATGCTTCCTGAGAGAAATCAAAGTGCATACATAAAAATCTTGATATGGCTTATGTCACACTAGAATGATTACCCTCTCAGTATCACAATCGATTCGATCCCTGAAAGTAACAGAGTTTCAAAAGTCAGTTTCCATTTGATGTAAATTTACTTGTTTTGTCTCTAAATCAAATAAATAAATAAAAATAAATAAATATAATGTTATGTAATTTTTGAAGAAATGAATTATGAATACGTCTATTACTATTATAGATTTTGATGTAACGTTAAAATACTGATCGAAACTATATGTCGCAAATAATTTTAATCAGTATGGATATATAACTTGCTGTAGAGTATGAAAGTATGTTAAGCAAAAGGTTTCGAGGGCGTGTGAGAGCTTTAAAAATCAAAGCACGTTCGATATATCGCGACAGAGATTGGGACGATAAAAGTTCAGTGAAGTTAAATTTGTTAAAAGTGATTGGTCCCGCAGCATGCTGTTGGAAATTGACATTACCAGTTCAACTTTCACGACTCGACAGACGCATCTGTTGTCCGATTGAACCTATAGTATCTATAAGCGCGATGCATCTATAAATATCCACATTGGTTATACCAGCGGATATATCCCTCGGGCAGCGAGTTTGTAATGCATTTAACGTTAGTCACGTGGTGTAGGCTTTTAGCTTCCGGCAAATCGGGATTAAACGACAACTGTCAAGAACAAAATCTGCAGCTGCTACCTTTCAAAATTTGTTTGTTTTTTAGATCGTTGGGCCCTTTTTTGGTACCTCGCAGCAGGCACACGCCTTTCAATCAAAGACAACAAATAAAGAATCCTTAAATATACAAACGAAAAAAAAACAGGTCAATTTTTAGGTTTTTGTTAAGGAGCTTGATGACAGTTTCATAATAAAATCTATATTTTTGGAGTATATTTGAAATTTTATTATACAGGGGCTATTCTATTTCAAACCGTTCCACTAGCAAAATACTATCGCGTGAAAAGGATTTTTTAAATCGGTTTAATTTGATTAAAACTAAATTAAAAATAAATTGTAATAGGCGAATTTGAAAGAGAATTTCTCAAGCTTTAAAATGATGCTAAACTTTTTTTTAAAAAGATTTCAATTTCATGTAAAATTTTAGGTTTAAAAATTTCAAATATTAATATCTCAAAACACCCCCTTTTGGAATACGATGTAACTTATACTAAAATAATGTTTAAAATTTCTATTTTTTACTACGTAAACACCATAATGGACTTTTAATGGAGTTTTTAAAAATACATTTTAATAAAAAATCATTTTATTTGATTTGACATATCAATGTTAATAGAAAAATAAAAACAAACGAATTCTACCATGAAAATGGTTATACTACGCGACTTCAAATTAATGTCAGATTAAATAAATTGGTTTTTTAATTAATTTTTTTTTCTAAATACCGTGAAACGTTTTTCACATAGTAAAAAATAGAAATTTTAAACAATATTTTAGTGTAAGTTACATCGAATTCCAAGAGGGGGTGTTTTGAGATATTAATGTTTGAAATTTTTAAACCTATAATTTTACATGAAATTGAAATTTTTTTAAAAAAAGTTTAGTATCATTTTAAGCTTGATAAATTCGCCTTTCGAATTCGCCTATTACATTTTATTTTTAATTTAGTTTTAATCAAATTAAACCGATTTAAAAAAATCCTTCTCACGCGATAGTCTTTTGCTAGTGGAACGGTTTAAAATAGAATAGCCCATAGATTTTTTTTTTTTTTTTTTTGATAGAAGGATGAAAAAAGATAAACAAAAATGAAGTCATTCGGACAATGTAGTTTAATGCTTAAAAATTTTTTCCGACTTTCGAAATCGAAATGATTTCCTCTTCAGGGAGTCTGGTAATATGAAATAAAATAATTTTTTAAATCAAAGAAGTACAAAGTATTATGTATACAAAAACTTAACAATAATAAATTTAAAAATAATAAATAAAAATAATTACAATAGTAAATAAATTATAAAAATAATTAAGAAATAAAATCATACCAGTAATTAAAGCATAAACAAGAAATTCATGAAGAATTTCAATCGTCACAATAATATAAAACATCTCTTAATACGAAGTCGTCAATAAATTTTATATAAAAGAGAAGACCAGTGTTCAGAGTCAGAAACGCTATATTAAAAAGAAATTATGAAAACATTAAATAACAAACAAATTAAATAAATAAAATCAATTATCAAAAATTAACAATTAAGTGTTAAATTTTAAAAAAATTGACTACTACAAATTTTTTGAAAAAGAAGAGAAAAAAAAATGAATAAATAAATAAATAAAAAAATAATAAATAAATAAAAAAAAATAAAATAAGAAAAAGAAAAATATATATATATATAAAATAAAAAATAATAAAATTAAAACTATAGTAAATAACATACCTATCAAATTTATAATTTTCATTCTTTCAGTAAACCTTTTTTTAATTGTCACAAAAACACACATAAAAAATAATAACACATATAAAATAAAATAAAATAAAACTATCGAACATTAAGAATACTTTTAATTTATAAAATGTGTGCACAGAAAGGAATGACTTCACAATTAGAACTGAACTCTAAACATTGACCACTCTTCAACAATATTAATTAAGATTTTTCCAAGGACAAAAACAGACATTATTATACAATAATTGGAGAAAAGTTAAACGAGTATTGATTATTTACATATTTCCAGAAATAAAATCCACCATCATTTTATATGAATTGTCAAAATTATTTAAATCAGTTATCTTATTCAAACTGTTTTTTCCCTCCTTCTTAATAAAAAACATCTCAGCAATTAATCTTTTTTGGCAATTTGGTTCAATGTGTACAATTTTTATGTAGTTTTTTTTTATGTATTTTAAATTAATGGATGATGGTTTTTCATTAATTAATATTTAGAGAGAGCCTTCATTGAACAGAGTTGATGTTAAATCAAACACAAACTGTTTCAAACTTCCGTTTAAACAAAATACGATTTTTCTCAGAATAAACTACTTTTTGAAAAGATAAAAAGTTTGTCTTGCTAAAAATTTACTGTAAAGACCTTTTAGCATCGGGATAATGAAATTTTTCGGTTAAATTAACTCTGAGGAAGTTGAGCATTTACTTGGTATAGATTGTAAATTACGTACTTCAAAGGTAGCACATATATATCTATATAAAATACATGTATAGGGCTATTACTAGTTTCTTCTTACTCGATGAAATACAAACTCTCTAAATCAAAGTTGCTGCATCTTGCCACAACTCTGAAAATAATGAGACAAAAGTACAGACAACTTTCTTCAACAAAATAACGCCGAGGGCGATAATATGTACTGCATAGAAAGCAGCTAATATCCTCAAAACATCAGAAAATTCTATTAATAATTTCCTTCTATTTGGAAAGAAACCGCCAACAAACTTATCAGAAAAGTTAACGAACATTTAAACTATAATATACTTTTTGAACTCTTGGGAGAAAGAAGAAGAGGAAGAAGAAGAAGAACTAACTAAAAGTTCTGTTATTTAAGTTATGCGAAACATTTGTCAATTAATTAGCATAAATGAAATGTTTCGCACAATTTTATAGCTCGTTTATTGGAATTGAAATTACTATCCGAGCGTGATTATTTTTAAAGCGTTTGTTTTTATGAGTTTGTAAGAAATTGCAGTTCAGAAGGTGGGTGTCTTGAAATAAAAAAAAAATTGATAGCTCTATTTTTAGAAGTGGTAGAGTATATAAGTCGTGTTTAACGATTTCGATTTGAACTTGAAGAGAATTCTCACCGCAACATCACAACTTCCGTTCGAACGAAGAACGTTCATTGTTGCTCGACGAAAGATCGCCTTGGGTAGCCCCTTAACTGTCAGACCAACCATTAGGTTATCTTAGTTGAGTTTCGGACACGCTTTACGACTTTGTGAGACTAAATCGCACCCTCGGGGTGACTTCCTTTATATTAGTTTGCATGAAAAAAATGTCGAACAAGTCGTGACTCCTCGTCTAATGGAACTTTTTAAAAATTCTTTCTCCCAAATTTAAATTCTCATTAAGGATAAATTCTTTGATTCCTTTAAATACAGTAATTTTAAATTTTAGCACTATTAAAGCATTAATTAAATATAATAATAATAATCTCCGTTAAGGGGAGGTTACCGTTCTCAATGGTGAAACATTCATGAATGTTATCTGAAGCAAAAATTCCTGATAAATTATTAAACTAGGATAAATTTAGGGGGCCTTATCGTTTTCCTTTTTTTGAAAAAAAAAATTTTTAATATTTTTTTTGACTCATAAAGTAAGAAGAAAAAAGCTTAAAAATTAAGTTTTCTCTTCAAATAGCCGCCATTTTCCTAAAAAAAATTTTTTCCAAATAAGGAAAACGATAAGGCCCCCTAAATTTATCCTAGTTTAATAATTTATTAGGAATTTTTGTTTCTGATAACCTGGCGAGGCTGTGGAACGTACGGTGCATTAAAAAATACGGCGCACAGGGTCTTCTGTAAGTTAAACTACACCCGCCATTTTTAATTTTTTTTTAATATAAATATGTAAAAAGTTTATAAAATTATGTACTATTTAAATAAAAAAAACCGCATTTCCAAAAATATTTCCGTCTATGAAAAAAAAATTCCCAAACTTCATGCATTTTTCACCGTTGAGAACGGTAACCTCCCCTTAACTCCTGAAGTTAGTTACTATTTATATTTAATCATTTTTTTCTGTTCACGTTTTAAAACTTGAAGTGAGGTTGGTTAGTTTTTATTTTTATTCATCTTTTTCTGTCCACGTTTTAAAATCCAAAGTAAAGTTAGTCCCTGCT
Source organism: Ganaspis brasiliensis (assembly GCA_037103525.1). Classification (NCBI taxonomy): domain Eukaryota; kingdom Metazoa; phylum Arthropoda; class Insecta; order Hymenoptera; family Figitidae; genus Ganaspis; species Ganaspis brasiliensis. Next base: position 1,033,764 of record JAZKLR010000205.1, on the reverse strand, counting down.
TTTTTCATTAATTTTGATTCTCTTTATCAGAAAATTTTAAAATTGTTTTAGTTTACAGACAAAATATGCAGTTGAGGTAGCCTTAATGATGAGATATTGATTATGACTAACAATAATTTATATATTACACACTTATATGAATTTTAATAATAATTTAGATTAATTTAAAGTGTCGAATAGTCAAATTTATTAAAAATTCAAATGACGTTATTTTACTTTATTGGAAAAAATTAAAATTAAATACAGTTTAAATTATTCTGTAACTTTTTTAACCATTTTTGAATCTCCGAAACTTTCATCAAGTTTGCTGCAAGTCTGGAAACTTACGGGAAAGTTGCGGCAAAGTTTCAATAAAGTAATATTTAGAATCCCTAAATACTTATTTATTTCTTCTTATTGCAGGGCTGCCAGTGACACACTTTTTTGTTATTTTTACTGACTTTTTTTAAAATTGCTCACTACACTGCAAAAACTGCTGTCTTCTAAGTGTCTTATTTTAAGACATTTTGGTGTTTAAGACGCATAAAATGTCTCATTTTTTTTTTGCAGTGTATTCCTCATTTTTTTAAAAAAAACTCACTTTTCTCACTTTTTTAGTAAAATGTCTATTCCAACTGCGGGTTGGGGTGGTATTCTGATATTAGGTACCTGATTAAAAATGTACCTTGAAAATCAATTAGTTTCTTAATATTCCAATTGCATCGTCAATTTTTTAATTACAATTTAAAAATACGTAATTTCTACACCTCTTTTCTATTATTTTTGCCATTTTTAAAGTACTTTTGTCAACTCTAAACTATTTTTGTCAATTTCCAAGTATTTTTGCGATTCTAAATTTAATTTTTTCAAATATCAATTATTCTGTTTGTTCTTTAAATTATTGTCATGAATATTTAAATTTATTACACAAGTTTCCATTTACTTCTGTCATTTTTCAATTATTTTCTTAACATTCCAATTATTTTTTTCTATCTTTAAGTTATTGCCAGGAATATTTAAATTTTCAACACTTGTTTCTTTTCTACTTTTGTTAATTTTCAATAATTTTCTTTTAATTCCAATCACTTTTGTCATTATTCAAGTACTTTTGCCATTTTACGATTATTTTGTTCATATTTCAATCATTTTTGCAATTTTAGAATTATTTTCTATAAATTTCAATTATTATTTTGTTCAAATTATTGAATACGACCTATTAATATTTAAAGAAACAATTTACGACCAATTCGCGGACGAAAATAAAAATTGTTTCTTTAATATTGGTGTCGGACGTTCAGATTGTTTTTAATATATTTATTTATATATATCAAATTTTTATTTTATTGTTACTTGAAATACATTTTTAAATTTTATATTGTAATGTGCTTTTGCCTGTAAACAAATAAATAAATTCAATGTTTTTTATTGATATGAATTTTTAAATTTATTATATTATTTATTATTTTTCAATTATTTTCTACAAATTTCAATCATTTTCTTCATTATTTTTATTATTGTCATGAGTTTATTAAATTTGTACATTTTTTTCAATTCATTTCAACAAATTTCAATTATTTTCTCCAAACTTAAATTATTCTCTATAAATTTTTTATTTATACAGTAGCTTTCAATTATTTAGGTCATTATTCAATCAGTTTCTTAAAATTTCAACTGTTTGGTCAATTTTTCAAGTATTGTCCTTAAAATTTTAATTTTATGTATCAGTAATCAATTATTTTTCAAATTACAATTATTTTTGTTATTGATCAATTATCTTCTTGTAATTTCAATTATTTTTTAAACATTTCAATTACTTTTTTTAAATTTCAATTGTGTTCTTCAATCTTCAAATTACTGTCAGGAATATCCAAATTTTTTACACAAGTTCAATTCACTTTCTTTATTTTTCAACTATTTTCTTCAAATTTCAATTACTTTTGACATTAATCATTTATTTTTGTCATTTTCCAATTTTTTTATCATATTTTTGTTATTTTTGCCTTTTTAGAATTATTTTTTACAAATTGCAATTATTTTATTTAATTTTTTTTATTGTCATGAACTTTTAAATTTCTTATACCTGTTTTCAATTATTTTCATTATTATTTTTATTATTGTCACGAATTTATTAATTTTTTTACACCTTTTTCAATTGTTTTCTTCAAATTCCAATTATTGGCTTCCAACTTCAATTAATTTCTTCAACTTTCAATTATTTTCCTTAAACTTATAATTTTTTTTTAACTTTACAATTATTGTCTATAATTTTTTAATTTTTACACCAGTTGTGAATTATTTGTTTTAATTGTTTTGTCAAGTTTTCAAGTATTTATTTCAAATTTTTAATTTTTTTAAAATTATCAATTATTTTTGTCATTTCTCAATTATTTTTTCAAATTACAACTATTTTTGTCAGTCTTCAAATATTTTTGACATTTTAGAATTATTTTCTTTAATCTTTTTATTATTGTCATGAATTTATTAACTTTTGAAGATCAGTTTTCAATTATTTATGTCATTATTCAATTAGTTTATTCACATTTTAATTATATCCTTAATTTTTCAATTATTTTATACAATTTTTAAAATTAATGCATTACATTTTTTATTTTTTTACTTCATTTTTGAATATATTTCTCATTTTTCATTAATATTTTTTCTAAATTTCAGTTACTTTTGTTATTTTTCAACTATTTTCTAAACATATACATTTTTTTTGATAATTTTCAATTATTTTTTTCAAGTTTCAATTTTTTTCTCGAAAATCCTATTATTGTTTTCAAGTTCTTAACTATTGTCTAAAAAGTGTAATTTTTACACCAGTTTTTATAATTATTTATGTCATCATTCAATTAAGTTCTTTACATTTCACTTATTTCTTCAATATCTCAATTATTGTGCGAAATTTTAACTTTTTTACACCAGTCTCAAACTTTTGTTTCAAATTTTAATTATTTTTGTCCTTTTTTAATTATTTTTTTGTAACTTTAATTATTTTTGAAACTTTTCAATTATTTACTTCAAATCCCTATATTGCTTATTCACTTTTTTTATTTAAAAACTTACTATTTAATCACTTTTTTTTATTTAAAAGCTTACTATTTACTTTCTAATGGTAAAACCCTTAATACTGTCAGACAAAAAAATATAGGGGTAATTTTTTTTTATTTGTAGTCGATTTTTGAGCGCCTTTAAACAAAATTCGAAAATTTTCATTTTTTAAACCACCCTAATGTGGATGACCCCTTACGAAAATTTGATTGATATTTTCCAGAGTTACTGAGTTTGAGTTTCTAGATTACAAACCTAAGAGGATTGATTTATAAAGACTCTTTTTAATGGAAATTTTACATTCACTTGAGTTACCCTTGAAGCTTAATGGTTTTGAAAAGTATAAGTACTATGCATTTTAAATAGACCCTCTTCAAGTCATTGTACAGCCATACAACGTGTTTTCCTTTCAACTCTGGAATAAAAGAAAAAAATTGTCAGAAAATTGTTCAATTATATTGAAAAATTAAATTCACTATATTTTTTTTATATGAATTAAAATGAAAATAGGTCTTTCTAGCCTGAAAATAACACTTCATTATTACGCTCGAGTAATTTACATTTTTTACTCTACACATTGTGCAAATTTGATAAATTTCGTCATTGTCTCGGGAATGTAAGAATACTAAATATTAAATAACACGTGGGTATGTTTCCGCTTCTGCATTCGTTACGATGCAGAAAACCGAGAAAAGAAAATAAAAATGAAAGAAAAATATGTAATATGGTGAAAATTAAAATGAGCATATTTAGCTAGAAGAGCAAACAGCGAATTTTCTCTTTATTTCTGCAATCTGATAAGTTAGCCAACAAGCCAAAAAACTAAAATTATTTTCAGCTTGAAAAAGTTTGAAAACGCAAATATTTATGCACATTTAGTTGAAAAAGAAAGCACACTTTGACTTTATCATGTAGTTACTCTCTTGTTTTTCCAATTAAATCGTGACAAAAAATTAAACCTTATTTTACAAAGCAAAGAACATTTTTAATCGAAAACTTAAAAAAGCATTCAAACTTTTGATAATTTTTAGAGATATTTCATACTTTTGAAACACGAAACAAGAAGGGTATTTAATTTGGCTAGAAACCAACTAAACTTAATTACTGATAACAATAAAGTGCGCCGAGTTGCCGAAAATATATGATCCATTAATTACAAACCTTTTTACACAATAATGCATTGATGGGAGAATCAAATCAATGGAGCACTTAATTTTCATGCACACCACTGCGGGAAAGTGTCGAATTTGTAGTCGGAATTAATTTTCAAAACATAACTACACACCAATTTATTTCTGGATGCGGCAGATTATGGTGCGTTACAAAAATAACTTCATTTTCCCGATGTGTACATTAATGGAATGAGGGAAAAAGCCGACACTGCCGAGAAAAAATTTGAATATTTATGAGCGCTTATCATCGACGGTTATTAAATCATTTGAACGTTAATGTCCATCCATGACAAAAATTTCTCCTAGTTCATTTTATTTTTATTCACGCATCGCTGTTTACATTAACAATATTTGAATACTTTTTAGCCTCAAGATATCGAACCTTTTTTTCAACCTAAAAAAAATGTACTCGCGTAGTTTACACGCGGCGACAGCTGCAATATTCACATGAAAAGAAAGTTTTTACGCTTGTAAGTACAAAGTGTATTAGCTAGAGAAATAATAAAGAAAAAGCAAATTTAAAAGGAAAAAATGTTTTTAAGTTGTGGAAAGAAAATATTACAATTTTTAGTGTTTTTATTTCGCACTGATTCACCAGTGATATTATTTCATTGATTCAAATTTAGAGAGTATACAATTCAAAATTAATTTATAAATTAGCGAGCCTTGTATTTTGTAAAATAAATTCTTTTTAACTTTTCAAAATATTAAAAATTATGAAAGTTATAGCAATTTGAATATTGTTTATACGTATTTTCCGCACTTAGAGAAAAAATATATTAACTCACAGCCTACTAAATATTTTATTTGCATCGAATAAATTTTTTATTTGTGTCAAATAAAATTTTATTTGAAGCAAATAAAAAGTTAGTTGGCTGGGAGACAAATATATTTTTATTTGGCACAAATAACTTATCTTTGTGTCAAATATATCATTTCTCTGGGTGCATTTATCGGTAACTTGAATATTCTTAACCCGACTATAATAAATTCAACGGAAATTATGAGAGAATATTTTGTATTTTATGTTAATTGTAGATCGAAAATTTCATTTTTTAACTTGGACCGGAAAAAAGTGAAAAAAAATTATTTGTATTTCTGATCAATTTTGATCCTTTCTATTTTATTTGTTAAAACACAATATTATTCTTTATTCTTTCATCTTTATAGTTAAAAAAAAAGGAAAAAGATAAAAACTTGATCAGATCTTGAGATATTGGCGTTTTTAGAAGATTATACTCTCCAAATCTGAATTAGTAAAAAACTACTATTTAAGGGTTTAAACCGTGAACGAGTTTTCCCTTTTTTAATTGCTGAAAAATAACTAATTATTAATAGAAAACTACTAATTCAGTAGTTAAATTTAACTAATTAAATAGTAAAAAATAACTAATGTAATTAGTCAATAGAAATCTACTACTTCTTTTAGTAGTTTAACATAACCTAAAATTACTTTGACTAATTAAATGAGTAGTTTTTTACTAAAGTATTAGTAAAAAAATACTATTTGATATGGTAAACGAATTTTCACTCTCAAAATAGTAGTTTTTAACTAATTCAGAGTTAGAGAGTATAAACTCCCCTAATTCATAGAGAGACAGAGTGGAAGTTCGCATCACATTCATTTGTTTTTTATTGAAATATTTATTCACATATTATTTTATTCATGAGAGTTTAAGGTACGACCTTAAAAAAAGAATATATCTTAGGACTAAATAAAGTTTCCAAAATGTGTTGTTAAAATGAAAAAATTATGTATAATATTGTGTTTTAGAAAATAATTAAACAGGGATGAAATTGATTAAATAGCAAATAAATATTTTCTTTTAATTTTTTTCTCTCTGATTTAAGACATTTAATTTACGGTCTACAATTGACATAAAATATACAATATTCGCTAATAATTGAGATTGGATTTATTAAAATCGGTTTAATAATAATCAAGTTATCGATAAATAAAAAATAGGTATTATCTTCAAATTGCTATAACTCTCACAATTTCAATATTTTAAAAAAATTTTTGGGCTCAAATTACCTCTAGTATAAAGTTATAATTTTTCTCAATAGCATTTACTCTCTAAATCTGAAATGGTTAACAACTACCATTTTAACAGCGAAAACTCGTTTACCATTTCAAATAGTAATTTTTTACTAATACTTTAGTAAAAAACCACTAATTTAATTAGTCAAAGTATTTTTAGGTTATGTTAAACTACTAAAAGAATTAGTAAATTTATATTTGTAAATTACATTAGTTATTTTTTACTACTTAATTAGTTAAATTTAACTGCTGAATTAGTAGTTTTTTTTTACTATTAATTAGTTATTTTTTATTAATTGAAAAAGAGAAAACTCGTTCACGATTTTTCTAAAGTAGTTATGTTAAACTACTAAAAGAATTAGTAGATTTCTATTTACTAATTACATTAGTTATTTTTTACTATTTAATTAGTTGAATTTAACTGCTGAATTAGTAGTTTTTTTACTATTAATTAGTTATTTTTTACTAATTGAAAAAGAGAAAACTCGTTCACGATTTTAACCCCTAAATGGTAGTTTTTAACTAATTCAGATTTAGAGAGTAATATTTTATTTAAAGAACCACTTGCAGATTTACTTTTTTTTACATTTAAACACCCTATTGATTTAGAATTATGGATATTTTTGTAAAGAGATAAATGATTTTGATGATCTGAGTTCACATAAAAAAATAATTTGAGGCATTCTCAAATCGGCTACAAAATACTTAATAACATGCTCTCAAATTTTATGTTTACTTTACTTTTTTAATTGCAAAATATGAATTTGTTTTAAAAAGCTTTGTTTCTGTAAAAAAAAATGTAGAAAAAATACAGTTTTTATGCATAATTATTTTCCTGTTTGTGAACAATCCAAACTAATTTGTTCACAAATTTTTTTTTTCGTTTTAGTTTAAAATATAAATTTTTGTAAAAAATATCCTAAATTTCAATATTTGGTCCTTTAGAGCATTGTGTTTTCTCTAAATCAACAATAGCCATCGATCTTTTCTTCTTTGGTGCGGCGTTCTGGTCACTTGAATGATAGCCTCAGCAAAGCTCGGAATCCCCTGGAATCATGATTTCTAGTGGAGGGTGGAATTTAGGGGATCGCCTCATCGGCGCCAGACCACCCTTCGCTGAAGTTGAACGTTTATTTTACCAGTTGTTTATAAGGAGGATAGAAAGAGAAAAAGAGAGGTGCTATAAATGTCAATGAAAAAGCTACATATGTAGCTACAAACTACAGTTTCTTTATATTATGTCATTACTTTTCTTGTTCAATAATTTAAAAAAAAAAGTATAATTTCAATTGCAATTTCGGTAGAGATTTTTTCTTCTAAAGTAATTCTCCCGTCCTAAGTACATTAATATAGGGTTATTTGTTGAAGGTGGGGATTGGAAGCAACTGCTTGAGGGCACAAAGAATATTGAATACGTGAGTCACATCTCAATATCGGAATGCTTGGTTTTCCTTGCTCCAAAAAAGAGTCATTTCAAATTCTCTAGCAAATTCTAAAATTCATGCAAATATTCACGGACGCCAGTTGACAATTGTTGTATTGTAAAACGTGAACTGTATAAAAAGTTAATTAAAAGTATTTTTTGTCATTGAAAATGGCAAAACAAGAGCAAAAAAACATTTTTCCTAGTAATTGTATTAAAGAAGATGGAATTTTTGCCTAGAAATAATAAAATTACCTACTGTTCTATAGATTCTTTGACATATTATTTTAAATGTAGAACATGCTAAAATTCTGTTTTACATCTCGAAACACAGACAAGGAACAAAAGATACAGGAATATTGCCTGCTATAAATCCTATTCACGAATCGTAAAGTCTGCAAAATCTTTTCAATGCTATAGCGATCCAACTCGACTTCTCTCCTTTTATCTGCTCTTAAAATTTTTATAATTTCTCCTTTACTGTATAACAGTACTTTCCGCATCACTTTTTATATCACTTCTTTCAATAAACATAACTCATAAGCTGTCAAATAAAATTCTTTATTAATGAGAAATAAAATTCAGGAAAATATGAATAATTCTTTATTTCATAATTTTTTTTTATTTGCAGATTTACAAATTATTGTTTGAAATACTTTATGTTTTACAAAGAAACATTCTTAAATCACAAATAAATTCTGAAAAATTAAACGATATTGTATTTTGATGAAAAGGAAGCATGTTTCATTTGTTTTTTTCCCACGAATTTTTGTTATATTTGTGGTTATTTAAGACAAATTGAGAAATTGTATTAAGTAGAGAACAGTAGTTAATTATTTGGATCATGACACATCTCAATTATACTCTTCTCTGGGTGAGCAGATGCTGAATTAGGCTAACTAACAAAGGATACATTTTCAGATATATAATGTAAGGATAATTAAACCTTTGAGCTGCGATCAAATTGTGCTCTTAGAGTCAATGAATGCGGGTTGGTTTTGCTAATGTGCTTGTGAAAGGTGAAACTGACACTCATCTTCTAACTAAATGATCATCTTATTAAAAGTTGAACCCATTTGAGCCAAACTCTCACGTAAATCTATTATTAATATATTATCTAATCTATTATCCAATTTAAAACTATGCTGTTTTTCTAATTTTTTAATACAAGGTTTTTTCTTTTTGAATTTTTTGCTTTTTTCTTTATCAGAACAAAGAAGTAATTAAAAATGTAATTACTCTTCAGTAACTCATATCCATTATAACAAAAAATTACGGAAGTTCATTGTGAAACATGAGTGGTTTAATTTAAAGAATGATTTTTATGAGTTAATAATAATTAATCATTACTGTTAAAAGATAAATTAACGTGTTAAAACGAATCAAAAAGATTGTGTATTTTAGTATTTAAAAGAATAATCAAGTCCGTTGTTCTTTAATAGGTCAAGTGATATTTTTAAGTTCCGAGAAGAAAATTTCGATTCTTTTGCAGTCTCTGCAGCTTGCGACCATAAAACGACCATCACTTTTCATGCTTTTGAAGAAAAGTCGAATCACTGGTTTTCTGTACGGTTTGCTAAAAATTACGACCACGATATCGAAAACCAAAGAATAATAGTATTGAATATTAGAATTGAAATATAGATCCAACAAAGTTATCCCAGCCATACAAAAATTGAATATAGAAATGTGTTTGCACATTGCACAAATTTCACGAAAAAATTTGTTCGAAAAAAATTGGAAACTTTATTCGCATGTCTTGGGTATAAAAGAAAAAAGGGGAATAATTCAAAGCTATTTTTAATAAAAATTATTTTGTTAAATATTGAAGAAATGGGGAGCAGGGTGGGCCGGCCCACCTAAAAGCGTCTCTGGTCCACCCTAAAAAAATGAGGATTTAAAATGTATTTGATGTAATAAGGATGTTTGTAAATATAGTAAATGCAAGTTATTTTTGCGCACAATAAAATCTTAGCAACTTTACTCAGTTAAAAAAAAAGATTAATTTACTTTTTTGCACTCTTTACATATATTTAAATTTCAAAATCTCATCTTCTGATGTCAATAGTAACCTCCAAAACAGTGGCGTAACTTTTGAGTTTTGAGAATTTGAGGGCCTCCACTTTTTTAGAAAATTTCAAATAAAATTTTAAGCGATCCTATAGTTGAAATTCAAGGCAACAATTTTAAATTGAAGAGAATAAAAGTACAAATTAAAGAAAATAATTGAGAAACGAAAAAATTAATTTTAAAATAACAAGAATTTTAATTAAAAACTGAAAAAATTCCTGAAACAATAATTAAGAATTAAATTTTGTAAGTTGAAATATACAAAAATCTTCTATTATATTAATACGATACCGAAAAAACTTCGTTCATCGTCGTACAGACTTCAAAGTTCACCTACTTTTTCCAATAGGTTACTTACAAAAATGTTCATTTCACCATGTTATTATAGTTTGTAACAATGCGCACTGGCACTATTCGTGTCAAACATGTTAAACTGAACATTTTTTTATGAACAACATATTGTTGCACATGCGCAGTAGTGCACCACAGCTGTGTAAACGTGCGCACTACTAAACAAACATTTCACATGCGCAGTTGTTTTGTATTGCTGTTACACATGCGCAATCATGCACAGTCATAGTCACACATGTGCTCTAATTAAATTCAAAAATTACGCATGCGCAGTGCTGTACTTCACCAGATAATTAAATTTTCACTACATATAGCATACTTTTTTTAATAAGTGCGCAGTAAATTCCGTCTTATTATTGCGCATGCGTAACACGGTAACATGATATCTGCACATGCGCAAAGGTACTTTTATTTAAAAAATTTGTTAAAATTGTTTTCTTTTCATTATTATTGTAATTAATGACCCATAATAGAAAAGAATATTCAAAATTCAATTTAAATATTGGAATTCAAGAAATTTAATAGAAAAATTTATATTATTGAACATAAAAAATAATAAAAACATTAAAAGTGTATTTAATTTTATTAATTTTAATCTTTTTTTCTTTAAAATGTTTATAAAATGTAACAAATTTTGATCGGAAAGTTTTCAATTTTTCATACTTTTAAAATCCATTTTCTAGGGGTACCGGGGGGGGGGGGTAATAAATATTTAACATACTGTCAGAAAATCTTCCATATAATTAGTGTTTAAAAAAGTTTTGTAAAAATTTACTTGTTTATTGAGAATAACTAGTTTGAAAGTTCTCCCAATATTCATAAAATTGTACGTGGTAATCTTCTATTATATTAATACGATACCGAAAAAACTTCGTTCATCGTCGTACAGACTTCAAAGTTCACCTACTTTTTCCAATAGGTTACTTACAAAAATGTTCATTTCACCATGTTATTATAGTTTGTAACAATGCGCACTGGCACTATTCGTGTCAAACATGTTAAACTGAACATTTTTTTATGAACAACATATTGTTGCACATGCGCAGTAGTGCACCACAGCTGTGTAAACGTGCGCACTACTAAACAAACATTTCACATGCGCAGTTGTTTTGTATTGCTGTTACACATGCGCAATCATGCACAGTCATAGTCACACATGTGCTCTAATTAAATTCAAAAATTACGCATGCGCAGTGCTGTACTTCACCAGATAATTAAATTTTCACTACATATAGCATACTTTTTTTAATAAGTGCGCAGTAAATTCCGTCTTATTATTGCGCATGCGTAACACAGACTTCAAAGTTCACCTACTTTTTCCAATAGGTTACTTACAAAAATGTTCATTTCACCATGTTATTATAGTTTGTAACAATGCGCACTGGCACTATTCGTGTCAAACATGTTAAACTGAACATTTTTTTATGAACAACATATTGTTGCACATGCGCAGTAGTGCACCACAGCTGTGTAAACGTGCGCACTACTAAACAAACATTTCACATGCGCAGTTGTTTTGTATTGCTGTTACACATGCGCAATCATGCACAGTCATAGTCACACATGTGCTCTAATTAAATTCAAAAATTACGCATGCGCAGTGCTGTACTTCACCAGATAATTAAATTTTCACTACATATAGCATACTTTTTTTAATAAGTGCGCAGTAAATTCCGTCTTATTATTGCGCATGCGTAACACGGTAACATGATATCTGCACATGCGCAAAGGTACTTTTATTTAAAAAATTTGTTAAAATTGTTTTCTTTTCATTATTATTGTAATTAATGACCCATAATAGAAAAGAATATTCAAAATTCAATTTAAATATTGGAATTCAAGAAATTTAATAGAAAAATTTATATTATTGAACATAAAAAATAATAAAAACATTAAAAGTGTATTTAATTTTATTAATTTTAATCTTTTTTTCTTTAAAATGTTTATAAAATGTAACAAATTTTGATCGGAAAGTTTTCAATTTTTCATACTTTTAAAAACCATTTTCTAGGGGTACCGGGGGGGGGGGGGGGGGTTATAAATATTTAACATACTGTCAGAAAATCTTCCATATAATTAGTGTTTAAAAAAGTTTTGTAAAAATTTACTTATTTATTGAGAATAACTAGTTTGAAAGTTCTCCCAATATTCATAAAATTGTACGTGGTAATCTTCTATTATATTAATACGATACCGAAAAAACTTCGTTCATCGTCGTACAGACTTCAAAGTTCACCTACTTTTTCCAATAGGTTACTTACAAAAATGTTCATTTCACCATGTTATTATAGTTTGTAACAATGCGCACTGGCACTATTCGTGTCAAACATGTTAAACTGAACATTTTTTTATGAACAACATATTGTTGCACATGCGCAGTAGTGCACCACAGCTGTGTAAACGTGCGCACTACTAAACAAACATTTCACATGCGCAGTTGTTTTGTATTGCTGTTACACATGCGCAATCATGCACAGTCATAGTCACACATGTGCTCTAATTAAATTCAAAAATTACGCATGCGCAGTGCTGTACTTCACCAGATAATTAAATTTTCACTACATATAGCATACTTTTTTTAATAAGTGCGCAGTAAATTCCGTCTTATTATTGCGCATGCGTAACACGGTAACATGATATCTGCACATGCGCAAAGGTACTTTTATTTAAAAAATTTGTTAAAATTGTTTTCTTTTCATTATTATTGTAATTAATGACCCATAATAGAAAAGAATATTCAAAATTCAATTTAAATATTGGAATTCAAGAAATTTAATAGAAAAATTTATATTATTGAACATAAAAAATAATAAAAACATTAAAAGTGTATTTAATTTTATTAATTTTAATCTTTTTTTCTTTAAAATGTTTATAAAATGTAACAAATTTTGATCGGAAAGTTTTCAATTTTTCATACTTTTAAAAACCATTTTCTAGGGGTACCGGGGGGGGGGGTAATAAATATTTAACATACTGTCAGAAAATCTTCCATATAATTAGTGTTTAAAAAAGTTTTGTAAAAATTTACTTATTTATTGAGAATAACTAGTTTGAAAGTTCTCCCAATATTCATAAAATTGTACGTGGTAATCTTCTATTATATTAATACGATACCGAAAAAACTTCGTTCATCGTCGTACAGACTTCAAAGTTCACCTACTTTTTCCAATAGGTTACTTACAAAAATGTTCATTTCACCATGTTATTATAGTTTGTAACAATGCGCACTGGCACTATTCGTGTCAAACATGTTAAACTGAACATTTTTTTATGAACAACATATTGTTGCACATGCGCAGTAGTGCACCACAGCTGTGTAAACGTGCGCACTACTAAACAAACATTTCACATGCGCAGTTGTTTTGTATTGCTGTTACACATGCGCAATCATGCACAGTCATAGTCACACATGTGCTCTAATTAAATTCAAAAATTACGCATGCGCAGTGCTGTACTTCACCAGATAATTAAATTTTCACTACATATAGCATACTTTTTTTAATAAGTGCGCAGTAAATTCCGTCTTATTATTGCGCATGCGTAACACGGTAACATGATATCTGCACATGCGCAAAGGTACTTTTATTTAAAAAATTTGTTAAAATTGTTTTCTTTTCATTATTATTGTAATTAATGACCCATAATAGAAAAGAATATTCAAAATTCAATTTAAATATTGGAATTCAAGAAATTTAATAGAAAAATTTATATTATTGAACATAAAAAATAATAAAAACATTAAAAGTGTATTTAATTTTATTAATTTTAATCTTTTTTTCTTTAAAATGTTTATAAAATGTAACAAATTTTGATCGGAAAGTTTTCAATTTTTCATACTTTTAAAAACCATTTTCTAGGGGTACCGGGGGGGGGGGGTAATAAATATTTAACATACTGTCAGAAAATCTTCCATATAATTAGTGTTTAAAAAAGTTTTGTAAAAATTTACTTATTTATTGAGAATAACTAGTTTGAAAGTTCTCCCAATATTCATAAAATTGTACGTGGTAATCTTCTATTATATTAATACGATACCGAAAAAACTTCGTTCATCGTCGTACAGACTTCAAAGTTCACCTACTTTTTCCAATAGGTTACTTACAAAAATGTTCATTTCACCATGTTATTATAGTTTGTAACAATGCGCACTGGCACTATTCGTGTCAAACATGTTAAACTGAACATTTTTTTATGAACAACATATTGTTGCACATGCGCAGTAGTGCACCACAGCTGTGTAAACGTGCGCACTACTAAACAAACATTTCACATGCGCAGTTGTTTTGTATTGCTGTTACACATGCGCAATCATGCACAGTCATAGTCACACATGTGCTCTAATTAAATTCAAAAATTACGCATGCGCAGTGCTGTACTTCACCAGATAATTAAATTTTCACTACATATAGCATACTTTTTTTAATAAGTGCGCAGTAAATTCCGTCTTATTATTGCGCATGCGTAACACGGTAACATGATATCTGCACATGCGCAAAGGTACTTTTATTTAAAAAATTTGTTAAAATTGTTTTCTTTTCATTATTATTGTAATTAATGACCCATAATAGAAAAGAATATTCAAAATTCAATTTAAATATTGGAATTCAAGAAATTTAATAGAAAAATTTATATTATTGAACATAAAAAATAATAAAAACATTAAAAGTGTATTTAATTTTATTAATTTTAATCTTTTTTTCTTTAAAATGTTTATAAAATGTAACAAATTTTGATCGGAAAGTTTTCAATTTTTCATACTTTTAAAAACCATTTTCTAGGGGTACCGGGGGGGGGGGGGTTATAAATATTTAACATACTGTCAGAAAATCTTCCATATAATTAGTGTTTAAAAAAGTTTTGTAAAAATTTACTTATTTATTGAGAATAACTAGTTTGAAAGTTCTCCCAATATTCATAAAATTGTACGTGGTAATCTTCTATTATATTAATACGATACCGAAAAAACTTCGTTCATCGTCGTACAGACTTCAAAGTTCACCTACTTTTTCCAATAGGTTACTTACAAAAATGTTCATTTCACCATGTTATTATAGTTTGTAACAATGCGCACTGGCACTATTCGTGTCAAACATGTTAAACTGAACATTTTTTTATGAACAACATATTGTTGCACATGCGCAGTAGTGCACCACAGCTGTGTAAACGTGCGCACTACTAAACAAACATTTCACATGCGCAGTTGTTTTGTATTGCTGTTACACACGCGCAATCATGCACAGTCATAGTCACACATGTGCTCTAATTAAATTCAAAAATTACGCATGCGCAGTGCTGTACTTCACCAGATAATTAAATTTTCACTACATATAGCATACTTTTTTTAATAAGTGCGCAGTAAATTCCGTCTTATTATTGCGCATGCGTAACACGGTAACATGATATCTGCACATGCGCAAAGGTACTTTTATTTAAAAAATTTGTTAAAATTGTTTTCTTTTCATTATTATTGTAATTAATGACCCATAATAGAAAAGAATATTCAAAATTCAATTTAAATATTGGAATTCAAGAAATTTAATAGAAAAATTTATATTATTGAACATAAAAAATAATAAAAACATTAAAAGTGTATTTAATTTTATTAATTTTAATCTTTTTTTCTTTAAAATGTTTATAAAATGTAACAAATTTTGATCTGAAAGTTTTCAATTTTTCATACTTTTAAAAACCATTTTCTAGGGGTACCGGGGGGGGGGGGGGGGTTATAAATATTTAACATACTGTCAGAAAATCTTCCATATAATTAGTGTTTAAAAAAGTTTTGTAAAAATTTACTTATTTATTGAGAATAACTAGTTTGAAAGTTCTCCCAATATTCATAAAATTGTACGTGGTAATCTTCTATTATATTAATACGATACCGAAAAAACTTCGTTCATCGTCGTACAGACTTCAAAGTTCACCTACTTTTTCCAATAGGTTACTTACAAAAATGTTCATTTCACCATGTTATTATAGTTTGTAACAATGCGCACTGGCACTATTCGTGTCAAACATGTTAAACTGAACATTTTTTTATGAACAACATATTGTTGCACATGCGCAGTAGTGCACCACAGCTGTGTAAACGTGCGCACTACTAAACAAACATTTCACATGCGCAGTTGTTTTGTATTGCTGTTACACATGCGCAATCATGCACAGTCATAGTCACACATGTGCTCTAATTAAATTCAAAAATTACGCATGCGCAGTGCTGTACTTCACCAGATAATTAAATTTTCACTACATATAGCATACTTTTTTTAATAAGTGCGCAGTAAATTCCGTCTTATTATTGCGCATGCGTAACACGGTAACATGATATCTGCACATGCGCAAAGGTACTTTTATTTAAAAAATTTGTTAAAATTGTTTTCTTTTCATTATTATTGTAATTAATGACCCATAATAGAAAAGAATATTCAAAATTCAATTTAAATATTGGAATTCAAGAAATTTAATAGAAAAATTTATATTATTGAACATAAAAAATAATAAAAACATTAAAAGTGTATTTAATTTTATTAATTTTAATCTTTTTTTCTTTAAAATGTTTATAAAATGTAACAAATTTTGATCTGAAAGTTTTCAATTTTTCATACTTTTAAAAACCATTTTCTAGGGGTACCGGGGGGGGGGGGGGGTTATAAATATTTAACATACTGTCAGAAAATCTTCCATATAATTAGTGTTTAAAAAAGTTTTGTAAAAATTTACTTATTTATTGAGAATAACTAGTTTGAAAGTTCTCCCAATATTCATAAAATTGTACGTGGTAATCTTCTATTATATTAATACGATACCGAAAAAACTTCGTTCATCGTCGTACAGACTTCAAAGTTCACCTACTTTTTCCAATAGGTTACTTACAAAAATGTTCATTTCACCATGTTATTATAGTTTGTAACAATGCGCACTGGCACTATTCGTGTCAAACATGTTAAACTGAACATTTTTTTATGAACAACATATTGTTGCACATGCGCAGTAGTGCACCACAGCTGTGTAAACGTGCGCACTACTAAACAAACATTTCACATGCGCAGTTGTTTTGTATTGCTGTTACACATGCGCAATCATGCACAGTCATAGTCACACATGTGCTCTAATTAAATTCAAAAATTACGCATGCGCAGTGCTGTACTTCACCAGATAATTAAATTTTCACTACATATAGCATACTTTTTTTAATAAGTGCGCAGTAAATTCCGTCTTATTATTGCGCATGCGTAACACGGTAACATGATATCTGCACATGCGCAAAGGTACTTTTATTTAAAAAATTTGTTAAAATTGTTTTCTTTTCATTATTATTGTAATTAATGACCCATAATAGAAAAGAATATTCAAAATTCAATTTAAATATTGGAATTCAAGAAATTTAATAGAAAAATTTATATTATTGAACATAAAAAATAATAAAAACATTAAAAGTGTATTTAATTTTATTAATTTTAATCTTTTTTTCTTTAAAATGTTTATAAAATGTAACAAATTTTGATCTGAAAGTTTTCAATTTTTCATACTTTTAAAAACCATTTTCTAGGGGTACCGGGGGGGGGGGGGTTATAAATATTTAACATACTGTCAGAAAATCTTCCATATAATTAGTGTTTAAAAAAGTTTTGTAAAAATTTACTTATTTATTGAGAATAACTAGTTTGAAAGTTCTCCCAATATTCATAAAATTGTACGTGGTAATCTTCTATTATATTAATACGATACCGAAAAAACTTCGTTCATCGTCGTACAGACTTCAAAGTTCACCTACTTTTTCCAATAGGTTACTTACAAAAATGTTCATTTCACCATGTTATTATAGTTTGTAACAATGCGCACTGGCACTATTCGTGTCAAACATGTTAAACTGAACATTTTTTTATGAACAACATATTGTTGCACATGCGCAGTAGTGCACCACAGCTGTGTAAACGTGCGCACTACTAAACAAACATTTCACATGCGCAGTTGTTTTGTATTGCTGTTACACATGCGCAATCATGCACAGTCATAGTCACACATGTGCTCTAATTAAATTCAAAAATTACGCATGCGCAGTGCTGTACTTCACCAGATAATTAAATTTTCACTACATATAGCATACTTTTTTTAATAAGTGCGCAGTAAATTCCGTCTTATTATTGCGCATGCGTAACACGGTAACATGATAACTGCACATGCGCAAAGGTGCTTTTTTTTTTTTTTTTTTTTTTTTTTTTTTTTTAATTCCAACGAAAATTAAAATTTCGTTTTTCTCCACTTGTAAAATGTTGTGCGTACAATTTAGTCTCTAAAATTATATGTTTTAAACATTGCATTAAACTTTTTTGCTAACATGTTTTTTAATGTCAATTCATGTGGAAATTGCTAAACAATCATTATTTGTTACGATTTTTACCACTGCGCATACCTAACGTTTGTAGAAAGCTACTGCGCATGTGTAATGTTTGTAAAAAACTACTGCGCATGTGTTAAATCGACAAAAACCTACGCGCAATTTTTTCATTTGTTTTTTAAGAATAATTTTTTATTTTGTATCCTACTTTAAGTATATTTTTCTTACATTTTGAAATAATTAGTTTTTCGAAATAATTTAAATGACAATGTGTCGATTTAGACTATTTTTGGATAAATGAAAATTTTAACGATCACAAAGCTTTTTCTATGTGGAAACAAACATTATTCCAATATAGAAACATAACGGAAATAAACTCAGATTCGAAAATTTAATTTAAAAAAAAATGTAGATCCATTAAGATTTTTTATATTTTTTCTGTGATCATTTACAAAAATAGTTTAGATTATCAAGCTTCAAATTTTGCAATAATAATATAATAGAACTCATACTCAATTAGTACCTATAATCGATCAGTGATAATTCAATTAGACAACATTAATTAATAGCTTCATAATATTGATGTAAATAATACATTACATATTACAAGATTTATTTTTTCCAATATAATAATAATAAAACATAACAATAAAAATTATTGAAATATAAAAAATTTGTAAAAAAAATATTAAACATTCAATTAACAATAAGTTTACTAATATTTTATGAAATGTCCACATCAATAAACAATTAAATTAATATTAATGACCGAGCGAGCGTCAGCGAGCGAGGTTCATTACGCTAGTAATAATTAACAGATGAAAAATAGACGAAATTAAAAAAAAATTAGTTTAAAAATAAGAAAAATGATTGAACTTGAAGACAATACTTTAAATTTAAAAAAGGAACCAAAATTGCGGAAAAAATTATAGACAAGATTAAAAATCAAAGATTATATTTGAAATTTGAAAAGAATAATTAAAATTTGAAGAAAACAATTTCATTATGACTAAACTAACTAAAAATTAAAGAAAATACATCTAAAAAGAAGGTAATTAAGTAACGACAAAAAAATTAAATTAAAAAAAAATTCAAAAGAAAAGAAAAAATAAAGTATTGAAAAAATTAATTTGAAAATAACAAATAAAATACAAAATTATTGATTACAAGTTACATTTAAGTAAATAAGTAAAAATGAAAGAAAATCATAAACAAACTATTTTTGAATTTAAAAATTAGGAAAATAATAAAAATGGAAAGAATAATTTTTTAAAGAAATATCATACAAATTGAAGTTATTAACTAAAAAGTGACAAAATTAAGAAAATCAAAAGAAAATAATTGAAAATTAAAGAAAAATATCTTAAAATACATTAAGAATGTAATTGAAATTTTACAATCACCTAGAAAACAATTTAAATTGTTCAAACAATACTCTTAAATCGCTGAAAATAACAAGTTTTAAATTTGAAAAATTAAAAAATAATCTGAAATAGAATAAAAAAATATTTGAATATTTAAGACAATACGTGAAAATTGAAGGCAGAAACTGAATGTTTAAGAAATTCGTTAAAAAACATCAAACATAATTGAAAATTGTACGTTTCAATTTAAAATTGAAGAAAATAATTAAAAAAGGGAAACATTAATTTTGAAATGACAAGAAAAGTTTAAATTCAGGAAATTCATTTGAAAACAAAAAAATAATTGAAATTAAAGACAATTATGTAAAGTTGAAGAATTGCGTTTGACAAAAAATATTAAAAATAATTCAAAATTATAGGCTACAAGTAGAAAAATGAAGGAAAAACCTAGAAGGTTTAATTGAAACTAAAGGTAATTTTCTTAAATTAAACAAAGTAAATGAAAATCGACGAAAGAAAATAAAAAACATCACAATTAATTTAAAAATTAGGAAAAAATTTTAATTGAAGATAAACATTTATAAAATGTAAAAAATAATTAAGAATTAAAGGTATTCAATAAAAATGCTGAAAATAATTGAAAGAAGAAGAATAATCGAAAATTAAAAAGTAACATTGAAACATTAAAATAATAATTCCATTTGAAGACAGTAATTTAGAATTGTAAAAGAAATTTTTATTTAAAGAAATTCGGGTATAAAATAATTAATATAATTAAATAATATAAGTTACGAGTTTAATTTGTATAAAATAATTGAAGAAACTCATTTAAAATTAGACAAAGTAATTGGAATTGTAGACAAAACAGATTTAAAGTAAAGAAAAATATGAGAAATAAAGAAAATAATTGAAAAACGAAGAAATTGCATTTAAACATACTTTTAAGAAATTGAAATTTGAAAAAAGTGCTAAAAAGTTACAAGAACAATTGAATTTAAAGGATTAAAATTATAAATTGATGATATTCCTGAAAAAATAATTGAAATTCAAGACAATAGTTTTTTAAAGAAGGAGCAAAAATTCCTGAAGTAATTTGAGGCAAGAATAAAAATAAAAAATTGTAGTTCAAATTTAAAGAAAAAAATCGAAATTTCAAGAAAATAATTTGACTATGATTAAAAACACTGAAAATTGAAGAAAATAATTTTAAAAAGAAGGTGATTAAGTAATAACAAAAAAAATGAAATTGAAAACAAAATGGAAGAAAAAAATTGAAAATTTATTGAGGAAATTTACTAGAAAATGACAATTATAATTCAAGGTTGTTGATTGCAACTTAAATTTGAGAAAATCTTTAAAAAATTTAGTATTGAATTAAAGATTGGGGAAAATAATTAAAATGTCAATAATATTTCACAATTGAAGAAACCAATTGAATCAATTCGTTGAAAATGTCAAAAATAATTGAAAATCGAAAAAGGAAAGTGAAAGTTGAAGAAATTCGTTAGAAAATGATAAAAAGTAATTGAAAATAATATAGTTTCCATGTTAAAATTGATACAAAAATTCAATGAAGTAGAAAAACATTGTCATAAGTTTGAAAGAAATTTTATGTCCAAAATCGCAAAATCGTAAATTCTTAAAAATGAGAGAAATTTTGTGAAAAATTGAATAGCGCGACCTTTAAAATATTAACCCTACAAAAATGTTCTAGTTACGCTTATGCATATTTCCCACCTAAATTCTAATTTTTCCCCTAAAAAAGTAGACTCTGGTAAGTTTAAAATTTAAATGACTAGACAATGCAAATAATAGAACTTAATTTATACAATAGTGAATTCAGATAAAAAACTACTTCTTTGCTGTTTTATTTTAGAAATTACAGATCGTTATATTGAACGGGCAATACCCTCGACTGTAGTTGACTGTCAATTAATTTAATTACAAAATCAATTGGTTCAACAGATGCAACCATGAAAAATAATTACAATCGCCGACTGGTAGAATATGTCTACTTCCTGTTCATCCACACATTGTTAAAATTGCATTAGTTTTCATTGAACATTTTTAAACTGTTATTAAACTTGACATTTTTTTTTGAAAAAAAAACGTAGGTGTATATTATCTTTCTTAATATACATATACCACTGTTGTCGAAAACAAAACAATTAGGTATATACTGTAGAATTTAATCACACATTTTACAAATACTACACATGAAATATTCAATAATTACAGTTATAAATGTTATAATGATTAAGTGAATCTGTAACATTAATAAGAAATGTTAAAATTTATTGAATTAAGGTTGATGAATAATTTTCTAAAAGGTATCAAAGGGCAGGAAGAACTGCTGTTATATAAAAGCGATTTTCTTTTCCTTTGAACTGGGCAGATTTTCTTCTCTTTTAAATTCTTACTTATTCAAGAAGGATAAGTCAAAGTGGATAATGCCCTCCAGTGGATCGGTGTACTTTTTGCACGGTCTAATTACACGTTGATAATTAACGAACTTCCTTTGTAAAGCGTCGCTAGTAAATCGCTTGGAAATTTCTTCTTCTCATTGGCGATGACGATCTCATGCTCGGCAGCTGTGTTTTGTGCACTTGTGTCGATTATGAATTATTACTTTGGCAAATAATTCGCAAAAACAATACACTGTTAGCTTCATTACTCAATTAACTGATCCTTTATGTAACAGTACATTATTTACTGTAATTTGCAGAACTAAAGTTATATATTAATAAACACTTTCAAAGCTATATTTATAAAAAAAAAAGTAATAATTGGTAATTTTTTTCTTCTGTTACAGTTTCTCCAGCTCTTAGAATCTAATCAAATTGCCCTAAGTATTTTAAACTTTCGACACGTGACTGTATTTGCATCGACTAATCATGCCTTCCAGACGTACAATGGGAGTACTGAAGCTTCGGTGATTCCCTATCACATGAGTGAGTACAAAAAATTATAATAGTTGATAAATTTAATTTTATATTTCATTTAGATTAAGATAAAGGTAAAATCTTAATTTCTAAGGTGCGCTATAACGGAAAGCAAAATTAAATTCGTAATAATTTTTCAAGACCAAGTAGATTTAACATCTACTCTATTTAGAATGAAGAGCATATCATAAACCGCACTATATCCTGATTAAATATAACTAGGATTTGTATTTTGGTAAAATTGCATCTACACAAATCATGATATCTGTAATTATTTCTGCGGTATATATGCACCTGTACCCGATTGAGTGTTAGCTCTATGTCCCATATCATAATCTCAAATGGACATAACCCATTTAATGTCATGACGTTAATACTATACATAACAGATCGAGTTTCACAAATCATGTATTATATCATTGGCGAAATCGAGCGGTTGGTGAAATATTAACTTCGAGTCTATAATTTAAAAAAAAATCCACAGATTAGAATTATTAAAAAGTAACTACCAATGCAGTATGCATACAAGCAGTATTTAAAGGTTCGGTAATCATCAATTTAACAAATCTGAGTTTATCACAAAAACCGTGATATTTGATTGAAATATTAAAAAGAAATTTAGGTACCGAAGAGGTTCATTTTTTAATGAAATTTTGATGAATCGACAAGTCTTGAAAAATGATAAATGATTATTTAACTAAAATGATAAATTAAGGGAACCTATTGCATCTTGAAAGTCTTATCAGTTGCTAAATTTCAATTAGAAATTCGATAGTCATCATGTCACTTGAAAATCAATTTCTCTATGTTTCCCCTTCTCTCTTCAGAGTATCTCAAACCCTGGAATTTAATCGCACATGGTTTACACCCTCTGCCATTTCCAATCCGCACTAACCCTGCGGCAACCACCTAGAAGTAACCCTGCTGTTCTCCTAATTATTAGATATCGATCAAAGCCTGATCCAGAATTCCTGATTGTTCCAATCAAAATTCTCAGATCTCATTCAAGCTACCAGTAATTATAATCTTTACATTCGTTACTTCTGTTATACCTTTAAAGAAGATTTATCAAGTTTCTGGTATTTTTAAGACATTGAAGGTCAATTATATTAATTTGAAGGTATATAAATGGAAATTTTGTTTTTCAACTTTGGCGAAAATAGACATTTGGCTCGCCAGGATTTTATCTCCTTTGTTGAACTATCTGTGAATAAATACAATTTATTTGTAAATTTACTTATGAATAAATAGATGTAATTTCAAGGTAATGGAGAAAGACCTAACAAACTTGTAGGTATTTAATGAATGAAATAATTAAACTCTGTTTACTCGTACACGATTCTGAAGATACAGTATCAAGTTTAAAAATAACAAAACGAAATGAAGAAACGAAAATTATGTTGCGAGTTCAGAGATATTGAAAATGGGTTAAAAAAGCTATACTATACTAATCATAGGCGTAACTAGAAACATTTTTGTAGGGTGGGCCGGGTCCAGAACTTTAGTCTAAAAGTATATATATATTTTGGTGCTCCATTAATTTTTTAAATCATTTTTGAAGGTCGCACTGTTCAATTTTTCACAAAATTTCTCTCATTTTTAAGAATTCACGATTTTGCGATTTAGGACATAAAATTTCTTTCAAATTCGAGTAATGTTTTTCTACTATATTGAATTCTTTCCATCAATTTTAACATGGAAACTATAATTTTCAATTATAATTTTGAAATATTATTCCCATTGTAATTATTTTTCCCAATGTTTAATTCAAAACAAAATTTGTTAAAGATTTTCTCAAATTTAATTTGCAATCAACAATCTTGAATTATCGATAATATCGATAATATTGAAATCGATAATATCTTTTCAATAATCTTGAATTATATTTGTCATTTTTAGTAAATTTCCTCAATTATTTCACTTTTTTTCTTCCATTTTGTTTTTAATTTCATTTTTTTTTGTTATTACTTAATTACCATCTTTTTAAAATTATTTTCTTCAATTTTCATTTATTTTAATCATAGTCAAATTGTTTTCTTGAAATTTCAATTCCTTTCTTTAAATTTCAGTTACAATTTTTGATTTTTATTCGTGCCTCAAATTACGTCAGGAATTTTGGCTTCTTTAAAAAACTATTGTCTTCAATTTTGATTATGTTTCTCATTTTGGCATATTTTATCTTATAGTCTTTAATTTTCAATTATTTTTTCAGGAATATCATTAATTTATAATTGTAATCCTTTAAATTCAATTGTTCTTGTAACTTTAAAGCATTTTTTCTAAATTCAATTTTTTAAAAATATGTTTTAATGAATTTCTTCGTTTTTTAATTATTTTCTTTTTTTCGCATATTTTTCTTTACTTTAAATCTGTTTTGTCTACAATTCCAACTACTTTTTCTATTATTGAATGAGTTTCTTCAATTATTTTCTACCAATTTAACTCAAAACTTATATTTTTTAATTTTATTGATCATTTTATACTGAATTTCTACAAACAAAGATTTTTTATAATAAATAATACAAATAAAGAATTTTTACAAATCTAAATTATTGTCTTGAATTGAATTTTTTTTTCAATGTTACTTTTCAATTTTCGATTATTCTTCTTCTTTCAATTATTTTCGGCATTTTTACTGAATGCCTTCAATTTTTTATTATTTTTCACATTTTATAAATTTTTGTATTCCATTTAAAATTTTTTCCTAATTTTTTAATTAATTGTGATGTTTTTTATTTTCTTTCATCGATTTTCATTTACTTTGTTTAATTTAAGAAAATTACCTTTAGTTTCAATTACACTTTTAATTTTTAAACTAATTTTCTTCAATTTTCGGTGATTTTCTTCTGCTTTTAATTATTTAGTTTTTGAATTTTTAATTAAAATTTAAATTTTGCAATTATGTTTGTTAATAATGAATTATAGTCTGTGATTCTTATTATTTTTCCCATTTTTAAATAATGTCCTTTAATTCTAGGTTTTTCAATCAATTTTCTAATTGTAGCCTATAATTTTGAATTATTTTTTATATTTTTTGTCAAACAAAATTCTTCAATTTCAATTATTTTTTTAAATTCTTGAATTTAAATTTTTCTTTTCATTTCAAAATGAATGTTTTCGTTTTTCAATTATTCTCTTAAATTTTCACTTTTTCTTTCTTCAGTTATAAACTGTTGCAATCAATTTCAATTACTTTTGTCATTTTTAGTATATTTCTTCTTCTTTCAATTATTTTGTTCAATGTTAAACTGAAACGTACAATTTTCAATTATGTTTGATATTTTTTAACGAATTTCTTAAACTTTCAGTTTCTGTCTTCAATTTTCACGCATTGTCCTTAATATTCAAATTTTTTTTTTATTCAATTTCAAATTATTTTTAATTTTTCAAATTTAAAACATGTTATTTTCAGCGATTTAAAAGTATTGTTTGAACAATTTAAATTGTTTTCTAGGTGATTCGAAAATTTCAATTACATTCTTAATGTATTTTAAAATATTTTTCTTTAATTTTCTATTATTTTCTTTTTAAGATTTTCTTAAGTTTGTCGCTTTTTAGTTAATGACTCAATTTGTATATTTCTTCAAATTTAAATTATTATTTCCATTTTAATTATTTTTCTCATTTTTAAATTCAAAAATAGTTTGTTTTAAAGATTTTCTTTCATTTTTTGTTATTTTCTTAAATTTAACTTATAATCAATAATTTTTTATTTTATTTGTTATTTTCAAATGAATTTTTTCAATACTTTATCCAATTTTTGATTTTTAATCTTGTCTTTAATTTCTTCCGGTATTTTTGTTCCTTTTTTTAAATTTAAAATACTGTCTTCAAGTTCTATCATTTTTCTTATTTTTAATTTAATTTTTCCAAATTTCGGCTATTTCTCATCTGTTAATTATTATTTTCGTATATTTTAACTTATAAACTTTAATTTTAGATTATTGTTTAAGGAATTTCTTCAATTTTTAATTTAAATTTTTATGTTATTTTAAAATTAAGCTTTTTAATTTCTCAATTATTTTTATTTTCTTTAATTTGAAATTGTTGTCTTGAACTTCAACTACAGGATGGTTTAAAATTTTATTTGAAATTTTCTAAAAAAGGGGAGGCCCTCAAATCCAAGTTACGCCATTGTGTTAAAGGTTACTATTGACATCAGAAGATAAGATTTCGAAATTTAAATATATATATAAAAAGTGCCAAAAAGTCGCAATTAATCTTTTTTTTTTAACTGAGTAAAGTTGCTAAGATTTTATTGTGCGCAAAAATAACTTGCATTTAATATATTTACAAATATCTTTATTATCTCAAATACATTTTAAATCCTCATTTTTTCTAGGGTGGGCCAGAGAGGTTTTTAGGTGGGCCGGCCAACCCTGGTCCCCATATAGTTACGCCTATGCTACTAATGAAAAACTATACTACTAATACTAACTACCAATTTTAACTCTAAATAAGTATTCAGTCTTTTTTTCTAATCTTGAAAGAACAGATGAAGAGGAATAATCAGGACTATATACCTTTAACTGAAAAGCCAGAAAACTTGTCCCACCAAGATTTATTCTAATGTTACATTACTATTTTGTTAAAACGATCTGAAACAAAGTTTCAAACATTCCTCCGGGAAATCCTTGAAACATTGAACGGCAAATTGCGTATTTCGTAGGAACGACATATAACAGTAAAACTTTGCTAAAGTTTTTTCTTTATACTTTTCTGGAAATAGAAGAGTAATAAAACAAGAAAAGCACTGTCCTTATATTCAGCGGCAATTGCAGTTACGGTAACTGCAGGTGTATCAGCGATCTTATTCCCGTTTATAGTTTCGGCTACGGGCCACATCAGTGATTCCAGTTTATTACAATATGAACATTTTGTCTGCCTTTTCGCTCTGCTTTCGACAAAAGAGGGAGAGAATCGGATAATGTTCTGCCAGAAACGGATTCCACAAAAGGAAGGTAATCTGAGGAATTCAACGAGTTTCCGAATCCGAGAATGTCTAACATTATACTATGTATGCAGTTTGCACCTGCGCATTCCATAATCGCAAAAGGAAACAAAATTTCAACTAGGCTGCAAGCAGTTCAAAGCTGTTGAATTATTGACGAACTTTCGATTAATTCAAGAATTACCTAAGGCTAAAGTTAGATCTTGTCGTACATGCTCACATCACTTACTTATCTGACGGTTAAACTAATCGACCGAAGTTCTTAGTCTGAAATCGACTTCTAAGATTAAATTGATGTTGAAGAGTCCCTTCAGGAACATACTTTTCAAATTACACCCTCTACTTTCATCTAATTTAAAGATTTCGAAAACTTAATATCACATTATCAGAAGAACTTGGCCAAAGTGAAGTGAGATTTAACTCAAGGTGAGATTTCATCTGATTCTAGATTTTTTAATCCAATAGATTTACAAGTTTTTGTAATTTTCTATAACTGGATGCATTACACGCTTCGTGAGACTTGCTAAGTGGAATTTTACAACTTTTACAACTTTTTGTGAATAGAGTGTGAAGTAGTTATTTTTTCTTTTCACAAAATACTTAATGCGTATAAATTCGGTAATAATAATTAAAATTGAAATATAATAAACCAAATTGATCTAGAGAATTTCTTGAACTACATAATAATACAAAGATTTTAAAAAAAAACCGTTTTTCCATGAAGTTGGAATGTACCCAATCTCATGGCAAAATTCGTTTGTTTTTAATGTTCCTATTCCAAATTTATTAAAATGATTTTGAGTGTGAATTTTTATTTCCAAATCTCATTAGAAGTTCACTATGTTCTTTAAGTAGTAAAAAATATATAATCTACGCTGCAAAAACTGCTGTCTTCTAAAAGTGTCTTATTTTAAGACATTTTGGTGTCTAAGACGCAATTAATGGCTTAAAATGAGACATTTTTTGCGTCTTAGATACAAAAAAAAACATCAAAATGTCTTAAAATAAGACACTTAGAAGACAGCAGCTTTTACAGTGTAAATTTATTTTAATACAATTTTATTTGTGAAAAATAATTAAAAACGTTACAACATATTATATTTAAAAGAAACAAGACTACTTGAAAAAGGATAAAAATAATTGGAAATTACAGTTAATTATGGAAATTTAAGAACAAAGTTGAGAAAATTACTAACTTTAATTGATATAAAAGAAAGTGATTGAAGCTCTAAGAACAATATTTAAATACTTGAAAACTACAATTTAAATATAAAAACAATAAATACAAACTTAATAAAAATTGATGGAGCATGAAACAAGTTTTTTAATATTGAAAATTATTTGGAAAAAGATTATAGAAAACTATGAAAGTAGTAAAGCTGATAATTAAATTAACAAATTTGATGATTTTTGATCTAGTTTGACCCCCCCCCCTCCCCCCTGTAAGCGTTACGTATTTTTGAACGGGCCCTAATTCGATATGAAGAAATTAATTGTAATTTGAAGAAAACAAATTTTGAGAAACAAAAATCATAATTTTTAAAAATAATTGAAAAATCTCGAATGAAATTGAAAGTTAATTAATAAATAATTAAACTAAATTGATATTGAAGGAAATAATAGAAACTGAAAAACTTTTATTTAAAAATATTAAAGAAAATAATTAAAACTTGCGGAATTAATCAACAAATATTTAAAATAATATAAAAATTGTGCAAATGAAAAAAAGTAATTACAATTTGACAAAGTAATTAAAATTTGAGAAAAACAATTGAAGAATAATTAAAACATTAAAAAAAGGATGCAAAATGATAATAATAATAATTGAAAATTGAAGAAAATTATTAAAATTTGAGAAAAATATTTTTAAATCTAGGCAATTTGTTGAAGAATAATGAAAGTAATAAAGAATTCGAGAAAATATTTGCAAAGTAATAAAAATAATTAAAAATCGAAGAAAATAATTTTATTTTGTTAAAAGTAATTGAAAAAATTACAACATATATTTGTAATAAAAGAAAATAATTGCAGAATGATGAAAATAATTGTAAATTGAAGAATTAACTAGAATTTAAGATAAATAATAAAAAAAAATAGAAAATTAATCAAAAAATAAATTTATTTAAGAAATAACTAATTGAAATAATTGTAAATTGAATAAAATAATAAAAATTTGTAAAAAATAATAGAAAGAATTTCTGAATATATTTGAGATGAACAAGAAAATTACAATTACAATTATATATTATAATTATTTTAACTTCTTCGAACTAATTTCAATTATTTGCTACAATATTTTCATCTATTCTTAACATTTTGTTTAAAAATTTTCTTTAATTTCTAATGATTTTCATTATTTTCCCGAAATTTAAAATTTTCGCAAGTTTTAATTATTTTCTTTAATTTTTCCGAATAAAACTTTTGAATAGTTATTTCCTTCAATATCAAATTAGTTTAGTTATTTATTAATTAATTTTCAGTTTCTTTCGTCATTTTTCAATTATTTTTGCAAAATATGATTTTTTTAAAATTTTAATCTTTTTCTTCGAATTGTAAATTCATTTATCCACATTCTTATTAAGAAATTTGTTTTTTGTTTATAATTTTGCCATATGGAATTTTATAGGGAGTCTTTTTTGCTCAATGGAATTTGCAGACGTACCATACACAAGTCGTAGCCCCTGATTCTAAGGATGAGTGTTTTGAGATATTAAAATTAAAGGTTTAAAATTTTTTAACGTAAATTATAATTTATTGGCTCACTGAGAAAAATGAGTTAGCTACTAATATGGATAGCTAATTTTTAGCGGTGGTAGCTAATATTTAGGTGTTTTAGCAAATAAAATTAGTTGTGAAAGCTTATTATTAGTTGAGTTAGCTAAAAATTAGCTATTCATATAATAGCAATTAAGATTATAACTAAGGTAGCTAAGACTTAGCTATGGCTGCTAATTTTTTTCTCCGTGCTGATTCTACAAAAAAATCAAAATTGATGTCCTTAATGATTTCTGTAAATCAGGATCGTCAATTATGAAAAGTTATTTTTTTCATAATATACTAGGTACTGTACTAGATGTACGAATTTATGAAACAAATTTATTTCTTATATGATAATTAAATTGAATCTATTTGAAAAATCCTTTGCACGAGGATTTACTGGTGAAACGGTTTGAAATAAAATACCTTATGTATTGTTAAGTAAAAAATTATCTCTGTGTCTATTTAATAGTTATTAAAAAATAAAGTAACACCACTTCGGAACTTAGGTTAGTGTAAGGGAAAATCCATTTGCTTTTGGAAGTACTTAGAGAGTGTATATGTACTTAAGGTGACTGCAGTACTTCCCTTCTTGTGCCTGGTAGACTTGAGGTCAAAAGTTAAGAAGTTTCTCATTTGCCTTCTGCGAAGTCAAATTCAACTTTGTAAAACCCTCGTTTTACTGGAAAATAATTGTTATAAAATATGTCATTAATGTAATAATACTCATTTGATGTCTTTCATTTCTACATTATTAGTTAGTCATCATTAAAATTGTTGCTATTTAAATAAATAATAAATTTCGTTAGTTCCTCATCTACTATTTTGCTTTCAGACTTAGAGTATTATTGCGATTCATTTAATGTTTAATTTAACTCGAAAATGAGAAATGAAACTTTTTGATTGTTACGGTGAGGTAGACTCCCAGTAGAAAACAAAATTATGCCCACCATCAGTCGTGCGACTCACAAATTGCTTTCAAAGTGTGTTTGTCTTTCTCGCGACTTTTCAAGGAGAAAAAACTGCCACGATTAAATCCTCCAAAGTCGAAAGTTCGTCTGACATGAGCGATTATTATTTCCCCGGATGAGAAGGTTCGTGAAAAAACGAGAATTTCTCAAGAGCCTTGAGATCCGAGAATAAGAACTTAACAACTGACAGTCGATTTATCTTTGCCAATATGTAGGTATCCTTTTTATCTATCTCTAAAGAAGAAAAATTTGCTTTCTTTTATTTTCGCCCGAGAGAATCTGCAAGATTAGGATATAAATGTATATAAAGAGGATAAGGTGCACATGAATTGGCCCAATAATGTAAACTGATAATCCGACTAAACAGTGAGATTTGCGAATGTTTGGAAAATCATTAGCAACATAAAATAGGTTCTATTTCGCGTGGTTTTAGCCTGATGCTATCTAGCTGAAATGCAACTTTACGACTATGAACGAATGGCAGCAAGCACAAAGCCGACGACTATACCATTGCTAGCTATTATAACTTTCTGCTATTTCTATGCAGCACCTCAATTCTACACAATTCGCACCGATTTCTCGTTCCAACATTTGCTTATATTCCCACGTGTGTATTTTGTCGGCGTCATACATATCTTATAACTTCTACTTTTGTAACTCCCAACTCATGTTGGTAAAATTATGTTTCCCCATATGTTGTACTTACTGTTATCAGAAGTTTGCGATGAAAGAACAGAGAGATTAACCATTTCGATTAAGTTCAGTAATTCATTAGCTTTCTACCACAAAGTTCGTTGCAAAACTGCACAAATTTTTTGGCAATAAATTTACTTTATCTTCCAAGTATACATCTCTTGAGTCTATTTTTAGAAAACTCTAAAGCACTATTATTTTTAGCTAGACTGATATAGCCTGCTGCTCATAACACACCTAATGGAATTTAAAAATTATTCTAAATTACTAGCAAAATATAACGTGCGCAAGCGCGAAATTCGTTTTCCATACGTTTTAGAAATTAAACTATAATAATAATAAATAAAACAAATCGATAAATAATATTTATCCAATAAGGAGGGCTGCCAGTAGACTTGCAGATTGAAAATAATGAAAAATAGACTTTTTAATTTCAACAAGTGAGTAAACAATTAATTTTGAAACAAAAAAGTGACTAAATAGTGAGCTTTTAAGTAAAAAAAGTAAGATTAAATAGTAAGTTTTTAAATAAAAACAGTGAATAAGCAATATAGAGTTTGATATTACTGATGTTAAATTGGGGGGCGCCAGCAGGAAAAGCCATTCAAATTTGAAAAAAACAATTCGAAAATCGCAAAAATAATTGAAATATGTAGAAAATAATTGAAGTTACAAAAAAATAATTAAAGAATGATAAAAATAATTAAAATTTGAAACAAAAGTTTTAGGACTGGTGTAAAAATTTTAAATTTTGGCACAAAAATTGAGATTGAAGAAATAAGTAGGTAAAATGTAAAGAAACTAATTGAATAATGACATAAATAATTATAAAAGCTGCGGTGTAAAAAATACACTTCTTAGACAATAATTGAAAAATTGAAAAAATAATAGAATTTTCAAGAAAATAATTGAAACTGGAAAAAAATAATTAAAAATATCAAAAAAATGTATATGTGTAGAAAATAGTTCAATATAATAACAAGAATAACTGAAATTTAGAAAAAAATTAATGAAAAATGAGAAATATATTCAAAAATAAAGTAAAAAAATTAAAAAATTTACTGTATTAATTTAGAAATTGGATAAAATAATTGAAAAATTAACGATATAATAAAAATATGAAGAAACTAATTGAATAATGACATAAATAATTGAAAACTGATCTTCAAAAATTAATAAATTCATGACAAGAATAAAAAGATTGAAGAAAATGACATTTAAAGAAAATAATTCCAAAATGTCAAAAGTATTTGAATATTGACAAAAATAGTTGTAATTTGAAAAAATAATTGATAACTTTAAAAAAATTAAAAATTTGAACAAAATACTTGAAAACTAGACAAAACAATTAAAATATTGCAATAAATAATTCAAAACTGGTGTAAAAATTAAAAAATTATAGACGATAATTGTAAAGTTAAAAAAAATATTATAAGTATGAGGAAAATAATTAAAAGTTGAAGTAATTAATTGAAGTTTGAAGACAATAATTGAAATTTAAAGACAATAATTTAAAAATATCAAAAAAATTCAAATATGAAAAAAATAATTAGAGTTTAAAGAAAATAGTTGAAAAAGGTGTAAAAAAAATCAATAAATTCGTGACAATAATAAAAATAATAATGAAAATAATTGAATGCAGGTGTAAGAAATTTAAAAGTTCATGACAATAAAAAAAAATGAATAAAATAATTGCAATTTGTAAAAAATCATTTTAAAATGGCTAAAAGAACAAAAATATGGAATAATTGTAAAATGACAAAAATAATTGATCAATGACAAAAGTAAATGTAATTTGAAGAAAATAATTGAAAAATAACGAAAATAAATTGAACTTGTGTAGAAAATTTGGATATTCCTGACAATAATTTGAAGATTGAAGAACACAATTGAAATTTAAAAAAAAAATTGAAAAGTTTCCAAAATAATTGAAATTACAAGAAGATAATTGAACAATAACAAAAATAATTGTAATTTGAAAAAAATAATTGATAACTGGTGCATAAAATTAAAAATTTAAAGACAGTACTTGAAAAATTGACCAAATAATTAAAATTTTTTTTACGGGCAAAAGCCCACTACAATATAAAATTTATAATAATTTATTTCAAGTAACAATAAAATTAAAATTTGATATGACAATAACAATAATTACTATATTAAATAATAATAGGTCGCATTCAATAATCTGAATAAAATAATAATTGAAATTTGTAGAAAGCAATTTTAAAATTGCAAAAATAATATAAATGTGAAGAAAATAATCGCAAAATGACAAAAATACTTGAATATTGACAAAAGAAATTGGAATTTGAAGAAATTTATTGAAAATTAACAAAAATAGAAGAGAAACTGGTGTTGAAAATTTAAACATATTCCTGGCAATAATTTAAAGATAGAAAAAAATAATTGGAATGTTGAGAAAATAATTAAAAAATGACAGAAGCAAATGAAAACTTGTTTAATAAATTTAAATATTCATGACAATAATTTAAAGACTGAAGAGCATAATTGATATTTGAGAAAATTAAATTCAGAATCGCAAAAATACTTGAAATTTGACAATAATACTTTAGAGTTGAAACAAGTACTTTAAAAATGACAAAAATAATTGAAAAGAGGTGAAGAAATTACGTGTTTGCAAATTGTAATTAAAAAATTGACGTTGTTTTACTAAAAATGTGAGAAAAGTGAGTTTTTGTGAAAAGTGAGTGATAGTGAGCAATTTTAAAAAAACTTAGTAAAAGTAAAAAAGTGTCACTGGCATCCCTGCAATAAACAAAAATAAATAAGTATTTAGGGATTCTAAATATTATTTTATTGAAACCCACGCAACACTATTAAGTCTGCTACAAGTTTGCCGCAACCTTTCCGGAAGTTTTCAAACTTGCAGCAAACTTGATGAAAGTTTCGGAACTTCAAAAATGGTTAAAAAAGTTATAGAATAATTTAAACTGTATTTATTTTTCTAATTTTTTCCAGTAAATTAATGAAAAAAAAGCAGGAACTAACTTCACTTTGGATTTTGAAACGTGGACAGAAAAAGATGAATAAATATAAAAACTAACCAACTTCACTTCAAGTATTAAAACGTGAACAGAAAAAAATGAATAAATATAAATAGTTACTAACTTCAAAAGTTTACGGAGATTATTATTATTTAATAATTATTTTTCAAAATCAGTGACTTCGCAGTTAAGTTTACAAGAAAATTTAAGGTTGACTATAAGACAGTGGCTGAATTCTTTAAGAAAATTGATTAAATCACGCAAAGGTTTTGAAATGTCTTTCTCAGTATAAGAAATAAATAGCTCAGTATCTCAAGAAGGTTTTATCGAACAAACCTCATTTGAATATTTATAGTTTGAATATCGAAGCTTGAGCTGCTTGAGTCGATCAGCAAGGCGTCTTTCTGACATTGGTATCACCAGAACTCAGAGCACGTCAGGGGAGAGATTTATCGAGCAATCTCAACGAACGTTGTGCAGCATCTTATGCCATCTCTCCCGAGAGTTCACGATGTACACTATCTGCGCCATGAACACTTCATCCGAACGAATGGGCACCAGGAAAACGACCAGCAGCTTCCCCGCTTTTCTTCAACTCTTTTGCACACCACTGGACCTCCAGAACCCCACTCAATATCCGGTACATGATCTGAAAAAATTCACTTATCTTTTGCAACATGTCATTGCTCTTTTTAAACCTAACACACTCTAAAATCTCAATTTAACTGCACAATCATCTTCATCTTTTCTAGGTAACAGCTTTGATTAAAAGGTGTTCTATAAACGATGAAATATCCAATTCCATACCTTTATTACATACCTATACTTTGCAAAGGAAATATTCCACTCTTCTTTTATTTAAGTATTTCGGTTATTCTCGTCTCATACATTTCACAACTCTCAATCTAATTATGGATAAAGATTCTTTGCGAATGGAGTAAATTAAATTTTAATTTACGAAACTTAGTAATTTCAGGGTTGATTTAATTAACTAATTGAATGATACTAAATTAACCCTTAACTGTCACTCAGAATTTTTTAAAGTTAGTGGATTAATTTTATACAAAAGAATATATGCTGCAATTTTCATAAACTTTGGTAAATTCTAAACTTATCCTAATCGCAAATTCAACAGTGATTGCATTATTAAATAGTGAAGATTAAGTGAAATATGATAATAAAACCATTATTTGTGAATAATTGAGAATATTTAATACATCTGTATTTTTATTATATTGTATTTATCAGGCGCGGATCCAGCGGGGGGCGATGGGGGCGATCGCCCCTCCCAAAAGCCTTAGATTATCATATGAGAGAGAGAGAGATAGCACTATATTCTTATCTCTTTCTATCTCATATATCGCCCCTTCCAAAACCCTCGCCTGGATCCGCCTTTGGTATTTATATTACTTTTGGTACCGAAAATAGATAATTATATTCAATTTTCTCTCGCACTTTTAATAAAGACTTTAAGTCTCAGTCAGAGTTGCCAGATTGGGCTACAAAGCGCGATTTGGGCTATTTTTTGCGATAATAACGCGGCTCAAATTTGAATTTCGCTTCAAGTAGCGAATTGGGCTATATATATTTTTTAAATTGCGTTTTTTGGGCTATGTTGGAAATTGTTCTATTTATGTGGAAAAATGTATGTACTTCTTTAAAAAACAATAATACTAATAACAATTTTTCATGCATCATATTAAAAATCTACATGTGACTTTTTTTTTTTAGAAATTGAATGCATTTATGCACTTTTGATACATATTTTTTTCTTGAAATATGTAAATAAATAACGCGATTTGGGCTACATTTGGACTTTTCTGTGCGTTTTTGGGCTTTTAAAACTAAGGCGGTTTTTGGGCTACACCAGTGCCTCCTAATCGCGGTTCTCACAAGTAACACTACCCAAGTGCCACCTCCAGATTGAACTCTACCTATGCACGTTTTGAAGATAATCAAATATGATTTGATTTGCAATTTGTTTTAGCGGCGGCGATGTTGATTTAAGGGATGAAAATAGGGGTTGAAATATTCCATTTTTATTAATTTAATTGGACATAATGACTGGATTAGTGGAATAATTTATTAAAGTAAATACGTGTATGAAAACAAAGTATTAAAATATGAATATAAATTGTAAAAAAAGTAATATTTCCATTGTTTAAACAATAATTGTTTAAACAATTTATTGTAAATTATGAAACATGAAAAAATTAATAGTGCTATTCGAATCAACGGATAAAATTAAGTTAAAAACATGATTTAAAATTATTTACAAAACATTAAAATTGTTGTAAAAAATTAATAAACAATTATTAAAACAATAATTTGGTTTAGGTTATGTGGAGATAATTTTTTTGTCACTAAAGTGCATTTTCTGTGATCAAGATTAACAAACGTTTAATTTAGACGCAATATAATCTAGTTTCGAAATTGTTTATTTAATTATTGTTTAAACAATTGGATTTGAAAAATAAACTAGAAAGTATATTATTGTTTGTATAACACTATCGAAAAAATCGCAGAGATTCTTGAATGTGTTTTTCACAATAGATCGTATTATTAAAAATCTAATGATCTCCAGCAAAATTGAAATATCAGAATAGTAGAAGAACTTGAATTAAATCTTCTTGCTCTCTGCCGAACCCAGGAATAACCATCGTGGAGGTGGCAAGTATCTATTCCCTTTTTTTTTGTTTTTTTTTTGTTTTATTTTTTTAAATTTTTTTTTGTCTTTTTCTTTTTAATTTTTTTTTGATTTTTATTTTATTTTGATTATATTTTAAATATTAAATGTATATAAATAGTAGACAATAATTAACATTTAAGTGCTACTGATGATTTGTGCAATAGTGAGGAGAACTTTGATACTCGGGATCAAAGAAATGTTCAAAGCACATAAATCTTTTACACCAAGCACATCTGAAAAAGGCAACGCCATCACAATACCCACAAGAAGCATCACAATTGAGAAAGCAATATTCAACTGGTGTTTCCCATTTTGAAGGTTTTTCTGACGTGTACCCACTTTTATACCAAGCATATTTGAAAAGGTTAATGAACCTAGGAGCTGACAATTGATTGTGAGCTAGTGACTGGATTTTTAGAATATTATTTCTTAAATGTAAATTAACATTATAATCATAAAGAATGACGGAATCGGAAAAATGTTTTATAAAATTTTTCCACGGTCTAAATGCGTAGACGTCCAAAGGCTGTATCATTCCTGTTGTGCCAGCAGGTATTGTAAAAATTTCCACATCTTTTTCATTGGTATCGATATTATCGAAATTCTTTTTAGTTTGCCCAGTCCAGGAATCTAAACAGAGTATTGAGTGTTTATCAACAGCAGGTAGATATATGTCTTTATACCATTGAGCTGCCAGAGCAGATGATAATTTTCCTGATGTTGAACACAATACAACTATATTGTCCGCTTTATACAAACTTTTTTCAACAATCGGTCCAAAATTTTCCACCTTTCTCTTGCAGGACAATAAATAGTGGTGATTTCAGCAGTCCACTAGCAGTTACAATTGGTTGAATTGTATAACTGTGTGTTAATGAATTTAAAGATTGAGCTTTACACTCAATTTTCGCATCTCCTTTAAATGATAAAGTTCTTCCTGCATGTAACTCCAAATTGAAACCGGATTGGTCTGAATTGTGAACATTATCAACTCCAACCAACGAAATTTGTTCCCTAATTTTGCAAACAAACTGATCTGCTTGGTTCTTCAAATTATCTTTATTTGATATTTGAGTTTGGGTAACAAATTTGTTAATTTTTCGAGACACAATTTTGTGTTTTTGCTTAAAATTATGAACCCATTTTGAAGAAGCTGTGAACAATTTTGGCGATAAAT
Organism: Ganaspis brasiliensis; assembly: GCA_037103525.1. Classification (NCBI taxonomy): domain Eukaryota; kingdom Metazoa; phylum Arthropoda; class Insecta; order Hymenoptera; family Figitidae; genus Ganaspis; species Ganaspis brasiliensis. Next base: position 994,787 of record JAZKLR010000205.1, on the reverse strand, counting down.
CAACCTCATCCCTCGCTTTCAAAGCCCATCTTCTTATATCCATATCATGTATTGGTAATGCCTTGTCATGAGCGTTTTGAAATTCGTCCAAAACATGTATACAGATTTTTAATAATTTTTCATTCCTGCTCCCACCTTCTGCAACTTGCGATTCCCACCTATGAAGCATTTTCCTATCTTTCAGAAGCTTAAATTTACTTTGAACATTGCTCAATTTTAAATTCCCGGTTATACCAGATTTCCAGTAAGAAACAGCCCTCTTCTTATATTCGAAATCGATTGTACTTTTACACTTTTTATTATTATCATTATTAGTCTCCTCTGATTCATACTCAAAATCTTCATCGACAGTACAATGGTCTGGTATTACACTTTCTTCTTCAAAGCATAATGTTAAAGAAGCTTCAAAAAACAGTTGGGCATTTGTTGCTTCTTTTATAAGATCCATTAAGTGCTCTACAAAAACTCTTTCATCATTAGTGACAATAGAATCAAAATCGTATTGCGGATCTTTAGCAAACTCTTCTTGTAACAGTCGAACTATATTTTTTGGATTCATCAATGTGGTCGCATTCATCATTTACTTAAGCTATACACTCCCAAATAAATAAATAAACAAAAAATAAATAAATAAATAATAAATTTAATTACTTACCGTAAAAAGACATTCTTGACTACAAGAGAAATGTAATCAAAGTATTACATCATTACAAGTATACAGAAAACAAAAGAACGATGACAATATTTATTATTCAACAAGAAAAATATACCTCTGTACAATTGAGTAGGTAGAGCAGACGATAGTTTTACAAATTTAATTACTTACCATAAAAAGATATTTTTGGATACAAGCTAACTGTAATTAAAGCACAACTACATTACAAGTATACAGAAAACAAAAGAACGATGACGATATTCATTATTCAAGAAGAAAAATATACCTCTGTACAATTGAGTAGGTAGAGCAGACGATAGTTTTACAAATTTAATTACTTACCATAAAAAGATATTTTTGGATACAAGCTAACTGTGATTAAAGCACAACTACATTACAAGTATACAGAAAACAAAAGAACGATGACGATATTCATTATTCAACAAGAAAAATATACCTCTGTACAATTGAGTAGGTAGATAGGAAAATGCTTCATAGGTGGGAATCGCAAGTTGCAGAAGGTGGGAGCAGGAATGAAAAATTATTAAAAATCTGTAAACATGTTTTGGACGAATTTCAAAACGCTCATGACAAGGCATTACCAATACATGATATGGATATAAGAAGATGGGCTTTGAAAGCGAGGGATGAGGTTGATTTATCGCCAAAATTGTTCACAGCTTCTTCAAAATGGGTTCATAATTTTAAGCAAAAACACAAAATTGTGTCTCGAAAAATTAACAAATTTGTTACCCAAACTCAAATATCAAATAAAGATAATTTGAAGAACCAAGCAGATCAGTTTGTTTGCAAAATTAGGGAACAAATTTCGTTGGTTGGAGTTGATAATGTTCACAATTCAGACCAATCCGGTTTCAATTTGGAGTTACATGCAGGAAGAACTTTATCATTTAAAGGAGATGCGAAAATTGAGTGTAAAGCTCAATCTTTAAATTCATTAACACACAGTTATACAATTCAACCAATTGTAACTGCTAGTGGACTGCTGAAATCACCACTATTTATTGTCCTGCAAGAGAAAGGTGGAAAATTTTGGACCGATTGTTGAAAAAAGTTTGTATAAAGCGGACAATATAGTTGTATTGTGTTCAACATCAGGAAAATTATCATCTGCTCTGGCAGCTCAATGGTATAAAGACATATATCTACCTGCTGTTGATAAACACTCAATACTCTGTTTAGATTCCTGGACTGGGCAAACTAAAAAGAATTTCGATAATATCGATACCAATGAAAAAGATGTGGAAATTTTTACAATACCTGCTGGCACAACAGGAATGATACAGCCTTTGGACGTCTACGCATTTAGACCGTGGAAAAATTTTATAAAACATTTTTCCGATTCCGTCATTCTTTATGATTATAATGTTAATTTACATTTAAGAAATAATATTCTAAAAATCCAGTCACTAGCTCACAATCAATTGTCAGCTCCTAGGTTCATTAACCTTTTCAAATATGCTTGGTATAAAAGTGGGTACACGTCAGAAAAACCTTCAAAATGGGAAACACCAGTTGAATATTGCTTTCTCAATTGTGATGCTTCTTGTGGGTATTGTGATGGCGTTGCCTTTTTCAGATGTGCTTGGTGTAAAAGATTTATGTGCTTTGAACATTTCTTTGATCCCGAGTATCAAAGTTCTCCTCACTATTGCACAAATCATCAGTAGCACTTAAATGTTAATTATTGTCTACTATTTATATACATTTAATATTTAAAATATAATCAAAATAAAATAAAAATCAAAAAAAAATTAAAAAGAAAAAGACAAAAAAAAATTTAAAAAAATAAAACAAAAAAAAAACAAAAAAAAAGGGAATAGATACTTGCCACCTCCACGATGGTTATTCCTGGGTTCGGCAGAGAGCAAGAAGATTTAATTCAAGTTCTTCTACTATTCTGATATTTCAATTTTGCTGGAGATCATTAGATTTTTAATAATACGATCTATTGTGAAAAACACATTCAAGAATCTCTGCGATTTTTTCGATAGTGTTATACAAACAATAATATACTTTCTAGTTTATTTTTCAAATCCAATTGTTTAAACAATAATTAAATAAACAATTTCGAAACTAGATTATATTGCGTCTAAATTAAACGTTTGTTAATCTTGATCACAGAAAATGCACTTTAGTGACAAAAAAATTATCTCCACATAACCTAAACCAAATTATTGTTTTAATAATTGTTTATTAATTTTTTACAACAATTTTAATGTTTTGTAAATAATTTTAAATCATGTTTTTAACTTAATTTTATCCGTTGATTCGAATAGCACTATTAATTTTTTCATGTTTCATAATTTACAATAAATTGTTTAAACAATTATTGTTTAAACAATGGAAATATTACTTTTTTTACAATTTATATTCATATTTTAATACTTTGTTTTCATACACGTATTTACTTTAATAAATTATTCCACTAATCCAGTCATTATGTCCAATTAAATTAATAAAAATGAAATATTTCAACCCCTATTTTCATCCCTTAAATCAACATCGCCGCCGCTAAAACAAATTGCAAATCAAATCATATTTGATTATCTTCAAAACGTGCATAGGTAGAGTTCAATCTGGAGGTGGCACTTGGGTAGTGTTACTCAGTACCAAAAATCTGGCAACTCTACTCTCAGTTTGTGTCAATAAATCGTATTAGTGGAATAAATTTCATGACTCTATTTGTATCCTCCCGTCAAATTGACGTAATGTATTTTTCAATACCGACTAAATGACAATATTTATCACTTCCTGTTTTCTGGATTCTTATTACTCAATAAGAATTCAATATTTCACCCTGAATTTTATACAGGACATTCAGATTAAAAACTTCTGCAACGTTCTATAACGGGTTTTTTAAAATACTTATTTATAGATTTTTCGGATATAAAATTTTTCATAAAGAATAATTGATATTTTAAAATTAGTTTTTAATTATTGATACAAAAATTATTAAAGTTGGACTCTTTGATTACTACTTCAAACAATCAATGATAATGCAAACATATTGTATTAACGTTGCAGTAATAATGAAGCAATCATAGCATAGAAATCATAGCAGTAATGTAACCTTTCTATTAATTTATCATTCATTTTTTAAGAGATCGCATAATTCTGCCATCAAAAGCGAAAAATATGTTGCAGAATTTGTGACCCCGTTTCAAATAAAAATGAAAAATGAGTTTAAGCGTAAATGCACTTGAAATGCAAAATAAAAATAAGAATTTTTATTTCCATATACAGGTTTCATTTGAAATGAATTTATTTGAAAATTTTAACAACTCGGGTATAAAAAGAGTGTGAGTGAGAAATTGTATCTACAAACGAAATACTAAAATATCGAAAAACTCTGTAACCTCAGTTTTACACGTAAAGATACTGTAGTCTTTATAAATTAACTTTTCATTGTCAGACAATTTTCTCTGGAAAGTTTTTTCTTCTGAGGCACTGCTTCAAGTTTTAATTGTCAGTTTACCTGTCCGTTTTAATTTTAATTTTAGATTTCGTTGATTATTAAATGAGAAAGTGCTATTCCTGTAAACTACATTTCCCAAAGGACCTTGACTATCGTCGTTGCTTCAGCTTGTTCGAATCTAGCGCTTTATTCAATAGGGAACGCCATCCTCCATTCTAGATTTGAGAATCAATCTTAGAAGCTATATGTATAACGCTCAATCTCACAACGCACCTGAAACTTCTCACCCTTATCATTGTTTACTATTACTGTCAGATTCTAAATTAATATTAATTAATTAACTTGGATGTACGGAAAGAATGTCTATATTTCTTAATGCCGAGGGTAATAAATTATTCAATTTTTATAATTTGTCAATACTTTGATCAATATTTCTAGATCATATGGTGATAGAGAAACTTGACTTTTTAAAGCGATTGAACAATTAAAAGTTAAAACTCTTGTTTAATCAAGAATCAAAAATCGACATTATATCGTGTACGATCTGGTACACGTAATAAAAATCAAAAAGTTTATTTTCTTATCGTACACGTGTATTTACATGAAAAATTGAACTTATGAATAGTGAATAAAAGCATCATAGATCACTTTCCCACGAGTCGATCGTGAAAGAAAAAAAAGCTCACAAATAACTATTTCAACTGACGTCAATCATCTTCACGTTAATCTTTTCATCAATTTCCAGTAGCCGTTTTGATAAATTAATCGCCAGGCGTGACTTCAATTGATCATGCATATATTAATATATCATTTGTCATTATAAATGAGCCAGAAGTCTGTTTAAATCGCTAGCTATTCCAAATTGTCCGTTACTGCTTGTGTAAGATTAAAGATAATAGCTGTTATAATAATGAGAATTTAATGATCCTTACTAATTGCGGTTTTCGTTTACCAAGATGTTTAATGAAAACTCTTGCCTTAAATTACAGGTAAAACTTTTATTTTAACTCAAGTCTTTAAGGAATATAACATTTTTTTGCATTACATTTGTAAATGTACCTTGAATAATTATTATTTGAGTTCTACTTTTCAATTACATGCCTAATATTTACTTTACACAGTCTCTTTTCTAAATCGGCAAAACTTTTACTTGTATTTAATAGTTTTAGCAAATATGTATCAAGTTCAGATGACTTTTCAGTCTTGCTGCGGGAAACTATAGATTTTATCACCATACTACGTTAAACTTCTAGAAGTTGAAATGCTGACTGGATATGGAAGGGTCAAAGGCAACGGAGTTAACCCACCATACACTCTATATCGTGTAGTTTAGACCTTTAGAGTCTTCCACCCCCCTCCCCCACCCCCAATCTACCAAACGTCTGTGTTTCTGTGTATACTCAGATCCCTGACCGATCAGTATAGATAAGCCGGATTTTGCAGGTTATATCTGATGCACGTTTTCTGCATCAGCGAGACAGAAGGATTTGTCATCCTTGAATTTGTGCCAATAAGTTTGACAGATTTATGTTGTCGAAGCACGAAAAAATTCTTGTTAAATTCTTTAGCTTCACTATCGACCTGCTTTTTAAATATTTAAGGTTCTTTAAATCAACGAAATTGGACATTTTTATTTTATCTTTGATAAATTTAAATCTAACCTGAAAAATATCATAAGAATTAAGGGTATGTGATAAACTATGACGTCACAAGTATAGGGAAAATTCGTCCATAATCTTTCTCTATTTTAAGAGAAAGATACTGAATATTTTGTCACGAAACTTTGTAGAATTCTCTAAAATACCAATGGGAAGGTTTATTAGCCCCGAGTTCGTTGATTTTGGCTTAAAATTAATTTTGAGATAAATTTTAGTTCAGGCAGAATTTTCTAATGGTTTATTAAGTAATTTTACAAAGTTTTGTGACACAGTAATCCATATTTTAAAAGAAAGAGTATGAAGAAGTTTTGTTTATACTTCATCACGTGTCCCTAACTTTGTTTTTGTGTCACAATAGCGTATTCTATGAAACTTTATTAAAATTTATTATTAAAAATATTTTCGTTATATTTATGATCAAAAATTTCTTAAAATATGTTCTGAGATTCTTTCAGCGTTATCTATAAAATTTTATAACTTTTTCAACTTCCTTCAAACTTGCCAAGTCTTCAAAAATCCCAGCAAATCCCTTGAAATCTTCCTTTATAGATATGTACTTTAAATTTTGTACAACGTGTTCGATAAGTTACTAGGGTTCAAACTATAGAAGATTTAAAGATTTGCAAATTATTGATTTTTATTAATAAGAAGACTATCTTCAGCCGCTGATTTAAATTAGTGGAAATTTCTACATTTAAATTTTTTTTCAATTGACTGCTTTTTAATAATAACATCTTAACGATAATATTGTATGCATTTGGGAATTTTTTTGACAATGTTTACGGCAGTATATCAATGACCTTATTGAAAAAAAAGTATTTACAAATCATTTTGAAGAAATCATAGGAAAAAGATTTCTAAATCTGGCCAGATTGACCTCATTGACCTCAGTCCTGAATCCTAGACAATTCAGAACACTATCGCTATTGGATCTTGTCGTCGTTGTCCAAGATGAAACTGAGCCAACCAGAAAATAGTCGTATCCTGTATATATTGTCAACCTCATTCGCTTCAAGTGTTGATGTGTTTCTTGAATTATCTCCTAAATCTGAAAACTTCCTCGTTTCAGTAAAATCAACATCGTCTCAGAACATTTAGGAATTGTATTACCTAACTTAATGTTAGTGCTACTGAAAACTTATTTATTTCTTTCTGCTCTAGAGTATCTTAAATTTTATATTTATTATATAAAGTTACCATGATCACACCACGAAATAAAATTCTTCTCTTTCTTATCTCAACATTATTCCTTTTTCAATATATTTTAAAAAGGTTCATGAAAATCTATATGGATCTTCTAGTTATCTATTAATAAATATTGGATCTTTTATACAATTTTAAAACGAATTAAAGTTGCTTAGTTCTACAAATTAGCACTAAAAGCTATTTAATTTGCGCCTGTTTTCTACTAAATTATTCGGTTGCTATTAGTATCTCAGATAATAATAGCAATTTTAGTTCTTATTTGTAGAACTAAGTAACTTTAATTTGTTTTAAAATTGTATAAATTCTAAAATTAATGCATTGAAACTCGTTTATATATAACGATCGGAAAATCGGTTATTGTATCATAATTTATTATAAAATTCTTGAACTGGTTACCAGACAACACCATGTTTTCCTCGAAATTTTTGTGAAGATTCGGAAATTTCCTCTGGAAATTCAGCATATATTATAATAAGATTTTAGGAATAAAATAAGGTAACCTAACAATGTTTTTCTATAAGAATATAAAAAATTCTCTTGTAAAAATGAAAAAAACCGTTTTTGAACGTTGAAAAAAAATTAACCTAGAATATATTTATAGTTTTCATGAAAAATATAAACTTTTTAGGAACCGTAAATGCGTTATTATCAAAATTCAAAGGCTTAAAAAGTAAAACTTGCCACCACGAAGTGTTAGTTTTCTACATTCATAATTATTTAAGCACTTTTTATGAACTAGTGTGAATTTCAACAGTAGACAATCAACAATAGATGATCCATTATAGAACTGTCAGAAGTTGAGGTTATGCTTTGATAGCATTTCTTGTTTTCAAAAAAATTTTAATTTGTTTATTCTATTTAAACTGTAACTAATTCCTGCTGCCTTAGTTGCTAGGTCTGGTTAAGAATAACAAAATTTTTCGTATTTCTAATATTTTATTTAATTAGTAAAGAAAAAACAACTTTTTTGTTGACAAATTAATTTTATTTTGAAGAATACGGTATCAGGGTGTCTACTAATTTCATCCCACAAAATTCCCGGTCATTTCCCGGTTTTTCCCGGCTTTTGTACCTATTTTCCCGGTTTTTTCTCTTGTTAACTTAAAATTTATTTTCAGTATAAATAGACCTACAAATGGTTACAAAAATTGAATAAAACAGTTGATAATTGAAAAAAATCGGACAAGTTCGAGTTACACTCGCACTAAAATCGAGGGTTCCGTACACAAAAGAAAATAATTTTCAATATATTTGATACTATTAAATATATAAATATATTATACATATTATATATAATATAATATATAAAATATAATATATAATGAATTTTTTATACAAAATGGACCACCTCCCCCCCCCCTATCTTCCAAAATATTTTACTTAGAGAGTTCAAATTTTGTACAGGAATGTATTTTCAGGTGTAAATTACATAAAAATTATAGAGAACGTGATGGTGATTGCGCTGTCAACGAAAAATCCAGAGATTTTAGCAAATATCCATAAAAAATACTCAAAAATCATTTTATTTCCTTAACAACGCTATGATCAACTTCTACAATCATGTTCTCTACCATTTTTCTGTAATCTACACGTGAAAATACATTTGTGTACCAAATTTGAACTCTCTAAGTCAAATTGTTTAGAAGTTATGGGAGGGGGGATACGGTCATTTTTTAGCATTTTTTTTACATCGTTATTTTTGCTTAAAAACACTATGATAACGATCTGCAACAAAGTTCTCTACAGTTTTTCTGTAATCTATATGGCAAACTACATATGTATACCAAATTTCAACACTCTAAGTACAATAGTTTGGCAGATATGGAGGTGGCATTGTACATTTTTAGTGCATTTTTGCTAAAAAAAATGACCGTACCCCCCCCCCCTTATCTTCCAAACTATTTGACTTAGGATGCTGAAATTTGGTACACGTATGTAGATTTACGTGTAGATTACAGGAAAATTATAGAGAAAGTGATGATTATAGCGCTGTCAAAGTTATAACACTAAACTATGGTCCATATGTTAAAAAAATGCTCAAAAATATTGTTATTTCCTTGACAACGCTATGTTCAACACATACAACCATGTTCTCTATAATTTTCCTGTAATCTATAAGTGAAAATACATTTGTGTACTAAATTTGAACTCTCTAAGTCCAATAGTTTGGAAGTTCAGGGGGGGGGGGGATACGACCATTTTTTAGCATTTTTTTAAAAAAATCGTTTTTTTTTTGCTGAAAAACGCTATGATAACAGCCTGCAACAAGGTTTTCTATAGTTTTTCTGTAATCTACACGTCAAACTACATATGTGTACCAAATTTCAGCACTCTAAGTACAATAATTTGTCAGATAAAGGGCAGGAATGGAACAAATTAAACGCATTTTTTCGAAAAAATGACCGTATTCCCCTCTTATCTGACAAAATATTTGACTTAGAGAGTTCAAATTTGGTACAAAAATGTAGTATCATATGTAGATTACAGAAAAATTATAGATATTGTTGTGGTGATAGCGCTGTCAAAGAAATGGCAAAAGTTATTAGCCAAAAAATATCAAAATTTCTCAAAAATCTTGTTATTTTCTTGACAACGCTATGATCAACCCCTAGAATCATGTTCTCTATAATTTTCCTTTCATCTACACGTGAAAATACATATGTGGGCCAAATTTGAACTTTCTAAGTCAAATAGTTTGGTGGCTAGGGGGGGGGATACGATTTTCGACAAAGTCTTGCCAATAGGGTTCCGTGCGTACACTTGTGGTGTACGGAACCCTAAAAATAATTGAAATTCAAAGAAAAGAATCGAGAATTGAAGAATTAAATATTGAACTTTACAAAAAATAATAATTAAGAATTAAAAGAAACAATTAATAATGAAAAGAAATAATTAATAATGGAAAGAAATAATTGAACAATGACAAAGATATTTGACAATTAGAAACAAAATTTTAAAAAAAGTAAATATTAATCTACAATTGAACAATAATTAAAAAAATTGAACAATGGTAATTAAATTTAAAGAATATAATTGAAAATTGGTCAACTAGATAAAAAATCCAAAAAAATAATTGAAAATTTAAGTTAATAATTCGAAATTGAAGAAATAAATTAAAAATTAAATAATCAAATTGAAAGCAGAAAAACACAGAATTATTGAATATTAAAAAGAAACAATTGAAAATTGAGAAATAAAATTGAAATTCGAATACAATAATTGAGAATTAAAGAAAATTACTGAACTGTTGGAATGAAAAAAGAAGAAAATCATTTATAATTAAAAAAAAAAAAAAAAAAATGACAGGAATTATTTTATATTGAAGAAAACATTAAAAATTGACGAATAGAATTGTTATTTAAAGAAATTAATTGAGAATTGAAAAAAATAATTGAACAATTAAATTGAAAATAAAAGAAAATTATTGAAAATTGAAGGAGGTTTTGAAACATGAAATAAATAACTGATAATTGAAAAAAAAATAATTAAAAAAAGTCGAGATTACTGAATATTGAAACAAACAATTGAAAATTGAACAAAATCATTTAAAAATAAAGAAAATAATTGAAAATTGAAGAAAATAATTTAAAATTGAAGAAAGTATTTAAAAATTAAATACAATATTTGAAAACAGCAGAAAAATTTAGAAATCTACGGAAATAATTGCGAATTGATGAAAATAATTTAAAAATTCTTAATTTAAATAAAAATTGAAAAAAAAACATAATTTAAAAAAGTTGAGAATTGTTAAATATTAAAGAAAATTGAGAAGAAATTTAAAATTGAAAGAAATTGAGAAACTGAAAGAAATATGAAAAAATAATTGGAAATTGAAGAAAATAATTGAAATGTAAGAAAAAAATTGGAATTTGAAGAAAATAATTGAGAATTTAAAAAAAATCATTGTAAAAAGCCTAGAGTTATTGAATATTAAAAAAAATTGAAAATTAAAGAATGGAATTGAATGTCGAAAATTATAATTGAGAATTAAAGAAAATAATTCAAGAATTGAACAATGGGATTGAAAGTAGAAGAAAATAAGTGATAATTGAAGAAAAAAGAAATTGAACAACCCAGGAATTATAGAATTTGAAAAAAAAACAATAAAAAATGAAGAATGTAATTGTAATTTGAAGAAATTAATTAAAAATTGTAGAAAATAATCTGAAATTGAAGAAAATGTGATTTTATGAAAATTGTTGAATAATAATTGATGAATTGAATTCAAGTTTCAAAAACATAATTGATAATTGAAAAAAAATATTGAAAAAAGCCGAGAATTATTGATTATAGAAGAAAATAATTGAAAAAATGGAGGAGTTATTGAGATGTGAAATAAATAAATGATAATTGAAAAAAATAGTTGAAAAAAGTCGAGAATTATTGAATATTAAATTAAATAATTAAAAATTGAAGAAAATATGTGAGATCTGAAGAAAATAATTAAAAAAATTGATGAAAATAATTAAAAATTGAAGAAAATAATTGAGATCTGAAGAAAAAAATTAAAAATTGATTAAAATAATTGAAAATTGAAGAAAATAAATGGCAATTGAAAAAAATAATTTAGAGTTGAAGAAAATAATCAAAAATTGATTAAAATAACTGAAAGTCGTAGAAAATATTTCAGAATTAAAGAAATCTAATTAGAAATTGATGAAAATAATTGAAAATTGAAGAAAATAATTGGCAATTGAAGAAAATAGTAGAAAATCAAAGAAAATAATTGAGAAATGAAGAAATAATTTTAAATTAATGAAAATAATTCCAAATGGAAGAAAATAATTGAGAATTGTAGAAAATAATTGGAAATTGAAGAAAATAATTAAAAATTGAAAAGAATTTATTATCCCAGAAAAAAAATTCCCGGTTTGAAGGAAAATTCCCGGTTTTTCCCGGTCAATTTAATTCTCGGTTAATTCTCGGTTATTTCCCGGTTTTCCCGGTTAGTAGACACCCTGAATACGGTTAATTTTGGGACGATTTTGCTGATTGTGATAATTAATTAAATAGATTATCTTCATTTGAGTGTTAAATATTTTATTAATTACTTCAACCTGAGCAATTACACCTGTTGGAAATTTTTACTATCTACTGTTGGGCGGTCTCTCCTAAGGATCATCTATAGAAAAGTGGTTCCTTCAAATTTGATGTATTTGAGTCAAACTTTTACTGAGTAATTGCTTTTCCTTTCATGAATTCTGAAGAACCTTGGTAAAATTATTCATTTATAACAGTCTAGATCTGGATGTACATGTCATAGGGATTTTAATTAATCCTGCTTTTTCGAGCCCCTTTCTTTCATTTATCCTCTTCGAAACTCAATAAACGACTTCGTTATCTCGTTTTCTCTGATACCGGTGCCTTTTTATTCCTCAAGATTGAAATTAAAAAGAAGAAAAACGATAACAAAGGACTTGATCGACATATGAGGGTGGCGTCGATATTTCGGGATTAAAACAGATGGTGGACTAGAATCCTACTGGTGCAACGAACGTCACTGGAACCGAAATATATTGGTATTCCGTCATCGTGGCGAAAACCTTTATGCAGATTTACGACAGAGGTATCATCAATATTCACCTCGGGCGTTAAATTATTCCTCAACTGGCGCCACCCTAGAGACAGATATTTAGTTCAGGATGGACGATCACAAAAAGTCCAATTGTAAAAAAGTGAGCTGAAGTGACAAGAACTTAGTACAGACTGTATGAATAAAGAATGCTTCCTCTTATACTTTTTATTCCATTAAATAGAACTACCCCTCAGATATTTGTTAGTCATCAGTCATTAAATGAAAAATTCTTGAGACTTATCTTGCTCCACATTGAGTCTCCAGAATCGAAAGATTTCAACGAACCCAATTTTTTGCTCAGATCCAATTTAAAGGAATTCCTAATTAGTTCAGGACAGTAATTGGAATTTGGAATTAACCGGGGATAGATCTGTGTCAATAATGCGACCAATAAAATCCAATCTGTTCAGAAATCCTACCTCTGATTATCCTACCTTTGATTACACAACATTATTTTTCACTTATTTTTAAAAATAAAAGCAAAAGTTTTTTAATTAAGTTGTTTCCTATCATTTAAAAGGGACTACAAAATCAAATTTAGAACGATACAAACACAAAAGTGGCATTTTTAAATAAGTTGTTTACTATCATTTAAAAGGGACTACAAAATCAAATTTAGAACAATACAGACACAAAAGTGTCATTTATTCTTTTAGAGTAGGAAAAAGAAAATATGAGACATATATAATAAAATTTATGGGTGAGAGTTTCTAAAGCGGACAAGAAAATATTGATCTGGAAATCTCTCGACCATCCGAATATCGTATCGATATTGTTGACAAAAATATCGTCTCGAGTCGATAATATCGTCTAAAATAAAATTTTCTTGATGATTTTTATATGTTTTAGCATTTAAAAATAAAGTGAGAAGTTGAAAAAATTTATAAAGGTGCTCAAAAGAGCAGAAAAATATGTTTTACCAACATTTTAATAAGTTCTGCATGTTTTTTATATTTTTATCTTAAAACTGCTTATACAAAAGATTTAATCATTAATAATATCTTTGAATATTTACTAATTCAATATAAACGTATCTCATATTCTAAATCAAACAGTTCTTTAAATATCAAAAATCTCAGCAGTCCTTTATCGATATTGTCTCGAAAATTTTCTTAGAATATCGTTTTGATATTCAAGACGATACAAAAGATATATCGATATTATATCGACATATCGTGAAGCTCTATTATATATAATAATTTTAATGAAAATCAGGGTGTCTACTAATTTCGTCCCACAAAATTCCCGGTTTTTGTTTCTATTTTTCCCGGTTTTTTCTCTTGTTAACTTAAAATTTATTTTAAGTATATAAATAGACCTACAAATGGCTACAAAAATTGAAGATAACAGTTGATAATTCAAGAAAATAATTGAAATTAAAAGAAAATAATTGAAGTTCAATGAAAATAATTAAAATTCAAAGAAAATAATTGAGAATCGAAGAATTAAATATTAAACTTTACAAAAAATAATAATTCAGAATTAAATGAAACAATTAATAGTGGAAAGAAATAATTGAACAATGACAAATATATTTAACAATTAGAAACAAAATTAAAAAAAAGGAAATATTAATCGACAATTGAACAATAATTGAAAAAATTGAACAATGGTTATTAAATTTAAAGAATATAATTAAAAATTGGTCAACTAGATAGAAAATCAAAAAAAAAATAATTCAAAATTTATGTTAATAATTCAAAATTGGGGAAATAAAATGAAAATTAAATAATGAAATTAAAATCGGAAAAACACAGAATTATTGAATATTAAAAAAAAATTGAAAATTGAGAAATAAAATTGAAATTCTAATACAATAATTGAGAATTAAAAAAAATTACTGAACAATTGGATTAAAAAAAATAATAATAATAATATATAATTTAAAAAAAAAATGGAAAATGCCAGGAATTGTTTAACATTGAAGAAAACATTAAAAATTGAAGAATAGAATTGTTATTTAAAGAAATTAATTGAGAATAGAAAAAAATAATTGAACAATTCAACAATTAAATTGAAAATAGAAGAAAATTATTGAAAATTGAAAAAGGTTTTGAAACATGAAATAAATAACTCATAATTGAAAAAAATGATTAAAAAAAGTCGAGATTACTGAATATTGAAACAAACAATTGAAAATTGAACAAAATACCTAATTAAAAATTAAAGAAAATAATTAAAAATTAAAAAAAATAATTGAAAATTTAAGAAAGTACTGAAAAATTGAAGACAATATTTGAAAACAGCATAAAAATTTAGAAATTGACGGAAATAATTGCGAATTGATGAAAATAATTTAAAAATTATCAATTTAAATTAAAATTGAAAGAAAACAGATAATTTAAAAAAGCTGAGAATTGTTGAATATTAAAGAAAATTAAGAAGAAATTGAAAGAAAGTGATAAATGGAAAGAAATATGAAAAAATAATTAGAAATTGAAGAAAATAATTTTAATTTATGAAAAAAAAATTGTAAATTGAAGAAAATAATTGGGAATTAAAAAAAAATCATTGTAAAATGCCTAGAGTTATTAAATATTGAAAAAAACACACTTGAAAATTGAAGAATGGAATTGAAATAAAAGGAAATTGTACATCCCATGAATTATAGAATTTGAAGAAAACAATAAAAAATGAAGAATGTAATTGTAATTTGAAGAAATTAATTAAAAATTGTAAAAAATAATTTGAAATTGAAGAAAATGTGATTTTATGAAAAGTTTTGAATAATAATTGATGAATTGAATTGAAGTTTCAAAAAAATAATTGATAATTGGAAAAAAAATATTGAAAAAAGCCGAGAATTATTGATTATAGAAGAAAATAATTTAAAATTGGAGGAGTTATTGAGATGTGAAATAAATAAATGATAATTGAAAAAAATAGTTGAAAAAAGTCGAGAGTTATTAAATATTGAATTAAATAATTAAAAATTGAAGAAAATAATTGAGATCTGAAGAAAAAAATTAAAAGTTGATAAATATAATTGAAAATTGAAGAAAATAATTGAAAATTGAATCAAATAATTGGTAATTGAAAAAAACAATTTAGAGTTGAAGAAAATAATCAAAAATTGATTAAAATAGTTGAAAATCGTAGAAAATATTTCATAATTAAAAACATCTAATTAGAAATTAAAGAAAATAATTGTCAATTGAAGAAAATAGTAGAAAATCAAAGAAAATAATTGAGAAATGAAGAAATAATTTGAAATTAATGAAAATAATTCAAAATGGAAGAAAATAATTGAGAATTGTAGAAAATAATTGTAAATTGAAGAAAATAATTGAGAGTTGAAGAAAATAATTGAAATTTGAAAAGAATAATTGTCAATTGAAGAAAATAATTGTGAATTTCTGAAAATAGTAGTATAATTGAAGAATTGAATTGAAGCTTCAAGAACTTAATCGATAATTGAAAAAAAATTTTGAAAAGTTTATATTGACGAAAGTTTAGTCTTTTTATTACTCGTTTACGAAAATTGATATTTTTTATAAAAAAATAAACTTTGATCCTTATTTATACGATTTATATTGTTATTAAAGAACATCTTCTGTGACCACAATTGAGTGTATATCAACGCTATTTGATACACTGAATATTAATTTCACTTGAAAAATCAAAGTTATCAAAAGTACGTCGCGACGCTTTCCCAAAGGCAAGCTTGACAACTGCTGAAAATGTTATTGCTGCTAAAACATGAATGTTTTAAAAATTTCCAAAGCTATACAAAAAGATAAAAGTTCTGCAATCAATAGTGAGTTTGCGATTGTATGCTACTGTGTACATTGCATATGCGAAAAAAGTACACAATGCGCAAGCACGATATGAGTAGCTGCTATCGGCAAGCAATTGTTATTGGTTCACCCTATACTAATAAAATTATCGCTCCTGTACACATCGATGCAAACGAAATTTTATTTTCATATAGCGAGTTAACTCTACTTTCATTTTGATACTTTCCAGAAAGTAAACCAATTTCTAGCTTTTATCATCTGTTGAAATCGTTCTATTCAATTCACACCACAAACATCTTTTTATTGTGAATTCTCATTCGCTTTCGAGAATAAAAATATTGACAATGGAAGGTTGATATTAATTGTTACTGATTGAAAAAGTAAAAAACAATTTATTTGTCATTACAAACAATAATTCATATAAATCTCAGAATTGATTTAGACAAGGCGCTTTACATGATCAACTTTTCTTTTTGTCTCTTTGATGTACCCAAGAATCTGTAGATCTGCAACTGACTGCGAGAATCGAGAACTGTACAAATTTTGTTAAGGAAAAATGATAATGAATGTGAACTTTGTCTGATTATAAAGACCCTCTATATAAATAGCAGAAAAGGATACTTGATGATTGGATCAATTTCTTGTTGCTCGTCATCTTGCTCGGGGTCGATGTACGTCAAGAATGACTGAAACAATTAAATGACTTTTAGGTCCACAACACATGACATGTTTCAATTCATCACTGATCAAAGTTAGCTTCGGACTGAATATGCATAGAATATCCTATATCCATTCAAGTGAGATAGAGAAAGAAAGGGTGAGGTAGAGACGTTACAATTGTAATGAAGCACATAAATCATTTCGATACACATTTCGAATCATGAAATGAGATCAGCTTTAGTATTCTAGTCATTAACGTATAAACACAATGATGATTACCTGTAACCAATCGTGCATATTTATCAGCTTTTTGTGCTCCAAGTGTAATTTATAAATTATACTGATATCTGGCATGGTTTCCAAAATTTCGCTCTCATCTTTTATTTTGCAACAGGGACACTAAAAAAATAAAAGTCTTAGAAATATCGAAAAGATTAAAAACAAATGATAAAATTGCAAAAACATAAAATTATACTTGTAGACAACTTGCTGGATTCTTCAAAGGATGTTCAACTGCAGCTCTAAGAGAGCCTTTTATTTGACGTCTTACCAAACTACTGTCGTGAAAACAGAAGATTTCATATCCTAAAATATTAGTAGGAATCTTCAAATATTTAGAAAATTCTTTATCCAGATATTCTACAAAATTTTCACGAGCTCGCTTGTAAGGTGAAGACGTTTGCTTATAGGCATTATTTCGAAGACTCTGAAAAATATAGTTACATTGAGATTAATCTAAAACTTTAATTATCAGTACAGTGATACATATTAATGCTTAACATACATCGCGAAACGCAGTACGTTTAGTATATTTAATATCAGATTTTGGTGATTCTTCCATCTCATTTTTTACTGGAGAAAATTGTACTTCACTAGCCTCCTTTAGAATCTGAAAGTGTCTTATCAAATTTTTCATAAAATTCTCAGGCAAGAACTTTTCATTATCGTCAGCAACATTCATTACTTCATCAAGTTTTGAAAGGAACTCTTCTTTAGGTAAATGTAACAAATACTGTGTCACTTTCATATAATCATCCGATTCCGTTAAATTTGAACCAAGAGCTTTTCCGTAAATCTCACGAAACTAAAAATTATGAAGAATACAAAACAAATGTCAGGTTAAAGCAAATATTTAAAAATACATATATATGTTTTTTTGTGAGTACTTACAAGTTTACCTAAAGGAAAGCTTGGACAACTTCTGGCAAAAGCGTGCAAACATTTAAGAACCGCTAAAAATTCATGCATATACTTTTGAAAATTCTTCACACATTTTTCGAGAAACAGCTGCAAAATAATGTTTTAAATTAAAAATAAAAAATCCTAGGCTTAATACACATAATAATTAAAGTCAGGGCTGTTAAACATCATGATTTTTTTTAAAAAATCAAAAATTGATTTTTTTTAAATATTATCAGCATATAAAATCTTTAAATGTTTATTTGTAAGTAGTTTATTAAAGAAATAATGAAAAGATTAAAAAAACACAAAACACAACACATAAAATGAAACAGTGACATAAAAATATATAAAACAGTAGAAACTCTTTTCAAAAAACTAAACTATTTAATATATATATATATTTTTTAAATTAAAATAATAAATATGATAATTAACAAAACGTTGAAATACAGTACTAAAGAGAACAACATTTTGAAATTAGAAAAATTAGAAAATTATTTTACAAATTGAATAAAAAAAGAATTAATATAATTTTGTAAAATTTAAAGAAATTTTAAAAGAAAAGAAATTCTATGGAATACAAGAGCGATGTTCAAATGAAAATATTTAGTAGAAGATTAAATTAACATAATATAAAATAAACGAATAAAATCTTTCAAAAAAGTAGAAAATAGAGAAATTTAAAAAAAAATAGGAATAAAATTTAAAATTTAAAATAAAAAGAAAATAGAGAATGTTTTTTACCTAAAAAATCCTTTAAAAATAAAAAAGTTTAGCCAAATTAAACCAAACACATTTTTATAATATTACACTTAAAATAACTCCAACAATAAATTTAGGAAAATAAAGAAAATCTAATAACTTTATGGAAGAATAAGTAAGTTCGCAAAAAATAGACAAGGTGTGAAAAAATTAAATAAATTTACAAAAAAATGAGAGTATTTATTTTTAAAAATATGGAAATAATTATGAAAACCAACGAAATAAAAAGTTTAGTGAATGTTATAATAACGAAATTGTGTAAATTAATATTCAATAAATAATTTGCATAAAAAGAGGAAAATTAAAGAGAATCCTACAGTAAAAGAACAAATAAAAAAAAAGAAGAAAAAATATCAAAAGTAAAAGTAGAAAAAAACTTTAAATTTTGTAAAAATAAGAAATAAGATAAAAATTAAACAGTTTCGACAAATTAAAATCTCTTAGAAATCTTGTAAGAATATTAAAAAAAAAGGATTATTGTGAATATAGAAAATAATTAATATTATTAAATTATTTTGCATTAATTAATATGCATTTAAATTTGAATTAATTGAAATTAAAAATAAACAAATTGGAATTTGACTTAATTGACGTTTGGAATTTATATAATTATAATGACTTAAAGAAATATAATACTATTTTTTGCTTATGGTTTCTGATGTTTTACATGCAGTATTAGACATCCGAAGAATTTTTAAGTTTTTTTTTAATTTAAATCATGATTTAAATGCAAATTTTCGAATGATTTAAATCAGTAACAGCCCTGATTAAAGTAGTCGATAAATTTGTTTCCTTACTTTAAAGTCTTTATCATCCAATTCTTTTTTTCCTTGAAAGTAATGAGCAATAGAAGAAAGATGTCTAAAATCTTGAATTTCATTCGCTGTTAAAGATTGTAGTCTTTTCTTAACATCTCTTTCGTCGCAACAAAGAGAAGAGCAATTGTTGTTGAAAAAGTGAGTTGCCAAACATATCTAAGAGAAAATATTTTAATTCCTTTAGGTTTTAAATGACTCTTAATCTAATATAGATTACCAAATGGGCTTGTAAGAAAATTGTTATATAATACCTTATAACCTTGCAAAAATCCGTCGACTGACAAGTCATAAAAAAGAAATACGTCTTGAAGAAAATTAAATGCTTTTCCCATCAATTTAAAAGGTATATCGTGCGAGAAAGCAATACCTTCTAATGTATCAGACAAACTTGCCAGTTGTGTTTGTGCAGAAAACACCTGTTACGATATTAATTTATATGATCTAATATAATTTATGGATTCTAATATAATTTCAAAATGTATAAGGTGAAAAACATTTTCTAATTGACTAACTTTTACTCCAAGTTTTGAAGTGACATCATAGGAAAGAGTTCTGTGAACTATGTGCAGACTTGTTGCGATACCAAAAATTAATACTATCTTCATTGCAGAATACTTGCTGAAGAAAATTAGATTATTAAATTTATCCATTAATTTAAGGTAGTATTATATTTTGCATCGATCAAAAAATCGACTTTTTTTATTTTATTTTTGTGGTCTACATTACCTCAAGAATATAATTCCCAAAATGCAGATTAAAATTCGAAGAAATAAAAAAGTTATACACATGTAAAAGTTTTATGCACATCGGCTCATTACACACAAAAATTTAAACGCGTTTTTCTCAAAACCATGTTTTTTAAACATTCGGACAGCATAACTCGAGTTCTTTTTAATCGATTTTAAAAAACCTTAGATCAATTTCTTCGTTATGAAATCCTTCAGGCATCCCCCTAAATCCAATTGTCTACTTTATTTTTTTGTTTTTTAACGACTCAAAAATGACCAAAAAAATACTCATTTTTTGTGTTTTTTTTAAATTGGCGCCATTTCTTTACTTTTTAATACTTTTTATCAGGGTTAGGGGGGATGCCTAACCACATGTATCAGCTTTAAAACTACATTTGAATTTTTTAAATCGCATGTTTCTGTGAGGCTGTAGCTTGTCCGCCGATTTATAGTTTTTTTTATCTTGACTTTGGCGCCCTCTAGTGATGAAACATGCACAGTAAAAAAATTTTATTTTTTTATTTTTGACAGACAAAAATGTCACAAATATGATGCAAAAACTTTCATTGCTTTAAATAAAATTATCCTTGAGAAAAAAATTATTTTTTAAATTCATCTTTGACAGCTTACAAAGTATAATACTACCTGAAACAAAAAAATTTAGATATTTTTTCAAGTTAAGTTTACCTCAAATTATAGACAAAATCGTGCAAGTCTTCGGCATTAAAGTTCTCGAAATCTTTGATAATTATTACAAGTGTTGGATTATCTGAATGTTTAATTTGATACCATGAATTCAAAGCGCGGAAAGTGCAATTTGCTTTTTTAATAATTGGCTCGTCCTAGAGAAAATAATATCAATTTTATATTTTTAGTATTTTTAGAAAAAGAAAGGAATTCATTTTTAAAATATTTGAATCTGTTTCTAACCTTTGATAAAGCATTCATTAATTGATAAATACTTTCTTCTACCATACTTTTCATACTGTTACAATTTTTAGAGCTAATTGTCGCAATGTATGGTGTAATATGTTTAATTGTGGATTTTACTTTGTCAAAAAGCATAATATGATCGGGAACATTTATTCCTGTGAAAAAAAATATAAGTTAAATAAGTTTATAACTATTAAAATTATTGAGATAAAAAAAATCTTCTTACCAGCTAGCAAAATAGCAGTGGGTATTTCAGAAGAAAGAACTTTAATTGATCCTTTGGAAACGCTTTCAACATATGAATACAAATCTTGCAATATTTGTTTATACATTGTATCATTAAGTATCTTGAAAAAAAACAGTGTTATTATTAGATTCTTAATTGAGCTAAATTAATTATTTATCCAAATTATTAAAATATATTTTAAATTACTGTACCTCTATAGAATTTGTAATTGTTTCATAGATTTGTTTATGGGCTTTATACCATGGTTTATCACAATACTTATTTTCATTCCTTATTTTTTTCTGTCCAAATACATAAGCTTTACGGGCAAATACACCCTGAAATAAGCACACAAGTAATTATCACAAATTGTGAATAATGATCAGGCCCTTTCTTATTAGTATGTTATAACATTTTGCAAGCTATGATAATAATCTACATTACAATGATAATGCTTATGATTAATGGTTTATATTATCAGAAAGCAGAGAAAGTTGAGTCAGGATAAAATAATTTGTATACGTCTGTAAAACACTTAAATGAATCTTTGTTCTATAATATGAGAAATGTATTTAAATTTTTTAATATCTTTTCAATTATAACTGATAAATTGAAAAATTAACTTTTCAATTAAATTTCCACTTTGTAAAAATTATAAAATTAAAAACAGTTAATATTTTTTAAATTAAATATTGTTCGTGTAATTCCTTAAATAGATATCTAAACAACTTCTGTTGTATACTTCATTGATGTAAACATTTCGAAGCAAGTTATACGAAATCTGCTTATTTGAATAAAAGTCATTTTTCTTTTTGTAAATGTTACATGTAAAATATTTATATTTGCACAGAATATGCTAATAAAATAATCCTAAAAAAGGGTCTGTTGATATTTTTAAATAAAATTGTACAATAAGTTTTCTTTTAAGGTTATACTGTTAGCATGCAACAGGTAGTTACAATATTTTACTTACCTTCGAGACTGAAACTGGTTCCATTATATTCGACTATATCACTTTGTCGAAATGAATAAAACAGAACATAAAGCAATAGAGATTAATGCCTTGAACAAGAAAAACAACACAGCACAAAACATATCTACACTACTCTTCTACACGTATCGTTCTATACTGACTGTTTCGCGCCAATTTCAGTTACCATAACTCGTGTCGTCTGCTCTTCCGTGTGGTTTTTTAAAGATGGAGCTACTGACTAGGGGAATTTTCAGCGGGAAAGATTCAAAACATACTTTCAAAATAAAATTGTTTTACGTACTTTACAATCTATAATAATAATCCACAAGATTCATTTTTTCATTCTCTCCGCACCTAAAGTTTGTCACTTATTGTTATAATTTTTTTTGTTTGAAATTAGTTAAGTATGTTTGAAAAAAAAATATCTTTAAAATAATTATAAATATGATTTTTTATTTTATATATCTAATTATTAATTGCTTTTTATTATAAAAGTAAAATAATAAGTAGTATAATAATGAAGAAGGAAATATCGTCAATTATATCATTGAATGGAAAACAAGCACCGTGTTTAAACATTTTATATGTGCCTTAAACATCCTTCAACAATAATTTATTTATTTAAATAATGTTTACATTTTTTTCAAAACTTTCTACGTTATTAGTTTAAAAAAAACCTACTAAATTAAATTTCTTTAAATGAATGTCGTATAAATTATTTTCTTGAAATTTCAATACAATTTTTGAATTTTCATTTATTTTCTACAATTTTTTCCATAATTGTCATCAGTTTTGAATTGACAATTTATTAATCTCCTTCAATTTTATGATTATTAATTAATTAAAATTTGTTTTTCAAATGCCAATTATTCTCACCATTTTTCGAATTTTTTACTCAATTTTTAATGCTTTCTTTTAATAGGTACCTCGTTAATTATTTTCGTCAATTTTTAATTATTTTCTTCAATTCTCAAATATTTTCTTAAAATTTCAATTATTTTTATCAATTTTCAATTAATTCCTAAATATTCAATAATTCTCGGATTTTATCAATTATTCTTTTCACTCATAAAAATTGTTTTTAAATGTCAATTTAATTATCTAATTCTACAACTACTCTCTTCAATTCTCAGTTATTTTCAGTTATCTTCAATTTTTTATTGCTTTTTTCAATTTTAATTTTTTTTTCGATTTCTAATCCAGTTGTTAAATGTGCAATTATTTCTAACAATTATACCTATAATTTTCGTCATTTTTCAATTTCGAATTAATTTCTTTATATTTAATATTTCTTGTTTAATTTTTTCAATTATTTTGTTTTCAGTTGGCTATTAATCTAGTCATTTTTTGTATTTTATTTTCAATGAACAATTATTTTCGTCATTTGTAACATGTTTTCTTTAATTTTTCAATTATTTTCGTCTCTTTTTAACTATCTCCTTCAATTATTAATTGTTTTTCGCTATTTTCAAATATATTCTACAATTTTTTCAATTTTCAATTGTTATCTTAAAATTTGATAACTATTCTTTGATTTTTTTAAATTATTTTATTCGGTTCTGTGTTAAATCTATTTTTTTTTTAAATTTTGTTTTCAATAATTGTCAATTATTTTTATCAATTTTGTACTTTTTTTCAATTGTAAATTATTTTATCAAATTTTAATTAAATTCTTAATTTTTAAATTTCTTTCTTAAATTTTTAATTTAATTCGTATATTTGCATTTTATTTTGTAAATTTTCTATTACTTTCTTTAATTTCAATTATTATTTTCGATGTTTAATCAGTTGTTCAATTTGCAATTATTTCCAATATTTATTTGTATAATTTTTCAACTATTTTGTTTAAATTTAATATTTATTGTCTAATTTGTTAAACTATTCTTTTTAATTGCGTATTTATGTAGTCGTAGCCATTTGTCGAATTTTATTTTCAACTGTCAATTATTTATTCATTTTTTAGATATATTCTTCAATTTCATTATTTTCAAATTACAAAAATTTATATAGTTTTAAATTACCAACAACAATGCAAAGTTTGTTATTTATGAATTAATTATTGTAATGACAGTAGCGCCATTTCGTATTATTGAAGAATTTTTTTATAATAACAAAAAAGTAATAAGTCATTTATAGATTTTTCCGTTTTAAATGTTTTTTTAATTAATAACTTCTTGAAAAATATAAAATTGTTCCTTTTATATACAGAAAATTACTGAATTGTGTATAATTAAACTTTTGTATTTCATAATGTTTACGTATAGTCAACTATCTTGTAACAATGAAGAAGTTTTAAATTTTGATGCCGATGAAATTCGACATAGCCTGAATTTGAAATTCAAACCCGCACGTTTGATTTCAGTTTGAATTTCGAAGTTATCTAACAACTAGATGTTTCAATCCAAAGGATGAATACGCAAACATTTTCATTTTGCGGTTGGCAGTTTGGCATTCGCATTTATGCCCAGAGGGTTTAAGGATATAAATGCGAATCGATCGAGAGCTTAATCATTCACTCTCCGGAAAGGAGTAGTAGAAAAGAGGTGAAGCTGGTATAGAAAAAAATGAGGAAATGGCTGGGACAGGAAAGCCGTTCTGAAGAAAGAGAAATGAAGCTCGATTGAAACGACTCACAGCTATATTATACGCATCTTCCAGTTTACATTCAATTTTTCCTGGAAGTCATTTCTCGTTTCCTTCTTAAATTGGTTTCTGCATATTTTATAACTTTGCCATACCAAATTTCTGCTTTCGAAAAATTGAATAATTACCCGCTATATTCCGCGATAGCGATCATATAAAATATTGTGAAAGGGCATTTTTTCAAAAGATTTATTCTTTGTTTTGATCTTGAAAACTGGAAAATGTATTTAAATTGTCCTTGTTGGTATTAAAAACAAGTAATATAGTTTCTTTATTACATTACCTTTTAGTATAGTTGTAGTAATTTAATACAAAAAAATTATTTGGATCGAGTTGGGACCGATTTGGGTAATTTTTTATTCTGACAAATTCGCAAGGGAATCGATAAAGAAACTGAGAGTTTTTAAAAAAAATTTAAATTATCCGAGAAAATAGAGAAAGTTTGCAGTTTTACAGCTTTCTTGTCTATATCAAACAAGGTCATTTACATACGAATGCGCTGAAAGTTGTCTAGATAAGCCTGCAACTCTGGTGGTGCGGAAAGATTCACCTAAGAACTCTTGATAAAACGCTTCTGGGTGTTTAGAAAAGAAATCCCATCTGGCTAAAAGCAATCCTTTCCGCTTATGTGCATCCGTTTTTCGTGCATATCGGCTTCAAAGATGAATATCGTCAAAGGTAAAATACGAAAAGTCAAACTGATGAAAAGTAGTATATCACAAAAACCAGTGGTTCATGAAAATTTTCTATCTCACATCCATTTCATCAACTTTGTCAGTTTTTTGCCCTAAACAAATAACCAAATTGATTTACAATTCTTAAGACAAAACGGATTTATTATAACTACTATAAATATAAATCTATGCAAAAGCTTATATTTCTGTATTAAATTTGTTTTATTAAATTTTCTTCTTATTTCTTATTATTATTATTATTATTTCTTATTAACTGAATACAATTTTGAATTTCCTTTATATCCTTATTAAATTTATTTTATTAGATTTCTTTAATATTTCTTATTAGCTGAATTCCATTTTGAATCTCCTTTCGAGGAACTGACGAAGGGCTAATTAGTTTTAAACATAAAAATTAGTTTTTCCTTGTAAAAAGAGATTTATTAGAACAAGGTGTTTTTTATAATTGGAAGTATGATCAGTTCCAATTAATCAGGTTGTATTTCTTACAAAAAATGACAAAAAGGGCGCTTTAAATTGTTTGAATACATATTATGTAATAGTATTTTTCATAATAATTATTTTTATTATTTTAGAGATGAGATTATTATAGAAAATATAGTAGGTAAATAATAAAACTGACTTAGGAAATTTTACTGTGTAGTCAAAATTGGATTTTGTGTCTCAATTTAACTTATCCAACTTATCCATTTTGTTATTTTATTAAGGCGTTATTTTATTAATTATTAAATATTTTAAAAATATTCAGTTATCAACAGGAATTTTCTTCATGGTTTCTTAATAATTATTTAAAATTTTATTTATTATTTCTATCATTAAACTACACAGTTACACTGAGAAAACTGGATGTTAAAAATTAAATGTTTAAGAAAAGATTACTATCTTTTCTTACATATCTAAATATTAAAGTTTAACATCTAACATCTAAGATAATAAATTTTAACATGTGGATATTAAAGCTTAACATGTAGATGTTAACCTAGAACATCTAGATAGCTGTCCCTATGTTAAATGATAAATATATGTTAAGCGTAAACATCCAGATGTTAAGGGTTAACATCGAGGTTAACATCCATTTTTCTCAGTCTAAAATTTCTAATTCATTTTTATTACTTAACTTTTATTTATCTATAAAAAACCTCATTTCTAAAGTCATGAAAGTGATGCTTATAAAAATATATTATTATATTATATACTTTCGAACAATTTAAAGCTTCTTTTCTGTCATTTTTTGTAGAAAATATGCAACCTGATTAATTGGAATTTTTCTTCCAATTAAAAAATAAGCACTTTAATTGGAACTCACCACAGTTTCAATTAAAAAATACCTTGTTCTAATAAATCTCTTTTTGCAGGGTTTCTTCAGAAATTGAATAAATTATTCAAAGGTTTCGATACAACTGAAGAAATTCTGATTCCTTTTAGTCGTTACAAGAAAAAAGGCAGTTACACTGAGAAAAATGGATGTTTAGAATTGGATGTTTAAAACAAGATAGTAACGCTTAACCTCTAAATATTAAAGGTTAACATCTAAGATATTAAATTTCAACATCTAGATATTAAAGTTGAATATGTAGATGTTAACCCTGAACATCTAGATAGCTGTCCCTACACTGCAAAAACTGCTGTCTTCTAAGTGTCTTATTTTAAGACACAAGACATTAAGAAAGCGTCTTACGATTATTTTAAGCTATTTCATTGGTTGTTAATTTTGAAAGATGCTTTCTCATTGGTTTAAAATTAAGACACTTTAAAACGTCTTAAAAGTGAGGACAAAAATGTCTTAAAATAAGACACTTGTTTTTACAGTGTATGTTAAGTGAAAAATATGTTAAGCGTTAACATCCAGATGTTAAGGGTAAACATCCATTTTTCTCAGTGTATTAATAAAAATTTTATAAATTACAGAGTAATTACAAAATAATAACTTTTAAAATTTCAACAATATTCAATTTTTGTAATATTTAACATGTTCAGCATTTATTGAAAGTATTAGTAATATAGAATGATAGTTAATTTAATAAATATGTACGTCCGCATGAAAAGGGACCACTTTGGCACTATTAGATTTATCTATATGATCTATATATGATCTTAATTAAATTTTTAACATTTGAGAGGTCTTGGACCCTTTGAGATAAAAAATTCATAAAGTTACAAGCATTTAATATTAGAAGTGTTAAAACCCTAGTTTTGAGAAAAACGAGTTTAAAGTTCAAGATTACCATTAGCGCCCATGCATTTTAAAAATTACAAATAAGATTATTTTGTATTTTTAATTACGATAAAGTTATGATAAATGCATGATATTCGACGTGAGACATTAAGTAGTCTGTTTTTCTACAATAAAAAAAAAAAATTGAAAATCTTGGACCTCTTTTAGAAAAATGCAAATATCACGGAAAATAAAATCGACAAAGTGGGCCCTTTTCATGCGGACGTACACAAATTATAATTACGTTCCATATTACGTTAATTTAGTTCCGTCTAGAAAACTCAATTATTTAGGTATTAATCAACTTTTATATAAAGTGGAAATTCTAAAACAAGTATAAGTTATTTCCAAGGAATTTCTTGGAGTGTAAAAAATTACACTTAAGTTAAGGGTTGCTAAAAAATCTAGCGGATTTCTTAGGCTGAAAGTCTGAGCAGGACGACTGCAATTTACGAGACGAGACCTAATTCTCGGAGTGGGTAATGAGCGCCATTGTGTGACTTTTCCTCTGAAGCAGTGAAACCTTCTAGATCCGTTTCAGGATGCAGAATGGCAGTAGTAGGTTCGCGGGAAAACCCCGGCGACATTCTAGCGAGTAACGAGATAATAAAGCGACGAGTTCTGTACCTTTTGCGGGAAAGTTTCGCTCAAGTTTTCTCTCCCTCGTTTTATCTTCTTTTTTATCTTTTGTTGCCTTCATCTCCATTTCACAAGTTTTTCTTCTCGCTGTTGCATCTTTACAATACGAAAATGAAATCCTCAGATCGTTTTAAAACTAAACCAGAACTTTTTTTTTTTTTTTTTTTGAAAATCAACTCCATTAAATTTTGAAAATTTAAATGCTTCCAATTTGTCGCACATAAAAATTTTAAAAAAGAATTATTTTTTCGTTTTTTCCAGCTACGTTCCCGTATAAAATACATCAATTGGAGCATGCCACGTCCATAAACTCGGAACTTGATGGAAATCCACCCTTATGGGTCACACGAAGACATCGCGGCAGACACGAAGACATCTACATTAATAATGCAAAAATTTTCGTGAACCAAAGCAATGTAGAACTCGTGAAAAGTGTGAATGGCGATATTAAAAAACAGGTATGTACGAAATTCGTTAGAGGTATTAATTTTGCGTGTAAGATCAAATTTCAGAATTTACAATTTTTAAAGAAATGACGAATTTTAGGTACGGTATAGAGGAGAGCGGGGTTGAAAGTGTCGATTTTGAGAAATCTTAAAAAAATACTGGTAAATTAAGAGCTTCTCTTTTCGGGTTATTTACTGTTTAATGTCAAATTTAATGTAGTTTTTGAATTTAACATGATGTGGTTGATAGTGCTGATGGCTATTTTATTATATTATGTTTAATGAAAACAAATAATTTTAAACGTGGAAATAAAAATAATAAATAATTTATTATTCATAATAATATTATTCAAAAGCATATTAATAAATAATTTTAAGTACTTATGTATTACTAATATTTAATATAATAATTAGAGTTGTAATTATAATTTAATGTATAATATTACATTACATATAGGGTACACTGAGAAAAATGTTTAGTCATAGCAACGAAAATTTGGTTGAGCCAACCAAATTATTTGGTTGTTATTTAATCAACCAAACTTTTTGGTTGTAACAACTAAATTATTTGGTTCAGTATTGTTTGTTGGCATAACAAAAACTTTTGATTGTCACAACTATATTTTTTTTATTCGGGATAACAAAAATTTTGGTTGTCATAAAAAAAATTTTTATTTGGGAGCTAACTAACCCAGGTACGAATTTTCGGTCGGCCAACACATATAATTACATAATTCACATGTTATTAATTTAATTACACAAATATAATCAGATGAGAATGTAGAAATTTCATATTAATGAAAACCTGAAACAGAAAAAATTCATTACACTGCAAAAACAGGTGTCTTAAATTGTTCAAAAATGTCTCAAATTGAGACATTTTTCGTGTCTTAGACACCAAAAGTATCTTAATTTAAGACATTTTTGTCCAATTTAAGACACCATGTTTTTGCAGTGTAGTCGTGAAGATCCGAACACAGGTTTTCCAGCTGCCAGTCCAGTAGGCTAACCACCAGCCCATGAGAGATATGAATGACCAATATGGAATAAACCTTATAGCTAAACAGTTCAGTAACAGACACCGTTAGCTCAACTATCAGACCCTGGTTCGGCCGACCGTCTGGTATTGGTTTTTATTTAGATTTTATTTATATTATTATCGACCGCTTACTTACAAACTAATCACCAATCTTTTTAAATAATTGTTTGGTTGTCACAACCAAATTATGTTTGGATGTCACAACCAATTTCTGTTTGGTTGTCACAACCAAATTATGTTTGGTTGTCACAACTAAATTATGTTTGGTTCAACCAAATAAGAGCAACAAAATAATATGGTTGTCCCAAACAACTTGATGTGTTACGCCAACCAAATCGTTTTGTTATACCAATCAAAATATTGTTGTTACAACCAACAATGGTCAACTAAAAAATATTGTTGGTAAAACTAAACCTTTTTTCTCAGTGTAAATAGGCATATTTTTATTAAGTGGTCACGAATGGAACTAAGATGGCCAAAACCGATACTTCTACCCTATTATACAATATAATACCTATATAATATATATATATAAAATATGTTATTATATAATAATATTTATTTTTTATTCTTTATTTCAGTCTAAAACTAAATGGTTAGTCAACTTTTGATTTAATCTTTGCAAAAATCATTTGCTATTGTTAATTTACCGTGATCAAAATATAATGATGCGCGCATCTATCTAGTGAATTACGTAAATATATAAAACAAATAACACGCAATTAAATGAGCTGTTAATTCTTTACTAATAATATAATATTAAATTTTCAAATAAATTAGGATCATTTTAATAAAACATCTACACAGAAAGCTTTAAAAATGTATTAGGGGTAAAAACACTGTTTTTTCGACAGGGTATTTCAAGAAGCCTTAAACTTTTAATTATTTATCTCAAATTTTAATTATTTTTTTCAATTTTTAAATATTTTCATTATTTTGCAATTGTTTTCTCAAATTTTAAATTATATTCAATATTCTTTTTCTCAACTTTTCAATTATTTATCTTAAATTTCAATAATTTTTATCAATGCTTAATTTTTAAAATTATTTTTCTAATATTTTTTTTAATTTTCAATTATTTTTTACAAACTTCAGTTATATTTTTTTATTTTAAATTATTTTCATCAATTGCAATTCTTTTCTCCAATTTGTGAGAATTTACAATATTTTTTGTCAATTACCTTAATTTACAATTATTTACCGCATATTTCAATAATTTTTTGTATTATTTTTTAATTATGTTCTTATATTCTAAATATATTTTGTAATTTTATAAATACATTTTTCAGAAATTTTGATTTTTTCTTAGACTTTCAATTACTTTTACCATTTTTTCCATTTTTATAATAATTTGATTATTTTTTAACTAATTTTCCAAACATTTCTATTATTTTTCAATTAATTTAAGACATTTTCAATTATTATTTTTACAAATTCTTCTATTTGCAATTATTAATATTTAACCTACTATTTTTCCCCTATTTTAATTCATTCTTGAAATTTCAAATATTTTCTACAATTTTTAATTGCTTTTATCATTTTTCAACTATTTGGTGATTTTATCACTTTTTTCAAAATTTCAATTATTTTCTTCAAATTTCAATTATTTACCTTAAATCTCAATTATTTTATTCAATTTTCAAATATTTTTATTATTTTGCAATTGTTTCCTCCAATTTTTAATTACATTTTTTATTAATTTTCTAAATTTCCAATTGTTTATCACTAATTTCAATTAATTGTTTAAATATCAATTACTTTCTTTAATTTTTCATTGTTTCTACCATTTTCCAATTATTTTCTTTAATTTCGAGTAAACTTTTTAATTTTGCTTTCTCATCTCATATGGGAAGTATTATAACTTATTTTTTTCAAAATTGTAATTATATTGTTAAATTTTAAATTATTTGTCTTAAATTTAAATTATAATTATTTTCATTGTTTTACAATCATTTTCTCCAAATTTGAAAGATTTTATTGGTTTTCAATTAATTTTCTAAATGTTCTAAATATTTATCTCAAATTTTACTTATTTACTTCAATTTTCTATTGTCTTCGTCATTTTTCAATAATGTTTTTTAATTTTGAATATATTTTATACTTTCATCACTTATTTTTCTCAAAGTGTAATTATTTTCTTTAGTTTTTAATTATTATTATCATCATTTTTTATCATTTTCTCCAATTTTTATTTTTCAATTAATTTTATAGATTTTGCTGCCTCCTAGAGGACGCTTTGTGATCGTTAAGATTTTCAATTTTCCAAAAATGAAGCATTGGGTGCAATAAGGGCGTTAGATACCTACGCCCGTTTTGATATTATTCATCCCAAATGATAACAATATACTCTAGTTTATATTTACAAAAATTCATTTCAATCTAAGGCTTATTTATGATGCTAAGAATAAATATCTGGAAGTATGTCACATAATTTTATGGCTTTGAATATTTCCTAGATAAATTTGTATTAAAAAACAATTGACGATATAAACAGCATGGCAGGTTCTTTATAGTTAAAAGGAGGTTACAAAATTTTAGATATACTGAATACATTGATTTAAATAGTTTAAAAAGTTGAAATGGTCATGAATCTGACTTTTAAAATAATAAAGAAAAAATAAAAATGTTTATACCAATCAGCAAGTATTATTCTGTCATTCAAAAAGGAACAAAAAAAGGTTTAAAAACCTTGATTTTTAATACATTGAAAATTTTTATTTTTTAAATTATTTAAGGCTTAAAATTATGTTTTAAAGTTAAGAATATATAAAAAATAATATAATATAACGAAATATAACGAAATATGTCTTAAAATTAAAGTTATCTTAAGTTTAAATTCAAAATTTTATTAACGCCTAAAACATTTAGTGGTTGCACTGCAAAAACATGGTGTCTTAAATTGTTCAAAAATGTCTCAAATTAAGACATTTTTCGTGTCTTAGACACCAAAAGTATCTTAATTTAAGACATTTTTGTCCAATTTAAGACACCATGTTTTTGCAGTGTGGGTGCAAGAAGGGCGTTAATATTGGTTACGAAAAAACTGAAATTTTGATAGTTAATCACAACTTTCAGTCAAGTAAATACATGAATTGGAAAGTTTAATAAATGTTAAATTAAATAAAAAAAAGTTTATTTAATTCGCATTTACAGTTTTTAAACTATAAAAGTTTAAAAACTTTTAGTTAAAATATCTCCGATCGTCGTTTTTTGTCTAACGCCCTTATTACACCCAACGCTTCAAATATTCTAAATTGACTTATTTTCATCCTTTGAAATTCAAAAATTTTAATTCTTAAGCCAATGACCAGAAATGTGTATGTGTGGTGAAATTTTTTTTTTATTGACAGGTTATTTCGAGAAAGCTTCAATAGATTTCAATAAAAATATTTCTTATAAGTATTAAATATTAATTTATTTACCATTTTAAGATAAGAGTTCTTCATTATAGTTATACAATTTCTCATAACATAGAAGATCATATTATTTTTAAAAAAAGTTCACGTGGACATTTAGAGGGTGTGGGGGGGGGGGGGGGGGGTCGTAAAAAGTCCACAATTGTGTACGAGGGGGAGGGTGTCAAAAAGTGATTAAAAATTGTCCACGTGGTATATGAACGAAATAGACCAAAATGTATAACCTTGAAAATATTTACTCATGTGACTCGGAAAGCGTAAAATCATAA
This sequence comes from Ganaspis brasiliensis, assembly GCA_037103525.1. Taxonomy (NCBI): domain Eukaryota; kingdom Metazoa; phylum Arthropoda; class Insecta; order Hymenoptera; family Figitidae; genus Ganaspis; species Ganaspis brasiliensis. The sequence continues at coordinate 960,873 of JAZKLR010000205.1, read as the reverse complement.
ATACAATAACAGCTAATTCTTTTGCGTAGCAGATAAAATTAAAATGACTGACAACGAGTCATATTCATTAAATATAACTTTGCTCACTTGAACTTTATTTTTATCTCTTTTCATTTTCATAATATGCGTATCGGCACTTTCAACCTCCGACACTTACAACCCTGCCTTCTCCTATCAGTTTTTTTTTTCTGTTGACTTTGTCCAATTTTAATATAACATTCAAATTCCTTGTATCTTGGAGAAACAACAAATCGAATGTCACCTGTCCGCGATGAAGGTAGGCTTGTGGCAAGCCCCTAACGAGCTTTTAATGAGCTTTACAAGCTCACCATACCCGCAAGACCATTAGAGTAATGGATATCGGTAACATCTGTGATGTCAAACAGAAAAGATGAAGCGAAGCCCTTGTCAAACGTTCTTCGATTAATGAGGCAGTTTGTGTGCAAAAATTGATAAATACTCACTTTTTTTCAATTGACAGCTTCTTTTGTGCTTCAATGGTATAAAATATCAATATTTTACTATAAAATCAAAATTAATTATACGCAGAAAAAACCTGCGCTCATAATTGAGGGCCTGGTAGTAAAAATGGGTTATAATAATTATGGAAGCAAAAGTGGGTTATAATCACTTAGAGCAAAAACGGGTCAAAAGTTTCAAACTTTTTCTTTATTTATAAAATATACTATCAACTCTCTTTTAATTATTTTTACATGAAAACATTCAAAATTATTAAAACAATATTTGTAAATTAAAATAATTCCGAAACAGTCGAAAGCATCTTTTATAAATAAAGAAATGGTTTGAAATTTTTGACCCGTTTTTGCTGTTACTGCTTTTAACCCACTTTTGCTCCCGTCATTATTATAACTCGTTTTTACTATCAGCCCTTCAATTAATACAATTCATTTTAATTTGGATATCAAATTGAGAAAGAGAAAGCAACTTTATATTATTTGAATTATTTTGCTCTCGCGTACAGTGAAAATCGCATATTAGAATGCTTAATATCTTGTAAACTGAATGATTATACAGTTAAATTCGAGAAATATAAATCATACTTTATACGACACCTAAAGCTGAACATCATTTTTGAAAAAAGGAATGAAGGAATAAAAGTTTTCTAAATCTAAGAACTATCTTCTCAAGCCTGAAGCGTCTCTGGAAAAGCTGATGTTATTGTATCCGGAGGGATGCTTTACCGACAGGGGAAGTCCGTACTTGGCACGAGTAGGTCATCATGAAGATGGAAGGTAAAATGGAAGGTGCAAAGAAGAAAGGTAGAAGTTCAAAGTTCGAGGTGGAGATTTTTCCATCTGCGGGGTTACGGCTTTTCTCATAAGGTCGTTTCCTAGAGTGGAAAAGAATTTATTTCTTTGTACGACAACTTCTGCAAAACTAGAAGCTCAAAAATTTTACCACTCAGGAACATTTTCCCTGTGATATTTCTATTTTTTTACTCTCTTCACTTCTCAAAACTTCACCAACTGATAAAGTGCGACAACTTTTCAAAAGTAATTATTTATATTCGAAATCAATTTTAAAGTGATTTAAAAAAAAAAAAAAAAAAAAAAAAAAAAGACTTTAAAAATTTAGTCAGTACCGTTTTCTCATATTTGATTTTTCCTCCCCGATATACTGTTTTCTTAAACATAATTTTTCACCATACAAAAAAAGTCAAGTTAAAATTGTTCACTTAAAAGTGTACAGAGGGAATGTATGGTTAAATATGCAGAGTATAAAATTGAAGAGAAATGTGTTTAAAGTTACTGAACTTTTCAATTCGTAAAACATACATTTTTTAGAGTTGAAACAGCAGTGTGCTTTTCGTTTTCTGAAAATTTAACGGGAGTTCAGGTCTCCATTAAATGTTTTTTCACATCAGGAGTTTCTCGGCGATGAAACCGCTGTTGAGGTGTTGAAAACGTTTCCACGGTCGAATCTTCGGTAACACAATGAAAAGTTTAAATTGTTTGATAAGAAAAGTTATCCCACGTGACGAAGTTTCCCTTATCGTCAGCAGAAAGTTTTCGATAAGAGAAGGAATTCTTACATCCAGAGAATTCGTTCCCACATCAGTGAAGAACTTGAATTTTCTGTCGCACAAATATAAAGTAAACACCTTAAACTTTCTGTAACCTAACACCCCTTCTCCAATTTAATGCAATCTAGTCTTTTTCAAGATTCCAAAACTCTGGAAGTGTAATTTGAAAATATTAATTACATAATATTAATTAATTGAAATTAATATTTTTATTCAAATAATTTTTATTTTACATTTTTAAAATCTTATTTCATAGTGCTGTAAATAAGTTTTTATCATTGCGGAAACATTATAAAGATGTTCCACTTATTTAATCTTGTAGAATTCTTTTCGTTTAAAATTTGTGTAGTTTTATGAGTTTTATGAAACCGGTAGACGCCATATATAGATCGATAATTTAATTTCTCCATATGGTGCTGTTCTGACGTTTATGTGCGTATATGTCCCAACTTCGATAGTTGCTTCGTCGTGTTCTTGAGAAGCAGGAAAGCCCTTATGTTACTAACTGTGATTTCCTTCACCGATGTCGTTAACCACTCCCACATACCCTCCAGGAAACAGACTCGCAAGCTCGCTACAGTTTACAGAACAAATGAATCACTGAAATTAATATTAGTTTCGTGGATATAGTCATTACACAATACAAAGGCATCAGTTAAAAATCAATGAATTTGTCCTCAGAAAACTTTTGTACTTGATTTCAAGTTTACCTCCAAAAAATCTATTGTGTATATAGGCATTGTTCGCAAAATGGGTCACCGTTTTCACTAAAATTGATACACTTAAGTTGACGGCCATTGCATTGGTTTTTAAATTTATTTAAAAATGTCTACTTTTTATGTTCAAGAGACGATTTTTGAAAATAATTTACTTTAATTTTTTTTTCTATTACATTGGTAGGGGGATACCAATTTGAGAAAGAATGTTAAATTAGTAAAAACTTGTAAATTTATTTTTATTCAAGAAAAGAATATTCTAGCTAATTTTATTATGTCGGTAAAAAGAGCTAGACAAAAAAAAAGTTGAGAAGCAACTCGCTTTACAACTTTTCCCTTTTGTGACAGAACCCTACACGTGACAGAGTTGTTTAATTTAGTTTCTAGTTTCAGGTAACAGTCACTATTTACTGAGTAAATTTGGAACTAATTTAATGCTCAGTATTTTTTAAAAAAAAGCTTTAATAGTAACCTCTAGTCTATACAATATATAAAAAAACCTAGATACTTGAAATTTGTGTCATTCAATTAGAAAGTGAAAGTCAATTGTGATTCTTTTCTTCTCTTTAGGTTTTATATATACATATATGTACATCTCATTGTCAGAGCAACCTTAAAGGGAACGTGTCAGTCCTTTCTTTTTCATTATTTCTATCTCTCTCACAACTTTTAATACACAAACTAAATATATATTATATACACAAGTCATTTATAATTAACACCATTTTATTACAAAAAAATTCTTAATTGGTATTATATTTTATTTTAATAGCACTTTTTTCATTGCTTTGCTTCTTTTGCTAAAAGGGTTTTCAGTGTTTGAGTTTATAATATTAAAAATGGGAAATTATTTTTATTGGTATTAACGAGGATTTTCCAGGAACTTCTGTCTGCCTTAAAGAGGTGTACTGTTAGTGAAGGATAGGGGTGAAAGTCAACTGAATGGCGCCGTCGCGTCGCGTCGCGACGCCACACCCCACCGGCCCTAAAGCTGCTTACGAGCTAACACTAAGGGTAAACCACCCTTTAAAGCGATCTCGCAAAATTAAACTCGCTATTTTTTTCTCCCTTCACAACGCCTATCGGTAAATATGTGCGATTCTCCAGATAGCGAACCACCCTTTCTGTCAGTGCTTCTCAACTTGAATTTTTTTTAATTTATGCAAATTTACCTTTATATTTGCGTATAACATTCAAATATTTCAATAAGAATAAAAAAATTTTTTTTTATATTTTATTCATTACATGCGCGTCCTTTCAAAACATTACTTTCGTAAGTCCTCAAGATTTTTTAATAATCATAATAATTTATGACAATTTCCTTCTACACGTCACTTTTTCTACAAATCCTGCAAAGCGCAAGTAATTTTGTTTTTGGAGATTCTCGTGAAAGTCAATAGATTTTAGGTACTTAAAGATTGAAATCAATTCATCAAATGTAAGACAAATAATATAGTTGTAAGGTGTTAAAATTTTAAAATTGATTTTTAATTTTTTGTTATTTCACTTGACCCATAATTTGAAACCGACTTATTTTGTTTCAGTTCAAATAACGAGTCAAGCGAAATAACAATAAATTGAAAATAAATTTTGAAATTTTAATACCTTACAACTTTTATTTGTCTTACATTTGATGAATTGATTTCAATCTTTAAGTAACATCTATTGACTTTTACTAGATATTTTGAAAAAACTCCAACTCTTTCCGAATCATTCCGAAGTTAAATTTTAATCCGTTTGAATCATGTTATTTCATTTCGAACCAATTCGTTTAAATTTAGAATAAACCCGATTAGAATTGCAACGGATTGATTCGGTGTAAAATAACACGATTCATATGGATTTAAATTTAGCTTCGAAATGAAACGGACCAATTCGGAAAGAATTTTTCGTCAACATTGTAAAAAGAAACATCTTAAAATGCATTGTAGTCACTTTTAAAACGTTTAAAGTATCTTATATTTCAGCTTCCCTCATAGAAAACTAATGCATTTTAAGAGACTTTTGCTAACTTTTTGGTAACGTCTTAAAAGTGACTACAAATATATCTTAAATTAAGTACTTTTCGTAGTGAAGTTATAACTATTTTTAGATTCGGATATAAACTGATTGGCTCAGAAACAAATTTCAGATTGCCTCTGAAAAATACTGATTAAAACCAGTGGCGTAATCAGGAGAGCAAGGGCCCTAAGGCGAAAGAAAAATGGGGCCCCAATTATATATAATAATTTACAAGTTTAATTAATTCATTCATTCATACATTCTCCCCACACCTGACATTTGTTACAAGATATATTACTTTTTTAAAATTTTAAATCATATGTCACCTTTTTAAAATGTTCTCAAATTTTAAATTTATAGCAATTTTATTTCTTCAAATTTCAGTTAATATGAACTTGAATTTATTGATTAAAACTTCAATCAATCCACATTTCAAAAATACTAAATATGAAGTGACTTAAAAATTTCTTCAATTTTTAATCATTCTTTTGTATGATGATTTCAATAATTATTACTTAATATTCAAAATTGTACTATTTTTATCATTTTTCAACTATTTTCTGCAATTCGTAATTATATTTTAATCATTTTTAAATTATTTCCCTAAATCTTAAATTTACCTTCCTTAAGTGTCAATTATTTTGTTTAGTTTTCTCAATCACTTTTTCATTTTTAATTATGTTTGCCTTGACATTAAATCAATTTAATTATTTATTCCTAAATTTTATATTATTCATCGCAAATTTAAATTAACTTTTTTAATTTACCAATATTTTTGGCATTTTGCAATTATTATTTTCAATTTGTAATCATTTTCATAATTTCTTCATTAATTTACTAAACTTTCAAATATATATCTCAATTTTCAGTTATTTTGTTCAATTTTCATTTCTTTTCATTATTTTGCAATTATTTTCTCCACTTTTCAATATTTTCATTATTTTTCAATTAATTTTCTACATTTTCAGTTTTTACCTAAAATTAAGTTTATTGGCTTCAATACTCAATTTTTTTAAACGATTTTTCATATATTTTCTTTTGCTAAAAAACAAATTCTGTAATTTTACATTATTTTCCCCAATTTTTAATTATTTTCATACTTTTGGCATAATTTTCAAAAATTTTAATTATTTATCTGAAATTTCAATTATTGTTTCATGAATTTTCGATTATTTCTGCGATTTTGTAATTATTCTCTTTAATAAAAATTTTTAAGTAATTTTGTAATTATTTTCTTTTTTTAAACATATATTCTAAGATGTTTCATCAATTTTCGATTATTTCTGCGATTTTTTAATTATTCTCTTTAATTAACATTTTTAAGTAATTTCGTAATTAGTTTCTTTTTTTAAACATATATTCTAAGATTTTTTCAATGATTTCTCTCAAATTTTATGTACTGTTTTCATTCTTTCATATTTAAATTATTTTTATCATAAATTTTCATTACTTTTCTCAATCTTAAATTATTTTCAGCATATTTCAATTATTTTTTTCAATTTTGAGTATTTAATTTTGAAGTAGTTTTCTAAAATTTCAATTATTTTCTTTATTTTTTTATTATTTTAATTTGTTCTCATAATTTTCAAATCTTTTAATTAATAATCGTAAATTTCATTTATTTTTAGTTTTCTTTAATTCTTTTCTTCAGTTTTTAGTTATTCTCATTTTTTTCAATTGATTTCTAAGATCTTCATGTATTTTTCTCAAATTTAAATTATTATTTTTTTTTTTAATGTTTGTAATTTTTTTAATTATTTCACTTAAATGTGATTTACTTTTTACAACTTATCATTGTTTGTATCATATTTCATTTATTTTCTTCAATTTTCAAATAGTAAAATTATTTTTCAATTATTTTCCAAAATTTATATCCTTTAATTTTTAATTTTTTTAATTTCTTTTATAATTTTCAAAATTTTACACTATTTATCTGAGATTTCAATTATTTAATTCAATTTTCAATTATTTATATAATTTTTTTATATTATTTTCTTCAATTTTCAATAATTTTCGTAATTTCCAAAGAGATTTTAATTATTTCTGTTTAATTAAAATATTAAAAATGATTCTCTTAAATTTTAAATTATGTTTATCTTGTTTTATTTATTACCTCTAATTTTTAATTTTTTTTTTTTCAATCAACTTCTGAAAGTTTTAAGTATTTTTCTGGAATTTTCTTTGAGTTACCTTAATTTAAAAAATATTATTATTATTACTTTTTTTTTATATCTATCTATCTTTCTATTTTATATATATTTATTTTATATCTTATTATCCAATTTATTCAATTATTTTCTTAAATTTAAAATATTTTTTTTCAATTTTATAGTATTCATCTCAATATTCAATCATTTTTTTCAATTTTCAATTATTTTCCCTAATTTGTCATTATTCATTTTTTTTCAATTTATTTTAAAGATTTTCAAGTAATTTTCTCAAATTTCAATTATTTTCTTTATTTTTAAAACACTTTTATGATTTTTTTAATTACTTTCCCCAATTTTTAATTGATTTCATCTTTTTTTTCAATTAATTTGCCAAATTTGCAATCATTTTGTTTAATTTAAATTATTTTTGCAATTTTTTTTTAATTCTAAAATTTTATAAATTTTTTCCCAAAAAAAAAAAAAGATTTATTAGAAAATTAGAATTGACTGAGGGCCCCCTGAGCTCAAGGGCCCCGGGACACTGCTCCACTTTGCCGCTTAATAGTTTCGCCACTGATTAAAACTTATTCAAACGGAAGAAAATTCAATCCGATCAGGGATTAAATCTTTGAAAGATTCTTCTAAGATTTAGAGGTTAAATCATGTATTTATTATTTTTTCATTTTTGATGCACAAAAAGGAATCTTTCTGGAGAATAATTTATTACATTTTACAGTAATTTTCAATACTTAAGAAACTAAACATTACTAATTTAAATGCTCATTTCCTTAATTAAATTGCAGTAATTAATTGGATTTTATTTTCAAAATTCATTAAGATTTATTAAGTGCAACAAATTTTGAAAGGTCTTTTGTCGTTAAAATGCCAACTAAAGTGAACAATTAAGAGAAAGTATCGCGTAAACTTCTCCTTGAAGTAACTTTATCCTCTTTCAAGCTTTCACGCTTATACTATATAACGAACTTATTGCTTTACAAAAACCTTTTTAGTTAAATAACTATAACTTTCTTTTGTGCTTTTATACCATTGCATTTGCAACATAATAATAACGTTAATTTTAGCAATTTGTGTCAAAGACACAAAAGATTATTGATTTAAATGTTAAAATGAAATTTAGCAAAACGTCAAAATTGTCAATCAAAAAGTAATCAAATTGCCGAACTGTAATGAAATCGTACCCATGCAATCATGCATATGGATATATATTTCAATTACTTTTATTTGATGGAACAGAAGAGAGGGAAATAAAGGTAAAGCGAAATGCATTCGCAAGAGTAATTTAATTCAGAAAAAAACAGAAAATATTTTTTTTTTTTGTACTTTTGACAGTCTTAAATTGCAAATATAAAGCTATTATTAATAATTGACACAATTTTTGCAGTTATTATGTAATATCCACTTGTTACAACCAATTATCAATTAAAACATTTTTAAAGTAAATTAAGTGCAATAAAATGGAAATTTTCCTAAGTTTGCAAAAAATCTCTACAACATTTAAATTCACGTTTCCATTTATTCTCATAAATGGGAGAGTACATACAAAATTTTACCTTTGCCTCACCTTACCTCAGAGATTTCTGCTCGTTCAGCGCAATCCTAGAAAATGGAATAAGTTTTCTCTGCGAGAAAGTACGGGTGCAACAATCATCCAGCTCCAACCGGGATGGTTATGCTCCAATTAAAGTTAATCGTAGCTTTTTCGTAAGGGACGTTTCAGGTAATCGCCTATCATCTCGTGAAAAAAAATGCCAACGAACTAAGACCACCCATACAATTACACCTACCTACTTAATTACATATACACACTGATAAATATATTGTGAGTTGAATAGAAACACGAAAGCTCAATTAATTACAGTTCAGTTTCTCCTTTTCTCAATTATTGATCTCTCGTGACCAAGTGAACTATTCTCTATCTATATAATTCAAATGAAACAGCATTATCATAAAATTAAGCTCCTTGTTTAAAATTTTAAATCATTAGTAGAGATATTTCTCTAATATGAAAGCATGAATAAAATACTGGATTTTAATAATAGAAAATTCTATATATGGAAAAATTAGTTCACTTAGTTTCCATTGACTTTTTATTATTAACATTATTATGATTATTATTATTACTCTTATTATTATTATTTTCTTTTTGTCATACAATTTACTAGTATAAAACAGGATTTCTGAAAAAGATAAATTAAGGCTGTGCGTTGTCTCTTTTAACAGACAGAAAACCATCCAATATTATTTCAGTTTTACTACGACTAAGATAAATGGATGGTGTTTTATCTTACAAAACAAATTACTACCTTCTTTTTTTGTCCGTTTTTTTAGCATCAATATTAACTAATAAATAAAATTGTTCCTCTAAATCTTTTTGTTACGTAGAAACTTCTTAAGTCAGTAGAAATATCCTGCTTTGGTCAGACAAGAGACGATGTATTCTCTTTCTCAAATTTTAAGTGATTGACTCTAGATTTCTGAAATATAGTTTAAATAAAATGTAAGTTTCAATTAGCTAATTTAATTAATAGTTTTTCTTCTGTTATGAAATTAAAAGAATACATTTTTCTTTTTTAAGTAATAAGTTTTTTGCAAATATTATGTTTTTAAAGTCCACAATGTAAGAGGTATGAGTATATGGGTCAAAACCATATACCTTTTTTAGTCTTTTCTTTGTTCAAGAAAGAGCTGGTTGGTAGAGAGTTCGTATTTCTGGGAAATGGAGATAAAATAATTAGAACGTTAGAAGAAGTGATGATGAGAAAAGAGATAAATAGAAAGAAATATTTCAAGCCACAAGCAAAAAGTAAATAATGTTAAATTCCTTTTAAAAACTGGGATTTTTTCCGTCATAAAAAAATCTATTTAATAGCATTTTTTAATATATATAGTTTTATTGATAATTATTTTACTACGATATCGATTTAGAAATACATTTTTAAATAAAAAAATCTCCATTATGTAATCTAAAAATTTATTCAGTTGAATACAAACATATTATTTAAATATTTAAAAATCAGCAGAATTATTGTGGTAAAAATTTTATTGAAATCAAAGAAATAAAAAAATAATCAATAAATATAGGTATATCGGTTTTAATAAAATGAATTTTAAAAAAAATTTATTGAAATCAAAGAAATAAGGGAATAATCAATAAATAGGTATCGGTTTTAATAAAATGAATTTTTTCAATTGGAAAAAATTTTTTATTTTAAATAAAAGAACATTCATTTCTAAATGGATATTGGTTTCTTCATGATTAATTGAAGCGGCTTTACTGCAGAAGCGCATTTTAAATTAAAAATTACTTGACCTGGAAATAATATTATTTATTTCAATCAAAGATTAATTATTTGTTTTCAGAGCTATATTCATCTTTCGAATTATAGATTTTATTCACACAATTATTTAAATTATTTAAATCTATAATAAAATGCATTACTAAAATTTGAAGAATTATATGATCAATTTAATTTTTCCAGTGGTAATAACTTTCTTTATGGTTTCAGGTTTTGCATAAAATATCCGAAGTCTTGGAACCGGTGGTTTCAATTCACTCAGCAGATCCTCCAGTAGTAAATCCCAACGCTTTACAATTCTTGAATTACACAGATCAACTAAACTTAGGAAATCGGCGTACAAGGTAAACTTTATTCATTTAAATAGTGTAAATAGCAAAATTTCATACCCATTTTGTATACTTTGTGTTGTAAACATGTATTTACTTTTACACTCGAAGTTTGAACATGAAATGAAAAATAAGCTAACTTTTTCAATCTAACTTTTTTTTGAAAACTAGTAACATTAAAAACTATATTATAAATTAAATACTAAAGAAATACGACTAATAATGTAGTTTGTTTATTGACATTAATTTGGGCTAATATCTGTATACCTATGCATTTTATCAGAAATGCATTTTACTCTTTTATGCCTATAGGTGTATATCATTAGAATATTGAATATACATTTAGGTGCCTGTAAAAGAGTTTTATATAAAGGTGAACATTGATTTGTTTGCATGATGGAAATATTGACTGACTGTTTGATGTCTCGTTATTCTATTTTCTTTAGAGTTTTTTGTGTCAAATCAATGCATGCAAAGCAAAAGCTCAGCGTGAAAATGCTTTATGCTTCGTTAGGGATTGATTTTATTGGTTGATACTTTGCTACAGTTTATTGTTCCGACTATGGTATTTATCAAAAGAGATCAGTACATTGAAAATCGTCAAATAGCAAAAATCGCACACAGTTAATAAATTCAGTTTTGTATAGAATGACTGAGTAATAAAAATGTCTACATTATTTCAAAAAACAACAGTTCAAACTTTTATATTTTAAAATGACTTAATAGTTTTCATATCTAAATCTGTGAAATACAAATATTTGAATTATTTGAAGAAATGCCTTACACTTTTTTTTTACCGAAATGCTTTAAAATTGACAAATGTTTAAATTGAAACAAGAAAAGAAGTAACTTAAGAGGATATATGATATTCTGAAAGTCTACTTTCTCTATATTCAGTGAAAAAGGTTGGTAATGGACAGACATATTGTATTACACGAATAAGTATTTGCTTTCAAAAAATACTTCTTTCTATTCAACGTTTTGTTACTCACGTTTACAATGCATTTATTCATAGTGAGAAATATAGTTGGTACTAAATTGTGTTTTATTTATAAATTATGAACTCGCTTTTAATAATTTGTAATTTATTCATTCATCTAACTAATTAAGATTCATTGAATATTTAATAGGGTTATTAACATTTATTATAATCATATATTTTTTCAACATTAAACAACACAAATAAGTATTTTTCTTTCTAGTCATAAACTAACACATAATTTAATGTTTCTCAAGTTTATTCACAAAAATTGCTTTTTCATCTGGAAGAATCCGCCTTAAAACTGAATGGAACTTAAATGGAAAAAAATTTAGGATTCTTGAGCAATAAATAAGGTGCACGTGCCAAGTTCCAAGATTTCCAGCTTTAAGGGAAATTATTGTACGCGCTTTATGTGCCTTTGTTCTGCAATGTAAATTCTTCACGTCTATACCAAACGATTTTCCGCTTGACGGAAATTTCTAACAAAGCTGCAGTACATTTACCTTCTAACAGAATGTATTGACAATTTTTTTTTGAAAAATTTCGAGACCTCGTATTTTATTTTTAATTCGACTAGAAAATTTTAAATTTTTTGTATCTCAAACTAAAAATGTAAACAAATATTTCAGATATTACTCATACTTTTAATCTATATAAGAAAATCTGTCTCTTCTGTTTTCAGAATATTCCGACAACGAGTGGTTAATGAAAGGAAGGAAGATGTATTCAAAGCCGAGGGACGATTTACATTTTTCATCCCTGAAGACGAAGGTTTTAAGGTAAATGTTTCATCCCCTCGTAATTTCAACTTGAAATTTGTATTCACTCCTCAATAATTTTCCCTCTTCACCAAGATTAAAATAGTGAGAGGATCATCATAAGAATCATTACATTTTTTATTTTTAAAATCTTTGCAAATATGTATAAAATATTATGTGAATGAAAACTCACAACCCAGAAGAACCACTTTTTATAATGAATTTTCCTCTGAAATGAGGGAAATGTTTTTTTCTAATGCAAAATTTGTTTGACTCGTATCATTTTGACACCAAATTTTTTGTAGCACATGTTATATTGTTCAATCTAAAAACTGTTATTTAGTACTCTTACTAAAATCAAAGATTTTTAAGTCTTATTTATTAAATAATTTATTTTCATACATTAAATTGATATTAAAATACTTAATTAATCCAGTTATTTCAATTATTGAATAATAAAAACTTAACAATATTTTATTTTAGTAGGAGTACAATATAACATTTTATAGGTTGAACAATACGACCAAAATTTACCCAAAAATTAGTTACAATTTATATCTAGACGTGTTCAAACTAATTTAAAATGTTTTTGAAAACATACACTGCAAAAACTGCTGCTTCTAAGTGTCTTATTTTAAGACATTTTAGTGTCTTTATTGTATCTAAGACGCAATAAGTGTTTTAAAATGAGACAATTTTTGGCATTTTAGATACAAAAAAGACACCAAAATGTCTTAAAATAAGACACTTAGAAGACAGCAGTTTTTGCAGTGAAGTGTTTAAACAATTATGAATAAAGAAAACCAACACTTCGTGATGGCATATATTATTTTTTAGTCCTTGAATTTTAATAATAATGCATTTACGATTTCTAAAAAATTTGTATTGTTTATGAAAATTATAACTATATTTCAGGTTAATTTTTTGTTCAATGTTCGAAACGGTTTTTTCCCATATTTACTCGGTAATTATTCATACTTTTTCAAAAAAGCAGGTTACCTTATTTTAATCCTAAAATCTTATTATTATAAGCTGAATTAAAATTTTAAAATCATTTTTCAGAAAATTCAAATTATTTATTGTTTACCATTATCTACTGTTGGGTGGTCTTCCCAATATATTTTGCATCAAACTTTTTTTTTGACATGATGTTTAAAGAACAATTTTTTAATACACAGACAAACAGACTATTGACTTTATGAAAATAGAGTTGAATTAATGAAAGGAAGATCTGTGTGTTTTTCACAAGAAAGTTAAGGAATATCGAAAGTCTGGTGTTGGTTTTCTTTGAAGTTGCAAAAACCAAACTACTGCATAAATTGTATATAGCATATCATAACCAGCTTTATTTGTTTCCACTGGAGACCAAATGAAATGGGGTTATAGTGAATTGAAGTGTGTGGTGAACTGGTGGATGAAAAATATCATTGCTATAAGGTTCCTCAATTGGTTACTGTACGAAATTGAATTCAGTTTTTACTCTTGGGAAAATACAATCTAGAATATTTTTCTATGCGCTACAAGGACTAAAAAGAAGCCCAGAAAAACATCAGAGAGCTGCCTGCTTTAAAAATCAAAATGCTTTATGAATAATTCTCAGCTCATAAATTCCAATATATTTTCCCAACTATTTACAATTTTAAGTTTAAAAATATTTTAACGATATATTTATGCATGCAAAGTGACATTAAATCATTATATAAAGTGCGTGAAATTTCGCACCTCTTTTACAATAAAATGGATGATTGTCACGTTAAAGTGACAGTAACAAATTTCAAATGAGGTTCACTTAATTGCATTATTCCTAATTGTATTAAAATTCCGGATAATTCAAATTTGAGTGCAAATTAAAGTCAATTTTTATTTTTATTGATGAAAATTTTAATTATTTCTTTTACAAGTAATTCGAATTTTAAACTCGTAATGTTGTAATTTCAATTTATTATGATTAATCATAGCCAACAATCATGTGACGTATTCTGCCGTACATTTGAAGAAAGTCACTATCTGCATTTTTTTCGAAAAATGAGTTTTTTATGTCGTTGGATTCGTAATAAAAAAATAAATTTATCTGTGCAATCCACGATTAAAAATATTAATTAGTTTCGAAGATAATTAGACCCTAATTGGCCTATCTACAGCGATTTTGGTGAAATACATTTGAAGAAAGTCACTATCTGCAGAACGGAGGGCCTATCCAACAGGGAAAAATGTAAAGTGGGTGTCGGACGGTATACAAATACATTTTTCTGGGCCTATGTACATAGTACTAAATGTAAATTCGCTAGAAATGGCCGAAGGAAGAAAACCTATGTAGATAGTGACTTTCTTCGAATGTATTTGAACCCAGTTGAAGTCTAAAATAAGGTCCTATCCAACAAATCCACACAGCGGTTGTTGGATAGTGACTTTCTTCAAATGTATCTCAGCGCTTTCACGACTCGGGAGCGAGGTCCTATGTACATAGGACCCGACCAAATGTATTTCGAGTAATTTTACGCATGCAAAATGGGCCTATCTGCAGTTTTGCATATAAACAATTAAAATTTATAATTTTTTTTTGCACCAATCGATAGATCGAGTCCATTTTACTAAGAAATGATGGTTGTTTTTTCAAAAAGTATTATATATTAAAGGATTCTCATGCAAACGCGTTTCCTTAAATATCTCCGTTCGACTAAAAATGCAGATAGTGACTTTCTTCAAATGTAAGGCAGTATTGTGCACTGTTAAAAAAGATTTGAAAAGCCAATAAGTATTTATTTACATGAGTTATTGAATTTTAATCCAATGCAGGTTTGAATAAAAATTCAAGAACATGTTATTGAAAATTCAAAACTGTTACATAAAATAAATTACTAAATTAATTTCCGACAATAAAATAAATATCTTGCCAATAAAATGATTCGTAATAGTGATTAGTTCTTTGCAAGTGAAAAGTGTTATATTTGAGCCAGTATCATTTTGACACAAAACTTATTTTGAAGATTGTTGTATTGAACAGAATGAAAATGTTATTTTGTACAACTACTAAATGATATTTGGTACGATTTTAAAAAATGAATTTGTTATTTTGTACAATTATTTAAAAAATGGATTTAATTGTAATCCCGAAGGTTTTTAGCTTTTTTAAAAAATTGTACAAAATAACAAATTCATTTTTCAAAATTGTACAAAATAACATTTAGCAGTTGTATATAAAATAACATTTCCATTCTGTTCAATATAACAATCTTCAAAATAACTCTTCGGTCAAAATGATACTGGCTCTTATATTTGTGTCAGTTACACGTAACTGAAAGATTAATACATTAAATTCATATGAATATATAAAATTTTTTACTTCTATAAAAATGTCGATTTTATTGTCATGTATCTTAAATTTTATGTTTTTAATGAGAGAAACATAACCTGAAAATTTGTCTTGTCTTCAAGTATCTGAATTTTCAATAACATGGTATTAAATTTTCAAGAACATGTTATTGAAATTTCAATACAGAGTTATTGAAAATTGAATAGCACGAATTGTAAAAAATTTCATGTACATGTTAGTGAAGTTTCATATAGATTTTTTTAACAGTGTGTGTATGGACCTATAACATTTTTCAATTTACACACTGAGAAAAATGGATATTAGTGGATATTCAAATTTAGCATTCACACTGTAAAAACAAGTGTCTTATTTTAAGACATTTTTGTCCTCACTTTTAAGACGTTTTAAAGTGTCTTAATTTTAAACCAATGAGAAAGCATCTTTCAAAATTAACAACCAATGAAATAGCTTAAAATAATCGTAAGACGCTTTCTTAATGTCTTGTGTCTTAAAATAAGACACTTAGAAGACAGCAGTTTTTGCAGTGCAGATATGAAAACTTAGTATTTAGATATTCAAACTTAATATCGAGATATTGAAATTAATATTTTTTAATATCCAGGACAGTAAGTTTAAATATACATTTCTTTCAGTGCATGTGTAAAGTTGTCCAAAGTGTAATCCATTGATTAACTTTACTAAAGTGATATTTGAAGCAAACAAGGAATGAATTTGCGTGTTTATCACTGTGCTATCAAATTTACAGACTAACGACAACAGTTTTGAAACTTCATTCCAAGTAAAGTGAGTAGTTTACCCTTTCTGTCAGGTTTAAGATCGAACAAGACTGTACGAGTCTTGTTGCATACCATTAGACCCATAGTTAGGGTTTTCTTATGTAAGGGAAGCTTTAGTTAGTTGAGTTTTGTTGGAAAGGATCCATTCTAAGGTGAAGTCAGTTCTGAAAAGCTCGTTTTCTCGACAGCGAACGATCGACGTATCGGAAAGCACTTCACTCCTCGTTTTAGCTTTCTCTGTGGGGCTGAGCTTTCACGTCACGTTCAACCACAAACTGGCTCCCTTTATATCTTTTCTTTTTTTGAATGTTACCTTTTCTCGATTGCACTGACGTCTGGTTAACAATCAACTTGCAGAAAACGTCTGGACACTTTTCCCTATTTTTCACTCTTCAATGTACCAAATTTTACAATCGTTAATCAAAAGTCATTCATTGTCTTTCGAATTATGTCAGAGTTTGAAGCTAATTTAAAAAGGGTATTCTTGATTTTAGGATTATGACTAATTATGATTATTAAATATCTTATAAATATTAGGTATTAAATATTTTATTTCTTCAAATTTTTTCTATTCGTTCAAATATATTGTTTTACAACTTTTTGTTTTATATGAATCTCTGTTATTTTTTCCTCCAAATAAAAGCAAACTCTTGGTTTAATTAAATAGTGAAAATATGTTGCGTTTTATCAACCATTTTGATCGAAAAAATTTCCAATTTTCAGTATTCAATTTTTATAGAGATGATGGTAAAAGGCATCCGCTTCATTTTCACTTTCTCTCTTCTCTTTTAACAAAATTTTTCCCTGCACAGAACTTTAGTAAGAATCTAATTCGATCAGCCTTAATTGAAAAGGACATTGAAAGACGTTTAAGGTAATTTATTTTTCATTTTTATTTTTTTGCATAAATTGTTTTCTTTTTTTTTTGTATAAGCCTGCCTACTGTATTTTGATTCTTGAAAGATATGTAGTGAAAATGAAATTCTCTTATTACTTCATCCCTCTAAAAATTCACTCTGAGTCAATTAACACAGTTGTCATTTATTTAAAACGTTAACGTCTTAACAGCTACGCTGTCCTCATCAGAAATTAAAATATATTTATATTACAAATTAACTCTCTAAATCTGAATTAGTAGTTTTCTACTATGAATTAGTCAAATTCATGGCTCATTTTTCTCTAATTCATATAGTAGAAAACTACTAATTGAAATAGTGAAACTTTAATTTTAAAATAGGTAGATTTTTTTACTAATTTAATTAGTAGTTTTTTACTACAAAATTAGTAGTTTTTTTACTAATTCTTAGTAGTTTTCTACTAAGAATTAGTAAAATTCTTAATATTTTAATACTAGCTCACTTTTCACTAGTTCATTAGTAGAAAACCACTAATTCAGATTTAGAGAGAAAAAGATTTATAAATAAATAAACATAATACATTAAAAATTAATCAATAATTACCAATAAATGAGATAAAAAGTTCTGTTACAGGTTACAAAACACAATTCATTGAATGTTGAAATCAATTAAAACTACTGTTAAAAACACTTGTGTATAATCGGTGTGTTATTATCAATGATTGAAACCAAACTAAAAGCAAGAATAAATAACTATCCCTGCATTCACGATCTGCAAATTGTAATTAAAGGGTAATTATTCATTTCAGTCAATAATATAAATTTTGTCAATAAGAAATATATTTCATCAATAATAGTTATTTCAATCACAGGAGCTTTATTTATTTTTTATAGTCTTTTTTCCCCTTTATGAATCACCGGTTTTCGATGTCACTTCAGTTTTCAGAGAAAAACTTAGTATTTCCTGTATTAAAAGGTAATTCTGTTAATAATATTAATAATATTATTTTTTTTACTTTTATTCTCATTTTATACATTATTTTTGTCTTAACAACTTAACCGGGATTTATCAAAAATGTCGACTCTCAATCAAGATATTTTAAAAATAATTTATTCTATGTTATCTTAAATAAATTCTTTAAATAATTACCTTATTTAATTCTTGAAAATTTTTATTTTAATGTGTAATGGTTTATATTTTCCAAAAATATCATTAAAAGTTTTTTTACTCTAAACTTTTACATAGGCATTTTGTCCGGCTCTCCCCTATTGTGTTTTGTAACCTGTAACAGGATTTTTGATCTCATTTCTTGTTAACTATTTATTAATTTTTAATGTATTATGTTTATTTATATATTTCTAAATCACTTTAATTTGTAATATATACACGGAAAAAAATCTAGCGTGGCGAACCACTGAATTTAGAAATAAAGCTTTAATAAGAAAAGGTACAGTTAATTTATATAAATGTTTCTGCTATTTTCAGTAAACTGTTTTAATAAATTGATATTTCTTTTGTTATTGTTAAAATTCGAAATTTCGTATTTCAGTAAATTATGTATTCTTCTTAAATAACCAAAATAATAAAACTTTTTAAATATAACAGTGAAATACACCTTTAGGTCAGCTATAGGCATAGTCAATTTGTTGATACGAATTTTAGTGATTTAGCGAAAGTGAAAATTTTGGAAACAAATAAACAGTCAAAAACTGACAGCTTCAGTCCTAACTTTCACGTGGTTTTATTTATTTAACCTGATAATAATAAAAATTTTTAATTTTATTTAACAATTAATTAAATAAAAATATTAATATGATGATCTTGAGCCAAATTAGTGAAAATTATTAAGGTGAAAAGAAGAAAGAAAAAGAAATATAAAGAAGAAGAAATGAGTTAATAAAATATTATAATTATGTATTTATATTTTCAAAACAATAAATACATTTACATATTTATTTGGTTTTATCAGTTACTATTAACTATTAATTAAAATGCAAATTAATATAATTTTGTATAATGTGATAAATGGCTTTTTTATTTTAAAAATTATTAAAATAACATTTAATTTTTGTTTGCAATCATAAAAGTGTTATTACTTCTATAAACAATAAATCATATGATTTAATATTAAAAAATTACATTAATAATAAAATATTTAAAGCTAAGCGATTGTTGCATTTTAATTAATTGATAAATTTAATACATATGTTTAAGTGCATTCGTTACTTTTTGTATGCATACAATAATTATCTTCACAGAAAATTGTTTCGGATTAAATTAATCCGCAACACTCTTTTTTTATACCAAATGGAATTTAAATAATCTGAAATTGGCTTAAAACAATCGCGCTGCTGATTATTTTAATACATAAAAGTTTTCAGTGTTATTGAATTTTGAAATCCCTGAAGAAAAAAAAACGTAAAATAAAAATTTAAAATCGAATCTTTAAACGTTAAAAAAACCTTTATTAAATGATAAATATAATAGTATTGTACACTTATTAAGTTTCTTTACAATTTAATAACCCTACTTTTCAGTAAAATCTAATTTAAATGAAACTATAAGAATATCAAAAACTACTCATTAAAATATTAGAAAATCATGTCAATTTAAACTTAAATTACATATTAATGACGAAACTAAATACACATTTAAATTTATTTATTGTTTTGGAAATCAAAGTACGAATACAAAATTATATTTTTGTCAAATCATTGTATCGTATTCACTTTCTTTCTTCATACTTTTTTATACGTCACTATACATTTTACTGAAGATAATTAAAACACTTATATTAATTATAATTAAGGTCTTAGTTAAAATGTTAGTACTTATTATGTGATAAAATACAAATAAATAACACCTAACCACGAAAGTATTTGAAGTTGAAACTGTCAAAATATATATTCATCTGCTTTTGCTACACTCTAAAAACAAGTGTCTTATTTTGTCCTCACTTTTAAGACATTTTAAGGTGTCTTAATTTTAAACCATTGAGATAGTGTCTTAAAACTACCTGTAAGACGCTTTCTAAATGTCTTATGTCTTAAAATAAGACACTTGTAAGACACCTGTTTTTACAGTGTAGCTATTCATTAAAATCAAATTTCTAGCTATACATTTTGAATATTTAAATTAAAGAATTTCAATATCTTTCTTTTAAAGTGACAAATATATAAATTAATAATACACTTTTCCTAAAATAGAAAAATTGAGCGACGATTTTCAATTTCGCCAAAACAGTGATATTGACAATATCGTTCGTCCGTTTTTGGCTAAATGTTTAGCTATTATCGAGAAAAGTTTCACTGATGCAGTTGTACTTTTTTTCCGTGATAAATATATTTTAGTTTCTGATTAGGGCAGCGTTTGAAACGTTAACGTCTTCACTCTAAAAACAAGTGTCTTATTTTGTCCTCACTTTTAAGGCATTTTGAGGTGTCTTAATTTTAAACCATTGAGATAGTGTCTTAAAAATGCCTGTAAGACGCTTTCTAAACGTCTTATGTCTTAAAATTAAACACTTGTAAGGCACCTATTTTTACAGTGTTAAATAAATGACAAGTGTTTTAATTGGCTCAGAGTGATTAACTTCTCTTTTCCTATTTTTCATTATTTTTAATTATTGTCTGGATGCAATTTTTTCTCTAGAAAAGTGTTAACATTTGCACTCCCTCATTTGATGCATAAAGGGACCTCCCTCGAGGGTGTTTTTTTCCGGAGAATTTAACTTACGACAGGAGGATGAAATATGTTCATCAATCAGGTAGCCCCGGTGGTCGAGTATGTTCGTCGCCGTGTTACATCATACGGCATAATCCTCCTCTTGTCTTTGACGGAGAGTCTGCTTACCCGTTACATGTTACTCAGGCGAGGGTTTTGCAGCTATTTCATCCCTTGTGACAAAGGTACTAACATGCAAGGAAAGGGCAAGGGTTGAAACGGCGCGTAATTAATGCGAGTAACGCTATCTTGTTGACAGTATAATTAAATATTTGCTTTAAGGCCAGACCCGACCGCGACAACTAACCATTTTCTTATATGAGAGAAAAATCCGTCAACATGTCTCAAACCTCATTACACTCTTTCTTCATATTCTTTTCACATTATTTTATTTCAAGCATTAAAATTTATACCCTTTTTTGAAAGAATCCTGAATTTAACAATCTGATCTCTATCTCCTTTTAAGATGTTGGTTGTACATAATCTTGTCTTTGTTTTTTAGCCATCACCAAGGCCAGAAAAAATAGATGCCAATGTGATTAATGGACACGTGATACCCGATCATGTGCTTTTCACAGGACCTACACCTAATGATGTATCCTATCCGACTCTTGCAAACAACGATAAAGTCAGAGTCACCATCAGTTTTTCCACTGAACAGGAGGGCAAAAACAAAAGAGGTTTCATAATTTTATTTTACTTTAGCAAAATTATTCGTAAATTATGTAATTTTCCAGTGAAATTAATGACAAAAGTGATTCTTAACGATCAGTTGATGTTTAATTATCTTCATTATCCCAGTTTCCGTCCAGTTTAAGCACCAATTTCGGACCTCTTTAAACTCTTGATTTTACGTCATTAAGATGTTGTTATTTCATGAATATTGAACTAAATATTTTATAAATAATGTAAAGAAAATTTAAATATGATTAATTATTCTGTTTATGTCAAAATACATCCGAGAATATATACAAAAATGGACAGTTACTGGAACATAAAAAATTCTGTATTGTGCTTTATATACATATACATGTATATAAAATTCAATTTAAAATCTAATTATATTAAATTTAATATACATGTACTTATATTGGAATTCATACAACGTTATGAATTCTCAGATACATGTATAGCAAATTTAATATACTGTAACAAATTATTTATTTAAATAGTTGATGAAAAATGAATTCATACTTAAAATTAAATATTTAGATAACGACCAATATAAAATTTAGATAAACAAGATAATAATCATTGAATGTAATAATATTACGACAATTTTAAATAAAAAAAAAAATGTATTAAAACATAAAATAACTTCTTTTTAACAATATATAAAAGTCAGTTGTGATGCATCACCATTCAGTCATTCAAAATTTATACAATATAATTTATACAGATAATTATAATAAGAGCCGTTTATATCATATGAATAATCAGAGACAATATAAATAAAACAAAATAAATAGGTTTTGTTAAAACTGAGAGTACTTATCATCGTAGATGAAGATTCGCCATCGATTTGAATTTACTTGATACTTCTGGTGAAAAACTTTCTGCCAATTTGAATTTAATACAAAATTTCCCAAATTCAGGATAATTTTCCAATTGAGATTGGTGTTCTTCATAAAAGATCAAGCTTCAAAAACTTCGATAAGGAACACATATAATTAAACATATGAACAGACAATTTGTCCTCAAGTGAAGATATAATTTTAGCATATAGTTAAACGCCGCACTGCAATAATAATTAGGACACAAATTTATATCACAGAATATTTCTCGTTCAATCCTCACACAATTAATTATTAATTAATTAATTATTAATTAATTATTAAATAATAATAATCTTCGTAAACACCTGAAGTTAGTTAGTATTTATATTTATTTATCTTTTTCTGTCCACATTTTAAAGTCTGAAGTGAAGTTAGTTAGTATTAATATTTATTCATCTTTTTCTGTCCACGTTTTAAAAACTAAAGTGAAGTTCGTCTTAACCCCTGTTATTTTATTGATTTTGACTCTCTTTATCAGGAGATTTTCTAAGATTTTTAAGTATTTTTTTGAAAATTCAAATATTTTTTTCAATTTCTAATTATTTTTATTTGTTATCAGAATTTAAAATTTTTTTTTAATTATTATCGTAATTTCCAATTATTTTTCTCTTTCTTCCAGACTTTTCTCCAATTTTTAGTTTTTCTCATTTTATAAAATACATTTCTAAATTTTTTTAAGTATTTTTCTCAAATTTCTATTATTTTCTTCAATTTTTAATTATTTTTCTTTGTTTTCATAATTTCCAAAAAATTTTATTAATTACCGTAAATTTCCATTATTTTTAGCATTCTTCCAGTCTTTTCTCCAATTTTTAGTTATTCTCATTTTTTAAGATTTTTAAGAATTTTTCTAGAATTTGAATTCTTTTCTCCAATTTTTAGTTATTTTCTTTTTTTTTAAATTGATTTCTAATATCTTCATGTATTTTTTCAAATTTCAATTATTTTTTCTTTATTAAAAAAAATTTCTGTAGTTTTTTTTAATTATCACACTTAAATGTAATTTATTTTTTACAACTTGTCATTGTTTGTATCATATTTTAATTACTTTCGGCAAGTTATAAAATTTAAAAACATTTTTCAATTATTTTTCAAAATTTATTTCCTTCAATTTTCAATTCTTTACATTTGTTTCATAATTTCAAAAATATTTAACTATTTACCTGACTTTTCAATTATTTAATTATTTATATTATTTTTTATATTATTTTCTTCAATTTTCAATTACTTTCGTTCTTTTTCTCGTTCTTTTTCATAATTGCCAAAAAGTTTTTATTTATTTCTCTTTAATTAAAACTTGTTCTGTTTCAATTTTAAATTATATTTAACTTTTTTCATCTATTTTCTTTATTTTTTAATTATTTTCTTTTATTTCAATGAACTTCTGAAAGTTTTAAGTATTTTTATCAAATTCTGTTTAACTTTTCTTTAATTAAAATATTTTATGTAATTTGTTTAATTGTTTTCTAAAATTTTAATTATTTTTTTTTAATTTTAATTTATTTGTCTCAATTTTAACCATGTTTTTTCAATTTTCAATTATTTTCTCTAATTTTTCATTGTTCAATTTTGTTTTAATTTACTTTTAAGATTCTCAAGTATTTTTCTCAAATTTAAATTATTTTCTTTATGTTTAAAACATTTTTATGATTGTTTAAATTACTTTCCCTAATTTTTAATTGATTTCATTTTTTTTTCAATTAATTTGCAATTATTTTGTTTAATTTCAATTATTTTCTGCAATTCTTTTTATTCCTAAAATATTATATAATTTCTAAAATGTATGAAAAACTAATCGCGCACTGGCGCGCGTTTTATTTTGCTAGTTTTTAAATAAATACCTTGATGATCTTCATTTAGTTGTTTAAGTTATCGCACGTTCTGATTTTAAATTTGGACTTTATACAAATGAATCTCATAATAGATAAAGGTCGATGAAACTATATTTCAGCTTATACTCTCTAAATTTGAATTAGTTAAAAATAACTAATTATTAGTAAAATCGTGCCTGAGTTTTTGTTTCTGCAATTAGTTAAAAATAACTAATTATTAGTAAAAATATAACTAAAAAATAGTTAAAATTTGACTAATTGAATTAGTAAACAGAATTTTACTAAAATTTTAGTAATTTTGACATAACCTAAAATTGAATTTGACTAATAATTAGTTATTTTTTACTAAATGGTTAGTAGAAATTTAGAGAGTATGTAAACGCATGGGGTGGGGTTGATTTTAAAGACATTTTTCTCTTTTGATCGAATTACAATACATTTGAATTAAATTTAGGTTAATTTATATTAATTTCGATATACATGTATTTTAAATTGAATTTCATATACATGTATATAAAGCCCAATACAGAAATTTTTAACAGAGTGGAATGGCCAAAATCTTTGTATTTTGTATTTGGCTCCAGAATTCAATGAAGTAATTAAACAGTTAATATAATAAAATAAGTTAATATAATGTAAATTATTGAATAAAAAATAAATATGGTAATATAGTGATAATATAAAAATATTCTTACAACAAGGAATAAAATACTTTTAATGAAAATTTTTAGTATACGTTAAGTCTAACACCTTGGTGGGCGATAGAGATCATCCAACGGGCGTGGTTCTGGCTGAGATCATAAAAGCAAACATTCCAGTTAAAAATGGAGTAGTACACCTCATTCAACGCCCGCTTATGGTCGTTGATACGACGATCACGGAGTTCCTACAGGTCAGTGCACGTTAATATCCAGTCAACACACTCATTAGCTTTATAATGACCAAAGATAAAATTTTACCTCAGGTTTGCATCTCATCGTAACAGATGCAATAAGAGGTAAAGATTTTTTATCACTTGTGTCGTCTCAATTTAAAAAAAAAGTCAAATCAAAGAATCCTAGCTCTTAATATTAATTATATAATAGACAGTTTTAAAAGTATAAACATATTTTCCAAACTATTAATAAAAAATATCTTAACTAATAAACTTTACAGAACCATTTAATTCTCTGTTTTCGTACAAGTAGAAGTTTGTTTTGTAGAAGATTGACAACAAAGTTTCTTCGTCCTCGTTTCTGGAGAAAAGTTTTCTTTCTTACCACAACATTTTTAAAAAGAAATCAAGAGATGGCTGATGTGAAAAGAATAGCTTTTCAAATCTATTAAAGTCTAAATGATTGTTTGAGAGAGCTTGCACTATAATTTCATTTACACTGTTAAACAATCAAAGGAGAAGTCGAGATGGATGAAATTATAATTTTCCCTCGCTTATTCTTGAAATGAATTCTAAAAGGCGACACAGTTGGATAATATCTCAAAAGTTCATTTGATACCCACAAAAGCTTTTAGGCCCGACGAGGTCAAATTGAATGTATTTGAAGCGACTTCTCACTGCAATTCGCCTTCGTAATTTCTCTTCTTCTTCCTCTTCCGTCTCCCATCTTCAGTCTCTTGTGTCTCTTTGACTAAATGACGACGGGACCGGACGATGTGTTCAGGAGTCGGGTTCAACTCGTTTAATGGAGTGGCCGCTTGTGGTTTCTATCTAGAGCTGCTTCAACCTTTATACGATCGTTTCTTTAAATCACCTACATTTCAAGAACATCATTAGTCAGTTCAAATACAACTAAAACCAATATCGGTATTTTAACTATATTATACCCTTTTGTTTAGAAAAGTGAATATATTCGAGAAAAGTTGGTAATTCTACTTGGGTAGAATTTATTTTATCAAATTTTTAAAACTCACTGTAACCTCTTGAAAAGCTTTTGTAAAGTATAAAATGTGGTTCATCAGCAGCATTTCGCCACTGGTTAAATAAAATTCTAATATAAAAGGGTTTTAAATGATTGCTCACAGCACTCATCAGTGTTGATTTTCAGCGCGTAATTATATTATGAAGCTCTGAGTGAAAGCCAACTACATCATGGCTCTCTAGAGAAAAGTCAAAAGCTACATGTTAAAAAGGGGAATTGATGTTTTTTTTTAGAAAAGAGTTAATTCACTGGTGGATTTCCCTGAGTTGCGTGTTTGTTAAATATTTAAAATCTAATTTTTAGAGTCTTTAGTATTTGTCACCGCAAGCAAAAACAAGCATGACAATTAATATTTGTATAATTCCCTTTCATATTGGTTGTGTTTGGTTTATGCTCCCTCTATATATGTATATGGCACATATGTATGCCATGTCCAAATGATGTATCATGCGCTTCCGAATACTAATGTCTTCTCTCGCTCTTTCCTTTTCCAACTCTGTATTCTCTGTTTTTGCTTTTCGCTAATGCACTACATGTGGATAATTTATAATTCATTATATAGGATTGTTCGATACTGCAGTCAGTCCATTTTCAGCGTCTCGGTCAATGGTTAAAGTCTCGCAAAATTTTCATCTCGATGTATAAAAACTCAATTCACGTTTCGCCGCAATCGTAGAACTAATGGTCCCTCTTACACAATTTAATGCAACAATGAAACTCAACCTCTCGGGAGTCGAGAGAAATATATTATTTGTGTGGGGGAGTCTAGAGCGTATAACTCGGTTGAGATTTCCCGCCAGAAGTGGGATCTAATGGTTTACCCGCAATGTTAATGAAAATATCAAAAACTTTATTGTTTTAATTATTCATATCCGACTCTTTCTATCATTTGTTTCATATTGAGGAAGAAAAATAATGGGAAGTGAAATTCCACAAAATAACTAGTATGGGAGTTTCAATTTTCTTAAAGTCCGCGTAATTTGTTTAGAAAAGTCCGCAAATTCCGTAAATTCTAAGATAAGAGGCCCTAAGCAGTGTAAAAACGGTTGAGTTTCAATTTTTCAATTCCTTTCTTCAATTTTTAATTATTTTATTTAATATTCAATAATACTCGCCTTTTTTCAATTATCAGTTGTTTTCTTGAAAATTTAATATGTTCTTCAAGTTCCAATTGATTTCTTCAATTTTCATTTATTTCCTAAAATTTTTCCTAGAATTTTCTTTAGTTTAGATTATCAATTAATAAATTCATAATTTGAAAAAAGTTTTTTCAAATATAATTATTTTCATTCACTTTTATAATTACTCTTTAATTTTTAAAATTACTTTGTTCTAATAACGATTATTCTCGAGACATTTCGAATTTTTTTCAACTGTCAATTATTATTTTCGTTAATTTGTAATTTTTCCTTCAATTATCAATTATTATCTTAAAACTTCAATTTAATTCCTTTACATTTAAAAATTCCCTGATTTTTTCAATTATTTGTTTCACTCATAAATTTTTAAAATTTAAGGACGCTTATACCCTCAAGCGGTTCTCATTCTATTCGACCATGATAGTGAATATTTTTTTAATTTTATTTCTTCTTATAATTTGGTTTCTAAATAGTATTTTGTAGTTAAAATCATTACATAAATAAACTTTATTGAAAAAAAATTTTTTCCGTTGAAAATTTCAAGCTATTAATAATTTTTCTTCCTGATTATTTTAAAAAAGTGAAGAATTTCTACCCTTAAATAACATTTTCTTAACAACAAAACGGTAAATTAATTAAATATTGTTGCAAAAGTTGTATTCTATTACAGTTTAAAATATATTAGTTTTTTAAAAAAATGTGTAGAACCGTGTTTTTTTAATTAATTAAAATATAGTGATTTTGCTCGTTTTGTTACTGTTTCCATGTAAAATTCCCAACTTTATAAATTTATATCTTAAAAACAGAACGGTAAAATTCAATAAAATTCTAACAGTACATGTAAAGTAATGCATTTAATATGTCATTTAAATTTTATAAGAATCTGTAGAAATTGGTTTTTTGGATAAACATCCTTAAACTCAATTGTTTGATTCTAAAACTATCTCCTTCAATTCTCCATTATTTCCTTCAAATTTCAATTGCATTTTTCAATTTTTTTCTTTATTATTAAAAATTCTTGCCTTTTGTCTATTTTTTTTTAATATCAATAAGTTTCTATGACTATAATTCACATGTTCAATTAGTTTCTTCAATTCTGATTTTTTTTCAAATTTCAATTCTATTTTTCAGTTTTTAATTACTTTCTGCTATATTTAATAAATCACGGCATTTATAAATTATTTTTTTGAATTTTCAATTAAATTATATAAATTTTAATTTCATTTTTCAACTTATAGTCATTTTTTCATTTTTAAATGATTTTTTGAATTATAAAATTGTTTTAATTTAGCGATTTGTCGAAGTTTGTTATCAGTTGACAATTATTTTCGTTATTTTTCAGATATTTTTTTCAATTCTATAATTATTCTCGTCATAAACTGTTTCTTTCAATTATTATTCATTTTCCGCAACTTTCAATTAATTTCAACAATTTTTTCAATTTTCCTTCACTCTCTTGAAGTTTTATAATTATTCTTTAACTTTTTAAATTATTTTGTTCTCTTGTTGATTATTCTTGACAGTTTTCGAATTTTTTTCATTTGTCTATTATTTTCTTTAATATTTGATAATTTTGTATTTTGTTATTTTCCTTTTAATTATCTATCTGTCTTCTTCAAAATTTGATTTAATTCTTTAATTTTCAATTATTTTTAAAAAATTTTAATAATTTTTCCAGTTTACTTTTTTGTTTATAATTTTTCTTTAATTCTCGGCTTTTTTCAATCATTTTTTTCAATTATAAAAATTGTTTTAAATTTAAATTCAGTTTTTCAATTCTACAACTATTTTCTTAAACTCTTAAATATTTTCTTCAATTTTACATTTTTTATTCAAATTTCAATTTAATTTTTAACTTTTCAGTTGTTTAATTCAATTTGAAATTATTTTTTTCACTCATAAAATTTTTTTCAAAATTTCAATACAATTGTTTATTTCTACAACTATTTTCATCAAATTTTATTTTTCAATTTTAAATTATTGTCTTTAATATTAAAAAATTCTCGCCTTTTATAATTTTTTTTTTTTTTTTTGAGTATCGCAATAAATTTTTTTAATTTTAAAAGCAGTTGTTTAATTATGTTATTCTATATTTAATAATTATCTTCTTTTTTCAATTTTAAGTTTATTCTTTGAAATTCAATTCCTTTTTGCAATTTCTAATTATTTTCTTCATTTTTCAATTTTTCCCCCCTTTTTTTTGTAATTATTGCTTTCAATTTTCAATCTAGTTGTTCAATGTTTAATTATTTCCAACAATTGTTCATATAAATTTCATATTTTTAAAGTATTTTTTTCCCATTGTCAATTAATATATTTTTCAACTATTTCTTGCAATTATTATTTATTTTACCCAATTTTCAATTGTTTGCACGCTTTTTTCAATTATTCTCTAAAAATTTTTGTAATCATTCTTTAATTTTTTCAATTTTAATTTTTTTTCAGTCCTTTTGTAATTTTTTTTAAATTATTAATTATTTTTCCAATTTCAATTCAGTTCTTAAATTTTTTAATTTATTTCTCGAAATTGTTATTATTTTCTTCAGTTTTCAATTATTTTCTTCAATTTCCATTATTTTGTCGATTTTCAATTCAGTTTTTCAATTTGCAATTATTTCCAACAGTTTATTTTTTAATTTTCTTGTTTAATTTGAATATTTATTGTTCAATTATTTAAATTATTCTTTTTCAATTGACATCTTTTGAATTGACAATTCAATCTAGACATTTTTCGAGTTTTGTTTTCAATTGTCAATTATTTTCGTTATTTTTCAGTTAGTTTCTTAAATTTTGTAATTATTCTTCTAATTTTCATTATTTGAAGTTGCAAAAATTTATAGTTTTTAATAACAAATAACAATGCAAAGTTTCTGGCGCGCGTTAATGTTGCTAGTACTATAATAATAAGACTTAAGGGCATGTGATGGATTATGACGTCACGGGCATAAGCAAAATTTGTCCGTAACTTTTCTCTTAAAATATTGAATATTTTGTTATGAAACTTGGTAGAATTACTTAAAATATTATTAGGAAGGTCTCTCTGACCCAAGTTTATTTGAATTTTGGCTCAAAGCTAATTTTTGGCAAATTTTCAAAAAATAGAAAAATTTTCAACAATTACTTTTGACTCAAAATTCAAACATTCTCGGGTCAGAGAAACCTTTCTAATGATATTTTAAGTAATTCTACCAAGTTTCGTTACAAAATATTCAATGTTTTAAGAGAAAAGTTACGGACAAATTTTGCCTATGACAGTGACGTCATCTTACATCACATGCCCTTAAAGGTCTATTTTAATGCACAGAAAGCTTTTTTTTTGTGCATATTTATCTGGAATTAAGGGTTTGGAAATCATGATTTGGGTTAGAGATTGACGAATCTATATTGAGTTCTATTTATTAATATTCAGTAAAGTAACTTTTCATTAGGGTTACCAATCACTTATGCGTCAATCATAATTTATCTCGACTTAAAAATTTGAAAAATGAAACCATTTGTTAGAGAGTTAGAATTCACTTTCGAGTAAGTAAAACTATTATCGTAGCTGTCTAAATGCAGTAAAGACATTTGTAATAAAATTACTCACTAAAGTTGCCAACAGTGACTAAATTACTCTTTTAAGGCGACGTTCTAAAGTCTGTCCCTAATTATTTTAATGCACATGAGCTTCATTGCGCGCCTTCGAAAGCGTTATATTAACATTATTTAGTGCTTCTGACAATAAAGTGTCTCATCAAGCTTTACAGACTATAAAGACAAACTCTTTCTTTCATTAAAAAACCTTTTGTCTTGTTCGTAATGTTTTTAAATTTTTTATCTCATTTTTGTTTCGTCTACTGTACAAAATCATATAATAATACCTATTATTATTGTAATTGTTTATTTTACAAAACAATAATGTTTACTTATTTTTTGAAAAATTTATTTAAAAAAAAAACTCGTCGCTCTGAAGGTGTAGATTTTGGTATTTCGTTGTGTTTTTCAAAAGTGCTTTTAAAAGCCGGCAAAGCATAAAATCCATGTCCTCTTTTCAACAACCCATTTTTACGCAATGATTTATTTTCCATCACTTTGATCGTCAATTCCTATTTCAATTGGCACTTGGAGTATGACTCGTAAACTCACTGAAATACGAAGCAAATTGACGAGCAATTGTGTTACAAAAATCACAAATAATTTGTTTTCATGTTTCTGTTGAATAATTGCTTCCTCATAAAGGTAGTATTTTTATTTATGTTAGATCATTCCCCTGTTTTTATGTAGTTTATCATTCATTTTTATTCTTTTGAAAAAGGACCTGTAATATTCTTCCACTTGGTATTGCAGCCCATTGCCATCAATTATATCAAACTTTAGATGAAGGAATCGATAAGCTCTATAAGTTTACCGCTCATTCCAGGTGGGAAGAACGAGGAGTCGATCTTTCTCCAACAGAATGATAAATTCTACCTATAAAAATTTTCTACGCCGGCAGAATCACAATATTAAAGAGAAGAGAGATGTTTTCCTAAAAATTATGATTTGAGGCGAAAATTATTCATTAAAATGCTACAAAACTGAACTAAAAAATAGTACTTACGAATTACTTATAGTGATAACAAAAATAACAGTAACTATATAAATAATAATAATAATTAAAAATAAAGTTCACATTTATAACAGTCTGAACATGTTTTATGACTGATATCTTTTACTTTTGATACAGCAAAATTTATGTCTTGTCAGTTCTTACTTTCTGTATAAAAAGTTTTCCAACTATTCCAACAACAGGAGATTTACACTCGAGATTCAAGTTTATAGCTGCAACTTGGAAATATAAAATTATTCACGTGTACATATTCAATTTACAAACTTTTTCTGATACTTTTGCTGATGAAGCTTGTGCCTTGAATAAGTATCAGGAATCTACTTTTCAAATCAGGTATAAAGAAATCTTTTTCAATTGATGTTAAATAAATAAAAGCTTGTAGGATTACAAGGATTCTTTGATTTGACTAAAACTCTTAGGTACTAAGGAATCATTTTCATGAAAATGTCACTAATTCATAAAAATCTGGTAATGTTTATATTATGAAAGCCGTCACATGACACATTCGCGTCTGACAAAACTCATCTCATTACATGTCAACATCGATGTTTTCACAATGCCTCGACATTGGAATGTTCACGTGATCATCTCAGCAACAGGATTCAGTGACCTGCGGCACGTGTCTGCCTACTGTTTGCACCCAATATCTATCTGCCAGTATCGAATCAAAGTGAACGTAAAATTCAATTATATAACGTAATATGTATATCAGTATCAATAATGTCATTGATAAGCAAATATTGGAACTAATCAGATGAAAGTTTATTACATCCTCCATATGGAAATAAATTTATTCAAAGTGTTTGTCATGTGTCAACGACCCACTTTGAATCAGTCACTATAATTATCAACGAACAAAAGGTAGTAATTGACACAATTAACCCCTCGGTCAAAAACTCTCTTAACCGCGAGATATGAAGATGTGCATAAATAGCGTCAGTTAAACAGCATTCACAGCTAATGGATTTATTGAATAGTCTTTTATATTCTTTTTGTTTTACATATTAGTAAAATATATGAAATGCTTTCCAGTTTTAATAATCAAATTTTAATAAAGTTAATATATTCTATTTTATAGATTATTATAGAATATACTATTCAACAGGGGCGGCGACTTGTACGTCTAGAATATTCCATGGGGCAAAAAAGTCGCTCTGTATAATTCTATATATACAGAAAAAAATTAAACACAAAACTTGAAATGAGTTGAATTCTTAATTGCAGAGAATTAAAAATGTATCTAAATTAAGCATTATAATCAAACTTTTTACAATAAGTTATGATTTATTTTGCAAAACTTTATATCAGAAAATGCCATTTTATAAAATCTCTAATTTAGAGATATGTTCATTTAACAACCTAGAAATCTATAAAAAAGGTTATGCTAAAACATGTTTTATCATTCGGAAAAGTTTAAAAATGTTTGGTTTTTAAGATATAATGAAGATTTGACTAAATTTGGATCGATTTTTTTATTAATAAATTTGCTCTAAAAAATAATTAGTTTTGTCGAATTCGTTTAAACAAAACGTTTTACTATTAGGTAATTCCACTGACTTTCGTCTGAGGACTGTTGCTGACAAATTTTTAAAAAATCTTGTTTTTATATATGTGAAACTTGATGAATTTCTACGCTCATTAGCCATAATATTATAAAATAAATTTTAATTTCTTCGATGATATTATTAATCAAAAATAGGATGTTCACTACATGATTTCGTAACCTCCAATTTTTCATTTTTTTAAAAACGTTATTATTAAAAAAACTACTTAACAATATGTGTTATTACTTACAAGAAACATAAATCACTTTATTCTATCCATAGAAATTATGATATTATAAAATTATTTTATGTTATGGTTATAATTAAATTTAAAAATTTTTTCGTTTACAAAATTTCATAATTTTTTAAAGCTTGTAATTTTTTTCTGGAAGCTCAAAAATTTTTGAAACTTTGCAGATATTTTATTCTTAATATAATTTACCTGCTATTAAAATTTGACGAGGGTATTTTGCTTCGTTTAGGAAATATTCAATTTGAAAAATTTTTACTCAAAAAGGTTAATTTGAGGATTTAAAATATTTTACATTTACATCTCTCTTTTCTTATGAAACAACAGAGAGATGTGAAATTGTTTTGCTAACTTCTGGTCCTCGAATTTCTTTCTAAACCTAATTTAAAAGCAAAAAATGTCCGCGGCAGCCCTCAGACGAAAGTCAATGGTTTGACCCATTAAAAAATTTTACCAAAGAATTGAAAAAATAGATAAAAAGCATAATAATTGTGAATATTGCTGCGATGCATCGGCTGGATCAGTCATTTGCTTTTTTTATTGTGTATTTTCCATATATCACAGAATTAGAGATTTCTAATATTGTTTTTAGGCATAAAAATATGTGTTTTTACAATACTAATATTTCAATCTGATATAAATCCATATTTTAATTTTAAAGATTTTATTATATATTACTTTTGTTTTTAGAGATAATTTATGTTTGAATCTCATATTAAATGTCAAATTTGGATATTAATTTTTTTCCTTGTAGCAAAATTGCAGACAAAAAAAATTTCTTATTAAGAATGTGCATAAATTAATTTACAAGTTTCATTCATTCATTCATTCATTCATTCTGTCCACACCTGAAGTTTGTTACTAGATTTTTTTTAAAAATTTTAAATTATTTAGCAACGACGTAAAATTTTGTCAAGTTTATACCTTATAACAATTTTAACGGTTATTTTCTATTATAATTTCAATTAATTTTTTCGTCCGCGAATTGGTCGTAAATTGTTTCTTTAATAATTTCAATTATTTGTTACAATTTCCAACTATTTTTATCATTTTTCAAAAATTTTCTTCAATTTCTATTTTCTAATTATTTTCATTACTTTTCAATGTTAAATTCAATTTCCGCAAGTTCCAATTATTTTCTTTAATTTTTTCAAACAAAACTTTTTCAGTTTTAATGATTTCCTTTAATATTAAATTAGTTTCATTATTCAATAATTAGTTTCTGATTTCTTTCGTCATTTTTCAATTATTTTGTCAAATTATGATTTTTGTTTTTAAAGTTGTAATTTTTTTCTTCAAATTACAATTAATTTGTTTAATATTGAATTATTAATGTCAGTAAAATAATGGAAGGACATAACTCATCAAATTTGTTCATTTAATTATCAGTTTCACTATTTTCATCGTTTTCCATAATATAATATATTTCCATTATATATTGTTTTTAAATTTTAGTTGTATTTTTCAAGTATTTAAGTGATGTTCTTCGATTTTTAATCACTTTTCTTTTATATCGAATAAGTTCTGTAATATTCTTAATTTTTTTCTTAAATTTTCATAATTATCTTTAATTTTCAATTGTTTTTATAATTTTTCAAGTAGTCTTGTTTTTTTCAAATATATTCTCTAATTTTTCAATTATTTTTTTTACAAATTTTCATTATTTTCTTCAATTTTAAATTATTTCTATCATTTTTTAATTACTTTTTGTCATTTTCAATTATTTTTTATTTACTTTATTTAATTTTTTTAATATTTATTTCAAATTACAGTTATTTTTTCAATTTACAATTATTTTTATCATTCTGCAATATTTTTTTTTTTTTATTACAAATATATGTTGTAATTTTTTCAACTATCTTTATTACTTTGCAAATATTTTCTCGAATTTTTGATTATTTTCATAATTCTTCAATTAATTTTCTAGATTTGAAAATATTTTTCTCAAATTTTAATAATTTTCTTCAATTTTCAATTATTTACCTCATTTTTTAATTTTTTTTTCAATTTTCATTTTCCCTCATCTTTTTGCAATTATTTTCTCTACCTTTTAATTAGATATACTAATTTTTTTCCAATTAATTTCCTAAATTTACATTTATTATCTCAAATCTAAGTTACTGTAACCACTTTTAAATTTTTTTATTATTCTTCAATTATTTTTCTTAAATTTCATTTACCTTTGTCAATTTTTAATTTTTTTTTAATTTGCAATGATTTTCACAAATTTTATATTATTTTTATTATTTGTTGACTAATTCCAAAAAATTTCAATTATTTATCTCAAATTTTCATTATTTTCTTCAATTTTCGATTATTTCTATAATGTTTTAATTATTTTTTTCAATTTCAAATTCTTGAAATCATTTTATAATTAGGTGCTTTCTTTGACTTCACATATATTCTGTATTTTTTCAATTATTTTCCTAAAACTGCAATAATTATCTTAAATTTTATATTATTTTTATCATTTTTCAATTATTTCACCCAATTTTAATTATTCTCATCCTTATGAAATCAATTTTTAAAAATTTTAAGTATTTTTTTTCTCGAATTTCATTTATTTTTTAAAATTCTTTTTCAATACCAAAATTTTATAAATTTTGTTCTATACAAATAAATCGATCCAGTATCATCTTGACACAAAACTTATTTTGAAGATTGTTATATTGTACAAAATGAGAATGTTATTTTGTACAAATGCTAAATGTTATTTTGTACAATTTTGAAAAATGAATTTGTTATTTTGTACAATTATTTAAAAAATGGATTTAATTGTAATCCCAAAGGTTTTTAGCTTTTTTAAAAAATTGTACAAAATAAAAAATTAATTTTTCAAAATTGTACAAAATAACATTCTCATTTTGTACAATAGAACAATCTTCAATAAGTTTTGTACCAAAATGATACTGGCTCAATAAATCTTGTTTTATTTATCTTGAAGTATTGGATTTCAAATATTTATAATTGTTGGTGACAAAAGCTGTCAGAACTAATTGCGCGCTAATTGCATTGAATATTCAAGCTATAAATAATTATAAATAAATTTATTTGCGTTAAAATAATTATGATAATTATGAAACTCTGTAATTTATTTTTGTTTTATTCCCTCCCCCCACCCCCGTCGGTCAATATTAAGTGTGCAGAGAGGGCAAAAATTTACAGGTCGCCGCTCCTGCTATTTAAATATCGGTTTGAAACATCCACAAACTAATCCCTAACAAAACAAAAAAAAGAAAAGCAAAACCAGCCATCCTGGAAGAGTATGACGCAAAAAATTACGGGAAAGATAACAGAAAAAATAGCATAAACTTATTATATTTTATCTTTTTTATCACTTATATTGTGACTTTGTCTGTCATAACACGAATCGCACTTTTGAAAATACACAGAAGAGAAAACCAATTAATGCAATTTTGGGTTATACAAACAAGTTAAAAACTGAAAACTTATTTCACGAAAGAAATTTGCGGAAAACCCAAACCATGGTTTTTCTGTTACGTTCTATTTTCCCTCTATTTTTAAAAAAAAACTTTCAAATAGACAAAATACTTGAATAAATTTCATTTATTTAATCAATTTTAACATATTTTGAAATAAATCATAAATTTTAAAATTTTTTTTCGCAATTTGCTGAGATTTGAAAAAAAGCTGACAAGAACACGTTTGATTCGATACATACAATATACTACATCTGTGTTGTGCATCCTTGAACGATCCCTTGGTGGGAAACTTGCAGAAGAGAAAAGACTGAAGGAAGAAATCTTGGAGAAACGTCTCCCTGGAGATGGAATGTTGAAATTTATCAAGATGACTATCTACTTTCTTTTCTCCGACGTAGGATCTTGGCCAGACTCGTACTAATCACTTAATTTCAGGTCCTCGCGTTTACACTCAAGTGTAATACGGAGCGAGGAAGCACTTGAGACAAACAGACAACAATAAGAAAGACAACAAAGTATTTGGTGTCTAGGAGAGCACAAACCGTGTTCTGCCGCGTTTCTGCACCGCCTCTTGTGTCTCACTGCAGATCTTTGCCTCTGACCCGCAAATCCCTCTTGACTCTCTTTTCGATTTGCTCCTTCGACTGTGCTCTTTTTCGTTTTTAAGTTCATACATCAATACTCTGATGCAACATTGTCTATTTCAATCACGTAGAACAGAGACATTTTTACAAAGCTTTTACATTTAGCAGAATTTTTTTTCTTTGCTCTTTTTCCTTTTTTTTTTCCTTAACCAGATTATATATAAGAAATATTTGACTTTTTGTAATTGTCTTATAACTTGGAGTTGTTTTAATTACCTCTAAACATTGATATTTTCAATAACCTTACTTGTTTATGTTTTAATTTATATTGTCATTTAATTATGTATTTGAAATGTAAGTATCTTCATTTTTCTCCTGAATAGTTATCAACATTACCTAATTTTATTAGGTGCTTTCAATATTTTTTACATACACGTATATTAGGATGTCCCTTAATTGGGCGATGTTTTCAAATCTTCGGTCGTCAACCGGAAAATTGATTAAGGTACACATTTAAAAATTTTGTGTAAAATTTAACATAAATCACATATCCCAAACAGTCCACTCAAAATTTGTGTTAATTTTTATTTGTGTTGTTTTGTTTATCGTTTGCTTGACGGAAGTAAAATCGAGAGTAAAATATAATCGTGTTGAGTTAAGGAATAAATTTTGTTCAATTAGTATTGAACTTTACCTTTTGATTATTAAAATGAGTTTTCAATAAGAAATTTACGTTATACAACAAAAAATTTAATATAAATTACAGTGTTATTACTAATAAATTGGAGGTAATTTTCAAAAATCGAATGATAGTTAAATTAAGTAGGTATTGAATCAAAACACGAAAAATGTTAAATTTTGACACAAAAAATTTAACCAGGACCGATTGTTACACAAATACACAAAATTTTCAACGGTGTACCAAAAAAATTGTTTCCTTCAAGTTAAAACCATATCAAGCTACATTAATACGTGCCTCTAAACAACCGAATTTTACCATGTATTTTGACATGGAAAAAATCGCTTTTTCGTAAATTTGCTATAAATAATAATAGTTAGGGACAACAGTTTAGATAAATTCAATAAGTTGATTATCAATATTTAAATTAATAAATTTATTTTTTATTATTTTTCTGATTGTTATTAAAATTGTTATAGTAATTAAAATATTTATAAATAACGTGTAGTCATGAAAGATTATTAATCATTCTATTACTGGGGAGGCAAAATCTTGAAAATTTAAAGAATTTTATGTTCTTAATTAAATAGTAATTATTATTATTATTATAATATTAATAATTATTATTATTATTATTATTAATATTATTATTATTATTATTATTAATAATTATTAATTATTATTAATTAAATATTAAAATTTTTTTATTAAATGAAAATAATAATGAAATTTAAAATCGGTAAAAAATACTATTTTTCAATGGATGAACGATATTTCGCTTTAGAAATGTTCAAATAATATAACTTTATCGTATAATTATTAATTAAAAAATTTTTTTTTTTTACTTGCACACCAGGTAACAACTTTTTTGGGATTTTTTGAAGTCCTGCAAGAAATAGTTCATACAATTTCTGTATAATAAAGAAGTATCAGAATTTCATTTTTTGAACATTTATGAAGAGAGGTATCATTTATACATTGAATATATTTATACATTTGTTCATTTTTAACGATTTTATAGCAAATTTACTAAAAAGAGATTTTTTTCCATGTAAAAATACATGGAAAAATTCAGTTGCCTGGAGGCACGTGTTAATATTGCTTGATTGGGCTCAAACTCACAGGAAATTTTTTTTTAATACCTTGATTAATTTTCCGGGTAGAAACAGAAGATTTGATAACATGGCCCAAAATAATGGCCAGCCCAAAGTGTATGTACACTTGATAAAAATTATAAAAGAAACTTTTGCAGCAACGATAACGTAATTCAATAATTGAAACAACTCCATTTGTTAAATTGGTTGATTTTAAAAAGAAAGTTTTTTTTTATTATATACGAGACAGTCTTCTACGCAAATCACACTATATATCAAGATACTTTATAACACTTACATATATACGTATCTAGAAAATATATGTAGGTATAAAATGAGAGACGAAAATTTTTGAAATTTCGCATTGCCCTCCCTGCTAGTTAACCCGAATTTGTAATGATGTTTTTACTATTTAAACCACGTATTTATATTATCCTGGTATTTTTAAACATTTTTTCCCCCTGTATTCTAAATTCAAAATTTGCATTGTTACAGTATTGTTCAAGTATCTAATCATACCCATTCGCGAATGTTCTTTTGCATTTTAAGAGAGAATTTCTGTACCAATCGCTTTCACGAACAAAACAAGAGAAAATAAGCTATTAAATTAATTGTACGAGACAAAAATTATAATGTTACACATTAAGTATCAAAGTGTGATAAAAAAGAATTTTTTTTAATAATACTCAACTGAGGATCTTTTGGGTCCCCTTAAAACTTTTAGAGAACCCTTGCAAAAGGGAAAACTCTCTGGGGATGACATTGTAAAGTTCAAACGCTTAATGACCGCCTTACGATCGAGCTCTTGAGAAAATTTCCGTGAGGTGTTTTTTAAATTAATGCAGACTCTGTATATAAAATTCAGCTAATTACTTTCAGCATCCTGGGGTTATTTAAAAAAGACATTTCAGAAACCTTTTAGCACCCGTAAAATCATTAGGTAGTTCTTATTGATTCTAAAACTTAGGGAAAAAGTGAATTTAAAGTATTATTAATTTAGATCTATACCAAGTTTGTTATTACGTATTAATTTAATTTTTTGGATTTTTATGGGATATTTTTTCTAGTTTTATAATGCCAGTTGACATATTTACCTCTCTAAAAAATTTAAAAACAGAAACAAGTGTACTATTCTAATTTTCTAAAATTGGGAAATTGGCATAGAAAATTGGAAAATTCCTTGCTGCATTTGATCGGATTACAAAGGATTGTTGGAATTTGAAATCAGGGATACGTTTTCGCTTTCGCGTTCACATAGTTTGTCAGATTTGGTTCCTCTGCTATTTCACAATGCGAGGCATTCGATTTGCATGAATCTCGACATCCTCTCCTGAGTTTCAATCGGTCTCTGTGTGAAATCGAGTTTAGGGTCGATTTTAGAAGG
The DNA here is from genome assembly GCA_037103525.1 of Ganaspis brasiliensis. Lineage (NCBI taxonomy): Eukaryota > Metazoa > Arthropoda > Insecta > Hymenoptera > Figitidae > Ganaspis > Ganaspis brasiliensis. Next base: position 919,877 of record JAZKLR010000205.1, on the reverse strand, counting down.
ATTTCGACGGTGTGGATGCGTCATTCTCAATTCTAGCTACTTCTTTTTTTCCTTATTTTTTTTTTTTTTTAAAGAATCGAAGAAAAGTGTTGGCAAAAAACTTACAATCACATTTCTACAGTCGGATAGAAAGCGTCCTGATGCGGGGAATAGAACGGATGAGCAAACGGAGACAGGAACTGAAGCGAATCCGGGTGGAAGAGAAAAAAACTACGATGTGGATCTGCAAAAGTTGAATTGCCTCGTATAATATCCAATTAATGTCACAACGTTTTCGCGAAGCAGATCTTCTTGGATCTGTTTCGAGTTTCTCTTTTCCCTATAGCATTATAGTTGCATTTTACTAACTTGTTCCAGATGGGAACTTTTGTACTCTTAGATTATTTCTATTTTTTTTTTTTTTTTTCATTAAGTTATGGTATTAAAGAGAGGAATTCATTGCCTTTACTAGATAATTGATATTGGTAAAATTTTAATTGACTCGAAATTCCAGTCAGAAAAAAATTAAAGAGATTGAAAATTCATATTCATCAACATTTTAAACGATAGGATAGCAATTTAATCTGTTCTTGATCAATATGAAGTCGATCAAATATTATTCCAATTAAATCTAGTATTTAATATTAAATCAAATCTAATAATATATGGAATGCTACGTATAAAGTGGCAACATCGTGTACGCTTTTACTTCAATTTCAAATATGAATTTGATGAAATTAAGGCACTCAAAGCGTATAGAAACTGATATTAGACATTAGAGTGATCTCCACCTGCGCGTATGACCACAAAATAATTTACCGTATGCAAATATGCGTGGGCGTTCTGTTTTGAAGCGAATCGCTGTGCCGGAAACTCCGTAATGAAACCACCGTTTGCACTCCGTCGGAGTGAAGAAATCTTTGAGAGTCAGATTAGTGCTTGCTTTATCCAAAAACCTGGCATTTATCCCAAAAATGTCCAAAAGTTACTTAGCTACATTTCATAAAACAATTTCAATCCAAGTGTAAACGAATCTCTATCTTTTGGAAACAAGCTTGATATTATTCAATTTGACAAAATTGGATCTGAAGAAAAAGAGAATTTAGTCTGGGTAATAAAGGCCATGAAAACATTTCAGTTATATTAGCATTAGCAGGAAAAATTAAATTTCTTTTCTCTCTCTCTCTCGCGTGTTTAATGGACAATTAGTGAAATAGATTACAGAAAGGAAAGCAGTAAAGAGCTTGAAGCAAATTGCAGTTGAACTACTTTCAATTAAAAACTGCACCGCAGGTGAACAAACGGTCTTTTAAATTTCCCGCGCGACTTTTAGGATACATGGTAAGAGGTAGATTTCCTTTTAAAGGGTTTTCTTATTCGTATGGAAGCATCTGGCGTAATAATTAAGGGAAAACCGCATGGACTTTCACAGTTTTCTGTCTTTGTTCATACCGTTCTTATCTAGTAAAATTTCAAAGTTTATTTCTTTCTTTATACTAGCTCCAACATTTCCATTCAAGTCTTGAAATTATTTTTTTATTGTTATTACAATTTTCCTCTTATTATTATCATCTCGTGCAATAAAAAATAAATCGATAACTGAATAATAAGATACAATCTGGGAAAAAACTTATTTGAATAGAAATTTGATTACTATCGTATGTAAAACTAGAATAAATAAGAGTACACATCATTGCTAAAATAGTATAAATAAATAAGAGATTTTGTAACTTGTAGTTAAAAAAAGTTTATATTATGCAAAAAATATACATGATTAAGAAAAATCGGTATAACAGATTAATTCATTGTTCTTGATTAAATGAAAATATTGTATAGAACATATTTAGAAATTTTTCTTTCGAATTATCATGAGACTTTGAGAGAATATTGTACCTACTTCTACTCTTTGTGTAACTGATTTCCCAAGAGCAAAAGTTATTTTATTCTTCGAAATAACTCTTGTATAACAATTTTCGGATTATTATTAAAAACACTTTCTTTTGAACATGTTAATTATAAATATTTGTAAATTCTAAGTTTCAAAGAATTGATTAATAATGAATTAAATACTTAACATTTTTTCATCAAGTTTTGGAATACAGCATTTTTTCAGAATTTACAGGCAATATTTTTCAAATATCAAAATTCCGGCTGTTATTTATAACAATTTATTAAATTTGCTTTTGGATCCTTACTCGAAATTTTTAAGCACACGATAAATATAAATATTTTCATGGAACTAAAAGTTAAATAAAGGACTCTTTTATTTTCGATTAATATCATAAATTGCTTCAATCTCTGTAACAACTGAAAGGATAATTTGTTTAATTGAATTTCGATTTCAGTTTAGTGCATCAAAAGATACAGGAATAACAAATAAAAAGTGAAAAGTAACGTATTAAAAAACAATCTCTTGATCACGGATTTCGCAATGGATATCGGCAAATTATTATTTTGATAAGCCCGCTAATCCCTAGGTTATTAATCCAGGCAGGAAACATACCATATTAACCGTAGATTAATATTCTCGACGTGTAATCATTAAAATACAAGTACCTTGTGGTTAATTATTATTTGCTATGTAGGTTATCAAACTAATATGTTCAATATTAATAATTGTCGTTTAATAATAAGATAAATATATCTTGCTTACTTTCTCTTTGTCGAAGCTATATACGAAAAAACTTTTGACTAATCGACTAAATTACGATATGTTTAATTAAATGCTTTAAATACTATTATTTATCACTATATTCCTCTTTATTGAATTGTCCATTATCCTCTTAAATAATCTTTATTAAAGGATAAAAGCTTATAGGCAAAAAATGGATTTTGAATCCTTTTACGATTGGTACGAAAATTCTCTCCGAATAAAAATATTCCGTTTCTATGTGATGATGTTTTTAAATAATCGTACAAAAGTTAAAGTATTTTTTAGATTTTTTTTTTTATAAAAAAATGAAGGAATAGGAAATTGGAGTTTTTAAAAACAGTTCTTTATTATATTTAATATTTTTTATAATAACATGCCAATGGCACCATTAAAATGCAATGCAAAGCAATTTTACGAGAAAAAATATCGTTTGAGAAAGAAAAGTAGAATTTCTTTGTACAGATAAAAAACATTTTCACATACAATTTCAATTTCCACAGCAACCCGTAGCGATTTGGAACATTCATTGGGGCCATCGACCACGAGAAAATATTTTTTTTTATAAAACTCTCAACCGTCATTCAACATACAAAATACAATAATCCCAGCTTTTTGTTATTCTTTGAAAATAATTTAAATCAACTTTTTATTTAGAAATACAAAAATCATTTTATTTGCATCTCACTTTCAATTCATGATAAATTCCACTTTATTTTACAAACTGAAAGAAAAGCTGGGAAAAAGTTCTCTTTATCATTCTGCATTTTACAGCAATCGACCTAATACAAGTTTACCTTTTTCTGTTTTCTGTTCGCTTCTTATGTTACGGAACAACCCCTGGTTTCCGGTTTCTCTGTGCAGTCCTTCAAGGTAATTTACCTCTTCCATTTTCTACAGTTTTCTTCTCTTTTTACATGTGTGCCATAACCAATATTTGTAAAAAGAAAAGAAGAAAAATTTGTCTTTTATTATTTTTGTCTTCGACTAAACTTATAACACACTTAAACTTCTTTTCTTTTCAAATAAGTCCTGTCTTTATTTTTACACCACTGTGATATTTCTATACTTTATTTTTCATACACTTTTTCTTATCGTTCGCCTCATTCTTTTTCTCATTCTCGTTCAACATTTCTTATTATTCATATTTCAAAACTATTGCTATATATGCATTAAAAAAAAGCCGGCACGGCACGGCGTTTGGCTTTTATCACTTACATTATAACCTTATATTTGTGAAGATATGCAATTCTGGCAAACGATTGATGACATTTTATATTTCTTAATTATAGTGTGTTTTATATGCTCTGCGCTTTTTTCACATTGCTTTTGCCACTTTCCTTTCCAAAGCCTTTTACTTGCACAAAGGTATTGTGATTTTCTAGTTTTATATATATATATATTACACACTTTACACAAAAATATTAACAGGTGTTTTCTTATAGCAAAAACAAATGCATCGCCATTTATATATTTGTTTTATAAATTATAAAAAATGTGTCAATATTAAAATATTGAACAACATGATAAAATATTTTAACAATTTATATAGGAAGCATCAACTTTGCTGCTAAATTAGATTATAGTGAAAGTTTCAAACAGCTAATCTCGTTACGTTTAAAGCATGGTTTAAAGTTTTTTGTGTCTTCATACGAAATAGCGCGTAAGACGTAAAAAAGGCATAATTTTCCCTCAATTTCGGTCTCTGCCGGTAAATACTGTACTTTACATTAAAAACTATATAAAACTTTTCATTTATATCGTATGAAACAAATTTTTATATATATTAGGGAGTTTATAAAAAAAATTGTCTGAAAAGTTTCAAATTTAATTTGCAGAAAAACTAAAATGATATGTTTTAAAGTTTTTTAACCGTCTTTTCAGAGATGACAAATTCAAGATATTTTTAATTCAAATTATATAACTAGTAAATTTGATAAAAAACGAATATATTTAAGTTAGTAATTAAAATTTTATTTTATACTGCATGTTATTTATAGAATATTGCATGATACAAAAAGCTCGTGCTAAAACTTAAACCTTGCCCAAATTGGAGCCGGGCCTTAACTTAAATTTTAACCTGATCGAGATCGACAGGATATTGCTTAAAGTTTGAATCATTTAAAAATTGTAATTCATTCTAATTGATGAATTCTAATTTTAATTGAATTCTAATTATAGTATAATTACTTCAAATTCCAAACAAGGAAAAATGTATTTAAGAAAATGCAAATCATTCTTTAAAAAGAACTGACATATTTTAAAAATAATAATGAGTCTGTTTACAGCACTGGCTTAAAAGGTTACAGGCTTAAAAAGGAGCTTATACTTTAAAAAAATCTGTGAAAAGAGATAAAAGTGAGAAACAATGGAAACTAAATTTTCTCTCAGTCTTGTCTCCCCACAGTGGCGTAACTGGGAAAAAAAGGCCCTGGGGCAAAAAAATGGGGCCCCAATTACACTGCAAAAACAGGTGTATAAATAATAATTTACAATTCATTCATTTATTCTGTCCACACCTGAAATTTGTCACTAGATGTTGTTTTCTTTTAAAATTTCAAATCATATTTCACCTTTTTAAAATGTTCTCAAATTTTTAGCAATTTTAATTTCTTCAAATTTCAGTTAATGTAAACTTGCATTGATTAAAAGTTCGTTTAATCCACGTTTCAAAAATACCAAATTTAAAATGATTTAAAAATTTCTTCAATTTTTAATAATTCTTTTCTATTATGATTTCAAGTACTTAAAATACAATTTTGTACTATTTTTATTATTTTTTAACTATTTTCTACAATTCTTAATTATTTTAAATGTTTTTAAATTGTTTTCCTAAATCTTAATTTTACCTTTCTCAAATTTCAATTATTTTGTTTAGTTTTCTCAATCACTTTTTCAATTTTAATTGTTTTTGCCTTGTCATTAAATCAATTTAATTATTTATTCCTAAATTTTATATTATTCATCGCCAATTTAAATTAACTTTTTTAATTTACCAATATTTTTGTCATTTTGCAATTATTATTTTCAATTTTTAATCTTTTTTATAATTTCTGAATTAATTTACTGAACCTTCAAATACATATATATCTCAATTTTCAATGACTTTGATCAATTTTCATTTATTTTTATTATTTTGCAACTATTTTCTCGATCTTTTATTATTTTCCAATTAATTTCATAAATTTTCAGTTATTATCTCAATTTTAGATTATTGTCTTCAATTTTTATTTATTTATTATTTATTAAGTATAATTCCCGCGGTCCTATTAGACCATAAATGGGATATAAAAGAGGTATAAAATAAACATAACAGTATAACTTGAAGTTTAAATATTAAAAGTTGTTGCTACGTTTAAAAATTTTCAATTTTTAAAACAATTTTTCAATTATTTTCTTTCGCATAAATGAAATTCGGCAAGTTTATATTATTTTCTCCGATTTTTAATTATTTTCATTCTTTTTATATAATTTTCCAAAATTTCAATCATATATCTGAAATTTCAATGATTCTTTTCAACAATTTTTAATTATTTTTCCAATTTTTTAAGTATTTGCTTTAATAATATTTTTAAGTAATTTTGTAATTATTTTTCTTTTTTAAACATATATTCTATGATTTTCATAATTATTTCTCTGAAATTTTATTTTCAATTTTCAATCTTTCACATGTAAATAATTTTCATCATCTTTCAATGATTTTTGTCAGTTTTAAATTATTTTCAGCATATTTCAATTATTATTTTTAATTTTGAATTAATTTTATCATTTTTTAATTATTTTCCTCGATTGTTAATTTTTATTCTCATTTTCTAGAAATTTTAAGTATTTTTCTAAAATTTCAATTACTTTCTTCAATTTTTAATTATTGTCATTTGTTTTCATAATATCCAAATTTTGTTATTAATTATCGTAAATGTCATTTATTTTATCAATTCTTTTCTCCAATTTTGAGTTATTCTCATTTTTTTCAATTGATTTCTAAGATCTTCATGTATTTTTCTCAAATTTCAATTACTTTTTTTTTATTGAAAACAAAATTCTGTAATTTTTTCAATTATTTCACTGAAATGTGATTTATTTTTTACAATTTATCATTGTTTGTATCATATTTCAATTAATTTCTTCAAGTTTCAATTTATAAAATCATTTTTCAATTATTTTCCAAAATTTATTTAACTGAGATTTCAATTATTTCTTCCAATTTTCAATTATTTATATGATTTTTTTATATTATTTTCTTAAAATTTTAATTACTTTCGTTCTTTTTCATAAATTCGAACAAGTTTTTAATTATTTCTATTTAATTAAAAATTATTCTCTTCAATTATAAATTATGTTTATCTTGTTTCATTTATTTTCTCTAATTTTTAATTATTGTCTTTTTTTCAATGAACTTCTGAAAGTTTTAAGTATTTTTTTTTATTTTCTTTAACTTTTCTTTATTTAAAATATATTATGTAATTTTTCCAATTATTTTCTCAAATTTTAATAATTTTTTGTCTCAATTTTCAATTATTTTTTGTTTCAATCTCTAATTATTTTTCATTATTTAATTTTTTTCAATTTATTTTTAAGATTTTCAAGTAATTTTCTCAAATTTTAATTATTTTCTTTATTTTTAAAACTCTTGCGCCGTGCTGCGCTGTAAACAGGCTCAATTGAAAAAAAGCTTAAACAAAAAAAATTAATTCAAATTAAATAACTCGAATTTTAATAAAATCAAAAAATTGTGCTTAAAACAATTTTCTAATATTTTCTTTTATAAAATTTTGATAATGTGCACAGTTGTTTTTCTTGATATAGTTAAATCTTGAAAAGAAAAATTTGAAAGAATGGAAAATTTAATGAGAAAAAAAAAGAGAGAGAAAGAGATAATGGAAACGGGAAAGGAAGTAGGTAAAGGAAATACTCGACTGAGGAAATGAGAAATGTCGTGTCTCCATTGAAAAATCTCAGCGGCTGTGAAAGCCTTCTGCAAGTTTTCTTTGCGAATGGAGACACGGTCGAAACAAGAGTCGTAAATTTCTTGGTCACTGGGGAGACAATATTTCACAAGGTGAGAATATAACCTTATCTCTTTCTCTCAATAATTTTTATCATGTTTCTAAGTTTTTTTGATATAATTAACAATTTAAATTTATTAATTGAGATTTATTAAAGTATATCATATATTTGTTTTATTGGACCTTTATTTTCAAACTATTCTATTAACTAAAGCTCATTCATTAAATTAAATCTTGTTTTAAATTTTTGCAAAATAATTTAAATGTTACATTAAACAGATAATCCCACTTTATAAATTATTAATTTCAACGTGCTCTGGTAATTTAACTCGCGAGACTCATATAATTATACTATAAAAATTCTGAAAACACGATTATTTTTAATCAAGTTTACCAGACTCTTTTGCATAATTAGCAGCGTTTTAAAACATAAAAGATGAGAGTTTCCATACCAAAAAGATCAGAGTTGCAAGTCAAGTTTTTGATTTTGATCAAAGTTGGTCAATTTGTAGTATTTAGGGGTAGTAATAACTTAGTCAAGTATTTTTGAAAAATTTTCAAAATTTTAGGAATTACGTCACTTTGAATTTTTTACCCTTTATTTTTTCAAATTCTTGTAATTTAAATAGTTTTTAACCGATTTTAACGAAATTTATAGGGTGTACATAGAAAACTATAGTGTTTCAAATAAATTTGAAGTGGATTTAAAAACTTCAAAAATTCATGTAGAAAAACACAAAAAAAAAATTTAAACCTTTTTTTCTATGTGTGCTAATTCATATTTTTTATTTTCCTTACAATATAATGAAAGCTTATCATTTTATCTTTATTTTAAAAAAAAAAAATTTATGGAGGGTCTTTTAGTTCTCCAGATATCGGCAAAAGAGTATTACGTTGCACGTCTTCTATCCTGTGGGCATAACGGTTTTTAAGTTTCATTTGTTTTTTCAAGTCGCTATAAACAAATGCACATCTAATGTTACTTTCTTTTGTCTTATATTTATGTTTCAATTGCTAATCATTTTCATTCAACGTGTGTCAAAAGTTGGCATTTTTAGATAAATAATAAATAATTTATTTACACCACAACTGAACACTGTTCGACAGTAATCTTTGTTAAATCTAGAAAAGGTATTTACATATTTTTTCTTTGAGTTCGCTTAAGTTTAAAAATATAAAGTTTTTATATTTTAATTTGAACTTTTCTTATGTTGTATGGTGTTATTATAGTTTAAGCATTACAAAATTTTGTCTTAACAGTTTTCTTCACTTAAGTTCGAATTTTCTTTCATTTAAACCTTTAAGTTCGGATCAATGGTTTGGTTAGATTTCCGAATTAGTTTTTGTTTATTTAAATAATTTTTTCACATTAAATAGTATCTAGATGTAAAATGGCTCCGTTCATACAGTGTTGTAATCCTTTCAATAAGAACAAACATACTGTTAGTAATACATCGGGTATTTCTAAGAGGTATCGTAAAATTTCGAATAGCATTTTGAAAAACACTTCTATACAAAACCCTAGACTCATTTTAGGTTCATATATATGTAATTCTTGTCGCCTAGAATTACCAAAGAAAGATAGCGTTATAGATCAAAAGTTGAGTCCTATTGTAGAAGAATCATGTTCTTTCGAAAATTGTGAACAATCTGACAATATTACTGTTCAGGAAGTTTCGCATTCAAATATTTATGCTTCTGTTAATGATGAAATGTCTGATAGTGTGAGCGACCAGGAAACTATTTTCACCGATACCTGTGACAGTGACAAAAATTATGATCCCAAAGCAGACGATGAAGAAAATATAGAAGTGTTAAATAAGATTCTTTATCTGCTGAATATATCTCCTATTCAGCCTTCGGTTGATCTTCGATCTGAAGCTGCCCAAAAATATAAAGTTGAAGAAATACGGATGGCCTTGAAAGATCAATTAAATAAAGTTTTTCAAAATGTGGAGGATGAGAATGTGACAGATTTAAATGATGTAGTCTACGAAATTAAAGAAAAAATTAATAATACCCCAAGTCCCTCGGAAAAAATAAGATATTTAACAATGTTACCAATACGTTGGAGCATTCGAAAATTAGAAACTGATTTTAAAGTATCGTACGCGATTGCTCGTAGAGCTAAATTTATCCATAAGAAATATGGAATTGGTTCAAGTGCCTGTGCAAAGCAAGGTAGACGTCTTTCTGAAAATACTGAAAAAATTGTGTATGAGTTTTACCATGACAGTGAATTTAGCAGGCAAATGCCAGGGAAGAAAGATTTTAAGTCAGTTAAAAAAGATGGAGTTCGCGTGCAGGCACAGAAGCATTTACTATTAGGAAACTTAAAAGAAATATATGTAGCTTTTAAGGAAAAACATCCAGACCTTAAAATAGGTTTTTCTAAGTTTGCCGAACTTCGTCCGAAAGAGTGCGTTTTTGCTGGTGGAAATGGCACCCATTCTGTATGCGTCTGTACCATACATCAAAATTTAAAACTTATGATAATAGGAGCTCATTTGAAAGAACTTACAGATAATAAATCTGAATTATCATTCCTTGGGGCATATGAAACAATTTTGGCTCAAATGGTTTGTGATCCATCGACATCTGCTTGTTATTTTCTCGAGTGCAACAGTTGTCCTGGCACACAAAACGTTGCTCAAAAATTAGAAAAACTTTTTGAAGACAATTTCATAGAGCACATTACATACAAAAGCTGGACATCAACAGACCGTTCTTCGCTAGAAACTCACATCGACCCAGTGGATGAATTTTTAGAGAAATTTATTGGAAAATTGAAGCAACTCCTAAAACACGACTTTATCGCAAAGGGTCAAAGTAAATTTTTATTTGACAGCAAAAATTCTTTAAAATCATGTGAGTTCCTTGTATTGTGTGATTTTGCAGAAAATTATTCATTTTTAATCCAAGATGCGAGTCAAAGCTATCATTGGAATAACAAACAGTCAACAATTCATCCTTTTGTCGTTTACCGTAATGAAAATGGGCAAATATTGCATGACAGTTTTGTTATCATTTCTGATTGCCTTCATCATGATTCTGTTGCCGTAAATCTTTTCATTAAAAAATTAATTTTCGAATTGAAGACTCGTTATCCTGATATTCAAAAGATGACTTATTTTACTGACGGAGCTGCTTCCCAATACAAAAACAAATCAAATTTTATAAATCTAACACATCATTTTGAAGATTTTGGAATTAATGCCACATGGAACTTTTTTGCTACTTCACATGGCAAAAGTCCATGTGATGGAGTAGGAGGTACCGTAAAGCGTTTAGCTGCAATTGGTAGTCTCCAAAGACCCTATGAAAATCAAATTATGACTCCTTCAGATTTGTACAATTTTTCTCTAACTGCAATGCCTAACACGCATTTTATTTACTGCTCAACTGAAGAGTATGAAACACATTTAGCGACATTAGCAAATAGGTTCTCCAAAGCTGAAACAATTTCGGGAACTCGAGAATACCATTCCTTTTCACCTCTGGACAATCAGAAGATACTCTGCAAAAGATTTTCTGCTTCTATTGATTCAAAAACAGTAGACATACAGAAATCTGCTCTAAAAAAGAAGGTTGCTCGAAAAGCAAAACGTTAAAGTGGTCCTGGAAACCACATTAAGTCGAATGATCTTGTAAATATGTATATAGTTGTAAATATGTATATTGTTGTCAATATGTATACAGTTGTAAATATGTATATAGTTGTAAATATGTATATAGTTGTAAATACGTTCTGGTCTACTGCTAACAATAATTTACGTGGTACTGATGAGCTTCAACGAAAGCAAAACCAGAAAATTATTTCAGTTTTTCCTTTTTACTTTTTTGAACTTTTTAATAATAAATTAATGGCAATAACTACTAGGCTGAAAGTGTAACTTTCAGATCGGCGAATTTATCATATTTAATTGCACTTACTTTTTTTTTCTTATTTGCGGCAAAATTAATTGAAAAAACAAATGAAACTTAAAAACCGTTATGCCCACAGGATAGAAGACGTGCAACGTAATACTCTTTTGCCGATATCTGGAGAACCAAAAGACCCTCCATAAATTTTTTTTTTTTAAAATAAAGATAAAATGATAAGCTTTCATTATATTGTAAGGAAAATAAAAAATATGAATTAGCACACATAGAAAAAAAGGTTTAAATTTTTTTTTTGTGTTTTTCTACATGAATTTTTGAAGTTTTTAAATCCACTTCAAATTTATTTGAAACACTATAGTTTTCTATGTACACCCTATAAATTTCGTTAAAATCGGTTAAAAACTCTTTAAATTACAAGAATTTGAAAAAATAAAGGGTAAAAAATTCAAAGTGACGTAATTCCTAAAATTTTGAAAATTTTTCAAAAATACTTGACTAAGTTATTACTACCCCTAAGTACTACAAATTGACCAACTTTGATCAAAATCAAAAACTTGACTTGCAACTCTGATCTTTTTGGTATGGAAACTCTCAGATATAAGTTCCCTCATTACGATGCTTCATTAACATTCTTGGAAAATTAATTTATTGATTTAAACATTTTAAGTGGCGTTTGCAGAATAGGTTTAATTTTTGAAATTATCTGTGAATTAATGAATTTGTAGAATAATAACAGATCTAAATTCAAAATTGATTAGAGTTTTAATTAAAATTACATTTCTTAAAATTGATTACAATTTTATTAAAATGAGTTGAAACTTGTATTATACTTTACAAGATTAGTATAAAATGTGCTCTCACACTTCACATATATATCAATTTAACATTCATTTAAGTTTAGAAGTGTATATGAGAAATTCGCGTGCACAAAGACCTTTACGAGGACGTTAAAATATACTTTAAGGGCATCTGCTCTCATTATATGACCCTCTAAATATACTTTGGGTCTCAACATATCGTAAAACTTTTACACAAAATGACAAACTGCTCTTAAATCCGCTAAAGATTTATCACAAATCTGATATCCCAAAAGATTAAAAAGACTAAACAAAATATTTTATAATCATCAATAGTAAATAAACTATTGATAAATTTGAAGCTGCCTGCAAAATCATTTTTAATCCTGCTCTAAAACACCGTTTATTTTTTAATTTATGAAAAGTGGTCAGATTATATTTCCCATTACGGAAATTGGTACACAAACAATGAACCAATTAGGTGCTGATTCGAAAGTTTAAATCAATATTAGTATTTGCACACACTGCACGCCTATAAATTAGTTTAGGTACTCTTGAATGTCGCATGCGAACATGATGATGAGGCACCAGTCGCAACTTGTGCCAGAAAAAAAGAAAAATTTACACTAAATCATTTCTGACATTCACATTTTTATTTATATCAGGCAATTTTTAATTTTTTTTTTTTTAGGTTATACTAAAAACTATTTATTCATGACTAGAATAGATTTCGTTTAGGAAAATGTGAAAATTTCGATTGTTACTTTAGGTAAACTTTAACATTATGGAACAATGACAACATGGGGACAGTATCACATTTTATTATTTAACTATAGAAAGGGTATCTAAATAATATTTTTTTTTCCTAAGATTTTTACTTAATTTTTAATTTGCAATCAATTTTTCAAAAATTGAGAATTAATGGTATTTATATCAGTAAACTTACATTTAAAATGACTATTTTTATAATTAAAAAACTGTGTTTGAACATTATTAGAAGTATGCGGAATAATTGACAGGTTTTTCAATGAATGAAATTTTTAACACTCGATCAAAATCAAATTTGTGCTAGCAAAGAAAGAATTGGTGATTGAAATTTGTGCTGTCATTGTCGATAACGTTATATATTTGCCACTGACAACGAGTCGCATCTTCAGCCATGCATTCGTGCATTCCATCATGGTCGCTGTTACCATTCCTCACTTCAAACGTTTTTTTCATTAAAAAATTGAAATATTTATTGTATTTGTCTTGACGATCAAAAATTTTTATATTTAATTTCAATTATTAACACATTTTCTTTACATTCCAAAGAAAATATTATTTTTATATGGCTTTTGATTTTACTTATCTGGTCCTCAAGACAACAGAATAAACCATTTTTATTTAATTTTATCTCTAAACCAATTTTTTTACAGGAATGTCAACGAAATTAATTCTTATATTGTTTAACGAACCAAAAACTATTATTTCAGGTTTATATTCTGAATAAATAGAACATGACGAAACTTATAATGATAGTAATATTTTTAGTTATTGAATTAAAATTTTATTAATTTGATTTTTTTTTGTTGCTTTTTCATTAAATACAATTTTAATTTTTTGTTCTTCTATTTTTAAATATTTTGATATTAATAGTTAGTTTTTGTTTTTAAAATATAAAGAATGGCAGAAAGAATGAAAAACATTTAAATTTGAAGAGAGAAAGAAAGCTTCACGAAATTTTCTTTTTCGTGATCCTTAACAACCTTTTTGTGCAATTATTGTGTAAATGTGTTTACTTACCTTACTGTGTATTTTTATTGACTCAAAATGTTATTCTGTGGTGCTTTGCATGTCTCTATTGGACTCTGCATGTCGTGTAGGGCATCGTAAGTACTTATTAAAAAAAAAAAAAAAAAAAAAAAAAAAAACAATAAAAGACAATTTACACACTCGCATAACGCAAAACGTTTCAGTATTTGATGCCCGAATTTGTTCTTTACGTCAAGTTTTAAGAGTTTGCAAAAAGTCAGTTAACTTAAAAATTAATAAAATATTTTTAAATTCTGAAACGTATTACGTTGTACATAACTGTCAAATAATCTTAATAGAAATTAAACAAGACTATTTTATTAACACTACAATCTTATTGTTAACAAGTCCAAACTTAGAAAAATGTCATTAACTTTAAGTGCCGATCGGATCTTTCTTAAAAGTCTACTTTTTCCTTGATTTAATAAACAAGACGACACTATCAACTTTAACAAGATGTTCACTCTTTAATAACAAATTTTCAAAGATTTCATTACCAATCACAGTGGCGTGGCTAGTCTAAATACCTATAAACGTGAGTAAAGTGAACTTAGAGAATATAGCCACGTCACTAAACAACAAGATAAAAAACTATATATATATATATATATATATATGTGTATCCTATCATCTTAAGTTTCTTTTGACGAAAATTTATAAAAGTTTGAAGTGAAACTTTCTCAATTAGCACACAAAAATAACTAGCCCCTTCAAACGATCCTTCGAACGATCCTTGAAGCCATTTTGTTTGTTTTCCAACAAAATGACAAAAAAATTATGTTTCACTTTCAGAAGAAATATTTAAGTTAATTTAAAAGCTAATTTTAAAAAAACATTAAAGCCTGATATCTTAATATTGCTTGTTCACTTTTAAAATATTGTACACAAAATAAATAAGATGTTTAATAAATTATTATTAAACAAGTTTTAAGTGTGCTTTTTAAATCAATATATAGAATATTTCCATTTAAAATTTTGAGAATCTCACGTTACATTTATATTAAGCAACCCCAAAAATCCTTGGGTAAAAAGATTAAAAAGAATTCAGTGAGTTCTTAATTGTTTTATCCACAATACTGGATCCGGCATATTTAATTTTTAAATTTAAATTTTAGATTTGTTAGCAGATGCCTCAGAAACCTGGAAGTAGAAAGATTAAAGCGGATTAGTTCAACGATATTTGAACGATTTCTTTAACCTTTATAATATTTTGCAATTGGGATTTGGCGCCATATTTGATTCGCCATTTTTTATTTGAAAAGTTTAACTTCAGATTTTTCATCCGTAACTCTAAAAGATAAAATAAAGATTGTATCGTGAATCCGATGACATTTTAGCGATTCTTACGAAAGTCGTTATAAAGTGGTTTTTGAGATCGCTGATTAATTCAGATCACAAAATAATTAAAAATGTCAGATCCAAGATTAGAAACTTCATTTTTTCAATTTTTGAAAATGATAAATGTAAATTGAAAATCTTTTATGAATCTTAGTAGTTAGAGATTGTAAGAATCGCTGAATTCAAATCTGATCTCAAAATTCAAAATGATGAATGGTGGACATTTTTTTTTAATTTAAATGTATGTATATGAATTTTGAAATTTTGAGTTAGATTTGAATGTAGTGCAAGAATTTATTTTCATTTAGAAATTAATTTCTAAATTTAAAATCGGAACAAAGCACATTCAAGACCAACGAAAAACGTATTTTGGGAAAAATTGTTATTTATTTCATGTATATAACAACATGGCTTGACACTGAACAAGCAATATTTATTTTTCAGGCGCTAACGGGTTAAAATATAATCACACTGGCAATTTTTGTACAAGAATTTACGGTTACAATTCTACGTTATTTTTAATTTCCAAACTCATGCAAATAATGGAAAGCAATTATGTCCTTAAATTGCTTTTTTTTATTTAACTATAAAAGTAGAGTATCAAACGATTTTTCGGATTTTTCTTCTTGTGATTAAAACCTCTTCTCATTCATATTTTTAATAACATAACGTTTAGCCTTTTATTAATTTTTTCACAAAAGAAATGAATGATTCTTGAGAAAGGACATACATTACAACCGAACAAAATAAATAATAAAGTATATATAAGAGTCAGTGTGTTCCTTTTCTCGTTTTTTGTAAAATCTCCTTCATTTTCGTTTATCTTGGTATTATTCTAATTTCTTCTTTTTCAACTAACGTGTCCAACGATTAATCTATCCTGTACTCTATATTACTTTCCGGCTTCCTACTAGCACCTGAAGAGATTAATGAGAGAAAAAGAAAGAGAGAAAGAAGCTAACGAGTGCGAAAAATTAAAGTGACACGAACGCTGCCAGTGAGGAAGCATTTTTTTAACGATTTCATTTCATCGTTGCACTTTTTTCCATTCCGGAAAAGTTCTGTTTACAGCAACGCTAATGAAGGGATTTTCTCTCTGTCAACCTCTCATATAAAATTTATAAAGTCACAAAATTTTCTACGTTATTTTAATGCTCAGTTAATAATTCGTTATTTTGCTTCCTTCGTGAAAACTTACGCGAGTCTTTTTTATCATTTTATCTTTAATTACAAAAGAGATTCCTTAAACAGTTAAACAGGATTAAGAATTGAAGTAAACATTGTTATTAGTATTCAAATGTCCGGAAAATTACTCGAAATTTACTTAGGAAATTGAATTTTGTAATTCTAATAAACTCTTCTTGTCTTGTCTTTCTTCCTCTCTTTCTTGATCCTTTAAATCTTAGTTTCTTGAATAAAGTTCCTTGTAGTTCCACCGGTGAAAATGCATTTCACGAATAATCCTACGATTTGTCTCCTTCATAGGAAAAAGAAGACGGTCCAGTTTACAAGTTCTACAACACGATTACCAAGTATGGAGACAAATTTATGAGATCTATCAATGGTCTGCAAAATATTACTCTTTTCGCACCCAGCAATGCTGCTTGGGAAGTACCAGAAGTCAAAAGGATTCTTAAGGATAATACAGACGTCGTTGAGGAGATTCTCAGTTTGCACTTGGTTAAAGAGCCACTGACTTTGAAGGTGATCAAAAACAAAAGTGGACGTCAAGTGAGTAAAATTCAACTATACATGATTTAATTTATTATATTTAGGAATTAAAAATATTCACATATAATACTGTTAACATTACATAACATCTAACACTGTTTTATTTTAATGTAAAGAACACTGATTACTCAAATATTTTCACTAAATAAACCATATTAATTAACGCTTTTTGTATCCATGGATTTGTTTCAAGAAATTAGTTAACATTTTTGTTTTCAAAATCTAACAAATACTAAATGGTCGATTTTTAATAACTTTTGTGTACTAACTAATGTTGACTAAAAAATTGGATTAGTCGAATGTTACTAATTTAGATTTAGAGCATTCAAAATTAATCATTGTTAATAATAACAGTTTCCATTCACACATATTCACATAAATCAAGCAATTAAAATTAAATCAACTTTAATAACGAATGTACTTGAATTATTAAAAAAGTTTTTCTTGAAATTAACAGCTGTGGATGCAGAATTTAAACAATTGTGAAATTTTATTATTTCTGACAATTTCTTTTGTTTCTTTTCTTTTTGAAGGTACATTCGTACAGAAAGGCAAATCATGGGGTAATTAAAATTTTTCAAAAACCGTTTTGTGTATGAATGCGTGTTTTTATAAATTATGCAAATTGCAAGAATTCTCTGTAATTCCTTGAAACCTCGTTTCACTATCTTGAAAAATCGAAAAAATAAATTAAATTATTATATAGTAAGAAGAATAAGCAAAATTAAAATACATACCTTATTGTGAGTGTCGTAAATAGAAAATTGTTTATTTAACTCAAAAAAGAACATTTATTCCAGAAGGGAATGAGGTTTACAAGAAATTAAAATGTTTTTTAATCGTGGACCTGATTTCTATAGTCTTGTACGTGACGCACCAACTTTTCATCGCATGCGAACACTTCTATATGAGAAAACCACTCTTCTTCTTTTCCTAAATGACTTTCTTTGTTTCCTGAAATTTCTCTTTTTTAAAGAAAAAAAATCACTATATTACTAAAAATCATCATTTTTGTTCACTTTCTTTTATTTCAACAAAATAATGCAAAATCAATTCATCTACATCCTCATTTATACTTGTAAAGAAGTAAAAAATTTCTTAGGTGTAAATAAGAGTGAGGACAGTATTTTATAGGTTCTGAGAGGAAGAAGTTTGAAACGAGATCTAACTTTTTAGAATTGGTTACAGTCTGTCAGAAGCATTGAAGCAACCAAAGAGTTTTCTAATGTTAAATAATGCTGATGCAAACTTGAGGAAAAGTTTGTCATTCGACAGTAAGGGGAAGTTAAACAAGAATCAAGCGAGGAATCAAGCGGGGATCGAGTAATTTAAAGAATAAGAAAAAATATAGAGGAAAAGGGAAAAGTTGAAAACCACTTACCAGAGAATTGGCCTGAAAGGTGGAAAATTAAACGAAAGCACGCTCTTGCTACGTTGATTGGATGATAATGAGCCTTACGGATGTGCATAAACGAGGTGCTTGAACGTCGAAGAACTTGTTCAAAACCCACCCTCTCCACCCGTTTATTCTTTTTCCCAATTTCACTTGAAAACCGTTACAATTTTTATACTGTGCGCCGAGGCGCGGGTACAATTTCATTCTTCAATTTTTATCTTGAGTGAAACACTGTTAATACTCGTATTTTAATATCAGCATAGAGTGCTTAAAAATGCTCTTTTCATAAAAGATTAATTCTTTAGAAAATTTCTGGAAGCAAAATATTTTTAAATTGAGAGAAGAGAATATTTCTCTACATTATACGCTTTTAAAACAGGATTCTTCGCATAGCCAGAGTTAATTTTTCAAAGTGTTAAATGAAAAAGTACTGATAATCCAAAAAAGGCTTGAGAAAATAAATCAAGTGGATACCATTTTGCATAATTTAGCAATTATACTAGATGCGATTATGTAGATACAAACGGTATTATAATGCACCACTAAAGCCAATAAATATCAGTGTTCTCAGTTTTCAAATAGATTTCGAGCAGTTTATTCGTTTCGCAACATTGTTTGCGGATTTTAACCGGTATATCTCTGCACCGTACAATTTATCGAACTAACTGTGAGCTTTACAAATCTGTCGGGAAAATTGCTCTTTCCATAAACCTTCCATTTATATCACCCGTCACACTCCTGCAATTTAGGATGTCTGTGAATTATTGATTTATGAAAATTAAAGTCGTCACTTCTAAAGCATCCTTATTTTATTTGTATAAATGATCGTATTAGAAGTATTTTCAGAACGTGATACATACGATAGAGGTGTGAAGTCCATCATTTTCAGAACAATGATCAAAGAAAAAATGTTGTTCAGGTATATCTCTCGGTTAAATACAGGCTATCAAAAAAAAAAATTCCAGTGCCTTTTAAAGAATTCAAAACTTTTCCAAAACTACATTCTTGGGACGGAAAAACGTCCTTTTTTAGTCTCTAAATCTGAACTAGTAAAAAACTACTGTTTAGGGGTTAAAATCGTAAACGAGTTCTCTCTTTTTACTTAGTAAAAAGTAACTAATTATAAGTAGAAAAATACTAATTCAGTAGTTAAATTTAACTAATTAAATAGTAAAAAATAATTAATGTAATTAGTTAATAAAAATATGCTAATCGTTTTGTAGTTTAACATAACCTGAAAATTACTTTGACTAATTAAATTAGTACACTGAAAAAGAAGATAAAGTAACTTCTACTATTTAAAACTAAAACCTAAACTGACCGGAAATTCTGCGCATATCTGGCAATTTTTACAATTTCCGAAGTAAATTTTAATAATTTTACTAAAAGTTACTTCAGAAATAGTAAAATTTACTCCGGAAATAGTAAAAATTGCCTGACATGCGCAGAAACTCCAGTCAGTTTAGATTTTACTTTTAAATAGTAAAAGTTACTTGATATAAGAATTTCGTTTTCTAAAAAACTATAGTTTTTTACTAAATTATTATTACAAATTTACTATTTGACATGGTAAACGAGTTTTCACCCTTAAAATAGTAGTTTTTAACTAAATCAGATTTAGAGAACAGGAAAAAAATTTGAAATATTAAAAATTGTTTATTTACACAAATTTTTAGGCAACCAAATTATTCTTTCACATCGCCTCTTAACAAATTTTTAAAATTGATGCGTTTTTGATTTATAGTAGCTCATTTTCTCAAAAAATAGATTATGTACAGATACACGGAAGCAAGTTTAAAAAAAAACTGTACTCCCGGTAAAAAGCGTTGAATAGAGAAAAATTAAAATTTCTAGGTTTTACCTGAAAGTGCAGAATATTGAATTCTTTTCAATAGGCGAATTTTCCATTTTTAAAAAACACTAACTGAGAATGAAATATCTAACAAAAATTAATTTATATTAAGCGAGCATATTTTTAGTTCAAACAATTATCTTGAATTCATGCATAAAATATCTATTATTTTTTATTTTAATTGTTCACAGAGCAATAAATATTTAAAAAAGTCAATTGATTTTTTGGTGCATCTTTTCTATAATAGAAAATCAAAAACGTAAATATGCTTCTGAATGATAAAATGTGACAATCACAGATTAAATAATAGATAATAGATGTTATTTTTTCGTGAAATATGTCAAAATTTTAATGTAATTTGACATTAAAAAAACGTGCATTTTTAATCGATTTCCTGAATTTATTTTAAATATTTAATGAAAATTTTCATAACCTTAAAGCTATAAAATTAGAATTGTTTGAATATTATCAAAATTCAACACTGAGAGACAACTTTTCTTGTGCCAATGCAAAAATGCATTAGATCAAGTATGATTTTTATGTTAGTATTATAAATTTATTTTTTACAGATTTACTATAACACTGGGAATTAAAAATAAAAAAAAATTGTATTTTTCAATCTCCATCTTGGAGTTCTTCAAAATGGAAAATTCGCCTATTCAAGGGGATTCAGATTCTGAATTCTTTTCTATTCTTCTGTTCTTACTGGGCTGTTTTTCAAATATGATTGTTTGTTTAACAAATGAAGTGCAATTTTTTTAAAACAAATAACACTGTATGACAGTGAAAAATTACTTTGAAATGGACCTAGCCTAAATTGTTCGTCTTGAAAAACTAAAAAAAAAATATGTATTAAATCCCCCCCCCCCGCCCTCTACTCTCAAAATTTCATTTAGGAGCTAAAAAACAGTTTTTCTGCAGTTTTTGTATAAAATATAAATATAATAAATAAATAATAAATAACAATAAATAATAAATAAATATAATAAATATAATAAAGGTTTTATGTTTTAAATAAAATTTATGGTAGAAAATGAATAAAAAAGTTCGCAAATTGGCAATTTTTTTGAATTTTTAATATATATTTGTATATTATGTACACGATCAAGAAAAATATAGTTTGAATCCGATACGTATATTTTCCTTATTTGTTAATATTTTTAAACAATTTTTATAATTTATAAAGTTCAATATATGTACTTAATACTAACTAATAGAAAAAAATTATATTTTTAACAGTTTTGTTTTAAGACAAAAAATGCAATAACTCAGCCAGTTTTTTACCAATTTAATTAAAAAATAGCTCATTCGACGCAGAATTAAATACACTTTAAATAATTTAGTTCAGAAAAAAACATTCTAAATAAAATTGAGCCGTAAATCATTGCCAAAGTTGAAAAGATTAAAAAAAATTGCCAATTTTCGAACATTTTTACTCTTTTTTTACCGCAATTTTTACTTGAAACATAAAACCTTTATTAGGTTTTAATAAAATTAAAAATTAATAAAAAACCTTGTTTTTCAGCTTTAAAATAAAAAAAATGTTTTTGAAATCGAACAAAAAATAACGAAGTAACAGTATATTTTTTACAAAAACTGGTTTTTAGCTCTAAAATGAAATTATGGGAGCGGTGGGGGGGGGGGGGGTTAATATATACCATTTTTTTTAGATTTTCACGGCGAACAATTTAGACTAGGTTCGATTCAAAGTAATTTTTTGTTCTCATTTTTTGTAAGACAGTGTAATCATATTTGAAAAACGGTGCAGTTTTTTGAAAATTCGTTTAAGCGGATTTTTTAGATAATCTATTTCTGAAGAAAATGAGCTACATATCTATTATAAATCAAAATCGCGTCAATTTTAAAAATTTGTAAAGAAGCGATGTGAGAAAATAGTTTGATTGCCGAAAATTGTGTCTAAATAAATAATTTTTAAAGTTACAAATTTTTTTCCTAAAAAAGGACACTTTTCCTTCTCAAAAATATAGTTTCCAAAAAGTTTTGAATCTTTTAAAGCACACTGGATTTTTTTCTGATAGCCTGTATTTAACCGAGAGAAATATACCTTAATAGAGCAAAGACAAAAATGTAAAAAGTAGAAAAGGATGAATATGATGACAACCTATGAAGCCTGTGCTTTGAATGATCTAAATAATCCTTGTGCTAAATGAATTTAGAGCGATATGCGAGAGGCAATTGAATTTGGTCGCATTGAATGAAGAACTTTGAATCCTTGATTAGAATTATTTGTTGGTACTTTGTGTATTGTGATTTGTTAACAGGAATCGTGATGGCCGCATCATTTCCAGAGAGGACAAATCCCAGCCAATATTGCCTCTTGTTACTGCATATTGACTATTGGGAAAACCTGCATGTTAGTCATATTAATATCCCGTAACGACTTCTAATTAACAAATCGATATTAACATAACCATGCAGGCCCTGCTTCATAATCCGATCATAAATTAATAATAAATTTTCATTCAAGAGTATAGATTTATTATTTAACCAGTACAAATATTTCGGATTCATTGACTTTTGATTCTTCATGTCTCATCCATTATTCTTACCAATCTTTAGCGTTCATTATACTCTTTACATTCTTTTTGTGAAATAATTTAAAGTTAAAATATCTATTTGAAAAGAAATTTATCGACAGAATTCATTACAATGCAGAGAAAGTAAGATGTAATCTGATTAATAAATAAAGTAAAAAAATGCTACAAATTGTAAGCCCTCTGGAAAGGATCAATTTTTTAATTATGCAAATCTGATGCTGGGTGGTTAGAATGGAAGAAAGAACGAATTGGAAAAAGGCGGGGAAAAAAGAAAATTCTGGCAGTTTTTTTTACAAGTTGTAAAGTTCTTCTGCATGCTGACCAACACAGAAACAGAGGAAATTTTATTCCAGTTGAAAGGACTCGAGTGGATTTGCATTGAGCGTAGCGACGCATCCTGAGCTATGCTAATTTATCGTCAAGATATGTTTTATGTCGCTTATTTTATGCTTCATGCGCCATGCTAATCTGCTCTGATACTATTGCATGCTGATGAAATAGTAAAGACTACATGAAGCTTAAGAAATTAAAATCTAGCTACTCAGTTTACCTTTGACTTCGATTTTGTCAACAACTGAAACGAGTTTTCTTCATCCGCTTGATAAAAAGTATATTTAATTTGTTTTTTAAAGAGATGGTTTCACTGTATGAAATCTTGTATTATTTCTTTCTTGTAAAAATTCTTCTTTTTTCTATTTTACTGTAAACACACTTTTAAAACACACTTTCAACTTTATCTTACATTCTTATTTTCTGCAATTTTATTGCGCACTTTCAATAGCACATGGTACAATAAATGAAATTTAATCTATCTACTTTTATCAATTAGTGTTTGTGTACTTATTATACTATAATTGATTAATTAATAGACTAATTAATCATTCAGTATTCAAATAGCAACTAAGTTTCAAACAACACAGAGGAAAAAAAAGCGCTGCACCTACTTCTCAGCTTTTCTATAAGCAATAGTAACATATGGATGTGAAATAATTAACTGCTAATGCACATTTTAGCTTTTATATCTCAACCATTTTCGTCCGTGGATGTTTTTAACTTCGTCAAAGAAAAAATACCTTTTTTTGTGTTTTGCACATTTCTTTGAAAGAGAATTGTATATGAAGATTTGTGAAAACTTTCGTGCTATTTGGGCATTGCTTTGCTTTTTCTTCTAAAATAATCGAGATTATGTTTTCCAGCTTAGAGTAATCTCGTTAAACTGAATATAAATCAGTACATATAAAATTAAAAATTGTGTTCATAAAATGATGGCAATAAATCTAAATACAATTTCTATCTTAGGTTCCGACAGCTGCAGACAGACAAAACCTCTACTTTAACGTTGCTCAAAGTCCATCTGGAAATGAAACAGTTACAGTTGAAGGAGGTGGAGTAAATGCTACCATAATCACGGCGAATATTGCTGCCACTAATGGAATGATTCACATCATTGACAGGGTGCTTGGAATTCCTTACACTACTGTTCTCGACAAACTTAAAACCGATCCTCAATTGAAGTAAGTTCACTAACTTTATATTAAATTACATTTCCAATCAAAGTAGATTTCTGATATTATTATACACCATTTTAAACAAGGAAATTCTTATTTTATTAAGTTTTTGTGTTACATTAAAGAAATTATAAAAAATCAAAACTTTAATTAAAAAATGACTACATACAATTACATAATTGAAAGGAATAGTTAAAAAAATTAAACAATGAATATTAAATTTAAACAAAATAGTTGAAAAATTGTAGGAATAACTGTTCGAAATAATTGAAACTTGAACAATTGGATTGGAAACCGAAAAAAATAATAAAAAGTTGAGGAAATAAATTGAAAATTTAAGAATTAAATTAAAATTTTTTAAAATAATTGATAACTGGAACAAAAATTACAAAATGACGAAAATATTCGACAATTGAGAACAAAATTAAATAGATGTCTAGATTAATACACAACCGAACAAAATAATTTAAAAAATCAAAGAATAATTATAAAATTTTAAGATAATTCAACCCTGACTTACTGCTACCTCTGATTTTCTTTTTGGGGATGTTAGGGGAATACTTTAGGACTATTTTGCAAGAAAAATTAAAATCGAAGAGTGAGCACTTTTTTTTTAATTGAGATTTTTTGATTTTTTTTTAATAATTTTTTTTTTAATTTCGTATTCACTCTCCACTCATTCAATATTTCATTATAATTGTATTTTTAGAAGTATATATATTACACAAAATAAAGAAAATTAGGAAAATTTAATTTTAAAAACATTATATTTATGAATTAAAAATAATTTAAATAGATACAAAAGACATTTTCAAAAAATTAATACATGATATTCAAATCCTGCTTCACAGTAAATTTAGATACGAAATTCACTCTGTATATTGACAAGTTTAAAGATAATTATCTCAATTTGAACATTTCAACTACACCAAAAGTACACGCAGTATTTTTCCATGTAAAACAGTTTTGCACTAAACATAAAAAATGTTTAGGTTTTATCAGTGAACAAGCCATGGAAGCTGTTCATTACGACTTTTCAATGACATGGGATAAATATAAAGTTTCACGAAATAATCCTGATTATATTTAAAAATTATTGCGAGCAGTCTGTGAATATAACTCGCAACACATTTAAATTATTTAATTTTTTTTGAAAATGTCTTTTGTATCTATTTAAATTATTTTTAATTCATAAATATAATGTTTTAAAAATTAAATTTTCCTAATTTTCTTTATTTTGTGTAATATATACTTCCAAAAATACAATTATAATGAAATATTGAATGAGTGGAGAGTGAATACGAAATTAAAAAAAAATTATTAAAAAAAAATCAAAAAATCGCAATTAAAAAAAAAAGTGCTCACTCTTCGATTTTAATTTTTCTTGCAAAATGGTCCTGAAGTGTTCCCCTAACATCCCCAAAAAGAAAATCAGAGGTAGCAGAAAGTCAGGGTTGAAATTATTCGAGGACCACCGTGAGTTGAAAAATGACGTGAATAACTGTCAATTGAAAACAAAATTCGAAAAATAACTAGATTAATGGACAACTGAAAAAAATAATTGAAAACATTAAACAATAAATATTAAATTTAAAGAAAATAATTGCAAATTGAAAAATTAAGAAAATTTAAAAAAAATAATTGTAAATTGAAAAGTTAAGAAAATTTAAAGAAGAAGTTTTGGAAATAGTTACACGTTTAAAAACTGGATTAAAAATCTAAAAAAAATAATTAACTAGGTGAGAATTATGTCCATTTCATGTACATTTCGCTACCAAGTAAGCAAGAAATGAATAATATATAAGTTAATTGGGAAAGTTGTTAAAAAAAAATTTGTAATGCAAAAAAATGTAAAAATATGAATTATTTTACAAATTCTTGACCAATTATAAAAGTTATATAGGTCAATCGATTCGTTTTGAGATAAGGAATATGATTTTTATATTTTTAAGTTGTGTTTTTAGCATGAAAAAAAATTTTGGCAAAAAACGATTTTTTTAGATGAAAAAAGGTGCTCAAAAATTTGGTTAGATATTTTCAAAAATCCCTGTGTCCAAATTTAGATATTTATGAGCTTAATAAGTCATCCAAATTTTATTGGAATCCGTTAAAGCGTTCTCGACATATCATGTACACAAAAAACGCTATATACACACACATACACACATACATCTGGACATTTGCTTAGAAATGAAAATTTACGCTTTTTAGATGAAAATAAGTTGATTTAGACTATTTTTGGAAAATCGAAAATCTTAACGATCACAAAGCTTCCTCTATGAGGAAGCAAAATTGAAAAAAATAATTAAAAATTGAAGAATTAAATTTAAATTTATGGAATATACTTAAAAATTGGAGAATGGTAATAAAAATTGAAGAATGAAATTAAAAATTAAAGATTATTTGGTTTGAGTAATTTTTGGTATTCATTTTTTGAAAACATTGTTTCCTCATAGAGACTACTACAAACATCAGTAAGTTTTAATTAATAGCTCGCAAAAAAATATTAAATAGGCCAATTGATGCATTTTTTAACTGTCTACAAAACGAGCAAAAATTATTCTTTATAAAATTTATATAAAACACAAAAAACATAAAAAAAAATTAATTTTTATAAAAAATGTTAATTTTTGAAACCATGATAACTCGGAACAGGATTGCAGTAAAAGGTTCGCAAATAGCTCATTCGATGTGTTTTTAATTACCTACATAATAATAAAAATATATTAAAGCTTGTAATAAAGCATAAAAATAATATTATTAAAAAACAAGATTTTCAACACTTTCGATTTTTAAAATGCTAATAACTTTTAATTAAATTGCACTAGAGAGTTGGCTAATAGCTCAATCGATGCGTTTTTATAAAGAATAAAACAAATAAAATACCTAAATTTGAACTTTTTAAAAAAAATATACAATTTTGCAAAAAAACAATTTTTTCAAAATTTTTAAATGCGAAAAATGTAGTTAGAATTGATCGATCGGGTTCAAGCGTATATCATAATTTGTCTCCCTGAGGGATCTATAATTTCGTTAAAAAAACATAATTCTAAGTATTACAGTTTTCGAGATATTGGGTCAAACGTAATGTGGACATACACACACACACACTGGGACATTTTTTAAAAACTTCATTCTCGGCATCCTGAGGTCGAAATATGTCGAGATATGTCAAAAAATAGCAATTGATAATTTGAGGGTAAAATAATACTTCCTCTATGAGGAAGCAATAAGTAAAACTAAATGAGAAATGTTTTAAAAGAGCACGAATTTTCCATTTTTATATTTAAAAAAGAAAAAATGATAAAAAAAATAAAAGGAGAGAATGGCGTAGGTAGATGCATTACATAAAGTTGAAATATTTTTGTTGAAAGAATAGTTTTTTGAACAAAATATATTCAAACTTCTATAATTTATATAATTTATCAATTACAAAGTTACTCATATTTTAATATTAATAAACTTCAGTTATTTTAAACTTTTAATTCTTTAAATTTTAATTAATACAAATTTTAATTAATTCAAATTTGAACTTCTATAAACTTTCCATATTTTCAAAATCTAATAATACATGTTTAAGTTATTTTAAACATTAACCATTATATTAAAAACTTCTAATTATACAAAAAAATGTCATTGCATATTAAAGCTTTGATCAGTCCAAATTTAGAAAATAATAACTTAGACTATAATTTGAATCAATGAAAATTGGGCCTAATGGAATTTGAAATTAAGTAAAATTTATATTTACAAAAAAAAATTAAAATTATGAAAAGTTTAAATGTTCAGTTATTAATAATCAGAATAATAAAAACGAAAGGATTGATTAAAATTTAGATAATTTAAAGCCTTATAACCACTAAAAATGTAGATGAATTCAAACTTTAATAAATTAAAACTTAAATATATATTGATTCTTAATTACTAATTTAGCTTTTCATTAAAAATAATTATTTAAAATTTTTAATTATCTCAATTTCCAATGATCTAAATATCAATTAATTTAATCACAAGAACATTTCAAGTTAATTTATATTGATAGAATTAAATTTTAATTTACTAGAAATTTTAGTGTATGGAAATTTCAGTTCAATATTTTAGGGTAAACTATATTTTAATTAATTTATTTTCTGTCAATGCAGTTAAATTGGTTCTTATCAAAGTAGACTGTAATTTTAATTTAAAGATACATTTTTCCAAACGTAAGTAACTGATTTAAAACAAAAAATTATCTAAGGGCCAAACTTCAGATGCGGACAGACTGAAAGAATGAATGACGGAATAAATGAATCTTGCAGATTATTATTATAGATAAATTTCTAATTTTGTGATTTCAACTAACAAGATACCGATTTAGAAAATTATAGTCTCAACTCGCATTCTTACAATTTACGATTTAAACAAATTTTTTTTGTATCGTTTTTCATTTCCTGGATCGATTAAAATTAATTTTAATTACCTGTGAATAACGTGTGAAGATTCTCCAAGAAATTTTTTCATACTTTTAATTATAAAACATTCGAGAGAAGCTATCAGATACTTATAACGTTTTATAGGTGTATGAAGACGATATTTGTTTAAAAACGTACATTTATAAATATTTATAACGCTGGGAAAACTTATGAAAAAAATTATTTTTTCATCTACACTTAACAAAAATTTGATTAAATTTTTTCCCCTATTTTTAATCCAATTTATGTGATTTTCATTAGAATTATTTAAATTTTTTTCTATTTCAAGTGTGATTTGAATTTTATTTAATCAACAGATTTTTACATAATTATATAAAAGTAAACTTAATTAACTTTCCTCTTTTGAGTTGACACTACACCTTTATAACATTTTCTGAAAAGATAAGCTATTTACCATGAAATGATTGCGACTTAGGTACCAATGCACATTGTTCGTGCAAAGCTTAAAAGTCTCTTACCAGACTCTGAAATTGGTTTGAAATTGAGATCGCATTCACAAATATTCTTTGATTCGACATTCATACCATTCGTACCAAAAAGCCTTACTACCATCACGAAGCATATCGATAATTGAATTGGATTGTAATCTCTTTCCTTTATATCTTCAATCTTCCAACATCTTCGAAATCTGTCTTACTTCAAGTCCTACTTCCTTAAAAAGAAATCATATTTTAGCATAAAATGCTCGGACAAATTATTCATCATCAGATTCTTGAGTTATATTTCATCAAAAGTTTCTTTAGATTAATCAAGAAAATATTTGTAAAAGTTAAGTACCAGGGAAGTTAAAAACAAATTGATTTAAAATCATCGACTCTCCTGTAATTGGTGTTTGGTTTTGTCTTTTGTCTAATTTAAGCCAAAACGTAGTTCTATGTTTTCCTATTGGAAAGACCGTCAGGTAAATCTAGTTAACGGTATTGAGTTACCTTTAAAACCTTTACAGATTTTGGTTTTACCTTGTTTATGCTAAATACCACTATTTTTATTCAAAATTAAAAAAAAAACTTTAGTACCAATTTTTCTTTCAACACAATCTAATTCTAATCAATAAAATCATCAATCCAATCAATCTAAATTATATTCTATTCAAGCACCTCTATCCGTCAAAAATTGTGATTGACAGTTTGATTTATCCGTGAAAAGCGATGGCTCATTATCGGACCGAGTTTTACTGTCAAATATTGGCCAATATTACTTTCAATATTAGTTATAATAAAACGTCATTGTTTCACGAGTCAGTCTTTGTCTGTATACATTTTTGCACTCTAGATACTTTTAATTTTTAACTTATTTTCTCTTGTTACTGTGCACATATCTACATAGTCTTGAATGCGGCATGCATTTCAGTTCGCATTTTACTTGGAAATAAAGAACGAAAGTATACATATTGTGCAATACGGTGATTCGTTTCTCGTATGCGAAGTACTTAAATAATTGATATCTTCATTCTTGTTTGCTTTTACTGGCTCAGTACTTTGAGTCAGGTTCGGGGTGAATATTTATAACAGTGATCCACTTATTATTCGGTGTAGAATGAACGTGCAAGAGCAAATTGTGCGAAGCTTGCAAGCGACTGCAGGATTAGGGTTGTTTTACAATTATAATTGAAATTCGAAAGACGTGAGAGTTATCCCAAAGGGATATCCACTCCGAGTGTGAGGGAAAGTCCTCACAATCCAGAACTGGATTAAACTTCAAAGAAACGCTTGTAAAAGGATCTCGGCAGGTATATTAGAAAAGAAAGAAAACCCAAATTGACAATTTTCTGCGAGTCAACTTTTATCTAAATTTACTATTCTCTCAGTTTAATTATGTTTTCAAGCACCATTCACTTAAAATTCATATCTGTAAAGAATTCAATTACCAATTACTTTGAAATCATAAAGAATAAATTTAATTCTAGCAATGAATGCTTGTAATTATTTTTCAATTAACTGTAAAACTTGCAAATTAATGTTTTTGACACAATAATCAACTAGAAACAGAGTAAAGTTAACATAACCAGGCAACAGTCCAAACATTTCATTTTATCAATTCACTTAATTAAAATAATTTTGAAAGTTCAAATTTAAAAATTGACTTAATCAAATGCTCTCTCTGAAACACATTTTTGTGATTTATAAAACACTCTGTAATGTAAAAGAGAACAAAGGCAAAAATAACTAGTCAATTGGAGCTAAAATTTCATCAACTTGGACAAAAAGTTCATCATTGGTGAGTTTCAATACAAATTAAGTCTAATTTCTGTTCTATAAAGACTAGTTTCAAAAGGCATTATTTGTATCGAAATTAATAATTGTTAAATTTTAGTTCAATTGAAAAACTAGACGCAACACAAACTATCAATTTTTTTATTATGAATCATTCATTTTTTTAACTCTGTTTTCTTTAACTCAAAAAAGTGGGCCTTTCATAACAGACTTGTACGTCTGCAAATTCCATAGAGCAAAAAAGTCGCTCTATGGAATTCCATATGGCAAAATTACAGACAAAAAATAAATTTCTTAATAATAATGTGAATAAATAAATTTACAATTCCAAGAAAAACATTGAAATTTTAAAATATAATATAATTTAAAAATAAATATAATTTATAATTTAATTTAATTTTATTTTGAAAAAATAATTGAAAAATGACGAAAGAAATTGAAAATTAATTAATAATTAATTAAACTAATTTGATATTGAAGGGAATAATTAAAAATGCAAAAGTTTTATTTGAAAAAATTAAAGAAAATAATTGAAACTTGCGGAAATTTAGAATTTAAAAGTTAGGGTAAAAATTGAAAAATAATGAAAATCATTAGAAATTGAAGAGAATTGTTTAAAAATGATAATAATAGATGACAATTGTAGCAAATAATTGAAATCAGTTCGAAGAAGTTCGAAGAATTATAATATATAACTGTAATTGTAATCTTCTTTATCTCAAATATATTCTGAAATTCTTTCAAATATTTTTTACAAATTTGTATTATTATCTTCAATTTACAATTATTTCAATCAATTACTTTTTTAATAATTTTATTTTTTGAATAATTTTCTAATTTTTGTATTATTTATCTCAAATTCTAGTTAAATTTTCAATTTACAATTATTTTCATCATTCTGCAATTATTTTCTTTTATTACAAATATATGTTGTAATTTTTTCAATTATTTTTAACAAATTCAAATTATTTTCTTCAATTTTTAATTATTTTGATTACTTTGCAAATATTTTCTCGAATTTTTTATTACTTTCATTGTTCTTCAATTAATTGCATAGATTTTAAAATATTTTTCTCAAATTTTAATAATTTTCTTCAATTTTCAATTATTATTGTTATCATTTTGCATCCTCTTTTTAATGTTTTAATCATTTTTTAATTATTTTTCTCAAATTTTAATTAATTTGTCATTTTTTTCATTTGCAATGATTTTCACAATGTTTATATTATTTTGAATATATTTGTTGATTAATTCCGAAAATTTTAATTATTTATCTCAAATTTCCATTATTTTCTTCAAATATTTTCTATTATTTCTATAATGTTGTAATTATTTTTCTGAATTTAAATCCTTGAAATCATTTTGTAATGAGGCACTTTTTTTTACTTCAGAAATATTCTGTATTTTTTAAAATTATTTTTCTAAAATTGCAATTAATATCTACAAATTTCAACTATTTTTATCATTTTTCAAAAATGTTTCAAAACCTTTTCATTATAATTCAATTTTTCCCCTAAATTTTAAATTGAAAATTTCCGCAAGTTGCAATTATTTTTTTTAATTTTTTCAAATAAAACTTTTTCAGTTTCAATTATTTCATTCAATACCAAATTAGTTTCATTATTTATTAATTAACTTTCAATTTCATTCGACATTTTTCAATTATTTTTACAAAATATGATTTTTGGTTTTTAAAAATGTTTTTTTTTCAAATTACAATTAATTTCTTCAATATCGAATTATTAATGTCAATTTGTGATGTAAAATAATAGAAGGACACAAGTCATCAAATTTGTTAATTTCACTTTCATTGTTTTTTAATTTTCATCGTTTTTCATAATCTTTTTCCAAATAATTTTCAATATTAGAAAACTTGTTTCATGCTCCATCAATTTTTAATAAATTTTTATTTATTGTTTTTATATTTTAGTTGTATTTTTCAAGTATTTAAATAATGTTCTTTGATCTTCAATCAGTTTCTTTTATACCAATTAAATTTTGTAATTTTCTCAATTTTTTTCTTAAATTTCCATAATTAACTTTAATTTCCAATTATTTTTATTTTTTTTCAAGTAGTCTTGTTTTTTTTCAAATATATTCTGTAATTTTTACAATTATTTTTTACAAATTTTTATTAAATTCTTTAATTTTTAATTATTTCTATAATTTTTCAATTAGTCTTTGTCATTTTCAATTTTTTTTTAATAAATTCTCTAATTATTTTTATTATTTATCTCAATTCTAGTTATTTTTTCAATTCACAATTACTTTTAACATTCTGCAATAATATTCTTTTATTACAAATCTATGTTGTAATTTTTTTAATTATTTTTAATAGA
Source organism: Ganaspis brasiliensis (assembly GCA_037103525.1). NCBI lineage: Eukaryota > Metazoa > Arthropoda > Insecta > Hymenoptera > Figitidae > Ganaspis > Ganaspis brasiliensis. The sequence continues at coordinate 886,362 of JAZKLR010000205.1, read as the reverse complement.
TTAAAATTATGTTTTTCAATTTTTACTATTTTTATTGCATACTTTGCAAATATTTTCTCGAATTTTTAACTATTTTCAATATTCTTCAATTAATTTACTAGATTTTAAAATATTTTTCTCAAATTTTAGTATTTTTCTTCAATTTTAAATTATTATTGTTATTATTTGCAATAAATTTCTTCAATTTTTAATTATTTTTACTATTCCTCAATTAAATTCCTAAAGTTTCAATTGTGTAAATTTTTCAATTATTTTTTTCAATTTTCATTTTCTTTTATCGTTTTGCAATTATTTTGTCCACCTTTTAATTAGATATATTAATTATTTTTCAAGTAATATTCTAAATTTTCATTTATTAACTCAAATCTGAGTTATTGTATTCACTTTTCAATGTTTTATTCATTTTTCAATTATTTTTCTCAAATTTCAATCAAATTCGACAATTTTTATTTTATTTTTTTTAATTTGTATAGGGTAGTGGATCCCAAGATGGACATTTTGTATTAAATTTTTGTTAAAGGTGACAGTGCCTTATGCTTTTTGTCATTTTTGTTGTTTGTATAGACGAAGATTTTGATGCTCATTTGAAGAAAAAAAACCAGTTGGTTTTTCTTCTACACAAACCACGTAATTTTGTGTCTAAAAAAGTTTTGTAACAGTTTTTTCTCAAGTTGGTAAAATTATTGAAATTTATGATTTAGAATGAGTACTTTACGTTATAATATTCTTTATTTATCGTATAATAATATCCTAAAATGATTTTACTAATTCAGTGTTCGTATATATATTTTTACTAGGGATTAAAAAATGGTGTCATGTACCCTAAGATGGACAGGCCTCAAATCTTAATGCATTTATTTGCAAATTTTCGATTTTACACTTTTTTCAATAATTTTTTGAGCCAATTAATTAAATTTTTTTATTTTCCACCATAAAATGTGATGTTATCGTTAGAGAAAGTGATATATCGATATTTTTCAATATTTTATTACTTTTTACTGCTAAGCTATTAAATTGAAGTTTTTAGAAATGTTATTTCTTGATAAATTCCGTAAAATGATTAAAAATTAGTTTAAGAATTGTTACACGATGCTCATTTTGTATTTACTACAATATACAGAGACTTTTAAGAATGTGTCCATCTTGGGGCCACTTTTTTTTTAGACCGAAAATTTTAACAATTAGAAAAAATGCTTTAAAAAATGTTCATGTTCAAAATAAAATTTTATTCCTGTGGTCATAAGTTACCTTATAAATTGTACTTGCATCCGGTATAAAACATTTTAATATATTTTATTTGGTTTGGATTCTACAGCAATAAATTGAAAGGGTGTCCAACTTGGGGCCCTCTTCCCTAATTATTTTCTCAAATTTTATATTATTTTGATTATTTGTTTATTAATTCCGAAAATTTACTCGAAATCAAATAAATTGTCAACTTTTGCGTTACAATAATTACGCTAATTAAGAAACTCTTTAATTTAACATTGTTTTATTTTTCTCCTCCCTCCTGCCGGTCAATATTAAGTGTTACAAAAGCGCAAATTATATTGGCTTTGGGGTCGTTAATCTGAAAGAAAAGTAACATGAAATTTAGCGAGCAAACGTTTCGGCCTCAAATGCGGGCCCTCTTCAGTGCAAATAAGTTAATAGTTAAAAAATAAGAATGTAGGAAATAATATGTGGCTGATTCCAGAAAAAAATCGAAAATGGCTTCACCGAGTTCATCAATTTTTTTTTACTCATTATTGAATTTTTTTTTCTCAAGCCGTATTTTATGGCTTATTTGATTAAAATATTATAATGGTCCCCAACTGTTTTGAGTTTGATATTTTTCAATGGAATATAAAGGTAAAATTTAGTGAGGGAATGACGAATCGAAACAAAATGACCATAACCTCAGAAACATAACCTTACTTCCCTATGCACACTGAGAAAATAAGTTGACTAAATACAACCAATTTTTGACTAAATTTAGCAGAGAGAGGTTGTTGATATAGCACCTGCAAAGCACTTAATTGATTTTAGCAGAGCATATGCTCCGGTATCCTAGAAGTTTGATTGTCATCGCCGGTGTTTTGTTTGTTTTGTCCCGAGGAACCCTAACCTAGAAATAAAGCTGCTTGGCTAGAGGCTTATTTTCTCAGTGCACTGTGAACAATATTGTTTTATATTGTTTATATCGCATATGCGATATAAACACTGGAAACATGTGCAAATACACTATGATTAGTAAATTAAAATGTGTTTACCTATTTATAAATCAACATGAGGGAATGACGTGAAGAAATGTATTTTCTAAAAATCTCATTGATAAATTAGTTTTAACAAAATATCCTTTCTACAAACGTTCGCTGCAGTATAGTTTGTCAATAACAATGTTGCCATTTTTCAAAAAACTTAAGGTGGAACTTGGTAGGCATTAAAACTTTGCTGCAATCACACTGTTTCAAAGCGGTGAGGGAATGATAAGTTTTTCAAGGACAAATTTTGAAGTATATTTAAAAATACTTTCATTCGCTGTTTTTAAATTATAAACTCGTGTAGATACAGTTAATACTATCTTATATAAATAAAAAATAAAATAACAAACAATTAGTAAGGAATTTTACGTTTTAAGTTAATGATTCTCTTCGAATTCAGCAGTTGGGACATAGTGAGGGAATGATTTTCAGGGTACTCTCTTGGACATATCTTCTTTGTTTATCGTATAAGAAATAAATTTGTTTCATAAATTCATACATCTAGTATAGTAGTATTATTAAAAAAAATAACTTTTCATAACCAACAATCCTGATTTTCAGAAATCATTAAGGACATCAATTTCGATTTTTTTCTGGAATGTATAGAAGCGTATTTACACTATTTACAACTGAAAATAAATCATCATGCATATAAACTATAATTTGTATAAAAAAAAAATATTAAGTGTGCAGATGGCAAATATTTACAAGTCGCCACCCCTGGCCTTTTATAAATTCTGCTTCAGAGTTAATTTTTAATTCCCTCACTGCAAAAACAGGTGTCTTAAATTGTTCAAAAATGTCTTAAAATAAGACATTTTTCGTGTCTTAGACACCAAAAGTATCTTAATTTAAGACATTTTTGGCCAATTTAAGACACCATGTTTTTGCAGTGCTTTTTTTTATATACAGTCCATGCATATCATATTAACTTTTGGTTGAGATTGTATCACACCTAATATCTTAATAAGTTGATAAGACTTATTATTCTGCATAAATAATTTTGTTTCTCATTAAATTTGCTTATATTATTTCCTTTGAGTTGAGAGATGAATGCAGTACTCGTGGCTTCATATATATTTGGATGCCTGGTTTGGGAATAACAGTATAGTAAGAGCTATTAGAGAAGTTCGATCAAGTGCGTATCGGCAAGTAATATCCATCTATCGGCAGGCAATATGTTACCTCATGTTGTCATGGTGCGACGTATATGCCAGGAAACGTCGCAGCTAGGCGTTAGCTTTAATGACATTTGCCCTTTATACTGCTTTATATGATGGCTATCGACTCGTTACTCGATGCGCTAGATGGATGGTGACGTCAACGTTCCATCACCTCATTCCAATTCTTGTTCCAACATCCGATACTGGAGCTTGACTGGACCGATAACTAACGACGATATCAACCACTTGTGCATTTCCGAATTACTCTTCAAATTCTTAATTTAAGGCAAAACCATTTCCTTGATTTATTTTGGCTCCAACTTTCTTTCTCGAAGCTTTCCTCATTTTCTAGAGTACATGCAAAATCATTCAATCTAATTCAAGATGTTTACATTTTTTTTTTAGAAATAGCTGCAATTAAGAAACGTTTTATATTTCGATTAAAATATTCTAGAAATACGCTTTAACGGATTTTAATCATATTTCGATGACGAATTGAGCTCCTAAGTATCTAAGTTTGCACACAGGGATTTTTTAAAATACCCAACCAATTTTTTTAAGCACCATTTTTCACCAAAAACACATTTTATCATAAATTTGAAGAAATAATGGAGATTCTTAATTTTTAATGGAATTTTCATGTTGATTTCTTTAATAGGGTAAATGCGGGGGTAGTCGGACACTTAAGGATTTGATCTTAAATAACGATATTTTTCCTAAAATAGAAAAGTATTTTAACATATTGATTTGCATGAACCGTTAAAGGACTCATTCAGGATTAATTTTCATATAAATTTGCAACAAACAATTCATTATTTAATAAAATATAGCAATTTTAATAAAAAATTAGGATATCAGCAGTAGTCGGACACTTGCTTGTAAAGTCGGACACAACTGTATCAGTAGTCGGACATTTTTCTATTTTAAGATAATAAAATATTTCATGTTTTTATGCTGTAAAACCTGTCAAATTAAATTACAGAAATAATGCTCAGGAAGCATAATTTTAATTTGTAAACACACGCGGTGAATCTTAAATAAAAAAAGATAGTTTTTTAGTTTTAAAATTTTATACTTCTGTATGGCATTTTAAGGACAATCTGTCAAGTTCTGTTGTGATCATTCGGTGAAAAGGAGGAATTCGTATAAAATCAAATTTTAGGTTATTTTTCTGTTGATACAAAAAATTTTTGAAAGTTAACAAATTTATAGGCTTTAAGTAATTGTTTTTATGGTATTTACATTTTCAGCATCTAAAATATTACGAGATATAATACAAGTAATATATGTGTCCGACTTCACAAGCAGTCTAAAATCTGACATGTTAGGTCGGACACGTCAATTATTTGTAAATTTAAAGTCATTTTAAGGTTATATTCACTTGTAAACATAAAATTAGAGTTTTTATAATCACTTTGTAATATTTTCAAACATTAACACGACCTACAAAACCTTATTTCGTACTAATAAAAATCTCTACCTCCTTGACGGCCGGAACAAGGAATCAAACAAAATGTCAAAACAACGCGGTTGAGTAAATAACTGTTGCATTTTAACTAATTTAAAAATTATCAGAGGGCGCTGCAGGTAATTTTTACATTCTATAATGTTGACAAATTTGATAAAATAATTTTGGGAGAAGATTCCAATAGTAAATAATTATTTATTTAACTTCAAAACTGAAAGTGTCCGACTATCGGTACTGTCCGGACTTACCCGCATTTACCCTATAACTTCTCCAATCGTAATTTTTAACAATTACGATTTTGACAATGAAAAACAAATTGATTGATATTTGTACAATAGTATATATTTTCTCATAAATTAATATAATTTATGAACATATTTCTTGTAGGAAATTTAAATTTAATTCCTATTTTTATTTCTTCGCTTCTTCTATGCACTGCAAAAACAGGTGTCTTAAATTGTTCAAAAATGTCTTAAAATAAGACATTTTTCGTGTCTTAGACACCAAAAGTATCTTAATTTAAGATATTTTTAACCAATTTAAGACACCATGTTTTTGCAGTGTGAAGATCCTATACGATCTTTGTTGTATTTTACACGAAAAATACATCTTAATGAACAAATAAATTATATTCATTGTCTCAAAGCGAATCAATTGACCTATATATAAAGTATACAATGGACTAAAAAATCGCATAATCATACATGATTTTTCATCTTTTTGACATTAGAATTTTTTTTTTATAACTTCTCCAATTTGTTGTGTTCATGCAATGAACATAATTTTTACCTAGTTTATTATTATTATTATTACAATTATTATTATTATCATTACATATTTGTGTGATAATTAACTGAATCCATTTTCAGTCATTTTGATTATTTTAAATATTCTTACCCCTTTTTCAAATACATAATATAATCCTATATAGATATTAATGTTGAAATATTATCAATTGAACGATATTTTCAAATTTTAATTCCTTTCAGTTTGACGCTATTGCTGGGATCAAAGAAAGATTTTAATGGCCAACTCAGTGACACGAATAAGCGTTTCACTTTCTTTGCACCTAAAGATGGAGCTTGGAAATTAACAGAAATCGATTATCCTTCCACTTACAAGAAACTTTTCATGGATGACTTCAGTTATCATGTAAGTTAAAGAATAATTTTTAAATAAGTTCAAATATATAATTAGTTAAAGAAGAATTTTTAAACAAGTCAATGAGTTTGTTTACACTGACTATTTAAGGGCAGCTTTTAAAGATTGTGGCTTACATTAAAGCGTGGCTTTTTTTGAAAACCTTTAAAAATGTCTATGGTGTAAAGAGACAAGAAAAAACATTGAAAAAAGAAACATAGATTAAAAAGTAATTTGATTATAAAATTCAATAACTTTTTTTAACAGGCAAATCAAATTCTGGAAAGACATTTAGTAATTTCGGATGAACCCTTTACGATGAGCAAACTACTTCGTATGAGTCACAATGGAACAGTGACTCTTACAACTGCCAGAGATGTTCTTCGTCTTCGTATTAAAGAAGCCAAGAATGGTGGTTTGTATATTTTATGTCAAAATTTTTAACTAAAAATATATTTCTTATTCAGTTTTCACATAATTTCAAGACAAATTATAATTAAGAGTCAAAAATCAATTACTAGTCTATAGGTTAATTAATTTTCATTTATTTCTTTTTACCGGACGTTGAACAAACTATTTCATTAATAAATTATATGCTTATAACATTGTTGGTTAAGTCTCATTAACTTTATAATTTTTATAACATGATTACTAACCAGCTTACAATTATAATTACTAATTCACTTTACTAATACACTGAATTCATGCATCTTTAAATGTTGTTATCAATCTAAATGTATCAATTTAAATGTTGTTAATGAACACAATTAAAATAGAACTACTACAATACATTTAGCGCTTAAATTAAACCAGGATGCAATTTTTTTTAATTTTTTGATCTTGCCATAAAAAATAATTCGAATCGGAAATATGACTTTTATGTTAGATAATTATTATCTAATAATATGTTTTGTGCTTTAAAAGTATAAAATGATAAATCGAAAACCGTTATATCAATTACTAGACATTATTTCGTCAATGTCTCTTTCACTATTGTCCTTTTGTATTATATCTAGACGGAAAGAGGGATGAAAACGCAATTGTTCCAATCCCTTCCGGTCACTCCGGTGAGTTATTCAGTATATTGAAGACGCTAATGCGATTCGTGCTTTCACGTATTCGAGCGTATTGCTGCATTATTTTGAAACGGGATTGTGATACAATAAAAATTAAATTCAAGTTGTAAATTAATTCTTATTGCATTCAAAACACAACTAATCTTTCAATTTCACTACGATTATTTTAAATTAAAAATGAAAACTCTAAAGTTTTCATCCAGTACTTATTTATAAGCGTCTAGATATTTTTAATAGTTCATTTTTGAATAGAAAAGTTCATTTTTGTGATTAAAAAATCCGAATATTGAATAATAATTTTTCAAAATAATGCAGCTGTCGATTTATTTTATATTCAACGCGAAATGCACAAAATGATGCAATCACAGCTTATTTCTTGTAATAATATGTTTTATCTTTTTCTAATTACAACTTTCAAATAATTAATGCACCGAAAATAAAAAAATATCTTCATATTTTCATCACTGAAAGAAATATTTTCTTATCAAGTATAAATTATCCTTAGAATCGGACCAAAAGTATAATTAGACTTGGATGAACAGGTGCAAATTGTGCTCATTTCCAAAAGTAATTAATAAATGAAAATTTCATTAAAAATCTAAATTAGAGAAAAACTACTAATAAAATGATAAAAAGTTGTCCTCAAAATGAATTAGTAAAAATTTCTACTAAAAATTAGTGCTGAAAAATTACTAATAGATTGGTAAAAAAGTACAAAATAATTTATTATTGATCCAATCATACATTCTTGGATGAAGAAATTTTCCTTGATTAAGGATATTTAGCGAGCAACAATTATTATTGAATCAAGTACCTATATAATTATTCTTGATCCAAGAATATTTATTACTTGTCTAATAATCATTAATCTTTGTCCAAAAATAATTATTCTTACTCCAAGTATATTTTTATTCTTGGTAAAAGAAATATTTTCTCTCAGTGAATGTAAATATTAAAATATCTTTTTTTGAAAGAACAATTTTTTCAGTAGAAATAACACTTATTTCAAGTATAATGAGTGTGAATAAATAAAATAATAACAAATCAATTATCAAGTGTGATTTGTCGCAATTAGGGTACATTTTGTGTTAGTTTTCATTTCTCTATTATTTTTCAACAGCGATCAAAACAGTACCTTTCATTGGCCTAGACAATCACGGAACGATTAATAATGTGCCTTTCGACCGCCATTTAAATGCAAATTTCTTGATTACCACTTGCGCTAATTGCTACGTGCTTTATTCTGCGAGGGTGAAAGAGCGTTCAACACATTTTTACGTTGATAATAATTATATTGTAAAAGAGCTTTCATTCAAAACCGCCCCTGCTCCTGAAGATATTTTCGTTTTTTTTTTCACTCTTTAGAGGATGATTATTATGTATTTTATGCTGAAAAGTACCTACCTACACTTTTTCCAGAAATCAAAATGCTTCTATAATTAAATTTGCGAAAGCACGGCTTACAAAATTAGAAATTTGCACTTGAGCCCAAAATAAATTAGGTTTTGCAGTTGCAGTGCATGAATTTTTATATTTTCTCACATTCCTTATTTTTTATTTTTTTTTAAACTTGTTTATTTTACCATAAATATAAAGAATTATTGGAGCATTCTTTCTCGATTCGGCCACTCCCCAGCGCATTTCAATTTGCAAAATAAAAGGCTTTATTATAAATTAAAATTTTCGTCAAAACGTCAATTTTTTAATGTCGTATGGTGTTTTTTATTTCCACTGGAGAGTTGAAAAATATCACGCATAATCATTCAAAAAGCTTCAAAAAATAATAAAAATTGTGGGAAAAGTAAATGAAAAACTAAAAATTATTAGTCTAACTACTAGATTTAAATAAAATAGTTACTTGCATTTAAAAAAAAATCTAACCTTACCAAGCATTACAATAAGGAACAACCCATTAAAATCATCCCCTAAACACAAGTTTAAAAAAATTGACACATATTCCCAAACAAGTAGACAAAAACCTTTTTTAAAGAATTCACAAACATTAAAAGTCACTAAGAATAAAAACCTATAAAGCGTACACTTAATACTAATAGCATCAAAAACCGACCTTTACAATCATTCCTTAATCATTAATACAAAAAATAGAACATTTTTTTAAACAAATAAAGTAAAACAAAATATCAAACAAAATAACAACTAAACTAAATAAACTAAAAAAGTTATGAAAAAATACCCCGACTTTAAAAATAGATCAGAATTCAATCCTATCTATCATATCCTCTGCAGAATCAAAAACCACACTTTAAAATAATCCCTTAATTATTAATCCAAAAAACAATTTTTATTACTTAAATAAACTAAAAAAATTTTAAGAACATTCACCAGCTTTAAAAAATGCTCAGAATGTATTCCTATCTTCCTACCACCTTCAGCATAAAGAATGACCCTTTAAAAACATCCCTAAATCTTTAATTGAAAATGGACAATTTTTATTAAACCGATAAACTAAAAAAATGTTGAGAGAAATTGACGGGTTTAAAAGTTGCTCAGAATGTATTCCTATCTATCTTAACCTCTGTAGAATCAAAAACCACTCTTTAAAATCATCCCTTAATAAATTAATCCAAAAAATGGACAATTTTTATAAAACCAATAAACTAAAAAAGTTTGTAGAGAATTCACCTTCTTTAAAAATCCCTCAGAATTTATTCCTATCCACCTTATCCTCCGTAGAATCAAAAAACACCCTTTAAAATCATCCCTTAATCATAAATCAAAAAAATGGAAAAGATTTATTAAACCAATTAACTCAGAAAATTTGTAGAGAATTCCCCAACTTTGAAAATCTCTCAGAATTTAATCATTTCCATCTTATCATCCGCAGAATCGGAAACCACCCTTTAACATCATCCCTTAATCATTAATCCAAAAAATGAAAAATATTTTTTAAACCAATTAACTAACAAAATATATAGAGAATTCCATAACTTTAAAAATCCCTCAGAATTTAATCCTATTCATCTTATCCTCTGCAGAATCAAACACCGCCCTTTAAAATCATCCCTTCATCATTAATCCAAAAAATAAACACTTCTTATTACACAAAAAAACTTTAAAAATTTTAAGAGAATTCCCCGTTTTTAAAAATCCCTCAAAATTTAATCCAATCCATCTTATCCTCTGCAAAATCAAAAACAACACTTTACAATCATCCCTTAATTATTAATCCAAAAAATGGACAATTTTTATTAAACCAATCAATTAAGAAAATTTTAAGAGAATTCCCCGTATTTAAAAATCCCTCAGAATTTAATTTAAAAAAATTGTAGAGAATTTCCCCTCCTGAATAATCCTTCAGAATTTAATCCTATCCATCTTATACTCTGCAAAATCAAAAACCACCCTTTAAAATCATCCCTTAATCATTAATCCAAAAAATTGACAATTTTAATTAAAGCAATAAACTTAAAAAAATTTGTAGAGAATTTCCCGGCTTTAAAAATCCCGCAGAATTGAGTCCTATCTATTTTAACCTCTGTAGAATCAAAAACCACTCTTCAAACCATCCCTTAATAAATTAATCAAAAAAATGGACAATTTTTATTTAACCAATCAGCTAAATAAATTTGAAGAGAATTTAAAGAGTGTCTTTAAAAATCCCTCAGAATTTAATCCTATCCATCTTATCATCCGCAGAAACGGTAACCACCCTTTAAAATCATCCCTTTATCATTAATCCAATAAATGGAAAATATTTATTAAACCAATAAACTAAAAAAGTTTTAAGAACATTCCCCAGCATTAAAAATACCTTAGAATTTAATCCTATTCATCTTATCTTTTGCAGAATCAAAAACCACCCTTTAGAATCGTCCCTTAATCATTAAGGTATTAGTCGCGTAAATGCTCCCGCAAAACTCCCGCAAAATAAAAAGAACAATAAATAAACTTTTATATCAACTCACTTGCTTCCTTGTGACCTCTTCTAATGTAATATATGTGACGCTCCGCGAGAGAAGGGACCTATCGCGGAAAAAATCAATTTTCATTTTTTTATGCTAAAAGATAGTTTTTGAGTTGTTCTTTCATTTACATGTTTCAAAAAAAAATTTTATTAAGTACACTTTTTGTTATAATGCTTCAAACCTAAGCGTGCTAAGTGTATCGCATTTTTTGAATTTTCTTTGAACGACCGTCTCGTGAAATTGACTTTTATTGTTTTCATTTTTTTTTATGGTAATTGATAGTTTTTGAGTTGCTTTTTGAGTTCCAAAAATCAAAATTTGATTCCTGCAATTAGTTTTCTTGTTATGAAGCTTCAAACATAGGTATGTTAAAAGTCTCGATTTTTCTTCCTTCTCTTTGCCTATCCGTCCTTTAAAGTTTGCTTTCTCAGCGATAGGTCCCTTCTCTCGCGGAGCGTCACATATGTAATCTTCACGATTTTGAGTCAGGTACTATAAGTTATCGTGATGTATTGCTTACACGTTTTCGACATTTTTCAATGAAACCACGTGAAAATGAAAAATTATGAATTTTTAAATTATTGTATTTTTTATACGGCGTGGTCAATAAAGGTAATTTTTTTTTAAAGGACTTATTTTATCTCAATGTGTACCTTAGTAGTTTTATTTGAAAATCTGACGACTTGTTTTTTTATAAATGAATACAAGAGACATTTTTTACATGCATTTTGTGCTATTGCATGTAAAAGGTATAAACTTTGAATTAATATTTTGAAGCTCAGAAGTGGTCAAAGTTAATAAGATAGATCTCATTTCATAGATAAATACCTCATGAATACAGATACAAAGTTTTAAAAAAATCTGACGAAAATCATTTTACGCGACTAATACCTTAATCCAAAAAATGGACAATTTTTATTAAACCAATAAACTAAAAATGTTTTAAGAAAATTCTGCAGCTTTAAAAATCCTTCAGAATTTAATCCTAATCCTCTTATTCTCTGCAGAATCAAAAACCACCCTTTAAATCATCCCTTAATCATTATTCCAAAAAATGGACAAATTTTATTAAACAAATAAACTTAAAAAATTTGTAGAGAATTCCCCGGCTTTAAAAATCCCTCAGAATTTAATCCTTTTAATCTTATTCTCTGTAGAATCAAAAACCACTCTTTAAAATCATCCCTTAATCATTAATCCTAAAAATGAACAATTTTTATTAAACCAATATACTAAAAAAATTTGTAGAGACTTTCCCGGTTTTAAAAATTCATCAGAATTTAATCCTATTTATCTCATCCTTAGCAGAAACAAAAATCACCTGTTAGAATCATCCCTTAATCATTAATCCAAAAAATGAACAATTTTTATTAAACAAATAATCTAAAAAAATTTGTAGATAATTTCCCGGCTTGAAAAGTTGCTCAGAATGTATTCCTATTTAAAGAAAATTTTTTTTTTAAGTATATTTATCTATTTTTATAAATTTGTGTTGAGGAGATGATACTAAAGGAATGTTTTTGTTCCTGGGGGGGGGGGGGGGTACATTCTCAGCGATTTTTAAAGCCGAGCAGTTCTCTGAAACTCTTTTTTGTTTATTTGTTTAATAAAAAAGTGTCAATTTTTTGGATTAATGATTTTAAGGGTTGGTTTTTAATGCTGAATGTGGTAAGGTAAGGTAGATAGAAATACATTCTGAGCTGATTTTCTAAGTTTCTCGTAGGTAGTTATTTAGACTAATAATTTTTAGTTTTTCGTTTATTTTTCGCACAATTTTTATTATTTTTTTGAAGGTTTTTGAACGATTATGCTTGATATTTTTCAACCCTTTGGTAGAAATAAAAAAAACCAGACATCAATCTAGACTAATAATTTTTAGTTTTTCGTTTATTTTTCGCGCAATTTTTATTATTGTTTTGAAGGTTATTGAAAGATTATACTTGACATTTTTCAACCCTTTGGTAGAAATAAAAGACACCAGACATAAAAAAAATTAATATTTTTACGAAAATTTTTAAATTTAATTCAATTTTTTTAATTTGTATTTATCTTGAAAATTAAAATGTGGCCGATTCGAGAACGAATGACCCTAATTATATTTAAATAAATAAAAAAAAACAATTTTCTTGTTCGCTTAATGCCGTGAATTTTAAAAAAGCATCAATTTCAGTATAAAAAACTTTTAATTTTTGATTTTAGGCTACGTTTTAGAATGGGATGGACTTACGATTAAGGTTGTTCGACCAGACGTGTCCTGCACCAACGGAATTATTCATGTCATCGACAGACCTTTCCTCAGGGATACTGATGTCAGAGTAACTGGAGGATCAGCAGCTTTTGTGGCGACATGCTTGCCTCACATCTTAGTTCTCTTAGTGGTCAAGTGGCTCTTGTAAACTCAATTTGAAAATTTTAGTTACAACTAACATGTTCCGAAGACCAAATTAATCGAATTCGATTTATGGTGAGTTCACTTTAAAAGGAAAGGTTCTCTACTGAAGAATATTAACTTCTTTGATCTAGAGAGCGAGATAACACTTAGCAATTATTAATTTCTAAGAAAGAGAAGTGCGTTCGATTCAGATTTTCTAATCCACAGTTTTGATCAATTTACCGAAATCTGAAAGTGAGAGAAATGGAGCACAGTTTACATTTTGTAAATTGTCACTTTTATAAAATTGACGCTTTTTTCTTATGAAGGTCAAATTTTTACAATGACTGTACGATCTTCACTTTTTTGTTTTCGTTTCTGACAATAATTGTGTCAGAACCAAAATTGTAACGTTTCTATACTAACATAATGAGATTAATGAACAATTTTTGTGTTCTCAAAGAGAGAATAGCCTATTATTTATTATATATAATCGTTGAAAAGCGCAGAATCGACGATTTTGTGGGTTAGAGACGTTACTCGTACCAAATAACTGATAGTTAGTCGTACAATAATTTAAATAGTAATTATACTAAAGAGGAAATAATCAGAAAGAAAGTGACTTCTAAGAATGTCGTTTCTTTGAGTCCAAAGACTAGGACTAAAGTTACTCTATAAAACTGTTATATATACTTAAGTTTCGTAAATTTACTTCATCAGTGGAAATAATACTGAAGAATTTAGAATAATTTGCAATTATGATTTCCGATTGAAAAATATTATTTTGAAAAATTCATTTTCCATAGCAAACCAGATGTTTTTTTTTTTATTTATATAAATAACGTTGTTAGCGCAACGATTAAAACTCTTATTGTACAAGAATTGATATATTTTTTTATTTCTGTTTATTATGTATGAAATACGTTTTAATTTATCGAGATGACCATGAGGTCTCATTAGCTCTGTAATATAGGACATTAAAATACATTACTATGTCTACTTATCGCTCTTACTGCCACGTTAAATCTTATACAACGAGCGCAACTCGTTTTTTGTACAAGCTTAGCAACCAAAAAAGGGAAAGTTGCATTTAAATATAAATTTGAATAATTTTTAAATTCAAAATCCCTTGTTCATTAGAATTTCAATTATATTTTATCATTCGTTTCAATTTGAAGTCTTGAAAAAATGAGCTTTGCTAAAAAGCATTTGAAAAATGAAAACTAGAACTCTCATAGAGAAATTGTCCAAACATTAATTTACCATTAAATCACGGATCGAGTCTTTTCTTTGATTTATATAAAAGAAATCTCCAAACGCCGAAGTAAACTCGACTTTAGACAATGTTATTTCAAAAATTTGTTATCTTAACTTTCTGAAATCATTAGATAAAAAAGTCGATGTTACGTGTTGATATCAGTCTATACATATAAAAAATAAATTTAAAAAATTATATATATATATATATATATACATGAAGTATAAAGAGATATATTTAAAATTGAGAGCTAAACTAAAGGAAAGACATAAAAATTCAAAAATTAATCAGAGTACATATAAGAAAATTGCAAGAATACTATCAGATTTGTTGTTGGAATGTATATGATATATTAATATTAATTATTACATATATGCATAAACTCTAATTACCACTGTTTGCTCGTTAGTCAAAGAAAAACTGAAAAAAAGTAGAATTCTATCTTCTCCGATGTATAGTTGTGTTTTAATGTTCAAGCTTGATATAAAAGCAGTTTCACGTTCGACGTGGCAGATACGATTTTCGCTGTGCTCGCTACTCGTTCGTCTCTCATCAACATATTAATCATTAACATTGTTATTATATAGCTGATATGTAGCATCGGTTGGCAAAGCATGTCCGAGAGAGGAAGGGACAAAATTATTTAATAATTACAGAGCTTAATGGAGTCGTTCAAGTGCTCTTCTTTTGTAAATTAGTAATCCAAATTTACCATTTATATTTAACTTATGTAAACTTGTAATTAAATGTAATTTATATCTCGATTCAATTTTCAGATTTGAAATACAATTTATAGCTTCAATTATAACTTTAAATTGAAAGTACTACATTCTATGTATAGTAATTATAAAAATGACATTGTGTTATTATATTATGTACTAAATTCTATATACTACACTCAAAGATTTTTGATAATAATTATAGTAAAATTTTACTTCAAAAACTCTTAATCTACATTAGGGATTTTTTCTAGACAAAATAGTACATTTTAAATTCAGGATAAGTATATTTACATTTTTTTTTCTTCAACATCCAAATTAATTTCTAAAGTCTTTCAGTGTAAATTATATATTAAAATGGAATGAAAATATTTATAAATTACAAATCTATCGAAATTAAAGCATTATATTATTAAAATAAAATTGTATTCAAATTTGGAATTTGTATCTCGTATATTAGAACAACTGAATAACAGGTTAAAAATAATCTTAAACTTAATTATTAGTTTAACTTGCAGTTAAACCTTTCATCGTGTCATGCCATTGCCATTGTATGTACATTTTGTAGATATTCAAAGATAAACGCCTGTATGAATAAGATAAAAAAAAGCCTCGATTAACCAATATAATGAATAGTTGGTGATCGATGAGTTCAGTTACCGGGTGTCGAATAAGTCTGTGACAATTGGCCTTTTTCTAGGGTCTTTTTCCAATTTCCTGCCTCGAATTTCTCTTTCATACAACAAGATGTGGAAAAAGAATCCCTGAAAATTATAGGCCAGATTGTTCATAACGTAATTGTATACCAAAAATGATGTTTAAGTGACACACACACACATACATACAAACACACACACGCGATGTTTTTTAATTAAAAGAAAGCAACGTGTAGAGCACGTTCTTCTATTATATTACTAAAACAAATATGAATTATTTTTAAAATTGCATCGCCCACTTTATTGTTTTGATATTCATCATCTTAAATGATTGTTTAATATATATATGTTTATATATTATTTACTTAATTTATGTATATCAAAATAACAAACAGGGTGCTTTGCAACTTAAAAAATAATGTTTACTTGTCAAATCAGATTATGAATTCCTATAGCTTGTGATAGTATTTTTAACGCAACTGGGGTCTGATTTTTATTTATTAGACAAGTTTCGAACAAAATCAGCTGTCAATTTAAATATAAATCGTTCATCATATATAGTTATCGTTCATGCACGATAAATTTTGATTTGCCATTAACATTAATATAGTAGATTTCATCTTAATTAAATATTACAAGTACTTTATCTATAGAATAAAAGTCAAAAAGTCATCCTCTTTGCCATACATTTGATACACAGATAAAACAAGATCGTTAATAAATTATATGTCCAGAAAAGTGCGAGTGAAACGATATACACCTACTACTATTATAAATTGCATTATTATGATTGTAAGTTCAGTAGTTATTATTTAAGTAAACTTTATAGTGATATAAGTAGTCACATGCTAAAGGGTTTGTTTTTTGGTATAATGTCTCCTGCCGCATTCATAATTTTGTATAAGCTGATACCTTTGCTTCTGATCGACAGCTTTTATATAATATACACATGAAATTTTTATGGAAGTGAATAAAAAAAAATCCAAATGTAAATACGTAATACAGTTTTAGAAAAACGTTTCTTTGAAAGGACAGGCAGAAGCGTTTTGTAAGTGCTTGATGAAAAAAAAAACTATTGTGTGATTCCACTCCCGTAAAATGTCTTAGGAAAACGCCTTAGACTTTTTATAGGAATGTGGCAGCGACTTACTCATCGCAATCATTAAATTTCCATATTAATAATAACAAATTAATACAAGACATGTTTTAAAAGTTACGTCGATAAGTAATTTGCAATAAATAAAATAATACGTGACATTCAATTTTAAAATTTCGAAAGAATGTGACGTCTAAACAGTTTCGTAAATTTTGATGAGCTGACGAATTTGTGGGTAATTATTAAGGTATAAATGATATTGAATTATTGAAGACAAGAGAAAAATAAAAGTGTGAGATGAAGTGTGTTGTTTTCAATTTTTGAAAATTCACCATTTTTTATACTCACACTTTTTTTCTTCAGATTTGAGAATTATTTGTTAGCTCTATTATATAAATATAAAAAAATAAATTATAAATATATAAACCTTATTACTATAGTAGGTGAAGAAAATCAAATTTACATACCACATAGAGCTATTTGTATAAAAAGTATTAATTTTCAATGCAACATTAATGATATATTGTCTTTAAATTATTGTACCATGACTATATATATAATATATATTTTAGATAATCTGAACGGATTAATTATACATTTTGAACTTTAGTCAGGTACAAGTACTCTTGTATTCTTTGTATTTTTAAATTTAGATTATTATTATTATGAGTATTATTAGGTACTATGTATTGTGCGTATATGCATTCGAATGCTTTTTTGCGAACGAAAGTTGTTTGTGAATTTTCATGTTCTGCTTATTGTATTTTGTAAAAGGACTTTTCTGATTGTGTAAAACAAACAAAAGTTAAATCAGAATTGATTCATTTGTACTTTTACGTATTCCCTCTGTAAACACTATGATTTTATGAAGAATAAAATGAAAATAACGCCTACAACTACTCAAACTTTTATTATATCAAATTTGTCCTATAAACATTTTCTGCAATTTTTTTGCGATCATAAAAATAATAATATCACAGAAATTGAAACAATAAATTGTGTTTCAATCTACAAGAAATACAATTTTTTTTAAGATTCTACAATTTTAAAAAAGCATTTTAAAAAAGGTGATAACAAATTTTGTCGTATAAAACTGTAGTGACAGATTTCAAATTTTCATAGAAAAATAACCATACGCCATTTTATTAAAATTCGTTATACCGTTTTCAAATTATCGTGTTTATGAAAAAGCGTGACATAGATACACACATTCGAACAATTGATAAGAAACACAACTGAATTAATTTATTTTATTAAAATAAAAGTATTTAAGCATTCAACAATTCGAAAATTGATTCTGAAAAAGCCTAAATGATAGTCACGTAAAGAAATGTGGAATTTCTTAAAATATATTTTTTTATAACTTATTGTTTTTTATATCGTTTGTCATGTTTCTCAGAATCTTTAGAAGTGAATAAAAATATTAAACAACCAATGAAGATGCCTAATGTTGATGGATTCAAAGATATTAATACTGAAACATCTGAAAATAAAATAGCTGTTATTGATGAGATTCTGGAAGCAGTAGCCGTTGATGTTACTAAATCTTGAATCCACTCCGAACTTAAACAAACATTTACGTAAATGGTAGATGCTTCATTTTTAAAAATTTCTTTTTCGTAATGTAAAACCTACAACAGAAATAACTTTTACTGTAGAATAGAGTCGACAACAATGAGACATTTTGGTTTTATGAATAATTATTTTTAAAACTCTTACTAATGTCTAGAAAGAAATTAAGTTTACTATTTTTCTAACAACTTAAGCAACATAATGATCAAATTTATAAAACTATTGTAAAAACTCGTGTATTTTCTAATTCAAAAAATTGTAATATCTCATTAAGGACGCTTATACCCTCAAGCGGTTCTCATTCTATATCAGACCATGATAGTAAATATTTTTTTATAAATAAATATTTTTATTTATTATTTTTATTTATTATTTATTTATTATTTATTTATTTATTATTTATTTATTTTTTTTATTTATTATTTTATTTTATTTAAGTAAATATTTTTTTAATTTTATTTCTTCTTATAATTTGGTTTCTAAATAGTATTTTGTTGTTAAAATCATTACACAAAAAAATTTTATTGAAAAAAAAAATTTTCCGTTGAAAATTTCAAGCTATTTAAATTTTTTCTTCCTGATTATTTTAAAAAAGTGAAGAAATACTAACCTTGAATAACATTTTCTTCACAACGGTACGGTAAATTAATTAAATATTGTTGTAAAAGTTGTATTATATTGCAGTTTAAAATATAAATAGTTTTTTTAAAAAATTTGTAGAACCGTGTTTTCATAATTAATTAAAATATAGTCATTTGGCGCGTTTTGTTACTGTTTCCATGTAAAAGTCCCAACTTTATAAATTTATATCTTAAAAACGGAACGGTAAAATTCAATAAAATTGTAACAGTACGTGTAAAGTAATGCATTTAATATGTCATTAAAATTTTATAAGAATCTGTAGAAATTGGTTTTTTGGATAAACCTCGCTATTTTTATTAATTATTATTATTATTTAATTTTTAAAAAATGCTCATTGAGTAAATTATCTTTCGTCACGTTATTAATTACCTGATTTAATGATGAGTTCACTTTACTCATCGAATTATCTAAAATCTTCTTTTTATTCCTGCAAAAGTTCACTGAATAATAATTCACTTGGACAGTATTTTTAACTGTAAATTCAACATGAGAACCCTGATTTAAAAACAAAGTGTCAGAGTCCATATAATTTTCGATAACTGGGTTTATAGTCATTGGTTTTATATCATTTGTCATTGCAATCGAATGAGGAAACACATAAAAAAGAAATCCATGAATTCCATAAATAGACATCAGGCACAATAAAGTATGATTTTTACCATTTTTTGCAGTTAAACTCATTGTACAAAAACAACATTATCCTTCTGTAATCGTTTCCAGTTTATCCGATCCTTATTGTTCTATACATATTTCTATCACTTATACAACTGTTATAAATCACAGCTTTTTACTCGATAACTAGTGCTAATTTTCTAAAATACTTTTTAACAATTCTAAAGATATAAAATTTTACTTTCTACTATGTAGCTCCGATAAGAATTGGCTCACATTTGTGATTCGAAACAAATATAGTGATATCCATCAATATTATTGACTCATTTTAAGGTGCGTTATCATTTTGAGTTTGATGAAGAAGTGGGTCCCACCTGTTTTTTAAGAACTATACAGATGACTGAATTCATATTAAATCATGCAGGCAGTCTGGTGGTGCATCGAGAATTAACTTCATATGAAAATATGTTTTTCTGCTCGAAAAAGAAAGAGACACGTATTTTTTAAAATTTTAATAACATTTTTTTTTTAATTTTTACGATTTTTTAAAGGATTTTAACAAAAAAATAAGTTTTTATCAATTTTTTCTTTCAAATATCGTAATTTACACATTTTTTAAGCTTTTTAGTTGCTCATTGGCTCATTTTTTTTTCTATTTTTGTGAGAGAGGTGAGGGCTTAATAATAAATAAAACTTAGTCACAAATTTAATAAAAAGGAAAAGTAATATAATTTATTAAAATCAGCTGGACAGCTTGGCTTCCGAATCAAGACTAATTAGTCGCATCAAATGAGCAATTAAAGATGGTTTCACCCAATGAATAGAGTGACGTCATTCACTACCTTTATAGTATTCTTATAAGTTCTATGTATACGTAATAATACTCTTACATTTTAGTGCTTTTTAAAAGTTTATCAAGAAACGTCGAAAATATTGATAAACAAAAACAATACTTTGATTTTTTGAAAAAACTAAAACAAATTTTATCTCCAAAAGATCACCTTTTTTTTCTTAAAATTTTCAGGGTTTATACCTACTTAAGGAGGTTCTATCGTAAAGAGAATTAACATTACCATTTTCATCAAATTTGGTACACTGATAGACAAAGGTTTTATAATGATGCAGTTAAAATTTTGAGACTTCAATGTACTTGTGAAAAAAGTTATAAGCGTTTTTGTTTTTTAATATTTTTGAACATTTAGCATTGAGTCTTATGGGAAATTAGTAGTTTTTCATATATATTTATTTGCCACAAAGTATTTAGCATTACCAAATTAATGAAACTTTTTTTAATACATCACAGATGTATAAGGATTAAATATCTGATGAAAAAAGTGTCATTATGTACCTGTGAGAGTTGCAATAAATTAATTTGTACAAATATTTCACGTTTTACACGATACAGTTCAGACGTTCTGACATTTTAAAATGATGATTTTGATCACACATGAAAAATAGTCATATTTAAAAAGTAAATAATGTAAATAAAGTTAATAAATACAATTGTTTAATTATATATTCGTAAAATTAAATTTAAACCTAACCTCAAAATAATGGTCTCTGTTTTGACTAGTACCGTCATACCATAGAACCTCCTTAAGTTCTCACTACAAAAATTTCATTTGGTATTGTTTTGTTTGTTGGGAGAAAAAAAATTATTTTCTCTTTTTTCTCAAAAACCTCTTAAATTTTGCAATTTTTAAGATTGAAAATCGTTACTTGGACCCTTTGTTTCAATTTTTAATCCTATTTTTTAAAATATCATAAACAGTAATCAAAGATGAAAAATAGCAAAATATTTCCTAACTTTCATTGCAAAAACAGGTATCTTAAATTATTCAAAAATTTCTTAAACTAAGACATCTTTCGTGTCTTAGACACCAAAAGTATATTAATTTAAGACATTTTTGTCCAATTTAAGACACCAGGTTTTTGTAGTGTTCATGAAAAAGGAAAAATTTGTTTTTAACTTGGAATTCTTAGTATTAAAAATATTTGAGTTTTATAGAATTTAATAATTTTGCTACTATAATATTTTCATATCAGTATATAATATACGTTTCATAGAACGAATATAACTTCAACTCCTACAAATTGAAATTATTAGCTAATATGTATATGTATAATATTAATAAATAATTATATTGACTTATAATATATTTTAGCTGATAATTTCAATTAAGAGTTAAAGTTATATTTGTTCTATGAAACGTATGTTATATATTAGGGGCCATTAGGGTGGTCCATGAAGACAAAAGTCTGAAATGTTTTGCTGCTACCTCCCAAAAAGTTTCCAAATCGAAAAAAAAAATTATCCCTATTTTTTTATTTTGAAAATGGACAATATTTAGGGGTGGCGCAATCCCCTTGAAATTTCCCATTGATTTTACATGGGAAAAACAGACTTTTTCGTAAATTCGCTACCAAATTCTCAAAAATTACACAAAATAGCAATACAGCGAATCACATCTTGAAAAGTCCTCAAACAACAAGATTCTATAATTTATTTAATAATTTATTAATATTAACTATTTTTTATAGGGTTATAAACAACCCCCATAAATGCAAAAAATGCCAATTTTTTTTTAAATTACAAATTAATAGTTTCTTAAGGATGTTTCAACAAAATTGTTACATATTGTCAATTTACGAATGTTTATACATGTTTTTATGTATTTTTCACTTGTTTAAACAATTTATTATTGTTAATTTACAGCTTTTATTCAAATAAACCTAGCGAGTTTTAGTTTTTTTTGACTTTACTATTTTTTACATTTACAATTAAAAAAAGTGTTTAGTAAAGTTAAACACAACAACAATTTGCAATTGTTTAAACAAATTATTGTTAATAATAATTAATTCTTTACAAATAAACCTAGAAAGACACAACTTTTTCCTAATTTTACAAATTAATGGGCTCCGGTTAGAATAATAAAAATTATTGACTATAAATTATTAATTTTAATTTGTTTAAACAATTTATCTTTATTAATTTACAGCTATTATTCAAATAAACCTAGCAAGTTGTACTTTTTTCGGACTTAATTATTTTTTACATTTAAAATTAAAAACATTATTCAGCAAAATTAACGACAACAACAATTTGCAATTGTTTTAACAAATTATTATTAATAATAATTAATTCTTTACAAATAAACGTAGAAAAACATAACTTTTTCCTAATATTACAAATTAATGGACTCTGGTTAAAGTAAGAAAAATTATTGACTATAAGTTAACATTTTTACATTGTTTAAACAATTTATTATTGTCAATTTTTAAATATCATCGAAATAAACCTAGCGAATTTTAATTTTTTCTGTCTTAATTAATTTTGTTATTAAAAATGAAAAATAGGGTTTAGTAAAATTAACCACAACAATTTGCAATTGTTTAAACAAATTATTGTTAATAATAATTAATTCTTTACAAATGCACCCAGGAAGACACAACTTTCTCCTAATTTTACAAATTAATGGTCTCTACCAAGTGGGCAAAAATCCATGTTCGTTTTAAAAACGTTTTTAGAACGTTTCATGTCGGGCAAATAATGTTCTGGAACGTTATTGGAACATGGATGTTCGAATAATGTTCCAGAACATTATTTGGCCGACATGAAACGTTTTAAAAACGTTCTTAAAACGTTTTTAGAACGAACATGGATTTTTGCCCACTGGGTAGTTAGAATAACGCAAATTATTTGTCATAATTTATCATTTTTACTGTGTTTAAACAATTTATAATTGTTAAGTTTTAACTTTTATCCTAAAACCTCTAGCGAAATTTAATTTTTACTATCCTATTAATTGTTTATACTTAATACCACAAGATATTTAGCAAAATTAACTGCAACTTCCCTTTGTCATTATTTAAACAATATTGTTAATAAACATTAATTAATTACAAATAAACCAAAACATATTGTTTTCCTTATTTTACAAGTTGTGTCGTTCAAGGATCATTTGTAGAATCAATAATTATTATCAATAATTGGTTTAAACAATTTTAAAACTTGTGGCTGCGGATAATTTTGCAGAACTGCTTATTGCTTTCAATTTAAAAAGGTATTAAGTTAAGAAACATGCAAATCGCCAGGAGTTTTAGGATAAAAGTTATAAATGAACAATACGTTGTTTAAACAAAGTAAAAATGTTAACTTATAGTCAATAATTTTTCTTACTTTAACCAGAGTCCATTAATTTGTAATATTAGGAAAAAGTTGTGTTTTTCTAGGTTTATTTGTAAAGAATTAATTATTATTAACAATAATTTGTTTAAACAACTGCAAATTATTCTTGTCGTTAATTTTGCTGAATAATGTTTTTAATTTTAAATATAAAAAATAATTAAGTCCGAAAAAAGTACAACTTGCTAGGTTTATTTGATTAATAGCTGTAAATTAATAAAGATAAATTGTTTAAACAAATTAAAATTAATAATTTATAGTCAATAATTTTTATTATTCTAACCGGAGCCCATTAATTTGTAAAATTAGGAAAAATTTGTGTCTTTCTAGGTTTATTTGTAAAGAATTAATTATTATTAACAATAATTTGTTTAAACAATTGCAAATTGTTGTTGTGGTTAACTTTACTAAATACTTTTTTTAATTGTAAATGTAAAAAATAGTAAAGTCAAAAAAAACTAAAACTCGCTAGGTTTATTTGAATAAAAGCTGTAAATTAACAATAATAAATTGTTTAAACAAGTGAAAAATACATAAAAACATGTATAAACATTCGTAAATTGACAATATGTAACAATTTTGTTGAAACATCCTTAAGAAACTATTAATTTGTAATTTAAAAAAAAATTGTCATTTTTTTGCATTTATGGGGGTTGTTTATAACCCTATAAAAAATAGTTAATATTAATAAATTATTAAATAAATTATGGAATCTTGTTGTTTGAGGACTTTTCAAGATGTGATTCGCTGTATTGCTATTTTGAGTGATTTTTGAGAATTTGGTAGCGAATTTACGAAAAAGTGCGTTTTTCCCATGTAAAATCAATGGGAAATTTCAAGGGGTTTGCGCCACCCCTAAATATTGTCCGATTTCAAAATAAAAAATAGGGATGTTTTTTTTCGATTTGAAAACTTTTTGGGGGGTAGCAGCAAAAAATTTCAAAAAATTTTTTTTACTGTACATTTTTGGACCATCCTAGGGGCCATACTTAAATTACGTAACGCTTTTTTCAGGATTTTTTAAACCCCCCCCCCCCCTCTGTAACAGTTTTTATAATGTAAACATTTGACAGTTTACACAGATGTAACAACTTTTGAGAACCTCCCCCCTACCCTCTAGAGCGTTACGTAATTTAAGTATGGACCCTTACATTTTAATGTAAAATTCTTGATTTAAATATGAATCATAGAGGACTCCATTTTTAAATAAGAGAAACTTTACTTTCAGCAAAATTCCTATCTTTTTCAATTGATTATAGCTACAATAAATAAATTACGAAAGTATTTAAGGGGAGAAGGGTCAACGAAAATTACGGTGCATTACGTTTGGGGAGGGGGGATAAAAATAGCTTCAAAAAAGTGTTACGTATTTTTTGAACGTCCTTATAAAAGTTCACTTTAATAATATATATATATATATTTATATATTTATATATATATATATATATATATAATATATAAATAATATATATCTATATTGAATAAAGTTTAGATATATCAGTTGGTCGTGACCACAGAGTGTGCACATGACTACTTAAATTTAAATTGTCAGCAAAAGCTAACATTAATAACAGTGTTCTTCTTCTTCTTCTTCTTCTTCTTCTTCTACGGTTTAGATATCACAAAAAAGAGGCCGGCGCACAGCGTGGAAAAAGTAGAACAACTAAAGGTAATATTGATTTATTTTTATTTTTTATAATATGATTTTTATAAAGTAATTTTTGATATGCTGATTTTATATCTCTGATACAATATTGAGTAGTTTTCAAATTTTTACTACTCTCTAAATTTGAAACAGCACAAAGTATACAGCTGTTTCAAAACAGCGTATATACGCTGGTGAATTAGTGAATTTCGCTGTTAATCAGTGAAAAAATCGCTTTTTTATCAGCGTATATACGCTTCTTTTAAATAGCTGTATATACTTTGCGCTGGTTAAACAGCGAATTTTCGCTGTTTCAAATTTAGAGAGTATAATAATAATCAGCGATCGAGATTAATGTCGTTAGTACTTAATAAAAGTATATAAAACAAAATTAGTTTTACATATAATAAAAAGTATTTTAAATGAAATTAAATATTGAATTATATTAAGCCTGAATTTTAGAAAAGTGTTTATTCTTAAAGATGGTTTGTTTTGAAATTTTGTAGGCTAACAGCTATCAACGAAACTACTGTTTGTAAATAACATTTCTAACTGATATTAATTTATCCTCAAAAGATTATTTTTCGTAATTTTTAGGTATTTATTATATTTGGGTGATTTTTCTGAAAGTGCCTCTTTTGACCGGTTTTACGTGTTTTATTAATTAGGCAAAATCTACATAATATTATTTATTGTCAACTTCCCCAGACAAAATTTAGCCTCTTTTTAGTATTAATAAAAATCCATAAGCAATTTCATTAAGCCGTTTCTGCGTACGAGCTAAATTGCAGTCATCTCCGAAGCCTTTTTGGAGACAATTCATCTCCGAAGCTTTTTTCACTTGACACAGCTCTGATATAAATTCGGATGAACCAAAATGCATAAAACAATTCTTAAAGTACTGAGTAAAGTGTAACTTTTAACTATAAAAATTGACAACAAGTAATAATGAACAGATTGTTCAAAATTAATCAAAATAAGAAAATATTCAAAAAAGGCACTTTCAGAAAAATCACCCATTTATATTAATGATTCGTTATTAAAAATGTGGGGTAGTAACAATTCATTCAAGTTAATACAATCCTCAATTCTGTTAAGGTATATCTCCGGCAGTTATACTTGAAAAAATCGATTTTTGATGGATTTTTTTTAAATTGTAAGAAAACGTTATTTTATAAGTGCCTTCTATCTGGTTAAAATTTCAGCACCCCTTGTGATGCTCAAAAAAGAGATATTCTAAAATTACAATTTTTTATGAAAAATGATAAAAAATTGGAATTTTGATCTTGAGTATCTCAGTTTTGAGCATCGCAAGGGGTTCTGAAGTTTTAACCAGAGAGAAGGCACATATTCACCGCAAATTCAAATTAATTTTATAATTTACCATTATTTTACTCATTTTGTA
This sequence comes from Ganaspis brasiliensis, assembly GCA_037103525.1. Lineage (NCBI taxonomy): Eukaryota > Metazoa > Arthropoda > Insecta > Hymenoptera > Figitidae > Ganaspis > Ganaspis brasiliensis. The sequence goes on along the minus strand of JAZKLR010000205.1, from coordinate 859,184 downwards.
ATTATTATTTTCAATTTTTAATTATTTCTGAATTAATTTCCTGAACTTTCAAATATATATATATATCAATTTGCAATTGTTTTTTTTTCAATTTTCATTTCTTTTTATTATTCTGCAATTATTTTCTCCATCTTTTAATATTTTAATTATTTGTCAATTAATTTTCTAAATTGTCAGTTATTACCTGAAACTTAGATTATTGTCATCAGTTTTCCATTTTTAAAACGATTTTTCAATTATTTTCATTATTTTTGCATAATTTTCAAAAAGTTCGATTACTTATCTCAAATTTCAATTATTTTCATTAATTTTCGATTACTTTTGCGATTTTTTAATTATTCTCTTTAATTAAAAAATTTTAAGTAATTTTGTAATTATTTTCTTTTTCTAAACATATATTCTATTATTTTTTCAATTATTTCTCTCAAATTTTATTTACTTTTTTAAATTTTTCATATTTCAATTTTTTCCCCAATCTTAAATTATTTTCAGCATATTTCAATAATTTTTTTCAATTTTGAATTAATTTGATCATTTTTTAATTATTTTCCTTGATTGTTAATTATTATTCTCATTTTATAAAACTATTTTCTAAAATTTTTAAGTAATATTCTAAAATTTCAATTATTTTCGTTAATTTTTAATTATTTTCATTTGTTTTCATAATTTCTAAATTTTTTTATGAATTATCGTAAATTTTAATTATTTTGAACTTTCTTCAATTCTATTCTCCAATTTTTAGTTACTCTAATTTTTTTCAATTAATTTCTAAGATCTTCATGTATTTTTCTCAAATTTCAATTATTTATTTATTTTTTTTAAATTCTGTAATTTTTTTAATTATTTTACTCAAATGTCATTTATTTTTTAAAACTTTTCATTTTTTGTATTATATTTCAATTATTTACTTCCAGTTTCAAATTCTAAAATCATTTTTGAATTATTTTTAAAATTTATTTTCGTCTATTTTCAATTTTTTTCATTTGTTTTATAATTTCCAAAATTTTAAACTATTTATCTGACAGCACAGTTATTTCATTCAATTTTTAATTATTTATATTATTTTCTATACTATTTTCTTCAATATTTAAGTACTTTCGTTTTTTTTATAATTTCCAAAAAATGTTTAATTATTTCTCTTTAATTAAAAATTATTCTCTTCAATTTTAAATTGAAGAAAAAAGTCCTGAGTATAATAATGTTATAAACTGTTATAAACATACAACTTTTGATTAATAATTACATACCCTAAAAGGTGCCGATAATTATGGAAAAAAAGTAATAAATATAGAATACAAATTTTACATTTTTTTTTTTACTTTTTCTTTCAATAATAAAAAATAATACTTATTAAAATGATTAGAATTAACTAATTTCATAAAATAAATACTGTACAAGTTAATTGGAACATATGAATTTGATTTTGTAACGTCAGGACCGATTCGGTACCAAATGCGGACTTAATCGGCACCTTTTTAGTCCGCAATCGGTGACGCTTATTTGCCAGGGATATTAAAAGAAATTGATATCTGAACATTTCAATTTTATTTTTAATTGTTAGATTTTTCATAAAAGTCTGAAATTAATAGATTTTAATATTTTTAGAATGTTACAGGTTATAAATAAATTGCAGAAAAGTTTAGTTTAATAAATAAATTCTATAAAGTTTTTTTATTATAATTTTTTATTATTATTATAATTTATAATTATAATTTATAATTATAATTATAATTATAATTATAATTTATAATTATTATTATAATTTATATTTTTTATTATAATTAGTCGCAAATAAAAACAATTACTGAAAAAAAAAAAAAATTTTTTTTTTTTATTGTTACCGAGTAAAATATGTCTGCGTCAGTCCTCAGACGAAATTCAATGGACTTACCAATAATAATAAAATCTTTTATTTTGTCAATATTGAGTGAGTAAAGCATATTTAATTTCTGTTACTTATAATACAATTTTAGGTATTTTTTTAAAAAAATTAATAAATTTTTCCCTTTGAATAAAGAATTTAACTTATAATAAATTACAAAATTACATTTTAAAATTTTACAGGTGAAACCACAACGCCTTACAATGCCAATTACACCCATTACACATGAATTAACAACCATTAAAAGGAGATATGAAGAAGTGTCCCGTAAGTTTATTGAGATGGAAGAAACACTTAAAATTCTAAAAGAAAGTGAAAATCGTAGTAAAAAAAAAGCTGACAAAGAAAAAGAAGATTATTTAAATGAAATTAAAAGTTTAACAAATAAATGTAAAAAGTTAAAAATTTCCAAGAACGTGGTTACTTTGTGTTTAAAAAAGACCCAAGAAAAATACGATCAACAAAAAGAATTTGTAAGTAAGGTGGAAATTAGGTTAAAAACGGAGGAAGAAAAGATTAGCCCGAAGCAGAATGAATATTTTAAATCGCTAATCGTTAATCGCTAATCGTAAGAATGACCCCAGTTAAAAATTCCTTTAAAGGAACTTTTAAGGATCGTGTCATGAACCTATAAGGAACATTAAATGTTCCTTTAATGATCCGGACAGGTCGCTTGAGGATCCTCAAAGGTTCTGCAATAATTCCTTAGAGGATCCTGACACGGTCCCTTGACGGAATTTGGAACATCGATCCTTCACAGGTTCCAGTGAAGGAACGCATAATGTACATGTTCTCATGCAGGTTCCCGTGCGATATCCTTTAATAAAAATTTTTTGGATAATTTTTTTTGATCTGGTAATTGATCAAAATTATATGTTATATTTGACGTAGGATTCTAGAAAATTAAAAACTACTGCGCATCCGTAAGTATCATAGAAACCAAGTTCGACCAGTGCGCATTATGTTCTACACATGCATTAAAACTACACATGTTCCTACATAAGAACTTATTTATGTTTCTTTAACGAGTCCCTCATAGGGCCATAATATTCTGTACAGGTACACGCGTGAACCTGTGAAGGATTGTTGTCCCAAACTCCGTCAAGGGATAGTGTCATGATCCTCCAAGGAATTATTGCAGGACCTTTAAGGATCCTTAAAGGAACATTTAAAGTTCCTTAAAGGTTCATGACACGATCCTTATAAGTTCCCGTAAAAAAAATTGTAATGGGAGATAGATAAGGACAAAACATTTTTTGTCCTAATAATCTATCTCATTCTTAAGATTAGCGATTAACGATTAGCGACTTAAAATATTCATTCAACCTTGGCCTAACGATAAATTAACTTCACAGATGGAATCTGTCCAATTATTGGCTTATGATATGTACAAAAGACAAAAAATTCTTTACAATATTTTGGTGGAAAAGAAAGGCAACATTCAAATATTTTGTCGAGTAAAGCCTATAATTCCTAAAGAAGCTTCTAAAGGGTACAGTATTATTTACTATTTATATTTTGAGGAAGTAAATTATGTTCAACTTGTTAGTTATTTTTAATTTTTTTATTTTTTATTATAGATTGTGTTATATTAATCACATCGACGAATGTACTATCGAAGTTGGTCGAGGAGAAGATGCTGAAATTGCTTGTGACTTCAAATTTGATAAGGTCTTCTCACCTGATGCAACCCAATCAGACATATTTGAAGAACTGTCACCGCTCGTTCATTCAGCTTTAGATGGACATAATGTTTGTGTTTTTGTCTACGGTCAAACAGGTTCCGGAAAAACTTATACAATAGAAGGATATCCTGGAGAATCAACTGAAGGAATTATACCAAGATCTGTAAGTTATAACTTTTCAAAGATTGAAAACGTTTGAATTGTTTTATAGAGATTAATTTAATTTACTTTTTCTTTAGACGAGGTTCATTTTCAATGAAATAACACGGCTTGAATTGATGGGTTGGGAGTACAAGATTGAAGCAAGTTTTCTTCAAATTTATAACGAGGACATAGTTGATTTATTGGATTCTAAACCTAAATTACTGCAAATAAAAATGGCTGATAACAAAGACTTATATGTTAGTAATTTGCATGTCGAGGAAATTCACAGTGCTGAGGAACTACACAATTGTCTTCTGATGGCTCAACAAAATCGCGCTGTTGCGGCAACACAAGACAATGAGAGGTAAAAACTTAATTAATCCTTAGAGTTAAGCAATTTAAATATTGTAACCAAACATTATTTTTTGCTATTTTTACATAGGGTAATGTCACCATAAGTGGACCGCTTAAGCTTTTTTTTCGAATAAATTCTTTATGAAAGTAAATTAATTATACTTCTCTATTCCAAGCTTTAGTTTAAATCCCTAGATAAGAGTTTTTGTCATGAGAGCTTTGATTTTGTTATTTAGAAAAAATATAATTGACGTAAAAAAATATGCGTTTTTTTTTAGGAATGAAAAAATGCAACCTTGAGTGGACCACTCTTAAAAAATTGCAAGAAAAGATCAGAAAATCAATAAAAACTCAAGAAATTGCAAAAGTTATTTAAGATTTTTAATTTCTTTTAGTAAATTATCAGTAACTATCTAGTTTTGACTCCCTATTATTCTATACTGTTTTCGACAATACTTTTTTTCAAAATCACAAAAAATATTAATAAATAACATAAAATATAATTAAAAACAAGTTTATTTTCAATTTATATCCATAAAAATAGTAAATTGAAATTAAAAATGAAAAAAATTAGACGGTTTACTCAAGATTATAAGCAATGGTCCACTCAAGGTGACAAGTGACTTTTTAAGGTAGCCACAAACATTTTTCTTTCGAGGCAAAATTATCACTTAATTAAACTTAGGCAATCAATTTCAATATCCAAACTAACAGCAAAAAAATAAATTAGACTTTAGAACTCCAGTTCATCACTATTTTTACATTTCAGAATCACTTCATTAATTGTAACAGCGACTTTTTTAACAGTTTGTTTTTTAAAAAATTCGTTTTGTCAAACAGTAACGTATTTGTTCATCGCAACCCAGTGGGCACACATGTCCAAAAGACGTCCCTATGTCGGCTTTTATGTCCAAAAGACGTCTTAAGGACGTCTTTTGTTTTTTTTTTGCCCACTGGGAAGACATAATTTCTTTTGGTTTCCGATTGCGGCGCAGCTGTTTCAACTATTTATTTCACGTTTTCACTGTCAGATCACTAAAAACTTTCAGGCGGTCCACTCAAAGTGACATTACTATTGTATGATCAAAGGCAACAAAAAATGTCACTTTTAAAAAATCAAAATTTTTCAACTTTATAATCATTTTTTTTTCAAAAATGAAAAGCAATTTTTAGTCCAATAATGGCAGTTTTAAATCGTAAATTTACTAGATTAAAATAAAAATACTATCTATCCCACAGTTAAATCTTAAAATTCAAAAAAATTATATAAAAAAAGCTACCAGAAGCGACGGAAAGAGTTAAGTATAAATTGGAACTTACTTAAATTTGATTGAAAACAAATTCGAAAAAACAGATTCGACGAAAATAAAATTATATCCAATGAAGTTCTATATAATTAAAACGATTAACATCAAATTTTTGAATCTAATCATACGTCCCAAAAGATTTTTTATTATTGAACGATGAAATACATTTTTTTACTTTTCTTTTTTTAGATCATCACGATCTCACTCAATCGCTCGAATTCGTTTGATCGGAAAACACACTCTTAAACACGAGATTTCAATAGGCAATCTTAATCTGGTCGATTTAGCTGGTTCTGAGGGACTGGAAAATGAAGAAGCCGTACGATCAACTGAGACCAAAAACATTAATAAATCACTTTTCAATCTTGAAAATGTGATTTTGTCACTTTTGGAAAACCAGGATCACATACCTTTCAGAAACTCAAAATTAACGCATCTTCTAATGCCATCTCTAGAAGTTAATTCTAAAATATTGATGCTCCTTAACATTTCTCCTCTAAACGAATGCTACAATGAAACGTTGTGCAATTTGATGCGATTTACCGGCGCCGGCGTTGTAAATAATTATGAAGACTGGGACTATGAGGAGAACCAAGATGATAATTAAGAATTCATAATAGCTTTAACTTGAAAATAAAAATTTTGTTATTTTTTATTTAATTACTTCCTGGCAGAAGTTATTTCTAAGTGCATAAAAATTTGTAATAATTAATAATTTTATTTATAGATTGCCTATGATTTTAAGCATCTATAATGCTCTATCAAGTAAAATATATTGTTTATTATATATATATTATAAAGTTTATTATATAATAATTATAAAATGTTGTTGAAAATTAATTATGGTCATCTTATTTATTCATTATTTTTATAAAATTGAAATTAGTCTATAAATTTTACTAATAATTAATTTAGAATTATATTCATAAATTCAAGGTAATAGATATAATTATATTTTTTGTAAAAAATATAATTTTAAATTATGCCTTTATTCTTTAAAATTATTTTTTCCATTTCAATTCAGACAGGCTATGTATGTTAAAGTTAGGGATTCATTTCTCATTAAAATATATTATTTTTCAGACAATTTTAGACGACACGTATATTCCCGATTTAGTGAAAACAAATTTTTAAGTTGTAAAGTGAGATTACAAGAAAATAACGTTAAATTTTTTTAAAATTATTATATCTTTTTTGCTATTGTATATATTAAAATGATCTTTTCTGTGTCTAATTAGGGCTTTCATGATCTTTTAAATTCTACAAGTGAATTTAAAATATTTTCAAATTTAACAAAATGGCGTCGTTTTTTCGAAAAAAATAAAAATCAAATTTTCTCAAAAACCCCACCGTTTTTTTTCTCTCGATTTTTTTACTACTTTCTGAAAGTATAATGATTATTTTTATAAGAATTTATTGGAGTCCCGCTTCCTGGGGAAGAATAAAAAATGTTTTCCTTTTTAAGAAAAGAAAATTCAAAGTTTTTTCAAACCCTCTACTAGATACAACAAAATTCTAAATAGAAAAAATATTCCTCTTAAAAAGTAGAGTAAAAAAGTCTGATGGCTTTTATCTCTAACTTGCGAATCTTTCGAATTATTAAAAATTTTGCATGTTTACAAGTAAAAATTATACTTGCAAAAATGCAAAATGTTTTCCTATAAATTATATAACTATAAAAACCAGAAAGTAGTAAAGAAATGGAGAGGAAATTTTTTGCATTTTTGTAAGTATAAATTATACTTGCGAAAATGCAAAATTTATGGATTTAATTCGTTATTTTCTTGTAATCTCACTTTACAACTTAAAAAATTGAAATCCGCATAACTTCGTTAAAAAATTTTTTTCACCAAATCGGGAAAATACGTGTCGTCTAAAATTGTCTGAAAAATAATATATTTTAATGAGAAATGATTCCCTGACTTTAACATACATAGCCTGTCTGAATTGAAATGGAAACGACCTAAAATATTCTTTATTTTAAATTTTAATGTTTATTCATTAATAGCTTTAAGTTGTCTTAAAATTCTAATGATAAAGTTATCAGTAAGTTTTAAAAAACTTTGAATTAAATTCATTTATTAAAAAATTAGATATAGGGTTAGTTGGGGTAGTGAAAAACAAAAATCTCAATTTTCACGAATAACGTAAGATTTTATTTTAAAAGGAAATACTTTCAATTTTCTTTTGCATTAACTTGTTACGTCACTTCCCTAGAATAATTTTATGGGGTAGCAGAATATATAGGTGACCTTGATTGACCAGAAACTACTGCTGTTTTTCATTACCCCGAAATTTTGACAAAATTGAAAATTAAAAAACAAGTTTTAGGCCATTAATTCCACATTTCTTTTAAAATTTACAATATTTTATAACGACGTTTCGGCAGCTACCGCTACCCTTATCAAGTTTATTATTATTTTTTTTTCCTTTTATAAACTGCTAAAAATAAAAATAAAATTGTTTTTAGATTAAATTTATATAAGTGTATATATGTGTAATTTTGCCACCTTAAATCAAAATGCAGGAAAAGAAGTACTTACATTTTGAAAATCACCAAAGCTGTCATATTAAAAAGATTCTTATCTTTCATTTTTTTTTTTTATTAATATTAAAAACTATACAATAAACCAATTAAAAGATTTTTATACATGATGATGATTTTATTCATCATCATGTCTCAACTGTATGACACTGTATGATTTTAATTCTAATACTATATTGTGTGCAATTTATAATGTCGGTAATTTACACAAATCCACAAAAACTGACACTTAATAATAAAATTGAAAATTTTCGAAGTTATTAAAAACAGCATTATTTCTAAGGCGTCAAAAGTAGTAATATAAAAAATTAAATATATTGAGGAAATTTTAAAGCATTTATTTTAAATTTGTTGAAGAAAGGTTCCTGAGTCCGCTGAATACGAGTCTAAAATCAGATTTTTTAAATTCAAAATGGCGGCTCTAATGTGGTGTATTATCTTCAAAAATTTACTTCCATCTCGCTCCTTACTAAGAAAGAATAACAAACCTTTTTTTAAAAGTAATTTTACACTCTTAGAATAGTGTAGTGGTCAAATAAATGAAAGTTTGTCCAGGAATATTTTTTAAAATTTAATTAAAATACAGTTTTTGATTACCCTAAATTTTGAAACATTTCGGGGTATGCAAGAAAAATTATGACGATTTCTTATGTATCATTTTTTTGTATCAGTAGTATTTTGTTCATAAAGTCATTATAATTCATTCATGCGTGTTATTCAATAACATTTTCAAAGGCATAAAAACTCGAATTTTATTATTTACGAATTGTAAAAATTATCTCTTAAAGAACCAATTTTTATTTATAAACTAGTATATATGAGATCAAATTCTAATAACTCATTCTTAATCAAATGCATCTTTGTATATTGGATTAAAAAAATACTTTTCTCAGTTTTTAAACTTAGGCATAAATGAAGGGAAATAAAATACATGAGTTAACAATCATGAGAAAAAAGAGTAATTGTTAATGCTGGTCACATTCTCATTTCATTTATTCGGGTAAATAAAAAGTAGCATAAATGGAATTTATACAGTTTGCAAGGAACCTGTTTTTACGTGATGATCCGGGTGCAGGAAATTTCCCAAAAACCCAAAAGGTCGAATATCCAAATGGTCGAATTTCAAAAAGTCGAATCTCCAAACGGTCGAATATCCATTTTGTCGAATTCCCAAATGATCGAATATCTAAATTGTCGAATTTCCAAATTGTCGAACATCCATTTGGTCGAATATCCATTTTGTCGAATTTCTAAATTGTCGAATTTCCAAATTGTCGAATATCCACTTTGTCGAATGTCCAAACTGTCGAATTTCCAAATTGTCGAATATCCACTTTGTTGAATTTCCAAATGATCGAATATCCAAATTGTCGAATTTCCAAATTGTCGAATTTTCAAATTGTCGAATTTCCAAATTGTCGAATATCCACTTTGTCGAATTTCCAAATTGTCGAATTTCCAAATTGTCGAATTTCCAAATGATCGAATATCCAAATTGTCGAATTTCCAAATTGTCGAATATCTATTTTGTCGAATTTCCAAATGATCGAGTTTTCAAATAGTCGAATTTTCAAATTGTCGAATACCCAAATTGTCGAATGTCTATTTTGTCGAATTTCCAAATGATCGAATATCCAAATAGTCGAATTTCCAAATTGTCGAATTTCCAAATTGTCGAATTTCCAAATTGTCGAATCTCCAAATTGTCGAATATCCACTTTGTCGAATTTCCAAATGATCGTATATCCAAATTGTCGAATTTCCAAATTGTCGAATTTTCAAATTGTCGAATTTCCAAATTGTCGAATATCCACTTTGTCGAATTTCCAAATTTCGAATTTCCAAATGATCGAATATTCAAATTGTCGAATTTCCAAATTGTCGAATTTCCAAATTGTCTAATCTCCAAATGTTCGAATCTCCAAATGTTCGAATTTTTAAATGTTCGAACTTTTTTTTTCATGTAAGTTTCCTATCTATGAAATGTCTTGGTATAGTAGAGTGGACAAGTTCACGAAATTTAAATTCGTTATGGAAATTTTAAATTTCGTGCACTTGTCCACTCTACTATACCAAGACATTTCATAGATAGGAAACTTACATGAAAAAAAAAGTTCGAACATTTGGAAATTCGAACATTTGGAGATTCGAACATTTGGAGATTCGACAATTTGGAAATTCGACAATTTGGAAATTCGACTATTTGGAGATTCGAAAAATTGTAGATTCGACAATTTGGAAATTCGACAATTTGGAAATTCGACTATTTGGATATTCGATCATTTGGAAATTCGACAATTTGGAAATTCGACAAAGTGGATATTCGACAATTTGGAAATTCGACAATTTGGAAATTCGACAATTTGGAAATTCGACAATTTAGAAATTCGACAAAGTGTATATTCGACAATTTGGAAATTCGACAATTTAAAAATTCGACTATTTGGAAACTCGATCATTTGGAAATCCGACAAAATAGATATTCGACAATTTTGATATTCGACAATTTGGAAATTCGACAAATTGGATATTCGATCATTTGGAAATTCGACAATTTGGAAATTCGACAAAGTGGATATTCGGCAATTTGGAAATTCGACAGTTTGGACATTCGACAAAGCGGATATTCGACAATTTGGAAATTCGATAATTTGAATATTCGACAATTTAGAAATTCGAAAAAGTAGATATTCGACAATTAGGAAATTCGACAATTTAGAAATTCGACAAAATGGATATTCGACCAAATGGATGTTCGACAATTTGGAAATTCGACAATTTAGATATTCGATCATTTGGGAATTCGACAAAATGGATGTCCGACCATTTGGATATTCGACCATTTGGAGATTCGACTTTTTGAAATTCGACCATTTGGCTATTCGACCTTTTGGGTTTTTGGGAAATTTCCTGCACCCGTGATGATCATATTTTAAATATTTTTAAATTCAAAATGTGAAAAAATTGTCGCGCGTATTGTGGTCACGTGATTCCTTGCACCAATCAGAAGAAAGTATTTGGGAACAAGAAGTCACGTGACATCACCTCAGATGTTGAGGTAATAATTATTAATTTATCGTTCAGTTTAATGTTTGTGTGTGTTTGTAATTTTATGATATAAACATTAAAAATTATACTAGTCGGTAAAAGAATTTCAACTTAATAATCTTTTAAAAATACATTATCATTATTTGCAGTTATTTGGAACCATTTGTGAGTAAGGTTAAATTCTACTATTACCATCTGTAGAACTGCAGAATATTACCATATAAGGAAGCTTGCAGGTTATGCTGCATGCATTAAGTAATTAATTAGACTAGAAAAATTTTAAGCTAACATATTCCTGACTATTATTCTTTTAATTAGTTGTTTAATCAATGAAAGTTTAAAATTTATAATTTTATTTACCGCACTTGTCAATAAAAGAATCAAAACGTGATCAAAATTGCCTAATATGGTTCGACTGTAATGTTACAGTAAAACTTTATTAATTTAGTCCTCATTTATGGCTTTCTATTTCGGCCTTTCAAATTTTTAATAAATACATAAACACCATGAAATTTAAAAAAGTGTTTTAAGTGCGTTGAAAGTTTTCAATAATCAAGTGAAGTTATTTATTTTTTAACTAAAAATTATAAACATTAAGATATAATTTTTTGCTCAACTGAGAAAAAAGTCTGATTTTTTGTTCTTAAAACTCAAATAGTTCGAACAAATAGTTGTGAAAATGTTAAGTGAACATGGAATCAAAGTAAAAATAATGTCGAAAAATGGCTGTGTAACAACAACATTAAGTCCACTTTGTAAAATGCACCAATTCAAACAAAAATTAGCTGATGAGGCAGGTATTCTTGTTGACTCAGTGGTAATTAGCAAAGGTTATTTTAAACCACGAGAAATAGTTGACTTTAGTTCTGCCGATGCTAAAATCTCAGACTGCAACATCGTTTCGGGTGATATATTTTACGTCAATGAGAGCGAAAAACGTGAAGATATTTCACGAACTGATGTGGTCAACTCCGAATCATTTGGGGAAAATATTGGAATGCTAATGAAGAAAGTTGTTCCTGGAGATAACTCATGTTTATTTACTAGTATTGGCTTTGTTATTAATGGTAAAAATTTAATTTATACTAATTTTAAGCAACATTCCTGAATTATGGCACAAATTGCAGGTTTAATGATGTACTATTTGATTCTTTTAGGTAAAGTTGATCCAGCCTGCGCTAGTTATATGCGAGGAATAGTTGCAAATGCAGTAGGTCAAGATCCTGATGAATTTTCTGAAGCCATTCTAGGAAGACCAAATGCAGAATATTGTAAATGGATTATGGAACCAGATTCCTGGGGTGGAGCAATAGAATTATCAATTCTTTCCAAGTACTATGGAATGGAAATAGCTGTTGTGGATAGTATAAATGCCATAATTAACAGATTTGGTGAAGATCATCATTATCCTCTTAGAGTTTTTCTCATGTTTGACGGAATACATTTTGATCCTCTCTATTTAGAACGAGAAGTAAGTATTATTTCGTACAATGTAAAATTTTTTTTACCAAGTCAAGCTTCAGATTTGTAATTTTATAGAAAACTAACTTAACCTGTTTTAAAGCAGCAAATGTACAAAGCTTTTTGTAAGTTTCATACTTTTAAAGTAGCAGATTCACAACTTTGTGTAAATTTCAGAGATGGTACGTATGCAATACTCCATAGGGCAAAAAAGTCGCCCTATGAAATTCCATATGGCAAAATTACAGACAAAAAATAGATTTCTTAATCAGTTCTAACTTCTTAATAAGTAAAATCTTTTAAATTTTAAATCATTTACCACCTACGTAAAATTTTGTCAAGTTTATAACTTATAACAATTTTAATTTCTTCGAACTTCAATTAATTTTAACTTTCATTGATTAAAAATTTAATTTATCCAATTAATTATCAACTATTTTTATCATTGTTCAAAATTTTTCTTCAATTTCTAATTATTTTCATTATTTTTCAAATTTTTCCCTAAAATTTTAATTCAATTTCCGCAAGTTTCAATTACTTTCTTTAATTCTTTCAAATAAAACTCCTTCAGTTTCAATTCTTTCTTTCAATGTCAAATTAGTTTCATTATTTATTAATTAATTTTTAATTTCTTTCGTCATTTTTCAATTATTTGTACAGAATATCATTTTTGTTTTTCAAATTTAAAAGAGATTTAAAAATTTTAACTTGCCTTTCGTAGTTTGGAACAATAATAGCAATATGTGATACTTTTGATTATTTACATTCGCCCCAGATAACTAATGTTAATAAAACCAATAATAATGTGGCCTAATATTATAATGTTTAAAACAAATTTACTGTATATCTTAATGGGTTTATTGACCCGTACATATTTTCAAATAAATAAATTATAATTTTTTTTATCAAATAACAATTAATTTTCTCAACATCGAATTATTAATTTCAATCTGTAATGTCAATTAAATAATGGAAGGACATAACTTATCAAATTTGTTAATTTAATTATCAGTTTCAATATTTTCATCGTTTTCCATAATCATTTTTCAAATATTTTTCAATATTAAAAAATCTGTTTCATGCTTCATCACTTTTTATTAAATTTTTATTTATTGGTTTTTAAATTTTAGTTGTATTTTTCAAGTATTTAAATGATGTTCTTCGATTTTCGATTACTTTATTTTATATCAAATAAATTCTGTAATTTTCTTAATTTTTTTTCTTAAATTTCCATAATTATCTTTAATTTCCAATTACACTGAAAAAACGGTTTTCTTGCTTTAAGAATTATTCTTGGCCCCTTATTTAAGGATAAAATTTTTTTATATTAAAGATATAATATATGTTCCTAAAATAAAAAGAATATAGTCTTTAAATTCAAATTTTATCAGTTTGCCTGTAAAATTGAAATATCGAACATGAATAAATCAAATTTTAGACATTAAAGGGCCCTGAAATTTTAACCAGATGGAAGGCACATATAAAATAGCAATTTCTCTCAATTTAAAGAAAATCCACAGAAAATCGATTTTTTCAAGTATAACTGCAAGGGAACTATCTTAAAATGCATATTCTTAAGGACATAATAAAATATTTTTAATTTAATAATATGTTTATTAATTTAAGAATGTGCTTCTTATTTTAAGAATTTTCTTCTTTTAGGAATATTATATCCTTCATATAAGAATATTTTTGAAAGTAAGAATACCGTTTTTTCAGTGTATTTTTATCATTTTTCAAGTAGTCTTGTTTATCTCAAATATATTTTTTAATGTTTTCAATTATTTTTTACAAATTTTTATTATTTTATTCAATTTTCAATTATTTCTAAGATTTTTCAATTACTTTTTGTCAATTTTAATTAGTTTTTAATTAATTTTCTAATTCTTTTTATTATTTATTTCAAATTGCAGTTATTTTTTCAATTTACAATTATTTTTATTATTCTTCAACTGTTTTCTTTTATTACAAATATATGTTGTAATTTTTAAAATTATTTTTCACAAATTTAAATTATTTTTTTACTATTAATAATTATTTCTATTACTATTCAAATATTTTCTTAAATTTTGTTTTATTTTCATTATTCTTTAATTAATTTCTTAGATTTTAAAATATTTTTTCACATATTAATAATTTTCTTCAATTTTCAAATATTTCTGCAATGATTATTTTTCAATTATTCTCTTCAGTTTCGATTTTTTTTTTTTTTATTCTTTTTCGTAATTTTCAAATTTTTCAATTATTTATCCGGGATTTCCATTATTTTATTTAATTTAAATTATATCTTTGATTTTTAAATTATTTTCTTCAATTTTTACTCATTTTCATTATTTCTAAATTAATTTCATGAATTTTCAATTATTTATCTTAGTTTTCAATTCTGTTTTGCAATTTTCATTCCTTTTAATTATTTTTCTATTGTCTTCTCCACTTTTTAATTATTTTAATTAAATTTTCATTTAATTTCCTAAATTTGAGTTATTATTTCATATTTAGAATTAGACAATTGATTTCAACCTTCGATATTGAAAACGATTTTTCAATGATGTAGGTATATTCTGTAATTTTTGCTATTACATATTTTCACAAATTAACATTCTTTTCTTCAGTTTTTAATTGTTTTTAATATTTTGCAAATATTTTCTCGAATTTTTTATTATTTACATTATTCTTCAATTAATATTTCCTAGATTTTAAAAAAAATTTCTCAAATTGTAATAATTTTCTTCAATTTTTAATTACTTATCTCATTTTTCAATTATTTATTTCAATTTTTTTCGTAAATTTTGGAATTATTTTCTCTACGTTTTAATTAGATATATTAATTATTTTTCAATTAATTTCCTGAATTTTCATTCATTATCTCAAATCTAAGTTATAGTAACCACTTTTCAATGTTTTAAATATTCTTTAATTATTTTTCTCAAATTTCAGTAATGTTCGTCATTTTTTAATGTCCAATTATTTTAATTATTTGTTAATTAATTCCGAAAATTTTCATTATTTTCTTCAATTTTCGTTAAACGTTCGTCATTTTTTAATTCTTTTTTTTTAATTTCCAATTATTTTGATTATTTGTTAAGTAATTCCGAAAATTTCCATTCTTTATCTTAAATTTCTATTATTTTCTTCAATTTTCGATTATTTCTATAATGCTTTAATTTTTTTCTCAATTTAAAATTCAAGAGTCCAATTTATTACCTATGTTGAAAGTGATAAATTTATATAAAATTGTGAATCTACTACTTTAAAAGTATGAAACTTAAAAAAAGCGCTTGTACATTTGCTGCTTTAAAATAGGTTAAGTTACAGTTTTCTGTAAAATTACAAATCTGAAGTGTGATTTGGAAAAAAAATTTACAGTGTAACGACTGGACTGGCAGAATTGAAATGATTTAAATTCTGACTTTTATTTAATTTGGCATTTTAGGGAGAAGATAATCAGACAATTTTTCAATCTGAAGACAATAAAGTATTGCAGATGGCTGCCGAATTAGCTAAAGAAGCAAACTCTAGTCGACAATTCACTGATGTTCAAAAGTTTACGCTTAAATGTGCACAATGTGGTGTAATGTTTAGTGGACAAGTAGCTGCCACTAAACATGCCAAGGAGACAGGTCATACTAATTTCGGTGAGGTAATGCCTTAGCATAGAAACTTGATGGGTTGGTGTGCAGCTTTCAAAACAGTCCCAGTGTTTCATAGAATTTTTACGAACTGCACTTGGTTTTCTTGCATTATTTTTATCAGAATTATGAAGAGAAATATAAAAAAGAACATGAAACTTAAATTTCTTACTTTACTCGTAAAAAGTAATTGTAAAAAAAATTAATACATTCAGCATTAGTTTCACTAGATAATTCTTTTTAATAATAATCAACGGCTCATAATCGACCAATTTGGAATTCAATTAGGAATTAATATTTTCAACATGGTAAATAAAACAAGTCTTTGAACCTTTGTATTTAATTTAAAACTATAGTCAAACAATTTTGTACACTTTTACAAAACAAATTTAGAAAAACGAGATCTCTAATGAATAATTATAAATAATTTAACAGCTGCCACATTCCTATGAAACTGCGATAAACGATTTGCAAAATTGAGTATTTATAAAATACTAAAACTTTTATCTACAAAGTTCTAATTGATTATGGGCAAATATTTCGATTATTAAATTCTGAATAATATCAATTGTATTTTTAAATTATTTTAAATTTTATATAATCATAAAGTTCTACAAGGTTTCGCTGGAGAATAGGTGCATCAATTTTTATCATATTGTATATAATAAACTCCAGAAAAATTCAAAAAGCAAATTATTATCAGGTAGATCATAAAATGGCAAGTTCAATTATATATTGCATTATGTACATTAATTAAGTGAGCATCTATAATATAAACTCATCTGAAAAATTTTGTCATATAAAATATGCTTCTATCAGAGTCTGAAAGAAAAAGCTGTGCAATTTAGTATATTTGTTATTTCTGGGACATTTTTTAATGAGAAATAGGTCACTGCACATCTTTTTTTTTTAATTTAAAAAATAAAATTAATAATAACTTTTTGATTCTCATTTTATAAATATTTAATTTATATAACTTTAATTAGAGTAAAGAATTGTGTTTTAAGAATTTCTTTTTCAGATTAAAGTAAATTAAATTATGATTTTAGTCAAAATTATCGTTTATTTTTATTTTTTTTTTTATAACATTATTTCTTAATGTAGGTATGTGTTAGAGACAGGAACTTTGAACTTTAACATAAAAGCATAAGTGTTTTGAGAGTATAAATCGTCTTGATAAAATTAATTAATTGTATTCAATTAAAATATATTTACAAAAAGTAAGAAAAATCTAGGGCTTTTTTTCTTCTCAATGAGTTATAATTTTTTAGGTTTATAATTATCTTATATTATTGTACAAAATATCTTGTAAGATGTATTCTTCCATCATAATAAATTTATGAGATTGAATGAGAAACATAAACATTTATTAATTATACCTAATGCACAAATTTTTTGGTATTTTAGTTCCTAAGCATTGAAAAAGAAAATTACAGTATACGATTCGGAAAATCCAGCAGAATATTACCTACCTTACTACCTATACAATTGCGGATAAAGTAGATCTCTCTTTATTCTCTGATTCAATTTTTCCCCATCTACGACGTGCGACGCTAAATTTCTGTCATTTTCTCTCGACAGTACGACAGTTGCAATAGAATCCGAGATTTTATTTTGTCAGTGTGAGAATATAATTTGCAAATCTTATTTTTGATCATTTAAAAAGTCTAAAAATTACTGTGATTGTCAGTTTAAACTCTGAACAATAGTTGTGCTACTTAAGCTTTAAATGTTTGATACAAAGTTGGGATGTTTAGCAAAATCTTAAAATGTTGATAAATTCATCAACGGTTGACAGTCCATCTCAAAACAACTTTTTGACAAATAGGTGAAGATGGAAGAAGATGCAGACCTCAGGGAACAGATGTTTCATAACACCGTGCGAGAGAATATTGTAAGTATTCGTTTTCAATCGACACTATAATTGTTTGCAACTTGACACATTTACTTTCTGAGTCCTTTAAACTATTGACTGTAATTATGTGCGTTTCGAATCATAAAGAAAAATTAACTCCTTCTAAATGATTATTCAGTCTTAAAATGTTAAATTGTGTAATTGTTATTAAATTATTTAAATTGCAAAAATTTGAGGTTAGGACACGTCACTTTTTCGTTTTAATTTATTAATTTCTCTTAGAATTTGTTAAATTAATTTCATTATGTCCTTCACATATTCATTAAGTGTTTTAATAATTAATCAACTGATAATTTATTGAGTTTGTTATGTTCACTTGTAATTTGGTTATGACAATTTATAATTTGAATAATTTATGACGGGAAATTGCTTTGTAATTTATCTTGAAAATAATTGACTGAAAAAATCCGAATTAACTGACAATAAATTATCTTTTTTGCCATATCAAATATTCCGTTACGTTTCTTATATTTATATTGCGGGAAAGAATGAAATTCCTCTTCGTTTTAAGCATGTGCTCATTCGCAATATATAATTATAAAATGTAAAATTCTAGAAATTTAGTTTTTACAAAAACATTTAACTATTAGATCACCTAAATAAAAAAAAAGTTGGCAAAAAAAGATTACTTCTATGTTATAATGAAGCACCGTTATCTCATAGAATTTTGTATTGCTGACCTCGACATCTAAATTGTATAGGCGAATTCATTTCATGCACTAATGCCCTGAGTAAATGAGAATTACAGCATTCTTTGTACTTGTATCGACGAGTAGATTTGTGCATTCCAAATACAATAAACTGTAATTATGCCTATTATATCAGCCACAGGGCTTGGTCGAATTTTTATTCTTATATAAATTTTTAAAAACAAGATGAGTTTCAGAACACAAATAATGTTAAATAAAAAAAAAGTTTTAGTTTCTAATAATTATCGTCTTTGAAAATAGAACTTTAATTTTCCTTTCTTTATTTCTCCAAAGCTTTTTTTAAATTATACCTGGTTTTAAATAGAAGGAAAATTATTCATAAGTCTGTTTATTCACATACAGCAAATTTTTAATTTGTGGAATACTTTCCGTTTACTTCTTTCTCATGTGTCACACAAGGAAAACGTTATTTCTGTTTAAATAGTTTATGATTTTCTCTTTTATAGATTTTATTGAAAAATTAAAAAAAATTAAATGCATATTTTGTTTTATGTCGTAGAATTTTATTGAACAAATAGTCTGAGATTTACTTTTTAATACTCAAAGAGATTCTCAAAAAGCAATTTATCCAAGATCTTAAATAAACACCTTGCTTTCTCTGCACTTTCTAAGAAAAGTGTTCAAGTAGTAGGTCTAGTGCTAAATTTCTAACTATAAATTTTTTATTTTTATATATTTCTTTCTGGTATTTTTAATAATTTAAATTGTTGAACATTTTTTGTATTCATTTCTTTTTTCGTTTAATGACCCTTTTTTGGGTCAAAGGTTAGAAAGTCTACTATTTAACTTGATTTTGATTATATAATGATAATACAATGTTTGAGTTATCATTTTGATAAGATTAAGGAGAAAAGTTAAATTTTACTTTGAAGGATCTAAAAATACTTGTTTTCATTATTTGAGATAGGTATATACCTGCACGTCATATTTTTTTTATTTTTGACTATATGTACTTTGATATTGGCATACAATTCTAATGTTATATATTTAACAATTATTTGACGTAAGAAGAAAGATATATATATATTTTAAACTTTTAAGTGCTGCTTATTTAAATTGATAAATTTTTTATAAAAGACCCTTACTTGTTTAATGTTGGTACACACGTTTTTAAGATATAGTAGAAATGTTTATATCTTAGTATCCCAACAAGTGCGGATTACATGGAAGCCAGTTGGCGATCAAAACTTTTGTCACGAGTTTTGTTATTTACGGAAGTTTTTGCGTATCTTATTAAAAATTATTTCATATAATTTCACAATGTCAAGATTTCTATAATTCTGGAAACCTGAAATTATGAAATTTTAATCTAGTTCATGAAATCAAGGAGTTCTCATAAAATTTTTGTTTACCTAAATCCTATTTAATTTTTTTTTTTTTTTTTTCTTAAATTATGTCATAATTTATTGATTTTACTAAGATTTCAGGATTTTAAAATTTTTTCAGATTATTTCGTTATTTTAAATTTCTTTTAGTTTCCTCACTTTTAGAATAATAATTTTCTTAACTTTTTCTTTCGCGACAAAATTGACTAAGTGAAAAAAAATGAAACAAATAAGCAAGTATGCAATCCGCGTGTATTTTTTAATTTGTATTCTTTATCAGTGTCTATTTATAGAATGTACAAACTTTTCATTTTTCTCTTCTTTGAGTAGTGATAATTGATATAAAGTTATTATCAGCTTATTGACAAATGCAAGTATTTTGAAAACTAATCAAAAATATTTTGAAAGCAAATAAGAATGTATTTTCATTGTTTCTTAAAATATCTCTTAGCTTTTCCGTTAGTTAATTATGTTGATTACGTTTGTTAATTGATAATCGATTTTCTATTTGCCAAATCGAAAAAAATTAATTACTTATCTTTTCGGTTTCTTTAATCGTCTTTTTAAATTGTTTACAAAATCATGACTATAATATTAATAAAAAGGAATTTAACTTGTATTAAAACGTCAATTTTGATTTTTACAAAAATTTAACTATCGATTGCTCAATTGTTAATCAAAATAAAAACGAATTTTTTAATTTAAAATGGAATTTTATCATCGGGTCATTTGCATTTAAATCAAAAAGGCTTCATAATTTGGCAGGAATTTGGAATGGTTTGAAAAAAAAACTTAGAATTTGGGATAAAAATTAAATTTAAAAAAAAAATTTGAAAAAGTTTAAAATATATGCACATGCAATTAATTTCCTAAATTTTCAGTTATTATCTCAAATTTAGATTATTGTCATCAATTTTCCATTATATAACGATTTTTTAATTATTTTCTTTTGCTTAAAATAAATTCTGCAATTCTTCTTGATTGTCATCAATTTATAATTATATTCATTATTTTGGCATTACCTTTAAAACTTTCAATTATTTATCCGATATTGCAATTATTTTCATCAATTTTCGTTATTTCTGCGATTTTTTAATTATTCTCTGTAATTAAAATTTTTTAAGTAATTTTGTAATTACTTTTTTTTAAACATATATTCTATGATTTTTCCAGTAATTTTTCTCAAATTTTATTGAATGTTTTCAATTTTTAATATTTAAATTATTTTCATCATAATTCAATTTTCTTTCTCAATCTTAAATTATTTTCAGCATATTGCAATTATTTGTTTCCATTTTGAAATAATTTTATCATTTTTCAATTATTTTCCTCGATTGTTAATTATTATTCTTATTTTCTAAAATTATTTTTTTTAAAGATTTTTCAGCAATTTTCTGGAAATTCAAATATTCTCTTCAATTTTTAATTATTTTCATTTGTTATCAGAATTTCAAATTTTTTTTTATTAATTATCGTAAATTTCAGTTATTTTTAGCTTTTTTCCAGATTTTTTTCCAATATTTAGGTTTTCTCATTTTAAAAAATTAATTTCTAAAACTTTAAAGTATTTTTCTCAAAACTCTATTATTTTCTTCAATTTTTAATTATTTTTATTTGCTTTCATAATTTCCAAAAAATTTTATTAATTATCGTAAATTTCAATTATTTTTAGCATTCTTCCAGTCTTTTCTCAAATTTTTAGTTATTCTCATTTCCTAAAATTAATTTCTAAGATTTTTAAGAATTTTTCTAATATTCCAATTGTTTTCTTTAATTTTTAATTATTTTCATTTGTTTTCATAATTACAAATTTTTTTATTAATTATCGTAAATTTCAATTACTTTTAGCTTATTTCTTCAATTCTTTTTTCCAATTTTTAGTTATTTTCTTTTTTTTAATTGATTTCTAAGATCTTCATGTATTTTTCTCAAATTTCAATTATTTTTTCTTATTTCTTTAATTCTTTTCTCCAATTTTAAGTTATTTTCTTTTTTTTCACATTTCAATTATTTTTTCTTTATTTAAAAAAATTCTGTAATTTTTTCAATTATCACACTTAATTGTCATTTATTTTTTGCAACTTATCTTTGTTTGTATCATATTTTAATTATTTTCGTCAAGTTTTAAAATTTAAAAACATTTTTCAATTATTTTCCAAAATTTATTTCCCTCAATTTACAATTCTTTATATTTGTTTCATAATTTTAAATAATTTTAACTATTTATCTGACTTTTCAATTATTTCATTATTTTGATTATTTTCTTCAATTTTCAATTACTTTCGTTCTATTTCTCGTTCTTTTTCATAATTATCAAAAAGTTTTTACTTATTTCTCTTTGATTACAACTTGTTGTGTTCAATTTATTTCATTTATTTTCTCTAATTTTTCATTATTTTCTCTTATTTCAATGAACTTCTGAAAGTTTTAAGTATTTTTCTTAAATTTTGTTTAACTTTCCTTTATTTAAAATCTTTTACATAATTTGTTTAATTATTTTCTCAAATTTTAATTATTTTTTTTTAATTTTAATTTATTTATCTCAATTTTTAATCATGTTTTTCAAATTTTCAATTATTTTCTCTAATTTTTTAGTATTCAATTTTGTTTTAATTTACTTTTAAGATTCTTAAGTATTTTTCTCAAATTAAAATTATTTTCTTTATTGATTTAATGAATTGAATTTAATGATTTATTTTCGTCATATTTAAAACATTTTTATGATTGTTTAAATTACTTTCCCCAATTTTTAATTGATTTCATTATTTTTTTTCAATTTATTTGCCAAATTTGCAATTATATATTTTGTTTAATTTCAATTATTTTTTGCAATTCTTTTTAATTCTAAAATATTATAAATTTTGTCCTAAATAAATATTTATTTGATTTATATTAATTGATTTTTAAACATTATATTTAAAATATTTATTTCTTTTTATTAGATAAATATTATTTACCGATTTGTTATATTTATTATTGTATTTTATAATTTCTAAAATGCATGGAAAACTAATCGCGCGCTTGCGCGCGTTCTATTTTGCTAGTAATTTAAATAAACTCCAGACATCAATCAACTCTTATTTTAATTTATTCAAACTTCCAAATTTCGATACCTAGTGAAAAATTAATTATTCATAATAACAATAATCCTTCTTCTGTTTCGAATGTTTCGATCTTTGAAAATTCTAAGAAATTTACTTTTCTAAAACTGTTAAATTTTGTTCTTATAATTTCTAATTTTTCCAAAAATGTATTCATTATTATTTTGTCGCATTTTTAAGAGTTTTTTTTTTTTTGTGTTTTTATTTAATTGCGCTGAATGGAATGCATTCCTTACTGTAGAAGTCTATATTTTTCAGATATTTTTGCTCCTCTTTCTCTTGTTGTACATCTCGAGCTACGCGTTGATTGCCAGATTCAGGAAAAATGATAGAGAAGACTATCTCTCAGTGGATGAAGATGAAGCACTGGTCTACAGGATTAGTCTTTGGCTTTGCTCTTTCTCTTTGGCGGTGTCAATCGGGGCAACTTTATTGCTACCTCTCTCCATTGCGAGCAATGAGGTTCTCATCCTTTACCCCAATAGCTATTATGTCAAGTGGCTTAACAGCTCTCTTGTCCAAGGTAATCGACTACCTATTAAGAAACTAGGTTCTAATCTTTAAAAAAATTCTCTCAAAGATAGATTGTGTATTCGTTACGAGTTTTTATTTAAAACCAACAATATTCTAAGACAAAATATCTATTTTACTTTATTGTATGTTTAAAATAAAATAAATCTTAAATTAATTTTTAACTTAGATTTAAGGCAATTAATTATTAGATAATAATTAATTTATAACAATATTTAGAAAAAGTAACTGTATATACCGAATTTAAAACAAAAAAACGTCTAGTGTATTTGAATATTATTGTTACCAATCTCTATTTTTATTTACAGGATTATGGAATCACGTGTTCTTATTCTCGAATCTTTCCCTGTTTGTTTTCCTTCCATTTGCATATCTTTTTACCGAATCGGAAGGCTTCGTCGGATTCAAGAAGGTAAAACTAAAATTAATTAACTTATAAACATTTATAAAATTTAGGATAATTAACAGTTAGTGAATGATTTGATTTTTTTTTTTTTAGGGAATTATGTCGAGGGTTTATGAAACCTTGACAGTTTTATGTTTACTAGGAATGCTTGTATTGGGAATGACTTACGTAATGTCATCCCTTATTGACTACCAAAAATCGAATCTTCACACATTGCTCAGTAAGTTTTTAGAAATAAAGTTATAAATGAAAAGTTATTATATTTATATCGAATTAATATTATTTTTTATTTGATTACAGATTTATGGAGTTATTACTTACCATTTCTATATTCATGTGTTTCTTTCGTTGGAGTGGTCATGTTATTACGTAAGTAATACAGTAGAATATTTATCATAGTTAAATAGATCAAGTTTTATCATAAATAATAGGACAGAGTCTTATCGCAAATAGTGCGATAAAGAATAGCTTCATGGCAGAAATAAATCATGTAAATAAATAATTGAATTATTCAATATGAATTAATAAATATTTCAATATTTTAGTATGTACACCAGTTGGATTTGTTCGACTATTTGGTGTGGTGGGTTCTTTCCTAGTCAAACCACAATTTTTAAAAAATCTCGATGAAGAATTTTTCGCCTTCAGATTAGAGGAAGATTGTTTAAAGAGGAGGCAAGTGCGAGTATTATTATCGATCATTGTATCTCAAAAGTAATTAAGCAAAAGTCTTAGAAATTGAGAAATAAGTTTAAATTAATTTTTAATCAATTTCAGGCTTGAACATGCCACAGCAACTGGAAAATCATATGTCTCTCCAATACCAATGTCACCTCCAGAATGTGATGTATTAGCTCATGACGACGAAGAGCTTCTTAGTCCAAATCCAGGACTTATGAGCCTCCGAAATGGTGCTTTAAAGAAAGGTCTTACCCAAAGATTAAAAGACATTCAGAACCGCAGAAAAGTTCTTGACACACAGAGAAGAACTTGGTGGGTTCGAAGAACTCTTGTATATCCTTTAGCTATGTTAGCTTTACTCCTTCTTTCCACGACAACATCATTACTTGCTGTTCAAAATACATTGCA
The DNA here is from genome assembly GCA_037103525.1 of Ganaspis brasiliensis. Taxonomy (NCBI): domain Eukaryota; kingdom Metazoa; phylum Arthropoda; class Insecta; order Hymenoptera; family Figitidae; genus Ganaspis; species Ganaspis brasiliensis. The sequence continues at coordinate 834,052 of JAZKLR010000205.1, read as the reverse complement.
ATTGCTAATTGGAATTAAGGCTTTACCATTGAGCACGAGGGTTAGTATTTTGATAATTTTATAAAAACTAAAATGTTTTATAAAAAATGTTTGTTTCAATTCTGGGTAGCATAAATTTATTAATTGTATTCATTGCGTTTTAGCAATTCACTCTTGGTATTAGTTCACTCTCGAAACTTGGCCCTATTGGGGCAGCAATAGAGGTAATTGTAATTTTATATTTGGCCGCCACGAGTGCCATTGGATTGTATTCACTTCCTGGTATCAAAAGGGTCCGTCCTCGACTTCATTCAACTCCATTGACACATCTTATAGCCAACTGCGTTCTTCTACTTGTTCTCAGCTCTGCTTTACCACTTCTTTCAAGAATAATAGGTAAATTCTTTTTGTTCAAAAATTATTATTATTATCTACTAATAACACTAGTTTACAAAAAAAAAAATTTATGTATATTCAATGTCACTATTTTTTTCTTATGTACTAAGCTTCTCGTTACTTAAAAATGATATTAAGAAATTTTTCTATAGATAGGTTTTCGAAATATGAATTTTTAAAATTTTTTTACGTTTTTTTCGGAGGTGACTTCACGTTTTAGGCCATATCTCGAGTTACAAAAGTCCGATTGAGTTTTTCTAAGTGTCAAACTAAAGGTAATCAAATTCCAAAAAATCGCTTTTAACATTATTTTTCAATCGGATAAATATTTTAAGTGATATAATCCAAAAAAAATTTTTAAATTTGAGTTTTTGGCCCAAAATCTGAAAAACAAATTCATTCTACCGCCATGCAAAAATAGAAAACGTCAAATTATGTCCAGATTTAAATTTTTTACATATATGGCTCACTTTTAGGAAGAAAAAAAATGTATGGATAAAAAAAATCTATGGGTAATTATTGAAGTTATAAGCCAGGGTACTGAAATTCTCGTTTTACGCCATTTCGGCATTTTACCTCCTTTTATAGTGATTATGTTGATTATCTGAAGAGGCACAAATTGATTAAAATTTACTTCTTTGACAAGTTGCATCAGATGCGCAAAGGTTTAATTTTTGTTGAATTTTGTTCGTTAATAGATAAAAAAGTTTGAAATTAGATATAGAATTGTGAAAAATAAATGATATTTGACTGAAAAATTATTTGGAGTTTTTGACAAAAATATCTGAAGAGGCATAAATTGATTAAAATTTGCTTCTTTGACAAGTTGCATCAGGTGCGCAGTGGTTCAATTTTTGTTGAATTTTGTTCGTTAATAGATAAAAAAGTTTGAAATTAGATTTAGAAATATATAAAATAAAAAATATTTGTCTGAAAATTTTTTTGGAGTTTTTGACAAAAATTTCTGGAGAGGCATAAATTGATTAAAATCTGCTTTTTTGACAAGTTGAATCAGATGCGCAGAGGTTCAATTTTTTTTTAATTTTGTTCGATATTAGATGAAAAAGTTTGGAATTATATATAGAAATATAAAAAATAAATGATGTTTGACTGAAAATTTTTTTGGAGTTTCTGACAAAAATTTCTGAAGAGGCATAAATTGATTAAAATTTGCTTTTTGGACAAGTTGAATCAGATGCGCAGAGATTCAATTTTTGTTGAATTTTGTTCGTTAATAGATGAAAAAGTTTCAAATTAGATATAGAAATATAAAAAATAAATGATATTTGAATGAAAATTTTTTTGGAGCTTTTGACAAAAATTTCTGAAGAGGCATAAATTGATTAAAATCTGATTTTTGGACAAGTTGAATCAGATGCGCAGAGGCCCAAAATCTGAAAAACAAATTCATTCTACCGCCATGCAAAAATAGAAAACGTCAAATTATGTCCAGTTTTAAATTTTTTACATATATGAATAGATATAGATATATAGAAATATGAAATTAATTATTTTTTTAAAAAAATATGTCCGTAGCAGCCCTCAGACGAAAGTCAATGGTTTTTCTCCTTATAAATTAAAAAAGAATCAATTTTCTTTGATTTCCCATTAAAGAAAAATATTCTTAACTACTTTGTGTAATATAATACAATTTATGTTTTTCAAAACTTTGCGCATCTGATTCAACTTGTCCAAAAAGCAAATTTTAATCAATTTATGCCTCTTCAGAAATTTTTGTCAGAAACTCCAAAAAAATTTTCAGTTAAACATCATTTATTTTTTATATTTCTATATATAATTCCAAACTTTTTCATCTAATATCGAACAAAATTAAAAAAAAATTGAACCTCTGCGCATCTGATTCAACTTGTCAAAAAAGCAGATTTTAATCAATGTATGCCTCTCCAGAAATTATTGTCAAAAACTCCAAAAAAATTTTTAATCAAATATCATTTATTTCTTATATTTCGATATCTAATTTCAAACTTTTTCATCTATTAACGAACAAAATTCAACAAAAATTAAACCTCTGCGCATCTGATTCAACTTGTCAAAAAAGCAGATTTTAATCAATTTATGCCTCTTCAAAAATTTTTGTCAAAAACTCCAAAAAAATTTTCAGCCAAATTTGAATTAGTAAAGCACTGAAAATTATTTGAAATCTGTGAAAAAAGTCCATTTTCTAATTAGATATTGTATTCATTAAATTAATCAACATAATGGGACGCATAAATTTATAATGATTGACATTTGATCGACTGGACATTTGGACGAAGGGCATTTGGACGAATTGACATTTGGACGAAATGACATTTGGACGAATCGACATTTGGACGAAATGACATTTGGACGAATCGACATTTGGACGAAATGACATTTGGACGAATCGACATTTTGACGAAAGGACATTTGGACGAATCGACATTTTGACGAAAGGACATTTAGACGAATCGACATTTTGACGAAAGGACATTTGGACGAATCGACATTTGGACGAAATGACATTTGGACGAATCGACATTTTGACGAAAGGACATTTGGACGAATCGACATTTTGACGAATCGACATTTGGACGAATCGACATTTGGACGAAAAGACATTTGGACGAATCGACATTTGGACGAATCGACATTTTGACGAAAGGACATTTGGACGAATCGACATTTTGACGAAAGGACATTTGGACGAATCGACATTTTGACGAAAGGACATTTTGATGAATCGACATTTTGACGAAAGGACATTTGGACGAATCGACATTTTGACGAAAAGACATTTGGACGAATCGACATTTTGACGAAAGGACATTTGGACGAATCGACATTTTGACGAAAGGACATTTGGACGAATCGACATTTTGACGAAAGGACATTTGGACGAATCGACATTTTGACGAAAGGACATTTTGACGAAAGGACATTTGGACGAATCGACATTTTGACGAAAGGACATTTGGACGAATCGACATTTGGACGAAAGGACATTTGGACGAATCGACATTTGGACGAAAGGACATTTGGACGAATCGACATTTGGACGAATCGACATTTGGACGAATCGACATTTGGACGAAAAGACATTTGGACGAATCGACATTTGGACGAATCGACATTTGGACGAAAAGACATTTGGACGAATCGACATTTGGACGAATCGACATTTGGACGAAATGACATTTGGACGAATCGACATTTTGACGAAAGGACATTTGGACGAATCGACATTTTGACGAAAGGACATTTGGACGAATCGACATTTTGACGAAAGGACATTTGGACGAATCGACATTTTGACGAAAGGACATTTTGACGAAAGGACATTTGGACGAATCGACATTTTGACGAAAGGACATTTGGACGAATCGACATTTGGACGAAAGGACATTTGGACGAATCGACATTTGGACGAATCGACATTTGGACGAATCGACATTTGGACGAAAAGACATTTGGACGAATCGACATTTGGACGAATCGACATTTGGACGAAAGGACATTTGGACGAATCGACATTTTGACGAAAGGACATTTGGACGAATCGACATTTTGACGAAAGGACATTTGGACGAATCGACATTTTGACGAAAGGACATTTGGACGAATCGACATTTTGACGAAAGGACATTTGGACGAATCGACATTTTGACGAAAGGACATTTAGACGAATCGACATTTTGACGAAAGGACATTTGGACGAATCGACATTTTGACGAAAGGACATTTGGACGAATCGACATTTTGACGAAAGGACATTTGGACGAATCGACATTTTGACGAAAGGACATTTGGACGAATCGACATTTTGACGAAAGGACATTTTGACGAAAGGACATTTGGACGAATCGACATTTTGACGAAAGGACATTTGGACGAATCGACATTTGGACGAAAGGACATTTGGACGAATCGACATTTGGACGAAAGGACATTTGGACGAATCGACATTTGGACGAATCGACATTTGGACGAATCGACATTTGGACGAAAAGACATTTGGACGAATCGACATTTGGACGAATCGACATTTGGACGAAAAGACATTTGGACGAATCGACATTTGGACGAATCGACATTTGGACGAAATGACATTTGGACGAATCGACATTTTGACGAAAGGACATTTGGACGAATCGACATTTTGACGAAAGGACATTTGGACGAATCGACATTTGGACGAATCGACATTTGGACGAATCGACATTTGGACGAAAAGACATTTGGACGAATCGACATTTGGACGAATCGACATTTGGACGAAAAGACATTTGGACGAAAAGACATTTGGACGAATCGACATTTGGACGAAAGGACATTTAGACGAATCGACATTTTGACGAAAGGACATTTGGACGAATCGACATTTTGACGAAAGGACATTTGGACGAATCGACATTTTGACGAAAGGACATTTGGACGAATCGACATTTTGACGAAAGGACATTTGGACGAATCGACATTTTGACGAAAGGACATTTTGACGAAAGGACATTTGGACGAATCGACATTTTGACGAAAGGACATTTAGACGAATCGACATTTTGACGAAAGGACATTTGGACGAATCGACATTTTGACGAAAGGACATTTGGACGAATCGACATTTTGACGAAAGGACATTTGGACGAATCGACATTTTGACGAAAGGACATTTGGACGAATCGACATTTTGACGAAAGGACATTTTGACGAAAGGACATTTGGACGAATCGACATTTTGACGAAAGGACATTTGGACGAATCGACATTTTGACGAAAGGACATTTAGACGAATCGACATTTTGACGAAAGGACATTTGGACGAATCGACATTTTGACGAAAAGACATTTGGACGAATCGACATTTTGACGAAAGGACATTTGGACGAATCGACATTTTGACGAAAGGACATTTAGACGAATCGACATTTTGACGAAAGGACATTTGGACGAATCGACATTTTGACGAAAGGACATTTGGACGAATCGACATTTGGACGAAAGGACATTTGGACGAATCGACATTTGGACGAATCGACATTTGGACGAATCGACATTTTGATGAATGGACATTTGGACGAATCGACATTTTGACGAAAGGACATTTGGACGAATCGACATTTGGACGAATCGACATTTGGACGAATCGACATTTGGACGAAAAGACATTTGGACGAATCGACATTTGGACGAATCGACATTTTGACGAAAGGACATTTGGACGAATCGACATTTTGACGAAAGGACATTTGGACGAATCGACATTTTGACGAAAGGACATTTAGACGAATCGACATTTTGACGAAAGGACATTTGGACGAATCGACATTTTGACGAAAGGACATTTGGACGAATCGACATTTTGACGAAAGGACATTTGGACGAATCGACATTTTGACGAAAGGACATTTGGACGAATCGACATTTTGACGAATGGACATTTGGACGAATCGACATTTTGACGAATGGACATTTGGACGAATCGACATTTTAACGAAGGGACATTTGGACGAATCGACATTTGGACGAATGGACATTTGGACGAATCGACATTTTGACGAATGGACATTTGGACGAATCGACATTTTGACGAAAGGACATTTTGACGAATCGACATTTTGACGAAAGGACATTTGGACGAATCGACATTTTGACGAAAAGACATTTGGACGAATCGACATTTTGACGAAAGGACATTTGGACGAATCGACATTTTGACGAAAGGACATTTGGACGAATCGACATTTTGACGAAAGGACATTTAGACGAATCGACATTTTGACGAAAGGACATTTGGACGAATCGACATTTTGACGAAAGGACATTTGGACGAATCGACATTTTGACGAAAGGACATTTGGACGAATCGACATTTTGACGAAAGGACATTTGGACGAATCGACATTTTGACGAAAGGACATTTTGACGAAAGGACATTTGGACGAATCGACATTTTGACGAAAGGACATTTGGACGAATCGACATTTGGACGAAAGGACATTTGGACGAATCGACATTTGGACGAAAGGACATTTGGACGAATCGACATTTGGACGAATCGACATTTGGACGAATCGACATTTGGACGAAAAGACATTTGGACGAATCGACATTTGGACGAATCGACATTTGGACGAAAAGACATTTGGACGAATCGACATTTGGACGAATCGACATTTGGACGAAATGACATTTGGACGAATCGACATTTTGACGAAAGGACATTTGGACGAATCGACATTTTGACGAAAGGACATTTGGACGAATCGACATTTGGACGAATCGACATTTGGACGAAAAGACATTTGGACGAATCGACATTTGGACGAATCGACATTTTGACGAAAGGACATTTGGACGAATCGACATTTTGACGAAAGGACATTTGGACGAATCGACATTTTGACGAAAGGACATTTTGACGAAAGGACATTTGGACGAATCGACATTTTGACGAAAGGACATTTGGACGAATCGACATTTTGACGAAAGGACATTTAGACGAATCGACATTTTGACGAAAGGACATTTGGACGAATCGACATTTTGACGAAAGGACATTTGGACGAATCGACATTTTGACGAAAGGACATTTGGACGAATCGACATTTTGACGAAAGGACATTTTGACGAAAGGACATTTGGACGAATCGACATTTTGACGAAAGGACATTTAGACGAATCGACATTTTGACGAAAGGACATTTGGACGAATCGACATTTTGACGAAAGGACATTTGGACGAATCGACATTTTGACGAAAGGACATTTGGACGAATCGACATTTTGACGAAAGGACATTTGGACGAATCGACATTTTGACGAAAGGACATTTTGACGAAAGGACATTTGGACGAATCGACATTTTGACGAAAGGACATTTGGACGAATCGACATTTTGACGAAAGGACATTTAGACGAATCGACATTTTGACGAAAGGACATTTGGACGAATCGACATTTTGACGAAAGGACATTTAGACGAATCGACATTTTGACGAAAGGACATTTGGACGAATCGACATTTTGACGAAAGGACATTTAGACGAATCGACATTTTGACGAAAGGACATTTGGACGAATCGACATTTTGACGAAAGGACATTTGGACGAATCGACATTTGGACGAAAGGACATTTGGACGAATCGACATTTGGACGAATCGACATTTGGACGAATCGACATTTGGACGAATCGACATTTCGACGAATTGACATTTGGACGAATCGACATTTTGACGAAAGGACATTTGGACGAATCGACATTTTGACGAATGGACATTTGGACGAATCGACATTTTGACGAAAGGACATTTGGACGAATCGACATTTGGACGAATCGACATTTGGACGAATCGACATTTTGATGAATGGACATTTGGACGAATCGACATTTTGACGAAAGGACATTTGGACGAATCGACATTTGGACGAATCGACATTTGGACGAAAAGACATTTGGACGAATCGACATTTGGACGAATCGACATTTTGACGAAAGGACATTTGGACGAATCGACATTTTGACGAAAGGACATTTGGACGAATCGACATTTTGACGAAAGGACATTTAGACGAATCGACATTTTGACGAAAGGACATTTGGACGAATCGACATTTTGACGAAAGGACATTTGGACGAATCGACATTTTGACGAAAGGACATTTGGACGAATCGACATTTTGACGAAAGGACATTTGGACGAATCGACATTTTGACGAATGGACATTTGGACGAATCGACATTTTAACGAAGGGACATTTGGACGAATCGACATTTGGACGAATGGACATTTGGACGAATCGACATTTTGACGAATGGACATTTGGACGATTCGACATTTTGACGAAAGGACATTTGGACGAATCGACATTTTGACGAATGGACATTTGGACGAATCGACATTTTGATGAAACGACACTTGGACGAATCTTTTTTGGCATATAAGTTTACTCTCTATGTTGTACTTGTTCATGGTTTCCAATTATCAAATATTCCAAGTGTTGATAGGGTTCAGTGTTTATCCGAGAGATGGAGCTAGGAGAATTACAATTGTGTATAAAATGAAATTTTTATATTTTTTGATAATTTTTAGGTAATTTACCTACAGATTACCTAAATTTTAATACCCCTAGCTCCATCTCACGGAGAAACAACACTTGGAATATTTGATAATTTGAAACCATGAACAAGTACAACATAGAGAGTAAACTTATATGCCAAAAAAGATTCGTCCAAGTGTCGATTCGTCCAAATGTCTTTTCGTTAAAATGTCGATTCGTCCAAATGTCCTTTCGTCCAAATGTCCATTCGTCCAAATGTCCATTCGTCAAAATGTCAATTCGTCCAAATGTCCTTTCGTCAAAATGTCGATTCGTCCAAAAGTCCTTTCGTCAAAATGTCCATTCGTCAAAATGTCGATTCGTCCAAATGTCCTTTCGTCAAAATGTCGATTCGTCCAAATGTCTTTTCGTTAAAATGTCGATTCGTCCAAATGTCTTTTCGTTAAAATGTCGATTCGTCCAAATGTCCATTCGTCAAAATGTCGATTCGTCCAAATGTCGATTCGTCCAAATGTCCATTCGTCAAAATGTTGATTCGTCCAAATGTCCTTTCGTTAAAATGTCGATTCGTCCAAATGTCCTTTCGTCAAAATGTCGATTCGTCCAAATGTCCATTCGTCCAAATGTCCTTTCGTCAAAATGTCGATTCGTCAAAATGTCGATTCGTCCAAATATCCTTTCGTCAAAATGTCGATTCGTCCAAATGTCGATTCGTCCAAATGTCGATTCGTCCAAATGTCCTTTCGTCCAAATGTCGATTCGTCCAAATGTCCTTTCGTCCAAATGTCGATTCGTCCAAATGTCCTTTCGTCAAAATGTCGATTCGTCCAAATGTCCTTTCGTCAAAATGTCGATTCGTCCAAATGTCATTTCGTCCAAATGTCGATTCGTCCAAATGTCGATTCGTCCAAATGTCATTTCGTCCAAATGTCAATTCGTCCAAATGCCCTTCGTCCAAATGTCCAGTCGATCAAATGTCAATCGGTATAAATTTATGCGTCCCAATAATTACCCATAGATTGTTTTCATCCATACATTTTTTTTCTTCTTAAAGTGAGCCATATATGTAAAAAATTTAAAACTGGACATAATTTGACGTTTTCTATTTTTGCATGGCGGTAGAATGAATTTGTTTTTCAGATTTTGGGCCAAAAACTCAAATTTAAAAATTTTTTTTGGACTATATCACTTAAAATATTTAACCGATTGAAAAATAATGTTAAAAGCGATTGTTTGGAATTTGATTACCTTTAATTTGACACCTAGAAAAACTTAATAGGACGTCTGTAACTCGAGATACGGCCTAAAACGTGATGTCACCTCCGAAAAAAACGTAAAAAAATTAAAACAATTCATATTTCGGAAACCTATCCATAGAAAAATTTCTTAATGTCATTTTTAAGTTTAGAGAACCATAGTACATAAAAAAAAAATAGTGGCATTAAATGTACATTTTGGCTGTAAACTAGTGTAATTATTAGGGTGGTCCTTAAAAATAAAATTTTCGCCTTTTAAAATTCGTAACCCTTCATTTTGTTGCACATCAAAAAAGAAGAGACACACGTATTTTTTTTATTTCAATATTTAAAGGTGCCTCATCAACCATGAAATTTCCTATGTATTTTGCATGAAAAAAAAACATTTTTCGTAGATTTGCAATAGAATGATGAAAAAACAACATTTTTTGTAATCGGAATACTCTGTTTCTCTTAGAAAATGTTCAATAATTTGTTTATACATTTTTTGAAAATAACTATTTTTTAGAGAGCCCCCAAAAAACACAATAAAATGAAAAATCAGGGAAAAATAGTTAAAAAATATTTATTTCCATTTTTTTTGCTACTTTTTGTACGATATTCAGTAAATAACATAAATATAGACTTTTATGAATTCTTTCATATTTGTTTAAAAAAATTATTATTGTTTATTTACAACTTTTTCTCAATTTTGCAACTTTTCAAGCTGAATGGTACCAATTACTAACAAAAAACTGAGAATAACAATACTATCAAATGTTTAAACAAATTATTATTGTTTAATTTCAATTTTTTATTAAATTAAGCAATAGAGTTGCACCTTTTTCTCAATTTTGCAATTTTTCAAGTTGAATGATTCCAATTACTAACAATAAACTAAAAAATAACAATTCCACCTATCCAGAAATCAAAACATGACAAATTGAAAAAATTGCAAATCTGTATCTTAATTTGATCAAAAGTTGAAGTTAAACAATGATAATATTTTCCAACATTCGGTAGTATTGTTTTTTTCAGTTTTTTGTTAGTAATTGGTACCATTCAGCTTGGAAAGTTGCAAAATTGAGAGAAATTTTCAACTCTGTAGTTTAATTTGATAAAAAGATAAAATTGAACAGTAATAATTTGTTTAAACAATGGATACAATTGTTATTTTTAGTTTGTTGTTAGTAATTGGTATCATTCAGCTTCAAAAATTGCCAAATAGAGAAAAATTGTAACCATGTAGAAGAAATAAAAAAAAAAAAATTATAAAAAGACGAAATTGGACAATAATAATTTGTTTAAACAATTGGTAGAAATGGTATTGTTAGTTTGTTGTTAGTAATTGATATCATTCAGCTTGAAAAGTTGCAAAATTAAGAAAAAGTTGCAACTGTGTAGCTTAAATTGATAAAAAGTTGATGGATACATTTGATATTTTTAGTTTGTTGTAAGTAACTGGTTACATTCGTCGTAAAAAGTTGAAAAAAAGTTACAAACTCTATTGTTTAATTTCATAAAAAGTTAAAATTAAACAATAATAATTTGTTTAAATAAACTAGGTATTACATGAAATAATTGTTATAGTCTATATTTATATTATTTATTGAAAATCGTACAAAAAATGTCAAAAAATAGTAATAAATATTTTTTTAAACTATTTTTCCCTTATTTTTCATTTTATTGTTTTTTTGGGAGCTCTTTAAAAAATAGTTATTTTCAAAAAATTCATAAACAAATTATTAGAGGTCATTCTTTGAACATTTTTGAAGAGAAACAAAGTAGACCGATAAAATAATGTTGATTTTTCATAATTTTATTACAAATCTACCAAAAATTGTTGATTTCTTTTCATGCAAAATATATGGGAAATTTCATGCTTGATAAGAGGCACAATTAAGTATTAAAATAAAAAAATACGTGTCTCTTCTTTTTTTATGTGCAACAAAATTAGAGGTGAAGAACTTTCAAATTCGAAAATTTAATTTTTAAGGACCACCCTAATAATTTTACTTGATTGTAATAAACTTATTTTTATTTACCGATTTCAGGTATGACGAATTTTGATCTGTTAGGTGACTTCGGAAGCATTGAGTGGCTCGGAAATTTTAAGTTGGTGCTTCTTTATAATTTAATTTTCGCAATAGCCACGATTGGCTGTTTAACGACGAAATTCACAGCGACCGTTCGAAAAGAAATCTATGCTAGACTACGAAGCAGTGTAATTGGTATTTTTAAACGTGACTCGAGAAAAAGCAATTTGGGAATGTTTTCCGTAAAAGAAGACTAGACTGATTTTTTAATATAAGCGAATAAAGTATAGTATATACTTGACAAATAAGTATCAATAACGAGTATATTTTTAAATTGATTCATAGTCGATGATGCCAGAAAAAAATTAAAATAACGATAATTTAGTATATAATCGCTATTTTAATAGTTATTTATATATATAAAAAAAAGTAATAATAAATAAACCGTTACATAGCTTTTACTCGACAGCCTAGTATATACTTGTGATATGAGCAAGAATGTCTTGAGTTATTGTGTGATTTGTTTTCGTCGGTTTCCCGGTGTCTTTTGATAATCTTATTTCAAATTTTTAAAAAGAAATTCAAATTATTTACAATGTTTAAAGTTTTAACCAGCGGAAATAACAAAAGATAACATTTTTAAAATCACTTTTAAAGCTGCTCAGTAGTCAAGACAGCAAATTCTAAATTACGTAAAATGAGCTCTCTTTTTCTAGTAAAACATTTTAAAAATTTGGAAGCACTGACAATGTGTCATTTTATTTAATCAGTATTTAAATCATATTTTATCATTTTTTTAATTAAATAATTTACTTGATTTTGTGATAAATTTAATTTATTTTCATGTTTTTTCATTGTGTTTAATAAACTTCTCATTCATTGAATATAAATCGTATTTTTATTTATTTGAATTTATCCAGACAAAAGAAGAAAGAAAAATCATTTTCTTGGGCATTATCGTTACTTGAGCGAAATTATTATTTATTAATTTCGTCACCAACACTTTCCAAGTGCATACATATAAATATGTAGTTTGTTAGCTTCAGAGTGTACTAACACTGAAACTAAAGTCTGCCTATTAAATCATTAATGTTTAATCAAAGACAAAGCAAAGTGCATTTTTCAATGCATATCGACTGTATTTTGAACGCTTTAAAGTCAATCGATTGATTTGTGGACCTATAGCGTTTAAATATAATTTTAAGCATTAAGTAGATTTATAAGATTTTGATGATATTTTACAAGATTTCATGTGATACCCATCTTGTCAACAAGACAATATTAGCGTATGCACCAGCACTATCATACTCACTTTTTATGATTCTAATTTCTTTTAAATCGTTTGAAGTATATTTTAACTTAATGTCTTGAATTAAAATGTTGCATACGCAACGTGCGAGTCTCTTTGGCTTAATTGTATATAATAATTATAAGAAATAAAGAATTAAAATTTGTAAAATAATATAAAAAGTGTCCGAGTCTATATTATATCCCGAGAAAAAATGAGAAGCAAATTAATTAATAAAGAGTTTTCATGTGAATATGTCGCTCGCACATGTTTGAATGTTTATACGTGATATTTATATAACTTCTAAGTGACCTTAGATTGTATTATATTAATTTCCTACTTATAATATAAAATATTATGTACGTTTCTTTGTATCAAATATGCTAATGATTATTCGTATGTAATTCACACATATCCAATAAAAAATATAGATGATGTAAGCAATTTTTAAATTAACTTATCCAAAATAAAGAAAAATTTGAAAATTTAGTGCCGAACAAATTTCTCTTTCAATTTGCTAGACATCTTGTGAAAGAAATCTTTTTTACCAATTTTAAAAAATAAAATATTCTTAATTTATTTATATACTTTTATTTTTTAAATAATACTAACATTTTTTTCAATTTTTCTTATAAATATTACAATAATACCTAGTTTTAAAAACATGTTTATAGAAATTAAAATACAAACTCCCAAAGTCAAGCAGCAACTTGCTCTTGCATCTTTATTTTACGTTCTTTTGGTTCTTTTATCCTTTTTAAGCCAAATATTTGTAAATTTGCATTAGTTTCAATCGAAGCCATGCCTGGTCGAATAACTTTATAAAACCCTGGTTCAGTTAAGTCAACTATAGTAGATCCTAATCTCTTTTTATCTCTTAAAACTTGTTTGTTTGGATTATCATGAAAAATCCCATCTAGTAGAGGCCACAAACTTTTAAATTCATCTGGATGCAACGTGCTTGGACAATTACTCTCATTAGCACTGGTAAGTGCTAGTGGTTCTCCAACAATTTTAATCACAGCTCTTAAAAATTGTGAATCAGGAATTCGAATACCTACAGTTGAAGTAGCTGGATTCAGCACTGGATTTAAAATTGGTTTTCGTTTTAGAACAACAGTTACAGGACCAGGAAGAATTTTTTCCAACAATCCTTCAGGTAAGTGAGAAACTTCACTCCACGTTTCTATTTCTGAAACATTACTGACACAAATGGCCAACTTTTTGTTTTCATCTCTTTGTTTTATAGAATTAAGCCTTTCTATAGTTACAGAATTTTGTGCAAGACCTGCTAAACCATATATTGTATCTGTAGGTACAGCAATGATTTTATATTCTTTAATTAACTGAGCTGCAATCGCGACACTCCTATTACCACCACAAAACCAATGTTGAGAACTTTTTGAAAATGACAATTCCTTTGAAGCTACGTCTAAAATCTCCTTCACTGGTCCCATAAAATCTGCATTCATCATTGTTCTCTTGATTTGATACAGTAACGATGATTGTAAATTCTGCAGTAAATTAAGCTTTTAAATTGAACGAAGGATATAATACAAACATTATATATGCAAATATTAAGCTAATTACATACTTTTACTCGCGCCAGTTGTGACCACATTGTGGATTACAACATTTATAAAATGTTGTCATCGGTTCATCAGCAGATCGGGTTTGAATTTGCATGAAATATGCTCGAGGATGAGAACACTTTGGACAGCGTTCTGCAGTTGAATCAACGTTTTCCCAAGCAGCACTTCCTCCTAAAACGTCGTCAACTTCCTTTAATTTAGGATATGTTCTGTCGCTAATTTTTCTTGATACATTAAATATATATGGACAGGAATTACAAGAGAAACGAAGACGATCTGAACTTTCAATTCGTATTCTATTTGAACAGTTGGGACAAAATAGTAACATGTTTTAAAAACAAAACATGAAGTTAACAATCCATCCAGAGGTCAACTGCAACATGAAAAACTTAATAATAATAATTGTTTAATAACGAATGTCAATAATGACAATCCTCTTATCTTCTTTTAAAGGAATAAAACAGTTTTTTAAGTGAATGACACAATTGAATATATAAGTTAACGGTAAATATTTTAAAAAATTAATTGAATAAACAATGTTTGAAATACTTACTTAAAAAACATAAATATATACTGGAAATATATATTACAATTGTCACAATACTCAACTACACCTCTGCACGTGACAAATTTGTAGGTTATGATGATTTATGATTTACGCGATTTACGATTACAGCGTTGCAGCATGTAAGATTGTCTCGTTCCCGCACTAAGGGTGCCGTCTCATGCTAGGGATTAATGGATCAGGGATTAGAATAGACCAATCAGAAAATGCTTTCCAATGTGACCAATTATCTGATTGGTCTATTCTAATCCCTAATCCATTAATCCCTAGCATGAGACGGCACCCTAAAGCCCAAAGCACAACGAATACGGTTACGGGAGCAGGGGCATGTGATAATAAAGGTCAGAGACTGTTTCTGTCCTTTTCTGTCTCATGCTCTGGTCCCGTAACCGTATTTCTATCTGCTTAGGCCTTAATTATGTGTCCTGGACGGTCTGGGCACACATAGTCAGGGATAGGGATGTACCGCACAGTGGAACGAAACGCTAATTTTTCGTTCAAAAAAGTCTAGAGCCCCACAAATCTTGACCGATTTTAGAATTTTTTTTTAAATTAAAGAGTATAAAATTCTTAAGAGAACCTTGTCCGTGATTTTTTTTAAAAAAATTTTTTTTATTGTTTTAATAACAATTAGTAACAATTAATAACAATTAGTCAATTGCAAAAGAATATAAACAATAAAAAAATTTGTTTAACAAAAATCACGGACAAGGTCCTCTTAAGAATTTTATACCCTTTAATTTAAAAAAAAAAAAAAAAAAACTAAAATCGCTTAAGATTTGTGGGCTCTAGACTTTTTTGAACGAAAAATTAGCGTTTCGTCCCACTGTGCTCCATATTGGATCAGCCATTTTGGATTTTTAAAAACTGATGTCAGATTTGTAATCAGCTACCCAAAAAGCACCCGAGTAAGAAATTTCATGAAAAACAAATAGAATGTAATAATTTGCACTATATACTCAACGAATTTGTTTATAACAATTGTTCATAGTTATTAAAGAATTGTTATTAAACAATAAAAAAAAAAATTTTCAACAAAAATCACGGACAAGATCCTCTTAAGAATTTTATAATCTTTAATTTAAAAAAAAAATTCTAAAATCGGTCAAGATTTGTGGGCTCTAGTCCTTTTTGAACGAAAAATTAGCGTTTCGTCCCACTGTGCGGTACATCCCTATCCCTGACTATGTAACATGCGTAAAAATCTTTGAGTTACGCGTAACTACACAACCCTGAGCTATGTTCATTAAAATTATGTGAATACATGTGAATGTTAATCTGTGTACTATATACTATTTTAGTTTTTGTATTTTTATAAAAACGATATAAACCATTTAATATGAAATGTAATAAGCAGTTTTTAATTATCATGTACTAAAGAAAGTTCTCACAAACTGTTAATTATAATGATTAATGTATGATATTACCGATATTACGTATATTTTAAAGTTTTTATAACCTTATTTCCGGTCAAAATGTTTCAAGGGTAAGAGATTTTCTTAGAAATTTGTTTACTCAACATGTCAATACCTTAAAATGCATGTTAAATATATCCTTCAAAAAAAGGAATAGACTTGTGAATTAAAAATACATTTATAAATCTGTTGTTAAATGAAATTTAGCCTTTATTACTGTATCACTTTCAGAACATATCGTTTCTTGATTCATAGTTAAACCATATTTGTTAATTCTATAATGTCAATTCTTTTTTTTTTCTTGTATGTGACTGTCCACGAGAAAACGTGTCCTAGCTCCCAAACGTCAATTTTAAAGGGTTAGCGATTAAAGTTGCAGCAATGCAATAGGCCTACGCTTCTTGCTTAACATCATAGAAAGTTCTTTAAAACAATTTTTTTTTTAATGAAAGAGCAAGTGAAAATCTGTCGGTTGACATTAAAAAATAAAAATTAATTTTTTGGAGCTAAGCCACGTTTTCTTGTGGATCGTCACATATTGCTTTTAATTAGATAATCCTATTAATACATGCAAGAAGCTATTCTATGGAATATCACTAATACCAGAATTTCTCTGCAGATGTAAATCACTGTGTCTTGCTAGTTTGCGATCACAGTCACAGTACTCAAAGTGCATCAGTTCACTATCCAAATCTGAAATCATTCAACGAAAAAATGTACTCTTTAATGAGGAGAAAAAAAGGCAGAGAGCAGCTGTTGGTAGAATTGAAAAAATAGAAGTAAAATATTTGTCACCTCAAGCAGAAGCGACTTTAGTGATGAACAAAGACCTCTCAACTCCATACGATTGTACAAAACACATATCTGCAGAAATATCATCAATTGCAGCATTAGCGCTAGTCGACGGAAATCCTTGGGATATGAATAAGCCGCTGGTAAACAATTGTGAGTTAAAAATTTTAACTATGTCTACTCCTGAAAATGCCGCAGTGAATTTAGCTTTTTGGCGGACTTGTTCGCTTGTTCTCGGTTGTGTGGCGAATTCTGCCTTTAAGGATGATATTGAAGTACATTTGTATAGTTTTCCGTATCCAAATATCAGATCTGGAAGTTTTACCTACGACGTTCATATAAATCTTCCTGATTGGAAGGTAACTCAAGCTGAACTTCTAGCAATGACTGCATTGTTCAAAAAATTTAATGATTTGCAATTGCTTAGCGAAAGGTTAGAAGTTTCTCCAAATGTCGCTTTTGAAATGTTCCAAGAAAATCCTTTCAAATCAAAGCAAATACATGACATTGCCGACAAAAACAACAATGTGGTAACGCTCTATCGAATAGGTGATCATATTGACATTAGTAAAGGTCCAATGTTAAGTAACACTGGTATAATTGGTCGCTGCTCAATTAGCGCCATTCACAAAATAAAGCCAGTAGAGGACAGTGAAAATATCTACCGTTTTCAAGGCGTAGCGGTACCTAGAAATATTTTGTTAAATCACTTTGCATTTGGAATTCTACAAAATAGAGCTAAAAAACTCAATGAGACGATATGGATACCTCAGTTGAAAACTGAAGAAGAAGCACATGTCAAACTAAAAGCTTATGCAACGCATTAATTACATTTTTAAAGTAAGATTGTGTAAATAAAGTTTAAGTACAAATTATTAAGGAATTAAGAGTTTATTTGCGATGTGTCGTACAATCAGTTTACCATTATAGTTAATTTTCTCCTCAATAAGGATATAGATGGTAAGATTTTAATTTGTTTTATATTTTTAATTTCAATTCGCTATATAAATATCATTCTCGAAAATTTTCGTTAATTAAAAACAATACTGAAAAGCTTTATTTCTCGCGTAAATAGTTTTCCAATACATACTCTCTTAATATTAATAGTTAAAAATTAAAATATACCTCGTATAAGAATGTACAAATATCAACATTTATTGCGTGAATCGAATATAGAAGTTCAACAAATATGTCGTCCACAGCGAGGACTCCGGAGTTCCCAGACAAAGGTACCAGGTAATCTGTTGGACACAGAGACAGGACACGTTACATGTAATTTCAAGTAGAGTTCAGGATGTTGGCTGCTTCCATTGGAAATGTTTTCTATATCGTCTGATTTGAGAATTGTTCGAACTGCCAAAGGTGCTAATTCTGGTGAACATCGCAATTCCACTCCAATCACTAAATCGAAGCAAGGTCCTCGATGCACTTCCTGTACTGTTTCTTCATCTTCCGTTTCATTTCCTTCATCCATATATTTAAATTTGTTCTCATATGCATATTTATTCATATTTCCTAAAAAATATTAATTAAGTTCTGCTTTTTATCTTTTTAATTGTAACATTCTTATTCTGTTCCTCACCGTAATAAAAAAATTGTCCTCCATATTCTCCATAACCTGAATATGTGGAAGCCGGTGGAGGTCTAGGTGATGGCATTGCTGGAACTTGAAGCAGCAATTCGCGTTCATAGTGACATTTTTCAAAATGATGTTCATTTACACTTCCTACAAGACGACGAAGTCGTAAGTACATAAAACGTTGCTCCTCTCGCCATGAATTTTCGTCAGCAGCACTCGGTATTTCTAAACACGTGAACCAAGCCCTTTTCATTACGTATTTCAATTTCATAGTCACGACATTACTTCTGTTTCCTCGACCGGACGAAACTCGAAAAGATAATACCTAGCATAAAATTAACAATAAACGACCATTGAGAAAGTTATAGTACTAAATTGATATTTAATTTAACAGGGCTGTAATTGAAAATTTCAATTTTAATATTTTATTCTTTATAAAACTTAAACAATTGTGCTAATACAGACGATCAAAAAACCTACGATCTACAAATTGTTAGTATGAAGATAACAAAAAAATAGTCTAAAATTTTTATATCTTTAAGTCATTATAATTTAAATAAATTCCAAACGTCAATTCATATTCCAATTTATTCAAACTTTTAAATTTCAATTAATTAAAATGTAAATGCATATTAATTAATACATAATAATTAAATAATATTAATTATTTCCCATATTCCTTCTTTTAATTCTTACAAGAATTTTAAGAAATTCCACTTTTTCGAAACTGTTTAATTTTTGTAGTATAATTTCTTATTTTTACAAAAATTTAAGATTCTCTTTTTTTGTATTTATTTGTCTTTTTATTTTACGATTTTCTTTATTTTTCTTCATTTTATGCAAATTATTTTATACTGTTTTACACAATTTTATTATTACTTATAACATTCACTAAACTTTTTATTTCGTTGATTTTCTTAATTATTTCCATATTTTTAAAAATAAATACGCTAATTTTTTTGTAAATTTATTCAATTTGTTTTCACATTTTGTCTATTTTTTGTAAACTTACTTATTCTTCCATAACATTTTTAAGATTTTCTTTATTTTTCTAAATTTACTGTTGGACTTGTTTTAAGTATAATAATTAATATTATAATAATATTTTTAGTTTGATTTTTCTAAACTTTTTTTATTTTCCACGGATTTTAAATTTCTTTTGTGGACTTTTTATTTATCTTTACCTACACTTTTGTTTTGTTGTTATTAATTCTAATTTTTTAGTATATTCTTACCAAATTTTGTTTATTTCTTGTAATTTTTACATTTTTTACAGTTTGTTAGATTAATTAAAAAAATATATTTCTCCATTTTCTTGCTATTTATTTATTTTTCTTGTTGTTTCACAATTTTTTTAGTCCTTTCTTGCATTTTTATTAATTCTTTAATTTTTGTCATCATTTTTCTATTTCTTAGAAACATTTAACCTTCTATTAAATTAGTAGAAAAGAAATTCCCTTCCGTGTTAATACATATATGTGAGAGTAAAATTCAATCCTTGGAAGGTCGTAAAATACATAAAACACGTAAAATTGGTTTCTGTATTTATTTATTTGGTCATTGCTACGTTTCGATGAACTGTTGTGTCATCCTCATCAGGCTAATTTTGAAAAAATACAAAATACACAAAGATTTAAAAATCGCACTGTTACTTAATCACATAAAACACAAATTATGAATAATTAACATTTTTTTACCTCAATTAAAAATTCGGCGTTACATAATTATAAATCAAAATTTAAAATAAAATAAAATTCTTTTTAATCAAATATAAAATCGTCATAATAGTAAAAGCATCTTGTCTAGACTAAACTTAAAACTAATCGAAGTAATTAGACAATATTTTGGTAAACAGACGTCAATGAACTTTCATATAAACAGAGAGGCACAAACGACTAGAAAGAGAAATTCGATCATGAGTTCAATCGGTCAATGAGAGGGAAATAAATTTTATTAAGGTATAAGATATCAGATTTTTTATTAATGGTAAAATTATTACTTTTTATATGCAACATTTCTGAGAACACTCGTTTTTTATAATCACTTTCCCTATCAAGAATCACCGCGTTATTCCAATCAAACTCATGATCGAATTTAGATTGATGAGCAAAGAAAACAGAATCATCATTCTTGCTATTTCCCCTATGTTCGCCCGTACGTTTTTTTAAGGTTCTTTTTGTTTCCCCAATATATTTAGCTGAACAGTTTTTACAATCTATTTTATATACAATGTTTGTTGTCTGCCATTTGTCAGTACAGTCTTTACCCAATTTTACAACGGTTTTTAAATTCTTTTTTACAATAGGAATCGCTTGTACATTAAATGATTTTAAAATTTTTGAAAGTCTAGTAAAGTCAATATAATTATAAGGAATGCAAACTTTCGGTATTTGTTTATATAAAGCTACTACTGGAGAATAAACATTTTGAACATTTTTTTTACGGAATTTAATTACATTCAAACGAGTTTTAATTTTTTTGTTGATGAAAGAAGAAGGATAGTCATTATTTTTTAGAATTTCTCTCACTTTTAAAAGGTTATTTTTATGAAAAAGATTTTGAGAAAGTAAAATGGCTCTGTCGACAAGATTATAAACTATATTGACCTTTTGTTGTAATGGATGACTCGAAAAGTAATTAATCACTCTGCCGGATGCAACTGGTTTCTGATACCAATTGGATCAATTATATACTCTTAACATCAATGGCTACACCAAGCTTTTTTGAAACTATTCGGCAACAGTATGGCCTTCAAGTTCAACAAATTCTTAAGGACTTTACCATCACCAATAAACAATTGACTGCATCTTTGTCCAGACGACAATTCTTGTTGAGTTGTAGGACTCACAAAATTACTCCACGACACATCACCAATATCGACACACGCCTTAACCAGCTAAGTTTCTACAGCAACACTTCATTAAAATGTTTTTCGAATATAAAAAATAAATTTTTGCAAAAAATTTTACAATCTGAAATTAAAGATATACATTTCAATATTAATCACCTCAGCAAAAAATTAGACAATATCAAACAAAAAATTCAGATTTCTACTTTAGATATAAATGTCAAAAAAACTTTTTTTGAATTTTCTCATAAAAAGGCAGTTTCTATTCGTAATGATCTAAAGTCTATGTATTTTAAAAAATTCAACTCTCTAATTTCAAAACTTGACCAAAAATATATTAAGAATTCTGATAAAAGTAAATGGGTAGTTAACCTAACAAATACCGAGTTACCAGGTGATATTATAGACGTCGTATCCCTGGGTCCAAATCATTGTTCGTCACAAACTTCATCTAAGCAAGAGGTTATAGATATTTTGAAAAACGTGGAATCTTCGGTCAGTAAGTTGGATATTGACAATGAAATTAAAAATAATATTAGAAAAAAAGTTTCTAATAATCTGAATTTCAATTTAAATAGAAAAGTCAACCAAACTTCATACGAAGATATAAAGTTTAACAAAAAATTAAAATTTACAAAACAATTTTTAAAAAATAATACTGACATTATGTTCACCAATTCTGATAAAGGCAATACCACCGTCTGTATGTATAAATCAGATTATTATAAAAAGATGTCCAACTTGCTGACTGATGTTTCGACTTATAAATTTGTTAAATTAAATCCGTTAAAAAAAACTTCAAACGAATACACATAAAATTCTACAAAATTTAAATGAAAATGAATTTTTAAATTTCAAATACCACCACAATCAGCTAACTTTAACAGATACAGTTCTTCCAAAATGCTACGGACTTCCTAAAGTCCACAAAAAAGATGCTCCTCTGCGTCCTATAATTTCTTCAATTAATTCTCCGACACACTTTCTAGCAAAAATCTTATATAACGATATAAAAAAAAACATTAAATTACCAAAATCACATTTGAACAATAGTTTTGATCTCATTAAAAAGTTAGAAAATTTACATATTCCTAACGATTTTATCTTATTGTCTCTTGACGTTACTTCACTTTTTACCAACATACCATTAAAATTAGTAATAGAAAGTTTGGAACGCAGAGTAGCTTCTCTCATGAATTGTAGGATACCTTTTGACGAGATAATTAAATGTTCTACATTTCTTTACGATAATACCTACTTTGTTTTTGATAAAAAATATTATCAACAGATTGATGGCACCCCTATGGGTTCCCCAATATCACCATTATTTGCGGATGTTGTAATGGATGATTTGGAAAGTGATTGTCTGAATCTTTTAAAAACAAAATACAATTGTATTCCTTTATTTTACAATAGATACGTTGACGATACTATTTTATGCATACACAAAGATCAAATTGATTTATTTATTAACGTTTTCAATTCTTACAACAAAAAATTACAATTCACACATGAACTTCAAGAAAATGATCAAATCAATTTTTTGGACATCACCCTCATGATAAAAAACAATAAAATCATTACCAATTGGTATCAGAAACCAGTTGCATCCGGCAGAGTGATTAATTACTTTTCGAGTCATCCATTACAACAAAAGGTCAATATAGTTTATAATCTTGTCGACAGAGCCATTTTACTTTCTCAAAATCTTTTTCATAAAAATAACCTTTTAAAAGTGAGAGAAATTCTAAAAAATAATGACTATCCTTCTTCTTTCATCAACAAAAAAATTAAAACTCGTTTGAATGTAATTAAATTCCGTAAAAAAAATGTTCAAAATGTTTATTCTCCAGTAGTAGCTTTATATAAACAAATACCGAAAGTTTGCATTCCTTATAATTATATTGACTTTACTAGACTTTCAAAAATTTTAAAATCATTTAATGTACAAGCGATTCCTATTGTAAAAAAGAATTTAAAAACCGTTGTAAAATTGGGTAAAGACTGTACTGACAAATGGCAGACAACAAACATTGTATATAAAATAGATTGTAAAAACTGTTCAGCTAAATATATTGGGGAAACAAAAAGAACCTTAAAAAAACGTACGGGCGAACATAGGGGAAATAGCAAGAATGATGATTCTGTTTTCTTTGCTCATCAATCTAAATTCGATCATGAGTTTGATTGGAATAACGCGGTGATTCTTGATAGGGAAAGTGATTATAAAAAACGAGTGTTCTCAGAAATGTTGCATATAAAAAGTAATAATTTTACCATTAATAAAAAATCTGATATCTTATACCTTAATAAAATTTATTTCCCTCTCATTGACCGATTGAACTCATGATCGAATTTCTCTTTCTAGTCGTTTGTGCCTCTCTGTTTATATGAAAGTTCATTGACGTCTGTTTACCAAAATATTGTCTAATTACTTCGATTAGTTTTAAGTTTAGTCTAGACAAGATGCTTTTACTATTATGACGATTTTATATTTGATTAAAAAGAATTTTATTTTATTTTAAATTTTGATTTATAATTATGTAACGCCGAATTTTTAATTGAGGTAAAAAAATGTTAATTATTCATAATTTGTGTTTTATGTGATTAAGTAACAGTGCGATTTTTAAATCTTTGTGTATTTTGTATTTTTTCAAAATTAGCCTGATGAGGATGACACAACAGTTCATCGAAACGTAGCAATGACCAAATAAATAAATACAGAAACCAATTTTACTTCTATTAAATTGTTTAGTTTTTAATAACTACGAATTTTTGAAAACATTTATTCAATGCTTTTATCTAGGTACATTTTTTAAATTTCTCATTTTTCTACTTTTTTGAAGACTTTTATTCTTTTATTTTGTACTAGCAAAATATACGCGCGCTACAGCGCGCGAGAATGACGTTTTGCATTTGTTACTAATTTAAATATAAAAAGTATGAACTTTTTTATATTAGATAATTTATTATTAAATTAAATAAAAATATAACTCATTTTTTACTGTTACATAATTATTATTTAAATTTTATTAAATCAGAAAAAGAGTTTTGTTCTTTAAACTATGATTTGTTCCGTCAAATGCATTTCTTAAAAGTTAATTATTATTATTAATATACATCCTAATATATAATTGATTTAATTATAAAATAATAATAAAAAATTTTTAAATAATAAAAGTAATCCGATTTAGTTTAAATTAATTTTATTAGATCCTAAACAAATTAAACAAAAATTTTATTTTAACATATAATTATTATTTTAGTCCAGTTTAATAAGAAAGATAAGGTTTGTTAAAAGAGGTATGATTTTTTTGAGTTGAATGTTTATTAGCATTTCTTGACCCATAAATGCAAAAAAATGATTAATAAAAAAGTAAACAATAAAAGTTTATAGCAAAAAGGAAACGAGAAAAACGTAATGAATTATTTATTTTGAAATATACTAACATTATATTCAAAATTCTATACAAATTTCAATTGTTCCAAACGTCTATTAATCAAAGTTTCTTATTCTTAAATTTTCTTTAAACAATATAAATTTCAATTACTAACTTCTCTAGGTGCAAATTAATCGTCAAAACTTTTATCAACACAGATTTTAATTTTTCCAAATTTAAAATATTTTCCAACTTTTATAGATTCAAACTCTAATTATTTTAAACTTCAATTAAGCAAAATTTTAATATTTAACCAAAGTTTTAAGAGACATATATAATCCAATTTCACTTTGATTCTCAACAATGTAAACAAAATGTATTTTAACTTTATTATATATTTATAAACTAAATATTTTAAATTTAATTTTATTAATGCAATTTTAAAATGTGTTTCAAACTTTAAGAGCTTGTGATGGAGAATGATGTCAGTATAGTCACATGACCCAAAGCCAAAATTTCTCAGCGATTTTTCTGTATAAAACTAATGAATATTTTTATATAAAACTTAGTATAGAATTATATAAAATATCAACCGGAAGATCTTTCTGACTCTAGCGTGTGTTCTCATTTTGACTAAAAAGTTAATTTTATAAAATTGTTTAAAATTAGAAAAAACTCAAACAGTTAATTTTGGGTCAAACTCCAAATAAGTTAGGGGTACGCAGACCTTTCAGGTGATATTTTAGGTAATTCGACAAAATTGCATTGAAAAATATTCAGTACCTAGTTCTAGAGAAAACCGCTGAAAAATTTTGTTTGTGGGTCATGTGGTCAATGATCAATCTATCACATCCTCTTAATTATTAGGAACTTGGAATTATTTGAATTTTATTATTAATAAATTTCAATTATTATTAAAAACTTTTAATGCTTCAATTTTTAATCATTCTATGTTTTAATTATTATATCAACTTTAAATAATTTCAAATTCTAACAATATACATATTAAAATAATTTCAAACTTAAACCAATTTCTAAAAACGTTTTAATTGTAAAAAATTTACATACATTAAAACTAAAATAAATCCAAATTTTCTGATTAATTTTATAATTTTAGTCTTTCCAAAAAAAGTTAATTCTTTTATAGTAAAAACTGTATTTCAGTCTATCTCATTTTCTGTTAATCTAGTTAAACTATAATTAGATTTATAATTGTCTTTAATTTTAAATGTATAATTAAATTGAATATTAAAGCAGTTTAATCACTTACTCACGCAATAAAAAATAATAATTTTTAGATAAAAATACTAAATTTTTTCAAAAGTAATTTAATGCAGTACCCATTTTTCTTTAAAAATTAATAGCGCAAAAAAGCTTCAAGAGTCAAACCACCGTCTTTCAACTAAAGCTCGTCGCTGACATATTTTAATAAATATTAAAACCCATATTATATGTATTATTGATGTGTCTAAATTCAAGTTCTGAAGTTGTTTTAGATAATTTTTTTATTTTCCAGCCGTAAATTGTAATTAAAGAAGCAAGTGTCAAGAAAAATTGGCGTTTTTAATGCATATTTCAAATATTTTTTATTTAGAAAGAAAACATTTCATTCTCATATTGTAAAGAAAATATGTTTAATTAACATCCAAATATTTATTTTATTTAATGTTATTTTGTATATAATGAATAATGATAAGAATAATAATAAAATCAATTTAAAGTTGATCAAAAGGCTGTCACTTTTAACCATTTTTAAAAATCTATTTTTTAGAAACCTTCTTAATAAATATTATTCAAACTTACCATAATTATTAATTTATACACTTTAATCATGTTTTCACTAGATTCAAGACAAATATTTATTTTATTACTAAATAATACCATCTTAAAACTTGAGAAGTAACCCCAAAACACAAAATTTTTAATCTTATATAAGTTTTTCTGGATGCAATTAACAAATTATTTCTTTTCACATATCTAAGTTTTTATAAAATCTTCAACATATTAAATTTTAGAGAGAGTAATTTGCTCAGTTTATGAATTATTATTCAAGTTTAAAATGTACAAAATACACTCTAAAGTTTGACAATCTGTTATTTATTTTAAATTCAAAATTATTTTTGTCAATAATTTTAACGACAAATGTAAGAGTGTATTTTGTTCAATGAAAAATATGGTTTTTTCATTACATTTTTAAACTTTAATAATTCATAAACTGAGCAAATTACCCTCGCGAAAATTTAATATGTTGAATATTTTATAAAAACTTAGATATGTAAAAAGTGTTAATTTTTTAATATCATCCAGAAGAAACTTATATAAGATTAAAAATGTGTTTTGGGGTTAATTCCGGAATTTTAAGGTGGTATTATTTAGCAATAAAATAAATATCTGTCTTGAATCTAATGAAAATATAATTAAAGTGCATAAATTAATCATTATCGTAAGCGACCACCTTTGGTCGAAAGTCAGTGGTTTGACCCTTAAACTAAAGAAAAAAAAGTTCTCAAAAGGAAAGCAAATAATCAAAAAGGTAATTGAAAACCTTAAGCAATGTTTAAAACCTGTGCATAGCTTATTTTTCAATGATATAATTCATAATATTTCATTCTTTATTATTATTTTTATTGTATTTTTTAGAATTAATTAAAAGCTCGAAATAGGTGTAAACAGAATCAAAGACTGAATGAATGAATAAATGATAATAAAATTTTATTATTTCATATCTTCAAATCATTTATGAAATTTCATAGAAATATTAGATTTTCTGAATTAAAAAAACCAATATTCAATTTACTCAAAATATTTAAGAAAAACTTAATTTTACATAATAAGAACTTAAATAAATTTTGTTTAACATAAATTAAATTAAAATTGTAAAAAAATGTTAAATACAAAGTAGGTTATATACCTGCATAATGTATATATTTTAATCTTGTTTTCTTTTTTAATCCTATTATTAAAATTTTATTAGTTTATTTTAAAAATTTACCAATTTTATAGTTATGTAAGTCCATTGACTTTCGTCTGAGGACTGTTGCGGACATATTATTAAAAAAAATTGTTCCACAACACTTGAAACTTGAATATTTCCTGATTTTATTGGTCATAATATTATAGTGTAAATTGTATTTCTTATAATGTAATTATTAATCAAAAACCTTAAATTTTTGCAAATTTTTAAAAACATTATTATTCAAAAACTATTTGATATTATCTATTGGAACTTACCAGAAACATAAAATGCTTAATTTTTAATATATTAATGTTGATATTTTTATTAAAAAAGGATTATTTTAAAATAATATCTAAATTAGAAAAATTTTTACTTCGAAAAATTTCACAATCCTTTTCAGCTTACAAATTTTTTGTGGAACCTCCTACAAATGGAGAAAATGGAAAAGAACTGGTGGTATAAATATCTAGATTTCTATTTTTCAATTGATATTTTAAACTTTAGGCAGGTTGTAATAATGCTTGTCTAATTTGAATTACAAGTTGAATAGAGCGATGTGAAATTGGTCTATACTAACTTCAAGTTTTAGAAATAACCTTTTTAAGTATAAAATTTCAATATTTTATATCTCAAAAACGAAGTAAAACACGTTCATAAAATTTTAATAATAAGTAAATTTTATTAATATGTAATCAAATATTTACAAAAGCTGAAATTTGTAGGAGGTTCAGTAAAAAAGTTGTAAGCTGAAAATAATTGTAAAATTTTTCAAAGTAAAAATTTTTCGAATTTAAATATTATTTTAAAATAATCCTTTTTTAATAAAAATATCAACAATAAAATATTAAAAATTAAGCATTTTATGTTTCTGGTAAGTTCCAATAGATAATATTAAATAGTTTTTGAATGATAATGTTTTTAAAAAAATGCAAAAATTTAAGGTTTTTGATTAATAATTGCATTAAAAGAAATACAATTTACCCTTTAATATTATGACCAATGAAACCAGCAAATATTAAAGTTTCAAGTGTTCTGGAACAATATTTTTTTTAAAATAAGTCCGCAACAGTTCTCAGACGAAAGACAATGGACTTACCTAATTGACACAAACGAAAAACGTAACCTATTTTCAACTACATAACAAATTTCAAAACCAAGAAGCAAAACATTATTAAAAAACAATTGAATAGAAAAACGACCAACTTCAGGTGTGGACAGAATGAATGAAAGAATGAATGAAATTGCGGATTATTATTATAGATTATGTAAATTTAATCTTGTATTAAATATTCTCATTTTAAAATCGTTCTTCTATTTCATAGAATTTTTTTTCTGTTAAAATTTTTTTAAATTTTCCAAAATTTTATTTATTCTTTTTTTTCAATTCTTTGAAAATAATTTCTAATTTTTCTAATTAAAATTTTTTTTTAATTATCTCATTTATTTTTTTAATTAAAAGAAATGTCCGTAAGTTAAAGTAGTTTTTTTGTAGGTTTTTTTTTATGTTTCTATTTTTTCATTGCTTTTACCTAATTTTCTTAATTTTACAATTATATGAATTTGAAGATATTTCTTTCAAATTTTCTCATTTATTCGACATAATTTGTTTGATTTTGATTAAATGTTCGATTCTTCATTATTTCTTATTAAATGTTCTGAATTTAAAAATAAAATACTTACAAATGAGTACTTGGAAATTTTATATACTGATTTTATATATTTAAAAAAAATTCTATTTAAATAAAAAATCGGATTTTTTTGACTTTTTTTAAAAAAAATCATGATTTTTATCAGCCCTGTCATTTAATATCAATCTCATTTAATTAATTATTTTTTTAATTTCTAAGACGTCAAAATTTGTTTTTAATGAAACGGATTTTTCTAACCTGGCGTCCTTCTGCTAAACAGTCCAGAACATCTACAGGTTTGCATCCAGATATCAATGCAGATCTGTTAATAAAAAGTATAATTTTTGCAAAATATTCATATTTTAGTCACGGACTTTTAAAGTCGAATTTTTGTAGCAATCCTGGTTTTTGACCAGCTTTCTAAAATAACAATATGTTAATAATTTAAAATACCACATTTATGCAATTGTCGAAAGCAGAACAGAAATTACAATACATTATTCAAGACTTTCAAACTGAAAAAAATGGGGCGCATGAATATTCCATTAAACTTATTAGATAAAATATTCATTCCATAGAATGTCATTAGATAAAATTTCTTTATGGCCGAATTTTCGAATTTAAATTAACCTCAATTTTTACTGACAACCGAATTTTAATTCAACGGAATGCACTTTTAACAGAATTTTAAGTGAGTCGAAATCTTAAATGACAAAATTTCTATTGGTCCTAATCTTCATTTATCAGAATTTTTATTTACAAGAATTTATATTTGATAGAATTCTTGACACACCAAATTTTTAATTGACGAAAATTGCAAATTTCCGAACAAAAATCCGTTAGAAATCTTTTTATATTGTTGATCGACTATCTGCAATTTCGATCACTTGAAAAGTCGGTGTTTTGATAAAACTTACCAAATTCCAATTGGTGCAAATCAAAATTCGACTCGTCCGAAATTATGTTACATTAAAACTCGGTTCAATTAAATTTGTTTAATGAAAAAGTTAATAAAAAGAAATTCTATAAAATGAAATTGTTATTAAATAAACAAATTCGTTAATCTAAAAACGCTTTATATTAAAAATTCAGATTAATTTAAATTCAATTAAAAACAAACTCGAAAAATAAAAATTCGGGTATAAAAAAATTCTATAGTCTAATAAAATTCTGTATAATGGAAATTGTAACAATTTTATGGAATATTCAGGCGCCATAAAAAATTTTCTTTTTTACTACAGAACTTGCTTGGATTAAATTTCTTCCTCATTTTAAAGTTACCGATTTAAAAAAAATTGTAAAAATGTTCTATTATTAAAAATGTTTCAGAGAATTTACCTGTTGATTTTGCGTTCAGAGACTTTTTCGAAAAAGTTCATAAATCGTTTACAAAGAGCAATAAAGGAATTAACACTGACATCAGGCCCATGTGAATTAGCTAGAGACGAAGGACTTGTTTTCGCAATGCGAATAATTTTATTCAAGTCATCTAATAAAGATCCAGCATAAAAACAAAGACGTGGAAATTTTTCCTTTCTTGGAGGATGAGTGTATCTCCAAGTGACAGCTTTTAACATTTTGTATTGGGCTTTTATCAGCTCAAAAACATTGAAAGCCTTACTAAATGCCAGAAGATCTGATTCTGTTGACACTTTAAACCATATCATTGCCTCGATATGGCTCATTACTTCTTCAAGTCGGGAACCGGCGGCTAAGAAAGCACTGTTTAAAACCGTTGAAGCTACTGTTGAAAATCTCCTGGAAAGCAAGACGAAAGTTGTAACATTCTCATAAAATTTCTAATTCTAACACCTCTCACTCAGATAGTTTATTTTTTAGTTATTTATTTATTTATTATTATTTATTAATTAAACGAAATTAAATTCTATACCTACCTAGAAACTAAACGGACGGCGGAAGCAACGTCCTGTAGTGGCAAAAAACGCATTATCATTTCTAAAACTTCTGGAGGGAGTGTTTCCAAAGTTAAAATTCGAGAATTATCAAATTTCTGTTTCTGCAAATTGCTCTTGGTTTGAAAACATGATAAAGATCCTCTTTGTTTCTTGTTTGTGCTCATTTAAAAAGAATTCAGCCCTTTGAAAAGGGATCTCTTATAAAATAAAGTTCTTCCTTTAAATAAAATAAGAGATATTTTGTCGAAAAAAAGATTTCTGAAAGCGTCGTCACAGAGACAACGTTAAGTCGCATTTTGAAAATAAAGAAGGACACATTTCTGAAATACAAATTGCTCTTTACGTAAACAAATTTGGCAAACACGTGAAAGTCAATATGTCAATGATAAAACAAATGAATTCGGAAGTTTCCTACTGTTTGACTATTTTGTAATAGGTGTGATTTAAAATTGACACCAAGATGATTTAAAACGGACATTGATATTAATAATATTAAATAGACATGTCTTTTTAAATATGAATATTAATAGGTAATAATGTCTTTAATAAGTCTGCTTCAACGCAGTTTGTTTCATCTGGAATGCTTAAATTTATTCTTTTAAAAAAGTTCTGAACATCAGTGCTGTTCATTATCTCAGGATGTTTCCTTTTTGAGTGTTCTCGACGATGTTTCAATTCTTTAAACGTTTTTCCACATTCATCACAAATGTATGGCCTTGTTGTTTCATGAGAACGCATGTGACCCTCAAAATGACTTTTTCGAACAAATTTTTTTCCACATTGATCACAATTGAAATGATATCGTCCTTCATGTGCTGCAACATGAGAACTTAAAGTCCACTTGGTTTTGAAGATTTTTAAACAGTAGTTGCAACGAAGTTTATTTGCTTCTATAGATTTGTCACTTGTGATGTTTTCAGTTCCTTTTGGCAGAATAGAAGAATTTGAAGATTTATTTTTTATCTCCAAACAGCCTTTTATAATATCGTCTTCATTCTGTTGAATATCCTCACTGCTTTTCGATTTTTCGAAAGGTTCAATTTGAAGATGTTTGGAATTCTAGAAAAGTATGAACAATTATTATGGAATTTTTTAAATTGAATTTATTAATTTATTAAACTCACATTGTCTGGAGCCGAAAAGGGAGTATGCAAATCATTTGTCGATAATTCCTTGGAACCGGTATCTTTTTCTTTCTCTTTTGCCTGATGATCTTGACTATTTAAGTAATCCACAATAAAATTAATTTCGCATTCGCTGCAGTCACAAATTTCACTTTTATTAAGTTCAGGAAGCAGTTCCCTTCTAATCTTGTGTCGAGCAATGTGTCTCTTCAAATCATGAGATCTAGAAAAAGCCCTGCCGTAACGGCTGCAATTCGCGAAAGGACATCCTTTCGTTTTATCATCTTCCAATCCAATTTCCAACATGTTTTTGCATTGTTTTCTACACTTCTCGGAATTGTCATTTTTGTAAGAATCTTGGATTTTTTCTGTAAAAGTTGCCAATTTCGTTGACAGAGGAATTACGATTGAAATCGTCTCATTTAAATTGGAAGTACTTATTGTCCCAACATGAATTACTGATGAAGTTGTTAAAGACAATTTTTTATCGAAAATTTCATTCATAATTATTCTGTAACTATAGACAAAAATATTTTTAAAGTGTTTCATGATAATTTATATTCTATATATAGCACAAGCTTAGATTTAATTAAAGATTCTTAATTATCTTTTTATACATATACATCAAGTTATAATATTTAATGACCGGTACTTAATAAATTCAACGCAATAACTACACGTGTTCTATTAACTTATGTTGACTCAGTGAATACTAAATAGTAGTTCATAATGAATAATGATGTGAAAGTTTTGCATTTAATTTCGATTTCTATAATATGTCCAAAGCGAAGTCTTTTTGTTTGATAAGAAAGAAACTTGATTCACGTTTGCAATTAGATTAATTGCTGCTTTTCAAAGTACACGATACAGTTTTTTCTAACGTTGAAATATATTTTCTCTAAATTGTGTAGATAAAATTTTTAAAATAATTATACATTTATTTAAAAAAGGTGTATTTTAGTTTGTTTCGAAATTTATTTAAATAGGAAGTCTATTATGTACTTATTTTGCAGTAATTTGAAGATTTCGAAAAAGGCAATAATCTGTTCGATATACTTTCATCCTTTCTATCATTTCTACTGTTATTGGATGGCATGTGCGCTTTCCCCACGTGCCTTTTTTATTCGTAATCGGTCTTTCGTTGTTGTGAAATAAAAGTGTTCACCTCCACTTCATGATCTCATAAATATTAAACGTAAAGCCAAGTCGATATTCTTAAATAAACTAATTTTACACTTTCAATTTCTTTCCAAGAGTAAATCCATTCCATGAAATTTACCCCGGCTTTAAGATTTATTTTATTTCAAATAGACAACAATTTGTCGATACCTATATCATTTTTTTCGTATGGTTTTTAAGTGACAATTATAATAATTATTAAATGACACTAAAAACGAGCAAAAAACTCTTTCCGACGAATGAGTAAAAAAATTATTTACATTTTGAAACTAAACTTAGCCCTACTCTTGTAAAATTTATCTTAAAGTTTTATAAATAAAAAATAAAATTTCTATTAATATTTGTTTTATTTTGAAAAATTTAGGAATCAAAACCGCATCAACTAATGTTATCTTACCGTTGACTGGTTTTCTTCACGTTTATTCCTCGAACAATAAATATCTTGTTGACAAATCTTTCTCTCGCACTATTCTCTTGTTTACCTTTCGCTCCCTCTTATTTTTTAAATTTTCTATGTTGCACACGTACACGTACCTTGTTTCTTTGTAAGGAGATACACTCACTTTCCTGGACGCAAGGAAAGTGTGCTATTGAATCAGAAACGCACATTCTCCCTCTCTCCATAACCACCCACTATAGACGCCAAGACCATTACATCTTTAATTAAAACAAACAAAATCAAACAATAACACCTTCTTAAATGTAAATAACTTTTTTTGAAATTTGAAAAATTGAAATTTTACTCCAAAGAAAAGTTGAAATTAATAAATATTTGTTCATTGATAAAACAATTTCTTTTACAATAAATAAAAATATACTTGGATCAAAAACAATTAATCTTGGATCAAGAATAATATAATAATTTATATATTCAATTATTGTTCAAATTTGGTTGCACTCTTAGATATTTTTTTTTAAATTTGGGATTCGTTATGTTTTGATTGCTTCAAAATTTGGATGCTTTAAAATTTAGTTGCGTTCTTTACTTAGATGCTTCTAAATTCAGGATTTTTTCAAATTTAGAAGCTTTAAAATTTGAATGCATTATTATTTGGATACTTTCAAATTTGGGATGCGTTATTATTTGATTGCTTCCAAATTTTATACGAAGTGAATGATTAAATATTATTAGATTGTTGAACAATGTTTCATAATCTGTTAAATTAATTAACTTATTAAACTGAAATACATATATTTAGTTATATGGATAAGTAACAAGTTTGTCGCACTTGCTCAGTCTCAAATCGATGTTCCTAATTTAATTGCTTAAGTGTACTTACCCATGAGAAAGCAGAATACGTTGGCTTCAATTAAATGCAACTACACACAAATACCTACAGATTTTTACTCAAATAGCAGAATCACTAAACATAAATGATAAATGTATAAAGAAACTCATGCATAGAAATGTAAAATTTCCAATACTGATTCAGAAAAAAGTTTACGATAGAAAATAAAATCATCTCAAAAGAAGTTTCATGTATTTGAAATTGAGAGAAATGTTTATTTAATATTATGACAAATTGCATTCTTCTTTTAACTTTTTTGAAAAAGGAAATTTCAATCTACTTGAAATTTAAACTAATTAATTTTAGTGAATATTCATTATTTATAATGCTTTTAAAATTTGTCTCTCTTTTTGTAAAAAATGGAAATTTAAAAATTCACGTGATGTCTGTAACCCTGACGGGACAATAAACTTACACATATAACGTTTAATGAAACACCTGGAAGTAACCACACCTTCATTAATGAATTTATATACACGCCTTAGGTTAATTCGATTATATGTTTAATGTATTCATGTTTCTTTATACATAGTAGCATTAGACATATAAAACTGAACCAGTTAATTATTAGGATCAACGAAATGCTTTTTAATTTTTTTCGTTGTCCATATTAACAGTTTATTAACCACTTTCAAGCTGGGAAAGTTCAGCTCAGGGCAAACTGAAGCACTTATTCGATAAAGAATTTTAATTGAACTTTAATGATTGTAACTGCAATATTTATTCCGACAATATAACGAAAAATGTATTTAAAAAAGAAACAAAAAATTGAAGCCATTTTACCGTACTTTACTTATTCTTTTATTTTTATTTAAATGCAGTGAATAAAGTAGAGTAAAAAATAAATTTTGATTGACTTATTGGAAATTCATTGATGTAAATAAGGACTATAGTGTGCCATATTGATGGGAAGCCTTCCAGAGTAATTCATTTTACGGAGGCATTTGATTTTAAGAAAGCATGTTTCTTTTAAATAAAAGAAATTTTAACCCAAAAAATTAGATCTGTTCTTAAGAAATTTTTGATAATTTAATAAAGGATACTTTCTTTTTTATTCATATCATTGCAGTTGAAATCATTGCAATCAAGCTCTACTTTAGTTTATTGAATATATGTATAATATTTAATTTATTAATATTTATACTTTTTCGAAAAATCAGTAATGATAGTATCGACAGAAATCAAGATCAAATTCTTTCCGCCTGGACGAACAGGTGTGAAAGTTTGAGCAAGCGAAAATTAATTCCTCAGTATAATTCCCTACCAGAAACCAGAAAACGATAAAAAGTTTTTAAAGCAATTAATAGCTCCTTTAATAATCTCATGAATCGATATGAATAAAAAATTAATTTGCCCAAGTGTTTGTATTAATAATTAAAAGACGATACCGTTTTCAATAATTAAAAAACGACATTGAAAGTAAAAATAAAACATATTTGAAAAACTCAATATTACGTAAATTATATTTTTTCATTTCTGTTTTTCTTTTTCTTACAAAATCATTCGTGTAACTATACATATTTACAAAAATTTCTTTATAAAAATTTCTTTATCATGCCTGAAATATATCCTATGTGCAAAATATATTAGTTGACATAAATATTTTATCTTACTAAATGTAAAATATATCAGATAACAAAATATATTAAATATGATTCCGTTTCTTTTTAACAAAACGTGGGTTTTATAACCCATTTTTTAAAAATAAAATAATAATCATAATTTAGATAAATTGCACTATTTTATCTACATATTATACAACAAATAATAAAAATATATAATGCTGTACAAGACTAAATTATTTTTTTTAATCTAAATTTTTGATAATTTTAACTATCAATGTCATTACGAATAGTGTCTTTAATCCATGAAAGGTAATACTGTATCTTTGTGTAAACATCAGGAAAACCTGGTCTTGCACAGCCAGATCCAAAAGATGTAACTCCAACTAATTGCCAAGAACCATCGGAACGTCGACATTGTAAAGGACCCCCAGAATCTCCCTACAATTAAAGTTTATATTTTATTCTCAATAATTTGACAAATTACTTTTTAATGATGATGCATATGAGTGGATTTTATAATTCAATAAATATCAAATTTTCAATAATCTAGATTTTTAGAAAAACTGTGCTACACAATTTACCAAAAATTGCTTGTCTTGTCGAAAATATCAGATTGATGTTCAATTAGTTCTGATGAGAGTATTTTTCTAAAATAATCCGAACCAATCAGCTTTTATCCGAATCTAAAAATTGGGAACCTCTACAAAAAATCCGTATCATTCCAAAAGTTAAATGGTATCCTGTTATTTTATTCCGAACCAATTATCTTTTATCCGAATCTAAAAATTGGGTAACTTCATAAAAACTCCTTTCCGTATCATTCCGAAGCTAAATTGGCATCCTGTTATTTTATTCCGAACCAATCATCTTTTATCCGAATCAATCTGCTTCAATTCTAATCAAATTTATTCTGAATTTAAACGAATGCATTCGAAATAAATCAATCCGACGTTGGTTTTATTATAAAACGAAAAAGAACTGGTACGAATTGAATCGAATATACAAAGAGCTTCATCGTATCTTGCTTAGCGACAAATATGAATTAAACCTACGTTACAATCCGAGTAAATTCGAGATCACAGTATTGAAGTTCTAAACCTGCTTTTCGTTTCAATTCATTGATCAAATTTCTTGGCTTCAATCTTTTTCAATTCATCAGAACGAATTCAATAATCGAGTTGGCATATTCGTTTGAATACTAATTTGTTTGCAAAAATTGAATCAAATTAAATAAAATTAAAACAAACATACAAAGCGATTCAGTGAATCCCGCTTAGCGACAAAAACGATTAGCGACTTAATAAAAATATTAATTCGTTTCAATTCTCCTGAATTTGTTTTCATTTGCTGGGTTCCAAAGCTAAATTTATCCTGTTATTTTATCCCGAATATATCTACTTCAATTCTAATCTATTTCATTCTGAACTGAAACGGAATTGAAATAGATTAATTCTGAATAAAATAACAGGATTTAAATTTAGCTTCGGAGAGAAACGAACTTCGGATTCATCGAAGCATTCATTGATTCATTTCGAAGCATCAGTCTCAAATCTAATCAAATTTGTTCTGAATTCAAACGAATTGATTCGAAAGGAATCAATCTGAAATTCGTTTTATTCCGAAGCTAAATTTTAATCTTGTTATTTTATTCGAAATCAATCTGCTTCAATTCTAATCGAATGTATTCGGAATTGAAACATATTGATTCGAAATGAAATAAAGGGAATAAAATTTAGCTTCGGAATGAAACGGATTGGTTTAGAAACAAATAGAATGCCCCAGAAGAACATTTATAAAAACTATCTGATTTAACATCAATCCGGTATTTTTTACAGGATGAATATTATGAAAGTTACTATAAAACATGACAATTATTATAACAGAATTACATCAATATTTATAATATTTCAGCAATTTCCGGTGCTGTGTGGAGTATTATATAAATTTTACAGCATCAGATTGTAAGTATTTTACAGGCTTAATAGAAACTCACCACACAACTGCCTGATGAACCATCAGTGTGACCAGCACAAAGATGTCCTTCCTTAAACGGTACAGATTTACCATAGGCTTCTAGACAGTTTCGTGAGTCTAATAATGGGACTGTCGCTTCCAAAAGAGAATTTGAAAGTGAAGGAGATGGCCCATATCGTCCCCAACCAGATGCCACACAATGGGAGCCAGAAAGATTAACGTCTGTTTCCGGAAGGCAAATTGTTCGAACTACTTTTGAAAGTGGTGCTGGTCTACCTAATTTCATTAGGGCTGAAACAATAATTTATTCGGATTGGAGATTTTTGCTTATGAAAAAAAACTCCAATTATTTTTAAGTGCTAGAACTTTTAACATGTTTACACATAATTAGGTATTTTTTCAAACAGAAACGTTTCTTCCAAAGTGTTAAAAAGGAAACAAGCACTTTATTAAAATAAATAAAAAGTAGTTTTCTCTGGTTGTACATAAACGAGTTTTTGTCACAAAAAAGAAAACAATCTTTGCATTCCTTTTCAATGAAATAATTCGTCACAATTGCTTACCTATATCGTGAACATAATTGTTAAATCGTTCGTGAAGAATGACTCGTTCAACAGGTAATCGAGCAGATCCTCGTCCACCACCGTCCAATTCCCATTCGCCAACTACTGCTGTCCATAGAGCACCAATCGGAAGGTTGAAAAGTTCGCTGTGAAAGTGGATAGATATTTAACTCTCTTTCATAAAATCGCAAAATTGATTCTGATAATAGTGGGTCAAGTTTACTTTTATATTGTGTATTGAAAAGTGAAATTGTTATTCAATTATGGACGTCTAAGCGAGAACATTTCAGGCTGTCTAGTTAAACAAACATTCTATAAACTATTGCAGTTGCATTAGTCCCAGTTGTATAAACTAATGCAACTGCAATGTATTTTTTAGAGTTTCAAACTAGTCAGAACGATCATTAGAATTTTGGAAAATTTGAAAAAACCGAATACAAATGTAAACACAGTTTTGAGATGACAGATTCAAATTTTTACTTAGAGATACAGTGTGCCGCTGTTAGTATCCACATCTGGTCAATGAGAACTCCACCACACCAATGACCTATGAAACCCATTTTTGGATGAAGAAGTTGTAAAGACACCTGCCAAGGCCATGATCCTTTTTTGCTTGGTTTTCCGTTAAATATACGTCCCGTTGTTGGTTGACGTCCTCCTGTTGATCTTGGTGTTCTTAATGTTATCGCTGGGCAACCGCATTCTAATTTCAACATTTTCATTCTTTTCTTTATGTTTATTTTTTCTTTTAGACATTTAGATATAATTAACAAGTAACATGTAACAAGTACCTCTCATCGATCTGAATTAAATTGCATACGATTACTCACTGAGAAAAATGAGTTAGCTACTATATGGATAGCTCATTTTTAGCTGTGGTAGCTAATATTTAGCTGTTTCAGC
Organism: Ganaspis brasiliensis; assembly: GCA_037103525.1. Lineage (NCBI taxonomy): Eukaryota > Metazoa > Arthropoda > Insecta > Hymenoptera > Figitidae > Ganaspis > Ganaspis brasiliensis. The sequence goes on along the minus strand of JAZKLR010000205.1, from coordinate 793,811 downwards.
AAACAAAATTAGCTGTGAAAGCTAATTAATAATTGTGTTAGCTAAAAAATTAGCTATCCATATAATAGCAATTAAAGTTAGCTAAGGTAGCTAAATCTTAGCTTTGGCTGCTAATTTTTTTTCTCCGTGCTGTGTCGAAAAATAAGAGACACGTATTTTTCTTTAGGGTCCTTAAAGAAACGTTTTAAATTTAAAACAACCCATTCATAGGCAATTTTTAAGTTACTTGCTATTTTTTTAAAATGCAGATTGAAACATTCAAAATTTCAAAAAATGTATAAGGTTCTATGAGTTTTTTGAAATCCCACCCTTTTTAACAATTTGACAAAAATAATGTCTAATTTGATAAACAAAAGTAACATAAACTATTGATGATCACATTCTTAGCTATCGAAAGTGTTTTTTACCTCTGGTTTCAATCGTCTCGTTTTTCGATACGATACTGAGACTATATACTACGATAAAAGCGAATCTCGTTGAGACTCGCTTTTAGTCAAGTTTTAACAAAACTATTTCGCGTTGATTAGAATTTTGGTCCATAAGGTACTGCAAAGCAAATAATTTAAATGTATAATAAAATTGGTTTTAAAAAAACCCAAAAATTTACACTCGGCTCTTATAATTTTCTTCTTTTTTATAACAGTGCTTTTAATGATTCCTACTAGACGATACCGAGACGATACTCTAAAATATAGTTTAAATGCAAAATTTGACATTGAACATTTTTTTATGGAAACAACGAAAAATATTAATATGTTTTGGTATATTTTAAATTTCTCCGAAAGCGGACATTCACATATTCCCTGAAAATATTGTTGTTCATTCCCAAATAGGAATCCAATAAATAAATAAATAAACCCATATAGTGAAAAAAAACTTCAAATTTCATAAAAACAAAATTATATTACATGTATAACTTAGAAAAAAATCGCCCTGGCAACAGTATAGGATTGAATTCCAATCAGTTTGAATAAGTTTTAATCAGAATTCTTCCGGGGCATTCCGAAATTTGTTTCCAATCCAATCAGTTTTTATCCGAATCTAAAAATGGATGTAACTTGACGAAAAATTCTTTCCAAATCATTCCGAAATAATCCGTTTTAATCCGAAGCTAAATTTTAATCCGTTTGAATCCCGTTATTTCATTCCGAATCAATCCGTTCCAATTTTATTCGGGTTTATTCGAATATGAAACGGATTGATTCTGATTGATTCGGAATGAAATAACGTGATTCAAAAGGATTAAAATTTAGCTTCGGAATGAAACGGATTAATTCGGAATGATTCGGAAAGAAGTTTTCGTCAAGATACATCCATTTTTAGATTCGGATAAAAACTGATTGGCTCGGAAACAAATTTCGGAATGACTCGGAAGAATACTGATTGAAATTCAATCCAATACTTTTGTCAGGGCGATCTAGGTACTTCTTCAAGACAATTCAATTTTAATTCAAAAGCGACTCATGAACTGACTGTAACTACTGATGAGGAATAATAAACCATTGCACACTGTGCAAATCAGTAGTAACATTCGTTCTAAATCAGACGTTTGATAATTTATGAAGTCCGTTTAGTAGGATTTTACTTAACCTATTAGTAATAAATTACGTGAATTACTCAAAATATTTATCTGATTACCAAGAAATTAAACATTTTTTAAAAATAAAATTGAATAGGTACATGGTCATATTTTAAAATTAATTATTTAGAATTTCCAATTTATAAACTTTCATTAGATTGCCAAATTTTAATTTTTGGGATTGGTTTCCAATCGAATTCAAAACAATTTAAGTTTTTATCGTCATTTTTATGTCACCGAATTTATATTTAAATGAATACAAATTTAACTCAAATTTTCATTTAGTGAAATTCTTATTTTAACAGAATTATAAATAAATAGAATTTTTAAATGCCAGAATATCCATTTGATTGAATCTTCATTTGTCAGAATTTCTATTTAATAGACTTCTGAAAACGCCGAATGTTGATTTTTCCAAAATTTCAAATGACCAAAAAAACATTCGACAGAAAGATTTTGGCACGAATTTTAAAATGAACCAATCAGAAATTATCAAGAAAATTGTGATTAGCAGATTATTATAGCCACATTCGGACAAATCAACATTCGGCGTTTTAAGAATTCTATCGAATATTAATTTGAGCAAATACAAATTCGAACAAATTAACCAAGATTCGGTCAAATGGATAATTCTGTTCAATGAGAATTTTGTCAAATAAAATGTGCGTTAAATTTGTATCCATTTAAATATCAATTCGGTGACATAAAAATGACGTTAAATAAAACTTCAAATTTATCTAAATTCGATTGGAAAACAATTCGAAAAATTAAAATTCGACAACTTAATGAAACTCTTGAAATCGAGAATTCTAAATAATGACCTTTAGAACCGAAGCATGAACCCCATTTGAATATTTATTCAAAAATAAGTTACTTAATTGAAGAACAAAAATTTCTTCATTACTAATCGGTTTAATAAATTTCTTATGAATAAAAAGAAAATTAAATTACTTTATTTATCATCTATTACAAAAACTTGTCTTATTAATTAAAAAGTTATTCAAGAGAAAAAAATGTTGCTTTCAACTTACTCGCATTTTCATCCCTGAAGGTCTTCATCATAGCAAAATTGACCTCTAGTATAGTAAGCAGGACGATTGCAAGAGCCTCCGCTCGAAGATTCATTGCAGAACGAAGTGCGGCGCCAACCGATTTTCAGGGTTGTTCGTACATTTTTTTAGCATCTATCATGAATATACAGTAACGATTTGTTTCAACAGTTCACTAACAACTCTAATAAAACCGGAAATAATTTTCGATCGCGATTAGCTAAATAACTAAATTAATTAAGAGACTAAAGAATCAGACCGAAGATATAAAAAGGCGTTAAAATCTCAATAAAATGAGTTATTTTTGTCAGCAATTTTTTCAAGAATCAATCAGTGCTATTGAGAAGCAATTGACAATGCAGAATTAATCTTTGAAACAGAGACTTTATAATTAATTAATGAAAATTTGGAATTTATCACTCGGCGCTATTTCTAGTCAATTGTTCATTTCTTTCAATAATTTTGGAACCTATTTTTATAAAGTAAGGAACCTATTCTTATCTAAAATTATTACTCTACATTTTAAGCACACGACACTTTTTCAAAATAAACGACCAGTAGTGAACATCGCGACTGTATACGTCTGCGATTCTTGGCCGAGGAAAGAAAGAACGTCCTCCGCTCCGCTGCGATTCTCGCGAATGATTGCTCTGTACCGGACGATCGAGCAATGAAAGTGATCGTATTCGATGGTGGTTCCATCGAAGAAGGGATATAGACAGGCCCTATTTTTCAGAGTTCAAAAGTCCTGTGAATTATTAAAGTTTCCCTTTATTGCGATTTCATCTAATATCAAATCACTAAATTATCATTTTCTTTCGAAAAACAAAGCTTTTATTATCTTCAAATTAACTTATTTTTCAACTCACTGAAAGCAAATTTCCAAATTTTATTCAAGTTAATTGATTTAAGTCTGATCGAGCCTGGGAACAAAAATCCTAACCTAATTTCAGTGCTGTCGTTTCTCAATTCTAAAAAATAAAATAAACTGTCAAATATCGATTTTTTTATAAAAGTGGCACAAGTGGTGTCCACATAACCTTTGTTTTTAAAAACAATATTTATCAACAATTTCTCAAAAATTGAAAAATCATTGAGGAAAAAAGAAGTTCATAAAATGCATATTTTGTTGTTTCGAAAAATTAAACAAATGCAGTTTTGCACATAACTCCTAAAGTTAATTATAAATTAGAAAAACTATACGAAATTGTTTCTATAAAAATGATTTTTGATTTAAGACAATTTGTTTTTAATTAAAGTCCAAATTTGAATAAAAACTACCATTTTCTATTTATTAAATTTCCGAATTTTATTCAAGTTAATTTTTTAAAAAAAATTAGCCTGATGAGGATGACACACCAGTCATTGAAACGTTGCGTGACTCAATAAAATACAAAAAGGAAGAAATTCTGTTTTTGTATTTTTTACCTTCCTAGGATCGAATTTGTTCCCTTACTATATTAATTGATTTAAGTCTGATCGAGCCTGTGAACAAAAAATTCTAACCTAATTTCAGTGCTGCCGTTTCTTGATTCTAAAAAACAAAATAAACTATCAAATATCAATTTTTTAAAAGAGTCGCACAAATGGTGCCCTCATAATCTTTGTTTTTAAAAACAAAATTTATCAACAATTTCTCAAAATTTGAAATATTATTGAGCAAGTTTTCAAAAGTTGATTAGTCCATGTTTTGTTGTTTCGGGGAAATTAAACCAATGCAGTTTTTCACACAACTCCTAAAGTTATTTATAAAGTAGAAAAACTATACGAAATTATTTTTATATGTTTTTTGATTTAAGACAATTTGTTTTCAATTAAAGTCCAAATTTGAATAAAAACTACCACTTTCTGTTTACTGGAAACGTTGGAAATCACGATTGGAAACGATTTAGATATAACCTAAAACTTGACAATCGTTTCAAATAAACAGAAAATTGTACATTTTATTCAAATTCAACTCTGAATTGATAAACATGTTGAAAATAAAATTCTTTATCCTTCCACCAAAAAACTTTTAAAATGCCGACAACTTTTTTATTTAAAACATTCGAAAATATAGAGTTGAACTAATTTTCATCCGATTGTTTGTTTGTATTTCTTCTTATATTCAAAGAGTATTTTAACATTTCTTACAGACTATACAAACAAATCTACGTTAGAATTAAAATTTAAAAAAATTTCAAACAATTATTTTTATAAACTGTAAAAAAACGACTTTTCTTACCTTAATAAAGATTAGCCCAAAAACATATTCTACTGACCCTTTTACTGTTCATCAAAGATAGGTATTTTTCACCAGAACGAAAATTCATTAAATATTTAAATTTTTAAATATCCCTTTCACACTAAAAAAAGTTAATGCAGTAAGTCAATAAAAACTCAGAAAAATAAATGCTTTGACTAACTTTTTTAACTACCTGTCTAATTTGTTTTTAATGCATTCCTCTTTTTAATCTACAGAGAATCAAAAACTTTGATTTGATAGGCTTTTAACGGGGAAAGTGTTCTCGTCTCGATTTCGAAATAGATTTTCAGATTCTTCACATATTCGCTCTGACGAGCCTACGTTTGATGCTTGATACAATCTCACAAGAAAATCAAGATTAGATTTTCCGAGCTTGCCGATCGATCACAGTTTCTCATAATTGTCGAGCTGCGATCAAGTTTTCAAACCGAATAAAATCAAAAGAAGGATTTATGAAAAATAAAGATAAAATTTTTTCTCCTACATTATTATACACCAGAAGGTGTATTATTGTGTTATTGTAAAGATCTTATATTGGCTCTCTTTATCTCTAAAAAGACTCTCGCTAAACAAGAAGCTTGAGAAGCGATGAGCTGCAGGTTTCTCTCACTTTATAGTGTGTTTCGTTGAAAATCTACCGAGTATTACCTAGATATCCAGGACACGATTAGTTACTCTGTCTGTCAACCGATATCACATCATTGAAAATAAATTGAATCTAATGACACGCCCGCTTAGCACATTATAAAAAAGGAACATCATCTATCAGCTCTATTTGCATTCGGTTAAAGAAGTGAAATAAACCTATATATAACCTATATATACTTTTCCTTGAGGCTATATGTAAATTTTATATTATGACCGGAAAGTCTCAAGAAACCGTATAATCCTATATTATAATATAAAAAGTGAAAGAGAAAAAGAGGAGCAATTTCTGCCGAGATTATCTCGTAAAGTAATGCGCAAATTATCTTTATTGCATTTTCACTTTCGATGTGAAAATAGAAGTTGTTACTTTGCAAAGTATATGGATTAGAATTCTAATTAGGCGCAATAGTCCGGCCAAAAGAAAGTGTATCGACAACAGTGTAAATAAAGTAATGAACCTTTTCATCATCAGCAAGGTCGTCCAAAAATATCGAAAAAATACGATTTTTATTTAATTAGGAAACTTTTTTGCAACAAAAATATTTTTTCCGACCTTTTTGAACCACCTTAAGAAGAAATCAGACAAACAATAGAAAACAAATTAGCCTAACTCCATATTTTCGTATATTTCAAATAAAGAAACTGTCTAAATTTTAAAAGCATTTCATCGAAAGGGTTCACAATTTTAATTTCAGTAGGGGAGAGGGCCCCAAGTTGGACACCCTATCGATTTATTGCTGTAGAATCCAAACTGAATAAAATATATTAAAATGTTTTATACCGGATGAAAGTACAATTTATAAGGTAACTTATGGCCACAGAGATAAAATTTAATTTTGAACATAAACATTTTTTAAAGCATTTTTTCTAATTGTTAAAATTTTCGGTCTAAAAAAAAGTGGCCCCAAGATGGACACCTTCTTAAAAGTCTCTGAAAATGGTAGTAAATAAAAAATTAACATCGTGTAACAATTCTTGAACTAAGTTTTAATCATTTTACGGAATTTGTCAAGAAATAAAATTTCTAAAGACTTCAATTTAATAGCTTAACAGTAAAAAGTAATAAAATATCGAAAAATATCAATATAATAAATTCTCTAACGATAAAATCATATTTTATGGTGGAAAATAAAAAATTTTAATTACTTGGCTCAAAAAATTATTGAAAAAAGTGTAAAATCGAAAATATGCAAAAAAATACATTGAGATTTTAGGCCTGTCCATCTTAGGGTACATGGCACCATTTTTTAATCCCCAGTAAAAATATATATATGAATACTGAATTAGTAAAATCATTTTAGAATATTATTATGCGATAAATAAAGAATATTATAACGTTAAGTACTCATTCTAAATCATAAATTTAAATAACTTTACCAACTTGCGAAAAAACTGTTACAAAACTTTTTTAGACACAAAATTACGTGGTATGTGTAGAAGAAAAATCAACTGGTTTTTTTTCTTCAAATGTGCATCAAAATGCTCGTCTATACAAACAACAAAAATGACAGAAAGCATAAGGCGCTGTCACCTTAAACAAAAATTTTATACGAAATGTCCATCTTGGAGCCCACTCCCCTATTTTGATCAATTCAAAGTTGCCTTTGAATAAAAAATATTACAGTTTTCTTTTTATTGGAAACGAGTTTCAAATTTTAGATTATTTTATCTAAAACGTTTCTAATAAACAGAAAATTGTAATTTTTATTTAAATGCAACTTTGAATTTATCAAAATGTTGAAAATAAATATAAAAAAGTGGAAGTTACCATCATAATTAATAGACAACCAAAAAATCGTTTTTACCAAAAATTTCCTTTTAAGCGAACTACTTAATAAAATTTTGATATTATACACGCAGTATTATGATTTACTTTAAACATATAATAGGTGAGCAAGTCATAAGTATTCAGGTTTTTGTAACGGGTTATTTTATATGTTTCCAGTTTTGAATATTCTTGACTCTTTGCCCTTCATAAAAGAAATTGCGTGAGAAGAAATGTTTTGTTGAAAATTTGTAACGTGTTCTTAAACAAGTCAATTAATTTTTAAGAATATATTTACAAAACTTTCTGCAAATAATTTAATTAATATTTTGCATGGAATATGAACGGCATTGACTCGGAAACCTAAAATATCGCGTCTCTATAAATCCTCAACTATAAAAATCCATTGTATTTATTGCAAAATCCAAGATGATGAAAAATGATTATAAATATCATTTCAGTTTTCCAAAATTCGAAATATTTGATCTAATCTGTCGGATGAATTTTCAAAAGTTAATTGGATTCACCTGACATTTGTTAGAATCACTAAATACGAATATATCAGTTTTTCAAAATTTAAAATGGTGGATTCAAAATGGCGAATGATTAAAATTGTTCTCTTATTTGTTGGAAACAATTAGAAAAAGATTTAAAAGCGCTTTTTTCGGTTTTCATTATTGTATATAAATATTTTTAAATCATATGGACACACAACCTTTAATAAATAATTGAAATTGTGACAGATTGAGATAAGCTTTTATGGCTTTCCAACACTCAATCGATAGCATATACTTTCCCTACCTAGATAACATTTTTAGGACAATCGCAAAATATATATATGGATATGTTCCATGCACGTGTAATTCATTATGTATTGTTTCGTTTCTTTATCGAAAAGAAAGCTGATCGTGACAATCCAAATTTCTTGTCACGACCTTCACATACACAAAAACACGCATGAAAATTTAATAAAATAACTTTTCAATATTTTTAAGTTGTTTTACATTGGGCTATGTTTTAAAAAAACGGACTAAATAGATTTGCTAAATTAAAATGTTTAAAATGTACAAAACAGTTGACTTTCTTGTTAAGTTTTTACGTTAGACGATTTGAAATTTGATTCTACTTCCGACTTCCTGGCGGGAAACAAGAATGTCTTCTGCTATATATTTTCTAAACCAAACTGTACACACATATATAGATTTTTTATGTATTGTGTTTTACTCAACACGTGTTTCGTAAATTTTGTAGAATAACATATCAAAACAAGTGTTTTCTTCATTATGGTCATTTACGTAACAGTGTGTATCTTCCGTTCCATAACAAAGGTTATAGTTCACAACAAAGGTTAAAAGCATCTTTAATATTCTAAGTAAAAATTAAATACTTGTATATATTCACGTTATTTATACAAATTATCGAAAATTAACTATTACAGAATATTTTTCAAAACATTAATTCAATTGAGAATGTAGAACAAAAAGACAGATTAAATAAAATATTTTTTTCTCTATATAACCTCACTTTCAATCTTGATATATCATGTTTATACATTTTTAATCTAATTTTTCATTCATTCTTTGAAGAATCAAAACTAAAAATAGTATTTAAAAATTAGATAATTATTTAAGAATATAAAAATATTATTCTTTAAAAATATAATTATTTTAACAATTCTTTATATTTTAATAATTTGCTTAACAACTGTTTTATTTATAGGCATATGTCTGGAGCATTTTAATTTTTTGTCTGATATATTTTGATAATTTAAATACATAATTAACTAGCTTTTGTAGGTTTGTTAATTTTTTTTATGTATTTCGGTAAATTATCCTTAGAGCCGACTAAAATTTAGATTGAGAAAGAATTGCAAAGTGTAAAGTTCCAGAAACATACTCTTTAAATAAAATAATTGTTTTAAAAAATTGTTATTTACTGACAGCGACTGTTTTTGCAGGTACTATAATTTCCCACGTTTAAAGCAAGAGAAAATCTTTAAATTGATAAATCGTTTTTAAAGAGACAGAAAAATTCAGTTCCAGTTTGAATGCAAAACATTTAATTAACGAAAGTAGATATGAAAAAATTGAAGTAGTTCTTACAATGTCATCGAAAGTAGTGAAAGTACTTTGGGTTGAACGCCTTGGTTATGGAACAGGTCTTCGATTACAGAAAGCATTAGCAGATCAGCACCATCACAAATCTCAAAACAGTCCAATTTCAAATACTCTTGTGTTATTAGAACACAATCCTGTATATACTGTGGGTATTAGAAACAAATGTTATAATGCGGAGGATGAAAAAAAGTTAAAAGATCTTGGAGCAGAATTTTTCAAAACAAATCGAGGCGGTCTTATAACTTTCCACGGGCCTGGACAATTAGTGGCTTATCCTATAATTAATTTAAAAGATTTCCAAGGTGGTATAAAGTGGTATGTTTGTCAAATCGAGAAGATGATCATCCGACTTTGTGCTGAGTTTGGTATTAAAGGAAATACTTCTCCCGATACTGGAGTTTGGGTGAATGATAAAAAAATTTGCGCAATTGGAATTCATGGAAGCCGATATATAACAACGCACGGATTAGCTTTAAATTGCAATTTAGATTTAAAATGGTTTGATCATATTGATCCTTGTGGAATTCAAGATAAAGGTGTTACTAGTATTAGTAAAGAATTACAAATGAATGTAAGGGTTGAGGACGTTATTCCTTTGTTCAAAAATGCCTTTCAAGATCAATTTCAATGTTCGTTAGTTGAGTTTCCACCTGGAGAAGCTTCTGAACTACTTCGAAGTTGCAATCAAGAATTAAAAGTGATTAGAAATTAGTAAGTTCAGTTTTTAATTAGTTAATTTTTAAAAAATATTTCATTATTCAGTTAACTTTACTCATTTAAAAACCCTTGTAAAATATTAAATGTGAAGTTAATTGAGTAGATAAATTTTTCGCCTGGGATGTCAGCAAACTTATTTCTATGTACTAATTGTAATTCATTCTGTCCTTTTCTGACATTTGTCACTGGATGTTTTTTGTTTTAAATCTCTATCTTTTGAAAAAATGTATTTATAAATTAATTAAATAACATTATATTTTATTTATGTAATTATTAATTGCCCTCAATCTACCTATATTGTAAAGTTAAAATAAATATTTTTAATATCGTTGATATAAAAACACCTATTTGCTGCAATGTAATATATTTGACAATAAATACATAAACAAATATTCAGTGTACATGCTATAATACAATTTTATCAAACAATTAAAATAATTATACACAGCCTACTTTGATCAAACGATTTTTTTTCGAGCTCTTAGGTCTTGTAAAATATTATTAACCATTGATGAGCATTTGCGAAACGTGATAGTCTCTAAATATACTTTAAATCTATGTTGAATAAAAAATAAAAATATACTACACTTGTATACTTTACAAGCATACAAGTTCACTGAATATTTACATAAATGACAGCTGAAAAAGTTGTTGGTATTTTATTCAAAAACAAAGTTTAAGCTCCTTCTAACCAAATAATTTTTGTGCATTCTAAGCTTTATGTTAAATTTGAATTTTAACATCCAAAAAATTATGACTTTGAAATTTTCAAAGATACTCGTACAACTTTTAACTTTCTACCAACTTAAAACAAAACTGTAACGAAAATAAATGTAATAGTTTTAATTTGATATATTTTAAATGTAGATAATCAGTTCCTACAAACTATTCCAAATAGTTTTTTTACTCAAGTTTTTATAAACTCATAATAGAAAGAGAAAGATTAGTGTTCCAATAAATTTAAATTTAAAAAAATATATCAAAGTAATTCAAAGACTTTAATACTAATAAATTTTTGAATAATCATCTTTAACATTCACAACTAAATTTTAAATTTACACCTTTATAATTAACCTTTTTTTTTTGTTGTTTAATCGAGTTGATCTATCTCATAGAATCCCCGAACATACATAACAGTATGAATATCTTTGAACTTTTTAAAAATTTCAACAACAGATACATAACAAATGTTGACTAGATTTAAATTGATGTCTTAATTAGGCTGAAATTACCTGTAAAATAAATAAAACCTCGTGACCTTTAGTCTGTCAAAACATGGAGATACCTTTGGCTATAAATTTCACCGGTAAGCGTGCCAACAACAGCAACAGCATTATGAAGAGAATTGGCAGAATCTCTGATTAACCTGATGGCTTGTTCGATATCACCTTTTAGTTCGAGATATTGCTTGTTGACCAAAAGGACTTCAAGACTCAGCATAGCTTTGACAGCATCACTACTTGGTCTAATTTCCATCAAATCTGAATCGTTTGATCTCAAAGGAGCTACACCTGGAGAGTGAGGTGTGAACCTCACCACCTGTTGCTCCGACTTTGATTCCGGCATTTGAGCCAAACAATAAACACCTAAAGCTCTGCTTAAAAACTTGCATCTGCAAAAGTAATAAAAAGAATTAACACAAATTAGTGATTTCTTTTCATTACAGAATTTTTATAATATATAGTGTTTTACCTATTCGAAATTTGGGATCCTTTTCGAATACCAATCGCTCCTAAAATGCCCCATCCTTGACCAGCATCGTCTGCAATAATAAGCAGTGCTCGTGCCAAACCCTTTAAGGCTCTTACCGCAATTGTTGAATTTTCACTGTACTGACATTGTCTATGAATCAGTTCAAAAGCTTTCGCCCACAGCAACGGAAGTTTACTTTCAAAGGATTCCCTAAAAAAAAATAAAAATTTTAGTAATTTACATTTTGTGCGATATTATTTCAAACATACATTGGTTTAATTGTAGTAATCCAATCGATTAAGTTCGTAAGGAGCATCCCCTCTTCTCTGATGTCTCGACAAGACGGCAGCCTTTTTAACAAAATTGCATACAAAGCCAAAGGTTTTCCTTCGGCGACTAAAATTCCTTCTACTGGTGGTTGTCGAGGTACTATAGTTTGCAAAATTGATAAAACTGCAGCCCATGTTGGTTGAACATCTTCTATCACTGATTATTTAAAAATATTTTCATCAATTAATTAAAATTGTAAAAAAAATTGGTTTATAAACTGAATTTTTATAAAGTTACCATTTTGTCTGAAATAAGCCTCTAAAGCAGCTTCCATAATATCTCCAAGAATCGATGGAGATCCAATTGCAACTCCTATAACTCGCAAAATTCCCATTACAACAGGATTATTTCCAGTTCGTTTAGATAGCCATGAGGTCCAACTAATTTTAAGATGATCTGCCAAAACTCCACTTTGATTTATTGAATGTAACAACTCCGTCACTAAAAGACCAGCTTCTGCAGTTTGTTGTGGTTCTGAAACGGCTTTAAAATAAGAGTTAATTTTAACAATAATTAGAGTAAAGTAAATGAATACTTAAATAAATATTAGAGTAATCTAAATTTTGAATAATTATAATTAAAAGTTGATGTTTTTAAAAAATATGTTAAATACAAACATACTGCTTGTAATAACTGCTTCAAGCTCGTCAAGCATACGGGAAAGAGCATTGGTAAAAGCTCGCATATTTGTTGACAGGAGAGTTTTATGTCTTGAAGTGCAGTTCGTCAATAATTTTACCGAAGATCGAACATAAATTTGTCGCTTTTTTAAGGTGGTTGGATGAAAGTGAGTTACTGTTGAATCATAAGCAGCAGCAACTTTTAATAAACTGAAAATTAAAATAACCATTATATTAAACAGGGCTGATAAAAATCATGGCTTTTTTAAAAAAATTAAAAAAATCCTATCTTTTTTATATAAATTGGATTTTTTTTTTAATAAAATTTCCAAATATTTAATTGTAAGTAATTTATTTTTTAAACAGAACATTTAATAAGAAATAATAAACAATAAAACATTTAATAAAAATCAAATAAATTATATCGAATAAATGAGAAAATTTCAAAAAAATATCTTCAAATTCATATGATCGCAAAAATATAAAGAAAATATAAAATATAAAGAAGCACTTTAAAAAAACAACACAAGAATGAAACTGTGACAAAAATATATAAAAAAGTAAAAAATCTTCAAAAAATTAAACTATTTACCTACGAACATTTTTTTAAATTAAAAAACTAAATAAAAAGATAATTTAAAAAACGTTAAATTATATTATTAAAGAGAACAAATTGTTAAAATTAGAAAAATTAGAGGATTATTTTACAAATTAAAAAAATTTTAAAAATGAATAAAATTTTGGAAAATTTTTAAAAATTTTAGAAGAAAAAAAATTCTATAAAATATAAGAACGATATTAAAATGAGAATATTTAGTACAACGTTAAATTTACATAATATAAAATAAAAAGGATAAGTCTTCAAAGTAGTAGAAAATTAAGAAATTTTAAAAATGTAAAGATGAAAGCAACGAATAAACGTTTTTTCAAAAATTCGTTATTAAAAGATAAAAACTAAACAATTTAAAAGAAGAAAAAATATTTCTGAGAAATATAAAAATAATGACAAAAATTTAAGAATTAATTAAGATACAAAGGACTAAAAAAATTGTAAAACAACAAGAAAATTAAATAAACAGGATGAAAATGGAGAGATGTTTTTTTTCTTAATCTAACAAACGATATAAAAAAAATGTTAGAAGTACAAAAAATATAAAAAATTGGTACTAAAAAATTAAAATTAATAAAAATAAAATAAAAAAATGTACCTATATAAAGTTAAATAAGAAGTGCACAAAATAAAAATACTATTTTTTGCTGTACCAAAAATTTGTAGATCGTAGGTATTTTGATCATGTTATTTTGATCATATCAATTTTTTAAATTTAATAAAGAACAACATATTAAAATTCTTTATTAGAATTCAAATTTTCAAGATTTATCCACATATTTCTGGGTTTTTTTATTGTTTGCGATTTTTTACTTGCAGTATTAGATATCCGGAGAACTGTAAAGGTATTTTATTTAAATCATGATTTTAATGCAAATCAATTACAGCCCTGATATGGGTGATTCTGCTGAAAGTGTCTTTTTGGATGTCCCGAATTATTTTATAAAAAATATTCAGAATATTGTCAATATTCATAGTTAAAATTTAGCGTTTACTTAGTATTTTATAAGCCTTTTTGTTATGTCTCTAGCACGACTTCTATAACTATATCGAGTTTTTGAAAGTTTTCTTGTATTCCTTTTAATTTTTAAAAATTAGTTTTAGAATCTTGAATGTTTTTCTAATCTTTATAATTTTTTGCCTGCAGATTTCTGGATAATAAGTCTTTAAACTTTGTCTTCCGTTTTAGGTTAAAATTTCTTTGCGACGTATAACAAATTTTTAATACATGTTAAACGAAAGTTAAGAATTTAATGTTTAATTTTCACTCATATAACACAGCCACACAAAAAAAACAACTTTATTGTCCGAGACACTACACTAGTGTATTCTTACGTATTTTTTTCCGCTGAATCTAAATCCGAAGTCAGAATTGTTAGATTGGCTAAATTTTTCGAGATAATCTCAAAAAACTCGATTTTTTCGTGTTTTTGAGTAGTTTTTTGAAAATATCTCAAAAATTTTAGCCAAATTGGTTATTCTGACTTCGGATTCGGATTCAGCGGAAAAAAATACGTAGGAAAATACTATCATAGTGTCTCGGACAAAAAAAAATTTTTTTGGGTTTTAATTGATGATGTTTTTTTTATCTTTTTTGAGATAATTTTCAAAATTTTAGCTAATCTGCAAATTCTAACCTCTGATTTACATTCGTCAGAGAAAAATACATAAAAATACATTAGTGTAGTGTCCCGGCTAAAAAAATTTTTTTTTTTTGGTTTTTTGGGTGTTTTTGAAATTTTTTAAGATTTGGTTTTTTGAGATTATCTAAAAAAATTTAGCCAATCTAGCAATTCTGACTTCGGATTCGGATTCAGCAGAAAAAATACACTAGTGTAGTGTCTTGGACAAAGAAGTTTATTTTTTTTGTGTGGCTGTGTAATTTATAATTTGAAGGAGAAACGTTGCTTCTATAAATAACATCATATTATTAAACTTGTAGTAAAATATTTTCTTAAATAACTGATAACTATTTTTTGCACATGCCCTTATTCTTACAAAAAAACGAAAATTATCATTTTTTCATCTCCGAAGCCTTTTTCATAAAGCTATTAAAATTTCTTTTCTTTTCAATGTTTATTTTCAATGTTTTAAAGATTTAAAGAGTTTAACCTTTTTTTTATGTTTTGAAATAAAGTAAAAACTTGGTATGTACTTAAATATTAATAACTTTTCTATTAAAAATTAAAATTTATTTAATATGTATTTCAAATTTAAAAAATAAGATTTAAATATTTCAAGAAATAATATCTTAAATATTGTGTTTTGGTTAACTGTCGCTCGTTCGGTAAATATAATTTAAACTCTTAACTCTTCGAAATTAATTTTGCGAACTAGTGAATTAAGCTTTTAAATATTATTCTTAATAATCGTACAAAAGGAATTTCGAAAAATCTAAAAAAATTTTAGTTTAAAAATGTAAATAAAAAAGTGCCACTCTCAGCAGAATCACTCATATTAAACATATTGAATCATTCTTTAAACATGCAACAATAATAGAAAAATATAATCTAGTCGTCTTACTTATTAACAGCTGTATCGATTGGATGAACAGCTTCATTATCAATGCAAAGAATAACTCTAGGATCACAACTCATCACATGCCAGTTAATTACTTGATCAAAGGCTGTTGCATCGACCAAGTGCCAGGAAAATTTTTCTGCATCTACCATTAATTTCACAGCCTTTTCATTCTAAAAATGAGAAAATTTATTTAAAAATTCCCTAATGACAAATGATGAACTAAAATATATTTAAACTTATAGTAAACTTACCTGTCTGACATTGGGTTCATTCGATAATTTTATCAAAAGGTTCAAAAGACAAACATGCATTCTTGCAGAGACTGCCAATGGTTGGACAGCCATCATTTCATTAATCCACACTGGCCAATTAATAACTGTAAAGACGCTCCCAAGAAATAGATGACTGTCTGGTAAGTATTGGTCCACGACTTTAATCATGAATTCTACATCGCCGACACCAGGAGAAAATCTCTCCCACGGCAAGGACAAAAAGTTGCCATGAATGACATTCAAAACGTGATCCTTTATTGAAGCATGAGCGAAATTTGTCACATAAAATTCCCACAAAAAACAGAGAATTTTGCTAGAAGCCGGCATTGTATCCGTGATAAATCGAACACATTCTATGAACATGGCAACAGTTCTATTCGCATATGGACCATCAGCAATAATCCAGGGAAGTAAGATTGAACGATCATCAGTCAGTTGCTGAATCCAGGCTGCTGTAGGTTCCCTTAAATTTCTCGTCCAATAAGGCGTAATCCAAGGGGCAAACATCTCACTTAAAACCGGCCAGATTTTTTCACACACTACATAAACAATAAATTTTCAGATTTAATTTATAAACATTATCAGAAATAACAATAATAATAATTTAAATATAACAATTTAAAAGAGATTATAATTAAATTTGAAACTTACATTGATCAGCTAAGGAACCTCTGTCTGATTGGAGTGTTAATACTACTAAAGCATGACCCACCATACCCAAAAATATTGTTAAAGGTTCATTATAAACTCGATATTTTGGATATAAACCGTATAGGCCATATTGCAAACGTTCATTCATAAAATGTTTGCTAAGCAGTACTGCTGTATCGTGCA
Source organism: Ganaspis brasiliensis (assembly GCA_037103525.1). Taxonomy (NCBI): domain Eukaryota; kingdom Metazoa; phylum Arthropoda; class Insecta; order Hymenoptera; family Figitidae; genus Ganaspis; species Ganaspis brasiliensis. The sequence continues at coordinate 776,810 of JAZKLR010000205.1, read as the reverse complement.
TCTGTGTTGAAAATATATCAATATTAATTTTAAAGCAGAAAGTTACAGTTTATAATTTAATAAATGCTTTAACTATAAATGTGAACAAACCTCTTGTCGAGAGAGCATTTTTTGTTCGGTAGCATAACGTCGTATTTCATCTCTAACTTTTAAAACGTGCATCGGAGGCGCAGACTTTGGTCTTCCACTTAAAGCTCCCAACAAATCACGCCAAACATCTAAGGATAAATTTTGTCCCTCACTTCCTCGCAAAATAACACTCAGAACTTCTCCATAGTGTTCTGGAAATTCGTGTAACAGTACAAGTCGAAGGTGATTTCGAAACAACTGAAAAAGTTTATTAAAATTTTTATTATTTTGTATATTTAAATTTACTTTTCAAAATGTTGTTAAATTGAAACTGAAAATATCAAACCTCATGTAATATTTGTTTATCTTCTTCAGGATTTAAACCAATGTTACACAGCGCCCTTGACACTAATTCTATAAAAGTTGATCTTTCGCTGAGTCTAGGTCGTCTGTAATTTAACCAACTTCCAACATCGAACTAAAACAAAGTTAAACGATTTTCACATTAGATCAAGTATTTAAAAATTTAGATTAATCTAAATAAGAAAATGTATTTGAAACTTACTTTGGAGAGAAGTACAAAACATAAATCTACATTAGAACCAGTTGATAATTCAACGACAGTTTGGTACATTTGTAAAAATGCAGAAGCTCCACCAGCAACGGGAGTAAAATGGGGACCCAAAATACCTCCAAGATTAGGTCGATCTATTATTGCCTGAAGTAACTTTGATCCTTGACTCTCTTCTCCGCTTATAAACAGCTTTTAAATATTTGCGATTAAATTAACAAGTAAGTAATAAAATTAAATGTATCTTAATGGTTTTTTGATTTTCTATTTCGTTAAAAACAAAGAAACCAAATAAATTAGTAATTTTGAGATTTTTTTTATAGATCATACAAACCTGTCCCAATTTTTCGATGCATGTCGTAATGAGTTGTTTTGTGGGTGGACACAATGATGCTTCCTCGTTATAAAGTTCGACTAGATAATAAAACAATTTTACCCCACTGTCTTGCACTTTTTGCAAAACTGAGGTATTTTCTGTAGTGCGATTAACATTCAGTTCATGTTCAAGAAGCCTGAAAAATAATGTTTTTCGTGTAGTTATTATCTAGTAATTCAAATATAAAAAATAAATATTTTTAAATTAAATTTACGCAATTAGATGATCAGCAACTACACAGCCTTGAGTGACTTTACTGGGAGGTGGTTGACTAGCTTTTACTAAGAGATTTTCATACTCTGCTCTGTTTTGACTTATCATTTCATCCACGCCATCACTGACTCGAGCCTCTAAAATCTAAATTCACAGTTATTAATAAATACATTTATTTTCTTATCTTTGAAAAAGACTTTCGGTACACTTTTCTCGAAAACTATTACTCCAATTACGTTCATCTTTTTTTTATTCGATTACAAATATAATCAATTATATGAATAAGAAGTAATAAGACGCGTTATCTTAAATAGATGCTTTCAGGCTTCACAAACCGTCCCCTATTTCCCCTAAATATCCCCTATTTTGCGATTGGTCCCTAAAAGTCCCCTATTTAGAAAACTTTACCCTAAAACACCCTTTTTTCACAAAAGTATATTTAAAGTCAAATTTCAATTATTTTCAATCTTTTCTGAATTTTCATTATTTTTTCAAACTTCAATTATTTCTATCATTTTCAAATTATTTTCTCCAATTTGTCATTTATAAAATTATTTTTCAATGAATTTTCTGAATTTTCAATCCTTCATCTCAGATTCCAATTCTTTTCTTCAATTTACAATTATGTTTATCATTATTTCTTAATTTTTTCCTACCATTCATACTTATTTGTATTATTATTTGACTAATTTCACAAACTGTCAATTATTTTCATCAAATTTCAAATATTTTATTCAAATTAAAATATTTTTTTCAATTTATTAAATATTTTTATTATTTTTCAATTAATTTCCAAAACTTGCAATTATTTTTTTTACATTCTAATTTTTTTTATTATTTTTTCATTTTGTTTTCATAAATTTTATTTATTTTTTTTAACTTTCAATTATTTCTATAAGTTTGAAAATATTTTCTCCAATTTTTAGTTTTGGAAAGTATTTTTTCGTACACTTTCTACATTTTTTATTTATTTATCTCAAATTTCAGTCATTTGTATTGTTTTTCAATTATTCCCATCATTTTTAAATTGATTTCTTTAATTTTTCAATTTTTTTCTCCAAATTAAGAATTTTTCAATTATTTTTTAACTGATTTACTAAACCTTTAATTATTTATTTCAATTAATTAAAAAGTAGTTAATAAATTTTAGAATTTTAAATTATTTTTTTGAAATTTTCAATTACTTTCGGTATTTTGTAATTAATTTCCTGAATTTTCAATTGTTTATCTCAAATTTCAATTATTTTAAAAAGTTTATCATTATTTTTGCCATTTTTCGATTATTCTTCTCAATTCTCGATTGTTTTCTTCAATTCTGAAATATTTTCTAGATTTTAAATTACTGTCTTCAATTTTCAATTATTTCTATAATTTTTCAGTTTTTTTCTCGAAATTATGAATGTTTCAATTATTATTTAACTGACTTACTAAACCTTTAATTATTTATTTCAAATTTCAATTAATTAAAAAAATTGTTAATAAATTTTAGAATTTTTCAATTATTTATTTCAAATTTCAATTAGGGGAGAGTGGCTATCAATGTACCGGGTTTTTTTCAAGGTCATAGTACTTATTGAATTTCACCAATTTCAAGCCCTTCTTTGCATCAATATAAAACTACAACACTTATCTAGGTAATGCACACATATTTTACACGATTTATTTTGATTAAATAATAAAATTTAGGATTTTTCCAAAGGTAACAAGCTATTTTCATTTTCAACAACCTGGGTACACAATGAACCACCTCTATAAAAATACTAAAAATGTTCAACAATAATAATATTGCAATTTTCACTTTGTAAAAAAACTTATTTTCTATCAACTACTATAAAAAATTGTTACTTAACACTTTTTAATTGATAATGTATAACATAAATATACCTCAAATTTAAGTTAACTAGCTAAAATGGCATTTTAGTTTTGCTATGTTGAGAAAAGTACTGATAACAATCGCTGTAACATGCTGTACGCATGCCTAGTTTTATAATCAAGCATACCACTCTGGAAATCGAAAATACACTGAAATTCCAGGTGGTTCATTGTTCCCCGGTACATTGAATCAACATGACATTTGCAACAAAAATGGTTTTTTATAACTTAATCCAATATTTCAAAATCTTTATCTCATTAGAATATTGTAGTTAAGGCCCAAAACAAAATAAATCGTAAGTACATTTATTTTTAAATGGCCTTATTTTAATTAAAAAACGTGTTTGTATTTTAGGTAAATTTTTTCTTCAGTACATCAAAAACAGTTTTTTCCAGATTTCTCTGTAAAGAATAAATCCACACGTCTCAAATTTATGGACGTAGTGTATTTACGTAAACTTCATTTATATTTAAAATTAGGAGAATTTTTATTTAATTGTTTCTGAGAAGATTGAAATGGTTCATTGAAAAAACTGGTACATTGATGGCCACTCTCCCCTAATTAAAAAAATTGTTAATAAATTTTAGAATTTTTCAATTATTTTTTTCAAATTTACAATTACTTTCGGTGTTTTGTAATTAATTTCCTAAATTTTGAATTATTTATCTCAAATTTCAATTATTTTAAAAAATTTATCATTATTTTTGCTATTTTTCAATTATTTCTTTTAATTTAAAATATATTCTGTAATTTTTCAAAATTATTCTTTTCAAATCTCGGTTATTTTCTTTAATTTTCAAATATTTTCTTATAATTTTAAATTTCTGTCTTCAATTTTCAATTATTTCCATTATTTCTATAATTTTGCAATTTTTTTTCTTCAATTTTTAATTTTTAAAATTATTTTCAGTTTGATTTATTTATAATTTTCGTTTATTAATCATTAATTTCAATTCTTAGTTTTCAATGTTTAATTTTTTTTAACCTTCTCATTGATTTCTTCGATTTTAAATTACTTTAATCATTATTTAATTAATTTCTTAAATTTTTAATTATTTTTCTTAATTTTCGATTGTTTTCATCAATTTTTAATCATTTTCTGAAATTTCAGTTGTTTTAATAATTTTGCAATTATAGAAACAATTTTTAATGTTTTAAATTGATTTATTAAATCTTCAATTATTATTTATCTTAAATTTGTACTCTTTCTTTTAATTTTGAAAAATCTTTTTTCATTGCTTTTTTTCCAATTTTTAATTATGTTTATTATTTTTTAATTAATTACCTAAATTTTCAATTTTTTTTTAATTTACCATTATTCTTATCTTATTCTAATTATTTCTGAAGTTCTGCATTCATTTTCTATAATTTTGTATTATTATTTATCAGTTTTAAATTACTTTCCACAATTTGTAGTTATTTTCCTTCTTTTTTTATTAATTTGAAAATTCTGTAATTATATTTTTTTTATCCTACAACTTTGTAATTTTGTCCTACCCAAATAAAATCGAGGTTCTACTGTATATAATTAATTTATTTTTATTCATAAAATTGTTAAAGTAGGTACCCTAAAAGTTCCCTATTTTCGTATATTCTGTCCCCTATTTCCCCTAAAATATTTATCATTGTCACTGTGAAGCCTGTGCTTTTTGATAAACATTTATATCAAAATGTAAAAAAAATTCCTAATTTCTCTGATTAATTGACTCACATCTCCATTTATACAACTCAAAATGATGTCAAACTTCTTATTCGTTATCTTGAAACCTTACTTAACAAAATAAAAAAAGAACTTGTAAACTTTTGGTTTAGTAGTTTTGGGGAAAAGTGTACCGAAAACCTCTAAGTAACGAGTCGATCAATTCGAATTCGATCAATTTTCTAAAATTCGTCCACCATACTCAATCTTCCATTTTAAATTTTTTAATCATGTCGAGCAATACATATGGAGTTTTGATTTATTCATTATTAGCATAAAATTACGAAATTTGAATACAATTGAAGCACTTTTACATCATACATTGATGAACTTCAGATATTATTATTTTTAAGTAAAAGTATCCAGCTTTATAAATTTATTTAAGCTACTTGTACTCATCAGAAAAGGTTGTAAATAATAATGTTCTATTTCTAATTGATTCTACTTTCAGATAATCAAATAAAATTTAACTTTTTTTTTGTCATTTTTCCATTTAGGCGTACCCTTAATATTTTTCTTCAGAGTGTCTAGCACTAATTTCCCGGATTGTTAGACACTCTGTTTTTTATTTTTCTGAGAAAATATATTTTGAAAATATTACAAGTACCTTGACTCGAATAACTGCAGGTCCAGCGCAATGAACAATAGGTGGAGTTCCTGACCGTAAACGCTTTTGACTTGAAGATGTTGTATCGCAGAGAGCATGTAAAGTAACATAGTTTTCGACTTCCTTATAAAGAGTCGGGACCAATTCCAAAAAACTACAATCCACTGCAGTGTGTTCCGAAACCATTAAATTAAAAGTTTGAGCATAATCCAGAATTACTTTGAAGTGAGGCTTAATTATATTTATAATTGAATCAGAATTGTAGAGATGATCTCTAGGTATTGGATTTATAACTGGATTACTTCGATTTAAAATTGGAGGCGGTACAGGTTGTTCGTAGCTATTCAATCTTCGGAATATTCTTTGTTGAGGATCTGCAGGCTCTAGTGGGGTTGTTGGAGTTTGAGTTGATTTTTTGAAAGAATCCACAAATTGAAAATTCATGTGCTGCCACTCTAAAACCGCTTTTTGTTGTTTCTGCTGTACTGAAAAATAATCTAGGTATTCTAACCAAGGACTCCTGTCTCCCTGGAGGAGAAGCATTAACTTTTGAGACATATATTGAGGAGGCAAAGCAGGAAGATAAAGTCCGGATTCTTGTAATCTTGGCTCTTCCAGCCACAAAGTCATGGTTTTATAAAACTTGGCCATATCGAGGTAAAATATTCTTCTCTCATCAGTAATCAATTTTCCTTCGTCTAGATCATTTTCAGCCTTCATTTGAAAATATTCCACTGTATCGTGAAGCCTCTTTTTCACTTTTTTTAAGTAACTTAGATTTATCATTCCTTCAAAAAATTTCTCACCTACACCTCCATGATCAACTACTCTGTTAATTGTTAACAAAAATTACAAAGTATTAAAATTGGTTATTTTTCTTTTGTTTTTCATTAATTATATTTTTTTTTTGATAAGTAGGACGTAAATTACTAACCCAGTTGTAGAAGGAGGCCTTCCCAAGAGAAGAGAAAAGAAATTCTGCCACAAAAGAGATAAAAGAGGATGATCTAACGGAGTGTCAAGTGCTTGCTGGGACCAGCGGTATATCGACAAACTATTTGCACTGAACGGTTGCATTTTAACAGTTGAAAAAGCTTTCTGGAATAAAAATTTGCAATAAAAAATTTCAAATTGAAAGAAGAGAAAGATATATAAATTAAAACTTTATTTTCCTACCTTAAGTGCTGAATCCAAGGAAGTTTTTGTTTGCAGGCACAATTCTCGTAAAATCTCTTTCCAGAGGTTTGTCTTTAATTCTCTTTCATACTGTTCCGTGTACAAAATTAAATAGGCCACCCAAATTGACTGTATAGATCCTCCTAAAAGACTTGGACAGTTGGACGAACCCATCGCCCAGTTCAAAAAGGAACCAAAGGAACTTGAATTTTTTCCAGTCGAAAGATTCTAAAACATTTTTGTAAATTTTCATAACTCTCTGACATTTTGTATATATTAAATTTAAGCAAAAGTTAAAGATGCAGAGTATCTAGCGAATTATTTTTTTCAAATTTCCGGATTTCTTGAATCGCTAAATATCCTGTCTAATATTACCAGGGCTGATAAAAATCATGATTTTTTTAAAAAAAAATCAAAAATTGATTTTTTCTTTAAATATAATCAGTATGCATATAAAATCTCTAAATGTTTATTTGTAAGTAGTTCATTTTTTAAATTGAGAACATTTAATAAAAAGTAATAAAGAATCAAACATTTTATCAAAATCAAATAAATTATGTCGAATAAATGAGAACATTTAAAAAAAATATCTTCAAATTCATATGATCGCAAAATGAAGAAAATTAGGTAAAAGCAGGGGAAAAAAAAAATATATATATATATAAAAGAACGTAAAAGGATAAGAAAACAGTCTATTAAAAAAATAAGAAAATTCTTTTAAATGAAATATGTTATTGACATTATTAAAGAAATGAAGAAAAAAAAAAAACAACACAAGAATGAAAGAATAAAAATATACATATATAAATATATATAAAAAATAGACTCTTTTAAACAAATTAAACAATTTACGGACATTTTTTTTTAAATTAAAAAAATAAATAAGAAGATAATTTAAAAAACGTTAAAATATATTACTAAAAAAAACAAAATTTTAAAATTGGAAAAATTAGAGAATTATTTTACAAATTGAATAAAAAAAAATGAATAAAATTTTGGAAAATTAAAAAAAAATATTGAAAAAAAAAGAAATTCTATGAAATTGAAAAACGATGTTAAAATGAGAATATTTAGCTCAAGTTTAAATTTATATAATATAAAACAAAAATTTCAAAAAAGTAGAAAATTGAACAATTTAAAAAATGTAGATAATAGCATCGAATAAATGTTTTCAAAAATTTGTAATTACAAGATAAAAACTAAACAATTTAAAAAAAAGAAAAATGTTTCTAAGAAATGTAAAAATGATGACATAAATTAAAGAATTAATTAGAACGCAAGGAAGGACTAAAAAAAGGTGAAACATCAAGAAAATTAAATAAATAGATGACGTTCGTTTTCTAAGAAACAAACGAAAAGTAGAAATAAAAAAAAATTCGTTTTTATTTTTCAGATCAAATAACCCTTTAAAATGGTTTTTAGTTCTATTGCATAGCTAATTTGATGAATAATTAATAATGTATAACCATAAAATTTCAAGTAGAATAAAAAAAAATTTGTTCGTTTTTCAGTAACGTTTCGGACTTCAGCATCATATAAGTAGGAAGAAAATGTAAAGAATTTTTTTTACCTTAATCTACCAAACTGAAAAAAATGTAAAAAGTACAAAAAATAATAAAATTTGTTTAGAATCTACTAAAAAATTTGAATGAATAAAAATAAAATAAAAAATGTATATATAAAAATAAATAAAAACTCCACAAAACAAATTTCAAAATCCTTTAAAAATAAACAATTTTAGGCAAATTAAACCAAAAATATTTTTATAATATTACACTTAAAATAAGTCCAACAATAAATTGAGAAAAATAAGGAAAATCTAAAAATTTTAGTGAAAGAATAAGTTTGCAAAAAATCTCGCAAAAAATAGACAAGATGTGAAAACAAATTGAATAGATTTACAAAAAAATGAACCTATTTATTTTTAAAAATATAAAAATGCATAATTATGAAAATCAACGAAATAAAAAGTTAGTAAGTGTTATAATAACAAAATTGTGTAAAATAATATTAAATAATTTGCATAAAAAGAAGAAAATTATAAAATAAAAAGACAAATACGAAAAAAAATATCAAAAGTAAAAGGAGAAAAAAATCTTTAAATTTTCTAAAAATAAGAAATTATAAGATAAAAATTAAACAGTTTCGAGAACATGAAATCTCTTAGAAATCTTGTAAGAATTAAAAAAATGATTATTGTGAATATGGAAAATAATAAATATTATTTAATTATTATGTAATCAATTGAAATTTTAAAGTTTGAATAACTTGGAATATAAGTTAATTGACATTTGGGATTTATTTAAATTATAATGACCATAAGATATACAAATTTAATACTATTTTTTGCTATCTTCATACCAAAAGTTTGTAAATCGTAGGTATTTTGATCATCTGTTTTAGCACAATTTTTTAAACTTTATAAAGAATAGAATATTAAAATTGAAAATCTCAAGATTCATCCACAAATTTGTGGGTTTTTTATGGTTTGCGATTTTTTACATGCAGTATTAGACATCCGGAAAATTGTAAAGTTTATTTTTATTTAAATCATGATTTAAATTAATAACAGCCCTGAATAGTACAATTTTTTATTGAAAAAGAAAACTTACCTCACTACCATTCACGAATGATAGCTAACAATAAACAATACATTTTTATAAAAAAATTGAAATTAGCCTTACGATTTTTTAAAATGTAAACAATTATAAAAATTACTTACTGAGAAAAGATTTTGGAATATAATCTCCGTTGTCATTCTAGCGTCATTATAAAAAAATGAGGCACGTATTACGGTGTCTAATAAATAAAGCACACTTTGATCCCGGTTCCAGTCTGGCATCAGTACAAGAATATTTAACCAGAGTTTTACTAACGGCTCTGGAGATTGCAAACAATATCTAGAAAAATAAAAATATTGAATTAAACACAACAATCTAACTTGTTATTTCTCACAAACTAAAAGAAGTATACTACCTTTTAAAATTTTGCATATGAGATTCGATCATACTAGAAAACAGTTTAAGAACACTGCCAGGAAATTCTGGAGCAATAAGATTCTTCGCTATTTTCACATATGTTCGGTCGGCAGTGATCAAAGCTATTGTCAAGCTCAAGAATTTTTCATTCTTAAGCAGTGACTCCGGGCAGTCCAAAAATAGAGGAATTATATTATGTAGAGCCTGCAACATTTGTTCGTATTTGTAATACAATGCCAATACTTGCAACAAGTCGAAGCCTTTAGAACAAATAAGGGGGACTGAATGCCCACAAAGTGTCATCCTCAATGCTACAAAAGATGCAAGTGGTTGCTTTTCTCTAAGAGCAACAACTAAAGTCTCTAAAGAAGCATCAGAGTCCAAGTCAGGCACATGAGAGAAGGCTTCTCCGGGGCTCATAATTGAGTACTCACTAACATGATCGGATTCCTCTAATCGATGGAGTCTTAGTCTTGAAACCATTTCCCACATCCAAAGAGAGAAAGCTTGTTCATTACTCTGTGATCTAACTATCGACGAGACTTGCTTCACTCCTTCTGCCAATAGAGATACACTTTGACCAGGACTTTCCAAAATATACTTCGTTGACAGTTCAACCATCAGCAACGCGACTCTACGATGAACACTGGATGGAAGATACAAGTTACCATTACTTCCAAGTCCCCAACTAAGATGCGAAAAAACCAAACGGGCCAAGTGACTTTCTGTAGATGACAGAGGATACTGATGTAGCCAAGCAGAAAGAACATTTAAATCTGCATTCTGAGGAATCCATTTCTCAATTCTCAACTCCGTGAATAGATACAAACTCAACTTCCCCACTGACACAAAATTATCCCTCAATTTTAAAAGAATATCTGACAAAAGCGAGGAATATTTACTTGTTAAATTAGACAAAAGGGATCTCGCATCCTTTGAACACGTGTCTTGAGTTTTCTTGCAGAGGAATCCAATTTGAAAAAGATCTATTGTTGTCGCTCTAACAAAATCGTAGTCCTCCTCAGATCTTGCCATGGCCATGTTTGCAAAAGTAGTTAGCAAAAAATAGGACTCATCTCCAGGTAAATTGCTCAATTTCTCTTCAAATTCCTTGCAAAGCTTTAACGAATTAAGCTCTGATTCCCATTTCGCTGCAGATATTTGCATTTCAGGAAGGTCAGCAAAAGCTGAATCAATATGTAAAATATAAAATATTTTCCAGAGCATGCTGGAGGAGACAATATGATAAGGAATAGCGGCAAGATATTGCCAAGCTCCCAGTCTTCGAGAAGAGAAAATACAAAGAGTAGCTCTTAAAAAGAAATAATCGTATTCTAATTGTATCCTGGATAACATTGATTCATCCTTGATCTTAGATTTATCAAAACCCTCCCACAGGTCGCTTGCGTACTGTACAGTATCTCTAATTAAGGCACTCAGTCTTTTTGCAAGCTGCCGGTATCGGGGAGTATCATAAGTTTTAAGACCTTTTTTCAGTAATCTTACTATAACAGTAGAGAATGCAAAGATTCGCAACATATGATGTTCCGTCACAGCATTCCCGTCCTGATGAAAAATATCGTTCTGGCGCTCAATGAACAGGATCTGCTCGAATAATTTGTCCAAAGGGATTTGATGTAACAATGATATTAGATCGCTCTCAAACAAATTGGCTCCACAATTGGCAATGTCCTCATCTTCCTCTCCTTCTTCGTCCAACATCACCCAAACAGTGTCACCAGGATTATTTCCTGTGTCTTGTAAAGGTATTAGAACTTGTTCTAAAAATTTGTTTCTTTCCTTCACTGGCAATAAGATAACAGCTAGAGTAGCCACAATATGGTCCAAGTGTGGGTCATTCAAAGGTGAGGTACTTAGCCCTTTATTTCTGGATGGAACTGGAATTTGAATGTAACTTCTAGCCCAGCTAGTAACTCCTCCGGGACACCTGAGTACATGATTCAATAAAAATAGGTGATCTTGCCAGGTCGCAACCCTCAATAAAACCGCCACTAGTTTCGATAACCAGTCTCTTGTATCAGTTACAAATTTTCCATCTTTCAAAACACGACGTTGAAAGTAAAATAGAATCGAAATACACATTCTCAGTTCCACCAACTGCGGCATCATGTGTGAAGAAAGTTGGAAAGGCTCAAGACTTATAGGAGCGTTTTGAGGCAAATTAGCAAAGTCTTTACATGAAATACAAACTCTTTGAACATAATGTTCGATTTGGAGTTTTAATGTTTCAGCTTCGTAACAATATAACGCATGAGTATTGTGTAATGATTCCTTGATGGCGGCGAGATTTTTCGAAAGAGCAGAAAGGGTTTTTTGATTAAAATGAGCAACTGAATACTCATGTGATGCACTCACTGGATTTCCATCTTGGCATTCGCCATATTCGGTGATTCCAGCTTTGTCTAAACACCACAGCTGTTTCTGTATATCCTTACAAGACTTTTTCAAAGTTTCTAATTCATGAGAATTGACAATTAAATGATTTCGAACTCGAAGATAACTCATTAGAAGTTCCTGTAATTTGTGCTGTTGACGTACACTGTGACCTCGAAGCTGAAACTCTATAAATTCGTTGATGAAGCTTTCGACGAAAGTTAACTCCTGGTTACTATAAAGCGCAGCTAATTGCGTTTCCGTAAAGGGTTTCGCTGTTTTAGAGTCGATGCTTTGTTTATGTTTCTCTACAGTTGACGCTCGTTGTTTTTGTAATGTTTTTCCCTCACTGGATTCTCTGTTAAAAATACTTTTGTCTAATTCTTGGTTAAGCGGTTGAAAAGATTGCTTAGGCAGTAAAGCTGGGATGGAATTTTCCATAATAGGAGCTGATGGCAAAGTATCTGCCAATTCAATGGTCGAAACATTCATTCTTAATTCTTCTAACTCTGGATTTGGTGATTCAGTAACATCTAAAAGATTATCTTCAACTGGTGCCGAAGCCACTGGAATTCCGATATCAACTTCATCTTTGCAATCAGATAAGCATTCCTGTGAAAAACAAGAAAATTGTTAAGACTATATCTTAAAAATATTTATTTAAACAATTTTGAATATTTGTAATAAATTACTTCATTTATATTATTAACTGGTGATTCATCTGTTTCAACAATCACTATTTTACAGCTTTCTTTTTCATAGACTTCAGTATCTATTGCCGCTGAATGCAATTCACTTTCCATATTTTCAATGCCTTCTCCTCGAGGATAATTTGTTGGTGACTCTCCGAGTAAACATTCAAATTCTTCCAAAGTTGGAGCATCAGGAATGTCACGCTCCAAGGGACAAGATCGAATACGATCTTTCTTTTTTCTCTAAACATTCAGTTATTAAAAGAATAATTAACTAACATAGAAAAGAATCGAAATAACAAAGAGACATTTAAAATTTTTTTATAAACCATTTTTAAAAATTCTACTAAAGTCTAAATATAAATAGGGTGTGGGTCAAATAACGTAAAAGTCCAAAAAGATTAGCCATTCAGGTGAATTTTATTTACAATATCTAAATATTTTAATCGTGAAAAATATGTATGATTAAAAGCTAGTTTTAATTGAAGTTAATCAACCAAGATTGCATAAATTTAAATTTGGATAGATTAAACTATCTAAATTTACTAAGATTTTAAGAACTTAAATTTAAAATAAAATAATAAAAATAAGAATATTTTGTATAAATATATCTAAAAAGAAGTCAACAGACAAACCAAAGTTGTTGAACAATAAACAAGTAATAAATGAGACTTTGTAACTTACCAACCTTTTTAAGAAACAAATATAATAAATACTAAATATTGCGTGGTATTTCATTGTAATCATAACCTCACCTGTCGTGATCTTTGCTTCTCCATGACAGCTGTATTCTCTTTTGTGCAACTAAACAATTTAATAATTTTTATTCTTAATTTATGTCGATCTCAAAACTCGCATAAATAAGCTCTATTTGTTTAATTACATTGTAACAACTTATTTTAGACTTTTAGACATACCAACAATCACTATCACTTAAAAGGGTTAATGCAGTTTATTAAAATTTTCGCATAATTACACATTGTGCTTAAGATGTTCATAACAAATGATTAATTTTACTTAGCAACAAAAAGCACTGGTCGCAATGCAAATATTTTCATCATTTTTCAACTGTTTATTTTTACCACAACTGAACACTCATTAAATGATAATTCATAAAGATTATTATGAGTCTAATCCTGACACAATTGAACTTTATCATTTGTTATTTCTTTTCCTTCTTGACGTGAATCAAAGATAGGTGAACACACATTTATATGTAGCAGAAGACACATTTTGACATTTGTCAAATTTCTACAATTATCGACAATTGATAACTTGACGTGAAAATTGGCGCCATTTTTAAGATTGAATATTTCAATTCAAATTAACTTGTACAAATTGGGGTAAACAAATAAAGGAACAACATTTTTGTTTATATAATTTGTATAAATTATTTGTTTTAATTTAGGCAAATACTAAAAATGACGAAAGAACTAATTATCTAAAGTATATTTTATCAGTTTCAGTTCGCAATATATTTACATGAGCACACCAAATATTGATTTATTTCCATAGAGAATTTATATTATACTTCTTTAAATTTAATTACTATTTTAAAAAAGTAATAATAAAGATAGTTATTGGCTTCTAAGCTATTAAAAGATTGTATTTTGTTAAAAAATGAAATAAAAAATCATCCCTTGTGGGGATCGAACCCACGACCTTTGGATTAGAAGTCCAACGCGCTATCCTCTGCGCCAAAGGGACTTGAAATTCTTGGTCTTAAAGAGGGGTCTTTCGATTAAACTTCAGGTCCGTATAACAAATGTTCGAACCCTTTGGAACAGATACCAAGATATTTTTACATTTTTATTAGAAACATAAAGAGTATTAGTATATTTTATTTGCAAGAAACGTAAAAAAGTCAATTAAAGTAATTTTATTTTCCATAAGCAGACTTTTTTTTGTAAATTATATACTTAATTACTTGGAACTTACAATTTTGGTTTCTGAATAGAAGTGTAATGAATTAAAAACTAACTTTTGACACAAATGAATTTATTTTTTTAATTTAATTGTGATTTAAATACTCTAATTTTTAACACGTTAAGTTTATGAAAAAAATGTACGAGTTATTTCAAAAATAAAATATTATATTTATATTATTTAATATTATTTCAACAGGGGCGAATCCTAGAAAGGTTTTTATTTAAAAACTGGGGGGGGGGGGCACTGAGTAATTACTCTTTTCTGTCTAATAAAAATAAATATTAGCAGAAAATTAACATTAATATTAAAACTTTTTGGAGACAGGTTCCCCTAAAACCTTGAATCCGCCACTGATTCTAACAATACATAAGTTTTTTTTTACTTTTACATAGGTACATTTAAATTAAACATAAAAAAAAAAATTCAGAAAAAATCAATGAATTAAAAACTTTACCAAATAAATTGGCAAAGTTGTCAATTTGATAGTCAGAAAAAATGTGTTTAACAATTAAAGAAGCACTTCAATTTTCGATGGAAAATTTGTTTTTGGGAATGTTTGCTTTTTGACTTTTAAAAGATATCATCTTAAGTT
The DNA here is from genome assembly GCA_037103525.1 of Ganaspis brasiliensis. NCBI lineage: Eukaryota > Metazoa > Arthropoda > Insecta > Hymenoptera > Figitidae > Ganaspis > Ganaspis brasiliensis. The sequence continues at coordinate 761,641 of JAZKLR010000205.1, read as the reverse complement.
CGTACAGAAAAGAAATATTGATATTTTTAGTACTTAATTTTGTTAATTCATAAGTTTTTTTAAATAAGTAATTTAGGGGTAAGTTCATCTGTAATGTGAAAAGAGTTAAGGGAGGAAGGACTTTATATATAGAAGAGCCAATGAGAGCAAATAACGAAATCGATGTAATTAGTAGGAGCCAATGAGAAACTCTGCTTTTTGACATGCGCATTCCCTTCTATTCAAGCACCCTCCCAATAGCTTAATTTGCTTTACGTATTATTATGGGGGATTGTGATTATTCGACGTGAAAACATAATGGCGTTTTCACTATTGTTATTCAAACAATTCAATACATCTATTCTCTTCTCTGAAATGGAACAATAATCTACTTCAAATAACATTATGTAATGAGTTTATTCGACTAAATGAAAATTATATTATATTTCATATAATAATCACGTTTTTAAATTAATATCCACATAAAATAAAAATTTATTTAATTGAAAAAATACTCTTTCAGGGTTGCCACAAATATCTTATTACAATTTTCCCTGACTTTTCCCTGATTTCCAGACAAATTGTTTTATTTTTCCCTGACCTTTTTTGAGTTCTTAAAACTAATTTTTTGTATATTTACTTTAAAGGGCTGCCAGCGGACTGGCAGATTAAAAATAGTGAAAAAATGACTTTAATTTAAAAAGTGAGTAAATAGTGAGCTTTTAATTAAAAAAAGTGAGTAAGCAATAATGAGTTTGAAATTACTAATATTAATTTATTTGGGGCCCGCCAGCAGAAAAAGTAATTCAAATTTAAAGAAAATAAATCGAAAATGGCAAAAATACATTAATTGAAAAATTATATAAAATACTTGAACAATTAACGATATAATTAAAATGTGAAGAAACTAATTAAATAATAACATAAATAATCGAAAACTTGTGTTAATAAATTCATGAAAATATTAAAAAGATTGAAGAAAATGACATTTAATGAAAATAATTTGAAAATGACAAAAATATTTGTAAATTGACAAAAATAATTGTAATTTGAAAAAAATAATTGATAACTGGTGTAAAACTTAAAAATTTGAAGAATACTTGAAAAATTGACGAAACAATTAAAATGTTAAGAAACTAATTGAATAATAAAATAAATAATTGAAAGCTGTTGTAAAAATTAAAAATTTATAGATAATAATTGAGGTGTGACAAAAATAATTTATAACTGGTGTAAACAATTAAAAATTTGAATACAATACTTGAAAAATTGACGAAACAATTGAAATGTTAAGAAAGTAATTGAATAATGACATAAATAATTGAAAGCTGGTGTAAAAACTAAAAATTTATAGACAATAATTGAAAAATTGAAAAAAAATATTATAAGTTTGCGGAAAATAATTATTGAATGTTGAAGAAATTAATTGAAGTTGGAGGAAAATAATTGAAAACTTGAAGAGAATAATTCAAAAACGGCAAAAAAAAACTTAAATATGAAGAGAGTAATTAAAGGTTGTAGGAAATAATTGAAATTTATAGAAAATAATTGAAAACTGATGTAAAAAAATTTAAAAATTCATTAGAATAAAAAATTTGAATAAAATAATTGAACTTTGTAGACAATAATTCTAAAATTACAGAAATAATAGAAAAATATGAAGAAAATAATTGGTAAATGATAAGAATACTTGATTAATGACAAATAAAATTGAAGTTTGAAGAAAACAATTGAAAAGTAACAAAAGTAAAGTGAAACTTGTGTAGAAAATTTAAATATTTCTGATAATAATTTAAAGATTGAAGAACATAGTTTAAGTTTTAATAAAATAATTAAAAAATGACAAAAAAAAAACTTGTGTAATAAATTTAAATATTCATGACAATAATTTAAAGACTAAAGTAAATGAAATTGATATTTGAAAAAATTATATTCTAAATCGCAAAAATACTTAATAATTGACAAAAATACTTTTAAGTTGACAAAAGTACTTTAAAAATGACGAAAATAATTGAAACAAGGTGTAGAAATTAAGTATTTGTAGACTGTAATTAAAAACAAAAATTTGTAAAAAATTGTAATTGGGATATGAACAAACTAATTGATTTATAAAATAAATTATTTATTAATCAGGCACCCAATATCAGAAGATCCCCTCCTCGCCTTCCCCAGCTGGAATAGTCATTTTATCAAAAAAGTGAGAAAAGTGAGTTTTTTTTTAATAAAGTGAGTAATAGTGAGCGATTTTTAAAAAAAAGAGTAAAAGTGGAAAAAGTGAGTCACTGGAAGCCCTGACTTTAAAATTGTGAAAGATAAATATTTTTCAGATTGCAAAAATTAATTAATTTTAGAAATGTTTAAAATATGACTTCTAAAAATGTATTTAGTAAATTTCAGAAGAATATAATTTTTCATCCATTTTAAAGATTCTTGCATTTTTCCAGTACTTTTTATAAAAATCCCTGACTTTTCCCTGACCTATTTCAGTTTCCCTGACTTTTCCCTGATTTCCCTGAATTCCCTGACCTGTGGCAACCCTGTCTTTGTATATTTTAATAGGATTTTTATCAATTTTAATTTGATGTTACAAGTATATTAAAACTAAAAAAAAAAGCGCGGTAGTTCGTTAATTTTTCATTGACAGTATTATTTACTTTTAGATGCGAAGTTTCGACCAATAATAATTTATGTAGAATTTTTCATTTTTTAATTAATTTTTCATTAGCATAATTAAAAAATATAGTAAGCGTAGATAATTCAATTTTTCGGAACTGCATTCAGGGTATTAGTCAAAATGGAAAATTGGGGAACTATGGGTACATTAATTATTCGTCTTATCCAAACATAAAGAAATGTCACTGAAAAATTAACAAAATAATTTTTCCATGTACTATCTTAATCTGAATTAGTAAAAAATCGGTTAATTATTCGAATTAATGAAAATTTCTACTTATTTTTAGTTACTCTACACTAAAGCATTCGTAAAAATTTTAAATCTACGAATTCAAAAAGTGAAAAGTGACAAAAAATAAGTAGAAATGTTCACTAATTTAGATTAAGATTGCTGCTCACATAAATGCGGTCTTAAACATCTTCTGAATAAAAGCTCTTGAACTTCTTTAAAACATTTGGTCCAGCAATGATAAAAAAAATAAATTGTTATTATTTACAATTATAATAGTACTAATAATAATAATAATAATAATAATAATAATAATAATAATAATGATTTCTCCAATAATTAGGTTTTATATAAAAAGATTTATATTAATATATTTATTAATAGATTATATATTATAGATTTTAGTATATTTATTAATTATATTTTATGTAGGATTTCAATTTTTTTATATAAATTTTTTTTTAACTTTAATAACTTTTGGGGTCAGAAATAATTATTCAAATATAAAATTTATAAACTTAGTAAATATTAATTTACTGAATTTAATAATTTAATGATTGGTCAGAATTCGTGAAATCAACACGCATAGAAATTTTTCTTTTTTATTGAAATGTTGAAAAAATTATTAGGTATTAGATCCAAAAAATTTTCATACTAAACGAAAATTTTTTTTAATTTTGTTTACAAAATTTATTGCAAAATGAAAATTTTAAACACTTTTTAAATAAAAGCTTATATTTCTTAAATAAGTTTTCCGATTTAAGTGTACCTTGGATAGAATCAAAAGGCATAAAACAGGACTTCTTCTTACAGATCGAAAATTTGAAAAAAAAAAAAATTTTTCATAATTTGTTTATAAATTGTTTATAAACAATTAATTTTTTTCAATTTTTTAAACCTTTTAAAAATCAAGAAAAGATATTAAAATACACTTAAAACTCTAAGAAATCGCAATCCACTGAGAAAATTGACAAGCGATTATATTTTTTAGGGTCATTCCATGAGAAATTCGTTCTATCGAAAATAGATACTATTTTCTAGTTTTCTGTTTTAGTTTTTTTAGTATTCTAGGCGCTAAATAAGTTTGCCAAAAAGTTTTGTAACATTTTTAATCACTTATTTAACACCCAAAATTCTACCAAATGGTAGTATTTCTCCTGGAATTTCTCATGGAATGCCCCAAAGAAATAATAATCGCTCGTCAATCTTTTCTTGGATTTTGATTCCTTAAAGTTTTAAGTCTATTTTAATATCTTTTCTCGGTTTTTAAAAGGTCCAGAGATTAAAAAAAAATTGTTTACTGACAATTTATAAACGAATTATGGAAAATTTTTTGTTGTTAAAATTTTCGAAATGTAATTGGAAGTATATTTTATGCCCTTTGATTCTATCCAAGGTACACTTAAATCGGTAAACTCATTTATGAAATATAAGTTTTTATTTAAAAAATGTTAATTCTGCAATAACTTTTGTAAAAAAGTTTAAAAATTTTTTCGTTCGGTGGAAATATTTTTATGATCAAACATAATTTTTTTAATATTTCGATAAGAAAAATCTTACATTTTTATGCTGATTTCACGAATTCTGACTCTGTTACATGATCCATTTCTGTTATAATTAGATGCCCTATAATTGTCTCATAACACGTATAATATTAATTTAAAACTAGTTTTAACTTACTTTGGACTGAAATGAATCTTCATTATAATAGCAATAATAAATTATTATTAAAGTTAAAAATGGATATTTCATACTTTTTTTTTGTGAAATTAAAGGTTTTGCATAAATTGAGATCTTTCATAAATATAAGAAATGAAGGAGTTTGATTTTAGTACAGAAAAAAGAATACCCCGTAGATTGCTTCCTGTGCAGATGACCGTAAACAGAGCAATCTTTCTTGAGATGTGATGCTTCTTTAAATATAAATTTTTACATTTTGGCGTCATTTGTGGTTAAATTTTATAATATTTTTGTTATTATTAATCTTAATGTAACTAGTTTTAATAAAGTTAATTTAAAAAACTCATCTGTTATAAGAGTAAAAGTCACTTCTTCGTGGTTAAGAAATCACATTCTTGGTTTAAATGCATGAAATTTACCGAAAAGAAGAGATTGATTAAAATGAATTAAAATGATTACGAAAAATTTGAAAAATGGCACATAATTATTAATGTTGATCATATTTCCAAAAATTGTAATTCGTATAATTAAAATCAATTAAACTGTACTTAATTATTTTTTACGCTCTAAAGGGGATTTAATTGATTCCATATTTTTTAGGAATAAGGAACTTGTTCGGCTAGTTTTTACAATTTTCTTTCTATTGGTAATGATTGTCAAATTTTAGATTTTCACTATATACAACGTTAACATTAATTCAATGTTGGATTTGAAAAAACATTGACTTGTAATCAATATTGAAAATAAAATTGTTCACTTAAACGTTTCTAATTTAGATATAGTTTCTCTGACGAAAGTATAGAATTGAATTTCAATCAGTTTTTTGCGAGGTATTCCGAAATTTGTTTCCTCGCCAAGCAGTTTTTATCCGAATCTAAAAATGGATGTAACTTAACGAAAAATTCTTTCCGAATCATTCTGAATTGATCCGATTCATTTCGAAGCTAAATATTGTAATCCTTTTGATTACACAAAAAGAATAGTTTTGGAATCCGCATCAAAGAGAAAGGATCCTTTCATTCTAAAAATATTTTTTTTCGGTGTAAACCCGATTAGAATTGGAACGTACCCCCACAGCACCGGAAATTCCCTGAAATTTCCCTGAATATTGGTCTACATTTCCCGAATATTCGTATAATTTCTAATATTCCTATAATATTCAGGAAATGTTAGAAAAAAGTTAAAGAAAATTTTTTAATCTGGCATTTGATCTTTGACGTCTGTAGAATACAATATTCCTAAGGGCAGACATTTTAATGCTTCCACAAAATATCACAGAATGTTAGTTCCGAATAAATGTGGACTAATATTCAGGGAAGTTTCATCGAATTTCCGGTGCTGTGTGGGGATTGATTCAAAATGAAATAACAAGATTCATATGGATTAATATTTAGGTACAGAATGAAACGGATTAATTGGGAAAGAATTTTTCGTCAAGTTACATCGATTTTTAGATTCAGATGATAACTGATTGGCTCGGAAACAAATTTCGGATTGCCTCGGAAAAATACTGATTAAATCTTATTCAAACTAAATAAAAACTCAATCCGATACTTTCGTCCGTGTTTCTTTATTTAAAAATATATGGAAATATGAGATACACTATCTTTTTTTCCAATTGTTTATCTAATTCCTTCTTAATTTCTTTTGGTTCTAAAAAGTTCAACCTTTTTGACAAAATTGGAGTTAACTTTTTTAGAAGTCAAAGATATGTTTCTTAGGACAAGAATACTTTTTTAAATGTAAAAAGTCACCTTCTTTGTAGGGTTAAAAATTACTTTATTTTGGGGAGGATAAAAAGAACTGACTGAATGAGTGTCTGCGACTGCGCAATTATTTTATATTAATTGTTATATTCAAATCAAACAATTTTAATATATCTATATTCATAAAATCAGACTTTTGTGTGCACATTGCTCAGAACTTAGAAATTCATGTTTAATTTTTCGTTTCAAGTAGTAAGAATTCCAAAAATGCTGTTAAAAAATTATTTATGTATGTGTGTATGCAATATTTTGTCCGGGAATCACTAAAAACGGCTAAACCGAATGAAGTGAAATTAAAAAAAAATTCACAAAATTTTCAATACTTTGTTTTTTTTCATACTTTTGCTAATTTTGTATAGCTTAATAATTAACAAATAATTAACAAATTTGAAATTATTAATTTATTTAATTTAATAATTATAATAATACTTTGTTATATGTTATGAATATTATTATTAACAATAATAACATTATAATTACTGAATTCATAAGATTAATTAAGTTTTTTTTTAAATTTAGCTTTATACAATAATTTTCATATTCATATGAATATGTGTCGCTCCAGGGTGAAAGGGACCTTAGCTGCAAAAAATGAATTTTGCGGGACGGGCGTTTGAAGTTGAGCCTGACTAAGTTATTGTTAGGTTGTGCCTATGTTTCATCGCCAATTACACAAAAACTAATAGACATAAAAAAATTTTCTTTTTTGTATGTGAAAGAGCAACTCAAATTCTATTGATTGATAATAAAGATTTAAAATTGAATGTTTTGAATTTTTCAGGACAGGCGTTTGAAGACGAGCCTGCCTTTGTTGTTGTTATGTTATGCCTATGTTTCATCGCTAATAACACAAAAACTAATAGACATAAACAAGTTTTGATTTCTGTATGTGAAAGAGTAACTCAAATTTTATCGATTCATAATAAAAAATCAAAATCCAATGTTTTGCAGCTAAGGTCCCTTTCACCCTGGAGGGTCACATATATTATTTACATTGAATTTTAATAACATAACATTAGCAATGTCATTGAAATATTTATTTTTAAAAATAATATATATTCTTTTTATTTTAATGTAATTGATTACCTATACGTGGTGCATCTCGGAAATAATACCATTGATTAAATTGGTAGAAAATAATTATTAATTATTTAATTATTGTCTTAATTTTTCTGAAATTTTTTTTTAAGGTATTTCTCCGGCAGTTATACTTGAAAAAATTGATTTTTTTAGGATTTTCTTTAAATTATGAGAAAACGTTATTTAATATCTTCTATCTGGTTAAAATTTCAGTACCCCTTGCTATTCTCAAAATTTAGATTTTAAGGTTCAAAATTCCAATATTATATGGAAATTGATAAAAAATTGAAAATTTGAACTTGAATATTTCAATTCCGAGCATGGCTAGGGGTACTATAATTTTAACCAGATAGAAGGCACATATCACTGCAAAAACAGGTGTCTTACTGGTGTCTTATTTTAAGACATAAGACATTTAGAAAGCGTCTTACAATAATTCCAAGTTATTTCATTGGTTAATATTTTTAAAGGATGCTCTCTCATTGGTTGAAACTAAGACACCCAAAAATGTCTTAAAAATGACCACATATAAATGTCTTAAAATAAGACACCTGTTTTTGCAGTGTATAAAAAAAAGTTTTCTCACAATTTAAAGAAAATCATAAGAAAATCGATTTTTAAGTGCAATTGCCGGAGGAATACCTCAAACTATTAATTAATGGCCGTTTTGTGAAGCAATAAATGAATTGCTTTAAGTTTCAATGAAATTGGATAAATACTAATCAATGATTGAAATTAAATATAAATTAAAGGAAAAATAATTTTAAGCAATTTAGTGACAAAATTTTAAATTAATTAGAAGGCTCCAAAAACGCGTTTAAAACAGTTACACCAGCTAGTTTAAAATAAATTAATTTGATTAGAAAAAAAATTTGAATCGCCTTAACACATTTTAATTTTAAAAAACTATTAGATTATTTTTGGCTAAACATAATAGGAAAGCAGAGAATTCATGAAATTAATAGAAGAAAATAGTAAATACACTAGCTGTCGTTGATGAACTATTTTTCTTCATGCAATTATTATGATTGTTTTTTTACTCTCTATTAAGATCAATTATTGAGAGATTGAAGATGAGCAATATATGCACGTACATTGTGTATCAAGGAAGAAAAGAGAGGGGTAGAAATCCTAACTAAAATCCCCACCCCATCCTGTTCTTACTGTTGCCATGAGGTGAGGGAATCGGACAGTACTTCCAGGGTGATACAGACGCGTGGCACCTTTCCATCAAACCTATCGAGGGTGCTCTCATTAGAAAGTATTTTTTATTTAAGAAAATAAATATTAAATTAACGTCTCTCATGCATAAAAATCTGGCTCAATTATCGATACATCTAACTACTAAAAAATAAAATAAAAACAAAAAATAAAACTTGGTGTACATTGTTAAAAAAAAAAATTATTTGTCATGGATGTGTTCTTAATCAGCAATATAAAATTAGTAAAAGAATATCTTCATGTGCAAGTTGTGTTTCCTCCTTCTTTGAAGAACGAAAAAAAAATCCAAAATAAAATTGTTCATATAATTCATTTTTACGAACAGAAGTAATAGAAACTATAATAACAATTAATTACTTATTATATAATAAATTAAAATGCAGAAACCTCTTAATTCGAGTTGTCATCCATATTTTTGAAATAGTACAATAAATCAAGATTTTTAAAGATTTAAATGTCATCAAAGACGAAAGTCTTGCAACCCCCGGCGAGGCCTTCCTCGCCTCGAAAATTTTTTGCAAGACTTTATGGGCACTTGGAAACAGGTAAAAATGATAAAGAGCTTTTAAAATCTCCTGGAGAAAAATCAGGAAACGAAGACTCTCTTAATGGTCAAATTGATCCTTGTGATAAAAGAGTGACAGAGATTGAAGAAAGACTGTTAATAGAAGAAAAATCAAATACATTAATCTGTAAACCGAAAGTCATTTGGTCCAAGAGGCCCCAGGAAGATGTGCGAAGACCAGAAAGAAGTTCAAATTTACCATTATTGGGACTCCCTTTTTTGCCCCAAGGATTATTCCCAGGAAGTTCAACTCATTCCATGAATCTTACTCATCTGGCACATCAGAATTCGCTACAACATTTTCATGGATTACCGATTCATGGACAACCTGTTCATCATCTTCACGGTCTTTCAGCTTTTCGTAAGTCATTTTTCTTTTTATTTACAATTAGAGATCATTTTATACCCGCTCCCTAGTTTAATTAAAAAAAATCTTAATAGTTAGATTATAATTAACAACATAATAAATTTTACATATCGATAGAACGTAATTTTCATTTTAAAAATATATATTCTCATTATAGATGAGAATATATAAATATATTTATAGAACAATTTTTTTTCCAAAAATAAGAGATAGAAATCGTCAAAGGATACCTTCTTTAAATTCACGTTTAAAAGTCCAAATATACTAGTGCCTTATCTACTGGACTTGATCTGCTTATCTAATCGTTATATATCATAAATAATCCAATAATCTATATGCTTATAGAATATACAGGGAAAATATGAAAGATGGACTCTTCTGTATAGCACACATCCGCTTTCAAAACCCACATGCAACCAGGAATCCTTTAAACCTATTCTTTGAGAATGTATTTTTTCTTTGAAATACTTTTTTGAATTTTCTCTTTTTACAGAGAATCTTTAAATAAAAAAAAGTTTGCAAATTCTTGAAACTTTTTACTTTTTGGAGAAAATATTTTAGTAAATTTAAATTTAATTAGTACTTGCAATATGCTTGAGGAGTAAGTTTTTAAAAGTTAATAAATCCGTTTTTGAAAAAAGTGGTAATTAACACAGATTTAACATGTTAAAAGCCTTATACAAATCGATGCGAAATTTTAGTAACAAAAAATTTTTAATATAAGAATAGCTGGACTTAACCAATAAAATTTATAATTGTAATTTATTTTACTGGAAAAAATTACAAAAACCTTCAAATTTCCTTTTAATTAAAAACAAAACGTTCTAAAATCAAAAAACATTTTATCAATAATTCTTTAAAAATTTTAACTTAAAATTAACTTCAGTGTTTACATTAATTTACATTTCTTAAAATACAAAACATGAAACGTCAAACGATTTTTGACGAATTTACATCCCCTCCCTCGCATACTCACTCTTTTTAATAAAATAAAACTAATAATTAACACGGGGTGTCACACTTACATTTCCTCGATCCCTCCTTAAGCCCTTCCATTAAAGTGTGAGAATTAATGCGCTAGATGAAACCTGAGGAAATAATTTATAAAAATATAGTTTCTTTTAAATATAATTTTTAATACAAAATAATTATTTATACTTCTGGTTCACAACGAGGTTCACAAATTATATTGAAAATAAAAAAGAAATCTTAATTTTTGATAAACTGTTTCCTATGACAAATAATTTGTGCCACCTGCAGCGAATATGGGTTATTAATGCTCACCTCTTTTCAATGTTAGAAAAAATACAGAAGATATTATAGCTTTGTTTGCAGTTGTCTTCTTGAACAGCACCTCACTCATGCAATTCTTGATCAACTAGTTCTTTAACGCAAAATCGTAATTAACAAAAAAAAAATAGAAGAAAAGTCGCGGATAAAGATTGGAAGCAAATCATAGTATCAAATGCCTAACGCACAATGAATCGTAATCGCTAATCCTTAATCGTAAGAATTAGAGGAAGTAGGACAGACATATATCTCTGTCCTGCTTCCTCTCATTCTTACGATTAAGGATTAGCGATTACGATTCGTTGTGCTTTAGGCTAAAGTCGTCCGCCATTTTGAACGAAATTTCAAGAAGGCGCGAAAACTAATATGTCAAAAAGCCATGGTCGTTAGATGTGAGGTTAGCTCTTGCGCGCATCAAAAGTTAATGAAAAGAAGATGCGCATAAACTGCAATCTGATGTCTAACAACCAAGACATCTTGAAATAGAGATTCCTTTCTTACGATATTTCGCTATTCCGTGACTCTATAATCATATTATTTGGAAAATGTTTTTTCATGTAAATTACGGTTTTTTGTATGTACATATACAGTAGTGCAAATCGGTGCACATACCAAAAATAACTTTCGGAAAAATTACATTTATATATAGCTTTCTGGAAGCTAACATCGGAAACTATAAAACAGAGGACATTTATATAGCTTTCCGCAATCGGTGCTTTTTGGGTGGGTTATATAGGGACTATAGAATTATAAAATTATTATTATTATTATTATAAACTTTGTTGTAGGATATACTTCAACAAAATTATTTATAGGGACTATAGAATTATAAAATTATTATTATTATTATTATAAACTTTGTTGTAGGATATACTTCAACAAAATTATTTATATTCAAATTTATAAATGCGAAGTAAGTTTTCAAAAAGTTGATAAAAGCATTTTTTATTACGAAGTGTCTAAACGGATAAAATAATTTTGTCCGTCTAGATTTAATGACAAGAACCCCCCAATGGACAAAAATATTTTATTCGGCTAGCCGGACTTATAGTCGCAGCCTTTTTATTATTTCAAGAACAAAAATGAAATTTATCTCATTTGTTATGAATTATTTTTATATATAAGAGTGTTTCTTGAATTTAGGACGTTTTGGTTTTAATACGTCTATCATATTATAATTATAGGAGATTTAAAGTTTTTTTTTCTAGAAAAAAAATAAAAATTATAAATCATCTTGACGAAGACCATCTTAAATTTAAGATGTATTATTATGTATATTTTTGTAATAATTATAATTTTTTATTTTGTTTAATTGTCACACTCCCTGAAGAGAAAATCATTTAGATTTCGAAACGTAGGAGGAAAAAAAAATTTAAACATCAAACAACTTTATCCTAATAATTTCGTTTTTTTTTGCTTCTTTTTAATAATATTTTATTCTCGGACATTAAAGACTTTTATAATAATCTGTGTTTATCTCCGTACTCTTTTTGGAAAATAGATTCATCAACTTTTGAAAATGTATTCCTCATATACTGTACTAATTTTGAGACAATTGTATATATAGGACTATTAGAGAAGAATGTGCGAATATATAAATTATATACATTTTCTCCGTTTGTCACTTGGTGTGTTGTTATGCGCGAGAATCTCATATATTGTTCGTCATGCAGGCTCTGCCTTTCGTTTTATATTAATTTTGATAACCTGGCTCGATGCAACTGAGAATTCGCCATAACTATATTCGTTATTACAACAAACGACACGGTCTATGTATGGTATGGTACACACTCGCAAGGATTTATCTTCGCCTCGCCACCTCGCAGCGATATTGTGATGAGATTACGGGGCGCAGTTGGCCGCGTTTCAATGTGAAATACACACCCCCGTCCTGTATTTCCACTTTCCAACAACCCCACATTTCTCTTTCTACATCAACAGTCTCCTGATCTTAAGCGGCTGTCCTGGCAACGGACGGCATTGTTATCGAGACACAGAATGATTATTTGTCCATTCAAAAATTTGCCAATTTTTTATCACAATTTACAATAGTTTATGCGAAGGTAAAAATTTTGTTAAATTATTTTATTAATTTCTTCTTGCGTTATTTAGCATCATATTTAAATCCACGGAAAAAATTGTGTCACAACATCCAAAATTGTCGTAACGATTTTTTAAAATATTGAGTATTTTTTGCAAAAGCCATAAATCCAGGTAAACGCGTGCAATATGATAATTGGAGGGTGCCGGATAAACGATATGCCGGAAACAGGATGCTTGAGGCTTCGCACAATCTGTTCTGATGAAACAAGACCCTTCACTCTTTATAACTTGATTACACATCACCTATCAATTTTCTTTTTATTCCCGATTCATAATCTTATTATACATGTTATAAATTTCAAAGTGGAATATAAAAACGATTATCGAATGACTTATTCTTAAAATTATTTCTAGTTGCAAGAAGAAGAAGAAAAGAGGGCAGACCAAGAAGGCAAAGAACAACATTTAGTGGCGAACAGACATTACATCTCGAAGTCGAATATCGTCGAGGAGAATATATTTCTCGTGGTCGACGTTTTGAACTTGCTGAATCTTTGAGACTTACTGAAACGCAAATTAAAATCTGGTTTCAAAATCGACGTGCCAAAGATAAAAGGATAGAGAAAGCACAAATTGATCAACAATACCGGTATGCAATTTTTAAAAATTAAAATTCTTTTTTTCTTTATATGTATATCTAATAATGTAACAATTGTTTTAAATAGTACTTATTACCGTTTTAAATAAAAAAATCTTGAAATAAAGAAATTTGGTTATCCTGAGAGAAGTATCTTCGAAAGAAAAATGATTTTAGAAGGTGAGAAATAATCCTTAGAGATCTAGGCTTCCGTGGGAATCTCTCAATATATATACAATTCTAGTACACCTGTTTATGAGTGAGTAATAAATACAAATTTGTCAGTACAAGTGGAATGCGTTTATCTCCGGTTTATTGAGCAATGAGTCGAAGCACTCGAGTGATTACTCGATAGGCCGAATAATACCCAATAATGCTAGATGAGGGGTTGACTATGACTGAATAAAACTTGACAATTGGGGTGCGATACGTTTCTAAATAGTCTTAAAGTGGATTACTATCTATTATATTGTCCTTTTCCCCTCAAACACTAACAATCTTGTTAATTTCTTTTGTAACGAAATCAAATCCGTCATGAATACCTAATAGTATCAGATTAAAACCACTTTTTAGATATAACAATTTTCCTCATTGTATTTTTTTAGGAGGTCATCACTCATAAATTTTCAAACATATTATTATCAAAATCACATTTGCAAACATTTTTCACATTGCAACACTTTATCAGGCAAAATTTACAAGAACAAAATCACTTGGGAATATAAAATAGAAAGATTTAAAAAATCTTACAATTAATTTGTTGAATAGAGTGGAATTAAGTTAGTGGAAATAAACCATTATCTTTTAATCTAACAGCTTTAACATAGTTTGATGAAGTTAGAAATTCGTTTCATCAATCATTAGTAATTGAAAAATAAAACGAATTTTTAAAATAGTATATTATAACTATTACTAAAAATAAATGCCTTAATGGTTCTTTTTTTCGTTCTTTTCAAATATTTTGTTAATTATAATCAGTTAAATTTGAAGTAAGCGATTCATCAAGGGTATGACAAGATAATGATTTAGCAGTGTGTATTAAGGTCCATGCATGAGTTGCTGCGTGAAGCAACATATGTTTTGAGGGGATGATGAGCCATCTATTGTAGTTAGCTCTTTCCATGGCCATTTCACTTGCTTCCTTTTTCTTTGTACAAATGTACATAAATGTACCACTGTTATTTTCATTTATCACATATCCTTAATAATTTACACAGTTCGACACGCAAAGCGATTCAAACACCAGAATAGGTGATTTGGTAAAAATTCTTCCTAAAAACAAAACTCGGATATCTTTTGTTTTTGGGGAAAATTAGACATCTTTTTAGACTGTTCATATTAACTGAAAAAAATTATTAGAAAACTAGCTACATTAACGGACGCCCAGGGGCGCGAGATAAATTGCATTGCTTTTGGTCGTTTACAACTATAAATTTTTTTCAAATACAAATAAGATTAATAAATTAATGACATTTGTTTTTCAATTATAATAAAATTAATGCTTCAGACAAAATAAAAGTGTTTTAAAAAGCACGAAATTTTCCGATTTTATATTTAAAAAAGGAAAAATAAGCGCGCTTATTACAAAAAGTTACAAAAAGTCGGAATATTTTTGTTGAAAAAATAGTTTTTTGGACAATATGTATTCAAACTTTTATAATTTATGCGAACTTAAATTATTCCAAAATTCTATTGCGGAAAATTTCTTATTCATAATTTCTGATTTAAACAGATACAAATTTCAATTATCATAAAATTTATTTAATTTAAATTTGGGACGTATGATTGAGTTCTAAAATTAATTATTTAGAATATTTATTTCATAAGATTTCATTAGAAAGAATCTTCTTTTAGCCGAAATTTCACATTTTCGAATATGATTTCAATCAAACATAAATTAATCCGAATTTTGACCTAATAGAAATTCTAGGTCATTGAATACATATTTAACAGAATTTTCATTTTACAGAAATCCTTTTAACAGGCTTCACAGTGACAATGAAGAATATTTTAGGGGAAATAGGGGACAGAATATACAAAAATAGGGAACTTTTAGGGTACCTACTTTAAAAACTTTATAAATAAAGATAAATAAATTATATAAAGTAGAACCTAGATTTTATTTGGGTAGGACAAAAAAACAAGTTGTAGGATAACAAAAAAATAACAGAATTTTCAAATTAATAATAAAAAAAAATAGAGAACTTCAGAAATAATTAAAAAAAGATAAGAATATAATGGTAAATTAAAAAAAATGGAAACTTTAAGTAATTAATTAAAAAATAATAAACAGAATTAAAAATTGGAAAAAAATCAATTAAAAAAGATTATAAAACTAATCAAAATTAAAAGAAAGAGTTTAAATTTGAGATAAATAATTGAAGATTCAATAAATCAGTTTAAAAATAATTTAAAAAATTAAAAATTGTTTCTATGATTGCAAAATTATAGAAAAAACTGAAAATTGAGAAAATAATTAAAAATTGATGAAAACAATCGAGAATTGAGAAAAATAATTAAAAATTTAGGAAATTAATTAAAAAATGATTAAGGCAATTTAAAATCGAAGAAATCACTGGGGAGGTTATAAAACAAATTAAAGATTGAAAAAAAAGAATTGAAATTTAAGATTAATAAATGAAGATTATAAATGAATCAAACTGAAAATAATTTTAAAAATTAAAAATTGAAGAAATAAATTTTTCAAAATTATAGAAATAATTGAAAATTGAAGACAGTAATTTAAAATTAAGAACATATTTGAAAATTAAATAAAACAATCGAGATTCGAGAAGAATAATTTAAAAAAATTACAAGATATATATCAAATTAAAGGAATAATTGAAAAATAGCAAAAATAATGATAAATTTTTAAAAATAATTTAAAAATTTTTAAATATATTAACAATTTTTTTAATTAATTGAAATTTGAAATAAATAATTAAAGGTTTAGTAAATCAGTTAAAAAATAATTGAAAAATTAAAGAAATTCATTTAAAAATGATGGAAATATTTGAAAAATAATACAAATGACTGGAATTTGAAATAACTAAATAAAAAATGCAGAAAGTGTATGAAAAAATACTTTTCAAAACTTAAAAATAGAAGAAAATATTTTCAAACTTATAGAAATAATCAAAAATTAAAGAAAATAAATAAAATTTATGAAAAATAAGTGTTTAAAATTACAAAACATTTTTGAAATTTATTAAAATAACTGAAAAATGAGAAACACAATGAAAAAATAATGGAAAAAATTCGAATGTAAAAAATAATTGCAAGTTTTGTAAATTAATTGAAAAATAATGAAAATATTTAATAAGTAGAAAAAAATAATTTAAATTGAATAAAATAATTTTAATTTGATAAAAATAACTGACAGTTTATGAAATTAGTCAAATAATAATGGAATACAAATAAGTATGAATAGTAGGAAAAAATTAAGATATAATGATAAACATAATTGTAAATTGAAAAAAAGAATTTAAATCAGAGATGAAGGATTGAAAATTCAGGAAATCTATTGAAATATAATTTAATAAATGAAAAATTGGAGAAAATAATTTAAAAATGATAGAAATAATTAAATTTAATTGAATTTTAATTTAGAAGAATTTTTATTTTACAGAATTTTTGGTTAATTGAATTTTTAAATACCAGAATATTCATTTGACAGAATCTTCAATTGTCCGAAATTGTATTTAGTACGAATAACCATTTGATAGAAAACTTAAAATGCAGACTGTTCATTTGTCCGAAATTGCAAATGACGGAAAAAATATCCGACAGAAATATTTTGGCACGAATATTGAAATTGACTAATTGCAATTTTCTTCATATTCTCTGATTGGTCAATTTCAAAATTCGTGCCAAAATATTTCTGTCGGATATTTTTTCCGTCATTTGCAATTTCGGACAAATGAACAGTCTGCATTTTAAGTTTTCTATCAAATGGTTATTCGTACTAAATACAATTTCGGACAATTGAAGATTCTGTCAAATGAATATTCTGGTATTTAAAAATTCGATTAACCTAAAATTCTGTAAAATAAAAATTCTTCTAAATTAAAATTCGTTTAAATTTTAATTATTTTAAATGAGAAGTTGGTTAAAAGGATTTCTGTAAAATGAAAATTCTGTTAAATATGAATTTGGCGACCTAAAAATTCTGTTAGGTCAAAATTCAGATTAATTTGTGTTCGATTAAAAACATATTCGAAAATGTGAAATTTCGACTAAAAGAAGATTCTTCCTAATGAAATTCTATGAAATAAATATTCTAAATAATTAATTTTAAAACTTAATCTAAAGTCCCTTATATTTTTATTCTTCAAAAGTCCTATCAATCCAAATTTTAATTTTTCCAAACTTAAAATACATTTAACGAAATAATGATTCAAATTTATTTTAACTTTAAGTAATTCAAATTTGTGTATGTTCAAAGTCTTAAGATTTATATTTAATTTTTTTTTTGAATACCTAATTATTTTAATCTTTTACATTTACAAGTTAAAAAGTTAAAACTTGATTTTATTTATACCAATGGTTTTAAATTGTTTTAAACTTTAATTAGTAGAGGAACTACAAGTTATTCATATTTTAAAACTTTAATTATTTTAAACTTTTAATTCTTTAAATTTTAATTAATCAAAATTTTAATTATTATACACTTTAATTATTTTGAAAATCAAACAATGCATATTTCAATATATAAAAAAATTTTATTGTATATACATATATTCAATCAGTCCAAATTTTGAAAACAATAATTTTGACTATAATTTGAATCAATGAAAATTAAGACTAATGGAATTTGTAATTAAGTGATATTTAGATTTAAAAAAAAATTTAATTGTGAACAGTTGAAATGTTATAATATTTAGGATTATTGTAGTAGATTACAAAGCCTAAACCAAAAAATTTTGAATGAGTTGTTATTTGCATCAAAGAAATTTTTGATTAGAAGATGCAATAATTTATTGGTATAATGATAAACTAACATTAGTTTGATTAAGATAAGTATAAATTAAAACTCTTGTTTATCAATTGATATTGAAATTTAGTTGTAACGTCAATAAATTAAAACTCAAATATATCGATGCTTAATATTAATTTAGATTTCCATTAGTAAATAATTATTTCGAAATTTTAACGATCTCAATTTCCAATAATCTAAATATCAATCAATTTAAACTTTTTAGCATGAAAATATAAAGTAATTTTTGTATTGATAGAATTAAATTTTAATTCATTAAAGTTTCAGTGGTTTGAAATGTCAGTTCAATATTTTAGAGTAAACTGTATTTTTTATTAATCTTATTTTCTGTAAATGCAGTTAAATTGATTCTTATCAAAATAGATTCTAATTGTAATTAATATCTTCTATCTAATTTTTAATTAGGAATTAAGTAAGTTTAATAATAACATCCTCATGCAATAAAAAAGAAGCATTTTGAGATTTAGAATACAACATTTATTTAAAGAAATTTAATTTAGTAGTTTTTTTTATTAAAAATAATGCTGGAAGTTTTGAAACAAAAATTTTTTAACCATTAAGAAATGAAAAAATTATTTTAGAAAGGTGTTTAAGACACTTATAAAATTTTTAAAAATGGTGCTTGTTTTCTTTTCAATTATCTATTAATTGATAATATTTCCTTATTTTTTATTATTATATTACTGATAATTCTACTTTTATTATAAAAGGCAATTAATAATTAAATATTAGAGACATAAAGTAAAAACTCATTATGATTTATAATTAATTTAAAAATATACATTTTTTTAAAAGTAACTGATTTAAAACAAAGAAATATCTGATAATAAGTATCAAACTTTAGGTGTGGACCGAATGAAAAAATGAATGAACCTTTGGGTTATTATTATAGATTTCAGAATAACTAGAAAGTGAAGAAAATAACAATAAATTAATTTTATAAAACTATAGAAACATATTACTATTGAATATGGAAAGACAATTACTAACAAGTGAATAAAAAACCCGGAATCTAGATAAATGAGTAGAAAAAAATTTTTATTAGGTGAAAAACTATCCCTAAAGGTAAAAATTACTTAAACGTTATAAAAAGAAGAAAACGAAATCTAAATGTTAAAAGGAATTAAAATCTGATCTAAAAAATTACCAATTTTGACTAGAATTTGAGAAAAACAAGTTATATAAAAATGTTAATTTTAATAATTTGTTTTATAATAAAAAGGTAAAAATAATAATGTTTTATTTTCTCGAAAACCAGTGTGTTTAGGAAGCACTAACACAAATGCTTTGCTATTAAAAATAAGATATCACGCGATCTGTAGATTAGGAGATTATGTGATAATACAGCTTAGAGTACATCATATTATAATACAATAAAGGTCATAATATTCTCTGTAATATAGTAGCTTTGAAA
Organism: Ganaspis brasiliensis; assembly: GCA_037103525.1. NCBI lineage: Eukaryota > Metazoa > Arthropoda > Insecta > Hymenoptera > Figitidae > Ganaspis > Ganaspis brasiliensis. The sequence goes on along the minus strand of JAZKLR010000205.1, from coordinate 741,701 downwards.
ATGAAATTTAAAAACTATAAATAGATTTGTAAACAAAAATGTTTTGATTTATTTCAGAAATTTTGCAATGACCACTGGTTTGGTCAACTTCCCAATCTGTGCAAATGGCAGTCTTTGTTTATTAAAAGATACTTCTGGAAATATTACAAGCCATACTTGTAATCCCACGAATTTCTCGAATAATTTAACTTCTGCTAAATATTCTCAGCATAGCAGTAGTGAAAGTGAAACTTCGGAAAATCCATCAAACGTCATATAAAAAAATGCTAAAGTTTCAAATTTTAGACAATTTATTATATTAGGTGAATTTTTAATCCTTCTTCAAATTTACTTTCTTCGATTATTTTCATATTATGTAATAATTTAATAGATTGAAAATGTATTTTAAAAAGAAATTAATTCTAGTCTTACATTTGAAAAAGAGTAAAATTAAATTTAATTAATATGTATATATATATATATATTTTATTTAAAAAAGTAAGTTTATTAATTAAAAAAAAACGTGTTTATATTTGTAAAACTTCTTTGGTTGTCTATTTTTGTAAATAAGGAACTAATTATAAAAATAAAGTTAGGCAATAGACAATATTCCTTCATTGTAGAAGAACAATCCATGAGAGCTTTACAAAATAAAAATGTACTTCAAATATTTCAGCATTTTGGGCCAATTGTTAATTGTATTATATTATAAAATTGCAAACACTTATTTTAAGCTAATGTATTTTGTGTTAACCATAAACAATGAATAAAGACAATAAAATAAAATTTGACAAGTTTAATTTTAATTCGAATAATCTTTGTACATATAAACTTTTTTATAGTACCTAATATTTATTGACTGCTCTCTTGAATATTTATTATCTTCTTACAAATGTATACGAGTCAATCAAAATACATATAGATAACTGAATTTAGCGATTTTTAAAAGTACTTTATAATTTAATATGTATTTTGATTGCGAAACTATTAATTAACAAATTCAGAACTTGGTATTATTCCACTACCTCACAAAAAGTACTCGCGTACATACAATTTTTTGTTGATTGCAAATATAAATATATGAACAATATTCTTTATAAAATTATTAATTAAAAGTACAAATATATCTAATAATAATATAAATAAAGTCAAAACTCTTAGAAAAGAAGTCCTATACATTTTAATAGAGATGTTAACATTATACTTTCACTTAATTTTTCAATTACTCAAAATTGAATAAAATGATAAATTATAATACGCACATGTTTGTTTTTTTGTATCCATTAAAAAGTAAGAGCTGCAAAAATACTTGTAATACGTAGTCATTTCGTTCAATTTCAAAAATGCTTGAAAATATATAAAAAAGCATAGACTTAAGATCTCTATTTACTTAATTTGAAGTACAGACAAAGCTATTAAGTTGAACTGTTTTAAATTAAATAATCTAACACTATTTACTTTTAAAAAATGAGGAAGCAGTTCAAATGTTTCATAGAGTAAGTCTTGATAATACTTGAATTATCCTAAAAATGAATGTATGAAAAATCGAATTCTAATAAGAATTAAACACTGCACTTTAAAGTCTTATAAAAAGGATATTGTACGATATTGTTTTTGAAAGCTTGAAAGAACATGAATCTTTATGGAGTTTTTTAAACATGTTATCTACTTAATATTGTAAATTTAATTCAGTTTCATACTACGATAAGACTAGACTTTAGTGACAAAATAAGGTAACCAACAAAATTTAATTTACAAATTTAGAACCAAACTTCTGCATTAAGGAATAACTTTCAAAATCGAAGACAAGATATTTCACAAACAAAATACTTTTCTAAAAAAAAAACTGATGAAAATATTGCTCTCACAATTATTTAGAACAAAAATTTCTGACTTTCTACGTTTGTTATATCCTATGTACAATAGTTAAATATCAAAAATATAGATAGCACAAAAAATCGATTTTAATTGCAAAGTAAAAATGAAAAACTTGCAATTAAAACTTCGTTACACACTTCAGTTGGTACAAAATATTAAAAAATACACATATTAAAATAAATTTCCATTTGGAATTACAATGATAGAAAAACTTTGAAAAATTATTTATTATAAGGAATCCCAGCGAAAGACTTGTAGAATTTGTCATACTTATTGATAGAGATGTCATGTTATGAGTCCTAAAGTCACAGCTTATTATTACTTGGAATTTGGTTTAGTTGTGTTCCAAGTTAATCTATCTTCGTAAAATTGGATAACAGTCTGTGGACAAAGTAAATTTGCTTCCTTTGCGGTCACCAAATCTGTTTCTTCTGTTCCCTTCCTAAATCACAAGTATTATAAGTAGCATGTTTATTGATTTTTTTATTGTAATTTATTTTAGAATTTAAGGTCTATGACTCGATCTTACTGTATATATACAAGAAAGGACAAAGAAAAAAGCTTACCATTTCATCAAAAACATTAATTCTCCGCTCGAATCAGTAGCACCAATAATTTTTTCTGGTTGCAATTTTCTTTTGAAACCATGAGGTTTTCCTTTTTCCTCATTGACTTTACTTTTTTTATTCATATTGTCTTTTTGAAAATTTTTCACAACAATTCAGTTAACAATCAAATAAATTTTTCATTAGTTTGTAATATTTTGTGACAGAGAGACCGCAGTTTTATATGTATTTACAAAAGACACTTGATACGATTGAAAAACTGTCTTTTTGGTGCACATTTAATAAAACTTCAAGAAAAATAATGCGAATAATGCGATTGTTTGGAAAACAAAATCTAGTGATCTAGTGATTTGTCGTCTGCTTTAACTTCAACTTTCATTCTGTAGAGGGCTCTATTCAAGTTGTTTATTTCCGGAAATGACAACGTTAATATTTCTTCTAATTTCATTAAAAGAATATTTTAAAAATTCTAATTATATTAAATTAAATGTTTGTTAAAAATCAAGTTTAAAAAAAGGAATTTGTTGAAAAATTTGTTATGCATAAATGTCTAACTAGTCAAAAATTTATTTTGTGCAACTTTTATTTTACGAAAAGTTTATATCATTAAATTTTTAATTAGATTAATAGAATTTATGTAAGATTTTAATTCGGTAAAAGGTAATAAAAATTGTTATATGTTAATATAAATTAATTATTATTTTTAATTTGAAAAAGTGTACTCAAATCAACGCATGCGTATTCTCTACTTCCGAAATTGGGGTTCACGCGAGTGATTCAAGGGAATTAGGGAAGTGATCGATTGACGTGTAGGCTGCATCAAACTACGTTTTTCGGATCAGTTCAGCAGCAGAAAAGTAGCTGTATTTTTGTGAATAATTGTCTTGAAATTCATACAAGACGTCCAGTTCAAGAAAATCCAGCAAAATGGTAAAGATGGATCACGATGTGAGTACAAATATAGTTATTTCCTTGTAATATATAATGATAAAGAACAAGGAAATAACTATTTTTTATTAAACACAATTTTTGCTTTATTTTTTTGTTGTAGTTGATTCCCTCTTATAATATTCTGTTTTCATTAATTATTTTTTTTTAAATTAATTGTAGTTAAATCATTTCTAGTGCTGTTAACAACGCAATTATTTTCATCTGTAATATTAAGTTATTTTTAATAGTATTTATATAAATATAGGTATATATATATATACTTATATATTCGTTATAGCATCATTACATTGTTTTTAATTATATCTACTTTTAATGAATGTGGTATTTTTAAAACAAATTTGTTAATTTTTCGTCCTACTTTCTTTTTAGCGGTTTGCTTATAAATGGCGTACCCACGCTTCGCCATATTCTTTTCATTCTACGGGTCAAGTTATACATATATCGTTTAAAGCTTGATTTCGTAAAGTTTCTATGTAATTTATATTTTATTACATTGTATTATTAATAAATTTGTCTTAAATTCCGGGAAATTTCACAATAGCTTTAAAGTAACAATTATTTTATTTTTCACCATGTATATTACCGGTCATATGTGTTTGATATTTTTTGTGGTTTTTAAGGAGGTTTATCCAAAAAACCATTTTCTACAGATTCTTATAAAATTTCAATGACATAATAAATGCATTACTTTACATGTACTGTTATAATTTTATTAAATTTTACCGTTCTGTTTTTAAGATATAAATTTATAAAGTTGGGACTTTTACATGGAAAAAGTAACAAAACGCGCAAAATGACTATATTTTGATTAATTTAAAAAACACAGTTCTACACATTTTTTTAAAAAACTAATATATTTTAAACTGTAATAGAATACAGCTTTTACAATAATATTTAATTAATTTACCGTTCCGTTGTTAAGAAAATGTTATTTAAGGGTAGAAATCCTTCACTTTTTTGAAATAATCAGGAATACAAAATTTTAAAAAGTTGTAATTTTTTCAATAATATTTGTTTGTGTAATGATTTTAACTACAAAATACTATAGAGAAACCAAATTATAAGATGAAATGGAATTAAAAAAATATTGAGTATCATGGTCCGATAGAATGAGAACCGCTTGAGGGTATAAGCATCCTTAAGGCTGATGAAACCTGCGAACAAAAATGCTCTCATGATTTTAATGTTGACTTTTATCGCTCTTAAAAAACAAAATAAATTAATTAATTTTGATTTGCATAAGTGGTGGAACTTCAATTTTGTTGCTATAAAAAAGAGTTAAATATTATTTTTAAAGAATTTTCGAATTTTTGAAAAATTATTAAAAAATAATAAGACTTTTTTTATAGCAACAAAATTAAAGTTCCACCACTTTTGCTACTCGGTTAATTTTAATAAATTAACATTAAGTAATTTATTTTGTCTTTTGGGAGCGAGAAATATCAACAATGAATTCAGGTGAGAGCATTTTTCTTTACAAGTTTAATCAGGCCGATCAGGCCGCTTGACATAACCTCAAACTAAAAAGTGATTTTTAACAGCAAATGAAACCATAATTAAAATTGATTCACCAAATTCTGAAAGATTCAGTTGTAATGTTTTAAAATAATAATGTTTAAACATTTTGTGTTTTTTTTAGGGTCTATAACTAATTGAAATTTTCATCCAATTTTGACAAATAATAGCTCATTCTACTCTTTAAAACATTCTCTACAATTCCACTCGTTGAATTTTGTTAAAAATTTATTAAACAAAAAAAAAAAATGTTATATAATAACTTTTGAACAAAATTCAACGAGTGGAATTGTAGAAAATGTTTCAAAGAGTAAAACGAGCTATTATTTGTCAAAATTGGATGAAAATTTCAATTGGTTATAGATCTTTAAAGAAAAAAGACACAAAATGTTTAATTTAATAATTATTATTTTACAACAAATTTTGGTCCAACCTAATTTTTTTGTATAATTGTACAACTGAATCTTTCAGAATTTGGTGAAATCATTTTAATTATGGTTTCATTTGCTCTTTTTGTCCTGGCAAAAATTTTGTAGGATACCGGGGGAATCTTGTCAGTAAATCTAGACGCACAAAATTATTTTATCCGGTTAGCCGGACGTCTTTTTTAATATAAAAAACAAAAAATAATTAACAACTAAAATGTTGCTGTTGCAGGATGGTAATAAAAACGAGCCAGAGCACGTCAGGAAATTGTTTATCGGTGGTTTGGACTATAGAACAACCGATGATTCTCTGAAGAAGCATTTCGAGCAATGGGGAGACATCGTAGATGTTGTAGTAATGAAAGATCCTAAAACTAAGCGATCAAGGGGATTTGGATTTATCACCTACTCCAGAGCTCATATGGTTGATGATGCTCAAAATGCCAGACCCCATCGTGTCGATGGTCGAGTTGTAGAGCCTAAGAGAGCCGTACCCCGACAAGAAATTGGAAGACCAGAAGCAGGAGCGACTGTCAAAAAATTATTCGTTGGTGGATTAAAAGACGACCACGAAGAAGAAGATCTTAGATCGTATTTCCAAACTTATGGACAAATCAATTCCGTGAGCATTGTAACAGACAAAGAGTCTGGTAAAAAACGAGGTTTTGGATTTGTCGAATTTGATGATTATGATCCAGTTGATAAAATTTGCCTCCAGCGTAGCCATCAAATCCGCGGAAAGCACGTCGATGTCAAAAAGGTAATTAAACAAGTTAAATCTTCTGTATAGTTTTATTAATTTTAAAACTTAAGATTAATTTAACATTATTCTTCTATAATTAAATGTCATTAATTATCTTTTAAAATTCTAGGCTTTAAGTAAAGCAGAAATGGCTTCTGCGACAAGTGGCGGCGGTGGCGGAGGACGAGGTGGTGGTAGTAGTGGAGGTGGTGGTGGAAGAGGAGGACCACGTGGAGGAAATCAAGGAGGTGGAAGTTGGGGAGGTCGTGGTTCCTCCAGCGGCGGTGGAAACGACTGGAATAATAGTGGAAATCAAGGAGGTTACGGTGGTGGAAATCAAGGAGGTTGGGGAGGTGGAAATGGACCATGGGAAAATCAAAATCAAGGTAAATATTTCAGTAAAGTTTTTTAAACAAAAATAAAGAATAGTAAAAAACAAATAATTATATTTATTTTTTATTTTTAAGGAGGCGGTAATTGGGGCGGACAAGGAAACCAGGGTGGATATAACAGTGGTGGTGGAAACTGGAGCAACGATAACTTCGGAGGTGGCTACCAACAAGGTTATGGAGGTGGACCCTTGAGAAACAACTACAACAGTGGCGGAAGATCAGCACCTTACGGTATTGATACGAGTCCTAGAAATCCTTAAACTTAACTTAAAATTTTACAAAATAAAAGCAGCACTAATGCAAATTCTAATAGATTATTTTATATTATATTATATCTTTTGTCGTCTACTTTTGAAAAAAAAACCTTGTCTTAATCTCTGAACTTGTTTAAAAATTAATTTAGGTTAATATTAAATTCTTTTGAAAAAAGTATATTCATTTTTTTTCTACATAAGTATTGTTTCTGTTTTAAAGGACCCATGGGAGGCAACGGTGGTGGTGGAGGCGGTGGCGGTGGCAATTATGGCGGAAACCAAGGTGGATATGGAAACTCAGTTGGAGGAAACATGGGCGGAGGTGGTGGTGGTGGCGGCGGAGGAGGCAGAAGATACTAAATTGTCCTGGATTATCTAAAACGGTGAGAATATGTTTCTCTTTCTTAAAGTTCAGTTTCAAGTTACATACAAAGACAATTTTTCGATGACTCAATTCAAACTAAAATACAAAGTTATAGATGCATTAAAAATTATTCACGTGCACATGCGTTGTTTTATAGACTACGCATGTGTAGATTTTTTTTAGGCAATTTTTAAAATTTAATTTAAAAACCTCACCAACTTAGTCTGTTTTTAAATTTGAAGTATAATGAGGTACATTTTTTTTTTAAACAAATAGTTTTAACCATATGAATTTAGTTATTGAGTGAATATATGTTTGTATTTTTATGCGCACATTCAAGTGAACATCTACCAGATTTTAGATCTAGACAGGGTTGACATGATTTAAATCATGATGATTTAAATCATGATACTTCAAAAATCATGCGAGTAAAATTAATTAGGTTTTTCTAAATTTTAAATCTTAAAAAAAAGAGAGAAACCAGCTTAGTTCCAAGTAATAAAACGTTATTTATAAATTGTAATGCGAAATTAGCAGACATTAAGGAAAAGTAGTATAGCCCCTTGGGTTTCTGGGACAATAAGCTAGGTTTGAATAAATGGAAAAATAAAAAGACGTTTTAAAAAAGTGATTTAAAGGATTTAAAGAGAAAAGGTCATGATTTATGTCCAACCCTGGACAGTGCGTCTTTATTAAAAGGATATTGATCGTTAATTAGGTAGTTTACAACAAGGACAATTTTAACAGTTGGACTTTAGTTCTAAAGTTTATAGACCTTTTACAGTATCTGGGCAGCCTTAAGTAAAACTTCACTAACTACTTGTGACTTTTGAACCTCAGGTGACCCCTACTTGTCTTCTAGTCATCAGTACTTCTGTACTGTTTAGTTTGGAGCAGGCAGGGCTAAAAGGCTAGAAACAAGACCAGGCAGGCAGGCAGGACAATCAGGATTCAGGACAGAGAAGCGTCACCTGTTAGATTGCTGTGAGGGAGGCTTATTTCTGTATTACATTTGGTACCTAGCACCTACTGCATCAATTACACGTTCGTCCCATTATTGTGAAAAGAAAGAGTTGTACCACAATTTTATAGACAATGCTCTTAGCACCCTTTTATGTCACGTGTATTTATATTATTTAATTGGCATGAAAGGCAGTATTTGATAGGAAAGTCGAGTTAAAATAATAGTAAAATTTGTATTCTGTCTGAATACAGTCAGCATTTTTCCTTCCCACTTCATTCAATGTCTATTTCAAGCTTCTGGTTCACTTTTATTTTGTTTTTATCATTATTTAAAAACAAACTCGTCCGTCTCTATCCGAATTAGACGTTATTGCAATTATCAATCTCTAATTGATAGAATTTCAATATTTAGAAATCCTGCATAAGTTTTAGTGTTAGGAACGAAAAGTAAGTTTTGACGACCCGGTCCATATAAGAATCCAGCTTTTAGAGTAAGGAGGTGCAGTTTCTTAATACGTGACGAAGGCGATTCTTATGTAGACCAAAGAATTATGCAAAAAAAGATGTCAGGAAAAGGGAAACTGATATCAAATATAAAATAAGAAGGCAGACTATTTTGTAGTTCGTCTAGGTTTAATCAATTTATTTTTAAGTTGTAATACTTTAAACAGTTAGCTAATAAAAAAACAGACCATAACCTTCTCAATGATGCTTTTCAATTAAAGAAATCATTTTTCAATAAAAATGTAGATGAAGATTCAAAAGCCAAACACCATAGGTTGGTAGAAAAAGGATCGTCGTTAGGCAAGTATAGTAATAGTGATTAATTGAAAGGTTTAGAATTTTATTGCTAGATTATCCACTCTTTGTTAAGGAAGTTTCGCTATTTATCTTTGATAGATTATGGATTTATAGACAAGGGATTTATATTCTTAAACTAGAAAAATTTTTAAATTCCAATTATATACAAAGCGTAAATCTTATGAAATTAACTCTCATGGACCCAAATCTCTAATTTCATGTCAGTTTTATTAATAAATGTAGTTTTCTAGATTTATTTATTTAATCATAATTCTCATAATTAGTCCCTCTTCGATAAATCCATGTGTATTTTAATTTTAAATCAGTACACGTTTAAAATCTTGTCATTTAAGTGAATCACATTTTTCGTTTATTTGAAAAAAAAATTATTTTTTTATTTTTTCAAAAACGTAAGATTTTTAGGTAACATTTTAATTTTATTTTAACTATTAAAAAAGCTTTTATAGTGGTTAATGTTGATAAAAAGTTTAAGTATTTAGTCAGTAATATTTAGTTATACAAAAGCAAAAAAAAAATTAGATGTCTTACCAGAAGAAAATAATAACAGGCAGGTAGCAGAACCTCTGGGACAGTAGCCTCATCATCACTAGACCTTAGTACAGGTAGGATACTTAGAATGCTGTTTTTTCGACGTACGAAAGTTTAATTAAATTCATTGACTGAAAAAAATGTAAATTTAAATATTTGCATGTAGAAGTTTAGTATTGTTCTTCTAATTGAGGTAAATTTTCACTTCATAACTTCAAAAAGTACTTTTTTTTCATTCATTTAATTAATTTAAGAGCATATGGAGTATATAACTTTAAACACTTTTTATTTTACAACTTACTCATTAAAAAACAATTAAAAGTAATTTTGTGTAATAGACAAAAATTTATTAACGTTGCCCTAATTGCTGTCTGACACTGAAAAATAATTTTTATATAATTATTTAACAAGTAAGCTGTAAAATAATATTTGTTTAAAGTTACGTCTTCTATGTGCTCTTAAGGCATGTAGAAAGTAAATAATTTATCACCAAATCATCTCAAGTATTCTTAAATATGAATGATTAGGATGGTTAGGTATAAGCAAAGCTTTAAATATTTTAAGAACAATTTTCGTAATGTCACTGACACATGCCCTTAAGATCAATAAGATATTAAAATTATACCAGAAAAATATTGAGATATTACGCAACTATAATTATCTACAAAAAAAATTAATTTTCAAGATTGTTTTTTTTTTTTTTTTTTTTGTTAGGAATGATTATATGATTAGTAGGATATGTAGATGTGTGTGTAGGTGTATAAATAAGCGCTTTTCAAATTACGAGTCATCAAAAATTTATAAAGAAAGAAACTATTTTTATCTCTGATTATTGAGAAAGAAAATTTAATTTTTGTTCTATTTAACATTTTTCACAATGAATTTTTTTTAAAATGCTTTTGTGTAACACTATTTTTATCTTCCAGCAAATTCTAAAAATTTTAGTGATTTCACTCAAATTGGTTATAAGTAAAGTTTTTGAAAAAGCAGAGTTATATATTTATCTAATAAATATGTATTTAAAAAGTCAAGAAATGTAATATTAACTTTATTTTTCTTGTATTAATTATTGTCTTTCGTTTTCATTAATTTCTGGTATACCATTTGGGTGGAAACTTCGAGAGCGCAACGTGCAAATCATCTGCAACCGTAAGATCAACCACCGCTGGAGGTAAGTTGACGTAAGTTATTGATTGTTAGTTTTTTTTTTTTTAACTTAAATTTTAGGATTTTGTTATTTGAATATTATAATATTTTTTAGAATAAGTATTAATGTTACTATGATTTATGGAAATAAAGACTTACAGAAAAAAAATGTGAATTATTTATATATCCTTTTATTAAATCACCTGAATATTAGGTATTTTTAAAAACTATACCGTCGAACGAAGCTATTCTGGTACAAAACCATTTTAATTATTTTATGAAAATTCGTTTTATTAAGGTATTAGTCGCGTAAATGCTCCCGCAAAATAAAAAGAACAATAAATAAACTTTTATATCAACTCACTTGCTTCCTTGTGACCTCTTCTAATGTAATATATGTAATTTTCACGATTTTTAGTCAGGTACTATAAGTTATCGTGATGTATTGCTCACACGTTTTCGACATTTTTTAATGAAACCACGTGAAAATGAAAAATTATGAATTTTTAAATTATTGTATTTTTTATACGGCGTGGTCAATAAAGGAAATTTTTTTTTAAAGGACTTATTTTATCTCAATGTGTAACTTAGTAGTTTTATTTGAAAATCTGACGACTTGTTTTTTTATAAATGAATATAAGAGACATTTTTTACATGCATTTTGTGCTATTGCATGTAAAAGGTATAATCTTTGAATTAATATTTTGAAGCTCAGAAGTGGTCAAAGTTAATAGGATAGATCTCATTTCATAGATAAATACCTCATGAATACAGATACAAAGTTTTAAAAAAATCTGACGAAAATCATTTTACGCGACTAATACCTTAAGACAGTAAAAAAGGTTTTTGTGCTTTGGCTTTTTTTTTACGTAAATATTTTTTTTTGTCAGAAAATTGGAAATAAGTCAAACTTGACAAAGGGTGCATTATAACTTCAAAAACCACTTATATTAATATCATATTATTTACAAGAGTTTTAAGTTTTTTCAATATTGCTTGACATAAAATAGCTCATAACGTTATTATAGACGTTATTATTATTATTATTAAGTCGTTTAATTATTAAAATAACATAAAATACAAATTTTGAAAAATTTAATTTAACTTTTTATTTTAATAGGGTAATGTGTCTGTTGCTGCGGGCTCTCAGCCGAGACTCCTTTTTGTTAAAAAATACCGCTTTTTTATTGATAATAATGAACTTACGACTTATTAAATGAATAGTTTGTGTTATTTATATATTTATTCAAACATCAAAACCCCATAAAAATTGATTATTTGAACAAAATTAAGAAATTAAAAATATCAAATGCATCTATTGCTGCGGGTTTGAGTCAGTTGATGCGTGTTAGTTTCTGCGGCCAGAATAACGTGTAATTTGAGGTTAGATTTCCCGCAGCAAATAAAGCACATACAAACCAAATGTTTGCTTTAGTTGCTGCGGGAAGAATAATTTAAACTTAAATAATTATAAATTAATAATAGTTAATATAAGATTTTTGTTTGAATTGTATTAAGTAAAGGTTAGAATAATTTTATCACACATTTTGAAATAGGTACATATTCTTAAATAGAAATTAGTGATACTTTTCTGAAAACCGCAGCAACTAACACCCTTACCCTAAATAATTTCTATAATAATAATTACTATTTGGCGATTTTTAAAAAATTTTCTCTGGGATAGGGTAAATGTGTCAGTTGCTGCGGGCTCTCAGCAGAGACTCCTTTTTATTAAAAAATACTGCTTTTTTATTGATAACAATGAACTTACGACTTGTTAAATGAGTAGTTTATGTTATTTAGATATTTATTCAATCAAAATCTCATAAAAATTGATTATTTGATCAAAATTAAGAAATTACAAATAATATCAAATGCATCTATTTCTGCGGGTTTGAGTCAGTTGCTGCGGCCAGAATAACGTGTAATTGGAGGTTAGATTTCCCGCAGCAACTAAAGCACATACAAACCCAAATGTTTGCTTTAGTTGCTGCGGGAACAATAATTTAAACTTAAATAATTATAAATTAATAATAGTTAAAATAAGATTTTTGATGGAATTGTATTAAGTAAAGGTTAGAATAATTTTATCACACATTTTGAAATAGGTACATATTCTTAAATAGAAATTAGTAATATTTTTCTGAAAACCCCAGCAACTGAAGCATCCGCAGCAAATAACGCAAGCAATACATTGGCTGATCCGTCAGCCATTGTATTGCTTGCGTTTGTGTGTTCATACATGTATATAAAGCTTAGTTTGTGTTGTACAAACTTGGCCTGAAAATTAGTGGTGGCCGATAGAATAATATTAGCTGGCGTGTGATGGAATTGTAATAAGGCCTACGAGCATTTTTAATATCAAATAGATGGAAATTTTATAAATGGCTGTTGGTTTCTTCCTATCTCAAGCTCTTCAGAATATTTTCATGTTTTCATATTAATATTAGTCAAATTAGATAATAAGATTCTATTTATCTATTGATACTAAAAATCTACCGAACTATCAACTGATTTAATTCTACCAGATTTCTTTCCGTGTAGCACAACCCTGACCATAATAGCCCCGACTGCGAAATTATTGTAATGCAAACTTTGAGTTCTTATAACTCGAAGGAAAAATGTTTTTTATGGTAAAACTTACAGTAAACTTTCAGAAGGATGTAAACAACGTAAGTAGTTAGTTAAAAAAAATTTGTATAAAATTTCATAATAGCCTCGTTTGACGGTACTAAATTCATATCGACATTTGAAATTCAGAAGAAAATATAACGAAAAGAACTACAAAATTTTAAATGAAAGTTAACTTTTATTTTTAAAAAGACGATCACGTCAAAATTGTTTGTATTTGGTTTGAACTTCAAGGTAAGACTAAAAATAAATATGTTTAAAATGACGTTCTGACGTTAAAATGAATGTATTCTTTCAAAATCCCAGGAAGCAAGAATTAAACTTTTGAAATTGATCTGATTAATTGGAAATTTTTTTACTCGAAAGGTTTTTGGTGTCGCTCCGATTCGCTTCAAACTTTTTAACCTCGAGTTTTTGGTGTCGTTAGTTGCAGATTTGAAGTCAGATTTTGAAATTCTGATTTCAGACAAAAGACAATTTTTTAAAATATGATTTGGATGGTTGATGAAGAAAATTGTAGACGCATTAAATTGATACAAATATTATATATTTCAGTATAATAATTATAAAGTAAAGGCCATTTAAGCGCACTGTGTTGATAGCTACATTTTCGAGGCAAAACAATCTTTTTTTTCACTATTATGTACTTTGAATACTTAATAGGGTGATCCATGTATGAGTATTGAAAATAAGTTTTTCTTTACATGTAATCGCATTAAAATGGCAAGGATTCATGGCATACCTTAATGGTTGTGAATCAGAAATATAAGAATACTGAAATAAATAATAAAACCAAACAATAAAGTACTCTGTACAAGATCTCTCGGTTATTACCACCATCAGCATGATGGTGCAACGTTGTCATCAAAAGAAAACAGCGATATTATATTATGTAATCATACTATAAAAAGTAGCTCAATTTTTCTTTACAAAATTTATAAAGTCGATGTCAGAAAGAGATAATAAACATTTGGAAGTATAGCTCGTCATGCGCAAAATAATTAAACATACCAGTTCACAAGGAGTTCAAATATCCAATTCTAATCTGTCCAATAATTTTACGATATCAAATTAACAATTTCTACAATTAAATACTTTTTTTTTCCTTTTTTATGTTAAAATTATTTTTTCTTCTTATTGTTTAATTGTAGAAATTCAAATAATCATCCACAAAGGCATTCATAAAAATATTTTATACAATAAAATAATTTTATTGAATTCAGTGTCACATTTTTAAAAGATAGTTGCTGAACATCACAGTCTAATTTATAAAGAAACCCTTCGGTCATTGCACTAAAATCACCAGTATAAATACTTACAAAATGTATCACAAATCACTAGGCAATTGAATATTGTTTAAAAATGAAACTCAGATAAATTAAAATTTATTTGAACTCCCTGTGAGAGGCAGAAATTAAAATCTATTAATTAATAGCCATCTTAAAAACAAAGAAAGAAAGAAAACTATCACCTATTCCACTAAATTATACAAAGTTCGTTTGATTACATAAAAATATGAATATAAATGCGCATTAAAGCGCCCTTTCTCTCTCTCTCTCTCTCTCTCTCTCTCTCTCTTAAGGCAAATCAGTTAATAACTATCTCTATAAACCTGTACTTATCGAAATATTTCACATACATAAATCATTGGCTATCTTAATCGAGGTTTTATTAAATTTTCTCTTAAAAATTAACTTAAGCTAATATTTCATGTGCAATGAAGTACTTTTTTCAATTATAAATATATATATATATGTATGTATATATGTATGTATATAACAAAAATAGATAATAGATTAGGTTTATGTACAATGGAGATATATAAAAGCTTAAAAATAGAAAAACTTATTTAGTCTGAAAGTTTTGTTTTGAAAATCATTTCTATGTCTAAATGAGCATGCTCTGCTTAGAAAAATTTTACAATGTGATATATCGACAAATTTTTTTGTTATACAAGAAAGAAAAACATAATACAAAGTGGAGTTAATAGAATTAAATCAAATATCGAATTTAAACTCACACTCTTGCACTTATAATTTAATTAACTATATCTTTCATTCGTCGATACATTTATAGTTTTTACGTAACAATTCACTCTTATTTAAAAATCACTTGCTTTTTTCCGCCTTTAGCGAATTCTTTTTTACAATATTAATAACACTAAAAATTGTAAGCTCGTTTCGTAGATTAAAGATTTTAGGATGGTTGTGTTGACATTATATTAGAAGAAATGCAAAAAGCAATTTTAATTGAATTTTTGAAAATGCGTTTCTGATTTAGAAATCACAATTGTTGAATTTAAAAACAGTTTCCTTTTCTATTCAATGTGCAAGCTCATAATACATTATTATAGAAAAATATATTTAAATATTACTGGTTTTAATGATTTTAAAAGTTAATCACTTTTAAAAAGCAAAAATAAAAGAAAACCACAATTTTGATTTCAAAAAACTGGCTTTCAAAGTCAATCCTTGTTTTAAAACATTTCACAAATGTTTTTAGTATACGTTTTTCAAAAATTATTGATTTTATCAATTTTTAAAAATGTCGTCTTTATGACTATTTAAGATTTATACAAAAGACAAAAATCTATCTTTTTAAAGTTTTAGGTATAAAAAGCCAAATAATAATAGAAAATTTAGAAATCTTTTCTAAGAAACTTAAAACTAAAGTACAAGAAATTAACAGTTGTAATTTTATAAACCCACAGCTTAAAAATAAAATTTATTATTACCAAATGCCGTAAAAATAATGGAAAAAGTTTAATAAATTTCATTGAAACAATAAGAACTTTTCCAGATAAAAATAGGTGTAAGAATTTTTGTTTTTAATTTCATAATATAGAAAAAAAAACACTTGACTTGATCTTTTCAAAATAATTGTCAAAACTTGTTATATTAAACGTTTGCAAGCACATTGAATAATGGAGACTTCTATATTATTAAAAGATGAAACTCAGTCAAATAATTAGTCGACAAATAGTTTTTAAAAAGATATTTAAATGGTGAGAACAAAAATACAAGTCGAATATTGAAGCATTTATAATGTAGCATAAGAAAAAAGAGTTTGACATACTCATTAATTCTCTCAATGACTAGCTTTAAGATATTATGCAATCATATATATTCTTGTTGTCGCCATTAATGCAAACATTGAAAAAAGCCACAATTTCACATTTAAAAAAATTCTTTCCGACTATTCACTATGTAACTGCTCAATTCAAATTAAAAGTTCTTAAACACTTATAATAAGAAACATTTAACAAATTCCATCCATCTTTCTTCGGTCTAGTATTTTTTTTATAGCTTATTAGCTTTTATTTTTATTTTCAAAACTTTAATTCTGGTAATTCTACAACAACACAACGAAGTTATATAAATCAAATCAATCTGTGCAAATTATTAATCTCATTACAACAGCGGGATCATTGTATTCTGTAGTATCATTATTTTGTTTTCAAGAGCTTGTTATCGAGCAATTGAGCGTATGGAATTATTTGTACAAATATTCAAATGGCACTGCGACAGGCTTAGAAATCAGAACGAGATATGCACCAATTTTTAGGACCAATCAACATTTATTTTTAAAGAAATAATTAAATTTGTTTAACTCGATTTTCATTCTTCAATTAAAAGTATTTCAGTCTTTTTTAGAATTAAATAGGTATTCTTTTCTTTTTTAATTAAAACAAATTGATTGATAAATATTCAATTACAAACACATATTTAATATCAGTTTTAAATTTGAATATTGAAAATTTATGTCATATTCATTTTTCTTTTTTTAAAGTACAAATAATATGTAAAAAGATTTTCAATTTTTATTCTATTTTTTAAACTAACGCACGGTGGTTTTTAAACCAATTTAACCGAAAGGTTCTGGCACTTGGAATTTTTTTAAATTTTGATTATAAACTCATAATATTCCAATAAAAACGAAAAATTTTCCTTAGATTAGTTTTTGAAAATAATCAATTAAAAGTTTTTTTATGTAGTTAAAGAAGTGTCTTCGAAAATAAATATTTTTAAAGTAAAATTGAATTTTGCTTTAAAAACTTTGCTTTATTCACATAAAACTTCAAATCGTTGATTTTCAAA
Source organism: Ganaspis brasiliensis (assembly GCA_037103525.1). Classification (NCBI taxonomy): domain Eukaryota; kingdom Metazoa; phylum Arthropoda; class Insecta; order Hymenoptera; family Figitidae; genus Ganaspis; species Ganaspis brasiliensis. The sequence continues at coordinate 724,448 of JAZKLR010000205.1, read as the reverse complement.
AAACGAGGAGAATTGTTTGATCAATTTTCGTTTTCATTTTTGTTGAAAAATTAAGTGTTTATGATATATTATAGAATGGTAGTAAATGAAAATAAAAAAAATCAAGATACCAGCATCTTAAACCGGTTTAAAAGCACGGTGCCTTACTGTTTGGATTTATTTTTAAAAAAGAAAATCAATCTAGTAGACTTTTAATAGTTATAAAAATTTAATTTTTACTCGGTCCATTTGGAGTTCATAATACTCAATTTAAGATTCTCCATTTATTTCTTATTCTGTTGCACAAAAAAATATTTTCATTTGTTTAATGTATTCTCTCTTTTTGTAAAAAAAATTTCGTTTCTGGTATATTTATCTTGTACTTTCACATATTTTTTTAGCAACCATTTTAAGAAATTTGATTATGAAATTAAATTCTATTATACTTTAAAAAAAACCATCTGAAATTCACTACCAATGAACACTTCTAAACTCATATTGCTTTTACTTTTTTGTAATTTAAATTTTTGCGGTATGTGCTTATTAAGAATGAAGTTACAACCTGCTGAATTCAATAAAAATGAAATTGGAAAAATATCTTATTCAAATCAAAATTATTTATAATTTTAAATTATTTAAAATTTAAAATGAAAAAAAATTGATTTGTTTTCTTCAATCATATATATGCTTTAATTTTTATTTAATCATATATAATTAGCAAGTAATAAATATCACACTTTTATAAGACTTGTATCGAAAAATTTAAATTACTTGTATAACTTTGTTTTAATATGTAAAAGCAGCATATTTAAAAGAAGTGCAAATTAAGAAGATACTTCTAGTCCCTAATGTTTAAAAAAAATTGTTAATTACTATTATCCATAATTCTTTTCGAGAATCTGAAATGGTTAAATCGCCTGGCGAATCGTGCCATCTAATAAACTTACATTATTTTTATGGCTACAACAATTTCCCTAGTATTCTGTCACGTAACGCGGTTTATGATACAAATGTAATTTGTTTTGTACATATTTCCATAAAAAAGGACACTAATAATATAAGAGTACAGCGTGCTCTGTCAAGCATAAACTCAGTTCAATACGATTGAAATCTAATTAGATTCAGATCGCATTTCGGTCTTAATCCAATTAAACCGAATTCTGAATAGGGTATAAAAAGTGTTTACTATTTACGTACTTACTATCAGTCGTGCACACACCAAATCGTTGTGTAGGAACAGCTTCCAACTTTCTGGACAGCATCTCTGCAACAACGTTCAATGTCTCGAACCCTCGAGAGATCAAACGAACCTCCGACAAGGAAGCACAATAAGTTTGCCTTGTAACAACAAAGCTCTAAAATTTTTGACAACTCTCATTGCATCGTATCGGGTGCTCGAGTTACTTTACTATATTGTTCTTCAGACTGAGTGTTGCTTTGTTGTTTACTGAATCGCTGATTCTGCAAAGCAGGCTGATCGAGTTTAGGAGTTTCGGATATTGTTACATAGCCTTTAGATCTAGGTTTCTCCTTTGTTTCTAATTCGGTCTCACAAGATTCAGGTTCCCAGCAAAGTGTGATGTTGGAAGGATCTTCTTCCTCGGTTTCTTCAATTTCCATCTGCGGATTACAAGTTCTCAAGTCGGACTTGTTTCTTTGCTGTTGCAGCATTTGAAAAACAGAGTTAGAAGCCGATTCTAAGGGAGCGTACGGTTTCGAAGTCTCGAGAATCTTAGTTGAGCTTCTTAAGTCTGGGATTGAGGCGACCGTAACATAAGGTTTTGAAGAAATGTCAGTAAAATGTACTGCGGTGGGTGAACTTATGCTGGAAGAAACAAGTGGTTTGCTGACGGCATCTACAAGTAGGGTGGGTGTAAAAGACGCTTTTTGTTTTTCTCCCAGGTCGATGAAGCCACTTTGAACGTAAGGTTTGGACACTTTATCAGAAAAGCATTCAAGATTCGACGATTCTTCAATCTCCGGAAAAGAAATGTCAAGTTCTAGTAAAGGATCTACGGCCATTGGCCCATTTAATTTCTGCTCTAGGGATACCAAGCTTACATAGGGATTTGAGGGTTTAATCTCTATCGTAGAAACCATTTGTGATCTATCTTCTTCAAGTATTGTACCATGTGATTTGGGATTCATGCCCACAACACTATAACCTAGACTCTTTGCTTCTTTATGAGGAATTGGACTTGAATTGTTGGAAATTTCCTCAGAAGAAGGCATACTCATGTAACCGGTAGAAGACCAAGTATTTTGTGATGTTGTAGAACCAGTGCTGTCGCACAAATTTGGAGTAGAACGAGCGATGGAGAGTGTTTCTGTTATGGTTGTATCTCCAGACTTGGTAACTTTCACGTAAGGATCCCAACGTGCCGAGTCAGTGACTCCACCAGGACGCATATTTCCAACGTTACGCTGCCTCAAACTTGTAGGATTCCAGGTGGGAATTTCAAGTAATTTGTTTGCGGAAACAGCAATTGGATTAACGTCAGCTCCACTGTCACTCGAAACATGAGAATCTGACGTTAAGGACGAGGTTACCGATTCTTGACCACTTGAACATCCACTAGAGTCTGCAGATGATTGTCTCGTGTGCGGTTCTCCAGACTTTTGCAATAGTTTCTGAAAAGAAAGAGACCAAAATTTAGAATCATTTTAATAAACCGTTGGTATTGATCAGGTGTTTTTTTTTTTTCAAGATCTGCTAAATTCCCTGACTTTCCGGATTCCTAGATCTCTGGTTCTGCAATCGGAGAATTGAGTAACATTGATTTCCAAACCCAGGGTGGACATTTTTTTAATAAAATTAAATTCCCGGTCAATTTTTGGATTTCCAGGTCATAATTTTTCAAACAATTAAAAAAGTATTTTTAATTTAACGAAATTTACCATTATATTTAAAATATAACTTTATACTTAAATTTAAAATTTACACTTTCTTATATTCTTATTAATTACAATTAAAGCTTAAAAAGTTTTATTATCATAAAATATTAAAATCTAAATTTTTGGACAGTAATCTATCTTAAACATCTAAAAAGAATTACGTATTATAATTCCACCAGCAACATTAACTTTGAATTGTTGGTCATTCAAAACTATAAATTTTTGCAAATTCAAATAATAAAAATTACGAAATTGAAGAATATATCTGGAAAATGACGAAAATTAATTACAGTTGAAAACAAAATTCGATAAATGGCTGCATAATTACACAATTAAAAAGAATATAGTTTAAAAAATTAAACAATAAATATTAAATTTAAACAAAATAGTTGAAAAATTATAAGAATAACTGTTAGAAATAATTGCAAATTGAACAACTGAATTGAAAATCGAAAAAAATAATTGAAAATTTAAGAAAATAATAAAAAATTTAGGAAATAATTTAAAAAAATAATTAACATTTGAAAAAAAAGGTAATATGACAAAAATAATTGACAATTAAAAAAAAATTGAAAAAAAATGACTAAATTAATACAGAACTAAACAAAATAATTTAAAAATCAAAGAATAATTATAAAATTATAAGGTAATAATTGAAAATTGAAAAAATTATAGGAAATAATTGTAAATTGCGGAAAATAATTAATAATAGAAGGAAATAGTTAAAAAATGACGAGAATAATTGAAATAAGGGAATAAAATATGTTAAAAATGACGAAAATAATTGTCAATTGAAAACGTTTCTTTCGAAAAAAAAATTTTTCGATTTGGACTTTGAAATTTTTTGAATGAATAAAAGTTTCGAAAAATGTGACCCGAAATGTTTTTTTCAAAAGTTCTTAAAACTGATTTTAAGTCATTTTTCATTTATGAAAAAATATTAGCGAGTGTACCTTAATTTATTTCTCCCAATTCTCCCAATTCGAAAAATGACTAGATTAATAGACAACTGAAAAAAAAAATTAAATAAATTAAACAAGAAATACTTTAAAGAAAAAAATTACAGAAATTTGAACAATTCTCTTTAAAATTAAACAAACTTAATGGTAATCGAAAAAATAATAGAAAAAAGGCGATAATTTTTTAGTATTAAAGAAATTAATTGAAAAATGAACTTTAAATTTAAAGAAAATAACTGAGAATTGAAGAGAATAGTTCTAGAAGTGAATAATTGAATTAAAATTTTAAAACAATTTTTATGAGTGAAGAAAATAATTTAAAAAATCTGAGAATTATTGAATATTGAAGAATTAATTGAAAATTTAAGAAAATATTTGAGAATTGAAGAAAATAATTAAAAATTGCAGAAATAAATTGGAAATTAAAGAATTAAATGGAAATTTCCAGAAAATAATTGATAATTAAAAGAAAAATTACAATATTTATGAGGAAAATAATGAACCATTAAAAAACATAATTAACAATTGAAAGACAAATTCGAAAATTAGTGAGAATCATCGGCATTCGAACAAATTTTTTTTTAAATTAATGAATAATCATAAAATTGAAGGAGAATAATTCATTGTCAAATGAAAATTGATGAAAATTATGGAAAAAATTGTAGAAAATAAATTAAAGTTAAAGAATTATATTGAAATTTCAAGAAATTAATTGATATTGAGAATATGAGCGAATTATTTAATATTGAAAAAAATAATTAAAACTTAAAGAAATAAATTGAAGATTAAAGAATTAAATTGAAATTTTAAAAAAATAGTTGATAATTGAAAGAAAAATAACGAAATGACTAAAATAATTCAATATTACAGAAAATAATAATTGAGAAATGACAAATTTCACGGTTTTCCCGATCAATTTTTTCATTTCCGTCCATTTCCCAGTTTCCCGATCAAGTGACCACCATGCAAACTCTACTGCTGAATGGAGCTTTTTTAATATTTTCCTCTGCTCTGACCAGAGAGGATCAGGTGAATTTAGCGTGTTTAATCAAATTCGTCCACAGAACAGACTTGGGAAAACATTAAATTTACAGGCAATGGGGTTGGAGATTCTAAACATAAACTTAAAATAGGAAAATGCATGTAAAGCTATTAAAAAACGAATAAAACAAAAACAAAAAAATTGAATAAAGAATATTCCAAAAAATTTCATTACCATATTTGGTTCAATTCCTTGTGGAAGTTTTACATTAACATCTCGCATAATCATGCATTTTAACCACGTTCTGAAACAAAAAATAAACTGGATAAGATAAGATAGAGATTAAGATTAAGGAGAAAAAGATTAAAACGATAAGAATTATCCTTTTAATGACAAACTTTATTGTGTAATTTGCTTTTATTGAAAATATTGAATAAATTGCAAAAAGAAAAACAAACCTTTTGGATGAGTAGAAGAAGAAAAGCAGAAAAGCACAACAGCTTACAAGACCGATTGCCCAAATTAAAATCCATACGGCAAAGGTTGGACCTAAAAAAACACAATTTCAGTCAATCAGGGTTAATAAATAAACCCTAAAGGGATCTTAAAATAAGGTACAAAATAGACAACAATCTCCTTGCGAATAACAAAGTACGAAAATTTAAATTATGAAAAAACTCACCATTACTATAACAGTTACCCTCTCCAGTATTAGACCATGGACCAGTCAGATGCGTTTGATTAGCTGCGATATTGACAGCTCGAACACGAAATTGATACATCTTTTCTTGATCAACCGTTTTGCAGTCGGCAATCGGAAGATAAATTTCTAAAATTACAAAAAATAAATAAATGTTATATCTTAAAAAAATAATCATATTTCGACACGATTAATTTGTATCGAGGTTAAAGAAAGTTAAAAGAAAATTTAATAATTTTACTTACCAGTGCGTGAGCTGTTTTGTATCTCCCCGTCATTAGAGGCTATTTGATAATAATCTAGATTTCCAGCAGAAATGTCTGGTCTATTCCAAATAACGTAAACCTGACTCGAATTAACAAATCGAACAACAGGAACCATTATTTCCCCTGGTGTACCAATATCAGTTCTTTTAGAAACTAAGCTTGATTTCGCGCTACAAGCAACTGTGCATGCCTCAATTTCAACTGTGTATTCTTCATGAGCATATAAGTTTGTAAGCACAACTTGTTCGTTGCGATTTTCTTGAGCATTAAAACCATCAAGTTCAGAATGATATGTCGCATCGACTCTTTTCTTCATAAGTTTCTTTGAACAGTTGTAGTAAACTTCATAATAACGAAGAACTCCATTCATAGCAGGTGGTGACTTCCAAGTTACTGTGATTGTTGTATTCGTAGAATTCATTATTCTAACGTCCTGAGGAGATGTACTTGGTGCCGCTTCGAGAGTTGTATTATACAAAGGATCACTATGTAAGCCTTCCCCATGTTTTGTTAAAACAGCAATGGTCACCTTGTAAGTAGTATAAGGCTTTAGACTAAGAATTTCTCCATGAATAGTGGTTGTGTCAGCTTTTATGGTTGTATTTAATTTTGGTTCCTTGCAATTTCGATTATAAGGTGCAATAATCGGACAATAATAAATATTAAATCCTTCCACTATTCCAACACGATCTGAGCAATCTAGTTTCCAACCAACTTCAATGTAGTCTGAACCTATTTTGTTTATCCAAACAGATTTCATTTTGCTGGCAACTTTGTTATGAATTACAGTACATGAAGCCCAAACCATTCCACTACTTGCATGTTTCGTATTTGCAGAAATTGCGAATTGATAAACCTTCTTGGGATCCGGAACTGTCATATTATAAACGAATGTATTTTTCGAAACGTGTACCCAGTCGAGGTATCCCTGAAAAATCGATGAAATTCAATCAATATTATGCATGGGAAGATGGAGAACATAATATTTTATTTAAATAAAAATTTATTAAAACTCACAGCACACTGATATGGACGATCTCGTTCATTATCGCACCAGAATATCGTAAAATTCGTTATTTCCTTTTTCGAATTTTCAGGATATTTCCAAGATAATTCGTAGGTTCCTCCATCAAAAGCAATTTTTGTAAAAGTAACTGGCTCACGTGGTACTGCAGAACAAGTTAAATATAACAATTGTTTTGTAAAAAATTATTTCATAAAAATAAAATAAATAAATGAGAAATTAGCAATAATGATACTCACAGTCTGTGCGGCTGGGTACGAAAATTTTTGATGAATTCTTACTGTCGCCCACCACGTTCGTCGTAACGATTTCAAACCGATAACTACCAGTTGTGATACCCTTGAATTTTGCGTAGGTTCTCGTAGTTTCACTAGGTTGAATTGAAATTTTTCTACCATCAGCGTCCACGCGTAATATTTGATATCTAAAGTTATCACCATTTTCTAGGTAGGGTGGAATCGTTTGCCAGTAGAGATAAACGTCTCTGTATCCGCTGTTCTCCATTAATTCAAAACTGCCAATGTCAGTTTTAGGAGGAATTCCCGGTACTAAATGTACAAAAAATTTATATAAATTGAAGAAAATCAAAAACTTTATTCTTAAATTGAATTTAAACCATTTATGAATGTCTAGGAATGTTTTGTTTTCACTTACATTTTGGTAATGTTCTGAATGTAACATCACTGAAATTGCTCCACATATTGTCCTCGGCTAGCGAGCTTTTTGCATAAACACGAACATCATAAACTGAATTGGCATACTTTAAGTCGGTCAAATTGTAATGTTTCTGTTTTAATTGAATTCGATCTGTGAAATTGATCACCTAAAAATAAGAATAAGAATTTAAGAAATTATTATTATTATTATTATTAAAAAGTTAGGAAATACACAAGTTGTACACATATAACAGGAATCACAGCGGTTTCTTTGTTCAATTTTAGGTAAAAAAGATGATTTTTAAAATTAATTAAAAAACAAATTATATTATATTATTTAATTTAGAAGATTTTAAGCCTAAAATGAAATAAATGAGTAAACAATTTAAAAAAACAACTCGTTTTTCAAAAATCTTTTGCCAGCAAAATTGTTCTGACGTTTTTTCAAAAATTTATGCTTTAAAGGTTTATTCTTAAGTTTTCTTCGTTTAGATCTAGAGCAAAATTTACCATGAATCGAAACTTGTTTTTGTTGTTAATATACATGGGTGATTCTACTGATTTTTTGGATGTCCAGATTAATTTTATAAAAACTATTCAGAAATAATTATTCTCAATACCTATTCATAGTTAAAATTTAGCGTTTACTTAGGGGGCATCTATAAATTACGTAACACGTTTTTGGACCTTTTTTGACCCCCTCCCCTCCTTCGTAAGATATCGTAAGATTTTGGCAACTCCCTCCCCCTCTCCATAGAAAATATTATGTAAGATAAATAATATAAAAATCATGGAAAATAATTTCAAATTATTTATTCATACATTTTAAATAGATTTATAATAATCTTCTTTGGTGTTTTATTAGCGTTTTAATAGAATAATAGAATCTTCTTATATAGAAGAATTAACATAAGAAACATTTTATAGATTTATCTATTTTGTTTAAAAATACAAATATTATAAAATTATAAATATAATTATAAATACAAAATACTACTCAATAAGGAGCCATTCAAGTATTACGTAAGCATCGAGGAGGGGGGAGGGGGTCCCGAAATGCTTACTCTCTTTACAAAATTTTTTTTGTCCATAGAAAAATGCTTATATGGGGAAGGGGGGGGGGGGGGGTCAAAAACCTCTAAAAATATGATTTCCCAATACTTGAAAGGCCCCTGATTATAATATTTTTATAATAATAACTATATAATTAATATAAATTTATGAAATCAATTGATAAACTCAATTGAAAAAAATTAGGTTCAAATAAATATAAAATTTAATAATATTCATTTACCATTTTAGACAAAATTGTACTCATATTAAGTAAGATTTTTATAAAACCCCTCTCCCCCTACCGTAAGATTTCGTAAGATTTTCCAGACCCCCGCCTTCCTGAACGTTTTCCGTAATTTATGGATGGACTCTTAGTGTTATAAAAAAAAAGTAAGCCAATTGTCGAAACCAAATTAACAAAAACACTAAAATACTTTCATCTCTGAAGCCTTTTTGTTAAACACGACTTCTATCACTACATTAAGTTTTTGAAAGTTTTCTTGTATTCTTTTTAATTTTTAAAAATTAGATCCAGAAACTTAAATGTTTTTCTTATTTTTATCCTAAACGTTTAAAATTTTTAACCTGCAGATTTCCGGATAATAATTTATTATTTATAGGAAAAACGTTGTTTTTATAAATAATCAAAGTTAGACAATTAGCGCGAGTAAAACTTCAAATTCATCTCCAAAGACTTATTTTTTTAGTCAATAACTAAAATTTTTTAAATACTAACATCATATTATTAAAATTATAGTAAAATATTTTCATAAAGAACTGAAAACTATTTTATGCATATGCCCTTATTCTTAGAAAAATTAAGAAAATTATTATTTTTTCATCTCTGAAGCTTTTCATCTCCGAAGACTTTTTCTTGAATCCATAAGTATTTCTTTTGTTTTCAATTTTTTGAAGAGTTTAACCTTTTTTATGATTTGAGAAAAAGTTCAAACTTGGTATGCACTTAAATATTAGTAATTATTTTACAAAAAATTAAAATTTATTTAAAATGTATTTCAGATTCTAAAAAATAAGATTTAAATATTTTAAGAAATAATAATATCTTAAATATTGTGTTTTGGTTAACTGTCGCTCGTTTAGTATATACAATTTAAACTGTTAACTCTTAGAAATTAATTTTGCCAACTAGTAAACTAAGTTTTTAAATATTATTCTGAAGAATCCTACAAAAGGAATTTTGAAAAATCTAAAAAAAAAAATTTATTTTAAAATGTAAATAAAAAAGTGGCACTCTGAGTAGAGTCATCCACATATTAATTTTAAAAAATGCCTAAAAATGTGTTTTCTGTTAATATCTAATATTTATTGAAATAAAATGGCATTATAACATAAAGTGTTTCAAATCACCTCTTTTTACCTTCGAAAAAAACAAATTGTTTCGAGAAGAACAAGTAGATAATATTCTTTAATACACTTCAAGTCAAGTCTAACTTTTTTTTATTTGAAAAGTTCGTCAAATTTTAAGCAAAATAAAAAAAAATTTAGAAATCTGTTATTGATATTTAAAAATTAAGTTGGATCTCTCTGTATCTGAAAATTGCTAAGTCTATAGATTCTGACATTCAAAATCTATGGAAAAATAATTATAATGTTCAGAAAACTATGAAAAACAATTTCACATCGAATTTTCATTTTTAATGTACGTATTTGTTATTAAATTGTGAAAAAAAAAGATAAAAAGTGGAAAGTGGAAAAAATATATCCATATTGAAAAATAAAGGCCAAAGAGAAGAAAAATCTTGATTTTAGGTGATTTCTTTTTTTAAAAAAAAGGGGAAAAAGGGGAGGAACTGTGATCCCTGAATAAGTTAAATTTATAATTTGCTTACCTGCCACGACTTTTGACTATCCCATTGGTTTTGATAAGCTAGCCTATAATGTAGTCCACCTGGAAAATTATTCACTGGGAAAGGCGCACTCCAATACAAGAATGCGCTCTCAGATGTTTTATTAAGTAACGTAAAGTTAGCTGGTTTCGCTGGGATAACTGTAAATATAAAAAATAATTTTTTTTCTCGTCTTAATTAAAACAAAAGTACACAATAAAATATAATAAGAGTTCTACAACAATAGTAAAGGAGAAAAAAGAGAGAAATAATTAATCGATAATGTAAATAAGCTAACCTTGAGCGAAATGATGTATTTTATACGTTGCGGTAAAATTTCCCAGTACATTATCACCATATAATATAAATAGATAGTACTCGTAAGTCTGTCTGTAAAGTGGATTTGTGGATATGTCCCATGTGCAGGAATTAATTTGACTTATATAACTTTCTTCTTGAGGACAAGGAAATAGTTTCCCTCTTCCGGCACGTCCAGGTAATTTGAAATATATACTGTACTTCGTCGTTATGTAGTTATGATGAGGATCCCATGAACAAACCATATTTTCCCAATTATAAGAGATGCAGTTGAAATTTTCAGGTTTCTGGGGCTTGACTGTTTGATTCAAAAATAAAAATTATTAATTTATGTTATGTTATTTATTATATCAGGGTGTCTACTAATTTCGTCCCACAAAATTCCCGGTCATTTCCCGGTTTTTTCTCTTGTTAACTTAAAATTTATTTTAAGTATAAATAGACCTACAAATGGCTACAAAAATTGAAGATAACAGTTGATAATAAAGAAAATAATTGTAATTCAAATAAAATAATTGAAAATTCAAGAATTAAATATTAAACTTTACAAAAAATAATAATTAAGAATTAAAAGAAACAATTAATAATGAAAAGAAATAATTAATAATGGAAAGAAATAATTGAACAATGACAAAGATATTTGACAATTAGAAACAAAATTAAAAAAAAAAGTAAATATTAATCTACAATTGAACAATGGTTATTAAATTCAAAGAATATAATTTAAAATTGGTCAACTAGACAAAAAATCAAAAAAAATAATTTAAAATTTAAATTAATAATTCAAAATTGAAGAAATAAATTGAAAATTAAATAATGAAATTGAAATTAGAAAAACACAGAATTATTGAATGTTAAAAAAAAACAATTGAAATTTGAGAAATAAAATTGAAATTCGAATACAATAATTGAGAATTAACAAGAATTACTGAACAATTGGATTGAAAAAAGAAAATAATTCAAAATTAAAAAAAAATGGAAAATGCCAGGAATTATTTAATATTGAAGAAAACATTAAAAATTGAAGAATAGAATTAGTATTTAAAGAAATTAATTGAGAATTGAAAAAAATAATTGAACAATTAAATTGAAAATAGAAGAAAAATATTGAAAATTGAAGGAGGTTTTGAAACATGAAATAAATAACTGAAAATGGAAAAAAAATAATTGAAAAAAGTCGAGATTACTGAATATTGAAACAAACAATTGAAAATTGAACAAAATACCTAATTAAAAATTAAAGAAAATAATTAAATATTGAAGAAAATTGAGAAGAAATTGAAAATTGAAAGAAATATGAAAAAATAATTGGAAATTAAAGAAAATAATTGAAATTTAAGAAACAAAATTTGAAATTGAAGAAAATAATTAAGAATTTAAAAAAAATCATTGTAAAAAGACTAGAGTTATTGAATATTGAAAAAAAAAAAACAATTAAAAACTAAAGAATGGAATTGAATGTTGAAAATTATAATTGAGAATATTAAAGAAAATATTTCAAGAACTGAACAATGGGACTGAAAGTAGAAGAAAATAAGTGATAATTGGAGAAAAAAGAAATTGAACAACCCAGGAATTATAGAATTTGAAGAAAACAATAAAAAATGAAGAATGCAGTTGTGATTTGAAGAAATTAATTAAAAATTGTAGAAAATAATTTGAAATTGAAGAAAATGTGATTTTATGATAATTGTTGAATTATAATTGATAAATTGAATTCAAGTTTCAAAAACATAATTGATAATTGAAAAAAAATATTGAAAAAAGGCGAGAATTATTGATTATAGAAGAAAATAATTGAAAATTGGAGGAGTTATTGAGATGTGAAATAAATAAATGATAATTGAAAAAAATAGTTGAAAAAAGTCGAGAATTATTGAATATTAAATTAAATAATTAAAAATTGAAGGAAATAATTGAGATCTGAAGAAAAAATTAAAAATTGATGAAAATAATTGAAAATTGAAGAAAATAATTGAAAATTGAATCAAATAATTGGCAATTGAAAAAAATAATTTAGAGTTGAAGAAAATAATTAAAAATTTATTAAAATAATTGAAAATCATAGAAAATATTTCAGAATTAACGAATTTATTTAGAAATTGATGAAAATAATTGAAAATTGAACAAAATAATTGGCAGATTGGTTCAAAATGTATAAAGTTATTATCTTTATTTATAAAACAAATTGATATACCTATTAGTCAAATTTATTAGCCCAGAAAGAAAAATTCCGGTTTGACGGAAAATTCCCGGTTATTTCCCGGTTAGCAGACACCCTGATTTTATTATCTTCATTGACAATAAATATTAAAAAGTTGTTAATAATACGCAGGGTGGTCTACAATCAGCCTGAAAAAATCCTTGATATTTTCAGGTTATTAAATTTCCCTGAAAATTCTAGGTTTTCTAAATATTGTAGGAAGCCTACAATGGTTGCTTTTTAATAAAACTACAAAATCAAGCCATCTGATCTTCTCGTTTTATATGATATAAATACGTAGAATTGATTACGATAGTATTATAATAATGGCAATAAAAAAGTAATGAATGACGCTCTATTTTGAAGAAAATTTCATATTACTAATACTCATTCATTGAAAAAAGTTATTTTATTAGAAGCATTCAATCTTTCTCAAAACGTTTCTCAATCTCATTCAAATAAATTGTTAATTATCTGTTAGATATAAAAAGTAATTTAAATTCCTTTCTCATAATTCTAAAAACTCTATGATAACTTGCCTCAAAGAAGTTCTATTATAAACCGGAAATTATTTATGTGGCGAATAAAATAATAAATTAAGTAGAAGAGATACTTACATCCTATAACGACTTTATTCAAGCAGACAGCTTCCTGTTGTTCGTCAGAAATTCTTAATTTACAATAATACATGTCATCCGAAGGAGGTGGTTCCTCGATGTACATTTCGACAGTAGTTTCATTGATAACAGTGGTATATTCTGGTTCTATTTCTTTGTTATTGCGAAAGAAAACCACGTCAGATGCATTTTTTCCAGGATAATTGACATTCAGCATTGTTTTATTTAAAATACAATGTATTCTTAAGGGTTTACCAAATTCAAGGACAATATCTCCTGCCGGACTGGTCCCTGCATTAAAGAAAAATCCATAATTAGCAATCAGTAAAAAAATACACAACAAACAATTAATCAATTATAAACTTAAAAAATGTTTCTGAAATTGAACTACTTCCGCAATTTTTATTATTTATTGTCACCAATTTTTTATCTCACTTTTTTATTTTCAATAATTTATCGTATGGGTTTTAAAATGAATTTTAAATGACCAAAAAAATTGTTTAATTTTTAATAATTTTTAAGTCTATTAAGACATTTAGTATGTGGTCATTTTTAAGACATTTTTGGGTGTCTTAAGTTCAACCAATGAGAGTGCATCTTTCAAAATTATTAACCAATGAAATAACTTGAAATTAATGTAAGACGCTTTCTAAATGTCTTATGTCTTAAAATAAGACACCCTTAACATCTCTTTTAACAGTGTATAAACAACGGATTTAATTTCATTGGTCTCTGATCTTAAATATTGAACTCCTTCCACAATTTTCACTATTTTTTATAGTACATTTTTTTACAGGCTTTTTTACAGTTTTGAAAAACATTATGTATACATTTTAAAGAAACACATGAATAAGTTCTAAAATTCATTAGTTAGAATTTTCATTTTGACGAATTTTAGTAGATGGAATTTTCTTTTAGCCGACTTTTTATTTAATAAAATATTGAGGCACCGAATTCATATTAAAAATAATTGTAAACCTGGTCGCTATTTTTTTTTTAAATTTTTGAATCTAAATAAAAAATAATTAACACAAAGTGTAGGCAATTTACACAAATGTTCGGCTGTTTGCAATTTCGAATAAATGGAAATTCAGCGTTCTAAGAATTCTATTAAATATGTATTTATGCAAATCAAATCGTTTAAAAATTTGACTTGTTCAAAATTCTGTTAAATTAACATTTGGTTAAATTGTAATTATTTTAAATAAGAAGTCGGTTAAAAAGAAATTCTGTAAAATGAAAATTCTGTTAAATATGATTTCAGTGGCCTAAAAATTTTGTAAAGTATGAATTCAGATTAGTTCACACATTGGATTTAGTGTTGCTCCTAAGCGAGATTTTCTTTAATCTCGTCTTGTTTTGACAGTCTCGAAATTTTTTAAGATATATAAAACAATATATTGATATCTATAAATTTAATGTATTACAACTCAAATAACTGGATGTATTTTTTGTGTGTATATTGAAAAGGAAAACGTTTTATTACAATAACTTTTGAGTATCTAACAATAAAAGATTAATCATATTTTCTGAATATATTCTTGAAAGGCGAAAATGGTTGAAAGTAAGAAACAATGGAAAATTGAAAATTGATTGATAAAACATTGTTTTATAATAAAAAATAGAATTTTTTAAAAAACAGAAATTTTATTAAACTTTTAATAAATAAATATACATGTTCACTCAGGTAAATATGGCGCGCTTACTCTCTAAATCTGAATTAGTAGTTTTCTACTATGAATTAGTCAAATTCATGGCTCATTTTTCTCTATTTCATATAGTAGAAAACTACTAATTCTTAGTAGAAAACTATTAATTGAAATAGTGAAACTTTACTTTTAAAATAAGTAGATTTTTTTACTAATTTAATTAGTAGTTTTCTACTACAAAATTAGTAGTTTTCTACTAATTCTTAGTAGTTTTCTACTAAGAATTAGTAAAATTCTTACTATTTTAATAGTAGCTCACTTTTCGCTAATTCATTAGTAGAAAACCACTAATTCAGATTTAGAGAGTATACCTTTGAGATTCATTTATTGTTCTTATTTCAAAAATGAAAACTATTTTTATTGTCTATTTTTAGAAACTATTTTTAAATTAAGTTAAAATTAATTGGTAGTAAAAAGCGACTAAAATATCAAGTAGACAAAAATCTACTAATTTATTTAGTGGTTTAAAATAAACTCTACATTACTTTGATTTATTGAAATAGTAATTTTCTACTTATTGATTTTAAGCAGGGCTGTTATTGATTTAAATCGTTGGAAAATTTGCATTAAAATCATGATTTAAATAAAAAAAACTGTACAATTATCCGGATGTCTATATTACTGCATGTAAAACATCGCACAACATAAACAAAACCCACAAATTTGTGGATAAATCTTACAAATTTCAATTTTAATATGTATTTTAATCTTTATAAAATTGAAAAAAATTGTGCTAATACAGATGATCAAAATACCTAAGATTTACAAATTTTTGGTATGAAGATAGCAAAAAATAGTATTACATTTTTATATCTTCATGTCATTATAATTATATAAATTCTAATTAGATCATATTCCAATTTGTTTTAACTTTTAAATTACAATCAATTCAAATTTAAATGCATATTAATTAATGCAAAATAATTAAATAATATTAATAATTTTTCATATATTCACAATAATCCTTTTTTAATATTCTTACAAGATTTCCAAGAGATTTCAATTTTTACAAAATTTTAAGTTTTTTTCTACTTATACTTTTGATACTTTTTTTTTTTTTTTTATTAGTCTTTTTATTTTTGGATTTTCTTTAATTTTTGTCTTTTGATTCTATAATTATTTAATATTATTTTAAACAATTTCGTTATTATAATATTCACTAAACTTTTTACTTTGTTGATTTTCATAATTATTTCAATATTTTTAAAAATAAATATTATTATTTTTTTTTTAAGTTTATTCAATTTTTTCACATCTTGTCTATTTTTTTCGAGATTTATTGCAAACTTACTTATTTTTGCATAAAGTTTTTAGATTTTCCTTATTTCTCTAAATGTATTTCTTGAACTTATTTTAAGTGTAATATTATAAAAATGTGTTTGGTTTAATTTGTTTAAACTTTTTATTTTTAAAGGATTTTTAATTTTTTTGTGGACTTTCTTTTTATTTATCTTGATATACATATACATTTTTTAATCTTATTTTTTGTACTTTTTACATTTTTTTAGTTTGTTAGATTAAGGAAAAAAACATTTCTCTATTTTCTTCCTATTTATTTAATTTTCTTACAGTTTCACTATTTTTTTAGTTCTTTCTTGCGTTTTAATTAATTCTCTAATTTTTGTTATCACTTTTCCATTTCTAAGAAGCATTTTTCATTCTTTTCAATTGTTTATTTTTTATCTTATAATTACCAGGGTGGCCGCAGGTCAGGGAAAAACTGGGAATCAGGGAAAAGTCAGGGATTTTCCAAAAAAATCTTTAAAAGCCAGGGAATTTTTTTTTAAAGGAACCACAATTAAAAATTCATGATTTTATTACTTCAAATTACAAATAAACAAACCAAGATTTAAAAAATCTGTAAAATTGATGGTGAGGGAAAATGAAATATTAGTCAGAGAAAAATCAGGAAAATTTGAAAATGAAATTTTGCGGACATCCTGAATTACGAATTTTTGAAAACATTTATTTGGTTCCTTTATCTACATTTTTTAAATTTCCCAATTTTCTAGTTTTTTTTTATTTTTTATTCAATTTATAAAATAATTCTCTAATTTTTCTAATTTTAAAATTTTGTTCTTTTTAGTAATATATTTTAACATTTTCTTACTTATCTTCTTATTTATTATTTTAATTTAAAAAAATGTCCGTAAATAGTTTAATTTTTTGAAAAGAGTTTCTACTTTTTTTTATATAAATATATATTTGTTTGATTTTTATGATGCTTTTTTAATTTTTTCTTCATTTCTTTAATTATCTACGTACAAATAAATAAATAAATTTTAAATACTGATTATAACTTTAAAAAAATTAATTTTTGATTTTTAAAAAAAATCATGATTTTTATAAGCCCTGATTTTAAGAGAATATATTATAACTATTTATTCGTAAAGGAAATAACATTTATAAAGAATGAGTGAAACAAACACTCTGAAGAAACGTTGATTTTTGTTTCTAAAAATTGTAAGTATTATTTATTTTTTTAATAGTCAGTATAGACTCGAGACTCTTGGTCTTGTCATCGATAGTCAGTCTTGTCTCGAGTCTCCGACAACACTAATTGGATTGACAACAAATTCTGTATATAATAAAGATTCAGCTAAAAGAAAATTCTATCTAATGAAATTCGGTAAAATGGAAAAACTAATGAATTTTAGAATTTATTCATGCGTTTCACTTTAAAAACTTTCAATTTTTACAAAATAACCCATCGAATTTTTTTTTTATAACTACAGAATATTTTAAATAACGTTAGAAAAAAATGGCATCTTTGGGATGATAATGATACATATATTTTAAAATCTGTAGAAGAATTCTACAAATACTGTTTTTACAACAACAAAAATTATAAAAAATATTTTTTTCCAATTTCAAATTGTAATGTTTCACTTAAAAAATGTATTATTACAGCTAGAAATTATATTGAATAAAAAATTATTATTTAATTTCTCAAATTAACAAGATAAAATAACAATCACTGCAAAGGTTGGGTCCTAAATATTGCAACCAACAGAAGACCAAATTTAGAAATGTACAGTTAGCTAGACTCTATAGAATTCAGAAGCAAGACTAGGTAGAAACAGAATTTATTTATAATTCTGGAAAAGCAACAGAATATAATATCACGAGTGTTTAAAGTTATTTCCTGCCTTATAAGTGCGATATTATGAAAATATTATGCAAAACTGTTTAGTGAAACAGAAATTAGAATAAGAATAAAAATTTCTCGATACAAGCTAAAGCTATAGAAAATATTGAATTATATAAAAGCCAAATGTGATTGAAATATACTCGATTATCTGTTATTAAACATTGTATATTCGTTATTTTGTTCGTTATATAATACTTTTTAAATAAAACTTTATGTGAAGATGACTAAATTTGCATATGACAAAAAATTGTTTAATTTTGTAATTCTTCAGATAAAAAAAAATATAATTTATTATTTTAAACATCTTAACTAATTATAACCTACAATCAATTTTACCTTCTTCTATATAAATTCAAATTTGAGTTAAAATATCTTCTAAACACTTTTCGAAGACTGTCAAAAATTAATATAAAAGCAATAAATTTTTGCTGTTTGAAATCATTCTAATTTTAAATATTACTTCGAATCCAGGGCTCGAACCAGTAAAAGTACTTAAAAATACGTACTTCACGGACCAAAATTTAAAAATTACGGACTAATTACGGATAAAATTTAATATTCTGAAACACTATTTTCAGTCGGATATACAATAAAAATACAGTAGAAAAGTAAAAAAGAATTTATTGTATTTTTTATATTAAAAATATTTTATTTCTTTGAAAAATAGAGAACACTTTATTAATCTTAGATATAAACATATCAATCAGTCCAAGTCAAATAAAAGAACAGTTTTTTACCCACAGCATCACTGGCTAAACCAAATAAATAATAATTAATCTTAATTTTATAAAGACTCTTTACTATAAATTGTTTGCCACTATTATAATAGAAATTTAAATTTTATTAAGCATTTAAAAAATTAAATAGTTTTTAAAAGCTATAAATTTACTATTTAGATTCTTAAAAAAGTTGATTTTAAAACAATTTTTTCTCAAAAGCATTAAATTAACATAAATGTTTTAAATAAAATAAATATAATCATTTAAATTACAATAAACAATATAAATATTCAATTGAAATACATATAAATATTTATATAAGGAATCAAATACTTAAAAAAAAAACTGTTTTTATATTTTTATCTTTTATATTGTTATTAGCATGCCATAAGTCATAAGTTATATTTATTATTAACTAATTTTGCGAAAACTAAACGTTAGTTTTTATTTTATTTATAATTGAAAAACGTGACATTTGGAAACATCATCTCCCCAGTCACATTATTTTTTTATTTTTAAAATTCATTTACAAACGTAATAAAAGTGTAATAATATCAAAAAGAATTCAGTAATGGATGTATTTTCAGGTTAAAATATAATTTACAATTTTATACAGGGCTGCTAAAAATCATGAAATCCGATTTTTTTATTTAAATCGGATTTTCTTTATAAATATAATCAGTAGGTAAGTAGTTTATTTTTTAAACTGAGAACATTTAATAAAAAATAATGAAGAATAAAACATTTAATCAAAATCAAATAAATTATGTCGAATAAATGAGAAAATTTCAAAATATATCTTTAAATTCATGTGATCGTAAAATTCAAAAAATTAGGTTAAAGCATCGAAAAAATAATAAATTATTAAAAAATAAAACAAGAACATAAAAAGATAAGAAAACAGTTTATTAAAAAAATTAGAAAATTCTTTTAAATAAAAAATGTCAAGGACATTATTAAAGAAACGAAAAAAATTAAAAACAAAACAAGAATGAAACAGTGACATAAAAATATATAAAAAAAGTAGAAACTCTTTTTAAAAAATTAAACTATTTACGGACATTTTATATAAATTAAAAAAAAAATATTATAAGATAATTTAAAAAACGTTAAACATACTTATATACTTAAAACAAGTCCAACAATAAATTTAGAAAATTTAGAAAAACTAAAAATTTTATGAAAGAATAAGTTTGCAAAAAATAAACAAAATGTGAAAATAAATTGAATAAATTTACAAAAAATGAGCGTATTTATATTTAAAAATATGGAGATAATTATGAAATCAACGAAATAAAAAGTTTAGTGAATGATATAATAACAAAATCGTGTAAAATAATATTAAATAATTTGCATAAAAAAAATAAAATTAAAGAAAATCCTAAAATAATAAAACAAATAAAAAAAAATATTAATAGTAAAAGAAGAAAAAAACTTAAAATTTTGTAAAAATAAGAAATTATAAAATAAAAATTAAACAGTTTCGGAAAAATTATCTCTTAGAAACATTGTAAGAATTAAAAAAGGGATTATTGTAAACATGGAAAATAATTAATATTATTTTATTATTTTGCATTAATCAATATGCATTTAAATTTGAATTAATTAAGATTTAAAAGTTTGAACAAAATGGAATATATGAGTTAATTTACGTTTGGAATTTATTTAAATTATAATGACTTAAAGATATAAGATTTTATACTATGTTTTGCTATTTACATACAAAAAATTTTTAAATCGTAGGTATTTTGATCATCTGTTTTATTAGCACAATTTTTTAAATTTTATAAAGATTAAAATATTAAAATTGAAATTTTTAAGATTTATCCACAAACTTGTGGGTTTTTCTTTTACGTTTGCGATTTTTTACATGCAGTATTAGACATCCAGAGAATTGTAAAGCTTTTTTTTATTTAAATCATGATTTTAATGCAAATTTCCCAATGATTTAAATCACGATTTAAATCAAAGTGATTTAAATCAACAGCCCTGATTTTACAGCACGTTTTTAAAATGAAGAAAGAAATTGACTGACAGATCCAGTCCTTATTGCTTAAATTTTAGAAATTGTATAAATTAATTTATATAACAATTAAATTAATATTTTTAAAAATGAATGATCCTTCAGTCGTCAGGTCTGGGGAAATATTGATAGTTTAATTTAAAAATCTAATTGACCAAATAGTTAAGGAAGCTCTACCGTAAATCGAATAATAAAACAGATTTTGATAAAACTTGGTGTACTGCTAGATAAAGTTTTTAAAGTTTTGTAGTTAAATTTTTTAGACCTGTAGGTTTTTGGGAAAAAAGTTATGATCGATTTATTTTTTCACTGTTTAACATTGATTCTTATGAGAATTTATTACTCTGTCACATATTTTCGTACTAAAAATTATTAAATGACCAGATAGTGATCAAAGTTTGTATAGTTAAACGCACAGATACCTATGTAATGAACCGATATATTGTATTTAAAAAAGGACAATAGGTTCCTATGAGAGTTGCAATAAATTAATTTGTTAAAATATTTCACGTTTTACACGATACAGTTCAGTTCACCATTTTAAAATGTTCTTTTTGATCGCACATAATAAATACAATTTTTTAGTTATATATTAGTAAAATTAAATTTAAACCTAACCTCAAAATAATGGTCTCTGTTTTGACCAGTATCGTCGTACGATAGAACCTCCTTAATGATGAAAGTTTAATTTTACTTACTTATAAATGTAAATCTAAGTAAATAAATTCATCAAATAATTCTAGAATATTTGAAATCTACATATTTATAAAGGTACTTTTCGTATTTTTCTAAACAAATTACGGACTTTTACGGGATTTACGGACTAAATTACAGGATTTAATTTGAGCCCAGTGAATCATTCTGGTTCATTTTCTTTAATATTTATAAACAAAATTCTGTGAAATATTTTTAGGCTTGTCAACAAAAATCTAAACAAACGTTCAATATTGAATTTCTCACGCATTTTTTGTCAAAGTAACCGACAATAAACAAGCATTTTATTATTAAGTTTTTTCTTGGAAATGAGATAAATCCTAAAATTGAAAGGTAGTAGCTTAAACATACAAAAAAAGAAATGGAAAGTGAAAAAAATTTGAAAATGAAAATAAGACTTACAGCCAGGAGTGTTAATCCCTTTAGCACATTCACTGGGATCTGCATTGCACGTTGTACAAAGGAAAGCAATACAGATTGCCAAAAGAATACTCCACGTGTGTAATCTTGAGAGATAGTTGGTACATGAGTAAGCTGACTTTTGGAATAAAGTGTCATCTTTTTTCACAGATCGTGTGTGAGATAAAAGTTCACTAGTAGTTAATCGATGTTTCCACTTTTGATAATATCCCGTAAGATTGTTCGTAACACTAGGTACACTTTTAACATCGTTCATAAAACATTCATTTTGCCGATGTAATGTGCAGTGACAATTAACACTTGGGAATTCCTGGCGAGTTGTTGCCACAAAGGTGTGAAGCTCTATTGCCTTTTTTTCTTCACTAAGAAAACTTGTTGAAAATGGAAGATCACCTTTCGATGATACACTGCAACTATTTGACGATTCATTATTATTACACAATTTCACACGATTATCCGACATACTATAAGAGTCTGATATCTTGTTTTCATCATTATTGAGAGTAATTTTTGATGTTTTCAGCAGTTCATCCATTTCTCCAGTTGGACTTCGTTGATGCATGCTTAATGTCACCTTCTACCCATCACTAAAACAAAAATAATAATAATAATTACTTTCTATTTGTAATCACATTCTAAAACTTTATTATTGTTTTTTAATCACTTTTATTTTTTTATTTTCTATTTTGGGAAATAAAATATCTCAAGAAATAACAGTATCTACAACGAGGAAAATAATTATTATGACAAAATTCGAATTGAAAATACCTATAATCAAAACTGGATACTGACTCTTGCTTTTCTTAAAACTCATTTTTTTAAATCAAATTATCAGTTCAAGAAAAAGTTACACGTCACTAGAAATCCCCCTTACACACTTGGATTTAATATTGAGAACTTCTTTATTCATAATTATAAACTATATGAGAACTTTGATCCTTATAAAACAGTTAAGCTTAACACGATTGGAATTGGTCATCATTATATCTGAAAACTTGTTTGGCTAACGGATCAGATAATTATCTCTAGATGCCTAAATACAAAACATAAAAGTTTGAATATTATATTTTCAACGATATTATATAAATTATAAAAATATTTATTAAAATAAATAAATAAATGATAAAAAAAAATCAGGAATATACCTTGAATTGATAAAATAATACGTGCAAAGAATAAAGTAGAAGAAAAAAATGTCAGTTCTCAACATCCTATTTTTCATGCAATGGAAAATGATCACAGAAAGGTCCCAGCGCCAGCGTCCCAAACCGAACAGAGCTGCAGGTTGTTTGCCTGAATGACCCACAACCATTCAGCCTCCTGCACAACATTTATCTCGTTTTCCTTTTACCACGAAATTCTTTTTCTAAACCTGCCACCCTTCTCTTCAAATGTCTGTGAAAAAACTCTGGCTTTTAAAAAGATGTGCCTACGCTACCTACGTTCTGAATCACACTTTTGTTACAAAACTCGGTAGTAGAAGCTTTATAGAATTTAAGCTTACCCATTAATTTCAACATTTTAAATCATTTCGATTAACTAAACATTTAATTAGATTGATTCAATTTTTTTACATAAAATTATATAAATAACAAGAACTAATATAAATTGATTTTAAAAAATATTTAAATAAAAGGTTTTTAATATTTTGACACTTTGTAAATATTTTGTAACGAAAACGAAAATTTTAAAAATTAAATATAGAAAAAATATTATTTTTTTCCGGATACGAAAATGAGGAATTTCTTATTTCATTAAATTTTACTTCAAATATTCTACAAACAAAAAACTATATTTAAAAAGAATTCAATTCCCTGCTTTTATTTTCTTTTTCTTTAGACAAATATTTCGATGAAAATAAAAAACTTCGTTCAAATGAATTTTCCGGACTTTAGAAATATTTTCGAATTTAAAAAATATTAAAATTTTTAAACATTTAAAAAAATTCGTTAAAAAAACTACATTAAAATGACAGAGATCACAGTGACTTTTTATTTAAATTTTACATGAAAAAAGGGATTTTAAAAACTAGGAAAAAGTATAATTATCTCTAAAAAAAATTTACACCTTAATACATTTAAAATTGAAGACTCATTTCTATTAATTGAAATTGTCATAAAATTGATATTCTTTAGAAGGGACTTAATTTTAGAATATTCAGTGATAAAAAGAATAGGAATTCCTTGAGTACATATATGGATAAATTGATTTTAGTGAAAAAAGTCAACAAAAAACAGAACATCGGTTATCTATTATCCTGTAAACTGCAGCCGAAGAATACACATAGAGAGAGCCACACACATACGCAGCAAAGAAACAGAACAAAATCAGAGATATTTCAGTGGAATAAGAAATTTACTGAATGAATTATTCATGACGCATACACCACCATGTATTGTAAATTTAAGAGGGAATTTAAAAATATGACTGCGTACTTGGACATTTATAAATGAATTATTGATGTTTATGGGAAACTATTTATAAACAGATTATTAACTTTCAGTCTTTGATATATATGTGATAAGAACAAAAGCAGGAAGTTTAAATACTTTCCTTATCATCATCTGTTTTTCTTCACTTTTCTAATGCGATATGTTAACGAGGTATTGTTGTTATATTTCTTAAGAATAACAAAATTTTCAATTTCTTAATAACACTGTTGAGTAAATATTATAAAAAAAAATAAAAAACTTTATCAAGTTGGCAGAAAGTTTTCGTTTTAACTGAATTTCAAAATTTTACGCATAAATTCCACGACAAAAATATTTTTTCCTCGAACAAACAAATATAAGTTGCTGAATGCTGATACAACAAAACGTACGCGAGTTACGCACTTTTATTTATTCTTCTTTTTCTTATAATCATGAGAAATTTAAAAACCCATAAATAACACGAGAAATAATTAAAAAATTCGGATTTTAAACTAATTATTTGTAAATTAAATAAACAAATTTAATATATAATAAAAACAGGTAAAGCAGAACAATATGATCCACAAATCAAAAGTTTAAAAATATCTCATAAACACAGTTTTATTAATTTAATCGCGTCTTACCTTATGTTCTAAAGCCTAAACATTTAGAATTTGGGAACTTGCAGTTAATAAGTAAAGAGGAAGTCAAAGTTTCAAATTGTGTAGTGATCAATTAAAGCTACTTGGAATAATATTAAGTGACTTCTTAGTATTTATTCTGGAATGCAGCTTTGTTAACTTACAAGAAATGTATTGAAAACAGAATGCTTTCTTTGATTTTAACGGATAATAGCGAAATAAGTTATAAATGTAATATCGAAAAAATAAGTACTTATTGCTGATCCATGCATCTTAGAAGCTCTCGACTTACTAATTCACCAACTAAAATCTACAATGTTCCCAGTATAATACAAAATCAAGGAATCGACAGTCTTTCTCGAACCAAATAAAATATAACAATGAAAATAAAATAAAACAATGATCACCGAAGATGATGCTTTCATTTTAAGAAATAGACACAAAAATGAATAAGCAAAACTGTTTCAGTAACAAATTTGACATTAACTTTTTCCAACTCATATAGTTTGTAATGTTAGAAATAAAAAAATACATAAATGTTGTTTTGATAATAAAAAAAAGTTTTGGAATAAAATATCAATTAAACATTTTTGTCTAATTTAAGCAGTAGTTGTCTAAAGAAATACTGGAAAATTTCATCCCGATATCGGATCCGGAACATCCACAAAATGTTTTATTAGCAAAGTTATGAAATTTCGTTATGTAATCACAATAGAAAATTTTATAAAAATAAAGAAAACACTTTTCTATTGAAGAAAGAAGTAAGGAATTGAATAGTTAGTATTTCTTTTATTACATAATTTGAAGACTGCTTTTCTACCAGATTTTTAAAAAAGTCCAGAAAAATATTCAAATAGAAAACTTTCGTGATAAATATAAGATTCCGCGTGACTTTTAAAAGTTTTTCGTGACTGAACAATAAATTCCTGACTATTCCAGGTTTTCAAGGTTTCTATGGCCGTAGCAACCCTAAAATGGTTACTCCAAAATGTCCAAAACACAAGAGTGTGTATGTGTATCTTTGAAGGCTTTTTAATGCTATACTTTGAATTTACAATATTGTTTTTAACAGTTAGAGATCTTTGAAATCTTATAGGCTATTAAATATCAATATATTTTGGTTTAAAAGAGTTTAAAGGAAAAACAAACAAAAATTGTTTATCAAAACAATTCAATTTTGAAGAACATTGTGTACTTATGAGCAGATATTTTAATTTAAAAAGCAATTGCAGTTAACGAACAATATTAAGGGAAATTGTACATATTAATTCAATTAACTATAAAATTATTAGGAATTAATTTTAAACGTGTACAAAACATAACAAGTTCAACGCGCAACTAGCTCGACAGAAGCATTTTCACCTTGATTTAATTATGCTTTATTTTAAGCATTGCAGCTTGAAAGTTGTATTAAAGTACTCAGCCTACAAAGCACTCTAATTAAGGAATTGTGTAAATTAAAACTCCAAGCTAGAAACTAAAGTAGTATTATTAAAAACGTATTTGATTACTTTTGGAAATGTAACCAATTATTGAACTCAACTCTTATATCTGTCAAATACTAAATTTTACATTAGTTTAAAGAACTTTATTTTTTCTTTGCAAAAAAGAAGCACCTCCATAAAAAATTGTCGATCGTCGGAAAATTCAAGTCAGAGGACAAACAAAGCACTCAAGAATAAATTCAAAGAATCAAGAGCTTGAAAGTAGATATTACAAGGAAAGGATAAAAAATAGCGATAAAGTAGCTGTTTGCGCTAACCATTGATGCTATGAATCGAGAAAAGCAAAGGAATTTTGATTTATTAGTCTTTCCTTGATTTCAGCTCCCGAGCTTGTTCTCTATATGCTTAACTCAAAGTATGCGTAAAAATGCATGCGTATGCGTGTGTTCGTTTAGAGTTCGCTCTCACAGAATGTAAGATATCACCTAATACATTGTTGAATTTTCGAATACATTGCCATTCGTTTGCGTTTAAGCACAGGGCTGTATACATTTGCACATATTGTACACGTGTGTGCGTTTTACGAGGAACATGTATACCATACTACGAGCCTCATGGCGAATGAAAAAACATGCTCTGATCGTCTACCAGGAAAAAAATCCATCGCTTCAAAGAGGCCATAATTTGTGCATAGCTTCTTCTATAAGATGCATTTTTAGTCTGTAGGATTTTCACACTTGGAAAAATGTATTGGAGATAAGAAAACACTTACTCTCGACAAGGAAACGATGATTTTCCAAAGGTGTCTCATTTCATTTCTAAGAAAAGACCTTCTTCACTAAAACTCCACTGTACTCAACCTAACATAGCCGCGCACAAAACCCGTTTTAATTGAAAAGCCCGTTCAAATCACTCGGATCACTGATACTAAATCACTTAACATTCGTTCGACTAAAGTCGCACAACCCGTGTCACATCATTTTTCAGAAAAATTCTGTTTACTGCTGTTTACATTCAACCAGAATTTTACACACTAAATGGATATACATTCTGGTAGAATCAATCGTCAGTGTTGCCAACATGCTCAATGGCACTTGATACAAATGTCAAAAGAATTTTAGTCTTTATTTATAAAACTATAAACAATTTACTTGTCGAAAAACAAAATGGGGGTGTAAATGTATTGCACTGATATACAAGTAAGGCTACTTGACAGAAATACTGTGGTGATTTTTTTATTTTTATGTTGACATTACGCGTTTGCTTTTCTTGGAAAATTGGGCAGAGCGCTTCTGTCTGAGTCTGCGCAGTACATAAATATACTTTTTACTGCGCACATCAATGCGCATAAATTTTTAAAGGTCTCTAGACAAGATTGGTCGGTTCCAATAGTAAACATATTTTGCTACATATGGTAAACACCTGATTAAACAGTGTGTAATTTACTTTAAAAATTCAAAATACTAACGAGTCGAGATATTGTAAAGTAATTTACAAGTTTTTATTTGATATAGGCGAAGATATCGTTGCTGAAAAAGTTATAGGGGGAAATGGAAAAACTAGTTACATGGCGCTAAATTCAATTATATATATTTTATTCTAAACTCAATAACAAAATTCTTGAATTATTTTCGAGGTATTGTAGACACCCTAATGAAAATAAATCAAGATGGAAGAAACGAATTAAGTATTAAATGCTTTTATTTATTATTTTAAAACTATATGTTAACAACCAGCAGCTGTATACGATTAAAAGTAACAATATCGTTATAAATTTATTTTGCGTCGTTTTACAATAAATGATATCTTCTATAACAGTTTTTTAAAAACATTTACAATATACAAGTAGCTTTTCAATTACAATAAATATAAGCAACAATCTAAAATTGAGATGCAATAATTTTGTGAATTCGCTATTCATAAAAAAGAATTAACTACAATACAAATTGAACATATAGATATTACTATATTAAATTACATATGTATTCTATGATTTTTGTATATTCAATGAATATTGTTCATAAAAAAGATTTGTGTTTCTAT
The DNA here is from genome assembly GCA_037103525.1 of Ganaspis brasiliensis. Taxonomy (NCBI): domain Eukaryota; kingdom Metazoa; phylum Arthropoda; class Insecta; order Hymenoptera; family Figitidae; genus Ganaspis; species Ganaspis brasiliensis. Next base: position 695,673 of record JAZKLR010000205.1, on the reverse strand, counting down.
TCAAATGAGAAATTTATTTCATTAATCTTGAAAAGCTTTCTTTTTTATTAAAATAAGGTAAAATTAATATTCTACTTCATAAAAATTAAAATTAATTTTTTGGGAACGCCTGTAAAAAAATAAAATAGTTACAAAAAATCTAAAATATGAAAAGACACTAAGTTTTTATAAAAAAAGAGTTGGAAGAAATAGCGGATAGCATATAAATTAAAAAATTTCTACATTGACGTCATTCCTACCAATTAAAAAAAACAGCAAGAAACACGTCAATTATATTTTCTTAGTAAATCAAAGTATAGCAATTCATAATTATTATCAATCAATATCAACGACATAATTATTATATATAGGCTTACAGTGTAAAACAATCATTATTCTAAAACTCATTTCAAAACAAGAATCTCGTTATTTTAGGCACATATTTACATATACGTGTTTAATGTTAGTAAACTTACATCGAGTTTCTATAAAAAATAATAAAGTGCATGACATTTCAAATATGAGTTTTGTCAAAACGTCGTAAAGTTTTTAATTTCACGTGCAGTCAGTGTGCACGAAAGAATTGCCTTTATAATTGCAAGTAATATTACAGCTAATATTAATTTGTGTTTTGAGATCTAAAACATAACCAAATTCACTCATGTATTTTTAAAACATCGCAAATACCCTTTGCCGAATGTAATAACGTACTACACTATTAGCAATATAAAAATATATATATGTATATTTTTTATTTGTTAAAAATACCTAACACTCTTTGACACAGTATTAAGTCAGGAAGAGACTTTTTTTGTTTATTTATTCGAGATTCTTACTTTCACTCATTCATTAAGTATTTGTCACTTATCACACTTCACCGTACATTATTAGGAGTACGAGCTTATTATTGCTCAGGAAAGCTCTTTGAGTCACTCTTCTCGTTTCAAAGTAAACCAATTTGATTTGCTGCCATTAGCTACTTTAAGTCTCAAAATCATAAATTAAGCTGCTGAAGGGCACATCTTTGGTCGGTACAGCACTTAATTTAAGGATCTACAATCGTACGTACATTATTTTCTCTGTAAATCGAATTAGGACCTTTAATATGTCAAACTAAAATTTTAATAAATATATAATGAAATTAATTTTATTGGATACAATATTAATTTCAAATCAAATTAAAAGCAATTTAAAGCTTTTAAAAAGGAGCTTGGAAAAGAAAACTTATTCGCACGACTTTATTTGAATAAAAATTATTTCCAGAAAATTATAACTTTCATAGTTTCAAATAAACTATAAAATATTAATATTCAATTTTTTTTTTACTTTATTTCAAATTATCGTAAATAATCAAAATATCGAAATAAAATTAAAATTTAGATTGACAAAGGTCCTAATTCTCATGGATACAATTAAATCGTCGATTAAAAATAAAATTACAAATTCTTAGATTTTCGGAAAAACCCTGTAGAGAAATTAAGTAATGAGAAAAGGGACGAAATTGAGCTTCATTTACATTAACGAACGATTCAATGAGAATGCGTCAATGAGCACTTTAACAACATTTTAATGATTTCGAAGGAAAAAATACATTTCACCTAATTTCAGACAATGCTTATTATAATTGTATAATAATACTCTAAACTATACAATGTGTATGACTCTTTATTCTGCATTTATTTTATAATCGCATTTGAATTATTCAAATCGAATTGAGCCAGTTAGTCTCTTGTCAATTTTTCTTTTGAGACAGTATTAAAAAGTGTATAATTTTTTACTCATAAATTAGTCAAATTAAGAATTTTTTCTTACATTTTCACAGGAACTAAAGGTCATTGAATAGAAGCTAAACAATTTTGTTATTCTTTTTAAATTTATATATATATAATAAATTGATTTAATTCAATCTAAGAAAAAACATTACTAATTTAAAAATTCAAATTAATTTTATCTGTAAGAAATGTAAACAAAAATACGGCGATTTTAAAAACAAGAATAAATCCGCTTTAAAGAATATTCCAATTATTTAAGTGAATATTTTTAAAGTAATAGAAAGACACACGTATATGTGATTTATTCTTTGAATATCGTCGTTAAATAAAAATTTTAATTAATTGTAAATTAACTTCCTTAAGTAGTGCAAATCACATATTTCTTTAAAAATCAATTTAACGAAAATTCGAATTAAAAATTGCTAAAAGTAATTTTCATGTTTATTCAATAAAATTCATGGAATGGTTTAGCTTTGTACCAAGGATAAATAAATTTGGTCAAGCGTAAAATTTTCTTTGAGATAAATTGTAACAGAATTAAAAAACAATGTTTACAGCATAATACATGCACTAAATGCACTGAACTTTAAAGATGTCTTAAAAAATATTGAACACGTGCAAGGCACTATGTTTTTTTTCATTTTACTATTTACCTGTTCCTTTATCACATTTGTTCAAATGATCAATAATAATTTACTAATGAATGAAAAATAATATACAAAGCTATCGCCAAGTTGATTAAGTAAAGATCAAAAAATGATCCAACAAATATCAAAGCAAGCGCAAAAATTACGTGGAAAAAAATTAGAGATCAAGAAAAGCCTCGAGATGTTATTATTCATATAATTCTTATAATCGAGAGCTTTCTTTTAAATCGTAAAATTTACAAGTACTATATTAATCACGCTGATGAAATATCACTCAGCACAAAATTTACAAATAACAGATATATTACACTACTCACGGTGTCTGAAATGTGTATTAAATTTTATAAAAAGCATTCAGTGAGTTGAAATTTAATAGCTGTTTGCAGTCATTTATAGATTTTAAAATATGGCAAGTTAATTTATAGCCTTATATTCAAATGACTTTCATTATATATCTATTTATGTACTTATTCTGTAAGTTAGATCCAACCCTGCTTTTAAAAATACCTTTGAGTTAGATTAGTTGAAAACTATGCATTGCGTTTATATTAAAAAGTATTATTAAAAAGGCATACATTTTTTTTAAGCTGAAGTGAAATTACATTCTAAAAAATGTGTATAAAATTTACGTTAAATATTCCAAACCTTTGAGCAATGTAAATTGTCAAAAAAACAAAAATTGTTCTAAGTTCTATATGCTTTATTATCACAAGGTAGAATGGACCGGGCTGAAGAAGTTAACTGGGATAAGACACATTTTAAATGTACTGCCATCTGTTCTTGTATCAAGTTTTCAATTGCAGAGCTAGGATGGTTTATTCTCGGGGCAAAAAGGCCTTCTCCACTAGATCTGCTATTGAACACTATTAAATATTTATTTAAAAAAAAACTGTCTAATTTTACCTCGTTATATCGAATAAATTCGCCAATTACATTTATATATTTATAAATAAATGAACAGTTAACGCCTTTATCCCATTCTATTCTACTGAACTTTAATATTCTCGAGATTCACAATTTAAGCCTTAACAAATTGTGCTATTCTATCGTAATTTTTTCCGCGAAAATTAATTTAATTTTAAAAGTCAGTTAATTGTAAAATTGTTTTAATCTTGTACATCATTTTAAAGAAGATTAAAACAAAAGATTTTTAGATAATCGGATTGATTTGACAAATTATAAATGTTTTCGCAGCTTAAAATTCTGAATAATATGCGATAATAGCAATTATTCTTTTTATTAAGTAAAAGAAGCTTTTGATGTTGATTGTGATACAAAAGTCATTTGAAATTGTAAGGAATGACTTATCATTCCATGTTACCTTTAGATATTCATATCATAAAGATGGGAAGAGGCACCAACCACGGAAGGCATCTGGCAACCACGTCGAACTAAAAGTCGAACAGAAGGACCACCGTTTCGTATAATTTCGATTGCTTCAGTGTGCGTCATGTTTTTCGTATTGATACCGTTAATTTCAATAATCTGATCACCAACCTGTTAAAAATCAAAATTATAAAATATTAGCAGTGATCATAGTGTCTTTGAAAATTTGAACTAATTACAATTTCAGGAAAAGAAATTGTTTCAAATTTGTTAGTTAGTCAATTGTAATTTGACTTACTCTGAGTCTATTGTCTACTGATGCTGGACCGTTTTCTGCAATTTGCAAAACAAACAGTGGCATATTTTGAAATTCGCGACCGCCGCGTATGCTGAATCCAAAACCTCGAGTTCCCCGAGTTAATTCGACAGCATGATATTGTCCTCCATCTCCATCTCCTGCTGACTCATCCTATAAAAATTTACAATTTAGTTATATTTAGTAAGATTAATATTTAACGTAATCATTGGGTCAAAATATTTATTACGATTTCGATACAAAATTTTAGAAAAAATATTTAAGATTTTCAGTTCTTTAAAGTCAATTAAAGTTTCCTTTTTTTAAAATGTTAATAAAAAGAAATTTTATTTCAGAATCTTACAGGCTTCACAGCATAAATTAGGTTCAAAAAAGGGGAATAGGGGATTTTTCGCTTTAAAAAAGGAGAAAAATAGGGGAAGTTCTAAATGTAGGTTTCCTAGTACATATTACATACGATGTGAATTTTAACTATCAAAGATAATTAATTTAATTTTAATTTAGTTTAAGATATTTGGTTATTACATAAAAAAAGTTTGTTTTGTTTTGTTTTTGCGAAAAATTTTTTCCACTGCCTTCCTCTGATCGTTTTCATTTAAATCAAACTAAAAAATTTTTTACTCCTTGATTTTTTCTTTTCCACTTTTAAGTTTTAAAACACTGTTTCACCACAATATCACACCGCACCGTACTATTGCCAATATTTAATGTAATATTACCGTAATATTAAAGCAATAAAATTCAAAATTCAGAAGATTGAAAATAATTCTGCAAAGCAAAGTTAAATAAATTCACGAAATACTCTAAAATTTTACAGTTTAATGGAACTTTCATGAAACACTTTAGTTATTTTATACTTTTTAACAGGGACCGCCACAAAAGTATTTTGATTTTTGGAGTTTTTTCAAAACATCTCGTCAAAGTCAATAGATTTTACTTAAATATTGTAATCAATTAATCACATGTAAGACAAATAAATAATAGTTAAGTAGTATTAAATTTGGTGAAATTAATTTTTAATTATAGTTTTATTTGGTGGAAAAGGACCGTTAAAAATTAAAGAAATGAAAAAGAAACAGTTAAATAAATTTTCAACAACAAAAAATTTCAATAATTAAAAAATCAAAACTGAATATCTTCGACAAACAGGAAGAAAAAGAAGTTTCATTTATGTTTTACAACTTTGTAAATCTGAATTAATAGAAAGTAGGACGGTAATTTTAATTTAGTAAATATTTTCACTAATATTATTATTAATATTGTACTATTTAATTTAATAGTTTTTACCTTTTTGACAAAAGTTGTAGTGAAGGGTTAATGAAAATTAGTTGCATTTTAATTATTACTTGGGATTTTTAGTCAACTTTTAAAAGTTCCAATTGTTGTTTTATTAATTTTTCTTGTTTAAATATTTTTTTTAGTTTTACATTAATTCTTAAACTTATATTTTATGGGTTGTATTTTTTATAAATTTTTTAGTTCTTATGTATAATTTTCCTCCATGAATTACCATTAATTTTTTGAATACTTTTAGTTATTAAAATATTAACATAAATCATTATAATATTTTTATTTATTATCACTTCATCAGACTCTATGTTTCTTTAACTTAGGGGCCATACACAAATTACGTAAGCCATTTTTTAGGATTTTTTTACCCCCTCCCACCCTATTGTAAGACACCGTAAGATTTTTCTTGACTTTCCCTTCAATCTCCCTATGATCAATTTTTTCTTAATTTTGGTCAAAAAAATGTTTTTAAAGCATTTTCTTAATCTAATTGAAGTAAAATTTTGATTAGATAAAATATTTGCAGTATTTTTAAAAGTAGATAACATAGATTATTAATTTATAGTAACTTTCATTACTGTCTTAAAGGCATGCACTGAAACAGCTTAGTAAATAATTTTTACTATCAGGTTTTTAATCTGGGATTATCGACTATATTATTTAATTATTAATAAAATAATAATATATCCAAATTATTATAGTTCGAGCTCTTAAATTCTGAAATGCTAAATTTTATTAATATTTTATTTTCAAGAATTTTTCAAGATTTTTTCAATTTTCTAAAATTTTGAAATGCTTAGGTAATTTTTATTAATGTTTTTTTTCAAGATTTTTTCAAGTTTCGTGTAAAACAAAAAATTTTCCCAACGAAAATAGTAAATTTTCAATGCATGAAATTTTTTTTTTTAAATGTTAATATTCCTATTTTGGATTAAAACTTTACTATCTTCGCTGGAATTTTTTTTTTTTTGCAGGATTATTCCAGATTAATAGCTTTTATAGTAAAAATTAATGGATAAACTATACCTAATACTTAATGTCTAAAGTCTTTAAGTGTATCAATTATTCCCTGTTCAAATTTTGTTTAAAAAAATATTACGTAAGATTTCGCAGGAACCCCCCTCTCTCTATATAAGATGCCGTAAGATTTCATCAAACCCTACCCTACCTCCTAATGGCTTACGTAATTTGTGTAAGCCCCTTATAATCTATTGAAACTGTTTATAAGAAGTCTTTGTATAACAACAGTCCAAGTTTTCGTATAAAATAGGGGAAATGAGTTGAAAAAAAGGGGAAAAAGAGGAAATGTTCTTAAAAAAGGGGAATTTTTTGAAATAGAGGAAAAATAGGGGAAGCGCTGTGAAACCTGGAATAATTTACACTATCGATTAGAATTGTGGAACCACCCACATTGAAATGAAAGAAAAACCTTTTTAAACGTAAAAAGCATAAAACATTTTTTCGTTTCATTTCCTAAAAGTTACCTAGTAAAATTTTTAAAAAACAATAAGACCTAAAGGCAGTAATATAATTACTAAAATAAATGTAGATATTTTTTTTTTTTTAAAGTGTCAATTTCAGTATTTTATAGAAATTTGAATTACTTCTGACATAATAAAAGGTTTTTATTGTTCTAAAGACTCATTTTAAAAAGTAACACAATAGCAAAATAAAAACTGGAATATTATTAACCTTTTGAGAAGGAGAGGCACTACCACAGCAATCATCCAATGGATAGCCAATGGTCAATGTGACAGAATATCCCGAATCTTTAATTAGGTTGACAATATCCTTGTGACAGACGTTGGTAATATCGACATGATTAACTGCAAGAATGTGATCACCCACATTTAGTCTTCCGCATCTTTCTGCTGGAGAGCCCTCAATAATTCTGCCGATTGTAGAACCAGCTTTATTTACTGAGGAAATTATGACAAATCCAAAACCCTCATTTTCCATTCTGTTAACAGTGACGTCATAAGGATATTGCAGATTCATTTGTGTTCCATAAGAGGATTGAATATTGTCTTGTAAGTGTTCCTGAATATTAATACGTCGTCTTATGCCTAGAGTAACAACACCATTTTGTGCAGCTGCTATCATTAATTGAACCACGTGACGGTGAGATGAATTCATTACACTCTCTCCATCAACAGACATAATCAAATCACCGGTGTTTAGTCGATTGTCCAAATCCGCTGCACCTCCAGGAACAATGTGACCAACGGAAACCTGCTGAGCGTTTTATTTTTATCGCATTTTGTTGCTTTCTATAAAGCTATTATGTCAAATCGATCAAGCTGATTTGATCTATTTAATTCAAAATATTATTTATATTTCAACTAAATTGAAATTCAATGTTTCACATAATACAAGATGCCTTGATTACACTGAGTTACAAATAATAACAAAAAATTAATGTTAATTAGACCTAGCTTAAATTGTTTGTCATGAAAAACCAGGGCTGATAAAAATTTTGATTTTTTTTTTTAAAAATAAAAAAAAAAACCGGATTTATTTGATTTAAATCAAAAATTGATTTTTTTTAAATATACTCAGTATATAAAATATACAAATGTTTATTTGTAAATAGTTCATAAAAGAAATAAAACAAAAATTAAAAAAAAAACACAAGGAATGAAACAGTGACTTAAAAATATATAAAGAAGTAGAAACTCTTTTCAAATAGTTAAACTATTTACGAACATTTTTTTTATATTAATGTAATAAATAAGATGATAATTAACAAAACGTTAATATATATTACTAAAGAAAACACAAAAATTTTAAATTTGAAAAATTAGAGAATTATTTTACAAATTGCATAAAAAAAGAATGAATAAAATTTTGGAAAATTTAACAAAATTTTAAAAGAAAAGAAATTCTATGAAATAGAAGAACAATGTTTAAATGAGAACATTTAGTACAATATTAAATTTACATACTATAAAATAAGAGAAAAAAGTTTTTAAAAAAGTAGAAAATTGAGAAATTTAAAAAATGTAGATAAAAGCATCAAATAAATGTTTTCAAAAATTCGTAATTATAACGAGATAAAAACTGAAAAATTGAAAAAAAGGAAAAATGTTTCTCAAACATGGAAAAATGATGACAAAAATTAAAGAATTAATTAAAACGAAAGGAAGGACTAAAAAAATAGTGAAACATCAAGAAAATTAAATAAATAGGAAGAAAATGGATAAATGTTTTTTCCTTAATCTAACAAACTTTAAAAAAAAGTAAAAAAACAAAAAATAATAAAATTTGGTTAAAATCTACTAAAAAATTAGAATTAATAAAAATGAAAAAAAACATATGTCAAGATAAATAAAAAGTCCACAAAAGAAATTTAAAAAACCTTTTAAAATTAAAAAGTTTAAGCAAATTAAACCAAAAATATTTTTATAACTTAAAACAAGTTCAACAATAAATTGAGAAAAATAAAGAAATTCTAAAAATTTTATGGAAAAATAAGCAAGTATGCAAAAAATCTCGCAAAAAATCTCGCAAAAAATAGACAAAAATAATAAATTTTGAATAAATTTACAAAAAAATTAGCGTATTTATTTTTAAAAATATAGAAATAATTATGAAAGTCAAGGAAATAAAAAGTTTAAAGAATGTTTTAACAACAAAATTGTGTAAAATAATATTAAATAATTTGCACAGAAAGAAGAAAATTAAAGAAAATTCTAAAATAAAAAGACAAATATCAAAAGTAAAAATTAAAAAATTTTGATTATTATTAGCACAATTTTTTAAATTTTATGATTAAAAAATTAAAATTGAAATTTATAAGATTTATTCACAACCTGTGGGTTTTGTTTATGATTTGAGATGTTTTACATGCAGTATTAGACATTCATAGAATTGTGAAGTTTTTTTTTTATTTAAATCATGATTTTAATGCAAATTTCCCAATGATTTTAATCATGATTTAAATCAATAACAGTCCTGTGAAAAACTAAAAAGAATTGTATATTAAATTTCCCTCCAGCCTCAAAATTTCATTTTAGAGCTAAAAACCGATTTTCTGCAGTTTTTGTATAAAATATACTGTTACTTCGTCATTTTTGGTCCGATTAAAAATTTTTGTTTTTTTATTTAAATCTGAAAAACAAGGTTTTCTATACCTCATAGAGTTTTTATGTTTTAAATCAAAATTACGGTAGAAAAAGAGTAAAGATGTTTGAAAATTGTCAATTTTTTTGGAATTTTTTCAACTTTGTCAATGATTAAGAAAAGCACCAAAATTTTTGAAAATTTATTTTTCTCGAAAAATACTAAAAGTATGAAGACAAAAGTGTAATAACTCAGCCAGTTTTCTACCAATTTAATTAAAAAAATTTTCATTCGACGAAGAAATAAATACACTTTAAATAATTCAACACAGAAAAAAACATTCTAAATAAAATTGGTCCGTAAATCATTGCCAAAGTTGAAATTTTTTTTAAAAAAATGGTCAATTTTCGAACTTTTCTACTCTTTTTCTCCATAAATTTTCTTTAAAACAGAAAACATGTATTAGGTATAGAAATCTTCGTTTCTCAGCTTCAAAATAAAAAAAACTTTTGAAATCGGATCAAAAATGACGAAGTAACAGTATATTTTATACAAAAACTACAGAACAACGGTTTTTTTAGCTCTAAAATGTAATTTTGGGGGTGAGGGGGAAATACACATTTTTGTTTTAGTTTTTCATGATGAACAACTTAGGCTAGGTCCGATTCAAAGTAATTTTTCACTGTTACACAGTGTTATTATACAGTCATACAGCAGTATAATTTTAATTATTTACATTTTCCATGTCTAAAAAAAAGTCTAAAGAAAAGAGATCGATTACAATTTTTATTTAAGGGACTAACCTGAGATCCTTCTTCAGTTCCTCCAACTATCCTAAATCCAAAGCCTGTATCTTGTCTAACTAAAGTCACTAGAGTTTCGATCCATTCAATATCTGGAATTGTCGGGCAGACTAATTCGTTATTGTATTGTGGATACCTTTAAAAAATTAATTTTCTTTATTATATTACATATTTTAAATTACCTAAAATGCGTTTGTTTTTTTAATGAAAAATTAAATTTTAATTTTAATTTGGTGATCTTAAGTCATTTTGGATTTTTAAATGAGTAAGCAAACTACTTTTATGTATAAACTAAAGAAAATGACTAACCGAGGGACGGAACTGGAATGCGGTTGTTCATGCTCAAAGCTCGTAGTTTCTTTTCTCTTGTCCCAAATTTCACCGGTGTCAACATTTTGTTCCTGTCCAATTGCATAAGAATTAAAGTCTTGTTCATTGTACTGAGAGTGTGGCTGAACAGCATAGATATCCTTATAATAATCAGAATGAACAACTCCGTTTTGCTTCATATTTTCATGATGTGGAGAATTGACGGAATAAACTTCATTGCTTACGTTAAATTTATTACCGGCTATCCATTCCCTTTTCATTCCATCCCTTTCATCATCTAAGTTTGTCATTGTTGCAAAATTATCAGCCAAACTGCTGATATTTGACTTGTAGGGATCTGTGTAGTATGTTCCATGATTATAATCCGAGTATTTAAACCTATTATCCAGTGGATTCATATCATTTTCATTCGATAATTCATTCCAATTCGGTCTTCTCATATCGTCTGGAGATTTCATATGTGTTCTGGTATCAATTAATGGTGTTTTTGGTCGAGTTGGAACGACCGTTTTAGTCTGAGTACTATAAATATCGGCTGTTGGAGTCTTGCTTCTAAAAAAGTCATGTGGATTTTTTTCCTTCTTTTCCTTCATTTTTGGCAACATTCGTTGAACATAAATTAGAGCTTCTTGATTTCGAGGACAGTCCTTTAAAACATTAACCACTTCGGAATGGCACATATTCCTCACGTTTATGTCATTTATATTAACAAGTATGTCGCCTTCCATCAATCTTTTACACCGTAGTCCATCCAAAATTTTTTTAACCTTTTGACCCTGAGCGGAATCTGCTATTGTAAATCCAAATCCCATAGCTCCTTTTACTACTGGAATACTGAGAAATTCTGGTTTAGAAGACAAAGGTGAATCCTTGCAATCGTTCAGGTCACCAGTTTCAGAAAGAAGAATGTCTGTGCTACTCGGTCTCTTAATCGTATTGATCTTATCGGAAATGCAAAGATCGGGCATTGAATTCACTGAAGTCGAAGTTAAATTCTCGGCATTCTGCATGTTGTTTACGGGAAGAAAAGAAGTGTCCATGAAGTTGAAACGACCCCCAGATTGCATACCAGGATCTAGATCCATGTACATTCCAGGATCTTCAGTTGCTATATCTAACGGATGAAATCATTTTTATTTTAAATATTATATTAATATTAGGTGCTCTTCATAAACTACGTCGCACTATTTTTAAGATTATTTCCACCCCCCCCCCCCCTCCCTCTTTACATCACAGATTGTTACATAATGCCAAATCCCCAAATTGTGTGACGTTATTTCAGGAATTACCCCTCCTCCAGATAAATTTCTTTTTTAATCATTGAAATAAATTACTTTAAATAGATCGCAATAAAAAAAAGCGTAAAAAATATTTGTTACTATTTTCTTGACAATTTTTTGCACTATTTTCATGAAATAGCATAAATACAGACTTAACAATTGTTTCATGTAATTGCTAATTTATTTAAACATATTATTATTGTTTATTTACAACTAATTATTAAATTAAGCTACAGAGTTGCAACTTTTTAAGCTGAATGATCCCAATTACTAATAACAAAATAAAAACAACAATTTTAACAATTATTTAGACAAATTATTATTGTATAATTTCAACATTTTATCACATTTTTCTCAGTTTTGCAACTTTTTAAGATAAATTATATTAATTACTAACAACAAACTAGTAATAACAATTCTAAAAATTACTTTAAACAAATTATTTTAGTTTAATTAAAACTTTTTATCAAATTTAGCTACAGAAATGCAACGTTTTCTTAATTTTGCATGTTTTTAATATTATATTGGAGAGGTAAAATTGACTGTTACCGGAAGTAATGATTGTAATAAACAAATTTTATCAGAAATAATTATGTAAAAATAAAAACCTATATTAAACATGTTGATAATAATAAGTTGTTAATTTGATAATTACATCTTATACAGTCAATCTTACCTCTCCAAATATAAAAACATACAAAATTAAGAAAACATTGCAACTCTGTAGCTTAATTTGATGAAAAATTGTAACTTAACAAATATTACCTAATTTGTAGAATTTTTATTTTTAGTTTGTTGTTAGTAATTGGTATCTCTCATCATGAAAGTTGACAAATTGAGAAAAAATTACAACTCTGTAGCTTAATTTGATTAAAAGTTGAAATTAAACAATAATAATTTTTATAAATAATTGATACAATTTTTATTTTTAGTTTGTTGTTAGTAACTGGTTAGGCTCGTCTTGAAAAGTGGCAAAATTGGGAAAAAATTACAACACTGTAGCTTAATTTACTAGATGGTTGTAAATAAACAATAATTATTTATTTAAACAAATTAGCAATTACATAAAACAATTGTTAAAGAAGCTACTTATTGAAAATTGTTCAAAAAAATTAGTAAGAAATATTTTTTAACGCTTTTTTTCCATATTTTTGCATTTTCTTTGCATACTGGTTGATTTCTTAAATGCAAGGCTGATAAAAATCGCGATTTAAAAAAAAAATAAAAATAATCCGATTTCTTTTAAATATAATCAGTATATAAAATCTCCAAATGTTTATTTGTAAGTAGTTTATTAAAGAAATGAAGAAAAAATTAAAAAAACAACACAAGAATGAAACAGTGACATAAAAATATATAAAAAAGTAGATACGCATCTAAAAAAATTAAACTATTTACGAACTTTATTTTTAAATTAAAATAATAAATAAGATGATAATTAACAAAACGTTAAAATATATTACTACAGAGAACAGAATTTTAAAAATAGAAAAATTAAAGAATTATTTTACAAATTGAATAAAAAAAAGATCAATAAAATTTTAAAAGAAAAGAAATTCTATGAAATAGAAGAACTATGTTCAGATGAGAATATTTGGTACAAGATTAAATTTACATAATATAAAATGAAAGAATAAAAGCTTTCAAAAAAATAGAAAATTGGGAAATTTAAAAAACGTAGATAAAAGCACAAAATAAATGTTTTCAAAAATTCGAAATTAGAAGATAAAACCTAAACAATTGAAAAGAAGGAAAAATGCTTCTTAGAAATGGAAAAATGATGACAAAAATTAAAAAATTAAGTAAAATGCAAGGAAGAAAACATTTTTATAATATTACATACTTAAAACAATAAATTTAGAAAATTAAGAAAAACTAACAATTTTATGAAACAATAGGTTTGCAAAAAATAGACAAAATGTGAAAATAAATTGAATAACTTTACAAAAAATGAGCGTATTTATTTTTAAAAATATGCAAATAATTATTTATTTATTTACAAGTAGACGGGTCAAGCCCTTTAACTATAGCTAGAAGTTACAAGCGGTAACTAAACTTAATTTTGTAATGTGAGTGATTTGTTACAATTATGAAAATTAACGAAATAAACAGTTTAGTGAGTGATATAATAACAAAATCGTGTAAAATAATATTAAATAATTTGCATAAAAAAAATAAAATTAAAGAAAATCCTAAAATAAAAAGACAAATACAAAAAAAAATATCAATAGCACAAGAAAAAAAAACTTGAACTTTTGTAAAAATAATAAAGGGCAAAATGAATCGAATATAATATATAAAAGAGCCACGAAACACTTTATTCGATAAACGATAAATATATAATATACACATTGAACTAAATACGGTAATAAAATAATAAAAAGTACAATTGGTAGATTATAAGTTCATACCATGAGGCTCATGTTAAAACTGGGGAAAAGAGGAATAATCACGAAACGATGTGTCGAAATATTGAATTAGAGAAATCCCTTCTCCCCATGAAAATAAAATACAGTCATCCGAAGCGAGTATATTTAAAGTCATATAATGACAGTTTGACACAATTATATCGAACAAATAAGAAATTATAAGATAAAAATTAAACAGTTTCGGAAAAATTATCTCTTAGAATCATTATAAGAACTAAAAAAGGGATTATTGTGAATATGGAAAATAATTAATATTATTTGATTATTTTGCATTAGTTAATATGCATTTAAATTTGAATTAATTGAAATTTAAAAGTTGGAACAAATTGAAATATGAGTTAATTGACATTTGAAATTTATATAATTATAATGACTTAAAGATATAAAAATGTAATATTATTTTTTGCTATCTTCATACCAAAAGTTTGTAAATTGTAGGTATTTTAATCATCTGTATTAGCACATTTTTTTAAATTTTATAAAGATTAAAATATTAAAATTGAAATTTTTAAGATTTAACCACAAACTTGTGGGTTTTTCTTTAATGTTTGCGATTTCTTACATGCAGTATTAGACATCCGGAGAATTGTAAAGTTTTTTTTGATTTAAATCATGATTTTAATGCAAATTTCCCAATGATTTAAATCAATAACAGGCCTACTTAAACGTGACATCACATTTTATTTACTCCCTTCCCCCCTAACGTCACAAATCATCACAAATCTCTAATTCCCCCCTCCCTCCACCGTTTGCGTAACGTAGTTTATGAACGGCCCCTTATTTGCTCAAATTTTATATTATAAGAAAAAAATTTACCTGGTGCATTTACAGCAATGGTAGTGACGACTTCTGTATTAGGATCATTAGGATCAAAAGGCAATGGATAACCCCGACAAACTTCTAAAGAAACAGTGTCTCCAGTGCTTATTGACTTGAATACATTAACCATTTCATTGTGTGTAAATCCTAACACACAGGTATCATTGACATACACCAATACATCTCCTACAAATTTTTAAAGAATCATTATAATAATTTTATTTTTATCTTACGAGTTATATTGCAATAAATAAAAAATAATCAGAATATTTATTTTTTTTTCCTGAATTTATTTTTAAATGATACTTTTCGGAATTTGTAAAAAATAATTGTACCAGTTTGTAGCTTTCCATCAAGCCAAGCAGGTCCATTGGGAACAACGCTTTTTATTTGTAAAAACTCCTCGACAGAATCATCTCCACCAACAATTGTAAAACCAAGGCCACGAGAACTTTTGATAAGCGATGTGCGAATTCTTTGACCCTTTAATTTCTCAGGATTTCGTGTAAAATTAGGACTTTTTCTCTCCGATAAGTTTTGTTGAGCACGCTTAGCTTGTAAGACTGGATTTTCATACTGAGTTCGACGATTCACGTGATCAATAAAATAAGTACCGTAAAGAGTATCATCAATTTTTTCCCAACCATAGGGCAGTTCATCGTCAAGGCACTCTTCGAGAGATTGTTTTTGAAATTTAGATAAACGAGGATCAAGCCAGTGAGAAGTTCCCGTATTATGACTGTAGATAATATTTCTTTTCAATCATCAAGTATATTGTCTCAATGAGATATTGAGATTCTTATCCTAAATAAAACTTGTTTGTTTTTAAATTATATAAAGAAATAAATACTTACTCTATAAAATAAATTTCTCCAGAATCTGTGTAAGCTTTCTCCCAATTAGAAGGAAGGGGTCCTAATCGATCTTCTGTTGCGTGATTACGGCCTCGAATTCTGTGTTCTTGATCCAAGCTTCCTGGTCCTTGTTGTGAGCCAGTATTATATAAATAATTAGGTGGAAGGCAACGACCAGAATTCTCTACACCACCCAGTGTCATCATTTCTTTGTCCATGTTATTTCCTTTGTTATTCACAGAAGATATATTTATTTACAATAAATTGTTCAAGTTGTATATCAAAGCAAAACCATTATAAATTTTTTTTTTAATATTTGACATACCATCATTATGATTATCAATAGATGTCGAATTATCAGCCTTAGTAGCCATTTTTAAAAAGACTTGCATAACTTCTACTGTTTCTGAAATTATAATTATAAAAGTTCATTTTAATGAAATAGGATTTATTTAAGATGCATAAAAATCTTTATTGGAAATAATAAAATAAAGATATTTATAAGATGAAAGATATTTATAAAATTAAGTATATTTATAAACAGGAACTTAACATTTTTAATGACTAGTTAATTTCCAGAATTATAAAAATATACACAAAACATTGTCAATAATTTTAGAAAGGGAAAGGAGCTCTATTTGTGACAATAAAAAGAAGATGTACTTGGTTATTGCTTCTAAGAATTGCTTGTTAAACTGTCATTTAAAATAAACGAAAACCAGTTTACCACCTGGTCAAACTAGTAAATTACTTTAGATCTATTATCAGAGGCTCAAGATAGAGATAATAGCAGCACAGATGTCGGAAGGTTTTTACCTGCCTCAATATTTTTGTTTCCCTAGGTACATTTTCAAACTTAATTACACAAAAGTAAATACAATAAATACAAAATAAATAAATAATCTTTTTAAAAACTTATAAATGTGGCTTTTGGAAACAATTTAAAGCTTACTAACGTAAAAAAAAAATAGTAACAGGTACTTTTGAAATTCAGGAATGAAATGAATTGTTCAAATTCTTGTAAAAATTTCTCATACTTGGATCATCTCATGAAGGTTCATACGTTTTAGTTCACGGTAATGACAAGACAGAGAAAAAACGGTACAACAAAAAGTATACATTTATAAATGCATTCACCCCAGCCCAATCATAGTTCACATATGCTTCGTTCTCACATATAATTCTAATGCAACTTTCTATCTAGAATAATGGCTGTACCACAGCATACGAGCACTTAATAATAAAGAAAAAAAGTAAAAATTATGATAAATCACAAATTCTTTAGGTTTTATACACTATAGTATGTCTATAATACACATATATATATAAATATCAAAACAATTTTATCAATATAAAGTTGATCTACATTCTATAAATTAAGAGAACATTTTCATTTTCATGTATAATGAGTGTTTTATTAGCTACAAATTTTTAGTTAAACTCTAAAATACTCACTTCAGGAATGGTTTTTCTCGCTTCGTTGCATTTCTGTCCCGTTTGGCCCGGTTTAAAGGACGAAATATTTCGGCACTGAATCACCTGAATCACGCACCAGTTACAGAACAACAAATCATTTGAAAAGACCGAGCAACAACAACTTTTATTTATTCACTATCCTCGTATGAGAAGCATAAGGTTTGCACTGGTACAAAATCATTCTCCTGACACCATAAATGCTGCCATTTGCGACAATTTCTTGAATACTGGTTGGTTATACTATATGTATGCGATTTATGCTCAACATAAACCACCAATAAACCACATAGCACATATAACACATAAGTTTAGCGGTTACACGCGTTTAACGCATCATGTATACATGTAGTATATAGTATATAAATAAATATACATTATACATATGTATGTATATATATAAATGACAGATGCAAGCAGGGAATCAGGGATGGGCAACAAATTTGAGCTTTTTTAAAACAGGACTGAACTCATCGGGACCGGAAGCGACATTTAATAGAACTTTCCATTTTCAGGGTAAAATCCCATGTGGGCAGAAAGCGTTGAACCGAAAGCAGGAAATCATGAGAGTGAGAGAGACAGTGATATCTACCTATCTCACTCACTCTCATGATTTCTGCTTTCGGTTTTGCGCTTTCTGCTCACATAGGATTTTACCCTCAGCTTTCCACTAAAGCCCAAAGCACAATGAATACGGTTACGGGAGAAGAGCATGAGACAGAAAAGGACAGAAACAGACTCTGTCCTTTATTATCTCATGCCCTGCTCCCGTAACCGTATCATTGTGCTTTGGGCTTTAGGCCCTAACCCAGGGTTGTGAACAGGTTTGTGCACTGACTAGGGAGGATGTATAAATGGTATTCGATTTTGATCAAAAATTGAATTCGATTAATCGTAATCGAGATTGGATTATGTGTGCAAATTCGAATACAGTACGCTTCCATTTAATTGACCTCTTCGGGACCGGATGAAACATTTTAATTGACCCTTCCCACTCTTTACGCAAATACCAAAAACACTCTGCACGTGAGGGGAAATGTTACATTTCCCCTTACGTGCACATAAGTGGTAGGGATAATTTTGTTCATTTAAAATGTACGAAAAAGTTCAAATAAAATGGAAGTTCATTTAAAATGGAGGTCAATTAAATGGAAGCGTACTGTATTATTTGATTATTATATTTAAATCGATATTTACATTAAAATAATCGATCGATTAATCGTTAATCGATTTTCAATTATTAATGCACATCCCTAGCACTGACGCGTCACTCGACATTTTCGACGTAATATACGTAGAAAATGTAGAAAACTATGTAATTAAAAGTGAAATCAGATGGATGCGTCAAGCGCCAAGCTGCAAATCATGAGAGTAAGAGAGATGGTGGTATTATTCTTTCCTTCTTACACTCATGATTTGCAGCTAGCAGATTGACGCTTGACGCATCCATCTGATTTCACCCTTACATGCCAAATGTATAATGAATGTATAATGTACAATTCTACAAATACCAAGAAACGAAAGACCAATAAAGTTTTAGTGTTAAAAATTTACAATTTTTACAAGTTTTTTTTACGTAAATTACATTTTTTAAATAATTTACGTCAAAAATTCCAAATTAGGGTGAAGTCTCATACGAAGGTTTAGGGTATCAGTAAATTTGAATAGACTAATCAGATAATTGGTCACATTGGAAAGTATTTTCTGATTAATCTATTCTAATCCACTGATACCCTAGACCTTCATGAGACTTCACCCTTACGCGTAACTTTACATCCCTGCGTAGAACGGCACTTTCATACCCATTCCTGGTTATATGCAGTTACATGTAACTATACAACCCTGTGAAACCGTGAATCATGTGAATGGCTCATTAAACTGTATTGTTGTTGAAACATAATTAATAATTTAAAACCTCATTTTATTTTCAAAACATTTTATAATAAATGTAATGTAAATTCGTGAAACGATCATGTAAATCAAAAGTTTTAATTAACTAAACCTTTCTATTTATTTAATTATGAATCATGTTTTGTTAAATTTTATGTTCTTTGTAAAAGTTAATTAAAATTTCTTATTTTTAGCATGATGAATAACGTACAAGCAGAGTGTTCATTTGCAGCTTGGTATCCCAACTTTTCTAAAGAGTCTTTAGAGGCAGTTATTCTTCCTCTACCTGATGAAATTATCAAATACTTAGAATTTGACTCGTTTGTGCTTCCAGTAGAAGCAATAACAAATTCTGAATATAATGCTGAGTGGTCTGATGGTCTATCAGTAACTTCAGACTCTTCAAAAGTAACTTATATGCTACTATATAAATATTTGAAATATTAGGAAGTAGGAATAAATCTTACTGTGGCAAAGGTTTGCTTTTTAAATAAAAAAACAAAGATTGACGTTTTAGCTCGGAAATATTCATTCTTTTATAGTACCACGTAGTAATAAATCTAACTTCAATTTAATAAATATTTACATGTTTATTTTTTAATTTCGATAAATTGTAACATTTTGTCACACTTTTAATAATATTATTTATTAAAGGACCAAGAATGTGAACCACCAAGTTTTCCAACATTTAGTAAGAAAATCCAACAAGTTATCGATCAATTTGAAGCTGTATTTATTAAATCAAATTGGAGTACACCTTCTGTAAGAATTTTTTATTATTTAAATAGTTATTATACTTGCTTCTCAAGAGAACGACAATAGTAAATTCCACAATTGAATTTAAGGATGCTACGTGGGTTGCACCAACTAAATCACTAAAATGCACTTCTTTAGAGGAAGTATATTTATTATTAAAAAGCTCTGATCGAATTTCCAAAGATTTAAGTACCATAAGAAGTTGGAGTGACAATAAAAGTTCTCCTAATTCCTGTCTAGTACTCAAAAGATGGAGAGAAATCAATCCATGTACCGAATTTCGTTGTTTTGTAATCAATAATGAATTAATAGGTAAGTATAATTTTTTTCTTGAACATAAGTTCAGATATGAAGGATTTTCGGCGATTTTAAAGAATAAAAAAGTATTGTAACTCAGTAATTTAAACAATTATACATTTTAATTGCAGGAATATGTCAACGAGATGTCTCGCAATATTACAGATACATAGAATCGGAAAAATATAACATTCAAAAGGATATTACAACTTTATTCAATGAACGTGTCAAAGACCGATTCAAATTAAAAAATTGTGAGATGAAAAAAGTATTTATTTTTTTATTCAAAATAAAATTCAGAAAAATTAAAATAATGAATTTTTATTTTTCATCAGATTCATTTGATGTAATTCGCTACGAGAAGGATAAAGTAAAAATAATAGACTTTGGTCCACTGAATGAGTCAGTAACAAAGAGCACTCTATTCACTTATCAAGAATTATTAGATGAAATAGAAGATACTCCAGAATTCAGATTTATAGCTGAAGATGTTGGAGTTCAACCCAAAACGAGTCAACATTTTTGTATACCTCAGGAAATAAACGAGTATTTTCAAACAAGAGGCGAATTATCTATGATGGACGTTCTTCGATCAGTAAGATTTTACAATTTCTAGTTAAATACATTACGACTAATATTTAATTATGATTATTAATCAATATTTTATCAACAGGAAGTTGAAAATCAAAGTGAAAACTGTGACAGTGATGAAGAAGACTCATAAAAATTAATAAAGCAATTTTGATCTATTAAAAAATTAACTTGTTCATTTTTTCTACATACTTATTTATTAAATTTTATTTAAAAGTTGAAAAACAAATGTATTCAGCACTTGGTAAATGATATTTTATTTACGGTTTATTATGTTACAAAAATTTGCTTTAGTGTACAGAATTCAACAGTGCATTTCGTCGATTATTTCAACAAATATAGGTACACGATTCAAGAAATTTTCTTTTTATAACGTCTTTATCTTGTTGTATGACAACAGCAATTACATTGCTAATCTTGTAATCGTAAACCGTTCTTTGGATGAAAGTAAATAACATAATCTTTTCATTTTTGACAAAATGAAAGAATAAGTTTTATTCAAAGTCTAGATATTCATATCATAGTGCATTCTTCGATCTACGTTCTCTTATTGCGACTATAATTCTAAAAGATATTCACATAACGATGGTTAAAGATACTTCCTGAATATTATATTCTTAAAAAAGTTTTTTCATTTTAAAAACTACAAATGATTAAAAAATGAAAATTTTTTTATACCATCGTATTGTGATTTATTATTACATTCTTATTGCTTGTATATAACATTAACAGATACAGTCAACTGGGTTCTTATTTACTTTATATCATCTTTTTATTATATCTTTGATGATAACAAATTACATTATGACAAAAGAATGATACACTTAAGTTTAATTTATAAAGAGTAACACTTTTAAAACAGATGTTCTCATTTTAATGAAAAATATATGGGTTTTACATTTTATTCGAAAAAATAATAAAACAAGAATTACTTTGGTAAAAAAGAAAATTCTGAGGATTTTAAAAGATTCCTTTGTAAAATTCTTATAAATTTTTTTTGTTTTTTTTCTTTTAATACAGTTGTCATCAGAAAATAATTATTTTTTGTTTCATGTTTTCTACAAATTCCTATCTGTCTATTTTACTTTAATTTTTATACGCTATAAAAAGAATGTAATAAAACTATTTTATTTTTAAAATTCTTTATTAAATTAAATGTAATTGAATTTTAAAAAAATGTATTTAGTTCTTTAGGCCTTTATACATTAAATTTAACAAGGTCTGTTTTAATTTAGGTAAAGTTAATAATTTATAAATAAAATTACAACCATTTAAAACATTTCTGATTGAATATTTAATAAAAAAAAAGGTAATAATAATTCAAAGTATTTTTAGAAGCTAAATACTCTACATTAAAAATCCGATATTTTCTTTGCGCTATAAAATTTGTTATAAAATGCATAATCCACTTGATACTATATTTTGGCTTTTCTTTTTTTTTTTACTAAAATGTGAAATTTGTTTTCATCAAATAAACAAAAAATTTTAATTAATTAAAAAAATATTTAAGACTTTAAAATATTGATAAAGAAAATATGTGAAATGTCAAGTAAAATATATTTATTACAGAGGAGTTAATTAATTTGAAAAAGTGCAATAGTGACAAAAGATTTTTTATTTTTTAGACGTCGTAAATTATTAAAAACTTGTGTATAAGATTTAAAAACTACAAAAATATTTACTTACACATATTTTTTGTAATGATATAATGATTATACATTGAAATTTCTAATAAATTTTGTAATTAAATGATGTATCTTTAAATTATTCAAATTTTTAAGTAATGTTTATAATAAACTATAATCAAATAAGCTTTTTAAAATGTATTATTAAAATCATTTGCACGATGATTATTTCAAGTAAATAAGTAAATGTTTAACTCATGTATTATTTTGAATTTCTTTATGTTAGACTGATTATGTCCTAAAATTTATACTTCTATAATATACCATTTCACATTAAAAATGGACTTGAAATCGTAATCTTCATTTATATATTATAATATACATATATATTATAATACTTAATCGAAAATTGTGTGCAAACTAATCAACATTTTATTGAAAATCTATTGGTCCTAATAATTTCTAATTCAAAAGTGGAAACAATCAAAGTAGAAATTAATAATTGTTGAGATTAAAAATTTAGAATTTTAACGATTTATGAAGATTTCAAGCGTCATAAGATAAGGCAATGGACTCATCTATAAAATTCACTGTTTAAAATTACCTTTTTCAATTTTTTTAAAAACTGCACGAAAGCAAAAAGTGATATGAAATAAGAAACAAGTACGTGAACTTTTTCATTTTTACGATTTCTTCAGATCTCTATTCCAGTCGCATCATTACTCAGTATCTAAAAAATATCAAAGATATTTGACATACAGAATTTTATTTAAAATCTAATTATTGATTTTATTAACTTTGTTAATGCATTAAGAACTAAAGTAAATACTACAAAATAGGAAATATTAGAAATTGTACTAACCGATAATAATTAGGCTTGAAAGGTCCAGCCTTATTAAGGCCCATATATTTCGCTTGTTCATCCGTGAGTTCTGTTAAATGTGCATCAAATGTGGGCAGATGCAAGGATGCTACATACTCATCTGAAAACAGAAACATATTAAATTTACTTTTTCCCAAAGGTGATAAAAATTATTTATTGGCGAATCAGTGTCTTGATATTTGGTTTCGTCAACATCTAAAAATAGTCTTAAGGTATATCTCTAGGTTAAATACAGGATATCGGAAAAAGAAAATTCCAGTGTCCTTTAATAAATTCAAAACTTTTTGGGAAGAGAAAATGTATTTTTTTAGAAAAAAAATGTGTAATGTTAAAAATCGTTTATTTACACACATCTTTAGGCAGTAAAACTTTTCTCTCACATGCAGGCTTCACAGGCCGTCCGCTATTTCCCCTAAATGTCCCCTATTTTGGGATTGGTCCCTAAAAGTCCCCTATTTAGAAAGTTTTACCCTAAAATCCCCTATTTTTTACGAAAGTATATTTAAAGTCAAGGTACCTAGAGATTTTCAATCATTAAACTTTTATTATTTCTTTAATCTTCAATTATTTTTATCATTTTTAAATTATTTTCTCCAATTTTTCATTTATCAAATTATATTTCCATAGATTTCCTGAATTTCCAATTCTTCATCTCAGATTCCATTTCTTTTTTTCAATTTACAATTACTTTTATCATTATTTCTTAATTTTTTCCTACCATTCACAGTTATTTGTATCATTATTTGACTAATTTCATAAACTGTCAATTATTCTCATCAAATTTAAATTATTTTATTCAATTTAAATTATTTTTTTCTACTTATTAAATATTTTCATTATTTTTCAATTAATTTCCAAAACTTGCAATTATTTTTTTACATTCTAATTTTTTTCATTATTTTTTCCTTGTGTTTATCATTTTTCAGTTATTTTAATAAATTTCAAAAATTTTTTGTAATTTTATCACTTATTTTTCATAAATTTTATTTATTGTCTTAAACTTTCAATTATTTCTATAACTTTGAAAATATTTTCTCCAATTTTTAGTTTTGAAAAGTATTTTTTTATACACTTTCTACATTTTTATTTATTTATCTCAAATTTCAGTCATTTGAATTATTTTTCAAATATTCCCATCATTTTTAAATTGACTTTTTTAATTTTTCAATTTTTTTCTCCAAATTATAAATTTTTAAATTATTTTTTAACTGATTTACTAAACCTTTAATTATTTATTTCAAATTTCAATTAATTAAAAATAATTGTTAATAAATTTTAGAATCTTTCAATTATTTTTTTCAAATTTACAATTACTTTCGGTATTTTGTAATTAATTTCCTAAATTTTCAATTATTTATCTCAAATTCCAATTATTTTTGACATTTATCAATTATTCTTCTCAATTCTCGATTGTTTTCTTCAATTCTCAAATATTTTCTAAATTTTAAATTACTGTCTTCAATTTTTAATTATTGCCATAATTTTGCAACTTTTTTCTCCAAATAATAATTTTTATAATTATTTTTTAACTGATTTACTAAACTTTTAATTATTTATTTCAAATTTTAATTGATTAAAAACATTATTAATGAATTTTAGGAATTTAAATTTTTTTTTAAATTTACAATTACTTTCAGTATTTTTTAAATAATTTTCTAAATTTTTAATTATTTATCTCAAATTTCAATCATTCTTAAAAAATTATCATTATTTTTGTTATTTTTAAATTATTTCCTTTAATTTGATATATATTCTGTAATTTTTTAAAATTATTCTTCTCAAATCTCGATTGTTTTCTTCAATTTTCTTAATTTTAAATTACTGTCTTCAATTTTCAATTATTTTTATAATTTTACAATTTATTTTCTTAAATTTTCAGTTATTTTCAGTTTGATTTACTTAATCTTCATTTATTAATCTTAAATTTTAATTCTTTGTTTTCAATGTTTAATTTGTTTAATAGCCTTCTCATTGATTTCTTCGATTTTAAATTACCTTAATAATTTTT
Organism: Ganaspis brasiliensis; assembly: GCA_037103525.1. Taxonomy (NCBI): domain Eukaryota; kingdom Metazoa; phylum Arthropoda; class Insecta; order Hymenoptera; family Figitidae; genus Ganaspis; species Ganaspis brasiliensis. Next base: position 670,243 of record JAZKLR010000205.1, on the reverse strand, counting down.
TAATTAGTTTCCTAAATTTTCAATTATTTTTATCAAATTCCAATTATTTTTTTTTTTTTCAATTATCCTCATCATTTTTAAATTAATTTTTAAAATTTTTAATTATTGTCTTCACTTTTTATATGTTTCTATAATTTTGCAATTATAGAAATTATTATTAAATCTGAAATTATTTATCTGAAATTTGAACTCTTTCTTTAAATTTTGATTAGTTTTATAATCTTTTTTAATTGTTTTTTTTTTTCAATTTTTAATTATGCTCATTATTTTTTAATTAATTACTTAAAGTTTCATTTTTTTTTTAATTTAACATTATTCTTATCTTTTTTCAATTATTTTCTCTTAGTTCATATATGTACTGCTTCAAATTATTTTTCTCATTTATCAATTATGTTCTTCAATTGTCAATTATTTTTATTATTTTTCAATTACTTTCTTTAATTTTTAATTATTCTCATCATTTATATTTTAATTATTATCTTGAATCTTTAATTATTTCTGAAGTTCTGCATTCATTTTCTATAATTTTGAATTATTATTTATCAGTTTTAAATTACTTTACACAATTTGTAGTTATTTTCCTTTTTTTTTTATTAATTTGGAAATTCTGTATTATTTTTTATTATTATTATTTATTTATATATATATATTTATATTTTTATTATTTATTTTATTATTTTTTATTATTTTTTAATTATTTTCATCAAAATTATACAGGCTGTAAACAACCTTTCGGAGTAATATGTGCAATAATTTCATGGCTAAGCCGCAAAAGAAATATTATAGATGAAAAATAAATTATAAGTAACGTATTATAGTTAATAAATTACAACAATTTACAAAGAAATTGCAAATAACAGAGACATGTGAATAATATTAAGATTTAATTAATACAACTAGAATTCGTATAAATTATATTTTTTTTATCCTACAAGTTTGTAATTTTGTCCTACCCAAATAAAATCGAGATTCTACTATATATAATTCATTTATATTTATTTATAAAGTTTTTAAAGTAACCTAAAAGTTCCCTATTTTTGTATATTCAGTCCCCTATTTCCCCTAAAATATTCTTCATTGTCACTGTAAAGCCTGCACATTGCTTTTTTATAAATGTTTGAAATTGATGCGATGTTGATTTATAATGTCTCATTTCTTCAGAAATAGATTATCTACAAATTCACTGAAGCGAATTTTCAAACAACTGCACCGTTTTTCAAATATGATTATTGGTTTAACAAATAAAGTTCAATTTTTTTAAAACAAATAATGATATTTGAAAAACGGGGCAGTTTTTTGAAAATTTGCTTCATTGAATTTGCAGATAATCTATTTATGAAGAAAATGAGCTATTATAAATCAAAATCGCATCAATTTCAAAAGTTTATAAAGAAGCGATGTGAGTGAAAAGCTTTATTGCCTAAAAATGTGTGAAAATAAACAATTTTTACCATTACACATTTTTTTTTTTAAAAAAAGGACGTTTCCCTTCCCAAAAATGTAGTTTGCAAAAAGTTTTGAATCCTTTAAAAGACACTGAAGTTCTTTTTCTGATAGCCTGCATTTAACCATATACCTTAAAAAATGGAGCTTCATTTATTGATTTATTATATTTTGAATGAAAAAAACTCTAAACATTAAACAAGCCATTTTGTGTACGAACCCATCTTCTTAGGCAGTAAGTAAACGTCGCTCTTATAGCGTCCTGGTGGGGCATTGAAGAGTTCGATTAGCGCCAGAGCTTGTGTGGCAGCCGTGATAGACACGACGAAGGACGGAATACTGGAACACGAGAGATTGACCAAGCGACCTTCTGCTAAAAGCACAATTCGTCTTCCATCTGGCCAAATCACATGATCCACTTGTGATCTAACTTTCTCCCATGTCAAATCAGGAGTGCGTAAACTATTCTGTCAATGGGAAGAAATTGTTCGAATCAGGTGTCAGAGACACTGAAAAATCACAGCTTGAAAAATTTTTATAAACGTACAATATCTATTTCTGTATTGCTATGGCCCATGTTGCAAACGACACAACCATTTTTCATCTTGTCCATGTGTTCCCGCGTGACGACATTCTTATTTCCAGTGGCTGTTATCACGATGTCCACATTCCTGATCACCTCATTCAACTTCATTACTCTATATCCATCCATGCTGACAAACATTTTCATTTCTTAATTGTCAGGTGAATTTATTCTTATCATTATTAAATAAACATTCAAATTACCGTAAACTATCATAATTAAATAATTTAGATGATGTTTTAAATAATTCATAATTGAATAAATAATTGTTTGTCATATTGATAATGATTATTATGTAGTATAGAAACCTACCTCGCTTGCAGAGCACAGATAGGGTCGATTTCAGTAATATATACGATGCAACCTAGTCCTTTCAAAGCTTGACAACAACCTTTTCCAACTTCACCGTATCCACAAATAACGACTTGCTTTCCTCCAAACATAACATCGGTCGATCTCTTAAGGCTTTAACAAAAGGATTTTGTATTTATTTAATGCTTGATTCCTTTTCTTAAAATGTTCTAATTAAACTGCAATTAATTATAGAGTACCTATCTAGAATACTCTCTCGGCAACTATAAAGATTGTCGAATTTGGTTTTAGTGACACTGTCATTGACATTCATCGCAGGGACGGATAACTTGCCAGCTTTGGATAATTGATATAATCTATGTACACCAGTTACACTCTCCTCGACGATTCCTGTTAAATGTAATTAACAAATTTCAATCATTAAATACAGATCACATGCATTTTCTCCAAAACCCAATTTTCACCGAACTTGCAATTGCCCGAAATTTAATTGTCCGAATATGTAATTCTCCGAACTTGCATTTGTCAGAATTTGTTATTCTCCGACCTGGCTTTGTCCCAACCTTTAACTTCCCAAACTTGTATTTGGCCGAACTTTTAAATCGCCGAATTGGCATTTGCCAAAACATTTAAATCGGTGAAATTAAACTGAAATCAAAACATTCATTTACCCGAACTTGTATTTGTCCGAACGAACAAAACACCGGATTTGCATTTTTTCGAACCTTGAAATCACCGAACTTACATTCGTCCGAGTTTTGAAATCCAGGAACTTGCATTTGTCCAAACTTTGTAATCACCGAACTCACATTTGGCTGGACTCTTAAATCCCCGAACTTGCATTTGGCCGAAATTTTAAGTCACTGAACACGCATTTGTCAAAACATTCAACTCTCAGAACTATCATTTATCAGAGTCTTCAACTCACCGAATCCGGGTTACCACAAAAACATAATTTGAAAATTCCATGACTTTTTCATGTTTTCCAGACCATTTTCACAAAAATTCCAGGTTCAAATATAAAATTATTTTAATAACTTTTTTGGTATTTACAACAACAAAAAAATAAAATATCCAAATTAAATGAATAATAAAACATCAATCAGGGTATCGAGTGACTTTTGAAGAAAATTGAAGGCATTTTAAAAAGGTTTCAAGGTCAAAAATAATTTTTTTAAGTTTAGTTTTGATGTAATATTTTTAATTTTGAGATTAAAGTCGATCAACCATTTCGTACTATAAACGCATGTATAAAAATTTATACATATTATTCTTCATCAAATTCCATGACCAAATACAAAATAAATAGCAACATTAACACGCGCCCAAGGGCGTGAGAAACTTTGCATTGTTCTTAGTCATTTAAAACTATAAATTTTTGCAAATGCAATAAAGAATGAAAATTACGAGAATAATTACAAAATTGAAGAAAATATCTGAAACTAGGTGAAAATTATGTCCATTTCATGGACATTTCGCTTCCAAGTAAGCAAAAAAATTTGTTTTCTCATAGATGAAGCAATAAATAAATAATATATAAGTTGGTTGGAGACGTTATTAAAAAAAAAAAAAGAATTTTAAATGCAAAAAAATGAAAAAAGCATGAATAATTTTACAAATTTTTGATCAATTATAAACTTTATATATTTTTATATGATTTTGGTATTTATTAAGTTGTATTTTTAGCATGGAAAATTTTTTTGTCAGAAACGATTCTTTTTCGATAAAAAAAGATGCTCAAAAAAATTTGATAGGGTATTTTCAAAAATCCCTGTGTCCAAATTTAGATATTCATGAGCTCAATAAGTCATCCAAATTTTATTGATCATACATACGTCTGGACATTTGCTTGGGAATGAAAATTTACGCTTTTTAGATGAAAATGAGTCGATTTAGACTATTTTTGGAAAATCCAAAATCTTAACGATCACAAAGCTTCCTCTATGAGGAAGCAAAATGACAAAAAAAATTGACAATTAAAAACAAAATTCGATTGATGATTAGATCAATAAGCAACTGAAAAAATAATTGGAAAAATGAAACAAGAAATATTAAATTAAGAAATTTAGAAACAAGAAAAATTAAGAAAATTATAGGAATAATTGTTGTAAATAATTAAAAATTGAACAACTGGATTAAAAATGAAAACAATGGAAAATTGAAGACTGCAATTACAAATTGAAAATAATAATTCAGAAGTGAAGAAAATAATTAAAACTTGATTAAGGAATTAAATTTAAATATTAGGAAAATAATTTACAAATAAAAAAAAATTAGAAAACTATCGAGAATAATCGACAACAGAATAAAATAATTTTAAAAATTAAAGAATAATTATAAAATTTAAGAAAAAAAATTGTACATTGAAAAATTTGTAGAAAATAATAGAAGAACGAGCAGAATAAATAAAAAATTGAAGAAAATAGTTGAAAATGACGAAAATAATAGACAATTGAAAACAAAATTCGAAAAATGTCTAGATTAATAAACAAAACAAAAAAATTGAAAAAATTAAAGAATAATTATAAATAATAACAACAATAGAATAAAATTATTGAAAAAATTAAAAAATAATTATAAAATTGAGGAGAATATAAAGTTGTCAATTAAAAACTGAAGAAAATTATATAAAAAATTTTAGAAAATAAATGAAAATTGAATAAGATAATTAAAGAATTGTATTAAAATTTCAAAGAAATGATTGATAATTGAAGAAAATAATTGAAAATGGAGAAAATAAATTGAAAATTAAAAAATTAAATTGAAATTTGAAAAAATAATTGATAATTGAATGAAAAATTACAAAATGACGAAAATAATTGTGAAATGAGGAAAATAAATTATAATTGCCAAAAAAATTTGAAAGCTGTCGAGAATAATCCACAACAGAACAAAATAATTAAAAAAATTAATGAATAATTATAAAATTTAAGGAGAATAATTTTATATTGAAAATCACCCTCTATTCATGATTTTAATCCATTCAGTTTCATAGGAAATCAGTTGAAAATGACTAAATTGTCATTAATTTTTTACTGATTGATAGATGGAAATAATTTTCAATTTTAGTAACAGCATTGAAAATTTGAATTGTTTTCTATTGACCAATCAGGTAAAAGTCACCGACAATTTAGCAGTTTTAAACTTATTTCAAATAAAATATGACTAATTGAATTCATAAAAATATAAATTAATTAAATTAAAATTTTAAAATAACATTTTTTAAAATTCCCTGACTTTTCCAGGTATTTCAGGTTTTCCCTGACTTCAAAAAAATTCCATGACAATTCCAGGGTTCCCAAGATTTCCAGAACCATGGCAACCCTGCGAATTTACATTTGCCAGACCCAGAGAAAGTAGAATTTCTAATGGAGTCTAGAAATTCTACTTTCCGAGGGTCTGGCAAATGTAAATTCGGGGACTTGCGTAGTCTGTGAGTTAAAGGATCTGACAAATGATAGTTCTGAGAGTTGAATGTTTTGACAAATACGTGTTCAGTGACTTAAAAGTTCGGCCAAATCCAAGTTCGGAAATTTAAGAGTTTGGAAAAATATAAATTCGGCGATTTAAAAGTTCGGCTAAATGCAAGTTCGGAAAGTTAAAGGTTAGGACAAATGCCAGGTAGGGGAATTACAAATTCTGACAAATGCAAGCTCAGAGAATTACAAATTCGGACAATTAAATTTTGGGCAATTGCAAGTTCGGTCAATTGGGTTTTGGAGGAAATACAGACGACCCATTAAATACTAGAGTTTAGAATTTTATCCCAATTGTTAGAAAATTGAAGAAAAGTTTAACTTTCTTCAAGAATTGCTCGTACTGACCTTGAATCATTTTAAACATAGCGTTATATTTTTTTAACATAAGGTGCGTGGCATCTCCTCCATCATCCAAAATCATATTAGGCTGCCAATTTTCTGCTGCTATGCACTTGTCTATACACCACCAAAAATCTTCTTCAGTTTCGCCTCTCCATGCGAAAATCGGATAACCAGCGTGAGCTAAAGCTGCGGCTACTTCATTTTGTGTTGAATAAATGTTACATGCAGCCCATCTAACTTGAGCACCAAGTTCAACTAAAGTCTCAATTAAAACTGCAGTCTGAGCATTTATGTGAGTGCATCCTACGATTTTGGCATTCTTGAGGGGCTATTTGATAAATCGAAATTTTTTCCTTAAAATATTTTCGTACAAGAGTTTTTCTCTTCAATAATAAAAATAAGAAATACCTTGTCGTCAGCAGCTCGTTTTCGAAGAGCCATGATTCCTGGCATTTCTTGTTCCGCAATTTCAATCTCTCTACGACCAAATGCATGTTGATTGATGTTCCTGACGCAGAAATCGGAAAAGCCTTTTTCCGTTTTTTGAATTTTTTCACGAGGAGAGACGTCATCTTCATCCGAGGAGCTTCCTGTATAAGATGCTAAAGTAGATCGGCGCATCAAAAACAAATGATGTTAATGTCACCACAAACTCGAGAAGCCAATGGACTATTCTTTTAATTAGCATTATTATTAGGTTAGTAATTAAGAACTTTACATGCACAAAATTTTTATTTTTACCAATCTATGTACATCAGCAATTCTAAATTTTCTTAGGGTTTGCAGTATCTTTGGTTTTTAAAAACAAATTAGTGGAAATAAATATGTATATTTTAATAAGTTGAAATAACTCGTTATGAAAATGAAAAATCACACAACTTTTCTTACCAGAACTGTAACTATCAGTACTGCTTGCAGACAAGGAACGGCTTCGATATCGAGTAGATTTCTTTAAAGCTCCTGACTTACTTTCCTACAAAATTATGTATTATATTAAAATAAAATCATATTAAAATTCACACAATTCAACTATTGCAATTAATGTAAATAAACTACAAACAAAACAGAATTAATGAGACTATTTGATGTATGTGCACACAGACTAATACGGATAATAAAACGATTTTTGCCTTTTTTTTTAACACAATTGCATAACAAAATTCAGAAGGTTACAATATTATTCTGTGATGCTGAGAAAAGGAAATTTTTCTCCAGGTTGTCAGGAGATCATGACAATCGTGTCAAATGCTTGTGCTTTTTAAGCTTAGAAAAATTGAAAGCAGTACTGACAATGAAAGGTATTACATTACAGAATTATTATGATCTATGGCAAAAGGCTACAAAGTTTATTTGTCGATTCACATATGTTCTTACTTACTAATTTTGTTCTCGGGCCGTGAAAGGCATTATTTGATGCCTCTAGGCTCTGAAATCACAACCACCATTTCATAATTTAAAAGTATTATATTTTTATCATGTCCACAGAAATAATACAGCAAACTATAACTTTTATTATCTGATGTTAATATAATTATTTGTAAATATTAAGATTAGATTAAATATTATATTCTTTAAATTAAAAAAAAACACATTAAAAACAATTTACTCATTCCATTAAGTTAAAGAGATACATATTGTTATAGTAATTAATAATAAAATTAATTAATAAATAGAAATATGTTTTTAAATATTTTTACATTAAATTAGTGCTTTACTGTAAGACTGTAAGACTTGTGTAGAAAATAATAAAAATATAGTATGTTATTTTTGAACGTAGGTAACGAATTAATTGTTAATCTGTTGAAAACGTTAGTTACATAGAATTGTTGAGATTTTAAACTACTAACTAATGAGAAAATACTGCTCTATATGTGAAATAATATAAGCATGGTTTTTGAAAACTATAGATATTTTTATGTAATGTCATGCAAACATTTTGTAAAATTTTTAATTGAGATTCAATAGTCTTAAAAAATTGTCTGAAAAGTTTTTTTCACAGTAACATTTTGTGTTTTAATTACATTTTGCGATAGAAATGTAATTGTTAGAGAAAACAAAGAACAATGTTGAATAATAACGAAAATAAAGAAATAAAAGAAAATCCATACATTTTGAGAATAAAATCAGAATTGAATTTTTTCCATAAATCCTTCTTTAAAGAGTTCAAATAATAGGTACAACATTTTGTTATTTATTAAAAGAAACGTACATGGAAAGTGTTAGTATAATTAGTAGATTGGACACACTTAAGAGAAAAAAAAAACATTTGCGGATATATTAGCCTTTATAGAAAACAGAATTTTAAGTACAGATTTTGCATGCATATCCCATTATATTTATAAAAGATAGAATGTATTCTTGAAGATAAAATACTTAATTAAATACTTTTAATTGAATGCGAGAAATTCAGATATATTAGGAATTAAAAATAATATTTCAATATTTTAGTGAAAATACGGATAAAGAGTTTATTTATAAGACTTGTGCAACTCTTATAAATACACTTTTCATATCTTTAAGTCAAATCTGCAAAATATTGTAAATCGAATTATATAATTTAAAAATTGTATAGGTAGATAATATAAAACAATTGAAATGAGTTCAGTTTTCAATTATTGTCAATCATATTCTTTTTCGTAAATAATAATAATAGTATTAAAAATATTTCGAGTCACATAATATTTTTTACTGCAATATTATTTAGATTATTTACATTCAAAATTTAAATACAATATTGGAGAAAATTTCACACAAAAGTAATATAATAACAATAATAAATCTGGGAAATAGTAGAGTAGTATATTATAAATTGAAATTTTAATTTTCAGTATATAAAGATTCTTGATCTGAAGAAAGGGTTAGTAGATAATTAAATATACTATTGTAACTGAAATGAAATAAACTTTCAGGTTTCAAAATTATTTGGGTGGGTCTAAAAAGAATAACATTGAAATAGAAAATATCAGGAGTTGTCAAATTAGTCACGGGTTCTGACGTAAGGACAATTATCCCGATATTAAATTTGAGGTTAGAATTTTTAAACAATTTAATTTTACCTTTGTTGTAACTGCTGGATCAGTAACGGGTCCATCCGTAACAGTATTTCTTCTATCTTTTCCAGAAGAAGTTGAAATATCACCACTGTCAGCCATTTTCAAAACTGGCTGATTGCACTGATGTGCAGAACGCAGCAGAACGATGGCGTTGATATTCTGTCACGAGTTTCCAGGGACGTCACATGTCGCTCCACTGATTAAATTATAATTTCACAATACACTTGTGACTATTTAAGAGTTTACTAAATGTTTGCTTAAAGTAAGACTTTAATTAAACAAAACTGTCACATTTTATATACTACTGTTTACAATAAAAGCGATAATGAAAAGAATAATTTTTTTTTTAGATAATTTATGTATGTTTTAGAACCATAATAGTTTTATCAATAAATAATGAAAACACAGAAATTTGTATTTTTATAATAAAGTGATGAAAAAAATCTATAATAATAATAATAATAAATTTACGTATTTTAAAAAATATCTTCAAAATACCTATGTTTTAATCATTCATAAATATTATATTATACCTATGAAGTTTGGAACAATTTAAATTTTTTATTAATATCATAAAGCGATTAAATTTTGGAAAGCTTGAAAAATAAAAATTAACAAATAATATTATAGTTTGGATTAACTTAAATTTTGTAAATTGAAGTTTGAATCGACTGCGATTTGAATAGATAAAATTTTTATATTGAATTTGAAAAGATTACCTTCAATTAGGTAAATTTAAATTTGGATTGTTTAAATTAAAGGATTTATTAAAATCGATTTAACAAAATTTTCTACTAAATTTGTTTTGTTTATATCTAGGTATTTAAAAAATGTCTAATGCAGGAGCTAAAATGAATTTTAGATAAAATAGATATAAAATTTCGCTATATTTAGAAAAACCATCAATTTTTTATATTATATAAAAGATTTATTGTTTTCAAATTAATAATTATTTATACAAACAAATCTTAGAAATATACCTAAGTAACCTATAGTTTTTTTTAATAAAAAAAAAAACCTCAGAACCTTATGTGTAATGTAATAAAATTAATACATATATTAAACATAAATAAAAATTCATAACTACCGGGCTGATAAAAACTTTTACTAGTTATTTAATTCCAAAAACAGAAAATTATAAAATATTTGCGATTAGAAAAAAAGCCATTTTCTTATAATATCAGAACGGTTTTATTTCCAATTTGAAGAATATGTAATACAATAACATGAATTAAATTTGAAATGCCTTTAATCTGGTCATTGGACAAAATAAACATCTCATTCTATATTAAGTATTTTAAATAATTAACTCTTGTTTTAAAAAAAAATTCTTAATCTTCCCCTGTTGCTTGAGCCGAATCAAGAATCAACTCAAAGGAGAATGGTTGGAAGCTGTACCCTAAGCCAGAGTAAAACTTGCTTTGGAATTCTACCCAGTGAAGCCTGAGTGTATGAAGGAAAGCAGACAAACCTTCCATTAAAACTAAAATACTAATAGTTAAAACTGCCCAAAAGGCGAAAATAGCCCACAGGAAAAATCCTCCAACCACTCCTTCCATAATTAATCCATTCTTTAAGACCATGTTCCATAATACTTCAGAAAGTTGGGCATGGGCTAAAGACAAGGCCCACAATCGAAGATACGAAGCAGTGTGAGAAATGCTTCCGAGGACGTATTCGATAGTGTGAATACCTTGATGAATAAACACCTCTGACATTTCCTCTTCTTCTTCATTTTTGTGAACATTTTGCGTCTGACCATTGGGTTGATTTCCAGTTGCACCTTCGATATCTCCATTTTCTGTTCCGTGGTTATTAAGCTGATACAAGTGTTGCTTTTTCCTTTCTTGCATCATCATGAATGGCTTTGCAAACAGCATCCAGGGAACGCAGAGAAGACCTATGACAACTAAGAGTTTCTGAAAGCCTTCTTGTCCACCGTACATGTACGCGTCACACTTATTTGACACAGCTACATTTGACTTGAAAAGCATCATGTTGATGAAAGTTATCAGAACGGAAGGAGCACAAAACGGCCCCAGTTTCTCGTCTCCATCAGGAGAGTACTTGACCCACTTAATGAACATAAGGAGGACCAAGTAAAAGAACAGGAACAACAAGAAAATAACTTGTGGTATAAATTCGCAGATGATGTTAAGTCTTCTCTTGAAGTATGTGTGATTCCAGAAGCCAACTACAATTCCAAATAACATGTGAATAACACCAAAGATGATGGAAATTTTCATTTTGTAGGAATTCAAGAAGATGATTTTGTTCTCAGCCAACTGCCACACAGGATCCATCCCAAATGGATAAGGATACTTGTAATAATCTTCGTTACTGGGATTCAATTGTAAATGTTTGTTTGACTCAAGTGTCGATATATTGTAATTGACTTTCCAATTCGATCCAAAGATGTTCAATGACTTTGAGAAGACGTCATTATATATTAACCCCGTGTACATAGAAAACAACCCCATCAAGAAAATGATATATCTTCCACCGAAGAAGATGTTCCAGATTTCATTGTCTGACTTCTTTGCCTCAAGAGGCTTCTCCTTTAACACCATCCAAGCTCCAAATAAGAACAGGATAAGACCGTGTCCAAAGTCACCAAACATTACTGCAAACAGAAATGGAAATGTGATTATAGTGTAAGGGGTAGGGTTCATTTCTCTATACGATGCTACTCCATAGGCATTTATCAACGCTTGGAATCCAGTAGTAAACTTATTTGTGCGATTGTAGGTAGGCGGATCTTCAAAGGTTTCCATCCGATTCAAGATGGGCGGAACAGAACTACCACTGCGTTCGGTTCCTCGACGAAGGGCAAGCTGAATACTTTCAATGTCGAGAATTGGCACCCAGCATTCTGCAATTAGGCATTTTTGTGTGACATCTAGATTGAACAGATTTAAGGTATGATAAATAGCTTTGATTTTGCGAACTTTGATGAACCAATTTTTCAGATTCTTGGCAGCAGCAACGAGAACACGATGACGATGATCCTGTGTTTGACCCAGAACTGTATTCAAATCTTCGATTCTTGTCATGACACCCATTGCCATTTCTCTGCGATCTGTGGGGGCTTCAGGACAGGGATAGAGAGTAGCTCGGAATCCCTCGCAGATTTTTTTAACGCGAGTTTTCAGCTGGTCTCCTTGGAAGAAAATAATAAAAACTGACTTGTAAACCTTGTCTCCAGTGGTGGGATCTTCTAAAGGAGTTTCTATTTCTGCCTGGCGAAGAAACACGTTTCCGCGACAGGCTCGCCATAACATTCTTTCAAAAGCTGGAATCCGTTCCCGAAGAATTACTCCTGCAACAAAACCCAGTTGAACAGGACCTAAAGTAGATTGGCGGGCAATATTGTCGTCGCTAATTAAAGCTCGTGTCATGGATTCGGTCGAATTCAAACCAGCGTTTTCTTGTTCATCAAAAAAGACTTGTGTTTTACGAAGAATGTGCTTAAGTTCAGTTAATTCAAGAAAGTTGCGCTTTAGAGCTTCTGCATTCTGATTCACTTCTCGCAATTCATTTTCTAATTTCTCGAAAGTCGCTTCGAGATCAATCATCTCACGTGGTTGTGGTGCTTCAGGATTATCTCCTGTATCAAGCATTGGAATGCCATCTTTTTTTATTTCCTTTTCTAAATAACGAAGTTTACGTTCCATTTCATCACATCGTCGAACTTCATTTACAAATTTACGTTGGAATGCATTTACATCTGGATTTAGATCTCGAAACTGAACGAGACCTAACTCTCCAAGTTCCGATACACAAGCATAAGCAGCTTCACTTTGTAGGAAAAGTTGACATAAAGTCATTTCCTCGCTTCTGAAAAGTGATCCCATCTTGATGGCTGCTCAAGTTTTTGTGCAATTAAAACCAGGGCTGAAAAAGAAATACTTTTTAGCACTAAAATACTGAAATCATACCAAATTCCTATAATTAATACAACCATTCTATTATAATCAGGAATTACTATTACATGAACACATTAATCAATCTTAAATAAAAATAAATTTAATTCTATTATATTAAGGTATTAGTCGCGTAAATGCTTCCGCAAAACTCCCGCAAAATAAAAAGAACAATAAATAAACTTTTACATCAACTCACTTGCTTCCTTGTGACCTCTTCTAATGTAATATATGTCATTTTTATGATTTTGAGCCATGTACTATAAGTTATCGTAAAATCGTGATGTACTGCTGACACGTTTATGACATTTTTCAATGAAACCACGTGAAAATAAAAACTTTTGAATTTTTAAATTATTGTATTTTTTATTCGGCGTGGTCAATAAAGTTAATTTTTTTCAGAATTTATTTCATCTCAATTTTATTTGAAAATCTGACGACTTGTTTTTATATAAATGAATATAAGAGACATTTTTTACATGCATTTAGTGCTATTGCATGTAAAAGGTATGAACTTTGAATTTATATTTTGAAGCTCAGAAGTGGTCAAAATAGATAGGATAGATCTCATTTCATAGATAAATACCTCATGAATACAGACACAAAGTTTAAAAAAAATTGACGAAAATCATTTTACGCGACTAATACCATAATATTTTTTATTAGGTTTATAGCTGAATTAAATCGGATCCCATTCGATTTGGCGGAGGTAAAAAGCAGAATAAGTATCAGGGTTTAATACAAAATATATAAGTGGAGGTTTTTGTATTAATTTTTTTAGCAGAATATGGAATAAATATATTAATAAGAATTTTAATAGTAATAATTCATATAGAAATACAAATTAATTTATTACTCTATTTTAAAAGGATAATTATTATAATAGTTATTATTTTATTTCGAGGGAGATTCCCTCGAATTCGGTATGATAAATTAATAATAATAATTTGAAAAAGATTTTTGACTAATTTTAAATTTATTAATATTTATTTATATAGATGCGTATAATTTTGCGAACTTTCCAAAAAATAATTCAGTCTTTTTATAAAAGCAATAATTAAATAAATCGCCTTATAATTGAATCTAATAAAAAAACAGTTAGTTTGTTTGTTCTATAAAATCAATTAAATAAAACCACCTTACATTTGAAACAAGTAGGAAAACATAAGCAAGAATCTATTGTTTAAACAATCTTAGTTGACAATTGTTTTATTTTAATTATTTATATAAAATAATCTAGCTGTCAAAATGTCAAAACCAATAAAAAAATTAATTATTTTTTATTGACTCGAATTATTCCCATATTTATTAAACACATTGTCGAGTGATAAAATCAAAATATCAACAAACTTTTCCGTTAATGGAAATAAAATTCTTAATATGCTTGTCTAGACTAAAATTATATTCCATTAAGTATTTCAATCAGCATTTAAAATGCATGTAATTTGATAATAGTGTAATTGTTCTGATATTTTCTACTTTTAGCAGATCCTCTATTGTTGTAAATAATTTAAATTTAATGATGTTTTAATTGCTTTTTAAACGGATGTTCTCTTAAGAAGAAGCTACTTTAATGTGCAATTTTCTTCAGACTTCCTTTTATCGAATATCATCAATTAATTTATTATAATTGTTTTATATATAATAATCCTTTTGAATTAATTATTATTAATGTAAATCAATATTCATTATTATATTAAATTATATTCGGTTTCTTATTTTTAAATTATTCAAGGAGGTACTATTTTAAAACACTAATTCTAATATTTAAAGCAAACCAATTATTTTCAATTGCACAAATTTTAAAGGAACACAATTCAAGATAAAAAAGGAAAGAAAAAATGACCATGAAATACTGACCTTTCAGTACAAAATTTTTAATGCAATTGGTCAACTCAAAAAACAAAAAATATATTATTTGGAAGAGTGCAACCCTTTTATGTTCATGGAAAATTATATAAAAATATTGACTTAAATTTTTAAGCATAAAAAGACATTTTTGATCTTTATTTACCAAAATTTGTCATTTTTGCGAAAAATATTGTATTATTGATTGTAAAAATAATACTCACATCAATAGAAAAAGCAGTAATCATCAGTGTGTTCTTGTGGCTCCAAAATTGAAAAGAAACACTCTTTTGGTCCGTCTTATCTGCAAACACACAATAATTCTTATTTATGAAAAATTACTAAAATAAAATAGAAAGAATACAGCAAAATATTTAAACAAAACCAACACACCTATCAGATGATCAATACGACCACCAACAGTCACGAGACACCGTATTGACGACATTGACGTCAAAAAGAGAAATCTCCAACAATTTTGTAACTCTAGCGCTAAAAAGTCGAACTATTTCAAATACATTATATACGTTTCCTAAAACAAATTCAACCCTTTATGTTAAATATTTTATTTGTTAGTAATAAAAGTAGTTTTCTATCTAACATAGTAAATAAATTAAAAATCTTCTTTATGTAAGTTGAAAAAAAGAATTTATCGATTCACTTTCTTTCTCTTTTCTAATTGGTGCATTGTGGCGCGAAACATTTAAAAAACATTTACAAATGTTGATGTCATTCACTTCTAATTTTTATAATTAATATGGAATAAATATGGATATTGGTAAATTAACTTACTGAATAAAAAACTTGAAAATTTATGAACAGAAATATAAGAATTGGAATTGATGCAAATGCAACAAATGCCATTATAATTATATACAACATGTATACACCATTTATGCATCGCATACATATGTATATGCTTATGTGCTATCTATATAATTTATATTTATAGCATTTATGAGGTAGGATAGTGAGGTTATGTTTTTCATGTTATGTATTGGAAGGTTGTCAAAGGTTGACCTTTATGATTGATTGAACATGTTGATAAGGAAAAAAAATAATGTAGCGCCGCAGTTTGCCTTCTGATAACAGATATATTACGTTTTGCATTCTTAAAAACTTCTTTTCCATGTGTCGTGATGTGAAAATTATATTTTCGTGCCTCTTTGGTACCTCAAATTGTTATTATATTAGGAATCATAATTATTCTGCTGATTATATCAGTAGGAATACATGGAATGAAAAAACTATGGAAGCAAATTATGATGAAGATTTGTCTCAGAACCCTTTCTTCGAAGAACTGCAAACTGAGCATCGGTCAACTTTTGAAAAGGCGATCAAAGAGGGTTGGATTATTTGCGTTCCTCGTCTTGGCAGCTTTTCCAGAGGTTCTTTATTAGAACATGATTTTCTTAGTCATATTTTAGTACCAAATGATGAAAAACCAGGTAGATAGTTTTGAGATCTTACGAATTTTTAATTAAGTAAATGAGTAACTGTTACTCCTTTTATTAGTTATATAAACAAAACATGAATATTGTTACTCTTTTATAAGTATCATCATTATTAACAAAAAAAAAAAAAATTTGTTTATTTGTCTAATTATTATAAAATGCGATTTTTTATTGTTTTATTCAGGAACAAATTTTCGAACCCTTACTGGAAGGGAAGTGAAACTGTGCAATAGGGTTCTTACCATTGAATATGATATTTCAAAACCATGTTCATTACATATGCTTTTCGAAGAAACATATTATACTGAGAATTTGCATAAATACGTTATATGGTAATTGTTTTATAATATGAATGCAAATATATGTTTGAAGATTAGTGGGACTTTAAAATTAGAACAGAATGTTTTTTTTTAATTATAAATACACGATAAAAAATATACCTTTTAAAACTATTTTAAGGAGGTTCTATCGCAAATAGAGTTAACATTACTATTTTAATCAACAGGGTTGCCACAGGTCAGGGAATTCAGGGAAGTCAGGGAAAAGTCAGGGATTTTCATAAAAATACTGGAAAAATGCAAAGAATCTCTAAAATAGATGAAAAATTATATTTTTCTGAAATTTACTAAGTAGAGAAATTTACTAAACAAATTTTTGGAAGTCATGTTTTAAACATACTAAAAATAAATAATGTTTGCAATCTGAAAAATAATTATATTTCACAATTTATATAATAATTTACAAGTTTCTTTCTTTCATTCATTCATTCATTCTTTCTGTCCACACGTGAAATTTGTCACTAAATTTTTTTTAAAATTTTATATAATTCTTTACCTTTTTAAAACTTGGCCAATTTTTATACTCATTGCAATTTTAATTCCTTCAAACCTTAATTAATTTGAACTTGTATTGATTAAAAATTCAGTCAATTCCACACTTCAAAAATAAAATACTGAAGTGATTGTAAAATTTCTTGAATTTTTAAAAAAAAATTTCTATTATGATTCCAACTAAAATTTTCAACATTTTCATTACTTTTCAATTAACTTCAATTTTCAATTTTTTCATTATTTTTCAATTTCTTCGTTAAGTCTTAAATTTACTTTACGAAAATTTCAATTATCTTGTTTTTCAATTTACCATTATTTTCATCATAATGCAATTATTTTCTTCGACAGCACTTCAAATATATTTTGTATTTTTACCAATTATTTTTTTAAATTAAAATTATTTTCTTCGTTTTCAAATTATGTATATCATTTTAAAATTATTTGTCTCAATTTTTAATTATTTTCATTATACTTCAATTAATTTTCTCAAATTTGAATTTTTAATTAATTACCTCAACTTTGAATTGCTTTCTTCAATTTTTAATAATTTTTCTAGTGTTTCATTTTGCAAGTATTTTCTCCAATTTTTCAACATTTTGATTATTTTTCGATTAATTTTCTAAAATTTCAGTTGCCTATTGATCCTAATTTAGAATTATCGTTGACTTACTTTACATTAATTTTTATCATTCTTTCCTCTACTTTTTAATTATTTTAATTAGTTTTAATTGTTGTCCAAAATTCCAATTTATTTCTATTATTCAATATATATTCTGGAATTCTTTTTAATTAATTTCTGAGATTTTCAATAATTTTATTGAAAACTCCATTATTTTCTTCTATTTCATAGATATTTTGTAATTTTTTCAATTATTTTTGTCAAATTTACATTATGATATTTAATTTTCTATTATTAATATATTTTTCAATTATTTTCCCAAACTTTTAATTATTTTCATTTTTTTCAATTAATTTTTAACATTTACAATTATTGTTCCCAATTTTTAATTATTCTCATTTCTTCAAATAATTTATAATATTATCAAGTATTTTTCTCAACTTTCAATTAGTTTCTTCAGTTTGAGAATATTTCTGTGATTTTTAAATCATTTTCCCCAGTTTTTAATTGGTTTCATTATTTTTCAATAAATTTGCAAATTTTGTAATTATTTTCATTTTTTCCAGTATTTGAAGTCCAACTACATATTTTCAAATATGCAATTTTTTTAAATTTCAATTATATTATCTTAAATTTCTTTTTCCAATTCTAATTCATTGTATAATCTAGTTTTATAGTAAATATACGAAAAATTAGTTTTAAGAACTCAAAAAAGGTCAGGGAAAAAGAAAAAAATTGGTCTGGAAGTCAGGGAAAAGTCAGGGAAAATTGTAATAAAATATTTGTGGCAACCCTGAATCAAATTTGGCCCACTAGTAGATAATGGTTTTATAATGATGTAGTTAAATTTTTGAGACCTCAAGGTACTTTTGAAAATACATTTAAATATATGGATATATATGACAAACGACTCAATTCCCATAAAACTCAATGTAAAATATTATAAATGAAAACCCTTATAACTTTTTTCACAAGTACCTTGAGGACTCAAAAATTTAACTGAATCATTATAAAACCATTTTCTACCAGTGGACCAATTTTTATTAAAATAGTAATGTTAATTATTTTTACGATAGAACTTTCTTAATAGTTTCTTACCTCTTAATTGTATGATTTTTTTTTCTTCAAGGTGCATAGAACATCCTTTGGAACAAGGTGCTGGTACATCTCGAGACCATGTACCAGTCGTAACAAATCTTCGGGAGTCAAAAGATCTGCTTTGGACGGAAATTGTAGATAAAAATGTTCTTAAAATATTAGACACTGAAATTGAAGAGTTTGTGCGAACCCAAGATCACCTTGATCATAAACCTTTGCAGTTGCAAAGGGATTTAGTTGGAGCTCTTTACGCTAAAAGTTTAAGAGTTATCTTAAGGGACACTAGGTTACGTGAAAAGACTATCAATAGTCGCTATTTTCTTCAAACAATTAAAGTGGCTGTCGAGACATATGTTCTCCATAGCCTTCGAAACATTCTCCCACAATCAATTTCAACCAGTACTGCTTTTGAAGATGCAAGTTTAAATAAAACCATCAAGAACTTGTACGAACTTCAACTGAAAGACCTCGGGGTGCGCTCAGATCTTTGTGAAGGAGTTTCTAGAGGAAAATTAGAATTGTCTCGCCTTGACATCTTTAACACAGTTTTAGGAAAAATTGGTTGTCTCAGAAGAGCCATTAGATTCATCTCGCAAGGTGAAACGTCAGTTTCTTCTGATGATCTTCTCCCTGTTTTAATATTCTTAGTCATCAAGTCAGGATTACCTAATTGGATGGGACAGCTGACTTTTATGAAACATTTTCGATTTTCTGCTAATTCTGTTTATGAAGCAGACGAGGCTGGATTTCTGATAACTTCTTTAGAAGCGGCAGTTGAACATGTGAGATCTGGCGTTTTAACAGGATCATCGCAACCTGAGGCAGACAATTTGGACGAAGAAGGAGAAGAAGAAGTTGACTTTGCAGTAAATAAGAAAGATAAAGAGGAACAAGTAACGTTAAGTTATCTTTTTAATCGTATAGAAAAAGGTGATTTATCGGAAATAGAGAGGATATTGTCAGAAAATAAAGAAAAATCCGAGATTGAAAATAAACTGTGTCATCCACTTTGTACTTGCGAATCCTGCGAGAAAATTTTAGTCAAGTCGTCTCGTTCGAATTGGCCGACTTTAGACTCGAGAGATGATAGAGGATTAACTGCACTGCATATTGCAAGTCTTCACGGCCAAGTCGCTATAGTCGATTTTCTTATTCGACAAGGAGCAAATATTAATGATGCTGATGCCGATGGAGTGACTCCATTGCATTGTGCTGCACTGAGAGGACATCAAAATACGTTGCTCTTGTTACTACATGCGGAAGCAAATCTAAATATTACTGACACAAGAGGGAATACTCCCTTGCACATTGCCACCGATCATGGCCATGAAGGTTGTGTGAAAGCATTGCTTTATTTTGCTGAGCAAATCAGATTAGCGATTGATATCAATGCTGCCAATTTCACTGGAGATACATCTTTGCATTATGCATCAAAATGGGGATATGCAGAAATTGCTGAAATTCTTCTAGAACATGGTGCAAATCCCAAGGCAATAAATAGGAGAGGTCTGACACCTCTTTCATTAGCTCACAGTACTTATATTTCTAGGCTTTTGGAAAAGACTGGTAGTCAGGACATGAGTTACGTTTATCAGCAAGTAAGAAGAGAATCATCGGAATCTGGGACTTCTTTATCAACACAAACAGTGGAAAAAAGAAAGCGAGTGGTATGTAAGAAATTATTTTCAATTACAGGATTGCTACGAATTTCCTTTCTTTTAAAGCATAGTAAAATTTATTATTATTATTTGAATAATTTCAATTTGCTGAAATTAAATTACTTTGCAGAAAAAAATGGTTAATTATGATCGATTTTTAACATGTCACATACAAACTTAAATACCATATTTTACATGTTATTTTATATTATTAAATACTTTAATTAAGTGCAAAACATAAATTAAGCCTTTAAAAATAAATATCAATAATTGGAGTTTTATCTTTTTAGAAGTAATTACCGGTATTTTAAATTATTTTTTATTGTCTGTCAATGTGTCATTTTTTCGTGTTCTCTCTATTTAAAAAATCTTTTTTTATATGAAAATTATTTATTTTTTTAAAATCATCATTCATTTCGTTATCGCAAAATATGCAATAATATTTTCGCAAAGTATTAAAGTTTTTTAAAAAGGTGAAAAATAGATTCGACGAAATGAAATGGTTTGATCCATATTAAATATTTAAAAAAAATTATTGATTTTCAAACTTTCTTTCGAAAGCTATAATAAAGTTTAGTACTTTTCCGACAATGCAAAATCATAGTTTTATAATTACAGTAGGTTTAATTTCATCAAAAAAAAGGTAATAATAGAATTGAACAATTAAATAATCTTGAAAGAAAATAATTGATAATTGAAAGAAATAATTGAAAAATGACAAAAATAATATGACAATTGGAAACAAAATTGGAAAAATTGGAAGATTAACAATTGATTTGTAAAAAAAAATCATTGTTGATAATTGAAAACAATAATTTTAAAAAACCGAGTATTATTTAATATTAAAGAAATTAATTGGAAACTAAAAAATGTAATTTAAAATTGAAAACATATTTTTATAATGGCGAGAATTATTAAATGTTAAAGAAAATAATTGAAAATTGAATTAAAATTCAAAGAACAAATTTCGAGATTTGAAAAAAAAACAACTGAAAAATTGAAGAAAAAAATTGATAATTGAAAAGAGCCGAGAAATATTGAATATTAAAGAAAATAATTGAAAATTGAAGAATGGAATTGAAAGAGAATTTTATTTGAGAATTGAAGAAACTGTTTGAAGAGTTGAATAATTGATTTCAAATTTCAAAAAAATGGTTAATAATTGAAAATAATAATTGAAAACAGCCAAGGATTATTAAATATTGAAGGAAATAATTGAAAATTGAAAAAAAAAATCCGAAAATTGTTGAATATTAAAGAAAATAATTGATAGTTTAAAAGAATAATTAAAAATAACCGTCATTTATTGAATATAGCAGAAAATAATTGAAAATTAAATAATGGAATTGAAATTCTTAGAAAATAATTGAGAATTGAAGAATGGAACAATTGAATTCATAATTGAAAAAAATAATTGAAAAAAGATGAGAATTATTCAATATTGAAGAATGGAATTGAAATATTAGAGAAAAATAATTGCAAAACCCCGAGAATTATTGAATATTGAACAAAATAATTTAAAAATGACTAAAATCAGTGACAAACAAAATTCAGAAAATAGCAATATTAATCGACAATTAAACAAAATAATTTTACTAATTATAGAATAATGTAAAGTTTTTGATAAATAATTGAAAATTATCGAAAAAATTGTAGGAAGATAATTAAAAATTGAAAATGAAAGAATTGATTTGAAATTTAAGAAAATAATTGTAAATTGAAGAAAACAATTAAAGAATTGAAGAATCGAATTGAAATTTAAAGAAAATGATTAATAATTGAAAACAGTAATTGAAAAAGTCAAGAATTATTGAACATTGAAGAAAATAGTTAAAAATTGAAAAATGGATTTGATATTTGAAATAAGGGAGCGTTCACAAATGACGTCACGCATTTTTTTCAACTTTTTGACCCCTCCCCCCCTCCTGTCACGTGAGAGTAAACACGTACCCCTAAAAGGACGTCACGTTTCTTGCCCCCCCCCCCTTATTTTTATGATAATTTTATTTTCAACGTTAATAACAAAAAATTCAAAATTAATAATTTTCAATTGGTTTTATTATTCTAAATTTGCAGTTATTTGGGTTTATTACTGATATTTGGTTAATAAATAGATTATACACTGTGATTAAAAAATTTTCTTATTTTTTGCACAACAAATACATTAAGGACTGTTTCAAATCATATACCTCGAACTTTAAGTATTAAATAATTCATATTAAACATAAAAATAAAATTTCGTGACGTCACGTTTAGGACGACCCCCCCTTCCCCCAAGTCACGTTTTGTCACGTTTGATCAAGACTCCCCCCTCCCCTCTATAGCGTGACGTCATATGTGAACGCTCCCTAATAATGGATAATTGAAAAAATAATTGAAAAAGTCGAGAAGTATTATTTGTCGAAGAATGTTGCTGAAAAAGTACAAAAATAATTATTCATTCAAAAAAATTAGAAAAATGGCAAAAATAGGTAATCAACAATTGAACAAAATAATTTTAAAAATTAAAGAATAAATATAAAATTTCTAATAAATAATTGAAAATTGAAATGTAATTAACTCATAGAAATAATTGTAGGAAATAATTAAAAATTAAATTAGATTATAAAACATTAAACAAAATTAAAAATAAAAAAAAATAATTCAAAATTCAAGTAAATAATTGAAAATTGAAGAAAATAATTGTGAATTTATGGAAATAATTGATTACTTGAAGAATTTAATTGAAATTTCTAGAAAATTCATAATTTTTCTTGTCTTATCAGTAAGACAAAAAATATTAATGTTATTTTGATGAAAAATTATTTTCCAGTCGTTTTTTACTTTTTTTCTGACTTTTCCATGACCTTTCCATACCAAATAAAGTTCCCTGACTTTTCCAGGTTTCCAGAAAGCGTAGCAATCCTGAATTAATATTAATCAAACATGCTGACAATGAATTAAAAACAATTTTTTATAGGACGCTGAATCTTCTATTGACGAGAATCACAAGATCGATAAACTTCTCTCAGCTGTGACAGAAGGAGATCTTTGCTTGGTTTCTTATTATTTAGGATTGGATGGACCACTTAAAAAAGTATCAGAACCAGAATCACTTTTTTGTCATCCTCTCTGTACTTGCGAAAAATGCGCTTCTACAGAAGAGGCTGTAGATAAAGAAGAAAAAAAGCCTCTTTTGGGAATAAATTCTTGCAATGAAAAGGGAGAAACAGCATTACACATTGCCTGCAAATATGGACATGTAGAAATAGTGGAATTATTACTTGATGCGGGGGCCAATGTTAATTTACAAAATCAAACTGATGGTCAGACACCGTTACATTTAGCATGTTTAAATAACAGGATAAAGGTTGTAAAATTGCTTCTAAATTGTGGAAATTGTAATATTAATTCTAAAGATTATTCTGGCGATACTCCTTTACATCTTATGGTTAGAAACGGCTATTCAAAAATAGCAGAGCTGTTAATGAGGCACGGAGCAAATGCACAGAGTAGAAATTTCCAAGCTGTTACACCTTTGGAAGAAGCAGAAATTAGAATATCTACTGATGATATTTTTAATTCTTTTGTCTCACCCAATATCATTAAAATTCTTAAAGAAAATGACAAAAAGTCTTATAGTTAGTGAGTGTAGAAGCAAAAAAAAACCTCATAATTTTCTTATAAAATAATGTTGGAATTATTTTCATTTGAATTTTTATAATTTATTTAAGAATTTAATGTCTAGAAAAATGTAAATATGTAAATATTTTTTTAATTATAAACAATTTAACAATTGTGCAAGTTATTTAAATCGTTTTATAAACCCGTGCAATTTCGATTTAGTAGACACTGTATAAAATTTAGGAATTGCAACATTATTTGTAAATTTTAATAAATTTTAAATTAAATATTTATTTTATCCTTATTTTAATACAAAACTAACATCTGTAATATATAGAAACAGTGTAAAATTTGTCGCTTAACAAAACTTGTTAAGCATGTCTCTCACATGAAATGTATAATATTTTCTAACACTTCATTTTATTTATTTACACAGACACACGCTGATATTTATATAATTTTGTTAAAACACTCAATTTTCTCACTTAAATAAAATACGAAAAAATCGAAGTAAACATTTGGAATTAATATTTTTTAATTCGAAACAGAACAAATCGATCATTTGGTTATTGAAAAAATGATTTGTTTTCTTCATGATGAGTTACTAAATAATTACTTAAATTCAGGCAAAATAAATCGTAATATGTATTGAAAAATGATTGTATTAACATTTTTAAGAAGAAAAATATTAACGTACACTGTATAAAAAGCATAATTGTTGACTTATAGATTTGATATGATTAAAAATTGTGCAAAAATATATGTACATTTATTTAAATACTTGACGAAAAGTATAAAAGTTACAATAACAACAATTAAGCGTTTCATTCTATTCAAATAAAACTGATTTTTAAAATGGAAAAGAATTGTTTTTATAAAAACAATATAATTTAAACTCAATTTGCATTACACACACGATATACATACATTGTAATTTAAAATATGTATTTCATAATTTAAACTTACTTTTAATATATCACAAATAGTTTTGATAACACTCGTGAAAATATTTCCTTACTTTCTTTTTTACTTCCATCTCTTATCTTTATGCATTCCGCTTGATAAATACATGAATCATTGCAAAATGATATAACATAAATAGAAATGTATAATACAATTTATAAATCTAAAAATCAAGTTGCATTTCCATTATAAAAACGATAAAAACTTTTCCTTCATAAAGTTAAAACACCATTACGTTTGTACCTATATTAAAAACCTCGTGTGCAAAAAATATCTATTATGCATAAATCTTTCTATACGTATACTAAAATTCAATAAAAAATCACATTGTGTATGATGCACTTATATACAAGTATAAACATTTCCAATTTCTATTGTCTGCATCTTAAAACTATAAAAACAAACTTTTATGACATAGAATTCAGCAATCAACACAAAATAAAAATTTTATCTCTCACTCTATAATAAATATAATTAAATTTAACTTTGATTACTTCTTTAAAATTACTGGTCAAGAAGTTATTTTACCTTAACTTGAAGGTGGTAATGACCACGTAATTGGTTCTTCGACTTTTTTTCTTCGGTCGTCATGTTTCTTTTTTTGGTTTCTAAACCTCATTCTATTTGGACTCCAGTCGACAGTATTCTGTGTCCTCCAATTTGACGTGGGTATTGTTTCCACATTTTGAATAGTATTATAATATTGATCATTTAATTCAAATGGAAATTCATATTCTTTATGATAATATGTTCTGAGAGTTGGTTCGAATCGGAACTTTTGCATAGCACACCAAACATGGGACAATAATGCTGGAAATCGAGAAAGCCAATATTCCGTAAATTTTTCCGGAATTTCACCTAAACTTGATTGTGCTTCCGGTGTTAATTCTCTATAATGATGTTTCTGGAAAAGCAATAAAAATTATAGCAAGTGAAAATATTATTTTTATTTAAAATAAAATTATAATAAAGAAATACCTTATTTCTAAGAGCTCTAAGTAAGTCTCTAACGCTTTCTCCTCGATAACTTCTGTACTTGCGTAGATCAGTGGCAACTTGAACGTCGATATGTGATCTCCAATCACTTCGGACTATTTTGGAGTTATTCGTTTCCAGTAATCTTAATGCAGGACTATTAAGTTCATCTTTTTCTACACGGTCACTTATATCCTGATGGAAAAAAATGTAGTTGTTAAATCTTTAAATTACTGGGATTTTTTGTATTTTAAATATGCGATTCTACCTGAAAGAAATTGAGAATCTGTGCGGAATTCCAAAAAATTGGAAAGTTTTGAACTGCACTAGCTGGCGGTCGATCTATGGGATTGCTATTGATCATTGATTTAATCAAAATGAGAGAAATTTCTTTGTCGTTTTCTGAGATTCCTTGAAGTCCTAACAAATCACTTTCACCACCTATAGAAAAGAAAGAGCAAACATTAGAGAACATTAATAATCATTTGACAAGTATTAGAGAAAATTAATAAATAAAATCTAAAAATCCTTTAAATATTTACATAGAATATTTGCTTGTCTCCTGAGTTGATCTCCAAATGGATGCTTTCCACCTGATAAAACATAATAAAATACACAACCAAGTGAAAAGATATCGACCGCACAAGTTGTCCTTTCTCCATTTAACATTTCAGGTGCAATCCAACCATCAGTTCCAGTTACACCTGATCTTCTTGAAAAAGACATCCGACCCAGTTGCAATTTTTTGCAAAGACCAAAGTCAGAGATCATTGCTCTAACTTCTCCTCCAGGTCCTGGTACTGATAACAATACATTGTGCGGTTTTATATCTCTGTGGACTGAATTACACGTTTGTTAATATTAGGGATAATAGTACCTTTTGTTAAAAACAGTTTAAAATTTAAATTGTTTTCCAAAAGTAGGTGATGAAAAAATGTTTAGAAACAAATTAACGCAGTCGAACTCACCAATGTCTAAGAAATGTAAATGTTCAAGTCCAGAGGTGGCTTGCCTCAAGATGTTCTTAACTGATATTTTTCCTCTGTTATACCTCCCAGCTACGTAATCTTGTAAAGTTGCTTCTGCTAATTCTAAGGCTATGTATCGAAACATTCTATCGTGTTCTGTACAAAAGTATCTGACGACATTTGCATGTGCGTCAGATTCTCGCAATAGAGCTACTTCTCTATCAGCAAAGGTGAAACAATCAGGAAGTAGACGTTTCACTGCTACAGGACGACCATCGAATTCACCTCTGTTTAAAAAATATTCTCAATATTTAAAATTAATTTATCAAGTGCAAATAACAATAACACAACAAAATTAAATACGCTACATACTTGTAGACAAATGTGCCTTCACACCCTTTTCCTAAGACTTCACTTGTATTAAAAGTGATTTTTCCAACTCTAACTAATCCTTCTCCAATTTCTTCAGGAATGTAGATTTCTCCATTTTTGCCATTACTACCTGTACGGCTGCTCTCTCGTGAACCCTGATCAAATTGCTAATTTTAGGGGTAAAAAATACTGCTTAAATACTTAGTTTACTTTTCGACTAACAAGATGAAACATCTTGTTAATCGAAAATAACTCTTGATTTCCTCAAATTTACTTGAAATGAAATTCAAAATTAAATTTATTTAAATAAAAAGATTTCAGTAAAATTGAAGAAACCGATTCATAGAATAAAGTGTTTAGGGGCGGCGACTTGTGTATGGTACGTCTGCAATATTCCATAGGGCAGAAAAGTCGACACATGGAATTCCTTATGGCAAAATTACAGACAATAAATAAATTTCTTGATATGAATGTGGACAAATGAATTTATAAAATTAGATATTGCAATTTACGAGTTTCTTTCATTCATTCATTCCGTCCACACCTGAAGTTTGTTACTACATGTTTTTTTCTTTTAAATTTTCAATCATTTACCACTTAGGTAAAATTTTGTCAAGTTTATATCTTATACCAATTATAATAATTCTTCAAACTTGAATTAATTTGAAATTTCATTGATTAAAAATTTAATTAATCCACTTTTTAAGAATAGTAAATTTGAAATTATTTAATAATTTCTTCAATTTTTAACAATTCTTTCCTAGGTATTATGATTTCAATTGTTTGCTACAATTTATAACCATTTTTATCATTTTACAGAAATTTTGTTCAATTTCTAATTATTTACATTATTTATTAATTTAAAAAAAGGTTTAACCTTTAGATTTTTTCTCTGTATTTAATTATTTTTTAATGTTTTCCCTAAATTTAATGTCCCCTATTTTCTTTAAAAAAAAAAAACTTTTTTAGTTTTAATTATTTCCTTCAACTTTAAATTAAATCATTATTATTTATTAATTAATTTTCAATTTCTTTCGTCATTTTTCAATGATTTTTACAAAATATGATTTTTTGTTTACAAATTGTAATTTTTTTCTTCAAATTACAATTAATTTCTTCAATATCGAATTATTTATTAATATCAATTTGTCATGTCAAGTAAATAATGGAAGGACATAACTCATCAAATTTGTTAATTTAATGATCAGTTTCACTACTTTCAACGTTTTTCATAATCATTTTCCAAATATTTTTCAATATTAAAAAACCTGTTTCATGCTTAATTAATTTTTTTTTTTTTTTAGAAGTCTTGTTTATCTCAAATAAATTCTGTAATTTTTTCAATTATCTATCTCAAATTCCAGTTATTTTTTCAATTTACAATTATTTTTGTTATTCTGTAATTATTTTCTTTTATTACAAATATGACTTCAATTATTTTTCACAAATTAAAATTATTTTGAAATTATATATTTTTTATTATCTACATAACATAAACAATAGGTAAACAGAATAACTGCTTTAAATTTTTTCCGATGCGCCTTTTTTTAAGAACTTTTCTATTATATTAAAATTTAGAAATTTTTTTATCATTAAATAATATTAATAAAAAATTTTAACATTTTTTATTTAATGAGGTTCTATCGGTTGAATCCATTTCAAATCATGCAGGCCGACTAACTTCAAGTTGTAGATTTAACTTCCACTAAAATATGTTATTCTATCTATGTGAAAAATTAAAGGAAAAGTATTTTTTTATTTTTGTTAAAAATTATTTTAAACGAAGTTAGGAGTACTTCAATTTTGAACGGTAAAACTAAAAATAACAATAAAAAAATTTTTGTTTCACTTGTAATTCTTTTTCTACTTTTTATAATCAATTTTTGTTTATTGGATCTTTTAGGTGATATTTTCTTCCTTAAAAGTGCCGTTTGGAATTTTTAAAAGGTTTTAAAATTAACAAAATTATAGATGACTTTCCAAAAATAAATAAGGTCTATTTTCTCAAAAAACCCTTTGACCATAAATTCTTATCAAAATCATGAAATATTTCTATAAGTTTCAAGCTTGCTAAACTATAGTGGCATCCAGGAAATTTGTTTTCACAAATAATTTTTTATTTAAAATTTGCGATTGTTAGTAAGTAAGTTTAAGAACAAATGAAATGCAATGAATTCAACTGAAGTATAAGTCCTTTTATAAAATCAATAATAATTAATGCACACTAATAAACTCAAATTTTTGTGTAAAAGAAATATTTCGAAAAATATAAACAAATTCTCCTAGCTGACAGTATGGTTTAGAATCTCTTTAAATATAGAATAATTATGGCTTTTTTAATAGAATATCAGATTTTTTGTTATCGTATCAATCATCAATAAAACTAAATTCTAACATTGAATCTGAGTTTTATGAATCTACTTCGAAATATTTACAAAAAATTATATATTTTTGACCCCAAAAAAGGTGAACATTCAGTGTGCAGATGGCAAAAATTTACAAGTTGCCGCCCTTGAAAATGTTGAAACTATAAAAAATTTCACTTACTTGTGATAACTGCTGGAACTCTTTGAACTGAGCATTCAAATACCAGAACATGGCAATAACGCAACCAACCAATATTATCAAGGCTAGTTTTAATCCTTTATTCTCTTGTTGATTTAACCACTTCTTTCCAGCGTTGTAATTTGCGGCAACAGCTTTACGCCAATTTTTGTGCCCATTTGTTGCATTAACGAATTCCTTATTAATACTTCCGATTATTTTCGTAAAATTTTGTAAAGGTAGACTAGCTGGAATTACATTTTGCGAAGGTCCTGCGATCTGAAGTGGTGAATTTCCTGGTTTATACTCAGCAGGTACATTATAATGACCTGGAGAAAGGAAACCATTTTGTGACATTATAAATTTATAAAACGATTAAGATTTAATTTTATCATTGTTGGTAAAAAACTAGATTAAACTTTTTTAACTTTGTAAAAATATATAACATTTACCTAGCATTATAATGTTCTTTTCAGGATTCATGCTTTGAAAATCGCTTTCAGAAGATTCGATTTTGGTTGTAGGTACATGATCTCCAGGAAGAGGAATTGCATTGTTATTATTAATAATGTGAGAAGAGACAAGAGGTCCCTCTAAAAGTAACAGAGCATTTTTACTGGATATTGTTACCGTTGATGCATCAGCAAATGAAGGAAGAGCGTATAGTCCATAAGTGTGCTCTCCAATATACAGAGTTTGCCTGAAAGAAATTAAAATTACTGATGTTTTGTAGAATATTTTATAGCCAAAGATAGTTTTAAATTTGTGAAAGAAAAAGACGAAGCGACACAGTCGAGATTTCTCCAAGTCGAAAACAGTAACACCCTGTCAAAATTGATACATTAAAACTCCTGACGAGTCTGTAATTCGAAGGACAGTGGACTCTTCAGAAGTTTTAGTGTATTATTAGTTAGGATATTTTATCTTAAATTTTTAATGACATGAAATTTTATTTCGATTCAGTGCCTAATTACCAACTGTTGGAACACTGTTTTTTTTTCTTTTTTATTAAAAAATGTACGTACGATAATTGAACTTCATTAAGATTTGCAGTGGCACGATCAAGCAATCTATCCAAAGCTTCTTCAGCGACACTGGTGAAGGGAATTGCAGTCAATCCATCTTTGCTCACAGTGTAAGCAGCTATAACCGGACTTCCCAAATCCAATTCCCATAATACTTTTAAAATTCTTCTATTCAAAGTTACAATTCGACCTGTTGAACTCGTAGTGAAATGTACGAGATCTTTGAACAACAGTCATAAATGAAATTAAAATGAAATTAATTAAAATTTCGTTAAAGTACATTTTGAAAATTAAAATACAGTGGAACCTCGACTATCCAAACTAACTTGGGTAAGACTTGGTTCGGATAATAGAAATTAAAATTATTTTTATATAACTATAAAGAAAAACGATGGAACAGATAAACTTTACATTTAATTTAATAGGTTTATTTTAAATGCATATAGAATTAACTAATATTTTTATAAAACATAATATTTAGAATTTTTAAAGATTTTTTTATCAGTAGAACGTGTGGCAACAATGAAAATGTGTTGCGAAAATATGAATGATAAAATAAATATAAAATATCAAGTTTAAAATTCGAGGTGGGAAAAAGTTCGGATAAAATATTTTATTGTTCGGATAACAGAGAATTCGGATAGTCGAGGTTCCACTGTAACTTTAGTTATTTTTAAATACAAAATTAATAATTTCAAATACCGTAGTTATCGACGGAGTCTGGTTCCATTTTTGCAGCAGAATAATCGTAGAAAGTTACGTTCCATTTTCTATTCTTATGCTTGCTGTCAATCATAATAATATTATATTCTGTTCTCCCAACATATATTACATCTTGACTTTCCAGAGGACAAGTGTTTTTAACTTTATTGAAACCTAAAATTTGCTCCCTTTCACCTGTTTGAGGGTCAACAGTAAACCATGTGTCAATTTTTCTGCCAGTATACAAAATTCCATCACTGCTCCTGCATGGACTACTGGCTACTAACTGTGGTATTGTAAATGGCAATTTTTTTAGTACTTCAGAATCAGCGCCAAAAAGATATAATGTACCATCTTTCGGATCAGGTAAAAACATTGGCCTGTAATTTTTGTTAAATGATTCATAATAAATAATAATTTAATTATAATAATACACAAATTGTGTGCCACTATTTTATGAATAACAATTTTCGATGGTAATGTAATTTGTATATTTTGTTGATGAAATGATAAATAACTTCATATCTTAAAAATTCATTTTTAAATTAAAATAAAATCATATGTGTCTATAAAAAGAAAAACTTACATAGATGTTTCAGGAATACTATGAGGTACTTTTACAGCGGGTTCTGTAAAAAACAGAAAAAATATTGCATGCATTTTTATGTACCATTTATTTTTGCATTTATAGGAAGAAAATATATAGAATATATAATTACCATCATCTTGGCGCCATCGAATTTCACCAGATCTTTGACCTACCCCAATGAATGAGCCACTAAGAGTGGAAAAAATCAAAAGAGGGTCATGTTCTGAAGTCAATTCCGTGCTGGGGTTCTAAAAAAAATTAATTAAAATTATTTATCCTAATGAAATTGTTCATTATACTACAAATATTACTGTTTTGAAAAAATTTGATTAGCTAAAATTTTGTAAAAAAGTTATTCATTATAATTCAAGACGTAGATTTTTCAGCTTAAGTAAAATTGAGATTCTATGTTATATCTTTTCTTTGTTTTTTTATGTTGAGGTATATTATTAGTTTTGTAGATAAACTAGTTGAAGGCCAAATTAAAGCATTTCATGCATATTGATAAACTAAAACTTTGTTTCTCTATTGATAAAAAAGTAGAGCGTTTAAAATGATGAATAAAAATAGGTGATATGTACAGTTCTCGTTAAATAACCAGAACACCTTTGTCTCTTTCTTTTCTAAATATTTAGCGTTGAAAAAGAAAGAAAGAGGAAGAGTTCGTAATACACTGTTTAAATAGCCAAACTAAAGATAAATATTTGTTCTAATTAAACATACGTATTAGTTTAATGAAAAATAAAATGCTATCTTCTTCTAACTTATTCGTGTAAGTTTTGATGTTTTAATAATAAATTATACATATGTTTAATGAGAATTATAAAAATACATATAAATAACAAGTATATATCGTATTGTATATAATATCAAGTCTAAAGGATTTAATAAAAAAGCACTACTAAAAATATTAAAATTAGAAATTTATAACCTAAATTTATTCAGAATTACGTTCTTTATCATAATTTTTCAATTTCCAATAAAATATCTGAATACATGACAAAGTATTCTCTGAAATTACAAATCAATACTGCTTTATTACTAAAAATGTTTGCATATACATATAATAAAGAAAAAACTTGAAAAACACGTGAATAAGAAAAATACCTCTGATGTCTGTTGATCTGCAAAGACGCCCACGATGAAGAAAATTATAAAAACAGATGGAAACTTTTTCAAAAGCATTTGGAAAACCATTTTTAAATTTTTGTTAGATTCTTAATAACTTCAGGTTATGCGTCCCCCCTTTAAGAACCAAAATGCTCATACTCTCCATCCAATTAT
The DNA here is from genome assembly GCA_037103525.1 of Ganaspis brasiliensis. NCBI lineage: Eukaryota > Metazoa > Arthropoda > Insecta > Hymenoptera > Figitidae > Ganaspis > Ganaspis brasiliensis. The sequence continues at coordinate 636,576 of JAZKLR010000205.1, read as the reverse complement.
AATTTTGCATATTAGGCACCACGTCTTAATTAAACAATTAGGCTACTGTCATTAAAAAGTCTTTTAATTTGGCTACAACAGTTGCGTCATTCTCATATTATCAAATGTTTATTTTAACAAATATTCTTTGGTTGAACTTAAAGAATTTATTAAAACTGGCTTGACAACACTTTGCAAACATTCTTTAGTTATCGTCGCAAATAAATTGTTTACGAATATTCGACAAGGATTTGTTTATCTTTCACACGATTTGCTTTTTACGCTTTTTACTGTGTTCTACAAATTTTTTTACGACCAGGTAACATAACCTAATAATAATTATACAGTAGAAATAATAATAATAATAATCATAATTTTTTAGAAACGTGATTCGTCAGTTTTGTTATTAAAAGAATGCAAAAAAAACGCTGTGGATGCACCTGTAGATAGTGATGGGAAGGCACTGCCTGCGCGTGCAACCGATACGAGAGAGAAAAAGACAGAACAATATTTCCGTCTTCTTTTCTCTCATGTCGGTTGCACGCGCAAGCAGGCAGACGCCGAGCTGGGAGCGTACCTTAAGGGCAGGGTTGGGTAATGACGCGTCACTCGAGGTTTTCTGCGTATGTTACCGATATGTTACATCAAGTAACATACCTGTTTTAGGTATGTTACCCCCCCACCACCAAAAAAATGCATTATGTCACAAATTTTGCAAGTAACTTACCTAGGTAACATACAGTAACAAACTATGTAACATACCTCTGGTATGTTACGTACACAACCCTGCTTAAGGGTGCCGTCTCATGCTAGGGATTAATGGATCAGGGATTAGAATAGACCAATCAGAAAATGCTTTCCAATGTGACCAATTATCTGATTGGTCTATTCTAATCCCTAATCCATTAATCCCTAGCATGAGACGGCACCCTAAGGCAGGGGCCGTATTCTCGAAAGCACGCGAGAATTCTCGCATGCGTAAAATGTCGAATGGTTAATGTCGCATGCGATTTTAAAACTGTATTCTCGACGACCGTTCGAGATAGGTTGTTCGGAAATTTCCGTGTGCGACATTTAGACAGTGTTGCCGTCGTTTCGAAATACTATTATACCAATAAGAATTAAGGTAGAAGAGAAAAGTGATCTTACGGGAAAAAAAACAATTACGTTCTTTAATGCTTGCAGATTGCGGGCATTGAATTTATATAAAAATACCTTACTTATGTAAACAATAATTTTTAAACATTCATAAAATATGTGATTACTCTTCATTAAATCAATAAATATACAAAAATTACGTATACTTATATTTTTATAAAGAATAAAAATAATCAGTCAAGGAACATATATATAATCCTTAAATGAAAAAAGCATGTACCACACATGCATTTCTTTTGGCTGTCACTCTAACCTAACCTAATATTATAACTTATATATTATTCACGAATTTCATAAGAAATTATTGGTTGATTAAAGAAATGCTAAGTTCCAAAAAATGTTTTTGACCAATTTATTCCAATTTCAATTATTTAATCAATCGGAATTTATCTTGTCTACATGATTCTTTTACAAGACAACATAAATATATTTAAAATGTTTAAATTATCGCTTGATTTAAAGCTTTTTTCACTGATACTTATTGAAATAGCTTCATAAAATAATTTAAAAAATGTTTATATAAAGCTTTTGATTTACAATACTTATGCTTTTGATTTTTAATTTCGGCATTCAGGTTATTTTTAATTTTTTACTTTAGTTCATGCCCGCTAACACTACTTTGCATTATATACGTTTATTACATGTATGACACACAACCTTATTTCTCACTAGCATTTCGTATTCGACTTTGCATCTCGAGTGGCCACTACCCACTCGAGACGAACCATTCGAAAATTATCGCATACGACATGAAATCTCGCATGCGACACACGTTCGAGAATAGCTTTTTCAATCTCGCATGGCATGTCGCATGCGACATCTAGGGTCATCGATTCGAGAATACGACCCCAGGCAGGTGTTCACACAGTGTTGGGTAAGTAATTTCCAATCTAAGATTTGTCTCATTCTAGTACACAGCAGTGGCATAATATGTCTCGTTCTCGCACTAATTATGTGTCTGGGGCTTATCAGTAGTATTTTTGAGTAAGGGTGCCGTCTCATGCTAGGGATTACATGGATTAGGGATTAGAATAGACCAATCAGATAATTTGTCACATTGGAAAGCATTTTCTGATTGATCTATTCTAATCCCTGATCCATTAATCCCTAGCATGAGACGGCACCCTAAATGACAAGTAAAATCAGAAAATACTTTCCAATGTGACCAATTATCTGATTGGTCTATAAGGATATTCAAGTTGGGTGGGGAGAAATTCAAAATGGCGGCTACCTGGATGACAGGTTTGCATTGCAGTCAATGGGACGAAATCAGTTTTTGTACAATAACTTTTAAAAAACAAATTTGCGAACCTATGTTTATTAACAAAATATTTTTTATCACACTTACATCAAAAGTTAGATTTTACGGCTTGTTTGGAAACCTTTAATAGCTCATTTCACGGCCTAGGCCGTAAAGTAAATGAACTCGCAATCTGATTGGCTGATGCTGGTCAGCTGACCTTTACTTTATGGTACAGCTGCCCAAACGTCACGGCTGTTCACGGGTTTCACCGCCCTCCGGGGGCATTTCTAAGTCTGTCGACCTACTCCCACCTAGAAATGCCCCCTGAGGCCCTTTTTTACGATAACCACCTCTCCCTAGGTTCGAATTCTCAGTTTTTTGTGTGATAAAAAATGTTATATGACACTTGGACCCTTTCGGCACTTAAGTTCTCGTGTATCGTACAACTCGCCACAGCCACATCAGAGCCTCGGCTACTTTTCGGTGGAGCCTCGGCTTCATATCTTCACTTCACCTCGGCTTCGCCTCGGCTACGTTCGATGCGGCTACGTCACCACCTCTACTTCGCCTCGGCTGCGATTGGACTTAGGCTCGTATTACGATACTTACTCGTACTATAAAGTGCCATTTAGGGTCCTTGTGTCATAAATAACTATTTCATTTATCGAAAGCTATTTTTCAATATAATAAATACTCATATAAAAATTTTATACAATTTTATTATTTTAAAAAATAGCTTTCGATAAATGAAAAATATTTTGTTAATAAACATAGGTTCGCAAATTTGTTTTTTAAAAGTTATTGTACAAAAACTGATTTCGTCCCATTGACTGCAATGCAAACCTGTCATCCAGGTAGCCGCCATTTTGAATTTCTCCCCACCCAACTTGAATATCCTTATTGAGTAAACCATTGTGACATAAATTGTCAATAAGGTTTGGTCATTTTGTCAAGAAGGTTGGACCCAAAAGGCCAAAACCCAAATTTACATTGAAATACATGGGATGATTATTATACAGTACGCTTCCATTTAATTGACCTCTTGGGGACCGGATGAAGCATTTTAATTGACCCTTCCCACACTTTACGCAAATACCAAAAAAACTCTGCACGTGAGGGGGAAATCTTACATTTCCCCTTACGTGCACATGAGTGGTAGGGATAATTTTGTTTATTTAAAATGTACGAAAAAGTTCAAATAAAATGGAAGTTCATTTAAAATGGAGGTCAATTAAATGGAAGCGTACTGTACAACAGTTTTACGATTAATTTAATATAAAATTGCATAAATTATTACAATTAAAAGGTAGAATATGTTTTTTTGCGTCTTTGAAATATATTTATATTCCTTATCAATTATTTAATTTGCACTTAACAGATAAATAAACAATCACAATGACAGAACTTTCTAACCTATTTTCAATTTTTCACTATTTTTTTGGCATTTAAAAATAAAGCAAATAACTGATAATATGTATGAATTGATTTCAGAAACGTAATAGAATATGTTTTATTTCTCACCCTCAATAATTCTAACCGTAGTTTATTGTATTGTTATAAAAATCACTTTTTATTAAAATTCCCATACATTGCAATGTAAATTTGGGTTTCGAGCACAACCTTCTTGACAAATGACAAAATTTAACGGACTTGTGACGTCACACTGGTTTAGTCAATTCTAATCCACTGATACCCTAGTCCTTCATGTATGACTTCACCCTTAAAGTTAGGGTAAGGGTGCCGTCTCATGCTAGGGATTAATGGATCGGGGATTAGAATAGACCAATCAGAAAATGCTTTCCAATGTGACCAATTATCTGATTACTCAATTCTAATCCTTAATCCATTAATCTCTAGCATGAGACGGCACCCTAAGGGAAATGCACGCTCTATTCTTCAAGACTGAGCGTGACACAGAGACACAGAGTACGAGTATAGCAACCAATTAAAAAATACTGTACACCAGAATTGGCAAACCACATCATCATGTTTGTGAGCGCTCAGAGCGTGAACGTCAAAAACACCCTATATCTGCATCTCTTTCGCTCTCATTAGGCATTAAAACGCAACGCACAACGAACTCATGGGACGGCGCCTTTAAGGTACGCTCCCAGCTCATTGTCTGCCTGCCTGCGCGTGCAAACGACATGAAGGCCGTTCTACATGGGTGCGAAACTCAGTGTTGTGGCGATTTGTCGCCCTCCCACCATGGGTACCTCGACGCCTGATTTTGATGATAGCGCGTGAAGGGAGAGAGATCCTTAAGGTGGTTCTTCAATAGGAAGCTTCACGTCCACGCCATGTTGACGCAGCGTCGATTAGGGTGAAGTCCCATGATTGCGTTTTAACGTCCGTTTTGTAACTAGACCATGAGTGCGAAAGTGACAAAGTATATTTGCATCTCTTTTGTACTCATGGTCTAGTTACAAAACGGACTTTAAGACGCAATTATGGGACTTCGCCCTTATAGTAGAGCAAAGTCGAAAGTCGCCTTTTTGTTACTCTTTTCCATCCCTACTATCTACATGGGAGCAAAGGTATTTGATGGGAGATGATTCTGTGTTATGGTACGCTCACAGCTCTGTGGCTGCCCGGCTGCGTGCCGGAGTTACCAAGATAACATGTGAGATTAAAGCTGGCGTCCCATCAACGGGGTCATGGGCAGGGTTGTGTACGTAACATACCGGAGGTATGTTACATAGTTTGTTACTGTATGTTACCTAGGTAAGTTACCTACCAAATTTGTTACATAATGCATTTTTTTGGTGGTAGGGGGGTAACATACCTAAAACAGGTATGTTACTTGATGTAACATACCGGTAACATACGTAGAAAACCTCGAGTGACGCGTCATTACCCAACCCTGGTCATGGGACTTCGTTCTGAAGAATTTCACTCCCACAGCTGCCAGGAGGTGTGCGGATACCTTTAAGCGTCAAAACTAAAAAAAACATATCCTTGTCCTTGTCTCTCTTACAATTCTACGTTTATATGTTCCGCATATTTACATATAACCTAGAGTTTCTATAGAGAGAACTTTTGATTTCGCTAGACAGAGAAGAATAATAGGTATGTACACTAAACCACGGTTCTCTCTTTCTATCCAGTTTTTCGCTTTTCAGGCCTCTAGCGTGTTCTATTCTTATATCTCTATGATAGAAACTCTACATCGAGAGAAATCTGTTTTGTTTAGCGCATGAGATGGTCTTATATAGTTCTCATAAAGAATTTCGTTATTCCATAAAGGTCCCGTCCCATGACAGCGTCAAAGCAGAAAACCGAAAGCGTTCAACCAATAAGAGTATGTTCTATAATGGAAGTTATTCTAATTGAGCGTTCTGATTGGAACAAGGTTTTGCGCTTTTCCGCTTTCACGCTTTGACGCTGTCATGGGACGAGACCATAATATCCTAGATTAATAAAATCTTTGATGGGAACACTATTAGTTTAAACACTTTAACTTTTTAACAATTTCATAATACAATTCAATGCTAAAGCAAAGCCACCGCTGTGCTCACTAATGACTTAAGCCCAAAGCACGGGTAATACGGTTACGGGAGCTGGGCATGAGATAATAAAGGACAGAGACTGTTTCTGTTCTTTTCTGTCTCATGCTCTGGTCCCGTAACCGTATTTCTATCTGCTTAGGCCTTTATAGGGAACGGCGAAAAGTGAAATCCGATCTGGTTACGCTTTAGATCCGAAAGTTTTAGTGGCTAATGCATAAAGTCTGATAGGGCTGGCCCGGTTACTAAAAGCTCACACAGATAGCGTGACAAACGAAAGCCTCTTTGAAAGTGTTGCACGTTGCACGAAGTTAGTGCGAAAAAAGCACGGGAACCATTCATGCTATATTAGCGTCGATGCTCATGCGTTAAACGAAACAGATTTCTCTTGGTGGAGTATTACCGCAAAATCAGCTTTCATGTAGGTAGAGGGTATGGGCAAAGTCCCAGGCGCGTATCCAGACAAGGTTTTTGGGGGAGGTTATATATGAGAGACAAAGAGAAAACACTATAACGTTATCTCTCTCACTCTCATACAAATCTAACAAGTAACACTACACGGAGAGAAGGATCTTGCTTTTATAGCATGCCAGTAGTTCATGATTTTCTTGTAGAGTCACTTCGCTTGCTACTGACGTATGAAATCATACGTCAGCAGCATGAGCGCCATCTGTACTACTAATGTAAGGTACACACGCTTGTGCTGTTTAAGTCGCATACACAAGCAGTAGGGGCGCCTTGCGGTTACTTCATGAAGTATCACCTTACTACTAATGCATGAGACCCATGAAATTCTGGTATGGGAGCCTTGCATTAGACATTTTCTTTGGGAGACGCATGACTATGTTCTGATTCCGATTAGTTCGCACTTTCATTTGGTCGAATTCCATTATCCAGAACATTCTTGTAGCCGAATTCTCATTTCATAGAAATAATATTTGACGGAAGTCAATTGAAACTGATATTTCATGTACTATATATTTGATCAAATTTCTATTTAACAGAATGCACAGGTGATGGAATTTCTATTTTATAGAATCGACATTTAAGCGAAGTTTCATTTGCTCGAATTTTAATTTACACAAAATAATTTTTAATAGAATCCTTATTAAAACGAAATGTTATTTAATATAATTCCTATTTCATCAAATATTTATATAATAGAATGTATAGTTAAGTGAACTTTCATTTAATAGAATTCATTTTTAGTCGAATTTTCTTTTAACAGAATTCTCAAGTGAACAAATTTCTATTTTATAGAATCGACACTTAAACGCAGTTTCATTTGCTCGAATTTTAATTTACACGAAGTAATGCTTAATAAATTCCTTAATAAAACGAAATATTATTTGATATAATTCCTTTTTCATTGAATATTTGTATAGTATAATGTACAGATAAGTGAACTTTTATTTAATAGAATTTATATTTATCGAATTGTCATTTAACAGAGTTTCCAGGTGATGAAATTTCTATTTTATAGATTGCCTGTTTCAAAGAACTTTTAAGTGAGTGAATGCACTTTTAATAGAATTCTCAAGTGAACGAATTTCTATTTTATAGAATCGACACTTAAACGAAGTTTCATTTACTCGAATTTCGATTTACACGAAGTAATACTTAATAGAATTCTTAAAACGCCGAATTCTCATTTGTCCGTAATCGCGAATGTCTGAATAAGCATTCGTTAGAAAGATTTTAGCGCGAATTTGAAAATTAACCAATCACAATTTTGTTGATAATTTCTGATTGGCCAATTTTCAAATTCGCGCCAATATCTTTCTAACGAATACTTATTCAGACATTCGCGATTTCGGACAAATGAGAATTCGGAGTTTTAAAAATTCAATCAAGTATTACTTCGTGTAAATAGAAATTCGATAATCTGGGCATTCTGCTAAATAAAAATTCGACCAAATATTAATTCTATTAAATAAAAGTTCACTTATCTGTAAATTCTATTATATTAATATTCAATGAAATGAGAATTATATTAAATAATATTTCGTTTTAATACAGATTCGAACATGTCGAATTTATATTAAAAATGCATTCACTCATTTAAAAGTTCTTTTAAACAGGCATTCTATAAAGTAGAAATTTCATCCCCTGAAAATCTGTTAAATGAAAATTTGATAAATATAAATTCTATTAAATAAAAGTTCACTTATCTGTACATTATACTATATAAATATTCAATGAAAAAGGAATTATATCAAATAATATTTCGTTTTATTAAGGATTCTATTAAGTATTACTTCGTGTAAATTGAAATTCGGGCAAAAGAAACTGCGTTTAAGTGTCGATTCTATAAAATAGAAATTCATTCACTTGAGAATTCTGTTAAAAGAAAATTCGACTAAAAATGAATTCTATTAAATGAAAGTTCACTTAACTATACATTCTATTATATAAATATTCGATGAAATAGGAATTATATTAAATAACATTTCGTTTTATTAAGGATTCTATTAAAAATTATTTCGTGTAAATTAAAATTCGAGCAAATGAAACTGCGTTTAAGTGTCGATTCTATAAAGTAGAAATTCGTTCATTTGAGAATTCTATTAAAAGTGCATTCACTCACTTAAAAGTTCTTTGAAACAGGCAATCTATAAAATAGAAATTTCATCACCTGGAAACTCTGTTAAATGAAAATTCGATAAATATAAATTCTATTAAATAAAAGTTCACTTTTCTGTACATTATACTATATAAATATTCAATGAAATAGGAATTATATTAAATAACATTTCGTTTTATTAAGGATTCTATTAAAAATTATTTCGTGTAAATTTAAATTCGAGCAAATGAAACTGCGTTTAAGTGTCGATTCTATAAAATAGAAATTCGTTCACTTGAGAATTCTGTTAAAAGAAAATTCGACTAAAAATGAATTCTATTAAATGAAAGTTCACTTAACTATACATTCTATTATATAAATATTCGATGAAATAGGAATTATATTAAATAACATTTCGGTTTAATAAGGATTCTATTAAAAATTATTTTGTGTAAATTAAAATTCGAGCAAATGAAACTTCGCTTAAATGTCGATTCTATAAAATAGAAATTCCATCACCTGTGCATTCTGTTAAATGGAAATTTGATCAAATATATAGTACATGAAATATCAGTTTCAATTGACTTCCGTCAAATATTATTTCTATGAAATGAGAATTCGGCTACAAGAATGTTCTGGATAATGGAATTCGACCAAATGAAAGTGCGAACTAATCGGAATCAGAACATAGTCATGCGTCTCCCAAAGAAATTGTCTAATGCAAGGCTCCCATACCAGAATTTCATGGGTCTCATGCATTAGTAGTAAGGTGATACTTCATGAAGTAACCGCAAGGCGCCCCTACTGCTTGTGTATGCGACTTAAACAGCACAAGCGTGTGTACCTTACATTAGTAGTACAGATGGCGCTCATGCTGCTGACGTATGATTTCATACGTCAGTAGCAAGCGAAGTGACTCTACAAGAAAATCATGAACTACTGGCATGCTATAAAAGCAAGATCCTTCTCTCCGTGTAGGGAAGTGCCATAAACCAATTTCTCTGGAACTTGCTGTATAAGCAGTATTTTAAACACTATTTGACGTATATATTTTTGTTCTTCCCCAAAAGCTGTTTTAAGGGTGTAACTCACCCTTAAAAATTTGTTGCGGTGTGTGTTTTCATTGTGAGAAAACTATTTGACACACCACAACAAATTTTGAAGGGTGAGTTACACCCTTAAAACAGCTTTTGGGGAAAAACAAAAATATACGCGTCAAACAGTTTTTAAAAAACTGCTTATACACCAAGTTCCAGAGAAATCGGCGTATGGCACTTCCCCAGTGTTACTTGTAAGTCTTCCAGGGGGGGTCATGACCCCCGTGACCTCGCCACTGAACACACGCATGCAAAATCCCATGCAAGGTCCGTTATTCCTTGCGTTGTCATGAGATAAAAAAAAGACAAAGTACATATATCTGTGTCCTATTCTTTCTCGTAACGTAACGCACAACGGAGTCATGAGACTCCGGCCTAATCGCAGAATCAGCTTGTATAGTCGGGGACATTGATGCGTAGACGAGGGAAGGCATATATGGCCGCGACTGTACATACATATGTAGATAGGGTGTAAACAAAATTCCCACGTTCTGAGTTTTTGACGTAGAGCGCAGTACCCAAAGTTTGCTGCCAACCACACCACTACATCAAATGATAGAAAGTCCCTAGATTTACAATACTTTCGGTTGGCAGCAAACTTTGCGTTCAATGTTCTGCGTCAAAACGCGAGACTTTTGTTTACATGTAGGTTAACTATTATACCTTGTGACGTCAGATATTGATGACATCGATCACTGGAGGGATATCAAATAATATCGTTGGTCAAGTAGCGGTCAAACATAAGTTTTTGAGGTTAGCTTAAAATCGTTTTCTTGGCGTTTATTGGTTGAAGTGGTTTGTTGTCCCTCCAGAGATCCATCTGATCAGTCCGACATCTTTGAAAGTATAATACCTAATAAGAATAGAGGCAAGAGGCCTGAATGTGAAGTCCCATGATTGCGTTTTAATTGTCCATTTTGTAACTAGAACATGAGTGCGAAAGTGACAACAGTATATCTGCATCTCCTTTGCACTCATGATTTAGTTACAAAACGTGCGTTAAAACGCAATAATGGGACTTCACCCTAAAATACGTTTTCAAAATGGGGAATATGTTTTAAGTTAAATTTTGACAAAAATATCTTAACCTCACTTTATTTTAACATTCGTAACATTTAGAATAAATAATAATAATAAATAATATGATAAAAATAATAATTTAAAAATGTAAAAATATGCATAAATGTGCCTTTATGAAGATTTAATTTGTTTACCTTTTTTATTTATATTTACATTTCATAGGATAATATATATGTTAATCACTAAAATATTTTTTCTTGTAACGCATTTAGAGGTTAAAAAACGAAATAACGCGCATGTGTTCTGCATATTTCTATGAGTGCAAAAGAGATGCAGATATACTGTTGTCACTTTCGCAATCATGGTCTAGAAATAGTTTCTGTCCTTTATTATCTTATGCCCTGCTCCCGTAACTGTATTTATTGTGCGTTGGGCTTATTCAAGTTGGGTGGGAGCGGTGGGAGGGAATTCAAAATAGAAGCTAGTCGGATGACAAACAGTGCATGGTAGTCACTGGAACAAAATTAGATTTTTTAAAATAACTTTCTAAAAACAAATTTTTTAAACTATGTTTATTAACAAATTATTTTTCATTTATTGAAAGCTATTTTTTAAAATAACAAAAAGTGATATAACTATTTTATTCAATTTTATTATTAAAAAAAATAGCTTTCCATAAATGAAAAATAATTATTTTGTTAATCCCTTCACACCCATGGGACATATATGTCCCACCTATAAAAACCTCAATATCTTCAAAGAAAATTAATATTTTTCATTCAATTTTGGTGCTTTCTCTTCAGGAAGGATAAGGCTTTAAATCTCGTTTTGAATATTCCCACTGAAACTCAATTGTTCATTAAGAAATACTTTTTTTTTTAAATTAAGAACTCGGGGGTTTTTGGGGTCGCTGATTACGAATTCGGTGTTAGCTGTTGAAAATTCTTGCTTAACTGACTGAAGCCATTAAATCTTTAAAAAACAGTTGGTTTATTGAAAAATAAAATACTTGGTTACCAGAGCCGAAATTAAACATTTCTTCAAAATTTGGCCGCCATATTGGATCCGACATTTTTAATGTTAAAAAACTAATACTGGATTCGTAATCAGCGACCCCAAAAACCTCCGAGTTATCAATTTTAGGTGAATCTAAACACATCTTCATAATTTGTCCGACATATTGAATCCGCCATTTTGCATTTTGAAAAACTAAAGGCCTAAGCAGATAGAAATACGGTTACGGGACCAGAACACGAGACAGAAAAGAACAGAAACAGTCTCTGTCCTTTATTATCTCATGCCCTGCTCCCGTAACCGTATTCGTTGTGCTTTGGGCTTAACCCTCCTGCGCACAAAGCCGAGTATACTTGTCCAAAATACGTGCGTTTCGCGGAAACTCGTGCGCAGGAGGGTAACAAATTTTAGGCGAATCTTAAATGGTTTAAAAATTCGTCCGCCATATTGAATCCGCCATATTGAATTTTTGAAACTAACACCGGATTCATAATTAGCGACCCCAAAAACTATAAGAACTACTTTACTTTTGCATGCATTGTTTATCATCCGGCTAGCTTCCATTTTGAATTTCCCCCCACTCAACTTGAATAACCTTATGTAAACTAATACGTAGACTACCACGGAGTATTAATTTATGTTCCGAACTCTGAGGGCGCAATTACATGTCTGCGTCGAACGCTGCGTTCTTGCGTTGAATAGTGAGAGAGAGGAAGACAGAAATATAGTCACATCTTTGTCACTCTCACCATTCAACGCAAAAACGCAACGTTCGACGCAGGCATGTAATTGGGCCCTGAGGGCGCAATTACATGTCTGCGTTGAACGCTGCGTTCTTGCGTTGAATGGTGAGAGTGACAAAGATGTGACTATGTTTCTGTCTTTCTCTCTCTCACCATACAACGCAAGAACGCAGCGTTCGACGCAGACATGTATTTGCGCCCTGAGGGCGCAATTACATGTCTGCGTTGAACGCTGCGTTCTTGCGTTGAATGGTGAGAGTGACAAAGATGTGACTATATTTCTGTCTTTCTCTCTCTCACCATACAACGCAAGAACGCAGCGTTCGACGCAGACATGTATTTGCGCCCTGACCCTGGTTCACAAAAAGAAGAAATGTCACTGTAACGGTCATGTCCGGTTCCGACTTTGTCAATAGTAAAGTGTTGACTGTTGACATTTTGGTCAAAACAATGAGTGACTTTCACGACGAAATAATGTATAAATTTTCCTGTATGCATGAGTCATAATTAAGATTGCATATTAATCATTAATTTGAGATAATGCAAGTGTCCGTTTTTCCGCACTTTGAATTATGTTTGTAAAAATTACAACAATCTATATTTAAGAAGAAGAATCAAAATATCGGACATATTTGACTGTCAAGGAGTCCAAGAAATTGAAAATGATTTCCAAAAATAATCCAAGAATTACATTAGGAATGATAAAAGGTAATCAGTTTTGCATTTTATAACATACATGCAAATTTTTTAATTAAACACTTAAAATGTTTGCATAACAATCCTTTTATCAAAATTTTTATAACTTCGTTTTAACTTTTTTTAGCAATTATTTTAATAAAGAAAATGTAATATTAATAAAAGTAATTTGTTACATCCTGCCTCTTTATTTTAAAAATTATTAAGTGATACTTATATGTAGTTAATTTTATTACTAATAAGCTAACAACAGACATAATATGTCCATATTTCAACACGTAATTCTATTTATTTCTTTTCAATTGAATACAACGTGATAAATCTGAAATGATGTATTTTTATTTTAAAAGTTTATTTATTCAATAATATATGCGTTGATATATGTCACATAAATTTAACATCTTAATAAATAATAATAATAAATAAAATCGTTTATAAAAAAACAGAAAAAATATGTTATTTGTTTTTTAAAATTTAAATAATACTAGAATAAATATCAAATTACTAGTGTCTATAAAAACAGTTATTAAAGTTGAATCTTTTTGTTAAATTAATAAATATATGTATTATATTCGAAACTTGAGATTCTTCTTGAATAGGTATTTGTATACATATTAGTTTCTTTTTTAAAACACATGACTCATGCTTTTCATGGAATGTAATCATAATGATAATTTAATTTTATACAATAAATTTATTAATTTTTGTTTAATTTTTCTAAGCATATTTTAAGAAAATCAAAATATTATGAGAGCTCCTTTATACATTTAATTTTATTTACTGAAATAAAGTATTTTTCCTTAAATTGTCATTTGTCATTAACGTCATGAAAATGGCCAATAATTAGCGTTATTATCTGATACCAATAATATATTATCAGAGAAATGCACTTGTGAACTTAAAGTTAAAAATAGTCTTTTAGTAGCTTACTTCAAAGTAAAATACCGTCGAGAAAACTATTCGTTTCAAATTAAAAGTTTCAAATGAAAAGTATAAAATATGTTGTGGTTTCTAGCTAATATTATTATCAAATTATTTTTTTTATTAATTGACTAGGTAATGTTTAATACTATAAATTTAGATAATGAAATATTTTAGGAAAACCAATTACTACATCCGTCCCTTCTATCCGTTATCATGCAAGTGATGATGAACTGGAAGAATTGTATTCGGATGAAGAAAAACAAACTCAAGATTCAGAGAAACTGTCTCCAAAGTGTAGTCCTTTTAAGAGTATTAAAAGCAAGTTCGATGACTCGGAACCTTTTGAAAGTAACTTGGAGCGATCAGCGAGTATGGAAGAAAATCTATCTGAAGGATCACCTCCTTCTGATACTTGGAAAATGATTTTAGGTATTCGAGGGAAAATAACTAAGACTTTTGAGGATAAAATTTCGGAAATAAAAAGTGAAAAGAAGAAGAAAAAGAAAAAGCGAAGAAAAGGAGATACTGGCAGTGTAAGTGATTCTGAAAATTTAGAAGATGTCACTCCCACAGAAGAAAATAATTCTGAAAAACAAGACAAAGATTCTTTCTCTCCAGTTTTACGTAGAAGAGCTCATTCCTCTAGATTTGGTTTTTATGAAATTGAAACTGGACTGAAAACAAAAAATTTTGAAGAAAAAAGTGTAGAAAGTGGTGTAGAAGCTGTTGAGGTTTTTGAAGAACTTGAAATCAAAGACTTACCTAAACAATCTAATATTTCAAGAGTAGGAAACGGTCTTAAGGATTTTTATCTTCGGATCTCAAAAGATACAAATCCAGAACCAACAGACACAGAACATATTTTAAGTCAATTTTTAAATTTATTATGTTATCAACTATTTTTATTAATTTGTACATTATTAATTTTGTGGCTGGCTCCACTTTCTGATATCACAAAAGGTATTTGTTTAGGTCTTTCTGCATCATTTATTTATAGGAAAACTTACTCGCAAATTAAACAAATTTTATCAAATCCCCCCAAAAAGAAAGTAGTTTCTGTACTTGAAATTCCTGCAGTTGAGGAATATGCTGTACTTGATCGATTTGAAGGTTGGCTAAACGAACTGCCATACAATTATAAGCCTGAAAATTATCATGTAGCAAGAACAAGGTCAGTTTTTTTAAAATTGGAAGGTGAAATTCTTCAAATTTTAGAGACGAAGAAAAGAATACCCAAAAGAGCTATATGGGATGAACCAAATCATAAGGTTAAATTTACAAAAAAACGAATCTACTCTTTGTCAGGATCATCAATTGAACTACTTCCATCTGGTTTAATTAGAAGAAGGTATAGTTTGCACCATATTAACAAAAATAATATATTCTAAACCATGCCCAGACAGAATCCTGATTTTATTTCAAGGTTGATACAAGGGTGATTTTTTTAAAAATATTATCAGTATATAAAATCTCCAAATGTTTATTTGTAAGTAGTTTATTTTTTAAACTGAGAACATTTAATAAGAAATAATTAAGAATAAAACATTTAATAAAAATCAAATAAGTTATGTCGAATAAATGAACAAATTTCAAAAAACTATCTTCAAATTCATATGATCGCAAAATTAAGAAAATTAGGTAAAAAAAGCAAAAGAATAACAAATTATAAAAAAAAAACAAGAAAGTAAAAAGATAAGAAAACTGTCTATTTAAAAAACATGAGAAAATTCTTTTAAATAAAAGACTTTTCGAGACTAACTCAGCCTCCTCTTCAGAGTTTATTCAAAATTGTATATAACATTATATGATCGTAACAGTCAAAAAGTATAATAGTAATCCATGTTGTTTAGAACATTCTTATGATAATTAAAAAACAAAACCAAAAAACACACATTTTTTCATCATACTTCTAGATAAAATACTTTTTGTTTAATTACAATTGTCAACAACAAATATTTTATCTAAAAGTATGGTAAAAAAATGTGTTTTTTTGGTTTTGTTTTTTACTTACCATAAGAATGTTCTGAACAACATGGATTACTATTATAATTGAATTTTGTAAATTAAAATAAAAAATAAGGAGATAATTAAAAAACTTGAAAATATATTACTAAAGAGAACAAAATTGTAAAATTAGAAAAATTAGAGAATTATTTTACAAATTGACTAAAAAAAGAATGAATAAAATTTCGAAAAATTTAAAGAAAATTTAAATTTAAAATAAATGTAGATAAAAGAATTGAATAGATGTTTTTCAGAATTCGTAATTATAAGATAAAAACTAAGCAATTTAAAAGAAGGAAAAATGTTTCTAAGAAATGGAAAAATGATGACAAAAATTAAAGAATTAATTTTAATACGCAAGGCAGGGCTAAAAAGTAATGAAAAATCAGGAAAAATAAATGAACAGAAAGAAAATGCACAAATGTTTTTTTCCTTATCTAACAAACTGTAAAAAAACGTAAAAAGTAAAGAAAATAATAAAATTTTGGTTAGAATCTACTAAAAAATTAGAATTAATAAAAATAAAATAAAAAATGTATACCTATATAAAGATAAATAAAAAATCCACAAAAGAAATTTAAAAATCCTTTCATAATGTTACACTTGAAACAAGTCAAACAATAAATTTAGAAAAATGAAGAAAATCTAAAAATTTTATGAAAAAATAAATAAAATTGCAAAAAATATCGCAAAAAAATAAAAAATAGACAAGATATGAAAAGAAATTAAATTAATTTATAAAAAAATATAGGCGTATTTATTTTTAAAAATATGGAAATAATTATGAATATCAACAGAATAAAAAGTTAAGTGAATATTATAATAACAAAATTGTGTAAAGTAATATTAAATAATTTGCATAAAAAGAAGAAAAAATTAAGAAAATTCTAAAATAAAAAGACAAAAACAAAAAAAAAAAATATCGAAAGTGAAAGGAAAAAAAATCTTAAAATTTTGTAAAAATAAGAAATTATAAGATCAAAATTAAACAGTTTCGAAAAGGTGAAATCTCTTAGAAATGTTGTAACAATTAGAAAAAGAATTATAGTGAATATGGAAAATAATTAATAATATGTAATTATTTTGCATTAATTAATATGCATTTAAATTTGAATTAATTGGAATTTAAAAGTTGGAACAAATAGGTATATAAGTTAATTGACGTTTGGAATTTATTTAAATTATAATGAATTAAAGATATAAAAATTTAATAATACTTTTGCTATCTTCATACCAAAAATTTGCAATTCGCAGGTATTTTGATCATCTGTATTAGCACAATTTTTTAAATTTCATAAAGATTAAAATATTAAAATTGAAATTTTTAAGATTTATCTTTTTGTTTATGGTTTGCGATGTTTTACATGCAGTATTAGACATCCGGAGAATTGTTAAGTTTTTTTTTATTTAAATCATGATTTTAATGCAAATGCCCCAATGACTTAAATCACAATTTATAAATAACAGCCCTGTTTTATTTATATACATTAACGAAAGAATGTCTATTTTAGGAGATGGAGTAAGAAGTACCCTATTTGCATAACTTTAGC
Organism: Ganaspis brasiliensis; assembly: GCA_037103525.1. Classification (NCBI taxonomy): domain Eukaryota; kingdom Metazoa; phylum Arthropoda; class Insecta; order Hymenoptera; family Figitidae; genus Ganaspis; species Ganaspis brasiliensis. The sequence continues at coordinate 619,079 of JAZKLR010000205.1, read as the reverse complement.
AAAAGAAGCTTTAACTGAATGTACTTTACTAAAGAATTCTTCGGATGACGAGACTCAACAAATCGAAACTGGAAATGGTAAAATCATAGTGGAAGAAGAAGAAACCGATGACGATCTTTCTCAATCGAAAGAAATTAAAGATGTTTTTGAAGACAGTAGAGAAGAAATTGAAGACGTGAAACATAGAATATTTATTTTTGCTAGAACTGATCGTCAAAAAGAAGACTGGTTTAGGCAATTAACATTATCAGCAAAAGTAGGAAGTAAACGAAGTTCGATTTCATCTATTAAGGAGCCGCCTCCATCTACAAATTCTTCGCCAATAGCATTGCCAAATGAAACCAAAAATCCAACTTCTGCAAACTTTTTATTTGAAATTCCACCTGAATTATCGTACATGTCTTACATGAGTAGATATACTGAAGTAAGTAGAGTGAGACACGTATTTTTTATTGTACGAGAAATTAAATTTTTAATAATTTTTCAGACCAAATTCATTCCAAATCAGGCAGGCTTGACAAGATCGGAATTGAAAATCAATTTTTATCTCCAAAAAGTTGTTTTTTATCAATTTTAGACGAGTATTTTTTTATTTAGGTGAAAAAAAAATTTTCATGGAATTATAAAAATGTTAATTTTTAAAGTCGGAACTCTCGTTTATTTAAAATTTAAGAAAAAAAACATTACAAGTGTAATAACATTTTAAGTAATTGGGATGTCTTATTCCTTTTCTACGTCTTAAAAGTTAGTTCTCTTTAAAAATCCATTGAAAAATTTTTAAAATGTTCTAAAATAACAAAATGGCGACCGTTTTACTAAACAAATTTTGAAATGCAATTACTCAAAATCTCCGTCGTTTTCTTAGTTGAAGTTTTTTTTATAATCATCGCGTCATAGTAAAGATTATTTTCTTTAAGAATTTAAGTTGTGCCTGATTTTGGTAGGAGAACAAAATTATTTTCTTGATATTTTTCTCTATTTCTCGTGTTTTCAACAAATTTCGTCAAAATTCGATAGAAAGTTAATTTTTAGATAACTTTGCAGTGTATTTGGATGCAAATAATTGTTCGAAGACGTGTAATTTATCAAAAGCATTTATATTTTAAATATAACACATTTTTAGTTTAATTGAAATTTTTATATGTATTTTTTCAAACTCTTTTCATTAGAAAATTCAAGTTAAGAAGTGGTTTTTTAGCTAAATAAAAATATTATTAAAGTTAATTTCACCAAATTTTGAAATATCAAGTTTCAGATTTCTTAGAAAAAATTTGGTTGGATCAAAATTTGTTGTCAAATAATAATTATTTAACATTTTATGTTTTTTCTTTGAATCTAGTGGAAATATTTAATTTTTATTCAGTCATGACAAATAATAGCACATTTTTCTCTTTAAACATTATTTAAAATTTTATTTTTTTGCTTTTGTTAAATAAAATTTTATTTAAAAATATATCTAACTACATCTAAATAAATAATTATGGAAAAGAATCTCTACTATGATGATGATTTCCAAAAAAAAATGTCAATGAATTTTTAAAGAGGACTAACAACTCTTTCAGAAAAGAAAAGGAATAAGATATCCCAATTACTTAAAAACTTATTACACTTTTAAGTTTTTTTTTAAAATTTTAAATAAACGAGAGTTCCGACTTTAAAAATTAAAATCTTTATAATTCCTAGAAAATTTTTTTTGCAGCTAAACAAAAAAAATACGTGTCGTCTAAAATTTTTTGAAAAACAATTTTTTGGAGATAAAATTGATTTTCAGTACCGACCATGTCTAGCCTGCCTGATTTAAAATGAATTTGGTTTTCAGTTTTTATTTTAAATTCTTGTATAAACTTCAGAATCAAACGACTCCAACTGCTCAGCCAAGTCCAAGTTTATCATCTAATGATGGAGTTTGGGTAAACGCTCTACTGGGTCGACTACTTTTCGACATGCACAAATGTCCAGATATGATAAATCTTATACAAGATAAAATACAACGAAAATTGTCCAATATTAAACTTCCATATTTTATGGAAAGTCTACATGTTTCTGAATTAATGATTGGACAGGGAGCTCCCATTATTCATAATTCAACGAAACCTGTCATAGATGGAAGGGGACTATGGTTCGATTTAGATATTTCTTATGAAGGATGTTTAACCATGACGATTGAAACTAAATTAAATCTTATGAAGCTGAAAAGAGCTGGTTCTCTGTCTACTAATTGTAACTCTAACGAGGTGTTAGATTCAGAAAAATCGACACCAGCTCGATCTCCTATGTATTGTAGTGATGTAGAAGATAGTCCTGAAACTTCGACAGAAGACGAGGACAGTGTACCTAGTCTTTCACCCAATATTTCGAGAGAATCCACGTGAGTAATAATTTTAATTGAAATTACACAAAAACAACGTGTTTTACAGTTTCTGAATTTTTTTATTTTCAGACCAACTCAGTCCTCTGGTCGAAAATTTCTTAGCATGATGGATAAATTAGCATCTAGCAAATATTTTCAAAGTGTAAGTGCAAGTATAGGCCTCGGACTCAATTCTGAAATAATAAGAAAAATAAATAGTGACAAACTGTTTAGAAAATACATTAGGGATTGTCCCCCTCTGATCACGTGATATTTTAACTGTAACTTTTTATTAAAAATTAAATTAAAGATTTGGTTAGTTCTACAAAATGGGACATTTTTCGGATTATTTTCATTTAAAGATTAGATTTGCTTGGAATAATTTTTTTTTAAATCCTCATTGCTGCATAAACATACGTGTTTTTTGTAGTTCGTGGTTTGATAAAAATTACGGAAGTTATAAATTATTGAAATAGTTATAAATTCGATGTTTTCAAAAGCAGGGTACTTTTTGAACTTGTTTTTCTCCGTTAATAACAAAATATGGAAAATAATATGCTACATGAAATTTATTGGAAATTTCTCGAACTTTCGAAATGTGCAATAAAAAAAAATTAATAAAAAGAGAAGATACCTAAAAAATTAATATTAAACTTGAAAAGTGTTTTTTCTCAAAGAAAGACGTTATCGATTTTTTATTTTTTGGTTTCGAAATAATCTTCTATAAATAAAGTACCCTGCTTTTGAAAACATCGAATCTATAACGATTTCAATAATTTATAACTTCTGTAATTTTCATTAAATTACGAAATACAAAAAAAATACCTGTATGTATTTTTCAATAAAGATTAAAAAAAATATTATTCCAGGCAAATCTAATTTTTGAATGAAAATAATCCGAAGAATTAAAACCCAAATTATATTTTTCATTTTAATTGGTAACTTAAGATTTGACGATTACCTTTTTGAAACTTTTAAAGCTTTTTAATTCATTTTAATAATAAAAATTTATTAAAGGATTTACAAATTCCAGAATTTATAACTAGTATAGAAAATAAAAATTTATGTTCCGTTAAAAGAAATGAAGAGATTAATGAGATTGTTACTAAATATTCTATTAAAACAATTTATATATATAATATATTGGCATTTCCAAGTGAGATTTACCTATCAAAAAATTAAATTAAGTTTAATGTATATTTTTCAATTCTAGGGTAAAAAATATTGTATACGTAATTTTTTATTTGAATTTTGAAGGCCAAGTTTTTGAGTAAATTCGTAACTCAAAAACTTGGCCTCCAAAATTCAAATAAAAAATTACGTATACAATATTTTTCACCCTAGAATTGAAAAATATACATTAAACTTAATTTATTTTTGAAAGGTAAATCTAACTTCGAAATGCCCATGTAACTTTTTTTTATATGCCTTCAGTATTTTAAGTAATTTTTATAATTATTCAAAGTCACGTGAAAATCAGGGGCATTTTTAAAAAATACTTTAAATTATGAGAAAAAACAAAATTTCAAAAGTTTCATGAATGGTTGCAAAAAATTCAAAAAACGAGTTGTAAACTTTATTCTCATTAGAAAATAAGGTTATTAGTAGTTTCAAAATAGTAGTTAAATAGTTATATTAGCTAAATAAAAGATAAAAAAGTAGCAATAGTCTCATGAGTCCAAGGTTTGCAAGTATTATATTATATTCAGATTTTTCAATGGTATGTAGGGGAGAGTAGACATCATTATACTGGGTTTTTTAAATTCTAGTATTAATGCAATTTTACCAGTTTTTAATATTTTCTTAGATCAATAACAAATGAAGTCATGTTTTATAGATAATAGAACTGGTGCAATGATGCCTCTTCCCGTTTTTAAAAATACTAGCTTATTAATTTAAATTTTGATTCAGGCTACAGAATTATCGTACATACGTCGAGCAATGGAAGGTGTTTCCAACACGGAAATCAAATTGGAAATCAAAATTTCCAGTATTCAGGGATGTTTGGCTGTTAACATTCCTCCATCCCCGAGTGATCGTTTCTGGTATGGTTTTAAGCCTGTTCCAAGAATAAGTTTAACTGCAAAACCCGCACTTGGTGAAAAAACATTTGATATAGTGTATCTAACGCAGTGGATAGAAACAAAATTATTGCGAGAATTTGAGAAAATTGTTGTCATTCCAAATATGGATGACTTATTGATACCACTTTGTCCTAATTACCCTTACGTCTAGAAATTCTAAAGAGCTGATAATAGAGGATTTAACTTCTACTCCAAGTAAATTCTATACATGCTATCTAGTGATTATGTAAGTAAAACGTTACCGTGATGCGCTTTCTTACAGTTTTTTTTCATTTAAGTTGAGTTGTTAAAATGAAATCTTTGTATTCTTAAAAGTTAAAAATTCTACATATATACATTTAAAAAATCATTTATTTTTAAATATTTATGTTAATAAGCTTTCATATTTTATAAAAATTGTTTTAATAATTTCAAATTTTATTTTCTAAAATCTTTTTTGTCAATAATTACAAGTTCAAGATAATTAATACATAAGAACTGATAATAATATTTTTAGTTGTCGTGATTAATTGAAAATAGGTGCACATTAATTTTAATTATGATACTTTTTTATCCCAACATTTCAAATACATATTTTTATAAAGATTATAAATATACAAGAAGACAATCATGTTCACGATTTGTATTGTATTATAAATGAAAAACAAATTATATTTTTATTTAAATTCTGATTATAGATATTTAATTACAATTTGAAGTAGTTATCGAAGATTTAACTCACTTGCATTTTTTATACTGTACCTATGTTGAAAAAACCAGTCATGCTTTTGCTTTAATAATTCTCTCTTTGTTATTTTTCATTATTAATTATTATAATTTTTAGTCGGGTTTTGTGCTTGATTGTATTTAAATTATATTTTTTATTCTGATTATTGAAACAAACAAATGTATATGTATTTAAAATCTGTAAGTGGACCAAAATCATATACTTTCATATAGCTTTTACCAAAAAATGACTACCAACAATTCTATGATTTTATAATGTGTACTTTTTTTTTATTTATTATTTGACACTGGTTGTGATTTCTAATATTACATTTTTATATTTTATTACACATTTATTATTTCATTCTATAATTGTACGAAATTCTGTCGTCCATGTAAAATTGATTGTATAAAAAAAAGAGTCGAGCATTTCTGTGAGTGCGCGTAATACACTAGTTGTTTTTTAAGAAAAATGTACCTTAGCTTTTTTGTGTGAAAGAGTATATATATACAGATATTTATTGGAAAATCAACAAGTGTTGCAGTGTTGCGTAATTATTTCAAATTTTGTAAACAATACAAAGATAAGATATACTGTATTTAAAGCAGCCAAAATTAAAAATTAAGAAATTTGTTGTGGTCAGACTTCTGTGATAGAATAGGAAAATTATAATTTAAAACTCATTCTAAAACTTGAATACAATAAATTGATGACGAAATGTGAAGAAAAGGAAAAGCAAATCTTCTTTCTTGTACAAAACTACAAACTTTTTATTTTTAAGAAATAGAATTTTTTTTAAATTGACATTTTAATAAATGAGATAAATGTTTGCTATCTTAAATATTATATTATTAATGTGAAGTTCCTTATCAATTTTCTGGATGTTTATTATTTTAATTAAATACTAGCTAAGTATCTATCAGAACGGGAAACAGTGATAAAATAATAAGAACTTTTTATTTAATTCTTAATTTTATTATCTTTTTTGTTTTTTAAAGATAAATTTATACAAATATAAACGACAATAAATCCGTTTCTTTAATCTTTTATAATACAAATATCACAGTTCAGAGATCGGCTTGTCTTTATGTACACGCAAAAATATATTCTTATTTACATCACGCAGAAATCACTAGTTTTTGTATCACCGTTAAATTTGTTCAACACTTCAAAATCAAAAGAAAAAGAATTATCGAAGTTGTCGATATTGAAAATTTTATAAAATCGTAAAAGTTAGATTAAACGTAGATGGAGAAAATTCTTCAACATTAATGGATTACAATTAACAAGAGTATCTTAGATTTTGTTCTCGTTAAAGTTGTTCAATATTCCGTTTAAATTTAAGATTATTTTGTTGAAAATGTGTTTTTCTCTCTGGATTAGTGAAGAGTTGCGTGAATAATTTTTAGAACTGACATATAACACTTTAGTAAAAATGATTTTTCTAACGTTTTGCAAACTAAGACATTCACTTTTGTTATTTTTATCATTAATAGTATTACTTGCTATTAATATTATTATAATTATAATTATTATTTTGTAAATTGTATCAAAACACACGAGAAATATTTATACAGTAACTAACTTCGTAGAACACAAGGTGCTGTTTTCATTTCGCGTACTGCCTCGGCCCATGCTTCCAATCTTGGAGCACAGGCTAATGTTAAGTCCCCTAATCGTTTCTTAGCCATTATCACAAATTCTCCCTGTCCATGACGAGCGTCACAACTTGTTGGAACCCTGATTCGAACTTCTTTTTTAGGGTACAGATAATTTTGGTCCAACTCGTTATCCTGTAATATAAATATTTTATTAGCCACGTGTCACCCGTATAGTATTTTGATAATCTTTGAGTCTATTAAGATAAATCAAATAGAACATAATAAGGTTTTGACAATCGGAAAGAAATTTAGTCCAACTCCATGTTTTAGTACCTTTCTTATTGCATACAAATATTCTTTAGATTATTTCAATTTTTTCTTTCGTATATTATAAATGAAAAAACTAAAATCCATAAATTACATCACATATTAATAGGGGGAGGGGGTCGGCTCACACTAGTGTATATATAAACATTTAGTGCTTTTTCATTTTTATAATTGAAGAAATATTACTAAACAAGTTAAAAAATTGACGTTTTTTAGGGGTTCTATTTTAAAAATGTTTAATATTTAAACTAAATTCTTATGAAGAAATTTGCATCCTTAAATATACAAATAAAGATTTAAGATTACATGTGTTAATATTGACATCTTTCTTTAATTTTTGTAGAATTTTAATGTAATTTTATAATATTGCTCAAATGCCTTTCTTTAAATTGTAGAAAACAATTGAAAAATTATGAAAATAATTAACAATTCATAAAATTAATGAAAAAATAATTGAAATAATTAAAAATTGTTGATAATAATTGAAAAATGATTAAAATAATAGAAAAAATTGGAGAAGATAATTGAAATCTGATAAAAATAATTTAAAAATTAGTGAAAACAATTGAAAAATTATAAAAATAATTAACAATTCATGAAATTAATTAAAAAGTAATTAAAAAATTAAAAACTGGAGAAAAAAATTGAAAAATGATAAAAATAATTAAGAATTGATGAAATTAATGAAAGAGTTATGAACAAAATTGAAAATGAAGGCAAATAATTGAAAAATAATTTCAGAATATAAAAATTAAAGAAAGTAATTGGAGTTCGACGTCAAATATTGGAAGTTTATGACATTAATTGAAAAATAATATGAAATTGGAGAAATTAATTTAAAAATGATAAAAACAATTGAAAAATGAAGAAAATAATTAAGAATTTTAAAATGGAGCAGTTAATTGAAAAATGATTAAAGTAATTGAGAAATGGAAAAAACAACTGAAAAATGATAAAAATAATTGAAAATTAGTGAAAACATTGAATAATAATAAAAATAATTCACAATTGATAATTTTAATGAAAGAATTCTGAACAAATTTAAAAATGAAGGCAAATAATTAAAAAATTATTTTAGAATATGAAAATTAAAGAAACTAGATAATTCTTAAAGAATAAAAAAACAAAAAGAAGAAGAAAAAGAATAAAAACAATATGAAATTGGAGAAATTAATTTAAAAATGATAAAAACAATTGAAAAATGAAGACAATAATTAAAAAATTTAAAAATGGGGCAATTAATTGAAAAGTGATTAAAATAATTGAGAAATAGAGAAAACAATTGAAAAATGTTAAAAATAATTGAAAATTTGGAGAATTAATTGAATAATAATAAAAATAATAATGGAGGAGATATTATCGATTTCACTGAGTAAAATATAATAAAAATTTGCCTCCATAATTATCATTAACTGAGTGATAAATTCATAATATTATGAAAAAAATTCATAATATTACAATAATAATAAAAATAATTAACAATTGATAATTTTAATGAAAAAATTATGAACAAAATTAAAAATGAAGACAAATAATTGAAAAATAATGTTAAAAAATGAAAATTAAAGAAAAGAATTGAAATTTGATATTAATAAATGGAAGGTTATGTCATTAATTGAAAAATAATAAAATGATTTGAAATTGGAAAAATTAATTTAAAAAACAGGATAAAAACAATTGACAATTGGAAAAATAATTTAAAAAATTAGAAAATAGTAAACAATTCATGAAATTATTTTTCAAATAATTTAAAATGATGCAATTAATTAAAAAATAATAAAAATAATTGAAAATTCAGGAAAAAATTAAAATCTGACAAATGTAATTGAAAAATACTATTAATTATTAAGTTTTGATTACATTAATTAAATGAATGGAAGAATAAAATTGTAATTTATAGAAATTATTTTTCAATTTATGAAAATAAATGAAAAGAATTTTAATAAATAAAATAAGGATTCTAATAATTACTTATTAAGGAAAATAATGTAATAGTAAAAAAAAAATAATTTAAGAAAACTATAATTATAATTTATGGAAAGTGAGATTTAAATTTGTCAAAAAAATTGAAAAGTAATGAAAAAGTTAAGAAAATAATTTTCAAATTTAAAAGTTGTAAATAATTGAAATGACAATAGAAAATAATTGGAATTTCAAAAAGATTATTGATTAAGTAAATTTTACACTTTTTTAAAAGATTCTTAATCTTTTCAATTTGTAATATATTAAAAAATTTATATCTTATTTTACAAAGTTTTTTTTATGTTTTTTGAAAAAAGGGTCATTTTTAAGAGTTCAAAATAACCAATTTTCAATAATTTAAAGTGTAGAATAAAAAAATTTCAATAATAATTTTTCAACACGATATATAATAGAAGGGGGGACAAGAAAATGTGACGTAATTTTAAAGGGGGGTTGACAAATATGTGACAAGTTGTGACAAGGGGGAGGGGGGCTGAAAAAAGGAAAAAAAGGTGTGACGTAAATTATGGACGGCCCTCTACATAAATTTAACAATCATCTGTTTATTGAAAACATTGGAAACGATTTAGATAAACTAACCTAAAACTTCAAAATATACAGTTGAATTAATTTCTTTCCCGATTAATAATCTGATTCTTATAAGGATGAACTTGAGCAACTTGATCTGCTAAAAATTGAAAATCCGTATAATTCAAAAAGTCCGTAGTGAAACGACTCCAAAATACTCAAGAATGTTTTCTTTTACATAGAATTTTCCATAAAATAAAAAAAAAACTTTTTTCTCATTTCCGAAAAACACTCGCATAATATTCTTAAATTTTCTGAAAAATTACTGAGAAAAAGAATAAATCAACAAGGTTTAAAGTTTTTTATATGTGTTGTACATATTATAAATTGCAATTAGAGAATTATATTTTAAAATGTGAATTGAAGATATACTGGCCACAACCGGTACTTTTACCCTACCTCGTTTTCATCAAGACGACTAAGTGTCTTGGTAACTCGAAGGACAAGTTCAGCAGCCTCTAGGTCAGGTCTCTTTTCAACAGAACTAATAGTTCCTCTGGCAACAAGATCACTTTGACAATAAGCCTTGGCTAGTTCATCTTTTGAACATGGCCTGCACTCAGTCTCCTCTTGATCCTCCTGCCTTTCAAGATCGTACTGGAGTATTACTCTCTTCTTTGATTCTGGAGAAGGTTTATCAGCCTCCACATAAAGAGCGGCCAATTTACCATTAGAATGAAAGCATCGATGATAAGCCTCGTGTTTTCCATCGTTGGGAGAATATACAAGTCGTAGAGAAGTTTTACCTTCTAGATAAACCCTCGCTGGACCCGAAACTTTGATGCAAGCGTCAAAACGATATCCTTCACCCCCTGATAATACCACCCTCAGAGCTCCTCGGGGATATCGCCAAAATACAGTGCCCCTGGAGCAACGAAGGTAGGCTGGCCGAACACCTTTCCCACTTCCACCACTGAAAATAAACAAAAATACACTTTAAATTTTCAATTTAACTGTTTTAAAAGAAACTCTAATATTAAATGAGTTGCATACATGAAATTTTTTTCATTTTATCCTGTTCTTTTTACATCACTAAAACAACATATTTCTAGAAAAATCCTTTTTCTCTTAGGGTGATTCTACGTCAGAAATATCACAATCTGCAAGTGGTTCACAGAATTTAATGATACTTGGTGAAATCGTAGTATAATATGAGAGAAATAAGTCATCAAAAGGAATTTTTAAAATATCATAAATTGTAGGTAGGAGTTATACTTTTTTGAATTTTGATGCAAGATTTTCTTAATTATTTTATAACTCGGTCAATTTTTAACCGATTTTGATGAGTCATCCACCAATTTCTTCATAAAATTAAGTATTTCAGGGTGTCTACTAATTTCGTCCCACAAAATTCCCGGTCATTTCCCGGTTTTTGTTCCTATTTTTCCCAGTTTTTTCTCTTGTTAGCTTAAAATTTATTTTAAGAATAAATAGACCTACAAATGGTTACAAAAATTAAATAAAACAGTTGATAATTGAAGAAAATAATTGAGAATTGAAGAATTAAATATTAAACTTTACAAAAAATAATAATTAAGAATTAAAAGAAACAATTAATAATGAAAAGAAATAATTAATAATGGAAAGAAATAATTGAACAATGACAAAGATATTTGACAATTAGAAACAAAATTAAAAAAAAATATATTAATCTACAATTAAACAATAATTAAAAAAATTGAACAATGATAATTAAATTTAAAGAATATAATTAAAAATTGGTCAACTAGATAGAAAATCAAAAAAAATAATTTAAAATTTAAGTTAATAATTCAAAATTGAAAAAATAAATTGAAAATTAAATAATCAACTTGAAATCAGTAAAAAAACACAGAATTATTGAATATTAAAAAAAAAACAATTGTAAATTGAGAAATAAAATTGAAATTCGAATACAATAATTGAGAATTAAAGAAAATTACTGAACAATTGGATTGAAAAAAGAAGAGAATAATTTGTAATTTAAAAAAATGGAAAATGACAGGAATTATTTAATATTGAAGAAAACATTAAAAATTGAAGAATAGAATTGTTATTTAAAGAAATTAATTGAGAATTGAAAAAAATAATTGAACAATTGAACAATTAAATTGAAAATAAAAGAAAATTATTGGAAATTAAAGGAGGTTTTGAGACATGAAATAAATAACTGATAATTGAAAAAAAAATAATTAAAAAAAGTCGAGATTACTGAATATTGAAACAAACAATTGAAAATTGAACGAAATAATTAAAAATTAAAGAAAATAATTGAAAATTGAAGAAAATAATTAAAAATTGAGAAGGTACTTAAAAATTAAATACAATATTTGAAAACAGCAGAAAAATTTAGAAATCAACTGAAATAATTGCGAATTGATGAAAATAATTTAAAAATTCTCAATTTAAATAAAAATTGAAAGAAAAATATAATTTAAAAAAGCTGAGAATTGTTAAATATTGAAGAAAATTGAGAGAAAATTGAAAGAAATTGAGAAACTGAAAGAAATATGAAAAAATAATTGGAAATTGAAGAAAATAATTGAAATTTAAGAAAAAAATTTGAATTTGAAGAAAATAATTGAGAATTTAAAAAAAATCATTGTAAAAAGCCTAGAGTTATTGAATATTAAAAAAAAAATTGAAAATTGAAGAATGGAATTGAATGTCGAAAATTATAATTGAGAATTAAAGAAAATAATTCAAGAATTGAACAATTGGATTGAAAGTAGAAGAAAATAAGTGATAATTGAAGAAAAAGAAATTGAACAACCCAGAAATTATAGAATTTGAAAAAAACAATAAAAAATGAAGAATGTAATTGTAATTTGAAGAAATTAATTAAAAATTGTAGAAAATAATTTGAAATTGAAGAAAATGTGATTTTATGAAAATTGTTGAATAATAATTGATGAATTGAATTCAAGTTTCAAAAACATAATTGATAATTGAAAAAAAATATTGAAAAAAGACGAGAATTAGGTATTGATTATAGAAGAAAATAATTGAAAAATGGAGGAGTTATTGAGATGTGAAATAAATAAATGATAATTGAAAAAAATAGTTTAAAAAAGTCGAGAATTATTGAATATTAAATTAAATAATTAAAAATTGAAGGAAATAGTTGAGATCTGAAGAAAATAATTAAAAATTGATGAAAATAATTAAAAATTGAAGGAAATAGTTGAGATCTGAAGAAAATAATTAAAAATTGGTGAAAATAATTAAAAATTGAAGAAAATAATTGAAAATTGAATCAAATAATTGGCAATTCAAAAAAAAAATTTATATTTGAAGAAAATAATTAAAAATTGATTAAAATAATTGAAAATCGTAGAAAATATTTCAGAATTAAATAAATTAATTAGAAATTGATGAAAATAATTGAAAATTGAAGAAAATAATTGGCAATTGAAGAAAATAGTAGAAAATCGAAGAAAATAATTGAGAAATGAAGAAATAATTTTAAATTAATGAAAATAATTCCAAATGGAAGAAAATAATTGAGAATTGTAGAAAATAATTGGAAATTGAAGAAAATAATTGAAAATTGAAAAGAATTTATTATCCCAGAAAAAAAATTCCCGGTTAATTCCCGGTTTTTCCCGGTCAATTTAAATTCCCGGTTATTTCCCGGTTTTCCCGGTTAGTAGACACCCTGGTATTTTCAGAAAATTATAGAGCGAAAAACAAAATTTATTATTTAGATAGAAAAAAAGTAAAAATAAAACTTTATTTATATATTTTTTTAATTTTGACCCAATTCTTTAATTTTTTAATAATAGGTATTCCCCTTTATTTCATCTTTATTTTAAAATAAAGATTATCCTAGAGACTTTATTAGAACTTGTGATATCGTACTTTTAGTATCATCATCTCAAAGAAAAATACTACGTGAATTTATGTTTTTACCTTCATTTTTTTTTCGACAATTTTTTTAAAATTAGAAACTATTTACTCTGGAGATTTCTTTTCAATTTATCTATTAAATACAGTGAAAATCAAATAAAATTGTTATTCTATTAATAGATTTGGAAATAATGATTAATTTTAATATAATTCAATAAATTAGGTAGTTAAATCATTATTTATTTAATAACAATGTAATTATAATATAATATAATAAGTATTTATACAGTGATTTATTTAGTAAGCAATTTTGCTTAAATCAAAAATTTAAATATTAACAAATTTGTAACAAAACAAGTATAACTGATTTAATAGTATACAAATTCCTCGACAAATTCACATAATTGTCTTAAAATCTATCGCTTTCGTTTTTATAATACTTGGATAAAATTTGAAGGTTTCTTTAGCAGCAAAATATTTTCTACATTGAATTGTTTAATTTCCATAATTTAATTAAATGTTTTTATTTTTACTTAAAATTAATAATTATTTCCAAATCTCTTAATAGAATAACAATTTTATTGGATTTTCACTTTATTTAATAGAGAAATTGAAAAGAAATCTTCACAGTAAATAGTTTCTAATTTAAAAAAACTATCAAAAAACAAATGAAGGTAAAAACATAAATTTACGTAGTATTTTTCTTTGAGATGATGATACTAAAATGACGATATCACAAGATCTAATAAAGTCTCCAGGATGATCTTTATTTTAAAATAAAGATGAAATAAAGATGAATATTATTAAAATTGGGTAAAAATTAAAAAAATATATAAATAAAGTTTTATTTTTACTTTTTCTCTATCTAAATAATAAATTTTGTTTTTAGCTCTATAATTTTCTGAAAATACACGATTTTATGAAGAAATTGGTGGGTGACTCATCAAAATCGGTTAAAAATTGACCGAGATATAAAATAATTAAGAAAACGTTGCATCAAAATTCAGAGTATTATAACTCCTACAATTTATGATATTTTGAAAATTCTTTTTGCTGATTAATTTCTCTCATATTATACTACAATTTCACCAAGTTTCATTAAATTCTGTGAACCACTTGCAGATTGTGATATTTCTGACGTAGAATCACCCCTTAATCTTTCCAACTAGACTCAAAAATAAAATGAAGATAAAAATATACAAATTTTTTAATAAATGCTTAAAAAATATAAAACTTAATGTTATTACGATAAGCTTCACATCATTAATTTTATCGAAAAAAATTTGCATATTAAAAGTAGAAATATATGTATCGATAAATAAAGGATTTTAGAGATCGTCGACCGTAAGGTGACAAGATCCTAGACTATGTACATTTTATGTTAATTTGGCACATGGTTATTCATGCATATATAATGCATATACATACACGCATACATACGTACGTTCTTACATACATACATCTATATACTGCATACATACTTATTTTCATACATATATATATACAATTATACATACATTCATATACACATTCTCACATACATACATATATTCACATATAAATACACACGTCCATATATATATATATATATACATATAAAAATATATATATCTATAGAGATATGTGCATATAGAGTTGAATATTTATTTTGTAGAAGATAAGAAAGGGGAGAGCTGTTCTCCTCTGTCACTGAGGGTAAACCGGTTTTCAAGTGGTATGACTGGTTTTAATAAAGTCGACTTTTCTTTCTCGGTTATTAAATTATCCTGCCTTTTTTAAATCGATTTTGCTCAACATTCGATTTTACTTGTGTAAACACGAAACGGTAAGAAGCCCAATAAATCTAAATTGACTCAAACCAAAGTTTTTTATCATCACATGCATTACATACTTTGTAAGACACTAAATAAATTCTCGTACATTTAAATAAATTCTGAGTATAAGTATATATATACAATTTTTAACATTTGTCAAAAGTATATCTATATAAACTAGTTCTGAACTAAATAGCTTCATAAATTCTTTAATTTTATTGCAAAACTGTGTAAACTTAAATATTGCTTTCTAAATCTAAAGCAACTTTTTCGTTAAAGATCTTTATTTTTTGCAGTAAATTAGTAAAAATGTTAATTAAGCCATTGAAATTGACTAAAATTGTTAAATTTGATCTCTGAGTACTTGATTTCATACTTTGGATTTTACTAATTTGAAAACAGGAAATCAGTCACGAATTTTTAAACTAATGTTTTAAAAGAGCCATTATTTTAAATTTAAGCGAGTTAGTCCATTAGAAAAAGAATACGTATAATGTGAAGGGATCTATCTCGGATAAGTAAAATACTCTGTATAATAATTTTGTGAAAGCAGAGGTAGTAATCTCAGAAAATTGTCATGTTTTCTTTTTGTGTTTTGCCGACGCAATTGACGGTCAGCAAAAAGATTGAATCTGAGAACAGTTGGAATGTCTCTTGTAATAAGCAATGGATTTTTTACAAGATTACAGGACAAAAAGTCATCATCAAAATAACACGATTGTTTGGGCTGATGAAAATTGAATTAAATTTGACTTCTTTCAGGCAAGAATATATAGAAAGTTAGTGAGAGCAAAGATTTCTTTTATCAAGCATAAAAATACGCTTGAACTATATCCTTAGATCATGAATAACTATTCGGACCCACAATGATTCTTAGACCAATAATAAATTATTCTTGATTCTTCCGTTTAGATCCAATTTTGCATTGGTACAAGAAAACATTTTTCTTTTAGTGTATAATTGATATAATATAAATTTTTCATACTTGAGTAATTACCCAGTTTTCTCATGAATTATGTTATATGTAAGTAGATACATATAACAATATACAATGGACACGATATTGTCATTAATATTGCAGGCGCAAGACAAGTGAAAGGCATCGGAAATAGAAAATAAAGCATAGAAAGATGCATTTCCACGTGAAATGAAATAATACATTCACTAATACTAAACTCGAGTTTTATACTAGATTTACAGTTCAACTGCAACTTAATGCACTTGGGGTTTTTGAAATAAAGTTTTGCTATAAAATTGACTGCCGAATATTGAGAACCCATGCAAAAATCTATGTTTCAAATGTCGAAGCATATCTGCTCTTAGCTGTACATACATATATATATATATATGTATTAAAACTGATAATGTCCATGATAAATTCTATTAGTATATAGATATGGTATGATTACATAGTACAAAAAATAAATACGAAGATAATTTTTTAGTATAAGAGTAAACATAAAAGATGATAATGAGCAAACTTGAAAAACATGTTTTACTCTTAATGCCAGTAAAGAATTTTTTACAAATTTTTGTTCAATTATTTGTTTAAGTGCTCCAAACAAACAATTCAAAGAATAAAAAGTTGACTGCAATTATTCTGCTTTCTCGACTTTCTTCTCCATAAAGTCAACTATCACGATTTTTGTCTTTTTTGTGGTCAACTTGAAACTGACATTCCAGAATCTTATTACACATTTCCTTACATGGATTGTTCTCTACAGGTCAAATTATTTATTTATTTGTCTTTTAGTAATATTATTTAACTTTTGACATTTTCCTTTTTTGTTGAGAACCATAAATAATAAAGTATTCTACTAGTTATTATAGAAGAAAAAAATTTTTTAATTAAAAAAATATAAACATAATATAAGTGAAGAGTCTACTCACAGAAAAAAGGTAAAGTTTACGACGAATTCTGGGAAAAAAGGTGATTTTGAAGTAAACACTGCCTTTTGTTTTTTCTGTGATTAATTACACGGAGAATTATTGAGTTTATGATAATAAGACTGATTTTTGAACTTTTATACTGACTTCTCCAATCTAATATTGAATTTAAACGGTTTAAAAACGTTCTTGGACTGTTTAGAAATGAAGAAATATAAGTCGATAGACGATATCAATCTCACTTAGTCAGTTATTTGACTCACTATCAGTGAAATTGATATCTTCTATATTATTATTTTAAAATAAAATTGCATACCATTTTTATTTTAAAAACTCTATAGTTTCCAATTTTCTGTTTAGTTATTAAATATCTTTGTACTAAATTCAAAAACTAAAGTTTACATTTCTTTTTCATTAACGAAAAACTAAAAAATAATTTTTTGTTTATGCTTGAGCATTATTCTAATAATTTTAGCCAAGAGTATAAAAAATAACACCGTAAAACCCTTAATAAATACTAAGTTCCATAAAAAACAAACAATATTTTTAAACTGTGGCCGCCATATTGGTTCCGCCATTTTGAATTTCAGATTCGTGATTAGCGATAAAAAATTTGATTAGATATTTTCAAAAATCCTTGTATTTAAATTTAGATATTTATAAGTTTAATAAGCCTACCAAATTTTATTGAAATCCGTTAAAAATTCTTGAGTTATGCCGACGATAAAAAAGTTACTACACACACTCAGATGGAAATTAAACCTGTTTTTGGGAATTTTAAAATCGTAAAAGTTTAAAAAATTACAAACTAATAAAAAGTAATATTTTAATATTATTTGTAAAATATGACAAATAAGAAAAACAATTTTACGACTCGATAGTATTTTTTTTGTGTTTCAAAGCTGTTAATTAACAATGATTAATTGTGGAAAAATTGAAGATCACAAATTTGTTTTGATTATTAAAAAAAAATTGAAAATCGATAAAAAATTAGAGGCTATGGATTATTTTGAACGGTAAATTAAATTTTTTTCCCCATTGTATGGAGAAGAAAGTCATAAGAGAAGAAAATTATTTGGTAAAGAGGTAACTGGATTATATGAAGATAGGGAGAAGAGACGGGTACTGACCTTCCGGTCCAATCGCATTGATCTGCTGGAGGTGCAGTTGCATGTGTATGTGTTGGGGCCGACGAAACGATGGTGGCTAAAACCGAAGACACCGCGACGAAGATCAAGGCTGATGGAAGCAGCAAGCTCTTCATCTTCCAATCGCCTTCCTATCTTTTCACCTCACTCTTTTCTTCCTTCCAATTCTGCCTCTTTTCTCCTTCTATCAACTTTGTAAGTTGATTTGTCTTGCTTCAGCGCGATCTCACTGGTTCATTCTATAATTTTCTCTACTCTCCCAATTATTCCACTTCTATCTTCGATTCACCTTCTCCTTTCTCTAGGCCACTCTTGCTTCAAAAAAAATCCTCTTTGTAAAAATTAGAAAAGTAAAACAACAATTCTTTACACCAAGGGAACTAAAACTATAATCCTGAAGATAGAAATCCAAATCACAAAGGCACTTTCCAAAAGTTAATATCAATTTTTAGAATGTAACGAGGAATGTAAAAACACAGAATAACTAGAAAAAAACCTTCATAACTTTTCACCAGATCGTTTTTTTTTATAAATATTTTATAAAAGAAATATTGTTCCACTTTAACCAATGACGCTTGTTGATTCACTGATTACATTTTTGTCAAGTATCTTTTCCATTTATAACAAAGCACAACATTTTAAACTTCACAATGTTCTTGTCATAATTTCGTTGCGATATTTCAATTTGAAAAAGTATAATGTAAATTCACTTTTTCGAAGATATAACAGTTTCCGATCTTCAATCTTGCGTTGCTGAACGTACAGTTATCTCGCAAACGCTCCGCGTTCGCATCCATAAAGCTTAAAATTCAAATAATCGCGTTCTACTTTCGATAAACTGAAAGCGCGAAGCAAGTTTTATTTAAACTTGAAGATTTGTTTTTTGTAGATCACTATAAACAGTACGGTGTTTAATCCTGACGTTTTTCGGACTGAACTTAGGTTCCGACATGACGACCCTCTCGAATAGCGAGCGGGAGTCGTACTCGTCGAACTAACTCTCAGATCGGTGGTCTCGGTCAGATCCTGAACTGCCGCAAAACCCGAGCCCCATCAGGGCCGAATATAGAAAACTATTTTTTAGGGGGATTTCGACCTGTTGCTCCAAAAACCACTTTCTTAAAATACTTTTCTCTTTCAAATTACATTGCACATAAAATTAGTTATAATAGTGTATCCGATACGTTTATTCTATTATTAGTGCAACTTTCAAATTATACAGTTTCTATTTTCAATCTTCAAATAGCCTAATAACAAGTGTATATAAAATTTAGAATTTGGACAGTGTACGTAGTTGCACTTCAACATCTAATTTACTTATTTAATATATCTTTATGTTTATAACTTGAATTTTAATTGACGGTTTTTAAGCATTTTCATCAACTCGTATAAAAATTAATATTGTATATTATTGCACGTATTTTTATTATATTTTCTATTTAAATTCCATTTAAAGATTAATATAATACATTTTTTACTTTTAAAAAGGATATACTGCAAGAGGAGTATTTTAAAAGTGATTAGCAAGTTTCTTAAAACTTATTGTAATAAGTTATTTTGGCAAAAAACATTTTAGATGGAGAAAATTTATTTGTGAAAACTTACCGAGAAGTTCGGTAATTCGGATGCAAACCTGATGTTAATTATTCCATAAAAAAATAACAAAAGTTACACTGGAAAAACGGTGTTCTTATTTTAAGAATTATTCTTGGCGCCTATTTCAGAATAAAATATTCTTAGATTAAGGATATAATATTCCCAAAATAAGAAGAATGCTCTTAAAATAAGGAGCACATTTTTTAATTAAGATGCATATTCTTAAGGACATAAGATAAAATTCTTAATTTAAGAATATGTTTCTTATTTTAAGAAGTATACAGTGCTCTACGAATCCTTAAAAAGTTTAGTAAAGCTTACAAAAATGTCTTTTTCTTCCCAAATGATGTATTTGCATATTTGAAAATGTAAAAGTTATTAACTTTTGGCATAAAGAAAAAAGAAATGATCATTTCTCTAATGCCTCGGGTTCCATAAAAGACTACAGTCCTGCATGGCTTAACACATAAGGATTTACTCGGGTCCACGCACGTGCACCAATGATGGTTTTCAACTTCTTATATTACAAGTTACCATATAAGTAATATATATATATATATATATATATTTTTTTTTTCAAAAATAAAAATTGAGTAACATATATTCTAAACCTTCAAATTTGTAAAGAAAAATGTATAGAAAAAACATAGTTATATATTTAATGATTTTTCTAGGAAATAAAGAAAACTATTTCTTAATACAGTAGAACAAGAAGAAATATATAGAAGAAATCTTCTCTATTTCATGTAATCAAGAGAAGAAATATAAAAGAATATATTCTTCTTGATTTCAAGTGTATTTTTACAATCAAACTCACGATGTCACGTACCTCTGTAGTTAAATTCCAAGAAATTAAAATTGCGAGGCTTCATGATGAAATGACCAGATGAGCAATCTTGCTCTAATTTCAAAGACGGCTTATATGATGGAAGTAATGACCAATCAGAGTAGAGAGAGAGAGAGAGACTTCAATTCTTCGACCAAGATTCGCGTGACAGCGATTTATTACTTAACATGTACTGTTTTAAAAGAGAGATCTTTTTTTTTTATATTATCTCATCTCAAACGAGAAGGTATTAATTTCCAAAAAGTTTCTCTTAAATTATCCTTTTACTTTTGTCTTACTACTCATTTTTATATTTTGTTACATATATTTTTTATACAAATTGAAAACAATTCTGAAAAACCCAACTAACAAATATAGAATAAAATACATATTTCTTGATTTGATATTATATTATAGAAACACCTTTTTCTTATGCATTGAAGTTTTAGATTTGGAACATATGCTTCTATAGGAGCTGCTACACTAACATGGTTTGCCGAGCATTTCTGTCAAATCATTGAGAAGGCATTTCATCCTAAAAAAATATTTTCGGTATTACGTAATACGGTTATTTTTATAATAATAGTATAAAATATTATATTATAATGATATTTTTTTAGAACTATATATATTAAAAGCATTAAATAGTCCATTACGGGTATATTTTTGAAAAAAACGTATACTATCTTGAGGTTTATGATCATTCTTTTTGACTGATGAAAGCGTTCAAGATTTACTTGGTAATTTCTGGTATTGTCATTTTAATGAAGCTACTTGACCTGAGAGAGGCTGACGTCACCAGTGAACTGGCGTATGCCAATGGCCAATGCTTAAGTAAAATACATACTGCACAAGGCACGATGAACTGATGAGCGGGATGCGAGCGCAAGGCAATTGATCTAAATTAACTAAGCACGTGCTATTTTAACGATAAAAAAATTCGATTGCCTATATGTATAATTGCACTGTTTTTGAAATTCTTTCTAAAAGTAGATATGTCTAAGTATTCCGTGAATATTTCAGAAGTATTTATGAATATCTTAAACTAAAGTAACATCTTATGAGCCTTCCAATAAACTCTAACAAGTTTGTAATTAACATTACCATTTTAATCAAATTTGGCCCACTGGTAGACAATGGTTTTATAAAGATGCAGTTAAATTTTTGAGACCTCAAGGTACTTGTAAAAAAAGTTATAAGCGTTTAAGTTTTTAAAATTTTACAGTAAGTCTTATGGGAATTGAGTAGTTTGTCATATATATCTATATGTGTTTATATATTTTTTCAAAAGTGCCTTGAGGTCTCAAAAATTTAACTGCATCATTATAAAACCATTATCTACCAGTGGACCAAATTTGATTAAAATGCGGTAATGTTAATTCCATTTACGATAGAACCTATAAGGTTCCTTTCTTCGCGAATGAGCGTCGCATAATCATCTTTTACTACTTAAGTCTCATGAATGAGCGTCACATAATCATATTTAACAGCTACAGACATAATATTCTTATTCTTAAAATTTCAATATTTTTGCATGTAGGTATTCGAAACTGCAATTATTCTAAAATAATAAAAATTTAGTGTATGTAATCAGGAACTGATTGAAGAATTAAGTTCTAGGAAATAGTTATAAGTGGGTGTTTTTGTGTTTAGGAGGCAATTGTGACAAGGCAAAGCGGCCCTTGGAGATTGCCCTTCTTTTCGCACAAAGGACCATCATATTCCACAGAGGAGCAGAAGAGAAGGAGAAAGAAAGGAGCAGAGAAAAAATTCAAAAGAAAGAGAAAAGTAGACAGAGTGGCAAAGAGAAAGATAGGAAAAACAAGATGAGGCATTATAACCAAACATAAATGAGAGAGACAGAAGAGAACGCATTATTATGCTATGTTGTATCGCTTTATGCATAATGCCGCGGGCGTCTTCAAGGTAATTCTTACAATTACGGAAAAATGCGCTACGCCAACTTCAAATAGGTTTCTCCCTTCAGCTCATTTTCTTTTTTAGTGCTTCTTTTGACTCCAACTAACTTCCTCTCTCTCTCTCTTTACTCTTGGGACACAGTTTACAAAAGCCGTTGGCAAAAGGTCGAATTTCACAAGGCGCAAAAAATAGAGCAGCAAAAAATCCCTTACAACCGAGTGCTTAAAAGGACATTAAAACTGAAATAGTTACGGCTAAAGAATGAAAATTGTTTTACCAATTGGTTTTTAAGGGTTTGACAGGAAACGATCGCGTGTTGAGTTTCAACTTTGTGAATCGTATCCTTTCGTGGTACAATTTATAAAATGGAAAAAGTTTAACTCATAATACACGGAGCACTGTTGAAGTCATATATAGAAACCCTACACAAGTTTATTATTTATCATATATATCGTTGTGTAGAATAAATTGATTGAATGACTGACTGATTCTTTTATTGGCATAATTTTCCATTATTTTCCATTAAAAATCGATAATCTTGTTGATTTGAATTCAATCAGTTTTGAAGACCAAATCAGGCAAATTATATCGTCACGAAGTGAAAATTATTCTTGAACATAAAAAGCAGACTCATCTTTAAAACAGAGCTTTAACTGTCAAAGTGACTTTCACGGTTGAAGAACTATCTTAGTTGATTTTCATGGGAAAGTTGAACTGCTCAAAATAATTCAATGAATTAGCATTTTGCGGTGGACTTATCACATGCTTTAGTTCATCAACAAGTGGATACGACAAGGCGATAAAAACATACACTGTCTTCCTTATTCTTGTAATGTACTTGTAACGTTTTATCGACTTGAATCACAATTTATAATTCATACTAAAATATATACTATGATTTATTTCATAATGTAAGATTTTCATCATCCATTGCATAGTGTGCTTCAAATTGTAATTTTTACATCAATATAAGTACTTATTTTTCCTATTTTAGGAACAGTAAAATGGCAAGAGTATATATATATAGTTTCTGTTTCGTTTTGAGGGATCAAAACATCAAAAAAAGGCCAACAATCATATTCCTCAAGTTCTAAGTATAAGTGTATATAAAGAAAAATTATGTATAGCCCAATTTAAAAAAAAAGATTCAATATGTTACTTACGCTTCCGTTTCAAAAGTATTTTTTTCAACAAATCCTTCCTGGCATTGTGGGGGATTAGGATTAAAATTATGAATTCCAAGCGTGTTTAATCCAATTTTGTACTGATCTAAACTAATCATCCCTACATCGCCATGATCAAGGTTTCTGAACATGTTTTCAATATGTCTAAAAAAAATTATTTTAATTAAATTTCCAATCAAAGATTACATTTTTAAATAATCTGTCAGTGTACTATAGGTATAACATAACGCTATAAACACTGCTCTCTGGTTAAATTTTTCTTTGATATTAAGATTTGTGAGAACGGAAATGAATCAATTAAAATAAGGTTAATGGGATTTTTAAGAAAAGACAAAGTATAATTAAAAGACAAAATTAATAAAAAATGGATCCATTTTCTGGTCTCCTAAGTCATGTCAGGCATCATTACTGCCAATGAAATCATCCTCCTGCCCTTGCCTGCGGTTTCTTCCACAGGTAATATTAATACCCAAGTCAGAAGAAGAGTGTCTCATGTTTTTGAAAAAAATATGCCAGTCAAGTGTACATCCTAAATTGTTTTATTTCAATAAAAAAAGGCTTCATTGTGATTTTAAAAATGATCTAATAAGGGTTCCCGGGTTTGTTTACCAAGAAATTATTTAAAAGAAATATTTTGAGGGATGAGAAGTTGAGATCCCTTGATTCTTGTCTGAATAACTGACACAACAAACATCCATGAGAAGTGGATATTGACTGTGTGCAGAATCTTGGATCGTGAAAGATAATTTGTTACCAAGCATAGTGATTACAGGTGGCTGGTTCTGATGCTTCAAAAGAACGGTATGGTCATGAGAAAAAGATTATACAACTTAAAAACCTTAGGTCATGCCGCTGTACCGAGAATTCTTAATAATTAATAAAACTTGATAAAATAACATTATTAACAGTGATTTTACTTCTTTGTAAATCTATTTTTTTAAATTGTAACAACCTGTTTTTAATTTTTTAAGCTTTAAATTTTCTGACTTGATAGCAAGCGGGGGTCGGAAGATGAATGAAACAAGAGAAACGAAACTACAATAATGGAATAGCCAGCGGCAAAGTTTCAAATTATTGGCCAACGCCCGGAGTTCTCTTCAATTTCGTTTGTCACGAGCCCCAGGATCTACCTTCTTTACCACAAAATGACAGTTATGTTTTGTAACCTTCTTGTCTTCGACTTTCAGCTTTAATGAAAGGCTTTGATGTGAAAATAAATAAAAAATAACTTGCAATAATGTTTAGTTTCAGTTGAACAAAAATTAACTCAGAGTTCTCACTTACAGAAGAATTGTGTAAAAATAATTGATTAAAATAATGAAAGACAAACTTGCCTAAAATTGAAGAGCAATGGTGCTTCACCAAGACCTGATCTAAAAAGAATACACTTGTCAAGAAGATGAAACATGAATTCGATGGGATCTTCTGGTTCATGAACCAAAAGATGACCAATCAGGAAGTTGAACAATTCAGAAATTTTTCGATTTCTTAAAAATTCTTCTGCATGACATAGCAGATCCGATGGAACCTGAAATAATGTCACTTAATTAAAATTTAAGTACTGGAGAGACGGAATTTTTGAAATACAACATAACCAAATATATACAATTGCTACATGCTAATTAAATTTAATTGGCTACTTTTGCCAAAGGTACCGTACATTTTATTCCTGTGACCAAAGTATTCGTAAACTCTTTATGAGCTCAATTTTTTGTTATTTCGCAAATAAATTGATGTATTATATATATAATATTAAGAAAGTATCTGAAAAAAACTTAAATAAAAAACGCTGACTGCTAAAAATTAAATTTTTTGAATTAATTGGACACGATGCTCTTTTATTTATAACAATAATTAGTGAATTATTTAATAATATGAAAGATTATTAAAAAAAAACTATAACTATAGAGCACTGAAGCAATTAAAATGAATTCTTTACAAGAATGTTGTAAAGAAAATTATTCAAAAATTTGGGAGAAAAAAAATGAAATTTATTGTATTTCAAAATTAATGGCTTTCATATATTGATTGATATTGGAAAGGAATTTCGTAGAAAAATGAGCAGGTAAAAAAATTTCATTGCGTGCAAGAAACAACTTGGGCCAGTTAGAGAATTTTGTCTGGTATTTATAGAATGGACGGCGTTTAGTATCGACGTTTCGCAGTGGCCAACCTTGCGTTTAGCAAACCATCAAAAATGATTTCTAGGGCTCCGACCTCTTGGCATTTTGCGGGGGTTGATGGAAAATGACCGTTAAACGTTTCAAAATGCTTTCAAAATTACACCGATTCATCGAAATTCATCCGATAATGGCAATTTTACCGAACCAAGGTTGCGATACGGTCAAAGCCCCCGGCCATTTTTTCCTCAAGATTTATTTATCAGCCCGCCTTAGCCTCAGTCTGAGCCTCTTTGGCCTTCAAGGTACTCTGCTTCTCCTGCTTTTTTTATTCGTTGCAAAACATAAAATAAAGATCTTCACAAGCTAAAAAAATGTTCGTTAGACACTCTTTCAATTTTATTTTACTTTTTGAGTAATACAATATGTTATTAGACAATAAAATTTTAAAAAAATTATTCACAACTAGCAAAAAACAGTTTTCCTATAACATTTGAGGAATTAGACTATAATAATAAATAGAACGAATCGATGAATAATATTTATCCAACAAGCAGGGATGTCTGCGGACTGGCAAATTAAAAAAAGGGGAAAAAAAACTTTAATTTAAAAAACTGAGTAAATAATTCGTTTTTAAGTGAAAAAAGTGATTAAAAACAATAAGTGAATAAGCAATAATCTCTCTAAATCTGAATTAGTAGTTTCCTACTAATGAATTAGCGAAAAGTGAGCTACTATTAAAATAGTAAGAATTTTACTAATTCTTAGTAGAAACCTACTAATTTTGTAGTAGAAAACTACTAATTAAATTAGTAAAAAATTCTACTTTTTTAAAAGTAAAGTTTCACTATTTCAATTAGTAGTTTTCTACTAAAAATTAGTAGTTTTCTACTAAGAATTAGTAGTTTTTTTACAATAAGAATTAGAGAAAAATGAGCCATGAATTTGACTAATTCATAGTAGAAAATATCTAATTCAGATTTAGAGAGATGAGTTTAAAATTACTGATATTAAATTGGGGGGCGCCAGCAGGAAAAGACATTCAAATTTGAAAAAAATAATTCGAAAATCTCAAAAATAATTGAAATATGAGAAAATAATTGAATAATGACTAAAATAATTTAATTTGAAAAAAAGTTGTAAATGACAAAACTAATTGAAAAATTAATTAAAAATCAAAAAATCAAGATAACGATTGATACGAAATAATTGGAATTTGAAGTAAATAATTGAAAAGATTTTTAAAAATAAGTGAAGTTACAAGAAAATAATTGAAGAACAACAAAAATAATTAAAATTTGATACAAAAGTTTGAGACTGGTGTAAAAAATTTACATTTTGCGCACAATAATTGATATATTGACGAAATAATTAAAATGTAAAGAAACTAATTGAATGACATAAATAATTAAAAGCTGGCGTTTTTAGACTTTTTAGACAATAGTTGAAAAATTGAAAAAAATAATAGAATTTTCAAAAAAATAATTAAAACTTAAAAAAAATAATTTAAAAATATCAAAAAAATCTTTATGTGTAGAAAACAGTTGAAAAATGACAAAAATAACTGAACTTTAGAAAAAAATTAATTGAAAATGAGAAATATATTAAAAAATGGAGTAAAAAATAAAAAATTTAATAGATTAATATTGAAAAATTGGATAAAATAATTGAATAATTAACGATATAATTAAAATATGATGAAACTAATTGAATAATGACATAAATAATTGAAAACTGATCTTCAAAAGTTAATAAATTTATGACAATAATAAAAAGATTGAAGAAAATGTCATTAAAAGAAAATAATTCCAAAATGTCATAAATAATTGAATATTGACAAAAATAATTGTAATTTGAAATAATAGTTGATAATTAGTTTAAAAAATTAAAAATTAGAAGACAATACTTGAAAACTTGACGATACAATTTAAATATTAAGAAAATAATTAAATAATGACATAAATAATTGAAAACTGGTGTAAAAATTAAAAGTCTACAGATAATAATTGAAAAGTTGGTAAAAATATTAGAATTTTGAGGAAAATAATTAAAATTTGACGAGAATAATTGAAATTTCAAGAGAATAATTGAAAAATGTCAAAAAAAATTTAAGATGCAAAAAGTAGTTAAAGTTTGAAGAAAATATTTGAAAAAGGCGTAAAAAATTAATAAATCCGTGACAATAATAAAAATAATGATGAAAATAATTAAAAACAGGTGTAAGAAATTTAAAAATTCATGACAATAAAAAAAATTGAATAAAATAATAATTAAAATTTGTAAAAAATAATTTTAAAAATGGCAAAAATAACAAAAATATGAAGAATATAATATTGGAAAATGACAAAAATAATTGAATAATGACAAAAGTAATTAAAAGTTGAATAAAATAATTAAAAAATAACAAAAGTGAATTGAAACTTGTGCTGAAAATGTGGATATTCCTGACAATAATTTGAAAATTGAAGAATATAACTGAAATTTAAAAAAAAAATTGAAATTACAAGAATATAATTGAACAATAACAAAAATAATGACAGAAATAATTAAAAGCTGGTGTATAAATAAAACATTTATAGAGAATAATTGAAGTTTGAAGAAAATAATTGAAATTTGTTGAAACTAATTGAAAAAAATGTACAAAATTAATAAACTTACGATAATAATAAAAATAATGAAAAAAATGATTTAAATTTGTAGAAAATAATTGAAAACTAATATAATAAATTTAAAAATTCTGGGTAATAAAAAAATTGAATTTATTTATGTAGGTATTTATTTATTTACGGGTGAAAGCCCATTACAGTATTAAATTAAAAAATATATTTCTAGTAACAATAAAATTAAAATTTAATACAACAAGAATAATTACTATATTAATAATAATCATATAATCAATAGGTCGCATTCAATAATTTAAATAAAATAATAATTTAAATTTGTAAAAAATAATTCTAAAATTGCTAAAATAATAGGAATATGAAGAAAATAATCGTAAAATGACAAAAATACTTGAATATTGACAAAAGTAATTGAAATTTGAAGAAATTATTCAAAATTAACAAAAGTAGAATAGAAACTGGTGTTGAAAGTTTAAATATTCCTAGCAATAATTTAAAGATAGAAAAAA
The DNA here is from genome assembly GCA_037103525.1 of Ganaspis brasiliensis. Lineage (NCBI taxonomy): Eukaryota > Metazoa > Arthropoda > Insecta > Hymenoptera > Figitidae > Ganaspis > Ganaspis brasiliensis. Next base: position 590,008 of record JAZKLR010000205.1, on the reverse strand, counting down.
ATAATTGAAATGATAATAAAATAGTTGAAAAATATTATAAATTTAAATATTCATGACAATAATTTAAAGACTGAAGAGAATAATTGAAATTTGAAAAATTTATCTTCAGAATCGCAAAAATATTTGAAAATTGACAAAAATACATTAGGGTTGACAAAAGTACTTTAAAAATTACAAAAATAATATTCTCCCGCAGTTGGAATAGACATTTTACTAAAAAAGTAAGAAATGTGAATTTTTTTCAAAAAAAGTGAATCACTGGCAGCCTTACAATAAGAAGAAATAAGTAAGTATTTAGGGATTTGAAATATTGTCTCATTAAAACCCACACAACACTTAAGTCTGCTAAAAGTTTGCCGCAACTTTTCCGGGAGTTAGCAGCAAACTTGATGAAAGTTTTGAAACTCCAGAAATGGTTAAAAAGATTACAGAATAATTTAAACTGTATTCAAGTTTTTAATTTTTTTCCAATAAAGTAAAATAACGTAATTTAAATTTTTAATAAATTCGACTAATCGACACTTTAAATTAGTCTAAATTATTATTAAAATTCATATGATTTTTAATATATAAATTAGTATTATTTTTAATCAATATCTCGTCATTAAGGCTATCTCATCTGCATATTTTGTCTGTAAACTAAAACAATTTTAAAATTTTCTGATAAAGAGAATCAAAATTAATAAAAAAAAAAAAAACAGGGACTAACTTCACTCTGGATTTTAAAACCTGGACAGAAGAAGATGAATAAATGTAAATAGTAACTAACCTCTGAAGTTTACGGAGATTATTATTATTTTAATTTAATTTTTTAGTTTATAAATTGTTTATCATTGTTTCCTTGCAATCAATGAATCTACTCTGAATTGTAAATATCTCCTGTAGTTGCACAATAATTGTAAAAACACAAAAAACCCATAACGGGTATACGTGAGGTTTTAATCTTTATCGCTTTATAATCATTGAAAAATCAATGCTTACAAGTTCGCATATAATATAGTTCACTGAATAGTATTAGACTTGTGAATTAAAGGCGGAAAAACAAGAAAGTACTTCAGGAAAGAGAAAGGACATGAGAATAGGAAAACTTATAAGAAAAATAAATTATATGTGTGTAAGATTGAAAGACCTCGTTGGTTGTTTCACCTCACTATATGCACTGCAGTTATGATTGATAACGTCTAATTATTAAAGATCGTCAATTATTTCTAAAGAAAACTGCTCGCTCTTCTTTTGCAATTCACTCTCGAGAGAATTTCTCTAATGAAGAACAGTTAACAAACAGTTAACTTGGTGATTGTTAATCACGAGTTGAATAAAATCGTTCAACCAGTTTTGTTCTGGTTAAGATTGTATTATGTCATGACACTAGTTTCAAGTCTTTTAATGTTATCGATAAATCGAAAATATACAATACCCGCATAACGCATTACACCCCGTAGGCTAGGGGAACTCTTGAAAATTACAGTGAGGGTTAGTCACGTGACCATTTGCCATTACCACGTGTAAAATCACCAGAAGTCGAACATGCTTTAAAGCGTGGGAAATTACTTTTACGTATATATTTTTAATCAGTAAGATATATATTATTTAGTAGTTTTTTACGCACATGAGTTTTATATTTTTAATATACCGAATTTTTAAAAATGCATTTAAAAAACCTTGTTCTTGTTTTATTTTTTGCACCTTGTTATTAAAAGAATGAAATCAGAAACAATCTATTTTAATTGTAATTAGATGTTATATACCTACATTGCGTATGTTAATTATTGTGGGGTCTGACTCATTTGGTGGAAAATGACATGCGTACGTCTGCTAGCTGTTTTAATGTATTAAAGCGTATTTATATTTTCTTGAAAGCGGAACTAGGGCAAGCCTGTGGGAAACTTTGAAGTTTCAAGACGGACATCTTATAAGTTTCAGCCTACTTTTATGGGGTTCAGAGTACATGTAGGCTCTGATTCATGATATGGTTAGTGTAACGTGGAAAATGTGAAAAAAATTAATTTACATGTGTCGTTAATTATGTATACCTAATTGCACATTCTATGCAACGTTAGCTTATTATAATTTATGTAACAGATACAAAGTAAAGACAATGGAAATGTGTTTATATATTAAAAATTATTTGTTAAAAGTTATACTCACTTTTTTTAAGTCACCGACAATTTCTTCCACAATTGAGTTGGATCTTTGTAATTCATACGTAACATTGCTTGCGTCATCTGTATTACTAAAAATTTCAAAATCCAAAACTTTTGACGTTGACTTAGAATCAGTATTCTCTGATTCCATTTCTTAAAACAGAAAATGTCTTATTCTATACGTTTTATGTAGACATTAGCAAAAGTCGGAAATGATTAATATGGTTAATAAAAACAATTGAATGCTAATCAGACTCTCAGCTTTTTCTTAATAAAAATAATTGTAGCCATAATTAAAGAATTAAAATGATACTGTTTAAATTTATACTGGTTACACCAACATATAATTGCGACAATTTTGAGTGCAACAAAATTTTGCAAACAAGTTACTTTAAAAGATGAAAAAAGGAACAAGAATTCCTTTTAATATGTAATGTGTGTTCGAGCTTGATGGTTTGATGCAGTTCTTGCAACATGTACTGGGATGTCTTTTTACCAAAAGGATTTGCAAAAACCGGATGGAACCGGTTGATGTTAGAGGAATCAAAGAAGCAGCCAACGTGCGAGTGCTCTCGCACCAATTTTCCAGGAAACCTGCTTAAAACCTTTTCCTCCACCTTATAAGGTCTTCCGCAGTTGGCACAAACTCTAAGGTCGACTTGCGTTACTTTTTTGAACACCTCTTTACCACTGGAAGCATCGAAAAATTCTACTCGCGATATCTATACGCATTAAGTCCTATCGTTCCCCTTTCCGAAGACGACCGTTCATCTTGCGTGCCCTTCTTCGAATGCCGATGTATAAAAGAAAATAAAAAAACCAATACACTAGTGTAGCATTATAGCTAACAGAAGTCACGATTGCCAAATAAGAATAATTGGCTCTTATTTTTGCAAAAAAGTTTTTGTCCATTTGATTACTCATGCGAGAAATTAAAATTACATTCGGTTTTATTCCAACCAATTAAAAACTTTTATTTTATAATAAACAAATTGTTAATTTTTCTTGAAATAAAAATACCAGGTACTTTTACAGAAAATCCTTTCAGAGAATTAATCAAATTCGTTTCTAAGAAGAAGAGGAGAAGAAGAAAAAGAAGCTAAGAGCAGACCTATACTTATGATTATTGCAAGATTTTGGGTCTTGCGTCTTCAGAAAGCGATAGGCAAAAAGTTTTTTCGATTCAACTATAAATCAGTCGCGCACGTGCGTTCAAGTCTGCGCAGGACATTTCTTTTAACAACAAAAGGTCGATGTAATAAATTATTTATTGGTAATTCAAAGTCGAGAAATGAGGTATAAATATAATAAAGTGCCTTTTACGTAAAAATATGTTTCAACACCTTTAAATAAAATACACATTGGGTACGCAAATACCAATTTCACCAAACAACTTCTTTCTCACAATTAATATTTCTACATACAGTACTAAATTAATTCCTGTATGAGAATTTCTGCAATTTTTTATGGAAAAATATAACAGCAGTATTAAAAGAAAAACATTTAATTATGTTTCAATATACTCTTAATATATGTACACTGATAAAAAGGAATTGTTGGACTTACAAATCGGATTTTTAATATAGAACTAGAGTTGCAAAATTCTCGGTAATTTAAAATCGGGTTACATTCTCGAGAATATAACCGAAAATATTCTCCTTTCGGAGAATTTATGAGAATTTTCTATGTTTGAATGAGCTCCACTATTTTGAAACACAAGCAATTTATTGAAATAAAAATGGATAAATAACAAAATAATTACCATTGCGAACTAACTATAAATAGATCAAGTGTAAAAATTATTATTAAATATAACACTTATGAACAATTTAAAATGATCAAAATGATAAAAAAATTATGAAAATTAAGAAGAAATGATATAAGTAATTTAAAATTGAAGCAAATAATTAAAATTTGAGAAAATAATTGAAAAAATTGCATAATATATTTTAAATAAAGGAAAATTTCCGAAAAATACTTTAAACTTTTAGATTTTGATTGCAAAAAAACAGCAGAAAATAAAAAAAAATAAATGTAAAAAGCTAAACATAATTTACAATTTTTAATTTAAGAGAGATAATTGCAAAAAATACAGAGATACACAAAATACAAAAAAATCGTAGATATAATTGAAAATCGAATAGAAAAATGAAAATTTCAGATATATGTGTATAAATAAAAACTTTTTGGAAATTATGAAAAATAACTTAAGTAATTTCAAATTGGATTAAATAATTGAAATATCAGATAAATAGTTTATAATTTTGTAAATTATGAAAAAAATTTTAAATAATTAAAAATTGAAGCTTTGTAGTGCGAAATTTGAGAAAAATATTTTAAAACCTTAGAAAATAATTTTAAAAAATAAGAATAATTAAAAATTGGGGGAAATAATTGAAAAATGGTTTTAAAACTTGCAACTTGAAGAAAATAATTCAAATTTGATAAGAGCAATGATAAGTTGTAAAAAATAAATGAAATTCGAAACAAATAATTGAAGAAATACAGAATTTTGTTTAAATAAAAAAAAAAATAATTGAAATTTGAGAAATTAATTGAAAAAAATGAGAATAATTAAAAATTTAAGAAAAGAATTGAAGAAAGCTAAAAATAATTGAAATTTAAGATAATTAATACATTTTTTTTAAAATTGTAAAAAAAAACGAAAATTATTAAAAATTTAAGAAAATAATTGAAATTTGAGAAAAATACATAAAATTCTTAAAAAATAATTTTACAAAATGAGAATTGTAATTAAAAATTGGGGGAAATAATTGAGAAATATATAAAAATAATTTAAAATTGAGAAGAATAATTGAAAAATAATGAAGACAACTTGAAAATTTAAAAAATAATTGCTATATGATGAAAATAATTAAAATTTCAGATAAAAAATTGAAATTTTTGAAAATTACGCCAAAAGAATGAAATTAATTAGAAATTGTAGAAAAATTACAGAATTTATTTTTAAGCAAAAGAAAATAATTGAATATGATTTTAAATTTTAAAACTTGAAGAAAATAATTGAAATATGATGAAAGCAATGATAGCTTGAAAAAAATTAATGAAATTTAAAATAAATAATTGAAAAAAAAAATAAATAAAAAAAAAATGTTTTATCATGGTAAATCGCGAACTGATATTTTTGCGTATTCTTAATCTGACTTCATGAAAGATCCCATAACGGTCTATTTTTGACTGAGGGATTTATTATAAAATAAATATAAATAAATAAATAAATAAAACTAAATAAAATTGAAATTTGAGGAAAATACTGGAAAATTTAAGAAATTAATTGAAAAAAATAAGAATAATAATTAAAAATTGAAGAAAATAATTGAAAAAGGCTAAAAATAATTGGAACTTAAGATATAATTAATAAAAGTTCTGGGAAATTATGAAAACAAATGAAAATAATTAAAAACTTAAGAAAATAATTAAAATTTGAGAAAAATACTAACAAATCTTAAAAAATAATTTTACAAAATGAGAAAATATAATAGAAAAATTACAGAACTTATTTTTAAGGAAAAGAAAATAATTGAAAAATCGTTTAAAAAGTTGATAATTCAAGACAATAATTAATTAAAAATTAAAGATAATAATTGCAAAATGAAAATAATATTGGCAAATTAAAAAAATTAATATCATTTTTTCATAAATAATATGAAATTTTTTCATTGTCGAAGAGAAAATAAATAAAATTGAAAAAGTGATTGAAAAAATTTAAAAAAATAATTTAAATTTGCAGAAGGTAGATTTATGATTTAGGGGGAAAGGTGAGAAACAATGAAAATAATTAAAAATTGCAGAAAGTAATTGAAAAATGATAGAAATAGTTAAAAATTGTAGTTTAAGTAATTGAAATCATAAGAGAAAAAAATGATTAAACGTTGAAAAAATTTATAAATCACTTCAAATTGAGTATATTTGAACCGTGGATTAATTAAACATTTAATCAATGCAAGTTCAAATTAATCGAAATTTGAAGAAATTAAAATTGCTATAAATGTAAAATTTGAGAACATTTTGAAACGGTGAAATATGGTGTAAAAATTTAAAACTAAAAAACACCTAGTGACAAACTTCAGGTGTGGACAGAATGAATAAAGAATTAATGAATGAAAGGAACTTCGAAACTTGTAAATTATTATATATAATAATTGACATGGATGTTTATTGATGTGGACATTTCATAAAATATTAGTGAACTTATTGTTCATTGAATGTTTAATATTTTTTTTACAAATTTTTTATATTTTAATAATTTTTATTGTCATGTTTTATTATTATAAAAATTTTTAAAAATTAATTATCATATTAACGTGGGGGTATGGTCTCACGGGCGAAAAAAAATACCTTTTAAACTATTTTTTTTACGAAACTACTAAATATTTTTAAATGATTTTATTCTTACATTATTTTGTAACATTTGAAGTGAGTTCTCACTTAAAAGAAAAAAAAATATTTGAAATTAAAGGACTTGCAGCCACTTGATGTAGACTATGTCAAAAATTGAGTCTGTTGCGGTGACCCTAATTAAAAATAGTGGAAAATCAGCGCCAACTGATAGTAAAATTATTAATAATTAGTAATTAACTAAATATACAGTCCCAAGCTGCGCCTTACTGATTACATATATATTGGATACAGCGCTAAATAATAATGGCTGCGTTTTCAATAAAAAATAAATCAAAAAAATATAAACTGCAAAAGGCAGCGCTCAATAAATAAAGAAAAACTACAATGAAAATGATAATAATTAATTGTAATATATATTTTCAGTGGCTGCGTCTAAATAAAAGTATACATGTTACGAATATTACAAAAGAAAAAGTATACACTGTTTTTAAAAAAAGAAATGAAAAGTAATTAACAGTGTTATTATATAAAGTGGATATATCTTGAATTAAAATAGATCAATTGAGGCAGCGCCTAAAAATAAATAATTTTATAAACATATTTTAAAACTATAATTAATAATTATAAATGTGTTTGCATTTCAAAAAGTAGTCAATGACAACTGTTTAGTTAGCAAATTATAAATTATATTATATAAAATAAAAGTCTAAAAATATCCAGAAATCGATACATAATTTCCGTCAAAAAGATTATTAAAATAAAAATCAAAAAAAGGCAGCGCTACATATTAAGACTCCCTAAGGTTTTTTTAAAAATAAATCAAAAAGAATAAATAAAATTAAAAAACCATATACCTATACAAGGCGTCCACGTCGTGGGAGTTGGGCAACATTGTATAAAAAATATATATAATGGCTAACATTGGAAGAGTTTAAAAACAATGTATTCACACAAAAAAATTATAAAATGTATTATTCTGAAAAACCAATTATTTCAAAATATAAGGAAAATATACTTGAAGTAGGATACAAAATAAAAAATTAATCTTAAAAAACTAAAAAAAAAAAATTGCGCGTAGGTTTTTGTCGATTTAACACATGCGCAGTAGCTTTCTACAAACGTTAGGTATGCGCAGTGGTAAAAATCGTAACAAATATTGATTGTTTAACAATTTCAAAATGATATATGTACTGAAAATTTACTTATCTGGTAAAGTACAGCACTGCGCATGCGTAATTTTTAAATTTGATCAGAGCACATGTGTAACTATCACTGTGCATAATTGCGCATGTGTAACACCAATACAAAACAACTGCCCATGTGAAATGCTTGTTTTGTAGTGCGCACGTTTACACAGTTGTGGTGCACTACTGCGCATGTACAACAATATGTTGTGCATAAAAAAAATGTTCAGTTTAACATGCTTGACAAGAATAGTGCCAGTGCGCATTGTTACAAACCGTAATAACATGATAAAATGAACATTTTTGTAAGTTGCCTATTGGAAAAAGTAGGTGAACTTTGAAGTGTGTACGACGACGAACGAAGTTTTCTCGGTATCGTATTAATATAATAGAAGATAATAAACATGAAACTAGAGATTTTTTTTTTACACTGATTGAGAAAATTTGACTTAATTTCATAAATATATAAAAAATTTAAATTCTTATAAATTCTCGATTAGAATTTTGGTCGGTTATATTCTCGTTCTCATTTCTGTTCTCGAAATAATATTACTTCTTCGTTTTTCGCAACTCTGTATAGAACCTCGTATATAACTGACAAATCCGATTTTTGTTGTTGTAGCGAAGTTTTTGTCATCTTAGCAATTTGGGATTGTTGTGGTAACAATCAGGTTTGTTAGTTAACAAAATTTTTGTTACTACAACAATCCCAAATTGTTAAAATGACAAGAACTTTGATACAACAACATAGGAGCCAACAATAGGAGCCAAGAACATTCCCCACTTAAATTAAGTGGGAATAAATATTCCCCATTTAAATAAAAAAAATCCCATATTAAGTAGGGAATATTCTTGACTCCTACTATTAAGTATAATGTTTCTTATAATTAGAATATCGTTTTTTCACTGCATTTTATTTCAAATTTATAAATTCAACCTCCGACAATCGAAGATTTGTCCAACAAATATACTTTTTTCAAATAGCACGACTAATTGTAAGTACTTTCACCTTGCAATATTCCAGGTTTTTTAAGAGCAAAAAACTGACGTTTCTGCTCTGAAAACATAAATTTTGAATCACTTCGCGTAGTAAAATATTCACAGCAGAAATAAATATTAATGTTGAATCGCTGACAAAGCGCAGAACACGAACGACTTGCCATCGAATTCAGTCGTCGTACTATTTTTTATGACTTATTTTTTCCTTTTATTATTTTCTTTTCTCTTCTTCATCCGATATTCGTCATCTCAACTTTACCACTTGTTATCAAAATGTTTTTCTGTATTCTTTTAGCTTATGCTTTGATTCCACCGACCAAGGAATATATCAATAAAATTATAGGAGTAGATTCAAAAGCAAAATTTTCCATAAATACATAAATAAGTAAATAAGCAATAAATTTGGCATTATAACCTTCTATGCAAATATTACTTAGTTAAAGAAAGTATACATTTTCATTCAAAAATGTAAATACAATGCCTACATATTCCCAATAATTTTGAGACTTTGAGTATCGCCTACTTTGAATTTCAAGTATTCTGATCAGCCTTTGTATTTTTTTTTAAAAGAGTACTTATGCATTATTTATGAAGATCCTTCGCTTATAGTAGGTATACACATATACTGCGCAAAGCAGTTACGAATAATAAAGCTTTCTGATGTAGATCGACTTTATTATTACCATTGTATTAAAAATGTTTCCTTTGGAACAATCCTCTTTTGTGCACCGTTAGAAAAGAGTATAAAAGAGAAATTTATTAAAGGTGTTTTTTTTTAATATAATTACTTGTAATAAATAGCTCATACAATATAAAAATAATGAATATTTCAATATCGATAGATTAAAATGAGTCCTTTTTTGTAATATTTTATAGAGTTAAATACAACGAAATTTTATAATATTTGCAAAAGTTCCTTGAATATTTAACAAAAGAAGGTCATTGAAATATGAAAGATTCAATCTTGACAGTGAATATATATAAGAGATGCAATGAAGAGTGTAAAGAGAGGTTAAGAAGTTGGAGAAGATTGTGGACGAGAAATGGTGTGTTCTACCGTTACTCGTAAGCCAGAGTCAGGGTCATTATAATCGCGTTCACCAGGTTCATGCCTCGTGATCGAAAAAACAAGAAAACAATAAAAAAATGTAGAGTAAAAAATATAGATTAAAAGACAAAAATTAAGTATAAATAAGATACAATTTATCCATTTTAATACAATTGAGAAAGTAATAATGGATTATTCCATTGATTAATATGTATAGTATAACAGGGATCACAGGACCTATTGTTATTGAAAAAGGTGAATAGGTGCAAATTTTTTCAAAAATAGGGGACAAAAAGGGGACAGAAAATTTGCTTCAACTTATGTATTTGAAGATTTTTTAGGATTTTTGTAGATTAAAAATAGTACAAAAAAGTGACTTTTTAATTTAAAAAGGTGAATAAATAGGGAAATTTTAAGTGAAAAAAGTGAATAAACAATAATTTGCATTAACAAACAAAATATTACTGATATTAATTTGGAGCCCGCAAGCAGGCAAATAATTAATCAGGGCTCCCCAATATCAATTTAAAAAAAAATTTTTTAAATGAAAAAACTAATTGGAAAATTAATTAAAAGTCAAGAAATGAAGACAAAAATTTTAAAAATACTGGTAATTACAAGAAAATAATTGAAGAATGACAAAAATAAGTAAAATTTGACGAAAAATAATGATTCAAACGTAAAAGAAATTAATTTAAAAAATGAAAAAAAATTTTACATATGTAGAAAATATGTAGAAAACAGTTGAAAAATTACAAAAAAAAAAGTTGAATTATGGAAAAAAATTAATGAGAAATATAATTCATAAAATGAAGTAAAAAGTAAAAAATGTATTACATTAATTGAAAAATTAAGGACATAATTGAAACGTGAATAAACTAATTAAATAATGTCATAAATAATTGAAAGCTAGTATTAAAATTAAAAATTTATAGACAACAATAATAAAAATATTAAAGAAAATGACATTTAAAGAAAATAATTCCAAAATGTCAAAAATATTTGAATAATGACAAAAATAATTGTAGTTTGAAACAAATAATTGAGAAATGACAAAAATAATTGATAAATGATGTAAAGAATTGAAAATTTAGACAATAATTATTAGAAAATTGAAAAAATATTAGAAGTTTGAGGAAAATAATTAAAAGTTGAAGATATTAATTGACGTTGGAAGAAAATAATTGAAATTTAAAGAGAAAAATTCAAAAATGTCAAAAAAAAAATTAAATATGAGGAAAGAAATTTGTAGAAAATAATTGAAAAAAGTGTGAAAAAATATAAATTTGAAGACAATACTTGAAAAATTGACGAAACAATTGAAATATTAAGAAACTAATTGAATAGCGAGATAAATAATTGAAAGTTGGTTTGAAAATTAAAAAATTATAGACAATAATTGAACAATTGAAAAAAATATTGGAAGTTTGAGGAAAATAATTGAAAGTTTAAGAAATTAATTGAAGTCTAAAGAAAAAAATTGAAATTTGAAGACAATAATTCAAAAGTGTCATAAAATTTAAATATAAGGAAAGTAATTGTAATTTGTAGAAATAATTGAAAAAATAATTGGAAGAGTTGTAAAAAATTAATAAATTCATGAGAATAATAAAAAAGATAAAGAAAATGATTGAAATTTAAAGAAATTTATTTAAAACTGGTGTAAATTTTTTTTAATTTCTTGACAATAAACAAAATTGAATAAAATAATTTAAATTTGTTAAAAATAATTTTAAAACGTCAAAAATAATAAAAATATGAAGAAAATATTTGGAAAATGACTAAAATAATTGAAATTTGAAGAAAATAATTAAAGAATAACAAAACTAAATTAAAATTTGTGTAGAAAATTTAAATATTTCTGACAATAAAATAAAGATTAAAAACGTAATTTAAATTTTAAGAAAATATTTGAAATATTACAAAAATAAGTGAAAATTGGTGTAATAAATTAAAAAATTTATGGCAATAATTTAACGTTTAATGAAAATAATTTAAATTTAAAGAAAGTAATTGAAGTTTAAAGAAAATAATTGTAATTTAATAGACTAATTAAAAAATGTCAAAAAATTTAAATACGAAGAAAGTAATTAAAGTTTCTAGAAAATGATTGAAACGTGTAGAAAATAATTGAAAAAGTTGTAAAAAATTAATAAATTTGTGACAATAATAAAAAGAATGAAGACAATATTCAAAATTTGCAGAAAATAAATAAAATAAACTGGTGTAAAATTTAAAAATTCATGACAAAAAAAATTGAATATAATAATTGAATTTTTTATTAAATAATTCTAAAATGACAAAAATAATAGAAATATGAAGGAAATAATTCGAAAATAACGAAAATACTAAGAAATATGACAAAAGTAATTGAAATTTTTAAACAAATAATTAAAAAATGACAAAAGTAAATTGAAACTTGTGTAGAAAATTTAAATGTTCTTGGCAATAATTTATGGATTTTAGAATATAATTGAAATTTTAAAAAAATAATTTAAAAAAGCCAAAAATGAATGAAAACCTCTGTAATAAATTTGAATATTCCAGACAAGAATTTAAAGACTGAAGAAAATAATTGATATTCGAAAAAATTAAAAAGATAATTGAAAAGAGCTGCAGAAATTAAATATTTGTAGACTGTATTTAAAAAATTGATGATGTAAGGTCATTTTTTCGAAAACTGAATTTTTTACACGAGAATTGTCAATTGGGAGGCCTCGAAAATCCTCGGCAATCGTGATTCAAGATGAATAATTCGAAAATATGGAAAGTCACTATTTTGAATGTACATCCAAAATTTTGAAAAATTAATTTTTAACGCGTCGGAATCTTTATTTGCGACCTCAAAAATCTCCAAATAAGACTTGTTGAATTCCCTTGAATATTTATGTGATAAAAGATTGCACATATTGCAATGTATTATTTTTACATATTTTTTGTAACATCCGACATTTTGAAAATTTAATTTCTTTAAATATCATATCTTAAAATATGGTTAAAAATAAAGAAATTTATGACATAAAATATTTTTAGCTTATAAATTAAAAAAGTTGGGATTTTTTTTTAAAGGTTATTTTTTCTCATGTATTTTTAATGGGGATTTTCTATCGATTTTGGCTATAACTATAAGCTTTAATACTGAAAATTAGAAAAAGGGTAAATAGGGGACAATTCTTTAAAATAGGAGAAATAGGTGCACAATTTTAAAATAGGGGAAAAAAGGTGAATAGGGGACAACCTGTGATCCCTGGTATAATAATAATTTACATTGTACAGTAATACAAAATGTCGTGTTGTTGATGATTTATGAAAAAGTTATTTCGTCATTTACTGATTTTTTTTTACTCAGATTTTGAAGATGTCCCCTGCTGCAGATCAAGTGGAAGCAAAAAATAGTATGATGGAGTCAGGTTTTTCGAATCTATAAACCTTAAACCCTAATCTCAAATACCGCACCGGTTTTCTCTCTGGACCGCCCTGCAGGTTGTTGGCACTCCTCGAAAACGCGAAGGTTATAACTGACGTAGAAACTACACTTTGGCGATGACCTAAATCCTAAACTTTGAATAAAGTTTTACACCTGAATTATAACTTTGCACTAGAAAAATATAATGCGCGCAAGCGCGCGATTAGTTTTCCATACATTTTAGAAATTAAACTATAATAATAAATAAAACAAATTGATGAATAATATTTATCCAATAAGCAGGGCTGCCAGTAAACTTGCAGATTGAAAATAGTGAAAAAAAAAGACTTTAGTTTACAAAAGTGAGTAAATAGTGAGCTTTTAAAGAAAAAAAAGTGATTAAATAGTAAGTTTTTAAATAAAAAAAAAGTGAATAATCAATATAGAGTTTGATATTACTGATATTAAATTGGGGGACGCCAGCAGGAAAAGCCATTCAAATTTGAAAAAAAACAATTCGAAAATCCCAAAAACAATTGAAATATGTAGAAAAAAATAATTAAATAAAGACAAAAATAATTCAATTTGAAAAAAAAGTTGTAAAAGATAAAACTAATTGAATAATTGATTAAAAATCAAAAAATTAAGATAACGATTGAAACGAAATAATTGTAAATTGAAGTAAATAATTGAAAAGTTTCAAAAATAATTGAAGTTACAAAAAAATAATTAAAGAAGGACAAAAATAATTAAAGAATGACAAAAATATTTTTTTTTTGTACCAAAAAGGGTATTTTGCCCGTCTATCAAATCAAATAAATAAATAAATAAAATAATTAAAATTTGAATCAAAAGTTTGAGACTGGTGTAAAAAATTTAAATTTTCGCACAACAATTGAGATATTGAAGAAATAATTAAAATGTGAAGAAACTAATTGAATAATGACATAAATAATTCTAAATGCTGGTGTAAAAATTACACTCTTTAGACAATAGTTGAAAAATTGAAAAAAATAATAGAATTTTCAAGAAAATAATTGAAATTTAAAAAAAAATAATTAAAAAATATCAAAAAATGTATAGTGGAGAGTAGTCAGAGTTGGACAGTGGTCAGAGAAAAACTCTGGTAAAAAAAAAAATAATTGAAATGTTGAGAAAATAATTGAGAAATGACAGAAGTAAATGAAAACTTGTGATAATAAATTTAAATATTCATGAAAATAATTTAAAGACTGAAGAGAATAATTGAAATTTGAAAAAATTAAATTCAGAATCGCAAAAATACTTGAAAATTGACAATAATACTTTAGAGTTGACAAAAGTACTTTAAAAATGACAAAAATAATTGAAAAGAGGTGTAGAACTTACATATTTGTAAATTGTAATTAAAAAATTGACGATGTAATTAGAATATAAACAAACTAATTGATTTATAAGATAAACTTTTAATCAGGCACCTAATATCAGAAGGCCCTCCCGCTGCAGTTGGAATAGACATTTTACTAAAAAAGTGAGTTTTTTTTTAAAAAGTGAGTAATAGTGAGCAATTTTAAAAAAGTCAGTAAAAGTAAATAAGTGTGTCACTGGCAGCCCTGCAATAAATAGAAATAAATAAGTATTTAGGGATTCTAAATATTACTTCATTAAAACCCACACAATATATATATATAACTTTGCCGCAACCTTTCCGGAAGTTTTCAAACTTGCAGCAAACTTGATAAAATTTTCGGAACTTCAAAAATGGTTTAAAAAGTTACAGAATAATTTAAACTGTATTTAATTTTTTAATTTTAATTTTTTCCAGTAAAGTAAAAGAATTTTGAATTTTTAATAAATTTGACTAATCGACACTTTAAATTAATCTCGATTATTATTAAAATTCATATAAGTGTGTAATATATAAATTATTATT
This sequence comes from Ganaspis brasiliensis, assembly GCA_037103525.1. Classification (NCBI taxonomy): domain Eukaryota; kingdom Metazoa; phylum Arthropoda; class Insecta; order Hymenoptera; family Figitidae; genus Ganaspis; species Ganaspis brasiliensis. The sequence goes on along the minus strand of JAZKLR010000205.1, from coordinate 574,953 downwards.
AGTCATAATCAATAACTCGTCATTAAGGCTATACCTCATCTGCATATTTTGTCTGTAAACTAAAACAATTTTAAAATTTTCTGATAAAGAAAATCAAAATTAATGAAAAAAAGCAGGGACTAACTTCACTTTGGATTTTAAAACGTGGACAGAAAAATATGAATAAATCTAAAAACTAACCAACTTCACTTCAAGTTTCAAAACGTGGACAGAAAAAGATAAATAAATATAAATAGTTACTTACTTCAGTAGTTTACGGAGATTATTATAACTTTACATTTTTTACATTTGAAGCTTTTCAAAAATAAGGAAAATATTATTTTACAAAGCGTTATATAAAGAAAACATATTTACCTTATTTCATTTATTTAATTTAAATATAAATTTAAACCGACTCCAACTTTCGTAACTTCATTTCTTTAAATGCGCTAAAAGAAATTTTAAAAGGAACGTCAGTGATAATTAAACTTAGCTCAGACACGAAAAGAGATAAAATGGGCCTCAACAATTAAATGCGCAGTTCTTACAGAAGTATTCTAGTTTTTTAAATGGTTTTTATTACCCTTCCCTAAAGGAAAGGCGTGATATGGAGTAAGATTGGTGAGAACGAGTATAAAATACCATATAAAAACAAGAAAATAGACAAATTCTTTCTAAAAGAGACATCTGGCTGAGCATAACTCCAACTTTTGTTTTATTTTTATTTTACGTATACTTATACGTCTGCTTTATGTACATTTATTATAATACATTTATTTATAATCCTTTAATAAAATTCTTTTACATTGTATAAAAATATGTATCTACACATGTACATATGTATTGTATTTAATATATAATAGTATAAAAATTTGTATCGTGGTTCAATTACCTAATAGGTAAATTAAAGTATAGACAAGAATAAAACATATAAATTCTAAACTTATAAAATAAATTGTTAAAGAAGGTTCGGTTGCTTGTTCTTTCAGTGGAGTAATGGAGTATACCCAAAAATGGTTTCGCATCAAATGGAATGTCACTCTCGGAATTTTACTCGGGATTGAAAAGGATATCCAGTTTGCTTGCAACTTTTTCGAAAAAGTTGTCTTACTATTAAAAGTCTTAAGCAGAATATTTTTCAAATGCCAATTATTAAAATTCTTTCGAAATATAATTTGCCAGTCTGTTTATATAATTTTTCTTGATCAGAATTCCCTTTAAATTTATTTAGGACGAAATTAATTAACTATTTATAGAACAAAAAAGTAAGTGGAACATGGTTATAGTCGATGCATGGAATGTATAATATACATGTTTAAAAGAGTAAAGGGAGTTGGAGCAGAATCACAGACTTTGCACACGTGTTTCGAGGTATACCATTCCTGCAAAAATTGTCGCATCCCACGTCTGCAGACTAGTTTTTACTGCTTTTCTCATTCCTAAATATATTCTATTTTATAATAGACTTTACCTCATCTTTATACTGTAAATTGTATCTTGATGATAATGATTCAAAAATATTATTCAAATATTGGGTATTTTTTTTTTAAACAACCCACATTAAATGAATAAATACATTCTAACGCGAAAGCATACTTTGAATTTCTTGGAGGCTTATTCCTTTTGTCTCTGGAGCGATTCGATTAACAATAAGTGTACCTATTAAACAACAAACAGTGAACATCCAGAAAGTTGTATAGACACCCAAAACCGAATTCAAGGGTTGGAAACCGAAAGTTACTGGAAAAGTGTACAAATCAATAATAACAAAGGAACAGCACATTGCCAAACCTTTAATTTCAGGTGAAAATAGTTCCCCCATGAGTATATTTGGTATGGACGCAATGCCGAACGAACAAACAATCTGATAAAATATTAAAGCTAAAAGTGGTAACCAAGAAATCGATGATAAATTTTCAATTTTTAGGTAGAATTTTAAGAAAAAAAAGAGACCAATAATTCCTAGAGAGAGTGAAGCCAATACTCCACTCCAAAGCATCAAAATTTTCCTACCAACACTATCCACAATTTTGGCACCCACTAATCCTGAAACAACTTTAATGCAAGCCACTGCAATAGTCGAGAATTCAGGTTTCAAGGAAAAACCACTGTATTCAAAAATATCTTGAGTATATGCTAGAATTGTTAAATATCCAGAATAATGTTTAGCAAAAAAAGCAACTAGCACAATGATCATTCCTCGACGATGAACTTTATTGCAGAAAACATTTTTCAACGCACTATCTTGGCATTTTTTCCCTTCTGCTATAACTCTTTTTATTTCCTCCAATTCCAAAAAAACCCGATCTTCATTTTGTTTACCTCTCAACTTTATTAAACTTTCTTTTGCTTTTTCATCCTGACCACAAATCAGATAAAAATACGGTGATTCTGGCATAAAGAGGAATGTCAGAACGAAAAGAATTGGCGTTGAGAGCATCACAATATTCATATTAATGTAAGACAAAAAAGCTCCAACAGTTACTACAAAAAGAACTCCCAAATCGAAAGATAGATTTATAAAAGTGAGCAGAAATCCTCTAAAACTATTGTCAGCAATTTCAGCTATATAAGCTAATATAATCCCGTTTGCGGCAATGTAAGTTGTCGAACCAATTAATCTCGATATATATAATAAACTAACATGTTTGGCGAATATTAATATTATCCACGATATTATTTGAGGTAGAGCTAAAATTAAAACTGTTTTTTTTCTTCCCCAACTATCCAATAATGGAGGAACAATCCAACAACCCGCTATTCCGCCAATACTGAATATTGAAGACAACCATGAACCGTCAATTTCTGTAACTGGAAATTCTGAATTTTTACTTGTCAAATATGGTAACGCTGGCGATGTCCACGATGCAAAAGCGCCAAGTCCAATCATGGTAAAACACACTTAAAAAAAGAAATAATAAAAGTTATTAATGATTTAAAATAATGAAAATCAATTTTAATATTAAGAAAATGTTTAAATCATGTCCTACTACAATCTCCATTTTTCTACTTTCCCTACTGAAAGCAACTATAATAAATAGCTGATGCAGTTAATTTTAAATATTAATATATTGAATTATTATAATATGTATAGGTAGGCATATATTAGAAGGCATAATGATATGACAAAATGAGATAAAAAATTTCGTTGTACCGGAATTTAAATTTAAGATTAAAAACGACTTTTTCACAACGAACAAGTTGCTTAATCATTTCGACACAATTACACTCATATATCTTATAGGGTGAAGGAACCAATATTGTCGAGGATATGGTGACACTGCTTTAGAATTTATTTAATGACTCTTAAATAAAACTGTTGACATACTTAGAAACTATTTATTTGAGTAAAATATATTCAAATTTTGAGGTTGTGATATGATTGTCTATAGTAACAAATAAATAAAACTAAAAATTAATAAAAAAATTAATAGTACTGTGATACAAATCGCTCAATTTCTGGACCCAATTGTCGTTTTCACATTATAAATATTCTATTGCATGAAAGTTAGGAATTAAAAAATTATTATTTATTTAAGTTTTTAATTGAAGAATAAACGCAGAATCACATATACAGTATCGGCCAGTAGTATGTGGCCACCCGTTTCAAGTGATTCAAATTACCTAATCAATTTTTCTTCGATCTAATTCCAAAATAAAATTTTTTCTCTGTAATTGGTTCAAAACTATAACTAAATTCTGAATAAAATGAGCCCAGAATGAAGTCGTTTTGTCCACTCTAAAAAAATTTATTGTAAAAAAAGTGTAAGTTACAGCGTATTTTTCAATTTTTAATGACTTTCTCTCTTAATTTGAATTAGTTAAAAATAACTAATAATTAGTAAAATCGTGCCTGAGTTTTTATTTCAGCAACTAGTTAAAAATAACTAATTATTAGTAAAAAAAAATGACTAATTGTTAGTAAAAACATAACTAAAACATAGTTAAAATTTGACTAATTGAATTAGTAAACAGAATTTTACTAAAATATTAGTTACTTTGACATAACCTAAAAATGAATTTGACTAATAATTAGTTATTTTTCACTAACTGATTAGTAGAAATATAACTATTTGAATTAGTGACTGAGTTTTTGCTTTCAAATTAGTTATTTTTAACTAATTCAGATTTGGAGAGTTTAAAATAATAAAGATCTCTTTATGTTCTTGGTCTGATTTTAAAGATAATTTTCTATAGAATTTAAAAAATAGATTACTATTATTGCACAATTTTTTCTTAGATTTTTCCTAAGGGTAAAGTAAGTACAAAAATGCAAAAAATGTAAATAATATAATTTGTGAGAAAAATAATTTTCAAAATTATAATCAAAAAGATTTATAAAAGATTTTTGCAAAAACTTTTAAAAAATTACTTCATTGTAATTTTAAAACATATTTTTCTCACTAATTATATTATTTAAATTTTTTGCATTTTTTTGTACTCACTTTAGCCTCAGAAAAATCTAAGAAAAGAATTGTGATGTATTTTTTAAATTCGATAGAAAATTATCTTAAAAATCACACCAAGAATATAAAGAGTTCTTTATTTTTTTAAAAGTCATTAAAAATTGAAAAATACGCTGTAATTTACACTTTTTTTACAATAAATGTTTTTAGAGTGGACAAAACGTTTTCATCCTGGGCTCATTTTATTCAGAATTTAGTTAGTTTTGAAATAATTACAGAGAAAAAATTTTATTTTAATATTAGATCGAAGAAAAATGGATTAATCTGAATCACTCAAAACAGGTTACCACATACTACTGACTGTATTATCAAGAAAATGAACATTCTTTTAAAACTGAAGAATTTAACCAAATTAACAATTTACCGATTTTTTTTGACGTTTGTAAACACATACAAAGAAAATGTTTTCCCAAAAACGTAACTCGACAATAATTGGAGATCGATTAAAATATTCTACATATGATGATATATTGTAAATTAATTTTGAAATATAAAAATATTCGACTTTTAGAACTTTTATTGTGAATGAAAATAGCAAATGGCGACTATCACCTGTTATTATTAGTAATGCAAATTAAAATATTTAATTCTAGAAAAATAGTCTTTAATCATGTAAAGAAATCTGTTTTTTTTTCATAAGCAAAAGTTGTAAGCGCGACTCAACAACTGGTGCCGAGTCGTTAATTGGTTCCTTCATCCTACCGCAGTTGTTGTATAATAATAAGTTTTCAATTTTTAATTTGTTTAGTTTCAATTTTTATCTATATGCTTATATGTATATGTATATGTATATGCATTATGATTGTAACAGTTAAAAGTGATATACGTTAATGTCTATAATAAAACAGCACACCTGTTAGAATATTTATCATTCTCTTAGTAAATAATATAATAATATAACAATATAATTACCACTAACGGTGCTGGCAAATTGTAAAATTCGATTGCCTTTCACTTCAATAGCAAAAATACTTGGATCACTTAATTTTGTTTCCATAATAACGTCTTTGGTGGCTTCATCAATAATTTTCAAATTTTGGTCAATACCTTTCATCTAATTAACCATTTTTACACTCGGTTTTGTGCTAACTTTTGAACCGTCCGACACTGTAAAATAATTCTAACTTAAAAGAACAATTGAAAATTATAAACTGTATACGGTTTCTTCAAAAGCATAAGGTGTAACGTGTTTCCTTGACAATAAAATTTAACGATAAAGCACGTTATTGTGAGTTCTAAGTAATCAGCAAATGTTGATTTGAGTATTTGTACATATGTGTATATTTCAATACATTTAAAGAAGTAGTAATAATTTATTACCTCGCATTTTTATAATAAGTATTGAAAAATTTAAAAGTAAAATGTATTTATAATATATTTATAAATTCAAATACAATTATATTTATAATATTTATTTGAAAATAATTTTTTTTCAATAAAAATTAAAAAAAAAAAAAGATTTTTCTAATTTATACTATCAATAATTTTTTAATTTATATAAAAATTCTCAATGATAGAGATCAATTATATACTAGAAAATTTCATATCTTTCTCGTTTCTTTCTTTAAAAAAGCAACTAATTAAACAACGCTTATCATTTGAGGACCCTCATTTAAAGCTACTACAGATCACGACTGACTTAAGCTTTAAAGAAGACTCTTTTGATAATAAAAGTTAATTGACCAAAGAATTAAGATATGCAACATTGGCACATACGGAATATAAAAGTAACGGGAATTTCGAGTTGTGGCAACACTGTTATGAATATAACTATTTATTTGATGAAAACACTTGAAAAATCATTTAAAAAAGATTTAATTTCATTTAAAAGTTAATAATAAATTAATAACTAAGATTGAATGAATTCATGAGTCTTAATAAAGTTATCAAAACTGAAATGCTTTTTGTATATGGACAAATCGACGGAACCGTACGATTTTATGTTATTCATGATTTACAACTTTATAATAATATATATTGTAAATAGTTTTAAAGTATAAGTGTCTTTTTAAGATCACACTTAACTGAAAAAGTTAATTGAAAACTAATATATATAATTTTTTAAGTGATATAAAAAATCATTTTTAATGATAGAACGTCCAACGTCCTTCCGGCAGGACAAAAAATCTTTCCGTGAGTACGTACTAAATCGCGTTATAAATATAAGCTTCAACAATCAAGTTTGACTTGTTATATACTTTAGGTATTTTTGTCACTTCTATGAGTAAAATTTTTTTCAGCAGAAAACGAAATCGTATAAAACTTATAACAAATGACAGTTTTAACTCTAAAAAATGTATTCTATGGCAAAAATAATATGTGCTCTAAAATTAAAACTAAATGGCAACTATTTGAAAAGTGATACTCCCATTTTTCAATAAACGAAAATTATTTACAGTTCTTTTCGTTTTTTACTTTTTCAGCGATAACGCAATTTAATTTTTCTTTCAACGAGTGTATTATACTGATGAATAAACGAATAAATTAAGACCTTTTTGAATTGTGTGCCTTTAAAGCTTAAAATAATATAACAATAATTATCTTTTGATTTAAGAAAACGACACATTCGGACTGACATTTTGTTCTTTTTATGTACAAATGTCCAACGTTTCGAGAACGAACGGTTCTCCTCTTCATGCAGGGACTAAAATATGAATATACAAAATTATTATAAATCTTTATAAAAATATACAATATAGTAAGTTATAATAAAGTAGCCTTTATTTGTTTTTTCGTTTTAAAAAATCATTTCTTAACAAAAAATTTCGGATAAGTTTTTTTTTATATAATTCCTTCAGCACTAAATAAAAAAGTATCACGCAAAAAAATTATTGGTTCTAAATATATTTTTTAAATATATATCTATAAATAAAGAGTGTGATTGTAATTTAAAAAATGTTAAATTTATAACATGAAATCGTACGGTTTCGTAGATTTGTCCATATGATAATTCAATAAATTGAAGAAACAAAGAATAAAAACAAATGAGTTCATCATAATTATGCAATATGAAATTTGTAATATTATTTTCTAAGTCTGCTCTGCTCTTCTGATGGTTGATATTTTAAATCAGCCCTAACATAAATCACACGACGAACGGAAGTTGTCTCTCTTAAAAAGTCAGGCATTTCTTACGTCAAGAACAGTAAAAAAATAGAAAGATAGTGTTTTTACATAACACAAGGGAACACGCTTTTTGTGCTTTTATAATGGGAAGAAACAGATCGCGCAGCTTGTGTGTTATGATTAAATTTGCAAACCGTATATTATTATACTGAGAAAAAATTTCCGAAATTTCAGATTCTAATTTAATAAAAGATATCATAATATTCATTAATAATCCAATAATCGTTTATTTCTCACAAAAAAAAAGTCCACACAAAATGTTTATTTTAAGAAACTGATCTTATGTAACCATAAGTGTTAATAAAGAAAATGATCTCAAACCAAAGATAATTTCGGCATAGTTATTTTCACAAATATTTATGAACACTAAAAAATGGAATTCAGTAGTTTATTTCCATGCAAGTGTTATACGAGTTTAAAACTAATAAGAGTATAACTGAAATTTAAATGATCTCATCGCGAATATATAACTTTACGTTTTCTTTTTAATGCTGATAATCTTTTAATGGAAAGATTTGAAAAAAATTAGAGGAACCAGTGAACTCTTTAAAGGTATGAATACTCAAAGAAATTGAACTCATAAGAACGAGACTTTTCGGAAAGAAAAGGAACCTCTCTCTCTAAATCTGAATTAGTAGTTTTCTACTAATGAATTAGCGAAAAGTGAGCTACTATTAAAATAGTAAGAGTTTTACTAATTCTTAGTAGAAAACTACTAAGAATTAGTAGAAAACTACTAATTTTGTAGTAGAAAACTACTAATTAAATTAGTAAAAAAATCTACTTTTTTTAAAAGTAAAGTTTTACTAATTCAATTAGTAGTTTTCTACTAAGAATTAGTAGTTTTCTGATATATGAATTAGAGAAAAATGAGCCATGAATTTGACAAATTCATAGTAAAAAACTACTAATTCAGATTTAGAGAGCTGGAATTTGTTAACGGAAACTTTACTCATTATTGTTAACTCGTCCAGAGATTACACAGACACACAAAAAAAAAAACAAAAACGTCAAAACCCAGAGGACAGACTCGCATATTCCTACGTAGTAGTATTTTTAGTAGTAAAATTGAATACAGAAAAATTATAAGTGCTACACTGAGAAAAATGAGTTAGCTACTATATGGATAGCTAATTTTTAGCTGCGGTAGCTAATATATAGCTATTTCAGCAAACAAAATTAGCTGTGAAAGCTAATTAATAGTTGTGTTAGCTAAAAAATTAGCTATCCATATAATAGCAATTAAGGTTAGCTAAGGTAGCTAAGTCTTAGCTTTGGCTGCTAATTTTTTTTTCACCGTGTACTGTATAATGTATAGTATAATAACTATATCGCGACTAGTAAAATTAACAGACTTCTTGTAAATTAAACAATGTAGTAGAAACTACTAAAAATTGTAGTTGCAACAAAATTTACTAAGTTGTAAAATACAGTGATTTAATTTTACTAGTTTAAATAGTAAAATTTACTAAGAAAATTGGTTAAATCTAGAGATAATCTTAGTTACTTTTACCTCACTGCAAAAACATGGTGTCTTAAATTGGCCAAAAATGTCTTAAATTAAGATACTTTTGGTGTCTAAGACACGAAAAATGTCTTATTTTAAGACATTTTTGAAAAATTGAAGACACCTGTTTTTGCAGTGCTGTAACTTATCATTAACTTCATTGCAAAAAGGTTATTGTTAGTGATGCATTTGAGCGACACGATCCGAGAAACGAGCGACATATTTTGTTTTTCATAAGATTGACAGACGAGCGATCAATTTGTTTAGTCTCGGTAAAGCGAACATCTCGGATAGTCGAACGATCATTCCGAGCATCTCGTTTTTACCAAAAAATTAGGCGTGAAGTTGTAGTCAATTAAAAAATAATGACATTCAAATAAAAAATTCAAGATTTATATGAAACTTTTAAAACTTTCCGAAATGCGAAAATGAAAGAGGTTCAATTCAGACAGGCTATGTATGTTGAAGTCAAAGAATTATTGCCCATTGAAATATATGTTATTTTTCAGACAATTTTAGACGCCACTTATTTTTCTGTTTTGGTGAAAACAAATTTTTAACGAAGTTATGCTGATTTGAATTTTTTAAGTTGAAAAGTGAGATTACAAGAAAATAACGTTAAAATTTTTAAAAGTTTTTATATCTTTTTTACTATTGTATATATTAAAATGATCCTTTCTGTGTCTAATTAGGGCTTTTATGTTCTTTTAAATTCCATAAGGAAATTTAAAATATTTTCAAAGTTAACAAAACGGCGGCATTTAAAAAAAAAATCAAAATCAAATTTTCTGAAAATCCTCACTGTTTTTTTTCTCTCGATTTTTTTGCTACTTTCTGGAGGTAAAACGATTATTTTCTATAAGAATTTATTAAAGTCCCACTTCTTGGAGAAGAATAAAAAAAATTTTCTTTTTAAGAAAAGAAAATTCAAAGTTTTTTTATACCCTGTATTAGATACAACAAAAATCCAAATAGAAAAAATGTTCCTCTTAAGAAGTGGAGCAAAAAAGTCTCATAGCTTTTATCTCTAACTTGCGAATCTTTCGAATTATTAATTATAACACGAAATAAATACATAAATTTTGCATTTTTGCAAGTAGAATAAAGTTTCAATAAATCACTGAAATGCAAGAAATGTTAAATGTGTAAAAACTGACAAATTCTATATAAAATTAATTTAATAAATAATGATTTCTTTAAAATTTGAAATTAGACAATGTTTCTTTAGATTTTTTAATTTTAATTGCAATTAATTTGCATATTTATTAATCGTTGTTTTATTTTTCTACAAAACAAATTGTAAAATAAGTTTTGAGTAACACTTATTTTATAATTTTTTATACGTAACATAAATGTTTCTGAAAAATAAGATATTTCAATGGGAAATGATTCCCTGACTTCAACATACATAGCCTGTCTGAATTGAAATGGAAACAACCATGACATCCTTTTTTTTATTAAACTAAATGATTTATTTATTATTATATAATGATTTAATTTCTTTCTCTGTAATTTCTATTTAAATTCAGTAAAAATTTAAGTGTGTGTAAATGACTTTTAAAAATTGTGCACATCATTTCTTTAATTTTAAAAATTATTCTTCTATTTAATGAAAAAAATATATATTTTTGATTTTTACTTTGAAGTAACACGCAATTAATTTAAATTCAAGAAATTAAAATTTTATGTAAATTAATAGTTATACTAAAATAGTAAATTGTTTATTTTACAAACGTAAATAAGGGTGTGATAATTAGGTTATATTGGCTTCTTCACACCATATTTCAAACTTTTAATTTAAATTAATAAATATAGGCTTGAATAAAATTTTTCTAAACAAAGTATTAATATGTGTATGATTGATTCATTTAGATTAATTCTCTCTGATTAAAAATAATAATAATAATAATAATAATAAGAAGAAGAAGAAGAAGAACAAGAACAAGAAAAAGAAGAAGAAAATTGGATTTGAAATTGATCCAAAAACTGTCAATTTTCATCATTTTTAGGATCACTGTTTTTGTAATTTTTTTTTTAATAATTTGGATACTCACTTAGATTGAACACCAGTACATTTACTTTGTTTATCCAAAAGGAATCAATTGAAAATATTAATTTAATTATTATAAAATACAATTCCAAAACTTGAAATTCATTAAAACTGCCATATTTCAACATACATATATTTTTTTAAAGCTTTTAAGAAGCTCAAACTTGGCATATATTTAAGTTTGTTCAAAATAGACATTATATTGAAATTTCAAGAGGGTAATTTTATTATTCTAAAATATTGAAGTTTGAAATTTATTACAAAAGGGGTTATTTTTTTAAATTTAGATATATTCAGAAGTTCGTTAGTTTAGCAATTATCGACTAAAAAAAATTTCATTTAAATTTAAAATCTTAATTAATATTACTTTCTAAGAAATTATAAAAAAATAAAAATATTACTTAAATAAATAATGTATTACTTTTATAATTACTTAGAAATTCATCATAATTAAGATTTTTAATTTACATGAAATCGTTTTTAATCGATTATTATTGCTAAACTAACCAACTTCAAAATAAATCTAAATTGTAAAAAAATAACCTCTTTTGTGATAAATTTCAAACTTCAATATTTCAGAAATTAAACAAATTAGCCTCCTGAAATTTCAATCTCCGGTCTATTTTGTACAAACCTTAATATGTGCCGAGTTTGAGCTTCTTAAAAGACTTCAGAAAAAAGAAGTAGTGTTGAAATATGGCAGTTTTAATGAATTTTAAATTTTGAGATTGTATTTTATAATAATTACATTAATATTTTTAAGTAATTATTTTTGGAAAAGCAAATAAAATGCACTGCAGTTCAATTCAAGTAAGTATACGAGTCATTTATTAAAAAGATTTACAAAAAATGTGCTCTTAAAAAATAAAAATATGTCAGCAAGACCCCTTAGACGAAAGTCAGTGGAATCACCCATCGTGTTTTTATATTTTCATTTGACAGCTGATGACTTTGAAATTATCGTCTGATCGCTCGAAATCGTTCGAAAATTGAGACGAAACGATCCGGGAAAAGACAATTGAGAGTCCGAGATGATCGCCCTGAACATAATCAGTAAATCCGAACGATATCGAGCGAAAAAAAATTTTTCTCGTATCGTCGTGCATCACTAGTTATTGTTCTTTATTGAATTAAGAAAAGTAGTAAAATTTACTGAGAACGTTGGTTAAATCTACAGATAATCTTAGTTACTTTTAACTGTAACTTTATCGTTAACTTATAATTGCAAAAATGTCATTGTTCCTTATTGAACTAAGAAAAGTAGTAAAGTTTATTAAGAAAGTTGGTTAAATCTAGAGATAATCTTAATTACTTTTAACTGTAACTTTACCGTTAATTTAATTGCAAAAATGTCATTGTTCCTTATTGAACTAAGAAAAGTAGTAAATTTTACTAAGAAAAATTTTGTTGTTTCTACTTGATTAACTTACTAATATCAATTAAGAAAATTTATTGTAACAATTGTATTATTATTTCGATTAACGACTTAAGTAGTAGTTGACATAAAAGAAAAAATTTCATTGGGGACTTATTGAACTAAGAAAAGTAGTAGAAAAGTAGTAAAATCTACTACCTTCACCCCTTAATACACCCTGGGAGAGGGTTGGAATTTCGAATTCCACAAAAAGTCGAGTTTGGTGTCTATTCCTATATTTTTTGGGACGCTGAAACCGCAAAAGGCCACCAAAAATAAATTCGTCCCCTCATTAACCCTTCCAGGGAGTAACAGTGGGTGAAGGAGAGAGGGACTTGTTTTAGCGGCCTTTTGCGATTTCAGTGCCTCTAAAAACGTGGGTAAAGACACCGTACTCGACTTTTTGTGACATTTAAAATTCCAACCCCCTCCCAGGGGGTACTAGGGGGTGAAGGAGAGAGGATTTTGTTTATGATGGTCTTTTTGGTTTCAGCGCCCCAAAAAACATAGGAATAGACACTCTATTCGAATTTTTTTGGAAAATTAAATGTCAACTTCCGCGAGGTGTAAGGGGGGGGGGGGGGGGCTAGGGGAAAAACGGACAAGGACCCAATGTTTTTATGGTCATATTCAGTTTCAGTGACCCCAAAAACATAGGAATATATGGGTCTGTCCTCTGGGTCTTAACGTTTTTTTTTGTGTGCCTGTGTTATCTACCCGAAGGCAACACTCAATTTTTACCTGAAGGTAACGAGAAGTCACAGCTACTCAAAGGCAAGAAAGAACTTTTAATTAAAAGAAACTGAACTCAAATTTTCTTTAAAAAACTTTACGGACAGAAACGAAACTCGTAAGATGTCGACTACTTAAAAGCCAAAAGTGCACTGATTTTGAATGACCTCATAAGGCCCTGGGTGACACAGAGTACAAAGGAATGGGAATTTTTCTTGGAAATCTAGAGCCATGTGTTTTAAAATCTCTCAGTTTTGTTTAGAAATTTGACACTTGATAGCAGGTCTCGGTCAGTCGAACTAAGCATTCATTGCAAAGAAAGAATATTGATTGAACAAAATAATATTTTATAAGAAACTTTGATATTTAACTAAATAGTTACATAAAAATATTCTCATTTTTAAACAGCATGCAAAAAGTGCTCAGGATACACTGTAAAAATTGCTGGGACAATATTTCTCAAAATAAGACACTTTGAGACGCATATGTCTCAGAGTGAGACACAATATGTGTCTTGTGTCCCCATATTTGAAACATTTGTTTTTGCAGTGTACAAACCTTTTTTTACATTGTTTATTCTGATGAACAATTTTGAATTTGTAAATTGTACATTTTCGTTAGTTTTAATTCAGTGCAGTTTATAATTATAATTATAGAATTTTAATGCACATTTTCTAAAAATACGGTCTAGTTCGAAACCACCTGATTTTTTAGCTCGTAGACTTTCTACGAATGACCTCGTTTTCCAGACAGAAACCAAAATGTTTGCCTGAGCTTTGTATATACTCATATAAATAAATTTTGCATGTCAGGGTAACACAATCCTTGCTCTGCATCCGGGTAATATGAAACCATCAGCAAGCTCTGCTCTGAAATTTAATCAAGTGCGTTCAGCGGTTCGTTTCTTCACTGTTGAAATTTATAATAACTCGATTTTTAATTGTGGTTTCGATGATTTTTAGTTTGAAGGATTGCAAAGTGATGAAAGAAGAAACAAAAAATATATTATAAAGGTATTAATTTCAGCGAGAATATAATGAATTTAAAATAATAAAACTTCTTTTCTTTTAATAGCATCTATTGATTTTATTCTATTGTAATTCTTTGGTTGATATTAACAATTTCCTTCAGGACATAAGTGAAGGTATTTATATAAAGATATTTAAATTAAGATGATAGCAAGAAGTATATTAACTTAAACCATCTTAATTGATTAAGTAGATACAACATGACCATTTGAAATGATAATTAGATGCTAATGTTAAGAACGGGCATGAACAATGGTCTTCTGCGAAAGAATAAGGAAATGACAAGAAACGTGGTGGCCGTGTTCGTTGAGATGATTAAAGAGGACTAAGGAAGTCAGTGTACTAAAATTCTGCAAAAAAAACCACAAAAAACTTCCTGTATAGTATATGTAGTTCTTTTTATAATATTTAAAACAAGTAAAAATGCGTATTGTTCCTTTCTTCGGAATTTAAACTGAAAGGTTTTTTTTATAATCTGAAGCAAAATGATAGTGTAATTTCAAGTTTAATGACAAAAGAACTAATAAATAAGGTTTATTACAAAAGGCATTTATTACACAGCATATCATTTCCAACCAAACGGAAGCAGCAAACATTTATTGTATTGAAGTAATTGTTTCAATATATGTGGTTTTGCTTTTGAAATGATTTTCACTGTAAAATAATAAAATTACACGATGCAAATTAGTTCAGTGCGAGGTTTAGTGAATATATATATCACATATGTAACTTATCTTGGACTAGTAAAGCAGTTTACGAAACTATAGGTTCTATAAAAAGAGTTGTGAATATTGCAAAACTTAGTTTTGTAAACGTACTCACTCTTGCTAGTTCGGTAATGGATTTAAGGCATGTGTTGATAATGCAAAATTTGTCTGTAAACTTTCTCTTAAAATATTAAATGTTTTGACACCAAACTTTGTAGAATTACTCAAAATACCATTAGAAAGGTCTCTCTGACTCAATTTTATTTCATTTTTGTCTTTAAATTATTTTTTTTTTCAATTTCACGGATTTTGGAAGAATTTTAAAAATCCGTGAATTTAAAAAAATGTAGTTGAAACAAAAATGAAACAAAATTGGGCCAGAGAGACCTTTCTAATGGTACTAATTTTGCATTGCATGCAGAATTGCAAATACATAAATGCGTCACAGGATGTTATCGATATAATTTTTTAAAATGATGTCGATTATGCAAAATTCAAAACTACATGTAATTTTAATGTAGAATTGTTTAAAAAGTATGCATACCTTTTAAACAATTCTATTCTCATATTGTAAATTATGAGTAGATTAAATATTTGATTTGAAAAATATATGAACACGTTTTTTTTTAAATGTAAACAATGAAGATGTCCCCGTCTTAGTATTGCCTTGTGCAAGAACATAAATCTGAAGTGAACTGCACACACCACTGCATATGTGACTAATCACTCCCTCTTATGTTTCGAGTCGTTTCAAATTTCGTATACTCTCTCGGCACGCAAAGTCGTGTTGGCTATTTTTACACTTTATGATTTTATAACTAGCGATAACATCGAAATGATTGTATAATGTTACTTCGACATCTAATAGGTATTTGATGAATTTGACAAAATAGTATATCTAATATCTATATGTCAAAAAAAAGATGCATATGCAATTTGAAAAATGCGCAGATCCACATTATATCTGAAAGGATCGAAGTTTCCTGTTCATTTAATTTTGGGCAAACATAACTTAAAATGTTGAATTTAAAGGTTTTTAAAATAAATTTCAGCAAGATATAATAAAAGACAAAGCTGAAAATAAGGACAAAGGAGAGCAAAAGAGGGGCTATGGAAGATATTACGGTTCCTCATGGAATCGAGAATTTTGGTTAACCTGAGAGAGGGCCCTGCATAAATTTGATCGCTTACAATTCAAGTCTGAGTAGTTGCGATGGCGCGCCTTCCTTCCTCTTGCATTTTAATCCTTTTTGCTCTCTTTTGATCGGCAACAATGGTGTTGGTGTCCCGTGCCAGCCCAGCCAGAGTAAAGCCGCACCCACACGAGACGGTCGTGGGCAACGCACAGGGTTTTCGCTAAATCACGATGCCTCTCCCCTATGGCGATCATTAATTTCGTTGAAATTTTCAGAGCAAGCCTCCCAGAGGCGCAAAAAATCTTGCCAAGAATTTCTCTTCATTTTTTGTCATTACAGGCTCCAAAAAGTATTAAATAATTTTTATTTATAATAATTAAAATCTTTTTAGTAATGATACAATTTTCATTTACAGTTAAAATTATTATTCTTCAAATTTGTGTAACAAACATTTATAATCTTTACATTTAAGGTCACAATAAGGAAAAAAATTGAAAAAAATAGAATTTAACGCAATAGACATAGTCGATGATGAAAACTGTGGTCGTATTTCACTCTGAAACCGAACGTTCATGCATAATGCAGGACCGAAGGACCTCTTCGGCTCTTCGAAAAACCTTATTCTCGATCTTTGTTCAGCCACTTTCGGCACCCTAGCTAAAAAACCCATCATCTCTTATCCTTGTTTTCAATCATCAAAATCATCATTTTGTGAATGTTTGGCATGCATTAAAAGAAATTAATTATGTAAGTAAACACATACCTTAGTTTCTTTTAAATTTAGTTGCTAAGACAATAAATAACAAACTGCTATATCAAATTTGTAATAGATACTAAGGTTGCTAGTTCTATGTATATTAAAAATCCGTTATAAGGGCATATGTAGTGGCTATAATAACGCCACTGGTATGACAGAAATTCGTCCAAAAACTTTCTCTTAAAATACTCAAAATTTTGGCACCAAAGTTTGTAGATTTACATAAAATATCATTATGAAGGTATGCTTGAACAGAGTTTATTTATATTTTGCTTTAAAATTCATTTCTAAACAAATTCATCGATTTTTGGGAAACCTAAAAATTTATTTTAAGCCGAAGTCCAAACGAAATCAGTTCAGAGAGACCTTCCTAATGATAATTTAGGTAAAGCTATTAAGTTTCGCTACAAAATATTCAGTATTTTATGAGAAAGTTTACGGACAAATTTTCCCTATACCAGTGACGTCATTCTCCATCACATGCCCTTAATAAATATAACAATAAAATTTCCTCATACTTCTTTTCGAACATTATCCACCTTTATTTTTAAACATCGACTTGGCAAAATAAAACAAGAAAATAAAAAATTTTCGTAATCTAAAAGGAATGGCGTTGCCTTTATTTGAAATGAGAAAAGAAGTTTTGAAAGATAAGCTTATCAGCTCTGAATTTCCGTGGAAGGAAACATTTCTCGTCATGTAGGCTTGACATTCTTCGACAAAATTGGACAGTTGAAGACGACCAAATAGTAAGGTTATCAGAGATATAAAAGAATATCGTATACTTTTTTTAAACAATGAAAAAGACTGTTTAAAAACAAAGACATCTGTTGACGTTTTGAATTTTTTTTTTAATTACAAAATACTTTATTAATACTCTAACATAAATAACTTGCTAATAATGATTATTTCTTAATAATTTGTATTTTCTCAATGTACATGTTCCTGTAAATTTTAACGAAAATGTCTAATTAAATGTTTCTATATTTCGGTAATTTTTTCACCGAATCACTGAGAGAAAAGATTTTTTTTGCCAACACTGTCTTATTTTAAGAAATTTTTGTTCTCACTTTTAAGACGTTTTGTCTTAATTTTAAACCAATAAGAAAGCATCTTACAAAATTATTAACCAATAAAATAGCTTGAAATAACCATAAGACGATTTCTAAATGTCTTATATCTTAAAATAAGACACCTGTTTTATGTTTACATTGATTGTCTTGAAAGAAATCATATTTATGCTTGTTCTAAGAATATTTCAAGTTTGTGAGAAGGAAAAGATATTTGGCGTAAACTCTAATCTGCTTCTGTCATGCGCAAAACAGTTTAACATAACCTCAAATTCTTGAGTCTATAATATTTTATACTAGGACCAGTTATAAGCATAATTTATACTTGATCCAATGCATTTTTGCATTGGTGCAAGAAAAGTTTTTTTTTAGTGATCACATGTTACTAAAAGCAGTAGCATTGCACTAACTTTGTGCCGCATGTAAATTCTTGTATGGTTATTAGAGAAAAACCGTAAGGTTGTTGCTTAGAGCACGAACACCTGCATATCACTTCTTTCCTGTCTCCACCTACCTCTTTTTTCTTATCACAATTCCAGTTTTCCGATTAAAAAAATAAAACTTGAATATTCTTCAGCAATACACAGGATGTAAAATCACATGGTACAAGTGCAGCTATACATATTATGTTAAGCAACTACCTTGAAATATATAAGCTAAATATTATAGGAATAATAATACTAAGGACATAATATCATTATAAAATACTAACCAGCATATAAGATTGGATTTTTACAATTAATGATTTTATTGTTTTACAAACTCTATATACTTACTCTTCAATAAATCTTTATAGAATTGTAGGAATAATATTTAATTTGAATTTGGTTTACCGCGGAATTGTTCCGAATCCACGTTTCAATGTCTAGTGTTAAATAAAAGGACTGGGAATGGGAGTGATGGGGAGAGAGTTCTGGTCAAGATGGCGACGGTGTGAGTTAATCTAAAACGATGTAATCACGTTCTATCTTTTTAATCTTTTAAATAAATCAGTTCATGTTATTTTCCATTGCAATCTGTGATTTCATTTTGATCCTTATTTCGGATCCTACAATTGGGGGCTCGTCCGGGATCGCGGATTTGCTTAAAATGACGTGAACTATGAGTTGTCGATTGTGCGTACAGACGTGAACTTTTGGCGGAAAAAGAATTTATTTTGTGTAGTGTGTTTGTGCTAGGGCAATGTGAGATTTGTTCCTTTCTAGAATTTGGTTCCTGAGTGTTGTGAAGTTTCTTTTCGACTGAGTGACGAGAGAAACGTGAATAGAAGTTCGAAAATTGCTTTGTTCTGAGTGAGCAAGAAAATGGCGTTGTAGACAACCGAATTCAGATGAGAACACGCTGAGTGTAGTTCTTGGAGATTTCAAAAGAGCAGTTTAAGTGATAAATAAACCAAGGTTAAAGTATTCAAATTTGTTATTGCAGACAAATTATCTATCGAAACTGAGTGTCCCGTAAAAATATTTAATGTTTGAAAATTTAATATAATTGTTCAATAATATTTGTACTTTTTAAAGACAGGTGGAGCTGAGTGCTTATTTTAGTTGTAATTTCTGGAGATAGGTGGTACTGTGTGTACACTAACCAAGTTGTTTTTGTTTTGAACTGAGTGTTTACAAATCTTTTAGTTGTGGCAATTGATTTTTTTTTATATTTGAGTAAAATTAGTTTAAAAAAAAAATTGTCATAATGGCGAATTTAGGACAAGACCTTAGTGCATTGAGTATTGACCAGTTGAAGGAACGACTTGAGGAGTTAAATCTACCTTTGACAGGTAGCAAGGCGGTTCTGAGGGAACGTCTTCGAGGCGCCTTGGAGGTAGAAGAGCCTAAGAATCATGACGATAACCTAACTAATGAAGAAATAAATAAAATGAGGAAAGCCGAACTGGTGAATCGTCTTCGTGAGTTGAGCTTGATAACAACAGGCACTAAAGAAGTTCTCAAAAATCGACTCAAGTCAGCTTTGGAAATTCACGACGTACGTGAGGAAGATGGAGGAGATGCTGGAGATGGAGAAGATGGTGGAGATGATGATGAAAGAGACTCAGACGAAGACTCATCAATTGAAGATGAGGTTGCTTCTAACATTAGCAGACGGTCTGCTAGAATCAAGCATATTGGATCGCAACCAACATTAACTTTCCGCGATGTCGAAGATGCTCTGGAAACTTTTAGTGGCGACGACAATACAAATTTCGGAAGGTGGGTGTTGAATTTTGAAGAAACGGCTGAGTTATGTGCTTGGACTGAAACGCAAAAAGTGGTGTACGCGAAAAGATTGCTAAAAGGATCGGCTAAGCTCTTTGTTAACTTCGAGTGTAAAGCAACTTCATGGAAGAAACTTAAAAAGGCCTTAAAAGAAGAATTCTCGACTTCAACAAACAGCAAAGAAGTTCACCGACAACTGAGTTTAGTAAGTAAAAGAGTCAATGAATCATTCCAGGAATATATCTATCGTGTATTGGATATAGCTAGCCACGCGGAAATAGAGCTTGAAGCAAAGATTCAATACATCATAGATGGAGTGAAGGGCGACGAAGGAAACAAAGCGATCCTCTATGGTGCATCAACGATAAAAGAGTTAAGAAAGAAGTTTGTTCACTACGAATCGTTGATTAGTCGGTGTAAAACTAATAACGACAACAACAAACAGAGACAACGCCAGATCGGGAATGACAGATCAACTCGTGGATCTCATTCTAGTATTGGTAACTCAGGTCGAAAATGTTACAATTGTGGCGACAAAGATCACATAGGTTCTGAGTGTCCAAATAAAGCAAAGGGAGCCAGATGTTTTTCCTGCAGAGAATTTGGGCACATTGCTCCAAAATGCCCGAAAAATTCTAAAAGTGAGTCGACTCCTGACAAAAATGTTAAAGCACGATGTGACATAGCTTCCACAGGTGATAAGAAGTCGTATAAAAATGTACTCATTATGGACAAGGAAGTAGAAGCTGTGATCGATTCTGGTAGTGATCTTCATCTCGTTCGGTCTAGCTTTTATGTGAGATTGGGAACCCCTCGTCTTAATCTAAACGGCATCAGTTTTGATAGTGTAGGAATTAACAAAGGTTGTACATTTGGAAGTTTTCAAGCGGACATTATTGTGGATAAAATTCCTATCAAGTTGAACGTGCATGTCGTACCTGATGAGTTTATATCTCATGATTTATTAATTGGAGGTCAGTTATCGGAATTGGTAGAAGTGAGACTGCGAAGACGTGAAGTGCGATGCTTGAAACTGGAAACGCCAATTCGCGAAGAGGATGATGCTGAGTCGGATTTACAAGAAGAATATAGTGTCACTGAAGTATCGGGCAAGGAAGTGTTGAATATCAATATTAATTTCAAAGGACCAGAATACAACCATTTAACTCATCATATCAAGGAAGTGACTTTGAAGAACGAAGTAGAAGAATTGGTGAAAAATTATCAGCCGGATGGAATGGAAGATAGCGGAGTAACAATGAAAATTGTGTTAAAGGATGAAACTCCGGTCTTCCAAAATCCTCGTCGTCTGTCAGCAGAACAAAAAGATTTAACCAACAAAATAATAGCAAAATGGATAAAGGACGATATAGTCAAAGAAAGCATTTCAGAATATGCTAGCCCTATTGTTTTGACGGTAAGAAAAAATGGCGATCCTCGCCTTTGTGTTGACTACAGAGAAATAAATAAGAAGATAATACGGGATCGATTTCCCCTTCCACTTATCGAGGATCTACTTGATCGCTTACAGAATGCTAAGGTATTTAGCACTATCGACTTGAAAGACGGATTTTTCCATGTGCCGTTGGAAAAATCAAGTATCAAATATACTTCTTTTATTGTTCCTGATGGTCAGTATGAATTTTTGCGTGTACCTTTTGGGTTGTGCAACTCACCGGCAGTTTTCCAGAGGCACATAAGAGCAGTATTTAAACCGTTGATTGCCAATGGAACAATTTCAACTTACCTTGACGACATCATAATACCATCAGAGAATGAAGAAGAAAACTTGAGGAGTTTACAACTTGTTCTAAATTTAGCAAGGAAATTTGGATTGAATATAAATTGGAACAAATGCTCGTTATTAGTCAGAGAAGTTGAGTATCTTGGTTATATAGTAAAGGCTGGAACTATTAAACCCTCAGATACGAAAATAAGGGCCGTAATGGATTTTCCTAAGTTGAAATCAGTTAAGGATATTCAAAGTTTCTTAGGATTGACTGGATACTTTAGGAAGTTCATTCCTCAGTACGCAACAACTGCAAGACCGTTAAGTCGATTATTGAAGGACGGAGCGAAGTTCGAGTTTGGAGCAGAGCAGCTACATGCAGTTGAACAACTGAAGATGTCACTCTCGCAGGAACCTGTTTTAAAGTTATTTAAAGTAGGATTGGAGACCGAGCTCCATACGGACGCTTCAAAAATTGGACTTGGAGCCATATTATTTCAAAAAAATCCTGAAGATAGCCTACTGCATCCTGTGTTCTACGCAAGCTGGAAGACGTCTCCAGTAGAAGAAAGGTATTCAAGCTACGAATTGGAAATCTTAGCGGTGATAAAGGCTTTGAAAAAATTTCGAATATATTTACTCGGAAACTTCGTTAAAATTGTGACGGATTGTAAAGCCTTTGTTCAGACTATGTCTAAAAAGGATATTTGCTTGAGAGTATCCCGTTGGGCTCTATTGATTGAAGACTTTAACTACGTGATTGAGCATCGACCAGGCACGTCGATGAAGCATGTGGACGCCCTTAGTAGATTCCCGGCGCAGATCCTTTTAGTTCAAACAAAAAACGATGGACTAATTCTACAAATCCAAGAGCAGCAAGAGAAAGATCCAGAACTGTTAGCAATAATTAAGGACATCGGAAAGGGTAAAGCAGACGAGTTTTGCATCCGAGAAAAAATCTTGTATAAAGAAGATAAAGGTAACACACTCCTAGTTATTCCCAAATCAATGCAGTTTGAAGTGATTAAAAACTTTCATGAAAAGGGATATTTTGGAACTAGAAAAATGGAGTACGCTATTTTACAAGAATTTTGGTTCCCAAAAATGCGTATTAAGATCGATAAATTTGTGAAGAATTGTATTACTTGCATATTAGCTACGAAGAAACAAGGATTAAAGGAAGGATTACATAATCCTATAGATAAGGGGACCCTGCCACTCGAAACCTATCACATTGATCATCTAGGACCTTTGGTGTCAACAAAGAAAAGCTACAAACATATCCTGGTGGTGACTGATGCTTTTTCTAAATATTCATGGTTTTATACAACTAAATCAACTACTTCGGAGGAGGTGATTGATCGTTTGAAACTTCAGGCAAAAACATTTGGAAATCCAAAACGGATTATTTCTGATCGAGGAACTGCTTTTACCTCAAACATTTTTAAAGCATACTGTGTCAACGAGAATATAGAGCATGTCCTAATCGTTACCGGAGTGCCTAGAGGAAATGGACAGGTGGAACGTGTTAATGGCATTATTGTTCCACTATTAACGAAACTTTCAATCGACAAACCTTCAGAATG
Organism: Ganaspis brasiliensis; assembly: GCA_037103525.1. Classification (NCBI taxonomy): domain Eukaryota; kingdom Metazoa; phylum Arthropoda; class Insecta; order Hymenoptera; family Figitidae; genus Ganaspis; species Ganaspis brasiliensis. The sequence goes on along the minus strand of JAZKLR010000205.1, from coordinate 551,456 downwards.
GTATAAGTTTGTGAATGCAGTTCAGCAGCATGTTAATTCTTCCTATAGCAGAAGTATAGGTATGACGCCATTCGAGTTGTTCTTAGGAACGAAAATGAGGCTGAAGGAAGATCTGGATCTTCGTAGATTCATCGATCAAGAAGTCATCTCTCAGTTTCAGCTGAAACGTTCTGAACTAAGAGAAGAGGCTATATCGAACTTATCTAAAATTCAAGAAGAAAATCGGAGGCTGACAAACAGAAAGCGGAAGCTGGCACCCAAGTATCAAGAAGGAGAATTGGTAGCAATTGTAAAAACTCAAGGAGGACCAGGCCTTAAATTACATCCTAAGAAATGTGGGCCTTATAGAGTCATATCAGTGCTACGAAATGACCGATATCTAGTAGAAAAAGAAGGAGATCATGAAGGACCACTACGTACCAGTACATCTGCAGACAATATGCAGCGTTGGCCAAGCAGACAATACCCGGACCTAATATCGGATTCAGAGAATGATGACAGCAGCAACGAAGATTAGCCCGAGGACGTGGCTAACAGCAGGAAGGCCGAGTGTAGGAATAATATTTAATTTGAATTTGGTTTACCGCGGAATTGTTCCGAATCCACGTTTCAATGTCTAGTGTTAAATAAAAGGACTGGGAATGGGAGTGATGGGGAGGGAGTTCTGGTCAAGATGGCGACGGTGTGAGTTAATCTAAAACGATGTAATCACGTTCTATCTTTTTAATCTTTTAAATAAATCAGTTCATGTTATTTTCCATTGCAATCTGTGATTTCATTTTGATCCTTATTTCGGATCCTACAGAATTTTAAACATTATTTTAATATTATATTACTACCTTATATCTAACCTAATAGAAAAAAAGTTTCATAAAATTCATCGGAATAATAAATAAAAAGAATTTTACAAAACGCGTGAGGTAAATCATTATGCATTTACGAGTTTGTGCGCTCCGGATTGCTTGTACGACATTATTATTTTTTTTCTTATTTTTATGTTGAGTACTGCCAGTAAATAAACGAAGGAAAAGAGAGAAAAAAAACTCTTATGTCACCCGCAGTCAAGAGGGTGTTCCAGTTCAGCGATCGTGGCTTGCATAAATTATTTATAAACAAGGATATGGTGCTATGGGAGTGGTTCTTGCTTTGGTCCATGATGCTTGATCCGACAATCTTAATCAAGGAAATATGTATATATCACATACATATGTATATTTTATGCATATAACGCCCATTTATTTTACATAAATGCCAATTTCATATTTTAATATATAAGTACACAATTAATCCAAATATTTTGCAAATATAGTTAACAAGAATATAATTCATAAAGTTTTAAGAAAATTTTTGAAAGAATGTTAGAAGCACATAACAAATGGGGTCCTTTTTGTGGTGGATGATAAACAAGACTTTCTCTTTTATTCCTTAGCGGGACTAGAAAACATAGACCTTCGATAGAAATCGATGGGTGTGGTACGGTACATAATATGCAAAAAACGAAAAAGAACGGAATAGACTGTATAGAAGTGTATGGACATTAGGCCTTACGGATACATATACTATATCTATATATAAATTATACAACATGTTTCCTGTTCTGATTATTATCATTTTTGTCAATAATTACCTACTTATTGTTTTTAGAATTCAATTAAATTATTATTAGAGAGTAATTTATAAATTTCAAAGGAAAAGTATAATAAAATTTTAATTTCATATTTTTATTTCTCAAGTATAGAGTTTTTAATGTGAATGACAAATTAAATAACGGAATTTATATAGCTTCTTACGTTTGTAATTGAATATAAGATTAATAATTATCAATCAAAAACGCAAGTATTTTTATTTATAGTAGACTAAAAAATCCAGTTCTGAAGCCCGTGAACGAATAACCATAATTAGAGTAACACGAAAAGATTGGGTTTAGCCCCCATGATACGAATATATATACGATTATATTATACATACATATAATATACATATGTATACTCATACAAACACGAAACCTTCGATTTGAATTTTGGTTTATCCCAAGCTGTTATTATCATTGTTGGGAGTCAGATATTTAAAAGCATAACTTTTGTAGTCAATGCTTAACGTATAGGGTAGCTTTGTTTTTATAGCATGCGTCAAATTTCAGCATTCAGTAAGCCTCAAACGAATAATTTACCAAAGGCATTTAAATAAAACCTATAATAATACATTTGCTTTGGAATTTCAAGTCAGGTAATTATGAAATTTAAAAATAACATTTACCGTTCGATTCGTTATATATAGATGTAGGTTGTTCGAATTTCTATACAATTTAATAAAAGTATTTTTAATGAAGATATATTAAAAGTTAATTGATAAGTTATTTGAATTTCATGCTGTCTAAAAAAACCAATAATAATATGAATAGAATCGTACACCAAGCCAAAAGGTAACAAATTGGGACCATAAATCGTTTTAATACTTCTATACCCAATGGTCTCAATTTAATGCAAAAAGCGACAAATTGATCAAAAGTTATTATATATAATTACTTATACTTATATTTATAATTATCTTTTTAAAATTCAATAAAATTTAGAATATCTGGTCGTGCTTACGCTTAAGTGACTGTCTATTTTTAGCTTACATTACCCTATTCAAAGTTTAGAATTCTATATTTAAATTCTCATAAAAATGCGTGAAGAAAATGAAATTAATCAAAGGGATTCATGCTACATTGAGTCGAAGATTACAGAGGGTAGAAATTATATATATATCGTGAACTGAACTGCATTTTGCACAGGTAGCCTTGAGTCTGGGCCTCCAGGCCCCTAAGTTCTCTCACACATTGCCCAGCTAAGTATGTATTTAAAAACTTAAAAAATTCTTCTAAAATCTCTCTCCTTGTTTGACCCTATACTCTCATTTATGCACAAATGCATTCCTTCGAGATTCCTTAGAATCATGCAAAATAGGTGACGAACGTATACTATATTTTTCAAACTATGCCAAGCATTCATAACATGATATGATATTGCAATTTGATCATGTCACTTATATGTTTTCAAAATCATCTTCTCACGCTCATCGCGTGCATTTCCTGCAATTACAAATTTGTACTTTATGGATAACTAATGATTATTTTATTTAAAAAATTTTGTGGTAGATAATCTTTTTAGAAGATTTTTCTTTACATTTGGCATATGGACCAAAACACGAAAAACGAAACCACGGAAAAAAATTTTTACTTTCAAATTCCATGGGTTCTTAATTATTATTATTTGCACGCTCTATATATTTCTCAGAGTATTGAATAAAATAAATATCTATACAAAATCATTTGTCTGCCATTTTGGTTACGCCATTTTGAACTTTGAAAAATCATGAATACACTGAAAAAACATGGTGTCTTAAATTGGACAAAAATGTTTTAAATTAAGATACTTTTTGTGTCTAAGATACGAAAAATGTCTTAATTTAAGACATTTTTGAACAATTGAAGACACCTGTTTTTGCAGTGTAGATTTGTTATCAACCATCCCACGAACTCTCAAAATTAAGCATTTCTTAAGAATTTTTCATTTTTATCTGATATATTAGCGATTTTGATGTGTTTTTTGAGGTTAAGTACTAACTCAGACACGTTTGGCCAATTCTGATGTCGAATTCGGATTATGTGAAATAAAGCAATGAAAGCCATTTTTATCACCTAATTTCACTTTTTACATAAACATAAATCGCACAGGTAACGTAACTGTCCAAACATTTTTGCTTCTAAAAATCTAAAAAAAATTTTTTTAACGTTATTGAAGTTTAATATATTACCTCGTTTATTACTTCTATTCTACAGCTAAGAAATTATGTATTGCAGCAGACTTTTTCGGTTATGTAGGACGACTTTGAATCCTGTCCAAAAGTATGTAACATACACGGTAAAAAATTTATGAACGTGGATACAAAAAATTATTAATATAATTAAATTAAGAAATTCAACTCACTAACTAGATTGCTCAAATCGTTTATTCAGTTTAAACCAATGTTTAATTTGACATATGCTTATTTGTATTTTTGCTTCCTTAACTAAATTGAATATTGTTTATGGTAAATACAAGTTTATTATCTTTAAAGTACAAATGAACAATTTATAAAAAGGCAATACTCATTCATGAAATAGTCATACTATTTTTCGGTATATATACATCAAATACCTAAAACAGTGATATTGAATATCAGTGCGTATTCACTTTTAGCTTACTTCACAAACAAGATAAAAAGCTATAAGTCGATATATCCAATTTTCTAATATAAAAACATTTAATCCTGATATTTCAAGATTAATTTATTTCCACTATTGTTGGTTACAATAATTTTTGTCCAACCAATGTTTTGTTAATATTGTCACGTGGTTTAGACGGTTCAGTCTTTAGCAGACAGTCGTGTGGGAGCAGTATATTAATTGCTAAATTTCTTTTTATTTATACAAGTCTATTAAGATTTAATTTATAATATTCTTACTTAGTTTATTGTTGGTACATTATCAGAGGAAAAATGTATGATGCATTTGTAAAATCTATTTGAATTAAATGGAATTTGGAGAAATACATAATCTCTTTTAAATCGATCATTTTTCTTGATTTTTAAAAATATACTTTAAAACTTTCGATTTGAGGGTTGTTGTTGCTCCTAAAAACCGTAAATGAATTGATCTAGCACAGTGGCAAGAATCTGTCTCTACTTTCCGAAAAACCTTGATTCGTTATCATGATTTCAAAAAAAAGTTCCAATTTGTCGGACGGTATAATAAGTACATCTCTGACGAAAATAATATATATATAATTATAATATATATTTTTTCAAGTTATATAAAAGTATTGAAATATTTATACCAGATCACATAATTTATTTAAGAAGTCCAGACGTTAAAAATTTCTGATTTATGTTTGAAATATATATAACAATCTAACCCCAAAATTTTGAATTCGATTCATAACTGGCAAAATAGAAACAATAAATATTTTATTAATTGGAAATCACTTATTAAAGCAAACTTATATTCAAAACTATATTCAGAATGTCAATTCGTCAATCAGCATTCTTAAAATTATGACTCTCGTTAAATAGGTTTTTTTAAGTTCTCAAATCTTAGACTTTCATCATAATTATATATATGCATCTTACTTCAGTTATATGTTGATAATGACTATTACGATGATTCTCAATATCACTATTTTAGACATATCGAATTTATACCCTATTCATAATGCATCTATAATATAGTTAAATATCTTAAGAAATGTCATTTTCACTATTGTAGCGAATTTGGATTATCCATGGCTCCATTCTAGCTATAATTTTACCTATTACAGTGGTTACTTTTGATAATTCATGAGAACTTTTTTTACCGTGTAACAGTCCACTCTCTAAATCTGAATTAGTAGTTTTCTACTATGAATTAGTCAAATTCATGGCTCATTTTTCTCTAATTCATATAGTAGAAAACTACTAATTCTTAGTAGAAAATTACTAATTCATAGTAGAAAATTACTAATTCTTAGTAGAAAACTACTAATTGAAATAGTGAAATTTTACTTTTCAACACTGAGAAAACTAGATGTTCAAAATTAGATGTTTAAGAAAAGATAGTGACCCTTAATATCTAAATATTAAAGGTTAACATCTAAGATGTTAAATTTTAACATGTGAATATTAAAGCTTAATATCTAGATGTTAACCTTGAACATCTAGATAGCTGTCCCTATGTTAAATGATAAATATGTTCAGCGTTGACATCTAGATGTTAAGGGTTAACATCCATTTTTCTCAGTGAAAAAAGTAGATTTTTTTACTAATTTAATTAGTAGTTTTCTACTACAAGATTAGTAGTTTTCTACTAATTCTTAGTAGTTTTCTACTAAAAATTAGTAAAATTCTTACTATTTTAATAGTAGCTCACTTTTCGCTAATTCATTAGTAGAAAACCACTAATTCAGATTTAGAGAGCATACTGGAATGTTTATAACTCTTAAATAAAAAGACCTGCAAGAATTTTTGTATTAATAAAAAATGTCAATAGATAAGCATACTTATAGATGCATGCATAAAAAAATTGAAAGTATTCAATTTCATGGTTTTAGGAAACATGTTTGTTTTCTATATTGACAATTAAAAACTAATATTTTTATTATTATAACTATTGTCAGTTCTGTCTGGACATAAATGGAAAAAGTTGATCAAAATTTCAATCTATATTTTCGGAAAGGGTTGTCTATTATTAAATTCTTTCTATCCAAAATTTTACGATTTTTTTATTATATATAGGTGGGTACACGCACTGCGTGCATTGGCTGTTTACAATTCAGATAAATTCTATAATATTTCTGAGTTAAAAACTTGATAGGCGTTTTAGTAAAACATGACTATCATCTATAAGATTAGAATTAAAAACAAGTATCTAAAATCTTTTAGAGTGAAAAATAAACCTGATGTTTTCAACTAATTTCTTTTGTAAAAAGATGTTAAAAAAATGTTTGCTCTATAGTCTAGATAAAATTATACTAATAATTATATTTATTGCCGCTGTTGTACGAAAGTAAAGAATCTTCAATGGTCAATGGACCGGTTAATTTTCATTTCTTCTCATGTTGAGACATGAAATATAACTCTTTGCTTTCTCACATGACGCTAGCACGTGCTTCGCACGATGAAAGATTCTCAAGAGACGAAGATAAAAGAAAGAGCGGGTACCAGAAACAACAACCGGTTGGCTTGTCTTGTTCCCTAAAAACGCATTCATAGTTTCACAGTAAATACAGGTAAAGTTCTTATTTTTTTCATCCTTATTAAATTAATTTTTTTCTATTCCTCTTTTTGAACTTTATTATAATTAGAAATCAGTATTATTAAAAGCTGTAGAGCAGGATAATATAATTATTTGTACAAGTATTTTTTTAATTTTATCGATAATGATACTAAAACTGTCTTCTCAAACAGTGAAACTGGAAAATACGCGTTTTCAATAGGTATCTCCTACATGTATTTTAGAGTTTTATCGAAAGGTTTCTTTCACTTTTACCTAAAACGTTATAGAATAGCCTCCCCACAATAGATGTAAAAATACATATGTAGATTCATGGAATAGCTCTAAACTGAATGTAGGTGTGTGTAAACGAAAGGCGACAAGGGTGGATATGTTTTGGATTTTAAAGAGGATTGAGAAGGTGAACACTAAACTTTGTTCACCACAGGTTTCTAAAGAAATCGTCATACTTTTCTCATCTTTTATAAGTTTTCTATATCCACATCATTTCACAACTTACTTTACAAAAAATTAAAATTTATTCTTCCCAATTTAAAAAAAGAAATGTATATATAATTGATACGTTATTATAAGAATAATATTAATAATAGAATAATTTAATATTAATTATTAATTTAATAATTTATCACAATCTCTTAAACATGACTTTACTGGAGTTTCAGGATATTTTTACCGGAATTTGTGGTAAAATTTACTGGACAGCTGGTAAAATTAACCAGAATTCTAGTTAAAATAATCGGAAAATTATGTTAAATAGGCCCGTGTGGAAATTGCCAAACTAGCACCAAGCTTGTTTTGAAACACCGAGCCCAGCTGGGCCCAAGCTTGGTTTAACCTGTATCTTGGCTTAACTATATCAAACTAGGGGGAATCTTGGCCTTAACCGGAATTCCGGTTATTTTAACCTTTCAGTTTTTTCAGTGATAAAAGTTGTTCGCAATACTGAAAAAAAGAAATGGCTGATACTGGCAATGTATTACAGTAACATTCACAATTATGATAAAGTTACATACAATAATTGGTACTGTTATTTATGTTTTTTGAATCAGCCACTTATTTTTTCCAATGAGTTGCGTTTTTCTGTTGCGTAGAAATTTTATACAAAAGTCGAGAGAATCTTTACATTGTATTCTTCTTGTGAACTGATTACTTGGGATGCTGTTATGATGGAAAAGAGGGTCGGTACTTGCATGATTCATCCAACAATCACATGGTACTTATCTTAAGATTAAGGAAATTGACATCAATCAAGAGAAAAGGGAAACGCGTCCTCACTAACTGTTACACTGATGGTTCTTTTAAAGAATTGATTTCAAATTAGTTCTATAAATAAATTATTATTTATGTCGTTTGATGTAGAAATTATATAGTTAAGAATCAGTTCGATTTGTTTTAGAAACTTTTTACAGTCTGTTATTCAAATATGTTCTTTGATTTAAAAAACTCCATTTACAAGAATATAAATTTACTAAATTTGGAATCATTATAATATTCATAAGTTATGTTCTATCTGACCTCAAAAGACTTTTAGGGATTTTAATATCAACATAAAAAAAACGATTACACGTGCACACTGAAATTATGTATAATGCATATAAAGCAAGTATTTTAATTTCATTAAAATAAGTACTCGACGTATCTGGATAAAATAATTCATGTGAAAGTCAGCAGATATGTGCAATTGAATTCTAGCAAGAATAATAATTTGACATGATTTAAATATCAAAAGTAGTTTTAATATTAGAGATAAAATTCTTATTGATTAAATATTGGTAGATACATAAAGTCGATTGACTTTAATAGATTTTTAAATCTCCTGTATATGTGCTATTAGGATATATTAATATTAATATAAATATTGAGTAATATACGTATGCCTAAACAGGTTTAAAGGAATAATTTCTATAAATAGATTTTCAACATGTGTTGCTTATTTTCTTTAAAGCAGTTCTATACAATGGATTTCAAAGCCAGTTATACATTTCTACCTGAAACAAAGAGATTGTTTCAGTTAGAGGTAGAGTGATAAAGAGGAAAAAAGCAACGGAATCAACACTGGAGCCCTTAAGTCGCGGGAAGTCTTTAAGGCGGTGCATTCAGGGGGGAAAAGAGCAAGAAAGTGGTCGAGTTTAAAGTACGTAGGTGTAACGTAGGTGTACAATCACAACGAAGGAGTTTGCCTTCATATGAACATTCAAATTCAAGTAAATTTAAGCTCTTTATAAAAGTCTTATAAATATAAAATTATGTAATATCAAAGAAGCTTAGTTAAGTCACACACCTGCTTAGGTTATCATTTTTGCGTAAAACAGCTACACAAAAATAAATCTATAAATAGCAATGCAATTTATCTTATAGCTTTCCTACCATACGGCAGAAAAGCAAGAAATATTAAAATCATTAATCTAATCAAGAGGATGGTGGTAAAAGAAATATAAATATGAATTATGTATGCATCAAGGCAAGAGGAATATAATAATTTGGGATTTCTGAATTTTTTACCAAGGATTTTATCGTGGTCAAGAGAATTAGCACTTCCTCGACGTAATTTTTTTCTTCCTAACCATTTCCGCTCGTGTGGATGTAAAACCATTGCAGCAACTAAGTGAGCCAAACAAAAAAAAAACGTATATTAACTCGTTATTACATTTTTTATCCTGAAAATTTAAATTCTTGATTTTGCAAACAAAAAACCTTGTAGACCTTATATTATCTAGTTTTTTTTTCATTGTTTTGCTTAACTAAAATAAATTTGACCAAATAATGTCTTGAAAGAAATCCTTGTAATATTAAAGTCAAAAGTTTTAAAAGTTTTAGAACTGCTTTTTTTTACTATGGTTTATATACTGTTATTTATTTTAAGGGGTTACACCACTGTAGAATTTTCAAAAAATCGATTTTTGTTTTATTAGCCTAAAAGATTCTTTAAACCCTCTAGAATACAGGGAAAAAAGTTTGGTGCCTGTTTTTCATCAGATTAAATTTTTCAACAGCTTTGCTTGGTGCTACGAAGCGTCTCATGAAAAACATGCTTCGGTAGAACGTCCTAATGACGCCATTTTAAAACATTTTTCAATCAAAAATATTTTTTTTGTTCACTGTAAGACATACCTAAATACATCCTATAATATTATTATTTTCTTACTTTTCCTTCTACAAAAAAAAAAAATTCGCAAAAAAGAGCTTAATTTTAGTCGTCAACAGTGGTGTGACGCCAACGCGTTTTTCTCAAAACACATTTTTGCAAATCTGCAAGCAGTATAACTCAAACAATTTTTATTATTTTAACTTTCAATTTTTATCATTTATTTAAAACAACATTCCGCACAGAAATACGTAGCCGATTTTTGATATTTTATAATTTCGATTTTTTAGGCACAATTAAGTACTCATTTTTTTGGTCAAAAATTTGACTTTTACTTTGAATTCTCGCCAATTTAACAAAAATGGATATTTTTAAAATCCCCTACGTATTTCTGTAGTCATTCTAATGTAGATTAAGAAAAAAATTTTTATTTTGTTACAGATAAATTTTTACACCCTGTGTACTGCTTGCAGTAGAGCCATTTTTAAAAAAACCGTCTAACAGAAGTTGCTCTTACGCCGCCATGTTGTATTTTTTTTAAATAAAAAATTTTTTTTTCTAAACTTTTAAAGATGTCTAACAATATCCTTAAAAAGAATTATCCTCCTTCGGTTCCTTCTACCAAAAAAAAAATCGCAAAAAAACACTTTTTTTTTGCCGTCTACAGTGGTGTAACCCCTTAAAAGATATATACGTTTTTTTAAAGACATTTCAAAAGAAATAATTATTGTTTAATTACAAATCTTTTAGCGCATAATACTATGGTACTATGTTATAATGTATACATCATTGGGAAATTTAGTTAAAGCGATATTTAATTTCTAAAGCGAATAATAAATAATTTATTATAAAAGAGACTTGGGTAAATTGCCTGCTTTTTTTTGATATGTCAATTTATCCGGTTTTCCCCTAAACACTTAAGTTTATTGACACAAACAACATCTCACTGCCATCTATTGATAAACCACACAATTACTATTTTCGTGAAATTTACCCTTTACCTACATAGGGTATGTATAAAACACGACGTATGTAAACAGATTTAAAAAATGTTAAAGTTATGTCAGTTTTATATGATATTTCGTTATATCAAACACAATGCAATAAAATCAGTTAAATATCATATCAAATAAATTACCTCGGAATAAATTTGAAGCGATTCGAAAGTATAATATTTCTTTCTGGTTACAGCTTCAGGATGCCCTCTACTGGCAAAAGATTCAAGTTCACAGAACATCATAGTGAACATCTCAAGTAAAAAATTTTTAAAAATGACCGTGTGTAGGTAATCCAAAAAAAAAGTTTATATAATTCACTTTTTCGACAAAGTCGATAAATTTCTCAGTGGAACCATATCAACAATTGTTAAGACACCTTACAATTAAAACTTTTTTTGTTAAACTGTGAAAATGTTTCAAAGAAATCTTTATCAACATGCTCTCTAAATATTTAAACTAGCGATAAATTTGCAGCTGATTTTAATCAGTACATATGCGCGCTTATCAATTAGCAATAATTCTCTGATTTACAGCTAAAGTTTACTAATTTATCAGCGTATATACGCTGATTAAAATTAACACATTTATCGTTGAGAATTTGAGAAATTTTGATAATTCATGTACATTTAGAGCGTAGTTGGACAGGAAAGCATTGACAATTTTTTTTATCCACCTCTAAGAAAAATTCTGCCGTTTTCAAAAATCGAGAAACTTTTAACGACTGAACTATTCTGGTAACTTAGGATATCTCAGTTGCACCGAGAAGTTTCCAATAGTCCTTTCTCGGACAATGTCGAATCGAGACAAAATTGATGGACCACTTCCGTCATTATCGTTTCAAGAGAGAGCTTCCAATCTTTCTGGTGCCGTCAAAAGAATCAGAAATCTTTGTCGTTGAAAAATTATTCTGAAAAATTACATTGAAACAAAATTCTAGCAAAAATTTGTTTTCTTGGAATCTTAAACAAATACAGATTTTAAAAATATAGTTAAAAGGATTAAATCAGATGTTTTATTACCTCCCAAGTTGATTACGATTGGCAATTTGGAAAACCTTAGGGGAAACAGAATAGCAAATAATCTGAGGGTAGGCACTTTACCTATACACAATGAAAGATCTAGCAACTTCAGAAGACGATGGCAATTCCTTTTTTCCCAAAGGACTCAAGTTTCCCCAACCAGTAAATGGTATTTTCTAAGCTCCTCAACGTATGTTTATCGTTTATTAATTACAAATGTAGTATAAATACTTAAATATATTTTATCAATAATATAACTTCGAATTAGTACTTTTTACTAAAAAAAAAAATACTTTTCTTTTATTTAATGAGAAAAAATGTGAAATTTTATATATTTAAAGAAATACCAAATAATAAAAAGAATTAAAATAAATTTCTATTATTTTCCTATTATACAAATGAGAGACCGTCAGTTGCGAAAGTTACTAAAAGATTTTTAAACTGCGGAAATGAGATTGCTTTTATACATATACATGGCTGAAAAAAATGGAAATTTCTACTTACACTTAATAGTACTCGAAGTAAAAATTGAGAACAAGGGTAAATAGAAAATTCAATTTCCTATTCTCTTATATGAAAAAAGTAACTTTGTTTCCACTTTGTAAATCTTTTAATAACTTTTATGGCAGTTGCACAATGAAAAAAGGGGTTGCCTGCATTTCCTCCAAAACCCAATTGACTGAACTTATTGTAATTGCCCGAAATTTAATTGTCCAAAATGTAATTCTCCGGACTTGCATTTATCAGAATTCGTAATTCCCCGACCTTGCATTTGTCCAAAATTTTAACTTCCTGAATTTGCATTTGTCGTAACTTTAGATTCATTGAATTCGCATTTGCCAAAACATGTAAATCGACAAAATTGCATTTGTTAAAATTTCAAACTCCCCGAACTCGTATTTGAACGAACTTCTAAATCCCCTAACTTGTGTCTGTCCGACCTTTAAAATTAACGAATTTGCATTTGTCCAAACATTCAATTACACAAAATTGCATTTGCCCGAACGTTGAAATTACCTAATTTGCATTTTTCCGAACTTTAAAATCACCGAACTTACATTTGTCCGAACTTTAAAATTCTCAAAATTGCATTTGCCCAAACTTTGAAATTACCGAACTCTTAAATCCCCGAATTTGCATTTGGCCGAACTTTTAAATCACCGAACACGCATTTCTCAAAATATTCAACTCTCCGAACTATATCATTAGTCAGACCCTTTAATCTGACAAATGATAGTTCAGAGAGTTCAATGTTTTGACAAATGCGTGTTCGGCGATTTAAAAGTTCGGCCAAATGCAAATTTGGGAATTTAAGAGTTCGGCCAAATATGAGTTCGATGATTTCAAAGTTCGGACAAAAGTAAGTTCGGTGATTTTAAAGTTCGGAAAAATGCGAATTCGATGATTTTAACGTACGGAAAAATGCAAGTAAGGGAATCTAGAAGTGCGGACAAATACGAGTTCGGGTAGTTAAAAATTTTAACAAATGCCTTTTCGTCAATTTAAATGTTTTAGCAAATGTGAGTTCAGTGATTCTAAAGTTTCGACAAATGCAAATTAAGGAAGTTAAAAGTTCGAATAAATACAAGGTCGGAGAATGGCAAATTCTGACAAATACAAATTTAGAGAATTACATATTCGGACAATTAAATTTTGGACAATTGCAAGTTCGGTCAATTGGGTTTTGGAGGAAAGGCAGGTGACCCCAAAAAAGTTACCTTTTTGACAAAAACCTATTGACTACAGAAATGCTCAAATCACGATCGATATTTATCAATTTTTAAAAATTATTCAGAATAGCGTTTATAACTATAACGAAAAAACTGTTTCGAGATTTTTAAAATCTTTTTAGTTTAAAACTTTTCAGAATTGGTTCAATACTGTTTAAATTTTTCCCAGTTGATTGTTGCAGGCTAATAAATCTTCCTGAGTATTTTTTAAAAGCAATTAAAAAATCGGTTGGAATTTTGATTCGTCTACAAATTCTACTTGTATTTCTTAATATTTCCAATAATTAATCAACATATTTAATAAAAATAAAACAGCAAGAATTTACTGTAGAACAAAGCGGAAACAATATCTCAACTAAAATTAATTTTTTCTTTCCAATAACCAAAAGTCCCCTAACAATATAAAATATATATTTTTTTATTGATTCTTTATAAATGATCTAACATTTATAACAAAAAATCTATCAAGAAGATTTAGAAAAAAATATTGGGGACGAAACAGAAGTAAAGTGAGGATTGATGATAAAAGTTATTGTATGGAATCGTGGGGAAGACTTTATTAGTTTAGCTCCGAACACAGCAATTTCAACACGCCAAATATTTTTCCAAACCTTCTGATCGAATCAGACTTTCCGTATTGAACAGAATTTATTTCAATCTAATGCAAGAATATAAAACATATTCTCTCGACACCCTAACAACGCTTTCTTCTTCTTGAAAAAAACAATAATTTTAGCAGGTAATTTTCTTTTGACACTTATTGATATCTTGAAGTGTTTCACAGGCCAGATGCGGGTAGAGGGCGACTTTTTGGTTCAGTGCATTACCCTCCGGACCCTTCTTCAACCCTTAACTTTCTAGTATTATAGAAAGAAAAAGAAGGCTGCAGGCGATAAGAAACATTTTTCATTTCGTTTGGACGTAAACCAGTCGACAGGTTAGAAGCAAGGCGATAAAAATGGGCACCCTCGAAAACCAGTCTTGTATCCAGCAGTAGCTGTGATATCTTTAATTAATTCTTGAAATTATAGACCTTTAAAAAATAGTGATATATGCTGTAAAATAACTCGTTAGAGTAATAGTTTATTACAGCAGGGGTTAATAAAGAGATAATTGGCGATGACTGCAAAAATGAACAAGAATTACTGATTGCTCAGATTTCCCAAGTTGAATTATACAGGTCTTTTGCGGGTTTCCGTCCGATTTATTAACTCCATTAAGAAAGTGTGACCGATAGGAAACGACCAGGGTGGACCAAATGGAACTCGTAACGCCGAGCCGCAGGCGATGTTTTGCTAAATTAACTAGGGTAGAAATTTGAACACGTACCGAAGTTACACTTGGTTGAGAAACGTGTTTTACATTTCACAAAATGACGTTAACTTGGACAAAAATAACAAACTGCTGTAAAGTACATTTCCAACAATTATACAATATTCACTAACAACTACCTATATTTACATTTACCTAAAACTCTCTTGATAAAGTATCAACAGCTTAAATTAAAAAAAGAAAAAAAAGAACAAGTAAAATATTACCTCTTTTCAAAGGATTTAAAGAGATTTTCTAAATCCTATAATCCGATATCGTTACTTGCATCTGGCGTCAATGAGTAAAATTACTTTCGATTTCTATTTCTTACACAACTTCTTTCATAAAGGAAAAGTGAAGTTGAGGATTTTCAAGATTAATATTTGCGAAAGAAATCAATTATTAAATTTTAATTATTGAAAATATTGTGGCAAAACTTTTGAAAATTTATATAGTTTACTCAATAAGTGTTGGTATATTCACTCAAGTGAATTCAAAAATATTTATAATGGTTATCCAATATTATTTTTGAATCAAACAAATTTTTATTTCAGTGCAGCTGCCATATTTTTTTCCTATGAAACTAAACTTATTTATTCAAAGAAAATTTGCCGACTGACGAAGAAAACTACGTTTTCTACGTTTGATTCGAAAAGGGGAAGGTCACCGATTCTGAAATCAGATTAGCAAGAATTTATAGGGGCACTTTCCAATCCCCTTGTAACTTCCGTCCACTCCCGCGAGATCGCAATTACGGGATATATACGCTTCAGGACTTTCTGAAGTTTAAGACATATTTTGACTTCTTTGATAAGTTGCACTTCTGAAAACAAGATATAATAAAAAAACTTCCATCCCATTCCTCATTCAAAGCAAATTTCTCAAACTTGAATTGGGCAATACGCACAATCTAATTGGACTTTTAAAAAGTTTATTAATGTGCGCTGATTAAGTGTCTAAAGTTTATAGTATATATATTCTAATATTATTACTAGACTAGAAACTCATTGAGTATTCTGAATTGGATGAAACAATATATATTCTCGAGACATATAATGTGCTAATTACTTTTGAAACTTTAAACTCATTTGGCGAAGAAGAAAGTCGCATTTAAAACTGGAACAAAGCAATTAAAACACGTGTTGAAGGGAATTCTTTATTACTCTAGATGGTAAAGGATTAAATATCAATATCATTTACAGAATAAACGAAATTTTTATCGTTAGTCTAGTTATAGGTAATTACTATTCTTAGTTATTACCATGTTGCATTAAAATGACATTGAGAAGCATTTTTTCAAAAGTTGATAAATCCACCCTTTGTTATTTCAAGAAAATTAAACAAATGAAGTCAGGGGCGGCGACTTGTAAATTTTGTCCATCTGCACTGCAAAAACATGGTGTCTTAAATTAGACAAAAATGTCTTAAGGGGAGTTACCGTTCTCAATGATGAAAAATTCATGAAATTTGGGAATTTTTTTTTCATAGACGGAAATATTTTTGGAATTGCGGTTTTTTTTATTTAAATAGTACATAATTATATAAACTTTTTACATATTTATATTAAAAAAAAAATTTTAAATGGCGGCTGTGGCTTAACTTATAGAAGACCCTGCGCGCCGTATTTTTTATGCGCCGTACGTTCCACAGCCTCGCCAGGCTATAAGAAACAAAAATTCCTGATAAATTATTAAACTAGAATAAATTTAGGGGGCCTTATCGTTTTCCTTTTTTTAAAAAACGTTCTTTTAGCAAAATGGCGGCTATTTGAAGAGAAAACTCAATTTTTAAGCTTTTTTCTTTTTACTTTATGTGCGATTCCAAGTGAAATTTAAGTTATTTTCCGGCAGGTTAACCAAAAGCAATGAAACTTTAGAATTTTATTATATTCAGTATTACTAATGTTTTACATAAATTTTTATGTCAAAATATTATTAGTTTACGAGAATTGAAATATACAATATTTCTTTTTTTTTAAATGTTCAGAAAAATATAAAGAATAATTCTATTTCAGGACAATTTTTTATAATTTTAAAATTAAAAATGTTATTAAATAAAAATTATATCATTTTTAAGCGACGTCTGAAAATTCAATAACCCAAACGCTGCGCAAAGAAACTTTGTACCCTTTTGTAGAATTAAAAACTATTTTTAACTATTTTTGTCAAAAATTCTTTTCTAGAATGATTTTAAGCTACTGGACATTCGATGGCATAACACACACATGAGAAAGTCGTAAATACTGTGTTTGGTAACATGGGCTTTGCACTTCTCAGCCGGAGATGCGCGCGCAACGTATTAGCAATGTTTACTAGTTTCAAATTCCAATGTTTACATTTATAATTTATTAAAATTAAATATTAAAGAGTTAACTGTAAAGTTCGTTTCTTTTGGAATCTTCAAAAGAACTTAGGTAAGATCGTTTCAGCGTTTGGGTTATTGAATTTTCATTTTCAGACGTCGCTTAAAAATGATATAATTTTTATTTAATAACATTTTTAATTTTGAAATTATAAAAAATTGTCCTGAAATAGAATTATTCTTTATATTTTTCTGAACATTTAAAAAAAAAGAAAAACTTAATACGACTGATAGAACGGAAGATATTGCTATTTCAAAATTTTTTTGTATATTTCAATTCTCGTAAACTAATTAATATTTTGACCTAAAAATTTATGTAAAACATTAGTAATACTGAATATAATAAAATTCTAAAGTTTCATTGCTTTTGGTTAACCTGCCGGAAAATAACTTAAATTTCACTTGGAATCGCACTTATGGGTCAAAAAAAATATTAAAAAAATTTTTTTTAAAGAAAAAGAAAAACGATAATAAAGCCCCCTAAATTTATTCTAGTTTAATAATTTATCAGGAATTTTTGCTTCAGATAACCTGGCGAGGCTGTGGAACGTACGGCGTATAAAAAAAATACGGCGCGCAGGGTCTTCGATAAGTTAAGCCACAGCCGCCATTTAAAATTTTTTTTTTAATATAAATATGTAAAAAGTTTATATAATTATGTTCTATTTAAATAAAAAAAAACGCAATTCCAAAAATATTTCCGTCTATGAAAAAAAAATTCCCAAATTTCATGAATTTTTCAACATTGAGAACGGTAACCTCCCCTTAATTTAAGCCATTTTTCGACAATTTAAGAAATATTTGTAGAAATTGATGTTATAACAGTTTCGACTTGTATCTGAACAATTTTCTTTTTTGGTTGTTGAATATGTAATATGTTTAAAAAAAAATGTAATATTGTTAATTGTTAATAGATACTGAGGAGGACTAGCGATTGCAGTCGAAAAGCTTATAATAATAATAAATGCTTTGTTTTAAAATGGACTTGATGGGAAACTTATTCAACAACCAAAAAAGAAAATTTAAGAAATAGTTATAATTAAAAATTGGAGAAATTGATTGCAAATGAATTGAAAATACCAGGCAAGTGCGAGTCGGACTCGCGCACGGAGGGTTCCGTCCACGAATTTAAAAATGGATTGAAAACATTTTTTTATTATTTATTTTTAATGATTCATTTCAATAATTCCTTAGTTACTTATTATTTGAATTATTTGAATAATAATAAATTACAACCATAATTTTGTTACTTTTATTAAAATCTATAATTTTTATAAGATATTTATAAGATTTTTATCAAATTAAAAACTTCCAGGCAAATAGACCGAGATTTTTTATATAATTTTAAATTTTAAGGAAAAAAAATTTGTTAAAAATTTTTTAATTCTAAACTTTTAAAGTAATTTAAACATAAAAATAAACATTTTGTACAAAAAAATAATCTGAAACTATAAAATATTGTAGCTGTTTAGAAGTAAAAAATTTTTTTTGGTAAAATTTCAGTTTTTTGGAAAAAATATTATGATAATAAATTTAAACCACAATTTTTATGGTTTTATAAAAAATTCTGCATAAAATTACACATTTTTAACCAATTCCCAACCTTTCAGAATAAATACGCTGAGCTCTAGCATAAGGGTTTTTTGTCATTTTTCAACTTTTCATTAATAACTTTTGAAAATTAAGTCCTGCAACGTTCGCTATATTTTTCCTGAACTCTACTCGCGAAAATACATATCTGTACCAAATTTCAATACTCTAGGTCAAATAGTTTAGGAGATAAGGGGGGGTAAATAGGCATTTTAATGCATTTTTTGAACAAAATCTTGTTATTTCCTTGACAACGCTATGAACATCACGTTCAATCATGTTCGCTATATTTTTCCTGTAATCTACACGTGAAAATACATAAGTGTACCAAATTTCAACTCTCTATCTCAAATAGTTTGGCCGCTAGGGGGGGGGGGGGGGGAGGGTAATGGTTTTGGGCGACAGACAAACGAGTGAAAACATAAAGGTTCCGTTTGGACACTTTGTTTACGGAACCCTAAAAATAACTGGAATTTGAAATAAATAATAAAAAAATTAGAGAATTTATTAAAAAATAATTTAAAATGACAAAAAATAATTGAAAAAGGATAAAAATAATTGGAAATTACAGTTAATTATGGAAATTTAAGAACAAAATTGAGAAAATTAAAAACTTTAATTGATATAAATGAAAGTGATTGAAGCTCTAAGAACAATATTTAAATACTTGAAAAATACAACTAAAATATAAAAACAGTAAATAAAAATTTAATAAAAATTGATGAAGTATGAAACAAATTTTTTAATATTGAAAATTATTTGGAAAATGATGAAAATAGTGAAACTGATAATTAAATTAACAAATTTGATGAGTTATGTCCTTCCATTATTTAACATTACAAATTCACATTAAGAATTCTGTATTGAAGAACTTAATTGTAATTTGAAGAAAAAAATTACAATTTAAAAAACAAAATTCATATTTTGTAAAAACAATATTAAAACATTGCGAAAGAGATTGAAAGTGAATTAATAAATAATGGAACTAAATTATTGAAGGAAATAGTTTAAACTGAAAAAGTTTTATTTAAAAAAATTAAAGAAAATAATTTAAACTTGCGGAAATTTTGAATTTAAAATTTAGGGGAAAAATTAAAAAATAATGAGAATCATTGAAGAAAATGTTTAAAAAATGATAAAAACAGTTGAAATTTGTAGATTTTAATTGGAATTTTAAACAAATAATTTTAAAAACTAAAGAATATTATTTTGTGACGTAGAAGAAAGTACCTTATTACAAAATTATTTCAAGAATTTTAAATTCAGGAAAATAATTACAACATTATTATAGAAATAATAATCGAAAATTTATTGAAGAGAATAATGGAAATTTGAAATAAGTAATTGAACTTTTTGGAATGAATCAACAAATATTCAAAATAATAGGGGAGAGGGCCCCAAGATGGACATAGTATCGATTTAATGTTCTAGTATCCAAATTGAATAAGATATATTAAAATGTTTTATACCGGATGAAAGTACAATTCATTAGGTAACTTATGGCCCCAGAAATAACATTTTATTTTGAATATAAACATTATTTAAAGCATTTTTTCTAATTGTTAAAATTTTCGATCTAAAAAAAAGCGGCCCCAAAATGGATACCTTCTTAAAAGTCTTTGAAAAATGTAGTAAATAAAAAATAAACATCGTGTAACAATTCTGAAACTAATTTTTAAATATTGAACTGTATTTATCAAGAAATAACATTTTTAAAAACTTCAATTCAATAGCTTAACCGTAAAAAGCAATAAAATATTGAAAAATATCGATATATCAAATTCTCTAACGATAACATCACATTTCTTGGTGGAAAATAAAAAATTTCAATTAGGTGGCTCAAAAAATTATTGAAGAAAGTGTAAAATCAAAAATATGAAAATAAATACATTGAGAAATGGCGTCTGTCCATCTTAGGGCACATGACACAATTTTTTGAACATCAGTAAAAATTCGTATACAAACGCAATATTAGTAAAATCAGTTTAGAATGTTATTATACGATAAATAAATAATATTATAACGTTAAGTACTTATTCTAAATCACAAATTTAAATAACTTTACCAACTTAAAAAAAAACTGTAACAAAACTTTTTTAAACACAAAATCACGTGGTATTTATGGAAGAAAAACCAACCGGTTTTTTGTTTCAAATGTGTATTAAAATCTTCGTCTACACAAACAACAAAATTACAGAAAGCATAAGGCACTGTTATCTTAAAC
This sequence comes from Ganaspis brasiliensis, assembly GCA_037103525.1. NCBI lineage: Eukaryota > Metazoa > Arthropoda > Insecta > Hymenoptera > Figitidae > Ganaspis > Ganaspis brasiliensis. The sequence continues at coordinate 530,348 of JAZKLR010000205.1, read as the reverse complement.
AAAAAATTTATACGAAATGTCCATCTTGGGGCCCACTTTTCTATAAAATTTGTGAAAATCATTTCAAATTAAAAAAAAAAATTAAAAATTAACAAAAGTATTTGAAATTTGAGAAAAATTTATTTGATCATTTATTTGATATATATTTATATTTATTTGATTGATTTATTTTATAATTGAAGAATGATTAAAACATTGAAAAGTGGAAACATTAACTTAGATTTGAGATAATAAATAAAAATTTAGGAAATTAATTAAAAAATAATTAATATATCTAATTAAAAGGTGGAGAAAATAATTCCAAAAAGATAAAGAAAAAATAAAACAAAAAAATTATTGAAAAAAGAGATAAATGAATTGAAAATTTTTGAATTTAATTGAGGAATGAGAAAGTTATTTAAAAATTTCTTCAATTTTTAAAAATTCTTTTCTATTATTATGAATTTCAATTATTTGCTACAACTTTCATCTATTTTTATCATTGTTCAAAATGTTTCTTCAATTTCTAATTATTTTCATTATTTTTTAATTTTTCTCCTAATTTTTAAGTTCAATTTCTGCAAGTTTCAATTATTTTGTTTAATTTTTTCAAATAAAACTTTTTCATTTTTAATTATATCAAATTAGTTTAATTATTTATTAATTAATTTTCAATTTCTTTCGTCATTTTTCAATTATTTTTTTCAAATTTTAATCTTTTTCTTCGAATTGTAAATTCATTTATCCACATTCTTATTAAGAACTTTATTTTTTGTTTGTAATTTTACCATATGGAATTCCACAGGGCGACATTTTTGCTCTATGGAATTAGAAAAAATACCATACACAAGTCGCCGCCCCTGAAACTGAATGCAGTTTCGTATCAAACCCCTAGAGTTAATTATAAAGTAGAAGAACAGTACGAAATTATTCATATAAAAATGTTTTTTGCATTTAAGGCGATTTATTCTTAATTGCATATATACACTTTCAATATGTAAATATTCACTTATTTAGATTTAGAGTGTAAGTTCAGATTTTTTTTAAAATGAAACTTCTTCTTACTAATAAAGTTTTTTTCATAAATTTAACAGTGACAAATCAATTTGTAAGGTACCTAATATGTTGCGATTATATTTACTATTTTGGAAAATGGATTTATCAACTTTTAAAAATGTACTCCTCTTTTAAATACAGCCTAAACTGTATATATTTGAATATCAATAAATAAAATCATGTGGCACTTACACATGAAGGGAAAATAAAATGAAAAGCAAAACAATAGATAAGTACTTTGCTCACTTTTTATTGGTTTTCTTCGCCCTTGCTCAAGTTGAAAATACTTAGAATTCGAAACGGGGGATGTCTTCTTAGCATGCTCTTTTTCCCAAATCCCCCAAAGCTTTCTTTCTTGAAATCTTCTGGCTTCCAAGTGTCGTTAACGACTAGCTGAAGGGTAGGACCCCGCAAAGTCGCGATTATAAAGCTACCCTCTAAGAAGTTTCGTGATCGAGAGCAGAGGCCCGATTTCATTAGCATTGAGAGTAAATTACCATATCTAATCCTTAAACATAGATTGCTCTGCTAATGACACTGTTCCTTTGGACACAATGTACTCACAATCAATATAGCGGATGAAACTTAAATTTCTCTTTAAAGCAATAACTAAGATACTATGTTATATAATCCATAAAATGTTTCATCATGAAGCAGCATATAAATATTGTTGAAGTCATAGTACAATAGCCATAGTATACATAGTGATTTATCAAATTTCATTTTTTGTAACGCTACGTTAGGGGAGAGATCCCTGTGCCCTGGACCCCCTTTCGTTTGATAGCTCGTAACTTTGCACATCTTTTGCTTTTTGACAAAACCTATAAAGCTGAGGATACGGTCAGATTTAAAGGGCTCTCTCCCGTATATATAGGTATACAATATTGTCAGAATTAAGCTCATTAATTCCCAGCTTTTGTTCTCGGTTAAAATTCACTACTATTGTTAAGAACTTTGAAACTTTATGAAGAGCTCGAATATCTCGCACGGTAGAGAATATCCCCAGGCGTGAAACAGCATCAAGTATTTCAGCAGTCACCCTTTACACGGTAGCAAGCTCATGGCTGATGCCCTGCTCTAAATTTCATGGAACATTTGCCAGCCAATCGATTTTCATCTGGTGATTCAAGTTTGAGAAAAACCGCACAAGACACAGAGAAACGGGGAACAAAAAAGAAGAAGGAAACGAAAACATACGGCCGAGGGTGATGTCGCGCGTGACGCTTTAAGAAAAGAAAATTAGATCGTTCAAGATAAGAAAGTACGTATCCTATTTCGAACCCCATCGTCCCCGTCATTTACCCTCAGATTGCACTTTCTTCCGATTTCCAAACCGAATGAATAGCTCTCACGAGGTTTGATACTATTTTCTCGAAAGTAGACTTTATATTGAAAACAGGATTAGTTAATTTTTTTAAAAATAAATATAGTTACACAGTAGTTTATACATAATATGTAATCTATTAATTTATGAAAATTCATTTGTTTTAAATCTTCGATAAGCTGAAATTTTAGAAATTAAGAAAAATTGGTACAGGTTTAGAAACATGTACCTGTTTTATTGCTTCATGCAATAAAAACTAACTAGAGTAATGTTTTCGCACCCACTGAGGAGAATACACTCTGTTTTGTAATAGCTATTTGAAATACTCCTCCTCTTCAACAAACTCAACAGTAAATCGTTACATGAAAATCCGTCTCCAATTACCAATTGTCAAATACTAGTTTGGCAAAATTTAATGAAAAAAAATGTGCTCTCAATTACGTAAAATTTACTGACCAGTATACGATACACATGGATTTCCACCAGAAATGAATTACAAATAACTTTTATGGGGTCGAGAATATGTATATTTATTTACTTCTATCTATACATTAGGGTGGTCCAAAAATGAACAGTAAAAAATTTTTTTTGAAATGTTTTGCTCCTACCCACCAAAAAGTTTCCACATCGAAAAAAATACCCTTATTTTATTTTATTTTATTTTTTTTTTAAATCAAACAATATTTAGAGGTCTTTAGAATTTTTCAACTAAATTGTTACATATCGTCAATTTACGAACGTTTATATTATATTTAAACAATTGAAAATTGTTGTTGTAGTTAACTTTACTGAATACTTTCTTAAATTTTAAATGTAAAAAATAGTTGAGTCAGAAAAAACTACAACTTGCTAGGTTTATTTGAATAATAGCTGTAAATTAACAAGAATAAATTGTTTACACAAATTGAAAATACATAAAAATATCTGTAAACATTCGTAAATTGACGATATATAACAATTTAGTTGAAAAATTCTAAAGAAACTATTAATTTGTAACTTAAAAAAATTTTTTTTTTGCATTTATGGGGGTTGTTTATAACCCTATAAAAATAGTTAATATTAATAAATTATTAAATAAATTATGGAATATTATTGTTTGAGGACTTTTCAAGATGTGATTCGCTGTATGGCTGTTTTGAGTGATTTTTGTAGCGAATTCACGAAATAGTGCGTTTTTCCCATGTAAAATCAATGGGAAATTTCAACGGGTTTAAGCCACTTCTAAATATTGTTCGATTTAAAAAAAAATACAATAAGGGTATTTTTATCGATTTGAAACTTTTTGGGGGGTAGGAGCAAAACATTTTAGACTTTCGTATTTATGGTCCACCCTATACTACACAGCCCCACAAAAAAAAAAGTGTCATGTACTTTTGACCGGAATACCCTAGCCCTATGTATTTTGACGCGCTGAACACGAATCCGAAGTCAGTTTTGCTCCATCACGTCAGGATTTTTTCCTAACCTCAAAATCAATAAAATGACACTTTTTGTTCATTAGCATGTGAACCCGACTTAACATTAATACATGCCTAGGGCGAATAGAAAGCTTGGATTGTGACCTTTAAAACGCTTTTTTAAAAATTGTTCTACGATGATTTTTAACGAAGTTATGATGTTTTATTTAAAATATAAATTTTTTCCAAATGTAAATAACACTTCAATTATTGATGTGGTATGGCGTAATGGAAAAAAATAATTTTAAATAAAACATCATAACTTCGTTAAAAATCATCGTAGAACAATTTTTAAAAAAGCGTTTTAAAGGTCACAATCCAAGCTTTCTATTCGCCCTAGGCATGTATTAATGTTAAGTCGGGTTCACATGCTAATGAACAAAAAGTGTCATTTTATTGATTTTGAGGTTAGAAAAAAATCCTGACGTGATGGAGCAAAATGGACTTCGGATTCATGTTCAGCGCGTCAAAATACATAGGGCTAAGGTATTCCGGTCAAAAGTACATGACACTTTTTTTTTTTGTGGGGCTGTGCTATCTATATGTCGTAGGCAAATAGAAAAATCCGTCGTTTAGCTTAATGCCTAGGCTTTCAGCTAAACGCGGGCGAATAGTAAAATTTTCACGAAAAAGATGCTTCTATCTTATTAGCCTGCATTCATTTAGTCGTTTAAATGAAAGACTAGTCTTTCACCTAAACGCCCAAAGTGCGTCAGGCGAATAGACAAATTGATTTCTATTGAGAAATAATGATTTCAATTTACTACAATTTTCAAATTTTTCTTTATCAATAAGTGTTTACTTTATTTGTATGTAAATATTTACATTTGAAGTAATAATTTGATATTCTGAAACTCACTTTTAAAGTTAATATTCTAGAATTTTGAAAATACAATTTAGTATCTCTCGACTTTACTAAAGTTACAGTCGAATTTTATCTATTGAAAATGGAAAACGTTTCGGTAATTAGAGAAGATTTAAAAAAAAATGTAAAGAGGCACTTGATAAAACTTCCAATAATTACACGGAAAAAATAAGTTAACTGATGCAGCAAAAAAAAGTTTGCTGTAGTGGCTAAATAGTTAGCTACCAATAGGTAAAATATTTGACTGTCCACAGGCTGTCCGTATATCAAATAACTTTTTTTAACTATAGGATCTACAACTTTTAGCTACCACAGCAAACTTTTAGTGTCTTAGCAAATGTTTTAGTTGTCGAAGCTAATATTTAGCTACCATCACTAAAAAATGATCAGCTAAATTTTTTAGTTTCAGCAGCTAATTCATTTTTTTCCGTGGGGTGTATGTGGAGTAGAAATCATTTAGAAAAAGTAAAAAGTGTTCTAATCGAAGCTAAGTGTGGTGCAACAAAAAAATCGGCTTATTACCATGAATTTAAATTAACTTGTAGTTCACGATGCCATCAAAATTTATCATGTTGTAATAAGAAATTTTATTGTTACTTGCTGTACATATTTTAATCTAAAAAAGGACATGGCATGAGAAAGTCGAATAAAATTGCAAATAAAAAATAATAATTGAATTAAATATTTGAACACATTTTGATTTTATTTATCCTCGATCGAAGTAAGGATTCGAAAACTATTAAAATTGAAAATTGTCTATTCGACTGGCGCTTTTTGGGCGTTTAGATGAAAGACTAATCATTCATCTAAACGACTAAATAAATCCAGGCTAATAAGATAAAAGCATCTTTTTCATGAAAATTTTCTTATTCGCCCGCGTTTAGCTAAAAGCCTAGGCATTAAGCTAAACGACGGATTTTTCTATTTGCCTACGACATATACATATACAGTATATTTATGTATTTCGATGAAAAATATTATTTAAATTATATTAGGATTAATAAGTATACATATGCGTTGCATTTTACGTCAAATCAAGCACCTATTTTCCAGAACATTTGTTTTTTCTAATCTGTCGTTTTATGATAAAAACCAATGCTGGTTTTTTTGGTTCGATCACACATTTGAAGTTATTTTTTCAAAATTCAAAATGCCGGATCCAATACGGCGTCAAAAGTGTAAAAGTTTAATTAATTTGCATGAAACTTAGTTTATTTTCATAAAATGTTTCATTAAGCATTATAATTGAAAACTTGGAAGTTGACTAAAAGGCACCCTTAGTTTTCAGAGATTTATGTGTTTGCGGGTCGTTTTGAATATAAGCAAGAGATATCCTGACGGCAACGTCGGATTATAACGTCAAACACACGACAGTGGCTGCAAAATTAACGTCTAGATCTCTTCTAACTTTACCCTTGTTTCCTGCAGTTGTGAATTCATGTTAGATGGATACCTACAACTTGTTATCTAATCTTCGAGAACAACTCTTTTAATTAAATCTTCAAATAACAAAGAACAGTAAAAAATCCGTTTATTTGGAGCGTGATTATCTATATAATAGAATTCAAATTAAGCTTTTTATATGTACTATAGAGGTTGATCAACTGATATGTCAACAAATTTAATTTAGAATATTAGAATTGAGTATAAACAAATGCAGAATGAAAGCTTCTCGAGTTGAGATCAACGACCAATCGTTATTCCAGTCGCTCGTGATCTTTTACCACATAGCCACTTTTATAAATTCGTCCTGCCTTTTAGTTGGACATATTGTTTCAGGACCGCATTTATAAATTAATTTTACTTATTTTATGCATCAAATGATCTTTTAATTCAAAAAACAAATTAGAATAGAAATTAGAATGTTTCAAATTACATAATATATTCTTTGTCTCCAACATTGTACGAATTGCTATTGTAGAAAATTCTTTAATTCTGAATATGAAAAATTTAAATCGTTAAATAAAGTTTCCGTGAGTGTAATAAAATATTGATTAACTTATAAATTTATTTACTTAAAATTAATTTATAAATGTAACCCTTTTACATAAAGAATTATCTGTTTCCTTCTTTATACCTAACATAATTAATTAGTCTTGCACAATTTTATACGAAGATTGTAATGAAATCTATTTCCCAAGATTAATTTTTCATATTCATACAAAGCGTAAAATATGCGAACTAGCAGCTCTTGCCATTACTGCACTTAAACGGATTTTAAATCAAATAATACGCTCTTGAAATTTATTTACATTTCCTCATAAAAGAGGGAAATTAAATTTCTTGCTGTATTTAGATTTCGCTCATTCTTCCAGAATGTAGCTAACATTTCTTTACAATTTGTTATAATAAATTTCAAAATGCATTGCTTTTTAATTCGTTATAATAAATTTCAAAATATGATACACGTAATTGATAATATTTAGATAAGTTTTTGGATTATTTTTATAAATTTTTAATTTTTTATACAAGCTATTTCAAATCCCATACAAATTAATGGATGTCAAATTAATCAATAGTGGAACATTAATAGATTATGCATAATCTTTCCGCCTGCGATATATTTCATTCTTACACTGCAAAAACTGCTGTCTTCTAAGTGTTTTATTTTAAGACACAAGACATTAAGAAAGCGTCTTACGATTATTTTAAGCTATTTCATTGGTTGTTAATTTTGAAAGAGGCTTTCTCATTGGTTTAAAATTAAGACACTTTAAAACGTCTTAAAAGTGAGGACAAAAATGTCTTAAAATAAGACACTTGTTTTTACAGTGTATAACTTTATGCAATGTATTTTCTTTGTCCGATTTCTGAAAAATCTCATTAAATACATTTTGGTTAAGCAATTTTTGTAAAAGAAATCCGACCCTGAAACGTCCATGAGGAAATGGGTGTGCCGCTCGTATTTTCGGAAAAAAGAATAGAATAGAAAATCGAAGGGGTGGAATCCTGTTAAGAATCGCTCGATTACTATTGAAAATTATCCGCCAATTATTCTATCAATGTCATATAATTAAAAAGAAGAACCGAGAAACCTCTTCCTATATGTATTCCAATTAAATTTGATTCTAAAAATAATACTAATAATAATTTTTTGATAACACAAATAATGTTTGAAAACACAATAAATCTAGACATTTAATTTTTCTCCAGAAAAAAAAACATTTCTATAATTTGTTAAATGAAGGATCAATTTGAAAAATTCATTTCTATTTACCTATTGAATTCCACTTTCAGTATGTCGATGTGGTAATATCACGCTAGCAATATGTGAAAGGTTATTTAAATTTTAAAGGACTATCTGATAGGTATAGAAATGGTTTTAATCAAAACTGTGATCATGATTTCAACTGAAAAGGAGAGCATTGAAAACCTCAAAATATCATTTCTCGTTATATTGACGTATTATATATTTTTCTAACTGCTATAATGAATACAAAATATTTATTTGCATTAACAAACACAAATGTTGTATAAAAATTAGAGTTTCGTAGTTTCGATAAACTGTAAACGTCATAAATAATGAGAAGTGCTGTATCATAAATATTACGGTTCACATGCGAGGTTTAAACTGCTAATACATTTCCCGTGAAATTATGAAAATCGCTGTCGTCTACGCATAGTAAACAGAACAACATTGCTACGCATCATTTAATTGAACGACCGCGACATGTTAAACTACTTGAACGTTCCCATGGGAAAACGTGTTCCTAACAGTAACACGAACAATCAAAAACACATTCCTACTAGAATAAAATTTCACCATGTATTCCCTGTATTTGTATATTCTTTTTATCAGCAACGTTATCAAGATAAAGAAATCGCATAAAAGAGAAAAAATTTTTGTAAGATTATCAATAAATCAAAAGTGATAGAAAAAGCAAAATCAAAATTATATTCATGTCAATGTAATTTCTATTTTTGCCTAAAATGAGAGAATGAAAATGAAGATCGAATCATTCGCAATATTTTTTACACTTATGTTTCGTCTCTGTTATTTGCAAGGATCATATCACCTTTCTTCAGAGCTATTCCAATGTCCTCTATAGCGCCCTCGAGCCTTAAAATGAAATGGTGGAGAATTAACAGAATAGGCTTAATGGATGACAACTTGTAAAGCCTGCATTTGATACCACTACTAAATTTCAATAAAGCAAAAATTTACCGAACTATAAGTGCCCTTTTCTAAGGGAAATTATACGAATACCTACTATAAAAATAACAAGTATAAGCATCTGGGATTTTAGTAAATGATAAATTAGTGGTTGGGCGTCGACTTGGCAAAATTTTGGATTCCCCCGAAGACAAATGGTGTTATGAAAGTTCTACTATAGTGGCGCGCCGGTTGCGATCCCTTCAATCTGGATATAAGATATAACTACAAGAGGGCGTATATGCTTAAGACGCGACGCCAAAACCTCTTAATAAAGGGGAAGATGAGGGTCCTCATTTTTCATGAGACACGCACACCATGTTTCTTGATCCTGATTCTTGAACTAATCCCGAAATAGTCATTTCTCACGAACCATCCTGAGCACAAAAACTCGTGAAGGAATCGCTATTTTCTTAAATTAAACAAGAAGAGTCGTGGATATTGGACACGCACTGCTACTGCGAACGTTTTCCTCAATTGCGAATACAAGAAGTTGTGGGTTATTACTTTTTAAAACTTTAAGTTAAACCAAATAGAAAAATAGCATAGAGGGGAGTCGTCGAACAGATGTTATCCTGAATGCTTGATTATAATTCAAGAAAAATGTATACCTATTTACTTTCTTGAAGGATCATAAATGCGTATTATTTATAGGTTTTACAAAGTTTGAAAGAAAGAAATTTTGATTTATTTTTTCTATTCCAATATTCTAAAGATCACTGACTCAATAAAATAAATCTTTAAAGAGAAAAACCTAGAAGTAGAAATGCAAAAAACAATCGGTTGAATATACAATAAGTATGCAATATCATTTTTTAAAATGAAGAGAAGAATGCATTTTGACATGTTTGCCGCAGTAACAAATTTTCTACATATTATTGTCTTAAAACAAAACACACACACTTTCATAATGAAAATCCAATTTTCTGATAAGCAACGAAACAATGACCACGACATTTTCATTGCATAGAGAATGCATACTTATATGTACGTATAAACTATAATGTAAAGCGTAATGAGTTTCATTCAAAGGCGGTGGCATATAAGTTTGCTTTTATTGCAGCACCACTTATGTATATTCATATTTTATTTTATCTGCAGCACAAGATGATTAGTCAGTTTCAAACAAATTTATTCGACCTCAATAATAAATGAAGTATACACTGTGCAGTATTGTTTATTTCATGTATGGCATCAGAATTGTATTCTGTATTATATATCGTATTGACTGTAAAGCCATAAAAAAGTAATATTAGCAGCTGAGTTTAACTAGATTTTGGGTTCTGCGAGCAAACTTAGGGCAATTTCCCCCCAGTGCGGTCGTTTTTTGGCAAATATATACAAACAAGTCACGTTCAGAGGCGGTTGTTTGAAGGGGAATATTTGGGGCGACGAAATGCAAGATCCGAATTATTGGAACACTTCAAACTGCGAAGACGTGCGCGGTTTTAAGATTTTCGACCTTCTCGGTGTTACTGATATTTAAGGTAAGGAAAAAACTGTATAAATTATAAATTTTAATATGTATATAATACATTACCAAAATTATTTCCGATTTTTAATAAAAACATTACATTTAAGAGGCCGTACACAAATTACGTAAGTTATTTTTTAGGATTTTTTTACCCCCTTCCACCCCATTGTAAGACACCGTAAGATTTTTCTTGACCTCCCCTTAAATCTTCCTATGATCTATTTTTTCTTAATTTTGGTCAAAAAATGTTTTAAAAGCATTTTTTTAATCTAATTGGAGTAAAATTTTTATTAGATAAAGTATTTACAGTATATGTTTAAAAGTAGATAACACAGATTATTAATTTATAGTTACTTTCATGATAGTCTTAATGGCATTCACTGAAATAAATATAGTAAATAATTTTTACTATAAGGTTTCTAACCTTGGATAATCGTGTGAAACAAAAATTTTTCCCAGAGAAGACAGTAAATTTTCAATGCATGAAAGGTAGGGCTGCGCACGATACGATACGATACGATATTTGACAGAGTCTCGTCTCGGTCTCAAAAAAATGGAAAATTGATGGTCTCGTCTCGGTATCGTCTCGGTCTCGTCACGCTTGGTATCGTCTCGGTATCGCCTTCATAATTGTGGTCTCGTCTAGTCTCGATCTTAAAAACATCGAAAAAATAGAACATAGTAATTGCATAATACAATTGTTAAGTTATTTATTATAAAAAGATAAGTTTTGCAAATCAGCTGTTAATTGTTAAAAACGTCTTGGGTCTTGTTGATTTAATAGTGTCGCTGTCGTTTAGAAATTCTCAGCTAAATAAGATTAAAAATAAGATGTTGCTTAAAATGTGGAGCTGACAAGCAGAAAAATTAACAATAAGTGAAATGTTGGACAATACTTTTAAACTAGAGCTGTGCAGAAACTCGAATTTTGCATGGGATCGAAATTCGAACCGAACCGAGCCCATGTAAATTCTCATGGAGAGGATCGAATTTTACAATTTTGCACAGCTCTATTTTAAACCGATACTTTACATTCTTCTTCGACAACCTCGACTTCTATACTTGCATCTAAGAAATGATTTTTGGTATTAAATCATCAGTTGAAGAATCTTGTTAAAAAAAGATCAGTAATCTACATTTTCATTTTCCGGTATGAAAATCTATATCTGTTATCCGTAGTAAAGAAGTTCATCATTACAGTTACTACCCTATTGCGGTCTCGGCGAGAGTCTCGCCGAGATTCGCTTTTTTCGTGGTATCGTCTCGGTATGGTCTCGGAAATTTTTTTGCGGTATCGTCTCGATATCGTCTCGGAAAACGAGACGATACCGAGACTGTTCTCGGTCTCGCGCGCAGCCCTAATGAAAGGAGGTTTTTTTTAAAAAAAAATGTAAATGTTTATTCTTATCCTGGGTTGAAACTTTACTATCTTCGTTAGAAATAATTTTCTTTTTGCACAATTATTATAGATTAATATAATAGCTTTTGTAGTAAAAATTAATGAATAAACTATAGGGGAGGAGGGGGCAAGGCGGGGTACTAGTGCTGCCCACGAGACGAGAAGAGACGAGATTTCATACAGTCTCGTCTCGGTCTCGTTAAATATCAAAATTTCAGATCTCGGTCTCGATCTCGAAAATTATGGTCTCGATCTCGGTCTCGTTAAGTATTAAAATTTAAGGTCTCGGTCTCGACAAATATGGTCTCCATCTCGGTCTCGGTCTCGCAGTCTCGACCAATCTACTTGCTTTAATGCGAGTAATCTTCTATTATATTAATATGATACCGAGAAAACTTCGTTCATCGTCGTACAGACTTCAAAGTTCACCTACTTTTTCCAATAGGTTACTTACAAAAATGTTCATTTTACCATGTTATTATAGTTTGTAACAATGCGCACTGGCACTATTCGTGTCAAACATGTTAAACTAAACATTTTTTTATGCACAACATATTGTTGCACATGCGCAGAAGTGCACCACAGCTGTGTAAACGTGCGCAATACTTAACAAACATTTCACATGCGCAGTTGTTCTGTATTGCTGTTACACATGTGCAATCATGCACAGTGATAGTCACACATGAGCTCTAATTAAATTAAAAAATTACGCATGCGCAGTGCGGTACTTTACCAGATAAGTACATTTTCAGTACATATAGCATACTTTTTTTAATAAGTGCGCAGTAAAAATCCGTTTTATTATTGCGCATGCGTAACACGGTAACATGATAACTGCACATGCGCAAAGGTACCTTTATTTAAAAAATTGGTTAAAATTGTTTTTTTTCATTATTATTGTAAATAATGACCCATAATAGAAAAGAATATTCAAAATTCAATCTAAATATTGGAATTCAAGAAATTTAATAAAAAAATTTATATTATTGAATATAAAAAATAATAAAAACATTAAAAGTGTATTTAATTTTATTAATTTTAATCTTTTTTTCTTTAAAATATTTATAAAATGTAACAAATTTTGATCTGAAAGTTTTCAATTTTTTATACTTTTAAAAACCATTTTCTAGGGGTACCGGGGGGGGGGGGTAAAAAATATTTAACATACTGTCAGAAAATCTTCCAAATAATTAGTGTTTAAAAAAGTTTTGTAAAAATTTACTTATTTATTGAGAATAAAGAGTTTGAAAGTTCTCCCAATATTCATAAAATTGTACGTTGTAATCTTCTATTATATTAATATGATACCGAGAAAACTTCGTTCATCGTTGTACAGACTTCAAAGTTCACCTACTTTTTCCAATAGGTTACTTACAAAAATGTTCATTTTACCATGTTATTATAGTTTGTAACAATGCGCACTGGCACTATTCGTGTCAAACATGTTAAACTGAACATTTTTTTTTGCACAACATATTGTTGCACATGCGCAGTAGTGCACCACAGCTGTGTAAACGTGCGCACTACTTAACAAACTTTTCACATGCGCAGTTGTTTTGTATTGCTGTTACACATGCGCAATCATGCACAGTGATAGTCACACATGAGCTCTAATTAAATTCAAAAATTACGCATGCGCAGTGCGGTACTTTACCAGATAAGTACATTTTCAGTACATATAGCATACTTTTTTTAATAAGTGCGCAGTAAAAATCCGTTTTATTATTGCGCATGCGTAACACGGTAACATGATAACTGCACATGCGCAAAGGTACCTTTATTTAAAAAATTGGTTAAAATTGTTTTTTCTTCATTATTATTGTAATTAATGACCCATAATAGAAAAGAATATTCAAAATTCAATCTAAATATTGGAATTCAAGAAATTTAATAGAAAAATTTTTATTATTGAATATAAAAAATAATAAAAACATTAAAAGTGTATTTAATTTTATCAATTTTATTCTTTTTTTCTTTAAAATATTTATAAAATGTAAGAAATTTTGAACTAAAAGTTTTCAATTTTTCATACTTTTAAAAACCATTTTCTAGGAGTACCGGGGGGGGAAGGGTAATAAATATTTAACGTACTGTCAGAAAATCTTCCATATAATTAGTGTTTAAAAAAGTTTTGTAAAAATTTACTTATTTATTGAGAATAAGGAGTTTGAAAGTTCTCCCAATATTCATCAAATTGTACGTGGTAATCTTCTATTATATTAATACGATACCGAGAAAACTTCGTTCATCGTCGTACAGACTTCAAAGTTCACCTACTTTTTCCAATAGGTTACTTACAAAAATGTTCATTTTACCATGTTATTATAGTTTGTAACAAAGCGCACTGGCACTATTCGTGTCAAACATGTTAAACTGAACATTTTTTTATGCACAACATATTGTTGCACATGCGCAGTAGTGCACCACAGCTGTGTAAACGTGCGCACTACTTAACAAACATTTTACATGCGCAGTTGTTTTGTTTTGCTGTTACAAATGCGCAATCATGCACAGTGATAGTCACACATGAGCTCTAATTAAATTCAAAAATTACGCATGCGCAGTGCGGTACTTTACCAGATAAGTACATTTTCAGTACATATAGCATACTTTTTTTAATAAGTGCGCAGTAAAAATCCGTTTTATTATTGCGCATGCGTAACACGGTAACATGATGACTGCACATGCGCAAAGGTACCTTTATTTAAAAAATTGGTTAAAATTGTTTTTTTTTCATTATTATTGTAATTAATGACCCATAATAGAAAAGAATATTTAAAATTCAAACTAAATATTGGAATTCAAGAAATTTAATAGAAAAATTTATATTATTGAATATAAATAATAATAAAAACATTAAAAGTGTATTTAATTTTATTAATTTTATTCTTTTTTTCTTTAAAATATTTATAAAATGTAAGAAATTTTGATCTGAAAGTTTTCAATTTTTCATACTTTTAAAAACCATTTTCTAGGGGTACCGGGGGGTGGGGGGGGGGGGGGGTAATAAATATTTAACATACTGTCAGAAAATCTTCCATATAATTAGTGTTTAAAAAGTTTTGTAAAAATTTACTTATTTATTGAGAATAAAGAGTTTGAAAGTTCTCCCAATATTCATAAAATTGTACGTGGTAATCTTCTATTATATTAATACGATACCGAGAAAACTTCGTTCATCGTCGTACAGACTTCAAAGTTCACCTACTTTTTCCAACAGGTTACTTACAAAAATGTTCATTTTACCATGTTATTATAGTTTGTAACAATGCGCACTGGCACAATTCGTGTCAAACATGTTAAACTAAACATTTTTTTATGCACAACATATTGTTGCACATGCGCAGTAGTGCACCACAGCTGTGTAAACGTGCGCAATACTTAACAAACATTTCACATGCGCAGTTGTTCTGTATTGCTGTTACACATGTGCAATCATGCACAGTGATAGTCACACATGAGCTCTAATTAAATTCAAAAATTACGCATGCGCAGTGCGGTACTTTACCAGATAAGTACATTTTCAGTACATATAGCATACTTTTTTTAATAAGTGCGCAGTAAAAATCCGTTTTATTATTGCGCATGCGTAACACGGTAACATGATAACTGCACATGCGCAAAGGTACCTTTATTTAAAAAATTGGTTAAAATTGTTTTTTTTCATTATTATTGTAAATAATGACCCATAATAGAAAAGAATATTCAAAATTCAATCTAAATATTGGAATTCAAGAAATTTAATAGAAAAATTTATATTATTGAATATAAAAAATAATAAAAACATTAAAAGTGTATTTAATTTTATTAATTTTAATCTTTTTTTCTTTAAAATATTTATAAAATGTAACAAATTTTGATCTGAAAGTTTTCAATTTTTCATACTTTTTAAAACCATTTTCTAGGGGTACCGGGGGGGGGGGGGGGGGGTAATAAATATTTAACATACTGTCAGAAAATCTTCCAAATAATTAGTGTTTAAAAAAGTTTTGTAAAAATTTACTTATTTATTGAGAATAAAGAGTTTGAAAGTTCTCCCAATATTCATAAAATTGTACGTTGTAATCTTCTATTATATTAATATGATACCGAGAAAACTTCGTTCATCGTCGTACAGACTTCAAAGTTCACCTACTTTTTCCAATAGGTTACTTACAAAAATGTTCATTTTACCATGTTATTATAGTTTGTAACAATGCGCACTGGCACTATTCGTGTCAAACATGTTAAACTGAACATTTTTTTTTGCACAACATATTGTTGCACATGCGCAGTAGTGCACCACAGCTGTGTAAACGTGCGCACTACTTAACAAACATTTCACATGCGCAGTTGTTTTGTATTGCTGTTACACATGCGCAATCATGCACAGTGATAGTCACACATGAGCTCTAATTAAATTCAAAAATTACGCATGCGCAGTGCGGTACTTTACCAGATAAGTACATTTTCAGTACATATAGCATACTTTTTTTAATAAGTGCGCAGTAAAAATCCGTTTTATTATTGCGCATGCGTAACACGGTAACATGATGACTGCACATGCGCAAAGGTACCTTTATTTAAAAAATTGGTTAAAATTGTTTTTTTTTCATTATTATTGTAATTAATGACCCATAATAGAAAAGAATATTTAAAATTCAAACTAAATATTGGAATTCAAGAAATTTAATAGAAAAATTTATATTATTGAATATAAATAATAATAAAAACATTAAAAGTGTATTTAATTTTATTAATTTTATTCTTTTTTTCTTTAAAATATTTATAAAATGTAAGAAATTTTGATCTGAAAGTTTTCAATTTTTCATACTTTTAAAAACCATTTTCTAGGGGTACCGGGGGGTGGGGGGGGTAATAAATATTTAACATACTGTCAGAAAATCTTCCATATAATTAGTGTTTAAAAAGTTTTGTAAAAATTTACTTATTTATTGAGAATAAAGAGTTTGAAAGTTCTCCCAATATTCATAAAATTGTACGTTGTAATCTTCTATTATATTAATATGATACCGAGAAAACTTCGTTCATCGTCGTACAGACTTCAAAGTTCACCTACTTTTTCCAATAGGTTACTTACAAAAATGTTCATTTTACCATGTTATTATAGTTTGTAACAAAGCGCACGGGCACTATTCGTGTCAAACATGTTAAACTGAACATTTTTTTATGCACAACATATTGTTGCACATGCGCAGTAGTGCACCACAGCTGTGTAAACGTGCGCACTACTTAACAAACATTTCACATGCGCAGTTGTTTTGTATTGCTGTTACACATGCGCAATCATGCACAGTGATAGTCACACATGAGCTCTAATTAAATTAAAAATTACGCATGCGCAGTGCGGTACTTTACCAGATAAGTACATTTTCAGTACATATAGCATGCTTTTTTTAATAAGTGCGCAGCAAAAATCCGTTTTATTATTGCGCATGCGTAACACGGTAACCTGATAACTGCACATGCGCAAAGGTACCTTTATTTAAAAAATTGGTTAAAATTGTTTTTTTTTCATTATTATTGTAATTAGTGACCCATAATAGAAAAGAATATTCAAAATTCAATCTAAATATTGGAATTCAAGAAATTAAATAGAGAAATTTATATTATTGAATATAAAAAATAATAAAAACATTAAAAGTGTATTTAATTTTATTAATTTTATTCTTTTTTTCTTTAAAATATTTATAAAATGTAACAAATTTCGATCTGAAAGTTTTCAATTTTTCATACTTTTAAAAACCATTTTCAAGGGGTACCGGGGGGGAGGGTAATAAATATTTAACATACTGTCAGAATATCTTCCATATAATTAGTGTTTAAAAAAGTTTTGTAAAAATTTACTTATTTATTGAGAATAAAGAGTTTGAAAGTTCTCCCAATATTCATAAAATTGTACGTGGTAATCTTCTATTATATTAATACGATACCGAGAAAACTTCGTTCATCGTCGTACAGACTTCAAAGTTCACCTACTTTTTCCAATAGGTTACTTACAAAAATGTTCATTTTACCATGTTATTATAGTTTGTAACAATGCGCACTGGCACTATTCGTGTCAAACATGTTATACTGAACATTTTTTTATGCACAACATATTGTTGCACATGCGCAGTAGTGCACCACAGCTGTGTAAACGTGCGCACTACTTAACAAACATTTCACATGCGCAGTTGTTTTGTATTGTTGGTACACATGCGCAATCATGCACAGTGATAGTCACACATGAGCTCTAATTAAATTCAAAAATTACGCATGCGCAGTGCGGTACTTTACCAGATAAGTACATTTTCAGTACATATAGCATACTTTTTTTAATAAGTGCGCAGTAAAAATCCGTTTTATTATTGCGCATGCGTAACACGGTAACATGATAACTGCACATGCGCAAAGGTACCTTTATTTAAAAAATTGGTTAAAATTGTTTTTTTTCATTATTATTGTAATTAATGACCCATAATAGAAAAGAATATTCAAAATTCAATCTAAATATTGGAATTCAAGAAATTTAATAGAAAAATTTATATTATTGAATATAAAAAATAATAAAAACATTAAAAGTGTATTTAATTTTATTAATTTTATTCTTTTTTTCTTTAAAATATTTATAAAATGTAACAAATTTTGATCTGAAAGTTTTCAATTTTTCATACTTTTAAAAACCATTTTCTAGGGGTTCCGGGGGGTGGGGTAATAAATATTTAACATACTGTCAGAAAATCTTCCATAAAATTAGTGTTTAAAAAAGTTTTGTAAAAATTTACTTATTTATTGAGAATAAAGAGTTTGAAAGTTCTCCCAATATTCATAAAATTGTACGTGGTAATCTTCTATTATATTAATACGATACTGAGAAAACTTCGTTCATCGTCGTACAGACTTCAAAGTTCACCTACTTTTTCCAATAGGTTACTTACAAAAATGTTCATTTTACCACGTTATTATAGTTTGTAACAATGCGCACTGGCACTATTCGTGCCAAACATGTTAAACTGAACATTTTTTTATGCACAACATATTGTTGCACATGCGCAGTAGTGCACCACAGCTGTGTAAACGTGCGCACTACTTAACAAACATTTCACATGCGCAGTTGTTTTGTATTGCTGTTACACATGCGCAATCATGCACAGTGATAGTCACACATGAGCTCTAATTAAATTCAAAAATTACGCATGCGCAGTGCGGTACTTTACCAGATAAGTACATTTTCAGTACATATTGCATACTTTTTTTAATAAGTGCGCAGTAAAAATCCGTTTTATTATTGCGCATGCGTAACACGGTAACATGATAACTGCACATGCGCAAAGGTACCTTTATTTAAAAAATTGGTTAAAATTGTTTTTTTTTTCATTATTATTGTAATTAATGACCCATAATAGACAAGAATATTCAAAATTCAATCTAAATATTGGAATTCAAGAAATTTAATAGAAAAATTTATATTATTGAATATAAAAAATAATAAAAACATTAAAAGTGTATTTAATTTTATTCTTTTTTTCTTTAAAATATTTATAAAATGTAACAAATTTTGATCTGAAAGTTTTCAATTTTTCATACTTTTAAAAACCATTTTCTAGGGGTACCGGGGGGAGGGGGGGTAATAACTATTTAACATACTGTCAGAAAATCTTCCATATAATTCGTGTTTAAAAAAGTTTTGTAAAAATTTACTTATTTATTGAGAATAAAGAGTTTGAAAGTTCTCCCAATATTCATAAAATTGTACGTGGTAATCTTTTATTATATTAATACGATACCGAGAAAACTTCGTTCATCGTCGTACAGACTTCAAAGTTCACCTACTTTTTCCAATAGGTTACTTACAAAAATGTTCATTTTACCATGTTATTATAGTTTGTAACAATGCGCACTGGCACTATTCGTGTCAAAAATGTTAAACTGAACATTTTTTTATGCACAACATATTGTTGCACATGCGCAGTAGTGCACCACAGCTGTGTAAACGTGCGCACTTCTTAACAAACATTTCACATGCGCAGTTGTTTTGTATTGCTGTTACACATGCGCAATCATGCACAGTGATAGTCACACATGAGCTCTAATTAAATTCAAAAATTACGCATGCGCAGTGCGGTACTTTACCAGATAAGTACATTTTCAGTACATATAGCATACTTTTTTTAATAAGTGCGCAGTAAAAATCCGTTTTATTATTGCGCATGCGTAACACGGTAACATGATAACTGCACATGCGCAAAGGTACCTTTATTTAAAAAATTGGTTAAAATTGTTTTTTTTTTTAATTATTATTGTAATTAATGACCCATAATAGAAAAGAATATTCAAAATTCAATCTAAATATTGGAATTCAAGAAATTTAATAGAAAAATTTATATTATTGAATATAAAAAATAATAAAAACATTAAAAGTGTATTTAATTTTATTCTTTTTTTCTTTAAAATATTTATAAAATGTAACAAATTTTGATCTGAAAGTTTTCAATTTTTCATACTTTTAAAAACCATTTTCTAGGGGTACCGGGGGGAGGGGGGGTAATAACTATTTAACATACTGTCAGAAAATCTTCCCTATAATTAGTGTTTAAAAAAGTTTTGTAAAAATTTACTTATTTATTGAGAATAAAGAGTTTGAAAGTTCTCCCAATATTCATAAAATTGTACGTGGTAATCTTCTATTATATTAATACGATACTGAAAAAACTTCGTTCATCGTCGTACAGACTTCAAAGTTCACCTACTTTTTCCAATAGATTACTTACAAAAATGTTCATTTTACCATGTTATTATAGTTTGTAACAATGCGCACTGGAACTATTCGTGTCAAACATGTTAAACTGAACATTTTTTTATGCACAACATATTGTTGCACATGCACAGTAGTGCACCACAGCTGTGTAAACGTGCGCACTACTTAACAAACATTTCACATGCGCAGTTGTTTTGTATTGCTGTAACACATGCGCAATCATGCACAGTGATAGTCACACATGAGCTCTAATTAAATTCAAAAATTACGCATGCGCAGTGCGGTACTTTACTAGATAAGTACATTTTCAGTACATATAGCATACTTTTTTTAATAAGTGCGCAGTAAAAATCCGTTTTATTATTGCGCACGCGTAACACAGTAACATGATAACTGCACATGCGCAAAGGTACCTTTATTTAAAAAATTGGTTAAAATTGTTTTTTTTTCATTATTATTGTAATTAATGACCCATAATAGAAAAGAATATTCAAAATTCAATCTAAATATTGGAATTCAAGAAATTTAATAGAAAAATTTATATTATTGAATATAAAAAATAATAAAAACATTAAAAGTGTATTTAATTTTATTCTTTTTTTCTTTAAAATATTTATAAAATGTAACAAATTTTGATCTGAAAGTTCTCAATTTTTCATACTTTTAAAAACCATTTTCTAGGGGTACCGGGGGGAGGGGGGGTAATAAATATTTAACATACTGTCAGAAAATCTTCCATATAATTAGTGTTTAAAAAAGTTTTGTGAAAATTTACTTATTTATTGAGAATAATGAGTTTGAAAGTTCTCCCAATATTCATAAAATTGTACGTGGTAATCTTCTATTATATTAATACGATACCGAGAAAACTTCGTTCATCGTCGAACAGACTTCAAAGTTCACCTACTTTTTCCAATAGGTTACTTACAAAAATGTTCATTTTACCATGTTATTATAGTTTGTAACAATGCGCACTGGCACTATTCGTGTCAAACATGTTAAACTGAACATTTTTTTATGCACAACATATTGTTGCACATGCGCAGTAGTGCACCACAGCTGTGTAAACGTGCACACTACTTAACAAACATTTCACATGCGCAGTTGTTTTGTATTGCTGTTACACATGCGCAATCATGCACAGTGATAGTCACACATGAGCTCTAATTAAATTCAAATATTACGCATGCGCAGTGCGGTACTTTACCAGATAAGTACATTTTCAGTACATATAGCATACTTTTTTTAATAAGTGCGCAGTAAAAATCCGTTTTATTATTGCGCATGCGTAACACGGTAACATGATAACTGCACATGCGCAAAGGTACCTTTATTTAAAAAATTGGTTAAAATTGCTTTTTTTTTTTAATTATTATTGTAATTAATGACCCATAATAGAAAAGAATATTTAAAATTCAATCTAAATATTGGAATTCAAGAAATTTAATAGAAAAATTTATATTATTGAATATAAAAAATAATAAAAACATTAAAAGTGTATTTAATTTTATTAATTTTAATCTTTTTTTCTTTAAAATATTTATAAAATGTAACAAATTTTGATCTGAAAGTTTTCAATTTTTCATACTTTTAAAAACCATTTTCTAGGGGTACCGGGGGGAGGGGGGGTAATAACTATTTAACATACTGTCAGAAAATCTTCCCTATAATTAGTGTTTAAAAAAGTTTTGTAAAAATTTACTTATTTATTGAGAATAAAGAGTTTGAAAGTTCTCCCAATATTCATAAAATTGTACGTGGTAATCTTCTATTATATTAATACGATACTGAAAAAACTTCGTTCATCGTCGTACAGACTTCAAAGTTCACCTACTTTTTCCAATAGATTACTTACAAAAATGTTCATTTTACCATGTTATTATAGTTTGTAACAATGCGCACTGGAACTATTCGTGTCAAACATGTTAAACTGAACATTTTTTTATGCACAACATATTGTTGCACATGCACAGTAGTGCACCACAGCTGTGTAAACGTGCGCACTACTTAACAAACATTTCACATGCGCAGTTGTTTTGTATTGCTGTAACACATGCGCAATCATGCACAGTGATAGTCACACATGAGCTCTAATTAAATTCAAAAATTACGCATGCGCAGTGCGGTACTTTACTAGATAAGTACATTTTCAGTACATATAGCATACTTTTTTTAATAAGTGCGCAGTAAAAATCCGTTTTATTATTGCGCACGCGTAACACAGTAACATGATAACTGCACATGCGCAAAGGTACCTTTATTTAAAAAATTGGTTAAAATTGTTTTTTTTTTCATTATTATTGTAATTAATGACCCACAATAGAAAAGAATATTCAAAATTCAATCTAAATATTGGAATTCAAGAAATTTAATAGAAAAATTTATATTATTGAATATAAAAAATAATAAAAACATTAAAAGTGTATTTAATTTTATTAATTTTAATCTTTTTTTCTTTAAAATATTTATAAAATGTAACAAATTTTGATCTGAAAGTTTTCAATTTTTCATACTTTTAAAAACCATTTTCTAGGGGTACCGGGGGGGGGGGGGGGGTAATAAATATTTAACATACTGTCAGAAAATCTTCCAAATAATTAGTCTTTAAAAAAGTTTTGTAAAAATTTACTTATTTATTGAGAATAAAGAGTTTGAAAGTTCTCCCAATATTCATAAAATTGTACGTGGTAATCTTCTATTATATTAATACGATACTGAAAAAACTTCGTTCATCGTCGTACAGACTTTAAAGTTCACCTACTTTTTCCAATAGATTACTTACAAAAATGTTCATTTTACCATGTTATTATAGTTTGTAACAATGCGCACTGGAACTATTCGTGTCAAACATGTTAAACTGAACATTTTTTTATGCACAACATATTGTTGCACATGCACAGTAGTGCACCACAGCTGTGTAAACGTGCGCACTACTTAACAAACATTTCACATGCGCAGTTGTTTTGTATTGCTGTAACACATGCGCAATCATGCACAGTGATAGTCACACATGAGCTCTAATTAAATTCAAAAATTACGCATGCGCAGTGCGGTACTTTACCAGATAAGTACAATTTCAGTACATATAGCATACTTTTTTTAATTAGTGCGCAGTAAAAATCCGTTTTATTATTGCGCATGCGTAACACGGTAACATGATAACTGCACATGTGCAAAGGTACCTTTCTTTAAAAAATTGGTTAAAATTGTTTTTTTTTTCATTATTATTGTAATTAATGACCCACAATAGAAAAGAATATTCAAAATTCAATCTAAATATTGGAATTCAAGAAATTTAATAGAAAAATTTATATTATTGAATATAAAAAATAATAAAAACATTAAAAGTGTATTTAATTTTATTAATTTTATTCTTTTTTTCTTTAAAATATTTATAAAATGTAACAAATTTTGATCTGAAAGTTTTCAATTTTTCATACTTTTAAAAACCATTTTCTAGGGGTACCGGGGGGGGGGGGGTAATAAATATTTAACATACTGTCAGAAAATCTTCCATATAATTAGTGTTTAAAAAAGTTTTGTGAAAATTTACTTATTTATTGAGAATAAAGAGTTTGAAAGTTCTCCCAATATTCATAAAATTGTACGTTGTAATCTTCTATTATATTAATATGATACCGAGAAAACTTCGTTCATCGTCGTACAGACTTCAAAGTTCACCTACTTTTTCCAATAGGTTACTTACAAAAATGTTCAATTTATCATGTTATTAGAGTTTGTAACAATGCGCACTGGCATTATTCGTGTCAAACATGTTAAACTGAACATTTTTTTATGCACAACATATTGTTGCACTTGCGCAGTAGTGCACCACAGCTGCGTTTTGTGCAATTTACTCTTATAAATTATAGGTTTTACGCATTACATGGAACTTTTTTGTTTACACATTTTTCTACATTTTTTTACCTTAGAATAGTTAAAATGTCATTTATACTTCACATTTTTACAACTGCGCATGTTTTTTGTTCATAGAAAACTACTGCGCATGCTTTACTGGCATAGGAACCTATTGCGCATTACTATATACTTTACGCAATGTTTTTAACTTTTTTGTTAACTTGTTTCTCTATTTGCTTTGACAATTACATTTTTTGACATTAATTTTTCTTTGTTACTGTAACGAGTATCGTTCATAGGAAAGTACTGCGCATGCGTAACTGCCTTTTGGAGCTTTTGCGCATGTATAAGTCTGTTAAAAAGCTACTGCACATATGTTTTCATCTTTTATTATTATTACTTCTTTGTTTCTTGTTGTATTTGAAATATATTTTTTAGAACCTTTCTATTATATTGCTTTTTAAATTATAATTTTTTTATCAAGATATTTTTTAATTAGTTGTTTATAGATGCAATCGATTTTATGTATTTATACTTTTTTCAAACGCCTTTTTTTTAATGTTAGGAAGTTATAATTTGTTATTAATTAATATTTAGTATTATTATCATTATTACTGGCAATATTTTTCAAAACAATCTTTTTGAGAATACTAGATATTATTTTTAAAATAAAGCAAATAAAATTTTAAAAATTAATTTTATATTTCTAAAAAAAATTAATAATTAATTATAAAACAATTTAAAAATATATATTATTATTACATAATACATATTACAATTTACTACTTTTTAAGTTATTCAATTATCATATTCTTTTAAAAATTGGCCGCATCGAATTAATATGAATTAGAATATAGATTATTAAAATTTATAAATTTATAGATTTATATATATGTTCAAGAATACATAAAGTAAAGAAATATATAAAAGAAATAAAAAACGAGCGAGCGTTAGCGAGCGAGGGTTGTTACGCTAGTCTATTATATTAATACGATACTGAAAAAACTTCGTTCATCGTCGTACAGACTTCAAAGTTCACCTACTTTTTCCAATAGATTACTTACAAAAATGTTCATTTTACCATGTTATTATAGTTTGTAACAATGCGCACTGGAACTATTCGTGTCAAACATGTTAAACTGAACATTTTTTTATGCACAACATATTGTTGCACATGCACAGTAGTGCACCACAGCTGTGTAAACGTGCGCACTACTTAACAAACATTTCACATGCGCAGTTGTTTTGTATTGCTGTAACACATGCGCAATCATGCACAGTGATAGTCACACATGAGCTCTAATTAAATTCAAAAATTACGCATGCGCAGTGCGGTACTTTACCAGATAAGTACAATTTCAGTACATATAGCATACTTTTTTTAATTAGTGCGCAGTAAAAATCCGTTTTATTATTGCGCATGCGTAACACGGTAACATGATAACTGCACATGTGCAAAGGTACCTTTCTTTAAAAAATTGGTTAAAATTGTTTTTTTTTTCATTATTATTGTAATTAATGACCCACAATAGAAAAGAATATTCAAAATTCAATCTAAATATTGGAATTCAAGAAATTTAATAGAAAAATTTATATTAATAATATAAAAAATAATAAAAACATTAAAAGTGTATTTAATTTTATTAATTTTATTCTTTTTCTCTTTAAAATATTTATAAAGTGTAACAAATTTTGATCTGAAAGTTTTCAATTTTTCATACTTTTAAAAACCATTTTCTAGGGGTACCGGGGGGAGGGGGGGGTAATAAATATTTAACATACTGTCAGAAAATCTTCCATATAATTAGTGTTTAAAAAAGTTTTGTGAAAATTTACTTATTTATTGAGAATAAAGAGTTTGAAAGTTCTCCCAATATTCATAAAATTGTACGTGGTAATCTTCTATTATATTAATACGATACCGAGAAAACTTCGTTCATCGTCGAACAGACTTCAAAGTTCACCTACTTTTTCCAATAGGTTACTTACAAAAATGTTCATTTTACCATGTTATTATAGTTTGTAACAATGCGCACTGGCACTATTCGTGTCAAACATGTTAAACTGAACATTTTTTTATGCACAACATATTGTTGCACATGCGCAGTAGTGCACCACAGCTGTGTAAACGTGCGCAATACTTAACAAACATTTCACATGCGCAGTTGTTTTGTATTGCTGTTACACATGCGCAATCATGCACAGTGATAGTCACACATGAGCTCTAATTAAATTCAAAACTTACGCATGCGCAGTGCGGTACTTTACTAGATAAGTACATTTTCAGTACATATAGCATACTTTTTTTAATAAGTGCGCAGTAAAAATCCGTTTTATTATTGCGCACGCGTAACAC
Source organism: Ganaspis brasiliensis (assembly GCA_037103525.1). NCBI lineage: Eukaryota > Metazoa > Arthropoda > Insecta > Hymenoptera > Figitidae > Ganaspis > Ganaspis brasiliensis. The sequence continues at coordinate 503,687 of JAZKLR010000205.1, read as the reverse complement.
AGTAACATGATAACTGCACATGCGCAAAGGTACCTTTATTTAAAAAATTGGTTAAAATTGCTTTTTTTTTTTAATTATTATTGTAATTAATGACCCATAATAGAAAAGAATATTTAAAATTCAATCTAAATATTGGAATTCAAGAAATTTAATAGAAAAATTTATATTATTGAATATAAAAAATAATAAAAACATTAAAAGTGTATTTAATTTTATTCTTTTTTTCTTTAAAATATTTATAAAATGTAACAAATTTTGATCTGAAAGTTTTCAATTTTTCATACTTTTAAAAACCATTTTCTAGGGGTACCGGGGGGAGGGGGGGTAATAAATATTTAACATACTGTCAGAAAATCTTCCATATAATTAGTGTTTAAAAAAGTTTTGTGAAAATTTACTTATTTATTGAGAATAATGAGTTTGAAAGTTCTCCCAATATTCATAAAATTGTACGTGGTAATCTTCTATTATATTAATACGATACCGAGAAAACTTCGTTCATCGTCGAACAGACTTCAAAGTTCACCTACTTTTTCCAATAGGTTACTTACAAAAATGTTCATTTTACCATGTTATTATAGTTTGTAACAATGCGCACTGGCACTATTCGTGTCAAACATGTTAAACTGAACATTTTTTTATGCACAACATATTGTTGCACATGCGCAGTAGTGCACCACAGCTGTGTAAACGTGCACACTACTTAACAAACATTTCACATGCGCAGTTGTTTTGTATTGCTGTTACACATGCGCAATCATGCACAGTGATAGTCACACATGAGCTCTAATTAAATTCAAAAATTACGCATGCGCAGTGCGGTACTTTACCAGATAAGTACATTTTCAGTACATATAGCATACTTTTTTTAATAAGTGCGCAGTAAAAATCCGTTTTATTATTGCGCATGCGTAACACGGTAACATGATAACTGCACATGCGCAAAGGTACCTTTATTTAAAAAATTGGTTAAAATTGCTTTTTTTTTTTAATTATTATTGTAATTAATGACCCATAATAGAAAAGAATATTTAAAATTCAATCTAAATATTGGAATTCAAGAAATTTAATAGAAAAATTTATATTATTGAATATAAAAAATAATAAAAACATTAAAAGTGTATTTAATTTTATTCTTTTTTTCTTTAAAATATTTATAAAATGTAACAAATTTTGATCTGAAAGTTTTCAATTTTTCATACTTTTAAAAACCATTTTCTAGGGGTACCGGGGGGAGGGGGGGTAATAAATATTTAACATACTGTCAGAAAATCTTCCATATAATTAGTGTTTAAAAAAGTTTTGTGAAAATTTACTTATTTATTGAGAATAATGAGTTTGAAAGTTCTCCCAATATTCATAAAATTGTACGTGGTAATCTTCTATTATATTAATACGATACCGAGAAAACTTCGTTCATCGTCGAACAGACTTCAAAGTTCACCTACTTTTTCCAATAGGTTACTTACAAAAATGTTCATTTTACCATGTTATTATAGTTTGTAACAATGCGCACTGGCACTATTCGTGTCAAACATGTTAAACTGAACATTTTTTTATGCACAACATATTGTTGCACATGCGCAGTAGTGCACCACAGCTGTGTAAACGTGCACACTACTTAACAAACATTTCACATGCGCAGTTGTTTTGTATTGCTGTAACACATGCGCAATCATGCACAGTGATAGTCACACATGAGCTCTAATTAAATTCAAAAATTACGCATGCGCAGTGCGGTACTTTACCAGATAAGTACAATTTCAGTACATATAGCATACTTTTTTTAATTAGTGCGCAGTAAAAATCCGTTTTATTATTGCGCATGCGTAACACGGTAACATGATAACTGCACATGTGCGAAGGTACCTTTCTTTAAAAAATTGTTTAAAATTGTTTTTTTTTTCATTATTATTGTAATTAATGACCCACAATAGAAAAGAATATTCAAAATTCAATCTAAATATTGGAATTCAAGAAATTTAATAGAAAAATTTATATTAATAATATAAAAAATAATAAAAACATTAAAAGTGTATTTAATTTTATTAATTTTATTCTTTTTCTCTTTAAAATATTTATAAAGTGTAACAAATTTTGATCTGAAAGTTTTCAATTTTTCATACTTTTAAAAACCATTTTCTAGGGGTACCGGGGGGAGGGGGGGTAATAAATATTTAACATACTGTCAGAAAATCTTCCATATAATTAGTGTTTAAAAAAGTTTTGTGAAAATTTACTTATTTATTGAGAATAATGAGTTTGAAAGTTCTCCCAATATTCATAAAATTGTACGTGGTAATCTTCTATTATATTAATACGATACCGAGAAAACTTCGTTCATCGTCGAACAGACTTCAAAGTTCACCTACTTTTTCCAATAGGTTACTTACAAAAATGTTCATTTTACCATGTTATTATAGTTTGTAACAATGCGCACTGGCACTATTCGTGTCAAACATGTTAAACTGAACATTTTTTTATGCACAACATATTGTTGCACATGCGCAGTAGTGCACCACAGCTGTGTAAACGTGCGCACTACTTAACAAACATTTCACATGCGCAGTTGTTTTGTATTGCTGTAACACATGCGCAATCATGCACAGTGATAGTCACACATGAGCTCTAATTAAATTCAAAAATTACGCATGCGCAGTGCGGTACTTTACCAGATAAGTACAATTTCAGTACATATAGCATACTTTTTTTAATTAGTGCGCAGTAAAAATCCGTTTTATTATTGCGCATGCGTAACACGGTAACATGATAACTGCACATGTGCAAAGGTACCTTTCTTTAAAAAATTGGTTAAAATTGTTTTTTTTTTCATTATTATTGTAATTAATGACCCACAATAGAAAAGAATATTCAAAATTCAATCTAAATAGTGGAATTCAAGAAATTTAATAGAAAAATTTATATTAATAATATAAAAAATAATAAAAACATTAAAAGTGTATTTAATTTTATTAATTTTATTCTTTTTCTCTTTAAAATATTTATAAAGTGTAACAAATTTTGATCTAAAAGTTTTCAATTTTTTATACTTTTAAAAACCATTTTCTAGGGGTACCGGGGGGTGGGGGGGTAATAAATATTTAACATACTGTCAGAAAATCTTCCATATAATTAGTGTTTAAAAAAGTTTTGTAAAAATTTACTTATTTATTGAGAATAAAGAGTTTGAAAGTTCTCCCAATATTCATAAAATTGTACGTGGTAATCTTCTATTATATTAATACGATACCGAGAAAACTTCGTTCATAGTGGAACAGACTTCAAAGTTCACCTACTTTTTCCAATAGGTTACTTACAAAAATGTTCATTTTACCATGTTATTATAGTTTGTAACAATGCGCACTGGCACTATTCGTGTCAAACATGTTAAACTGAACATTTTTTTATGCACAACATATTGTTGCACATGCGCAGTAGTGCACCACAGCTGTGTAAACGTGCGCAATACTTAACAAACATTTCACATGCGCAGTTGTTTTGTATTGCTGTTACACATGCGCAATCATGCACAGTGATAGTCACACATGAGCTCTAATTAAATTCAAAAATTACGCATGCGCAGTGCGGTACTTTACCAGATAAGTACATTTTCAGTACATATAGCATACTTTTTTTAATAAGTGCGCAGTAAAAATCCGTTTTATTATTGCGCATGCGTAACACGGTAACATGATAACTGCACATGCGCAAAGGTACCTTTATTTAAAAAATTGGTTAAAATTGTTTTTTTTTCATTATTATTGTAATTAGTGACCCATAATAGAAAAGAATATTCAAAATTCAATCTAAATATTGGAATTCAAGAAATTTAATAGAAAAATTTATATTATTGAATATAAAAAATAATAAAAACATTAAAAGTGTATTTAATTTTATTAATTTTATTCTTTTTTTCTTTAAAATATTTATAAAATGTAACAAATTTCGATCTGAAAGTTTTCAATTTTTCATACTTTTAAAAACCATTTTCAAGGGGTACCGGGGGGGAGGGTAATAAATATTTAACATACTGTCAGAATATCTTCCATATAATTAGTGTTTAAAAAAGTTTTGTAAAAATTTACTTATTTATTGAGAATAAAGAGTTTGAAAGTTCTCCCAATATTCATAAAATTGTACGTGGTAATCTTCTATTATATTAATACGATACCGAGAAAACTTCGTTCATCGTCGTACAGACTTCAAAGTTCACCTACTTTTTCCAATAGGTTACTTACAAAAATGTTCATTTTACCATGTTATTATAGTTTGTAACAATGCGCACTGGCACTATTCGTGTCAAACATGTTAAACTGAACATTTTTTTATGCACAACATATTGTTGCACATGCGCAGTAGTGCACCACAGCTGTGTAAACGTGCGCACTACTTAACAAACATTTCACATGCGCAGTTGTTTTGTATTGCTGTTACACATGCGCAATCATGCACAGTGATAGTCACACATGAGCTCTAATTAAATTCAAAAATTACGCATGCGCAGTGCGGTACTTTACCAGATAAGTACATTTTCAGTACATATAGCATACTTTTTTTAATAAGTGCGCAGTAAAAATCCGTTTTATTATTGCGCATGCGTAACACGGTAACATGATAACTGCACATGCGCAAAGGTACCTTTATTTAAAAAATTGGTTAAAATTGTTTTTTTTTCATTATTATTGTAATTAATGACCCATAATAGAAAAGAATATTCAAAATTCAATCTAAATATTGGAATTCAAGAAATTTAATAGAAAAATTTATATTAATAATATAAAAAATAATAAAAACATTAAAAGTGTATTTAATTTTATTAATTTTATTCTTTTTTTCTTTAAAATATTTATAAAATGTAAGAAATTTTGATCTGAAAGTTTTCAATTTTTCATCCTTTTAAGAACCATTTTCTAGGGGTACCGGGGGGTGGGGGGGTAATAAATATTTAACATACTGTCAGAAAATCTTCCATATAATTATGTTTAAAAAAGTTTTGTAAAAATTTACTTATTTATTGAGAATAAAGAGTTTGAAAGTTCTCCCAATATTCATAAAATTGTACGTGGTAATCTTCTATTATATTAATACGATACCGAGGAAACTTCGTTCATCGTCGTACAGACTTCAAAGTTCACCTACTTTTTCCAATAGGTTACTTACAAAAATGTTCATTTTACCACGTTATTATAGTTTGTAACAATGCGCACTGGCACTATTCGTGCCAAACATGTTAAACTGAACATTTTTTTATGCACAACATATTGTTGCACATGCGCAGTAGTGCACCACAGCTGTGTAAACGTGCGCACTACTTAACAAACATTTCACATGCGCAGTTGTTTTGTATTGCTGTTACACATGCGCAATCATGCACAGTGATAGTCACACATGAGCTCTAATTAAATTCAAAAATTACGCATGCGCAGTGCGGTACTTTACCAGATAAGTACATTTTCAGTACATATAGCATACTTTTTTTAATAAGTGCGCAGTAAAAATCCGTTTTATTATTGCGCATGCGTAACACGGTAACATGATAACTGCACATGCGCAAAGGTACCTTTATTTAAAAAATTGGTTAAAATTGCTTTTTTTTTTTAATTATTATTGTAATTAATGACCCATAATAGAAAAGAATATTCAAAATTCAATCTAAATATTGGAATTCAAGAAATTTAATAGAAAAATTTATATTATTGAATATAAAAAATAATAAAAACATTAAAAGTGTATTTAATTTTATTAATTTTATTCTTTTTTTCTTTAAAATATTTATAAAATGTAAGAAATTTTGATCTGAAAGTTTTCAATTTTTCATCCTTTTAAAAACCATTTTCTAGGGGTACCGGGGGGTGGGGGGGTAATAAATATTTAACATACTGTCAGAAAATCTTCCATATAATTAGTGTTTAAAAAAGTTTTGTAAAAATTTACTTATTTATTGAGAATAAAGAGTTTGAAAGTTCTCCCAATATTCATAAAATTGTACGTGGTAATCTTCTATTATATTAATATGATACCGAGGAAACTTCGTTCATCGTCGTACAGACTTCAAAGTTCACCTACTTTTTCCAATAGGTTACTTACAAAAATGTTCATTTTACCACGTTATTATAGTTTGTAACAATGCGCACTGGCACTATTCGTGCCAAACATGTTAAACTGAACATTTTTTTATGCACAACATATTGTTGCACATGCGCAGTAGTGCACCACAGCTGTGTAAACGTGCGCACTACTTAACAAACATTTTACATGCGCAGTTGTGTTGTATTGCTGTTACACATGCGCAATCATGCACAGTGATAGTCACACATGAGCACTAATTAAATTCAAAAATTACGCATGCGCAGTGCGGTACTATACCAGATAAGTACATTTTCAGTACATATAGCATACTTTTTTTAATAAGTGCGCAGTAAAAATCCGTTTTATTATTGCGCATGCCTAACACGGTAACATGATAACTGCACATGCGCAAAGGTACCTTTATTTAAAAAATTGGTTAAAATTGATTTTTTTTCATTATTATTGTAATTAATGACCCATAATAGAAAAGAATATTCAAAATTCAATCTAAATATTGGAATTCAAGAAATTAAATAGAAAAATTTATATTATTGAATATAAAAATTAATAAAAACATTAAAAGTGTATTTAATTTTATTAATTTTATTCTTTTTTTCTTTAAAATATTTATAAAATGTAACAAATTTTGATCTGAAAGTTTTCAATTTTTCATACTTTTAAAAACCATTTTCTAGGGGTACCGGGGGGTGGGGGGGGGGGGTAATAAATATTTAACATACTGTCAGAAAATCTTCCATATAATTCGTGTTTAAAAAAGTTTTGTAAAAATTTACTTATTTATTGAGAATAAAGAGTTTGAAAGTTCTCCCAATATTCATAAAATTGTACGTGGTAATCTTTTATTATATTAATACGATACCGAGAAAACTTCGTTCATCGTCGTACAGACTTCAAAGTTCACCTACTTTTTCCAATAGGTTACTTACAAAAATGTTCATTTTACCATGTTATTATAGTTTGTAACAATGCGCACTGGCACTATTCGTGTCAAAAATGTTAAACTGAACATTTTTTTATGCACAACATATTGTTGCACATGCGCAGTAGTGCACCACAGCTGTGTAAACGTGCGCACTTCTTAACAAACATTTCACATGCGCAGTTGTTTTGTATTGCTGTTACACATGCGCAATCATGCACAGTGATAGTCACACATGAGCTCTAATTAAATTCAAAAATTACGCATGCGCAGTGCGGTACTTTACCAGATAAGTACATTTTCAGTACATATAGCATACTTTTTTTAATAAGTGCGCAGTAAAAATCCGTTTTATTATTGCGCATGCGTAACACGGTAACATGATAACTGCACATGCGCAAAGGTACCTTTATTTAAAAAATTGGTTAAAATTGTTTTTTTTTTTTATTATTATTGTAATTAATGACCCATAATAGACAAGAATATTCAAAATTCAATCTAAATATTGGAATTCAAGAAATTTAATAGAAAAATTTATATTATTGAATATAAAAAATAATAAAAACATTAAAAGTGTATTTAATTTTATTCTTTTTTTCTTTAAAATATTTATAAAATGTAACAAATTTTGATCTGAAAGTTTTCAATTTTTCATACTTTTAAAAACCATTTTCTAGGGGTACCGGGGGGAGGGGGGGTAATAACTATTTAACATACTGTCAGAAAATCTTCCCTATAATTAGTGTTTAAAAAAGTTTTGTAAAAATTTACTTATTTATTGAGAATAAAGAGTTTGAAAGTTCTCCCAATATTCACAAAATTGTACGTGGTAATCTTCTATTATATTAATACGATACTGAAAAAACTTCGTTCATCGTCGTACAGACTTCAAAGTTCACCTACTTTTTCCAATAGATTACTTACAAAAATGTTCATTTTACCATGTTATTATAGTTTGTAACAATGCGCACTGGAACTATTCGTGTCAAACATGTTAAACTGAACATTTTTTTATGCACAACATATTGTTGCACATGCACAGTAGTGCACCACAGCTGTGTAAACGTGCGCACTACTTAACAAACATTTCACATGCGCAGTTGTTTTGTATTGCTGTAACACATGCGCAATCATGCACAGTGATAGTCACACATGAGCTCTAATTAAATTCAAAAATTACGCATGCGCAGTGCGGTACTTTACCAGATAAGTACAATTTCAGTACATATAGCATACTTTTTTTAATTAGTGCGCAGTAAAAATCCGTTTTATTATTGCGCATGCGTAACACGGTAACATGATAACTGCACATGTGCAAAGGTACCTTTCTTTAAAAAATTGGTTAAAATTGTTTTTTTTTTCATTATTATTGTAATTAATGACCCACAATAGAAAAGAATATTCAAAATTCAATTTAAATATTGGAATTCAAGAAATTTAATAGAAAAATTTATATTAATAATATAAAAAATAATAAAAACATTAAAAGTGTATTTAATTTTATTAATTTTATTCTTTTTCTCTTTAAAATATTTATAAAGTGTAACAAATTTTGATCTGAAAGTTTTCAATTTTTCATACTTTTAAAAACCATTTTCTAGGGGTACCGGGGGGAGGGGGGGGTAATAAATATTTAACATACTGTCAGAAAATCTTCCATATAATTAGTGTTTAAAAAAGTTTTGTGAAAATTTACTTATTTATTGAGAATAAAGAGTTTGAAAGTTCTCCCAATATTCATAAAATTGTACGTGGTAATCTTCTATTATATTAATACGATACCGAGAAAACTTCGTTCATCGTCGAACAGACTTCAAAGTTCACCTACTTTTTCCAATAGGTTACTTACAAAAATGTTCATTTTACCATGTTATTATAGTTTGTAACAATGCGCACTGGCACTATTCGTGTCAAACATGTTAAACTGAACATTTTTTTATGCACAACATATTGTTGCACATGCGCAGTAGTGCACCACAGCTGTGTAAACGTGCGCAATACTTAACAAACATTTCACATGCGCAGTTGTTTTGTATTGCTGTTACACATGCGCAATCATGCACAGTGATAGTCACACATGAGCTCTAATTAAATTCAAAAATTACGCATGCGCAGTGCGGTACTTTACCAGATAAGTACATTTTCAGTACATATAGCATACTTTTTTTAATAAGTGCGCAGTAAAAATCCGTTTTATTATTGCGCATGCGTAACACGGTAACATGATAACTGCACATGCGCAAAGGTACCTTTATTTAAAAAATTGGTTAAAATTGTTTTTTTTTTTCATTATTATTGTAATTAATGACCCATAATAGACAAGAATATTCAAAATTCAATCTAAATATTGGAATTCAAGAAATTTAATAGAAAAATTTATATTATTGAATATAAAAAATAATAAAAACATTAAAAGTGTATTTAATTTTATTCTTTTTTTCTTTAAAATATTTATAAAATGTAACAAATTTTGATCTGAAAGTTTTCAATTTTTCATACTTTTAAAAACCATTTTCTAGGGGTACCGGGGGGAGGGGGGGTAATAAATATTTAACATACTGTCAGAAAATCTTCCATATAATTAGTGTTTAAAAAAGTTTTGTGAAAATTCACTTATTTATTGAGAATAATGAGTTTGAAAGTTCTCCCAATATTCATAAAATTGTACGTGGTAATCTTCTATTATATTAATACGATACCGAGAAAACTTCGTTCATCGTCGAACAGACTTCAAAGTTCACCTACTTTTTCCAATAGGTTACTTACAAAAATGTTCATTTTACCATGTTATTATAGTTTGTAACAATGCGCACTGGCACTATTCGTGTCAAACATGTTAAACTGAACATTTTTTTATGCACAACATATTGTTGCACATGCGCAGTAGTGCACCACAGCTGTGTAAACGTGCACACTACTTAACAAACATTTCACATGCGCAGTTGTTTTGTATTGCTGTTACACATGCGCAATCATGCACAGTGATAGTCACACATGAGCTCTAATTAAATTCAAAAATTACGCATGCGCAGTGCGGTACTTTACCAGATAAGTACATTTTCAGTACATATAGCATACTTTTTTTAATAAGTGCGCAGTAAAAATCCGTTTTATTATTGCGCATGCGTAACACGGTAACATGATAACTGCACATGCGCAAAGGTACCTTTATTTAAAAAATTGGTTAAAATTGCTTTTTTTTTTTAATTATTATTGTAATTAATGACCCATAATAGAAAAGAATATTTAAAATTCAATCTAAATATTGGAATTCAAGAAATTTAATAGAAAAATTTATATTATTGAATATAAAAAATAATAAAAACATTAAAAGTGTATTTAATTTTATTCTTTTTTTCTTTAAAATATTTATAAAATGTAACAAATTTTGATCTGAAAGTTTTCAATTTTTCATACTTTTAAAAACCATTTTCTAGGGGTACCGGGGGGAGGGGGGGTAATAAATATTTAACATACTGTCAGAAAATCTTCCATATAATTAGTGTTTAAAAAAGTTTTGTGAAAATTTACTTATTTATTGAGAATAATGAGTTTGAAAGTTCTCCCAATATTCATAAAATTGTACGTGGTAATCTTCTATTATATTAATACGATACCGAGAAAACTTCGTTCATCGTCGAACAGACTTCAAAGTTCACCTACTTTTTCCAATAGGTTACTTACAAAAATGTTCATTTTACCATGTTATTATAGTTTGTAACAATGCGCACTGGCACTATTCGTGTCAAACATGTTAAACTGAACATTTTTTTATGCACAACATATTGTTGCACATGCGCAGTAGTGCACCACAGCTGTGTAAACGTGCACACTACTTAACAAACATTTCACATGCGCAGTTGTTTTGTATTGCTGTTACACATGCGCAATCATGCACAGTGATAGTCACACATGAGCTCTAATTAAATTCAAATATTACGCATGCGCAGTGCGGTACTTTACCAGATAAGTACATTTTCAGTACATATAGCATACTTTTTTTAATAAGTGCGCAGTAAAAATCCGTTTTATTGTTGCGCATGCGTAACACGGTAACATGATAACTGCACATGCGCAAAGGTACCTTTATTTAAAAAATTGGTTAAAATTGCTTTTTTTTTTTAATTATTATTGTAATTAATGACCCATAATAGAAAAGAATATTTAAAATTCAATCTAAATATTGGAATTCAAGAAATTTAATAGAAAAATTTATATTATTGAATATAAAAAATAATAAAAACATTAAAAGTGTATTTAATTTTATTAATTTTAATCTTTTTTTCTTTAAAATATTTATAAAATGTAACAAATTTTGATCTGAAAGTTTTCAATTTTTCATACTTTTAAAAACCATTTTCTAGGGGTACCGGGGGGGGGGGGGGTAATAAATATTTAACATACTGTCAGAAAATCTTCCAAATAATTAGTGTTTAAAAAAGTTTTGTAAAAATTTACTTATTTATTGAGAATAAAGAGTTTGAAAGTTCTCCCAATATTCATAAAATTGTACGTGGTAATCTTCTATTATATTAATACGATACTGAAAAAACTTCGTTCATCGTCGTACAGACTTCAAAGTTCACCTACTTTTTCCAATAGATTACTTACAAAAATGTTCATTTTACCATGTTATTATAGTTTGTAACAATGCGCACTGGAACTATTCGTGTCAAACATGTTAAACTGAACATTTTTTTATGCACAACATATTGTTGCACATGCACAGTAGTGCACCACAGCTGTGTAAACGTGCGCACTACTTAACAAACATTTCACATGCGCAGTTGTTTTGTATTGCTGTAACACATGCGCAATCATGCACAGTGATAGTCACACATGAGCTCTAATTAAATTCAAAAATTACGCATGCGCAGTGCGGTACTTTACCAGATAAGTACAATTTCAGTACATATAGCATACTTTTTTTAATTAGTGCGCAGTAAAAATCCGTTTTATTATTGCGCATGCGTAACACGGTAACATGATAACTGCACATGTGCAAAGGTACCTTTCTTTAAAAAATTGGTTAAAATTGTTTTTTTTTTCATTATTATTGTAATTAATGACCCACAATAGAAAAGAATATTCAAAATTCAATCTAAATATTGGAATTCAAGAAATTTAATAGAAAAATTTATATTAATAATATAAAAAATAATAAAAACATTAAAAGTGTATTTAATTTTATTAATTTTATTCTTTTTCTCTTTAAAATATTTATAAAGTGTTACAAATTTTGATCTGAAAGTTTTCAATTTTTCATACTTTTAAAAACCATTTTCTAGGGGTACCGGGGGGAGGGGGGGGGGTAATAAATATTTAACATACTGTCAGAAAATCTTCCATATAATTAGTGTTTAAAAAAGTTTTGTGAAAATTTACTTATTTATTGAGAATAAAGAGTTTGAAATTTCTCCCAATATTCATAAAATTGTACGTGGTAATCTTCTATTATATTAATACGATACCGAGAAAACTTCGTTCATCGTCGAACAGACTTCAAAGTTCACCTACTTTTTCCAATAGGTTACTTACAAAAATGTTCATTTTACCATGTTATTATAGTTTGTAACAATGCGCACTGGCACTATTCGTGTCAAACATGTTAAACTGAACATTTTTTTATGCACAACATATTGTTGCACATGCACAGTAGTGCACCACAGCTGTGTAAACGTGCGCACTACTTAACAAACATTTCACATGCGCAGTTGTTTTGTATTGCTGTAACACATGCGCAATCATGCACAGTGATAGTCACACATGAGCTCTAATTAAATTCAAAAATTACGCATGCGCAGTGCGGTACTTTACCAGATAAGTACAATTTCAGTACATATAGCATACTTTTTTTAATTAGTGCGCAGTAAAAATCCGTTTTATTATTGCGCATGCGTAACACGGTAACATGATAACTGCACATGTGCGAAGGTACCTTTCTTTAAAAAATTGTTTAAAATTGTTTTTTTTTTCATTATTATTGTAATTAATGACCCACAATAGAAAAGAATATTCAAAATTCAATCTAAATATTGGAATTCAAGAAATTTAATAGAAAAATTTATATTAATAATATAAAAAATAATAAAAACATTAAAAGTGTATTTAATTTTATTAATTTTATTCTTTTTCTCTTTAAAATATTTATAAAGTGTAACAAATTTTGATCTGAAAGTTTTCAATTTTTCATACTTTTAAAAACCATTTTCTAGGGGTACCGGGGGGAGGGGGGGGTAATAAATATTTAACATACTGTCAGAAAATCTTCCATATAATTAGTGTTTAAAAAAGTTTTGTGAAAATTTACTTATTTATTGAGAATAAAGAGTTTGAAAGTTCTCCCAATATTCATAAAATTGTACGTGGTAATCTTCTATTATATTAATACGATACCGAGAAAACTTCGTTCATCGTCGAACAGACTTCAAAGTTCACCTACTTTTTCCAATAGGTTACTTACAAAAATGTTCATTTTACCATGTTATTATAGTTTGTAACAATGCGCACTGGCACTATTCGTGTCAAACATGTTAAACTGAACATTTTTTTATGCACAACATATTGTTGCACATGCGCAGTAGTGCACCACAGCTGTGTAAACGTGCGCACTACTTAACAAACATTTCACATGCGCAGTTGTTTTGTATTGCTGTAACACATGCGCAATCATGCACAGTGATAGTCACACATGAGCTCTAATTAAATTCAAAAATTACGCATGCGCAGTGCGGTACTTTACCAGATAAGTACAATTTCAGTACATATAGCATACTTTTTTTAATTAGTGCGCAGTAAAAATCCGTTTTATTATTGCGCATGCGTAACACGGTAACATGATAACTGCACATGTGCAAAGGTACCTTTCTTTAAAAAATTGGTTAAAATTGTTTTTTTTTTCATTATTATTGTAATTAATGACCCACAATAGAAAAGAATATTCAAAATTCAATCTAAATAGTGGAATTCAAGAAATTTAATAGAAAAATTTATATTAATAATATAAAAAATAATAAAAACATTAAAAGTGTATTTAATTTTATTAATTTTATTCTTTTTCTCTTTAAAATATTTATAAAGTGTAACAAATTTTGATCTAAAAGTTTTCAATTTTTTATACTTTTAAAAACCATTTTCTAGGGGTACCGGGGGGTGGGGGGGTAATAAATATTTAACATACTGTCAGAAAATCTTCCATATAATTAGTGTTTAAAAAAGTTTTGTAAAAATTTACTTATTTATTGAGAATAAAGAGTTTGAAAGTTCTCCCAATATTCATAAAATTGTACGTGGTAATCTTCTATTATATTAATACGATACCGAGAAAACTTCGTTCATAGTGGAACAGACTTCAAAGTTCACCTACTTTTTCCAATAGGTTACTTACAAAAATGTTCATTTTACCATGTTATTATAGTTTGTAACAATGCGCACTGGCACTATTCGTGTCAAACATGTTAAACTGAACATTTTTTTATGCACAACATATTGTTGCACATGCGCAGTAGTGCACCACAGCTGTGTAAACGTGCGCAATACTTAACAAACATTTCACATGCGCAGTTGTTTTGTATTGCTGTTACACATGCGCAATCATGCACAGTGATAGTCACACATGAGCTCTAATTAAATTCAAAAATTACGCATGCGCAGTGCGGTACTTTACTAGATAAGTACATTTTCAGTACATATAGCATACTTTTTTTAATAAGTGCGCAGTAAAAATCCGTTTTATTATTGCGCACGCGTAACACAGTAACATGATAACTGCACATGCGCAAAGGTACCTTTATTTAAAAAATTGGTTAAAATTGTTTTTTTTTCATTATTATTGTAATTAATGACCCATAATAGAAAAGAATATTCAAAATTCAATCTAAATATTGGAATTCAAGAAATTTAATAGAAAAATTTATATTATTGAATATAAAAAATAATAAAAACATTAAAAGTGTATTTAATTTTATTCTTTTTTTCTTTAAAATATTTATAAAATGTAACAAATTTTGATCTGAAAGTTTTCAATTTTTCATACTTTTAAAAACCATTTTCTAGGGGTACCGGGGGGAGGGGGGGTAATAAATATTTAACATACTGTCAGAAAATCTTCCATATAATTAGTGTTTAAAAAAGTTTTGTAAAAATTTACTTATTTATTGAGAATAATGAGTTTGAAAGTTCTCCCAATATTCATAAAATTGTACGTGGTAATCTTCTATTATATTAATACGATACCGAGAAAACTTCGTTCATCGTCGAACAGACTTCAAAGTTCACCTACTTTTTCCAATAGGTTACTTACAAAAATGTTCATTTTACCATGTTATTATAGTTTGTAACAATGCGCACTGGCACTATTCGTGTCAAACATGTTAAACTGAACATTTTTTTATGCACAACATATTGTTGCACATGCGCAGTAGTGCACCACAGCTGTGTAAACGTGCGCACTACTTAACAAACATTTTACATGCGCAGTTGTTTTGTATTGCTGTTGCACATGCGCAATCATGCACAGTGATAGTCACACATGAGCTCTAATTAAATTCAAAAATTACGCATGCGCAGTGCGGTACTTTACCAGAAAAGTACATTTTCAGTACATATAGCATACTTTTTTTAATAAGTGCGCAGTAAAAATACGTTTTATTATTGCGCATGCGTAACACGGTAACATGATAACTGCACATGCGCAAAGGTACCTTTATTTAAAAAATTGGTTAAAATTGTTTTTTTTTTCATTATTATTGTAATTAATGACCCATAATAGAAAAGAATATTCAAAATTCAATATAAACATTGGAATTCAAGAAATTTAATAGAAAAATTTATATTATTGAATATAAAAAATAATAAAAACATTAAAAGTGTATTTAATTTTATTAATTTTATTTTTTTTTTCTTTAAAATATTTATAAAATGTAACAAATTTTGATCTGAAAGTTTTCAATTTTTCATACTTTTAAAAACCATTTTCTAGGGGTACCGGGGGGAGGGGGGGGTAATAAATATTTAACATACTGTCAGAAAATCTTCCATATAATTAGTGTTTAAAAAAGTTTTGTGAAAATTTACTTATTTATTGAGAATAAAGAGTTTGAAAGTTCTCCCAATATTCATAAAATTGTACGTGGTAATCTTCTATTATATTAATACGATACCGAGAAAACTTCGTTCATCGTCGAACAGACTTCAAAGTTCACCTACTTTTTCCAATAGGTTACTTACAAAAATGTTCATTTTACCATGTTATTATAGTTTGTAACAATGCGCACTGGCACTATTCGTGTCAAACATGTTAAACTGAACATTTTTTTATGCACAACATATTGTTGCACATGCGCAGTAGTGCACCACAGCTGTGCAAACGTGCGCACTACTTAACAAACATTTCACATGCGCAGTTGTTTTGTATTGCTGTTACACATGCGCAATCATGCACAGTGATAGTCACACATTGGCTCTAATTAAATTCAAAAATTACGCATGCGCAGTGCGGGACTTTATCAGATAAGTACATTTTCAGTACATATAGCATACTTTTTTTAATAAGTGCGCAGTAAAAATCCGTTTTATTATTGCGCACGCGTAACACGGTAACATGATAACTGCACATGCGCAAAGGTACCTTTATTTAAAAAATTGGTTAAAATTGTTTTTTTTTTCATTATTATTGTAATTAATGACCCATAATAGAAAAGAATATTCAAAATTCAATCTAAATATTGGAATTCAAGAAATTTAATAGAAAAATTTATATTATTGAATATAAAAAATAATAAAAACATTAAAAGTGTATTTAATTTTATTAATTTTATTCTTTTTTTCTTTAAAATATTTATAAAATGTAACAAATTTTGATCTGAAAGTTTTCAATTTTTCATACTTTTAAAAACCATTTTCTAGGGGTACCGGGGGGGGGGGGGGTAATAAATATTTAACATACTGTCAGAAAATCTTCCATATAATTAGTGTT
The DNA here is from genome assembly GCA_037103525.1 of Ganaspis brasiliensis. Classification (NCBI taxonomy): domain Eukaryota; kingdom Metazoa; phylum Arthropoda; class Insecta; order Hymenoptera; family Figitidae; genus Ganaspis; species Ganaspis brasiliensis. The sequence goes on along the minus strand of JAZKLR010000205.1, from coordinate 486,702 downwards.
TAAAAAAGTTTTGTGAAAATTTACTTATTTATTGAGAATAAAGAGTTTGAAAGTTCTCCCAATATTCATAAAATTGTACGTTGTAATCTTCTATTATATTAATATGATAGCGAGAAAACTTCGTTCATCGTCGTACAGACTTCAAAGTTCACCTACTTTTTCCAATAGGTTACTTACAAAAATGTTCATTTTACCATGTTATTATAGTTTGTAACAATGCGCACTGGCACTATTCGTGTCAAACATGTTAAACTGAACATTTTTTTATGCACAACATATTGTTGCACATGCGCAGTAGTGCACCACAGCTGTGTAAACGTGCGCAATACTTAACAAACATTTCACATGCGCAGTTGTTTTGTATTGCTGTTACACATGCGCAATCATGCACAGTGATAGTCACACATGAGCTCTAATTAAATTCAAAAATTACGCATGCGCAGTGCGGTACTTTACTAGATAAGTACATTTTCAGTACATATAGCATACTTTTTTTAATAAGTGCGCAGTAAAAATCCGTTTTATTATTGCGCACGCGTAACACAGTAACATGATAACTGCACATGCGCAAAGGTACCTTTATTTAAAAAATTGGTTAAAATTGTTTTTTTTTCATTATTATTGTAATTAATGACCCATAATAGAAAAGAATATTCAAAATTCAATCTAAATATTGGAATTCAAGAAATTTAATAGAAAAATTTATATTATTGAATATAAAAAATAATAAAAACATTAAAAGTGTATTTAATTTTATTCTTTTTTTCTTTAAAATATTTATAAAATGTAACAAATTTTGATCTGAAAGTTTTCAATTTTTCATACTTTTAAAAACCATTTTCTAGGGGTACCGGGGGGAGGGGGGGTAATAAATATTTAACATACTGTCAGAAAATCTTCCATATAATTAGTGTTTAAAAAAGTTTTGTAAAAATTTACTTATTTATTGAGAATAATGAGTTTGAAAGTTCTCCCAATATTCATAAAATTGTACGTGGTAATCTTCTATTATATTAATACGATACCGAGAAAACTTCGTTCATCGTCGAACAGACTTCAAAGTTCACCTACTTTTTCCAATAGGTTACTTACAAAAATGTTCATTTTACCATGTTATTATAGTTTGTAACAATGCGCACTGGCACTATTCGTGTCAAACATGTTAAACTGAACATTTTTTTATGCACAACATATTGTTGCACATGCGCAGTAGTGCACCACAGCTGTGTAAACGTGCGCACTACTTAACAAACATTTTACATGCGCAGTTGTTTTGTATTGCTGTTGCACATGCGCAATCATGCACAGTGATAGTCACACATGAGCTCTAATTAAATTCAAAAATTACGCATGCGCAGTGCGGTACTTTACCAGAAAAGTACATTTTCAGTACATATAGCATACTTTTTTTAATAAGTGCGCAGTAAAAATACGTTTTATTATTGCGCATGCGTAACACGGTAACATGATAACTGCACATGCGCAAAGGTACCTTTATTTAAAAAATTGGTTAAAATTGTTTTTTTTTTCATTATTATTGTAATTAATGACCCATAATAGAAAAGAATATTCAAAATTCAATATAAACATTGGAATTCAAGAAATTTAATAGAAAAATTTATATTATTGAATATAAAAAATAATAAAAACATTAAAAGTGTATTTAATTTTATTAATTTTATTTTTTTTTTCTTTAAAATATTTATAAAATGTAACAAATTTTGATCTGAAAGTTTTCAATTTTTCATACTTTTAAAAACCATTTTCTAGGGGTACCGGGGGGAGGGGGGGGTAATAAATATTTAACATACTGTCAGAAAATCTTCCATATAATTAGTGTTTAAAAAAGTTTTGTGAAAATTTACTTATTTATTGAGAATAAAGAGTTTGAAAGTTCTCCCAATATTCATAAAATTGTACGTGGTAATCTTCTATTATATTAATACGATACCGAGAAAACTTCGTTCATCGTCGAACAGACTTCAAAGTTCACCTACTTTTTCCAATAGGTTACTTACAAAAATGTTCATTTTACCATGTTATTATAGTTTGTAACAATGCGCACTGGCACTATTCGTGTCAAACATGTTAAACTGAACATTTTTTTATGCACAACATATTGTTGCACATGCGCAGTAGTGCACCACAGCTGTGCAAACGTGCGCACTACTTAACAAACATTTCACATGCGCAGTTGTTTTGTATTGCTGTTACACATGCGCAATCATGCACAGTGATAGTCACACATTGGCTCTAATTAAATTCAAAAATTACGCATGCGCAGTGCGGGACTTTATCAGATAAGTACATTTTCAGTACATATAGCATACTTTTTTTAATAAGTGCGCAGTAAAAATCCGTTTTATTATTGCGCACGCGTAACACGGTAACATGATAACTGCACATGCGCAAAGGTACCTTTATTTAAAAAATTGGTTAAAATTGTTTTTTTTTTCATTATTATTGTAATTAATGACCCATAATAGAAAAGAATATTCAAAATTCAATCTAAATATTGGAATTCAAGAAATTTAATAGAAAAATTTATATTATTGAATATAAAAAATAATAAAAACATTAAAAGTGTATTTAATTTTATTAATTTTATTCTTTTTTTCTTTAAAATATTTATAAAATGTAACAAATTTTGATCTGAAAGTTTTCAATTTTTCATACTTTTAAAAACCATTTTCTAGGGGTACCGGGGGGGGGGGGGTAATAAATATTTAACATACTGTCAGAAAATCTTCCATATAATTAGTGTTTAAAAAAGTTTTGTGAAAATTTACTTATTTATTGAGAATAAAGAGTTTGAAAGTTCTCCCAATATTCATAAAATTGTACGTTGTAATCTTCTATTATATTAATATGATAGCGAGAAAACTTCGTTCATCGTCGTACAGACTTCAAAGTTCACCTACTTTTTCCAATAGGTTACTTACAAAAATGTTCAATTTATCATGTTATTAGAGTTTGTAACAATGCGCACTGGCATTATTCGTGTCAAACATGTTAAACTGAACATTTTTTTATGCACAACATATTGTTGCACTTGCGCAGTAGTGCACCACAGCTGCGTTTTGTGCAATTTACTCTTATAAATTATAGGTTTTACGCATTACATGGAACTTTTTTGTTTACACATTTTTCTACATTTTTTTACCTTAGAATAGTTAAAATGTCATTTATACTTCACATTTTTACAACTGCGCATGTTTTTTGTTCATAGAAAACTACTGCGCATGCTTTACTGGCATAGGAACCTATTGCGCATTACTATATACTTTACGCAATGTTTTTAACTTTTTTGTTAACTTGTTTCTCTATTTGCTTTGACAATTACATTTTTTGACATTAATTTTTCTTTGTTACTGTAACAAGTATCGTTCATAGGAAAGTACTGCGCATGCGTAACTGCCTTTTGGAGCTTTTGCGCATGTATAAGTCTGTTAAAAAGCTACTGCACATATGTTTTCATCTTTTATTATTATTACTTCTTTGTTTCTTGTTGTATTCGAAATATATTTTTTAGAACCTTTCTATTATATTGCTTTTTAAATTATAATTTTTTTATCAAGATATTTTTTAGTTAGTTGTTTATAGATGCAATCGATTTTATGTATTTATACTTTTTTCAAACGCCTTTTTTTTAATGTTAGGAAGTTATAATTTGTTATTAATTAATATTTAGTATTATTATCATTATTACTGGCAATATTTTTTAAAACAATCTTTTTGAGAATACTAGATATTATTTTTAAAATAAAGCAAATAAAATTTTAAAAATTAATTTTATATTTCTAAAAAAAATTAATAATTAATTATAAAACAATTTAAAAATATATATTATTATTACATAATACATATTACAATTTACTACTTTTTAAGTTATTCAATTATCATATTCTTTTAAAAATTGGCCGCATCGACTTAATATGAATTAGAATATAGATTATTAAAATTTATAAATTTATAGATTTATATATATGTTCAAGAATACATAAAGTAAAGAAATATATAAAAGAAATAAAAAACGAGCGAGCGTTAGCGAGCGAGGGTTGTTACGCTAGTAACTATTAATTTAAAAATTTGAAATCTTTTATTTAAATTTCGAGAAAATTTTTGAAGGATTAAAGGGTGGATTTTGAAAAATTCATTTTGGGGCTACGTTAAATTTTTAATTGATCTTTAACTGGGTTAATTTGAATAAAATTAAATTTGAACTAAGCCTTAAACTAAATTAAAATGTAAAGTCTAATATTAAATTTACAAAATACTATTAACAGGTATCTGTTATTATTTATCTTAAATTAAATTAAAATTTAAAGTCTAACATTAAATTTACAAAATACTATTAATAGGTATCTATTATTAGTTACCTTAAACTAAATTAAAATTTCAAGTCTAACATTAAATTTGCAAAATACTATTAATATCTGTTCAAATTCCTTTTTTTAAATTTCTTTAAAGAATATATTTTGTAAGTAAAGGATTTTCAAGATAATTTCTAAAAGTTGTTTGTTTACTCAACAACAAATTTTTATTATTATACTTAGTAATAAAAGCGTATTATTTTTAGTCATAGTAATAAAATTATATTTTCTATTTGTTTCAGGTGAGTTTAAAATCCAAAAAAATGTCCTTAGATTTTGTGTAAGTAAGTAAATAGTAACCTTAATTTTTCTATTGTCTACTTTATTTATAATTTGTATACAGTTTATTATAATATTTAAAAAAACTAAGAAAAAACTAGTTATAAAACGTTTTTGTTGATATTTATTTAGACACAAAAGTACATACTAGCTTTCTAGAAAATAGTGTTTTCTATATTCTGTAAGTGGATATAGTGGAGGTTTACTCGTGTAGAATGCGAGTTGAGGCGAGAATTTCCAACAGGGAAATAAATTTCGTTTGGTCAGACGTTGAGGAAGAAAATAGAATCGATACCTTTTTTTTTATCAACTTGAATCTTGGTATCCATTTTTATTTCTTCTTGGTAAGTTTTTTGCTTTTAGTGCTTCTTACTATAGAGATGGAGAAGCTGTGAAGTTACAATGTTAAAGTTTCTCTTTTCAATAAATAACTTGAAATAAGCTTCTGTATTGTTATCTCTAACTCCTGGAGTCTGTTCAATTTTCTTTTAAAACTTTCAGTTCATATACGTCTGTTTATACACACGCTACCTGCAAAAATAATAAGACCACCTGTTTTTCGTAAAAGCATCCGGAAAATGAAAACTTTTCCTAAAATAACATCAAATAAATTTTACTAAAAATAATAAATTATAGAAATGATGCCTTGAAGTTTATATTGGAACGAATGTGTTGCGTCAAGTAAAAACAGAATCTAATGAGATATAAAAAAAAATGTACAGAAGAAATAATAAAGGAGGGATATTTTTTATTTTAGCTTTAGTTTTTTTTCAGTTTTTTAGAATAGTGTTCAAAAATTAAGAGAAAAAAGCAGAAATTAGGATAAATTTGCAAATTTGCAACTTGTACTTTATATAAAATCGTAGTTAAAGTTTTTGGAAGCTTTTAAGGAAATTTTGCGAATAATTGTAAATGTGTAATGCAGCCACATTTAGCTGGGAGCTTTCATATGGTATTTAATAGAAGTCATTTGTTTTATTGCCGAGAAATGAGCAAACGCTTTTTAGACTGTGCTTGACTCAAACAATGCAGACTTCAATGAGACTAAAATAGGATCAAAATTTCAGTAAAACATTTTTCATTTAGAATTTAAAGCAGATATTTGTAAATGATTAATATTACTAAATGACGGAAAAATAATACGACTATTCTTTTTAATCTTTAACTTTTAACTTTTTTTAATTTTAAAAAATGCTTACTTTAGTTAATTAAGAATTTTTTAATTTTGAATTGTCTACAACTGAAACTTTTAAAATTTTTTAAAGAAAATATTCGTTTTTTTCTCATTTTTAGAAAAAACAAATGTCCATATGTTAAGGATTTGTAAAAATAAAATCCTACCAAAAATTTCAAGAAAATGTAAATATTGAACATTTTTGAAATATTTAATCCATAAATCTTGATGTTTTGATCAACTTTGAAGTTATAACATTTTTAAATTACAATAAATTTAATAATAAAAGTTAAAATATTACAGTTAAGTTTTGAATGACCTGAGATAGTATTCAAGAAATTTAGTTTTGAAAGTTTTGAAACTGCGAATAGTTAAACTTTATACTGACAATTTGATATAACTTGCGTGGATGTTAAAACTTTCGTTAATTACTATAGTAAAAAAATTAATAAAATTTCAATGCTAAAAATTCAAAATAAATTCAGTTTGAGAAAATTGTAAAGCCTCGCACATTATTTTGATTATTTTAAAAATCTAAATTCAAATTCGTAATCAGCGATTTCAAAATACTCAAAGTAACAAGATTTTTAGAAATTAGAACACAATGGATTTTAATTATTCAATATATTGGATCCTCCATTTTGAATTTTTAAAATCTAATGTTAGCTTTGTAATGAAAGATACCAAAAGTCACTAAGAATCAACATTAAAGCGAAATATTTTATTTTCTGAAAATTTGTCCGACATTTTAGATTTCAGATTTTTTAACTTTAAATTTCTAAATAATTTTCCAAAACCCTCAAATAACAAGATTTTTTAATATTGTCGGAATACTCAAAATCTTAATCTAATATTTTTCAATATTGAGTCGAATTTAACGAATTTTCATTTTATCGTCCGCCATATTGGATTCGACATTTTGAACTTTAAAAGTTTAACTTTTGATTCAGAATCAGTAATACGAAAACCCTCGAGTATCGAGATTTAGACAAATCCGATTCTATTTTGTCGATTTAGAAAATATTCACCAAAGATTCAAAATTTCGCAGTCTATTTGACGCCATATTGGATCCACCATCTTAAAATTTTGAATCCAGAATAAATTTAATCTTTAACACTTTAGGTATATTTCTTAGGTCTTCTTCAAAATTATAATTTAAATGATTTAAATCTACTTTATAATAACGAAGAAGTTTTTTTTTTTAATTATTAAGAATCTTTATTTTGATTTAAGAAATTTAAAATGTCGGATCCAATATATTGGAAAAACTTTTAGAAACAGGAAGAATTTGTTTGAAACTAATTCCTCGGGGGTATTTCTGGTCACTATCAATATTTATTCTATCACGAATTTGAATTTGAATTTCCAAAATTTAAAATGGCGGACGTTAATGGGTTAAAATTCATAGTTTTAATCAAGGAAAATTTTTCAATTTAGGACGATGTCAGAAGTACAATGCTTTCAAATCCCAGAAAATAAAATTTTTAATTTTTTTTAAACTAAAAAGTTGTTTAGTATTGAACACGTTAAAGTATTCATATTGCCATAACAATAATTCAGAGCTTTTTTCAATCTACAAGATAGAAAATATTATTTTCACAGGAACATATGATGAATTAATATTATATATTCAAAAAAGTAGAAATCGTTTAAATACAGATACGGGCATTTTAGTCCGGATATAAGGTGCAAGTCGATTTTAGAAACCTACAATATATGGATCCTGTATATGAATCGTGCAACGGAGAATCACGAATCTTGATGCTATCGACATCACGTTTTTCGCTTCGTCACGTTTCTTAGAAATGGTTGATCGATATCGTACTCGACGGGGTATTCTCCACAGTATTGCAAGCTTAAAAAACTTTGCTTTCTCTCTTCTACCCTGTGCATTTTCAAACCGTTGATTACCACATTTTCACGCGTTTTTTTAAACCAAATTTAAAAAAAAAATACTTTTTTGAATGTATTGATCACTACCGGGTTTAATATTAGGATGGTCCAAAAAAAGTAAAGTCGAAATTTTAATGACCTCACTCCCTATGTCGAAAAAATACCCCTGTTTTTTTTTAAATCAAATATATTTAGAGGTTGCTCAAAGCGTTTAAAGTTTCCCATGTATTTTACAATGTATCGACAGTTCCGGACGTCTAATAAATATATTAAAAAAATATATATTTTTCAAAATTATTTTTCGGAGGTACTTCTATCCGTTAGAAATACAAAATTAATAATATTTTAGACTTAAATATTGAAATAAAATAAAACATAAGAGAAATTGCTTCGATAAAAGTTAAAAACATTTTTTTAAATTTTGTCCGTACGGAGGTCCAGAACTTCAGGTACATTATTTTTCATGAGAAAAAAAAATTTTTCTTAGAATTGGTACAGAATCGTCGAAAGTCTATATTTTTCTATCCCCTAACTTTGTTTCTCCTCAGGAGAATTCATAGAATAATGACAAATTGTTTATTTAACAATTTTTAGATATTAATTATTTTTTATGGGACGCCCAAAAAAACCCCAAAAATCAAAAAGTACAAAAACAAGCGTTGGAATATATTTTTTACTGTTTTTACTACTTTTTAAACATTTTTTTGCACTATTTTCAATAAATAGTATAAATATAGACTTTTAAGAATTGTCTTATGTATTTTCTAATTTGTTTTAACAAATTGTTATTGTTTATTTACATTTATTTATCAAATTAGGCTACAGAGTTGAAACCTTTTCTCAATCATGCAACTTTTCAAGACGAATGTAACCAATTAGTAACAGCAAACTAAAAAGAAAATTGTATCAATTGTTTAATCAAATTATTTTTGTTTAATTTTAACTCTTTATCAAATTAACTTACAGAATTACAAACTTTTTTAAATTTTGCAATTTTTTAAGCTGATTGATACCAATCATTATCAAAAAACTAAAATAACAATTGTTTAAGCAAATTATTATTGTTTATTTTCCAGTTTTTATTAAAAATTAAACCACAGATTTGCAACTTTTTCTCAATTTTGCAATTTTTTAAAACGAATGTAACCAATTATTGACAACAAACCAAATATAACAATTTGATTGTTTAAACAAATTATTGTTGTTTAATTTTAACTTTTTATGAAATTAAACTACAGTTTTGCAATTTTTTCTTAATTTTGCAAGTTTTTAAACTAAAAGATATCAATTACTAACAACAAACTAAAAATCAATATTCTACCAATTGTTTAAGGAGGTTTATCCAAAAATCGATTTTCTATAGATTTTTATAAAATTGAAACGACTTATTTCATACATTATTGTATTGTTGTAGCTTTTACATGGAAACAGTAACAAAACGTGCAAAATTCCGATGTTTTAACTAATTAAAGAAAAACGGTTTTACAAATTTAAAAAAACAATTAATATACTTTTAACCATAATATAATGCAACTTTTACAACAATATTAAATTAATTTGCAGTCCTGTTGTTAAGAAAATATTATTCAAGCTTAGTAACTCTTTTTTTTAAATAACCAGGAAGGAAAAATTTTAATAGCACGAAATTCTCAACGAAAAAAATTTTTTGTAACAAAATTCTTTTGTGTAATGAATTTAGCTATAAAATACTATTTAGAAAATAATTATTAAGAAGAAATAAAATTTAAAATATAATGAATATCGTGGACCGATAGATTGAGAACCGCTTGAGCGTATAAATGTCCTTAAACAAATAATTTTTATTTAATTTTACCTTGTATCAAATTAAGTTAAATTATTTAACTTCAATTTGTAATGAAATTAAGCTCCAGAATTCCCGGTTGTTGTTAATTTTCCTACTTTTCTACCAATTACTAGTGAGACAAACTAAAATTAACAATTATACCAATTGTTTAAACAAATTCATATGAAATTGAAGCAACCGCTGTAGGAAATTAAAAAGAAATTTTTGACACTATAGTAAAAATAGAAGTCTGTATAGAAAATTTTAATAATAATAAATTGTTAAAACTTTTTGTCTATGATAATGTCTTACAGTCAATTTTACATTCCCAAAAACAAAATCATGTCAAACAAATTAAAAAAAAAATTAATTAAATTAAATTAAATTAAAGTTAAACAATAATAATTTGTTTACAAAATTAATACAATTGTTATTCTAAGTTTGCTGTTAGTAACAGTTTACATTCGTCTTGAAAACTTGTACAATTGAGAAAAAGTTACAAATATGTGGTTTAAATGTTTAATTTAATAAAAAGTTGAAATTAAACAATAATAATTTGTTTATAAACAGTCCGTCAAATTGTTATTTATAGTTTGTTGTTAGTAATTGATTACATTTGTCTTCAAAAATTGCAATTGGAGAAAAAATTACAAATTTGTGGTTTAGTTTAATAAAAGTTAAAATTAAACAATAATAATTTGTTTAAACAATTGGTAGAATTGTTATTTTTACTTTGTTGTTAGTCATTGGTATCAATCAGTTTAAAAAAGTGCAATATTGAGAAAAAAATGCAAATATTAGTTTAAATTGTAAAAATTTGGAATTAAACAATTATAATTTGTTTAAGCAATTGGTAGAATTGTTATTTTTAGTTGTTTGTTAGTGATAGGTATTATTCAGAAAAAAAGTTAGGAAATTAAGAAAAGGTTTCTGTAGCTTCATTTAATAAGTTGAAACTAAATAATTATAACTTGTTCAAACAATCGATACAATTGTTAATTTTAGTTTTTGTTAGTAATTAGCTACATTCGTCTTAAAAAGTTGCAAAATTGAGAAAAAGTTGAAACTCTGTAGCCTAATTTGATAAATAGTTGTAAACAAATAATAATAATTTGTTTAAACAAATTAGCAATTACATAAGACAATTCTTAAAGTCTATGTTTCTGACATTTATTAAAAATAGTGAAAAAAATTTTCAAAAAAATATCAAAAAAAATCTTTCAACGCGAGTTTTTGTATTTTTGAATTTTTTGAGGTTTTGGGGTACCAAAAAGCAACCTCTAAATATACAACCCACAAAAAAAAATTTTTTTGTTCGAGACACTATATTAGTATATTTCTATGTATTTCTCTTCGCTGAATCCAAATTTGAAATCAAAATAACTATATTGGCTAAAATTTTTGAGTTAATCTTTAAAAAAAATGCTCAGAAACATGAAAAATACAAAAAAAAATTTTTTTTTGCCTGGGACACTAGACTAGTATATTCCTACGTATTTTTCTCTGATGAATCCGAATCCAAAGTCAAAATTAGCTAAAAATTTTAAATAATCTCAAAAAAAGAATTTTTTGTCTTTTTTGTCACTTGTTTGATATTATCCCTAAAAGTTGAACTAATGTGGCAATTCTAACTTTGGATTTGAATTCAGTTCAGGTTATATCAAAAAGTAAAACCAATCTAACAATTCTGACTTCAGATTCGGATTCTGCGAAAAAAATACGTAGGAATACACTAGTGTAGTGTCTCGGACAAAAAATTATTTTTTTGTGGGGCCTATGATATTTTTTAACTTAAAAAAAAAAATCCTAGGGGGGTTCAATTTATTCTCATAAATTGAATATCTAACAGAACTAAATAAAATTCCTTTTTCAAAATGCCACAAGAGGTATCAATCTTTTACAAACAATAAATATAGAAACCTTTGTGTCCAACAATGAAGTTGAAAAAACTTTTCTGGTATCAATTACAAAAAGTTTCTCCCAAGTTTTATCTTCTGCTAATGAAATTTCATATATCATCTTATTCGATTTTGCGGCTATTTGTAATTTGTCCTTAATCATAACTTCACGACAAAAATTTATGAAATACTTTACTTTTATCTTCTTCAAAACTAGCTTGTATTCTTTTGTCCCACTTTTCTTAAAATTTTTTGTTACGTTTGTAAATTTTTCTTTCTCATCATCCTCAGTTTCACCTTTTCCATATCAATAGTTTTGTTTTGAATTCTTGTATATTTTTCTCTTTTCTATTATTTTTCTCTTTACTATTTCTACATATTATCCACAGACTTTCCATTTTTCCATTTTACTCAAATCCTTTCCCATTTTCCAGATCATTTAAATTATATTTCACTTTCCATGAAATGCATTCTACTTGAGCCATCAATCTTTTATCAGAATGAGTTGGAAAATTTGATTTCGTAAATTGAAAAAGTGTTGAATCCCGAAAAAGATGATTCGAAGGTACTTATATAGTATATATACTATATATATATATATTTTATATATATCATGAATAATTTTTCGGTGAACGCCCACGCAAAAAGAATATTAAAAGAACGTGCCAAGGGCATCCTGGTCCTATCGAGTTGCCATTAAGACTGAGGAATCCTTTGATTTGTATTCTATAGACAGTCGATTTTCAATTTTGTTTGTCGCAGACTGCGCCCTTGATATTCTTGCCCGAAATTTAAACGTCCTTGTTTACAATGTGATCAAATATTTTGACGAAAACTCGCTTTTTCCTTGAAACAAAACTCGCTCCCCTAAAAAGTAAAAACACGGATTTGTGCTTTAAAAGAGAAAAATGTTATTTCGCAACTTAAAGCTTTGTTTTCATTCACTTACAAATTTAAATATCCAAGGATAACAAATTTTACTACAATCGAATCATATAAAAATTTATCTATTTATAGATATAACTATAAATTTGGCTATTTGTAGAAAAAACATGAATTCATTTTTTTGTAGCAAAATATAAATTTGTTATTTACTGAAAAAGAGACAAATCTGTTATTCGCATACAAAAATATAAATTTATTTATTTGCAGAAAAATTGGATTATATTTATTTATAGAAAATTATGATTTTATTCATCGATAACATATTCGAATGGCTGCATTTATGGATTGAAACGTCGTTTCGGATAAAACTAAAATAACAAAGTTTATAAAATGTTTTTATCTTATTAAATCTTTCTCATGGGCAGGATTTTCTAAAAACAATTCAATAAAATGATGTTAAATAATTTATATGAATATAGAATATGAAAATAAATCAACTTAATAATAAATGTTTAAATTAAGGGTAAAGAAAAAAAATATATAAATATTAATATAGAATGGTAATTATGATTATTAATATCGATTTCAGCATAGTAATTGAAGCAAAAAATTGAGAAACGAAAGTAAATATTGTAATTTCGAATGAAGTTAACAATTAATGCAGTCGAGAAGATCGTAAAAGAATGAAAATGCTGATGTTCTTGTTTGATTCTCGTTGCATTGAATACAATTTTTCCATTTCCTGAGGGATTTAATTTTAAACTGAGAGAATTTCGCTTTTACGTTTCTCATGCAAATATTTGCTCATCTTCTGTCTTTTTTTTTAAGCAGTCATTGCACCAAACGTAACAGCCACAATACTGTTTGCTCGAAGTAAAATTTCTTTGCTCTTTATATTATCATATTTTTAAAGATTATTCCCATCAGTGCTCGGTTTCTATAATTAGAATTTTAAACAAACTCTTATTTATTTCAACGACACGTCTTTCTTTAAGATCTGTTTAATTACAATTTTCGATAAATCTCTTTGTTAAATAAAGTATTACCGAAATATTTGTAATTTATTAGACAATATAGTTCAAAACAGAAAATAACATTTGTGAGAATTAAATGTCGAGTTGTCGAGTATATTTTTTTTAAAAAATCTCTTTGATTAAATTGTTTATAACGATACTTAGACGTGTATATATTTTTCGCTTTTACATTAACGACAAATCAAACAGTATTATTATTATTATTTGATTAGCAGCTATAGTAACCGTTGCCATAACAACTGTTGTCATGGTAACTGTTGCCATAGCAACTGTTGTCATGGTGATTGTAGTCATAGCAACCGTTGCTATAGCAAAATGAGAACCGTTGTTAGGGTAACAGTTGCCATGGTAATTGTTGCCACGGCAACCGTTGTTATTGTATTCGTTTTGTTGTCGTAGCAACCGTTGCTACTATATTCGTTGCTATAGCAACTGTTGTCATAGTAACTGTTGTCATAGCAACCGTTGCTATAGCAAAATGAGAACCGTTGTTAGGGTAACAGTTGCCATGGTAACTGTTGCTACAGCAACTGTTGTTATTGTATTCGTTTTTACGTCATAGCAAACGTTGCTATATCAACATGAAAACCGTTGTTAAGGTATTAGTTGCCATGGTCATTATCGTCATAGCAACCGTTGTTATTGTATCCGTTGTCATAGCAACAGTTGTCATAGTAATTGTTGCCACAGAGACAGTTGTTATTGTATTCGTTTTGTTGTCATAACAACTGTTGCTATTATATTCGTTGCTATAGCAACTGTTGTCAGGGTAATTGTTGCCATAGCAACCGTTGCTATAGCAACATGGAAACCGTTGTTATGGCAACAGTTGCCATGGTAATTGTTGCCACAGAAACAGTTGTTATTGTATTTGATTTGTTGTCATATCAACCGTTGCTATTATATTCGTTGATATATCAACTGTTGTCAATGTAATTGTTGTCATAGCAACCGTTGCTATAGCAACATAAGAACATATGTTATGTTAACAGTTGCCAGGGTAATTGTTGTCATAGCAACCGTTGCTATTATATCCGTTGCTATAACAATATGAACACCGTTGTTAAGGTATTAGTTGCCATGGTAATTATTGTCATAGCAACCATTGCTATAGCAACATGAGAACCGTTGTTATGGTAACAGTTGCCATGGTACCTGTTGTCATTTTATTCGTTGCCATATCAACCATTGTCATGGCAACTATTACTAGAGCAAACTTTGCCTTACTTTTCAAATATCACGATATTTTTGTAATTCTTGTAAAAATTATTCTTGTGATAATTATAAATTAACAAAAACTAATCATTTTGTAAAACTCTTATTGATTTAAAACTCGAGATGCCTGCTTCTAGCACTGATTTCAATCTCTAGAGAACATTTTAACTATGCTCTTTTATAAATCTGATATTTCTTTCTGTTCCTACAGATATTCGCTTCATAATCATTATTTCAAATTTATTTTCCTCCTACTGCAATACATCACATCCTTTGCCGTTTCCTTAGGCGTTTCAAGGCAATAAATGTAAAAGTATCCCTTTGAGACAAAAATATCCTTAACCTTAGATATTCGTGATTGGTGTTCATCTGTTAAATATTGTTGATAGTTTGTCATTGCCTAAAAATAATGTCTATGATCATAAAAAAAAATTCTAATTGCTCTGGGTTTAAACGTCTTTTGAAAAATGTCACTTTGTGAAAAATGGCGTGTTCAAATAAATTTGTATATTTTTGCATATTGCTTGTAATAATAATTTTTCCATTAAAGCATAAAATTGATATTGATAGACATATTTTTATAAAACAGAAGTTTGTCGTTTGAATGAGTCTGTAATAAAAAAAAAATGATGATGATCATAACTTATTATTTTCTTTATACACACATACATTATGAATCTTACCTTTGCTTTCCACTAAGTCATTTGTCTACCAGATAAGTATAGAGAACTGTAAGAGACGTCAAGACGTCAGTCTGAAATACTTCCAAGAAAGTTACTGTATATGATGAACCATTAGTGGAAATAGACTGATTGTATCGCTCATAACTTATAGCCACAAAGAACTCTCCAGATACCGAAATTCGCAAAAAGTAAAAGCATTTGATACTTTTTACATAACGCTTAAAGTATTTCCATTAAACCATAAAATTGCTGATTGATGCTTTTATTGAGTTTTCTTTCTTTTATAGTCGAAAACAGAAATTTGTAATCTAGCGCAAAACAACGATTTGCTTATAAATAAATAGATTTTTATCTGATTATAAACGCAATTATCTCGAAATTTTTTGGAATTAAATTTCACTCCAATTCGAGCGAAAACAAAACGATTCAATTTTCACTCTTTTTTAAGTAAAAACTTATTCCAAGAAATTTGGAGAGTACAAATATAAATATCAAGACAAATAAAAATACAAATAACAATTAAAGAATAAATAAAATAAACAACATTAAATTAATTAATTAATAATAAATAAATAAAACAGGAAAAGTGTTAACTTGAAACTAAGGTGACAAACAGAAAAATTAGGGTGAACAACCTTGCTAAATTAAGTGTGCAGAAGTGAAAGACAAAATGGTAGAAAGTTTCTCAGGTTGGGTATAATTGACACTAGGATATTGTGAGGGGATCAGTGATGGATTGCTTCTTGACTCAATACAAAGCCAACGCACTGATTAGCTGCGAGATTACAGTGAAAAACGCTAAAACTTTTTTCTGGTAATCAGTAGACTATATTTCTCAAAGAATATCAAGCTACAGAGATCCTAAAAGGTCTTTATATCCCTACTAATTTTTTTTTCACAAAAATGCTTTTTGTCAAAAAAATAATTGTTTGAAAAAAAGTAAAACAATTTTTTGTAAATTTATCGGTCGTGTTTTTCAGAAATAAAAAAAATTCATTTTCACGCTGATAAATAGTTATGTAGGTGTAAAAAGCGTTCTTAAAATTTATTGCTAGAACTGCAAAAAAGGTAAAAAAAATTTCTAGGCAAATTAAAAATTTAATAATTGTTTTAGTTACTTTTATATTGTTTTAACTGATTTAAATGATTTCGTCAATTAAGAATCAAAATGTATATATTCTGTTTAATACGCTCAGATCTAGATTCTGGATCCAAGAGTAATTAGTAAATTGAGAATAAATTATTCTTGATTCGTGAAAAATTAAAAGATTGATCGACTTACCTGTAAGGAAGGTCAATCAAAATAACTCTAGCTTGTCTTCCGAAAATAATTCCACTTGTAGTATCGCATATTTACACCCGACGGTACACGTTTACAGCATTTCAGATAGCCAAATTTTGGAAATCCCCACTTTTCCTCGTCCAGAGCCCTCTGTTCTTACCTCACTTCGTTGTTTGTCGTTTCAGATCATATTTAATGGGTAAACAAGAAAAATTGGGTGGGAGGGTAAGTCGATCAATCTTTTAATTATTCTTCGCTTGTCTTCCTTCAATAATTCCACTTGTAGATGTTCAAAGAAGATCCCTAATATGATCTGAATATTAATGTCAGGTTTAATCTATACTGTCGTTCACTTTGATTTGTATATGGTTTTCTAATATTTTCATTATGTTTAAGTTTCATGGCCCATGATGATAGCTTTTATTATATTTTATATTAAAATATGGTAGAAAGGACCTTTAAAGGCTAATTTTAAATTTTGTCTTATTTAAAAGAAATGATTTTCTTAAATCATAAAAATTATCTGCTGTCTTCTTAGCCTAGGAATCATGCATCATTATATGCAGTGTATTTTAGAATCTAACTTCTATCCAAATTATGCTTGAAAATATAATGGTTTGGTCACAGCTAAAAGTTACATCTGTAAGATGTGTTGATGATGCGATTGCTTTGATGATTTTTAGTAAAAACATTATTTTTATTTACTTATTTAATTTATTTTTATTTTATTTTTTGTGATTTATACCATTTTAGTAACAATTAGTATTTTCACTATATTGAGTCGATTTGTATTTAATTTTGTGTGTGATATAATTTTTCAAAGATTATTCAATTTTCGATCAATGTCAGTTTATATACCTTGGACTTGCAGTTTTATATATAGTCGTATTGTTTGTAGACTATTTACCGGTTTAAATTCGCTAAACAGAAGCTGTCTTGTAAAATTTTATGGTAATTTATCATTTGATTTCAAGGACTGCTTTTAAACATGTCTTAAAGGACTATTTTCGTCTAAATTTTTCAATATATCACCGTCTTGTTTTATTATTTTCTTGCAGTTTAAATGTAACATACTTGGTAGCAATGTACGTTGTAATACAGACTTTTTCATATACGTATTAATAGACGGATTGTCTGTATATATTATTCTTTGATTTGTAGTCTAGACTTTTAAGGATGGTGGTCTTCTTAAGTAATTTTGTTGGGTACACTTTAAGTGTTTTTCAACTTCATTGACCATTTCTTAAGTTTTAAATTTTAAGTTCATCTAGAAGTCTTTCTTAATAATATTTTTGGTTTAGCTAGAGTTGGTATTTTCTTTACGAAAAAATAGGTTAATGAATATTATTTAGTAATTGCAGCTTGTTAGAACTGAGTGAATATCTTTAGAGTTGCTTGTTTAGCAAGAAGTATTTGAGATACAAAACTTTTTGGTAATGTTTCCTATAGTAGGATTTATTTTTGAATCATATGTTCATTTATTGTTTAATTCCAGAGTTCATTTTGTAGAGTATAATAAATTTCTTTATTTAGTGAGACTGATGTTTATTGTTATTATTATTATTGTATAAGGTTTTTGACCAAAAAGGAGTAATTAGTCAATTAGTTTCCCTTATTGAATCCAAAGTATTCTTTTCCGTTATCTTTAAATAAGATTGTATTTTGTTTTATTTATTATTGTTATTAATATTTGAAATTTATACTGAAACTCTGAAAATATTGATAACAGACCTATATTGAGGTCCTTGGTTTCACCACGAACATTGTTTAAAAGTCATAGAAAGCAGATTTTATTATGTGCTGTTGACATTAATAGACATGCAGCGAGTTCTTTGTTCAGGGTTGCCACAAAAATTATCTTTTGAAATTCCAGGCTTTTTCCAGGTTCTCCAGGTTCAAATTTTCTCAAATTCCAGTGTGAATAACTCCAATATTTTAAGCTTTGGTACAACTAGAATTGCACTAGAACTTTTGACTAGAATTTGTAGGGCTGATAGAAATCATAATTTTTTTCAAAAAATAAAAAAATCAGATTTTTTTTATTTAATTGAAAAATTGCTGCCTTTAAAATGTACTCAGTATATAAAATCTCCGAATGCTTATTTGTAAGTAGTTTTTATTATAGAAATGAAGAAAAAATTTAAAAAAAAACAAGGAATGAAACATTGACATAAAATTATATAAAAAAAGTAGAACTCTTTTTAAAAATTTAAACTATTGACTATTTGGCTCAGTCCAGCTGAACCGTGTCAACAAAATTCCATTGATTTTCTGAAATGTTAAAACTTTCATGAAAATCTGTAGATCACAACATAACAAAAAAACACTTTTAACCGTTTTTTTAAATTCCATATCTTTGTTGGTTTTTTTTGCATTAACAAATTTTAGCAACATTTTAAACAAATATTAATAACTCAACAGTGGTTTGCAATAAATTAATGAAACTTATGTGGATAATCTAAAAATGTTCACTCTTTTTAACGAAAATAATTGCAAAATTTTAATATAAAAAATTACATATTTTTAATAACAATTTTATAAACAATTTGAAATATTTCAGTGCTCTACCCCTACGGTTGAGATGAAACTCATAGAAAATGTACACAGAGATGTCTTCTTTAAGTTTCTAAAAAAAAAATTGGTATTTTCAATAAGAATTGTAGATAATATATTTATTTTCTCTTCGCGCGCCAACCGTTACGCTGCGAGAAGCTCCGGTGCACTGTGGTCAGAATCTGCAATTTACTGTTCAAAAAAGGCTACAGCCTCCAAATTTTAACGAAATTGGTTGACTCTTGATTTAAAACACTCAGGAATAAATTCTTAACAACTTTAAGGAAGCAGTTTTTTAAATTTATGTTTTATTATTATTATTATTTTAATGTTAATAAGAAAATAGTGACAAAGTTTTTAGTATATCTTCATTTTATCAAATAAAAGTCGTCTTTATGCTGAATATCATTTAAATCGGCTGACTATCGATCTTTAAAAGGCAAAAAATAAAGTTTAAATGAATAAAAAAATTGTTTATTTAGTTAATAAATATTTTATTTCATTTATGTTAACAAAAGAATAACGCGCATTTTTATAGTTGAAATAAATTAGTTTTTTTGCATTTATTTTAGTATTTAGTTACAATTGACAATTATACATTAATATATAGTTTAAAAAGTGTTGTTCGTCATTATTATAAACAAATTAAATTAACAAATGATCAGCTCACTTCTTTTTCTGTCGAAACTAAATCGATTTTTTTCTCAAATTTTTATAATTCTCTTAAAAGTAACATTTATTTATAAATATTTTTTAAGAAGTGTTATTTATCATTGTTATAAACAAATTAAATTAACAAATGAACAGCTCACTTGTTTTTTAGCGAAACTGAATACCTTTTTCTAGTTTTAATAAGTTTGATTTTCGTGCTATTCATTTTTTAATTACATTTGTTTATAACAATGATAAAAAGCAATTTTTAAACTAGTCAAAAAGAAATGTTACTGTTACAAAAATTATAAAAATTTAAGAAAAAAATCGATTTAGTTTCGACAGAAAAAGAAGTGAGCTGATCATTTGTTAACTTAATTTGTTTATAATAATGACAAACAACACTTTTTAAACTATATATCAATGTATAATTGTCAATTGTAACTAAATACTAAAATAAATGCAAAAAAACTAATTTATTTCAACCATAAAAATGCGCGTTATTCATTTGTTAACTTAAATGAAATAAAATATTTATTAACTAAATAAACAATTTTTTTATTCATTTAAACTTTATTTTTTGCCTTTTAAAGATCGATAGTCAGCCGATTTAAATGATATTCAGCATAAAGACGACTTTTATTTGATAAAATGAAGATATACTAAAAACTTTGTCACTATTTTCTTATTAACATTAAAATAATAATAATAAAAACATAAATTTAAAAAACTGCTTCCTTAAAGTTGTTAAGAATTTATTCCTGAGTGTTTTAAATCAAGAGTCAACCAATTTCGTTAAAATTTGGAGGCTGTAGCCTCTTTTGAACAGTAAATTGCAGATTCTGACCACAGTGCACTGGAGCTTCTCGCAGCGTAACGGTTGGCGCGCGAAGAGAAAATAAATATATTATCTACACTTCTTATTGAAAATACCAATTTTTTTTTTTAGAAACTTAAAGAAGACATCTCTGTGTACATTTTCTATGAGTTTCAACTCAACCGTAGGGGTAGAACACTTAAATATTTCAAATTGTTTATAAAATTGTTATTAAAAATATGTAATTTTTTATATTAAAATTTTGCAATTATTTTCGTTAAAAAGAGTGAACATTTTTAGATTATCCACATAAGTTTCATTAATTTATTGCAAACCACTGTTGAGTTATTAATATTTGTTTAAAATGTTGCTAAAATTTGTTAATGCAAAAAAAACCAACAAAGATATGGAATTTAAAAAAACGGTTAAAAGTGTTTTTTTGTTATGTTGTGAACTACAGATTTTTATGAAAGTTTTAACATTTCAGAAAATCAATGGAATTTTGTTGACACGGTTCAGCTGGACTGAGCCATATTTGTATTTTAAAAATTAAAATATTACATAAAATAATAATTAACAAAACGCTAAATATATTACTACAGAAAACAAAAATTTTAAATTAGCAAAATTAGAAAATTATTTTACAAATTAAATAAAAGAAGACTGAATAAAAATTTTGGTAAATTTAAAAAAGTTTTAAAAGAAAAGAAATTCTATGAAATAGAAGAACAATGTTTAAATGAGAATATTTAGTACAATATTAAATTTAGGTATTTAATATAAAATAAAAAAAAGCTTTCAAAGAAGTAGAAGATTGAGAAATTTAAAAAGAAACATTGAATAAATGTTTTCAAAAATTCTAAATTATAACGAAATAAAAATTAAACAATTGAAAAGAAGGAAAAATGTTTCTAAGAAATGGAAAAATCATGAAAAAATTTAAAGAATTAATTAAAACACAAAGAAGGACTAAAAAACTAGTGAAACATGAAGAAAATTAAATAAATAGGAGGAAAATGGAGAAATGTTTTTTCCTTAATCTAACAAACTGTAAAAAAATGTAAAAAGTACAAAAAAGAATAAAATTTGGTTAAAATGTACTAAAACATTAAAATTATTTAAAAAAAAAATAAAAAATGTATATATCAGGATAAATAAATAGTCCACAAAAGAAATTTAAAAATCTTTTAAAAATAAAAGACTTTAAGTAAATTAAACCAAAAACATTTTTATAATATTACACTTGAAGCAAATCTAACAACTTTATTTAGAAAAATAAAGAAAATCTAAAAATTTTACGGAAGAATAAGTAAGTTTGCAAAATATTTCGCAAAAAAATAAACAAGATGTGAAAACAAATTGAATAAATTTACAAAAAAATGAGCGTATTAATGTTTTTTTTAATATATAAATATTAAAATTGAAACTTTTAAGGTTTATCTACAAATTTGTGGGTTTTGTTTATGGTTTGCGTTTTTTTATATGAAATATTAGACATACGGAGTTTTTTAAAAGTTTTTTTTGATTTAAATCATTATTTTAATCAAAGTGATTTAAAACAATAACAGCCCTGAGAATTTGTTTAATAAATATTATTGATAATTTTAATTTTTAAGTCGAAATTAAAGAGTTTATAATAATTCTTGCGTAAAGCAAGCATTTTTTTTTTTTTATGGAATTGTTTATATTTTACGAAAATGTTGATTGTTAAATCGAAGGATTTTTTCAAGTCTTTTGTGCCAGTAGTTTTTAAAATTTCTAAAATTTTTGAATTTTTGAAATCTTAAAAAAAATTCCAGAAATATTTTTAAATTCCATACTATTTCCAGGTTTTCCATACCCTTTTGGAAATTCCATACCTTTTCCAGGTTTTCCAGGTTTTCCAGGGTCTGTGGCAACCCTGTTTGTTATTGTTATTTTAGCCACACAGTTGGCATTAAGAGGTCTACAGTGAGATCGTTTCTCATATTTTGTTTGAGGTTTTAGTAAAAGTCGATTGATTTTGTCTACAATGAGGCTTATATGTTATTAAGAGATCTATAGCGAATCTGTTTATTGTATTTTGTTTGATGTTTATCGAAGGTTGGTTAGGTATTCTTTCCTGAGACAAATAATTGTTATTAATAAACCTGTGGTAAGGTTATGTTGTATCCAGTTTTTTATGGTTAATTGATGAGTAAACCTACAAGTAGGACGTTATTTGTCATTAAAAGACCTGTAGGAAGGTCATTTATTATCGATTGTTCCATTTTTTTTTTTTTTATTTTTTTTTATTTTATTATTTTTTTTTTGTGAAAAAAATTAGTGTTATTTGCTTACGTTGACATTAAGTGTATTAAGAGGCTTCTAGACAGGCAATTTCTTATGAGTTGATTAATTATTCGGCGAAATTCGTTCTAATTATTTTACACGAATGCTCTGCGTCCATTACTAGAGGTATAGAGAAGTATTTTCTCATATTATAATGCACTTATTTATACATAGGTTTTTTTTTTTTTTTTTGCGAAAATTGCTTGAGTAAAATTACAATGAGGCAATTTTTGTTATTAATAGGCACTAGAAAAAAAGCGCGCGGTAAAGCGCACGCCAAATTTTATGATTTCTTAAAATAATATCAATTTGCAAATTTTGATTAACTAAAAATTTATTAAATAAAATAAAGATAAAGAATAAAATAAAGAATATGAGGAATAATTATAAAAAATTATGATACACCTAAAACCATTTAAAAACTTTACTTTAAAAAGTTTACCGATCAACACTCTCTGCTCTTAATATTTTAGAACCTTCTTCCAATATAACCAATAAATGAATGTGTGGTAAACCGCGCTTTTAAAATGCAATAACATAAACATAAGACTTTTAAACATGTCTTAAAGGACTATTTTCGTCTAAATTTTTCAATATATCACCGTCTTGTTTTATTATTTTCTTGCAGTTTAAATGTATCATACTTGGTAGCAATGTACGTTGTAATACAGACTTTTTCATATACGTATTAATAGACGGATTGTCTGTATATATTATTCTTTGATTTGTAGTCTAGACTTTTAAGGATGGTGGTCTTCTTAAGTAATTTTGTTGGGTACACTTTAAGTGTTTTTCAACTTCATTGACCATTTCTTAAGTTTTAAATTTTAAGTTCATCTAGAAGTCTTTCTTAATAATATTTTTGGTTTAGCTAGAGTTGGTATTTTCTTTACGAAAAAATAGGTTAATGAATATTATTTAGTAATTGCAGCTTGTTAGAACTCAGTGAATATCTTTAGAGTTGCTTGTTTAGCAAGAAGTATTTGAGATACAAAACTTTTTGGTAATGTTTCCTATAGTAGGATTTATTTTTGAATCATATGTTCATTTATTGTTTAATTCCAGAGTTCATTTTGTAGAGTATAATAAATTTCTTTATTTAGTGAGACTGATGTTTATTGTTATTATTATTATTGTATAAGGTTTTTGACCAAAAAGGAGTAATTGGTCAATTAGTTTCCCTTATTGAATCCAAAGTATTCTTTTCCGTTATCTTTAAATAAGATTGTATTTTGTTTTATTTATTATTATTATTAATATTTGAAATTTATACGGAAACTCTGAAAATATTGATAACAGACCTATAGTGAGGTCCTTGGTTTCACCAGGAACATCGTTTAAAAGTCATAGAAAGCAGATTTTATTATGTGCTGTTGACATTAATAGACATGCAGCGAGTTCTTTGTTCAGGGTTGCCACAAAAATTATCTTTTGAAATTCCAGGCTTTTTCCAGGTTCTCCAGGTTCAAATTTTCTCAAATTCCAGTGTGAATAACTCCAATATTTTAAGCTTTGGTACAACTAGAATTGCACTAGAACTTTTGACTAGAATTTGTAGGGCTGATAGAAATCATAATTTTTTTCAAAAAATAAAAAAATCAGATTTTTTTTATTTAATGAGGCAATTTTTGTTATTAATAGGCACTAGAAAAAAAGCGCGCGGTAAAGCGCGCGCCAAATTTTATGATTTCTTAAAATAATATCAATTTGCAAATTTTGATTAACTAAAAATTTATTAAATAAAATAAAGATAAAGAATAAAATAAAGAATATGAGGAATAATTATAAAAAATTATGATACACCTAAAACCATTTAAAAACTTTACTTTAAAAAGTTTACCGATCAACACTCTCTGCTCTTAATATTTTAGAACCTTCTTCCAATATAACCAATAAATGAATGTGTGGTAAACCGCGCTTTTAAAATGCAATAACATAAACATAAGACTTTACTTGTTTAAATAGTTTATCATCTACTATAGTTTCGATTAATTTTTTTACTTTTGAATGAAAGACTGTTGCAACATAATGGTCATTGCATATGAATATTATTTTAACATGTTACAAGGTGATCCTATAAATGTTGAAGACAGTATCAGCATCTTGCCGACATGTACATTATTTTCAATTTCTTGATTATCTAAATGATCAATTAATCCTTTGTAAGTTTCACTTCTTAATTTTGTTTGATTATTTTTACAAAAATGTAACCTAACTTTTTCAACTTTGACATAATTATCAACTAACCATTGCTGAAACATTCTTCCACCATATAAAAATTGATTGAAGGTATCTTACTCCTATTTTATATTTTATATAAGCAGATCTGGACAGTTTGATTTCTGGTTGGTTTGTCACTATGCGTACGAATCATATCGAGACTATAATCCTTGGTTTCTAGAGGATAAAGGATAGGATATATCCAAGGTTCAACATTTGGATCTAAATGTTGTACTTGTTAAATCGATGTATTATAAATCGTTACATAAGACTCTGGTATTAAACCTTTAGCATTCATATTAAAAATAGCAGCAACTTCATTACACCTTTAAAAATTGTAAATTAAATTTTTTTTTTTTGCTAACGCAATTTCCATTTTAATGATCTCAGACATCATTAAAAAAGACTTTGTATATGAGTTACAATCTCTCAATAATTTGTAAATACTAAATAATATATCCACATCTAAGTTGTCATGTTTGTTTAATCTATAGCAAATTGCTTCTTTTGGATCTAACAGCAATAATTGATCAAAAGATGGATCATTATCAATTTCAAGAAAAAGGAAGTTGTTGATTTGATAATAAATTCGACCTGGAATAATTTATTAAAATGGTCCCCGCCTTCTATTATTGAAATTAACTACATTAGCATTTTAAGATGCAAAAGCAATTTGATTATTGTAAAGTCTTATATTATTCCTAAAATGTCCATAACTTACTTTATTGTTTTTGTTATTTTGCGTGACTTTTTTTGATTTTCTCTTCACAAATTCTTACATCTTTCTCCTTCATATCTTTTGAATATAGTATTTCATTATTTTCATCCTTGTCATGGCACATATTCTGTTTCAATTTGAATCTTTGAGGATAGCCTTTTTTATATTCTGCTCTACTTTTTTTTAATTATCTGTTTAGAGGTGTTAACAATTTTTGTCTGGTTCACTTTTCTTTGTAATTTTTCATTCTTATCATCTTCTCGTACTTCTTTAAGATACTTTAACTGACTTTCAACATTTTTTGATATTCTAAAAGACTTTTTTTACTTGTCTCATTACAATCGCTAGAAATTATTAATTGGTCAGAATTATTATCTCTCCTTCCTCTTTTAACAGCACTATCTATGTGTTTTTTTTAGAAAAATTTAAATCTGTTTCACTACTTAAACATACATCTTCCATAACTGATATTTCTGTTTCTTTGTTATCAATTCTTTTTCGTTTTAATTTTATCATTTCACTATATTCTTTCTGATATTCTGCTCTAGTTTTTCTACTTTTCTCATAAGCATTGCTCAAACATATCTTCTTACTACTATTGTTTCTAATATTTTTTAATTATTACCTTCTTTTACTACTTAAATAGAATTTGACGCATTTTCCACATGTTTTTCTTACAAACATTTATATTCTGTCACTATTTACACTTTCCATATTTGTTAATTGTCTCTCTTTCCCATCTCTCCTTTTAACTTAGGTCTTTTACAATACATTTTTTCATATTTGGTACTGCTTTTTCTAGTTTCTTAGTCAGGAATATTAACAACTTTTTTCTGTCCTATTTTTGTATGTAGTGAAGGACTACTACTATCTCCTTTCATTTCTGTAAAGCCGTCATTAGTTTGATAATCTAATTTTCTCTTCTGTGTCGCATCATTTACATTCCTCACATGTAAATTATTGTTGTTTATTTATTCGATATTGCCAATTCCAAGTTTATACAATTTTGTAAAATTATCCGAAAATGAGATGACACAGTTTTTTCAAACATCATATACAATTGAGTTTTCACTAAAGCATGATTATGTACAACATTTTTAGGTTTAATATTAAAATATAAAGAAACAGCAAACACAATGGCGTATACACCACAATCAACAAAATTTGGTTGTTGTACTCTTAAAAAAACTACATTAGGTTTAAATAGATATGACTTGCATAAATATTCTCTTTAATCTTCATTTAAATAACCTTCATGAAGACTATTATAAACAAAAAGTTCATTTCCATTATAGTAAGTGTAAATCCAGTGACCCAAAAGTCGATTTCCACTAAACAATATTTGAACATGTGATTTATTCTTATTAATTGCTTTTATTTTATCTAACATTTCTGAATATCCTGTAATTTGTTTTTGGAAACTACCACCTGATGCAAGTTCCAATAATTGCTGTAACTTATACATGTGATTGTCATTTAGCATTTCCCAATTACGAATAATATCCTTTCTTTATCATTTAAACGGAAGTATCTCTTCTTTAACTGAGATCTCATTATTCAAAAAAAAGCTTTAAAAAAAACTAACAAAAAATGAATTTTTTATGACTCACGATCTAACTCCATATTGACCTCTTTATCCTACATGTCATCAAAGTATCTTTATATTTCAAGCCTTAATGTTTTTTTGTTTCTGTATCTCATATGTTTATCTTATATCTATTTATCTCATATCATTATCTCATCTCTTTACCTGATCTCTCTCATTGTTTCACATGTTTATCTCATCTTATTGTCTCCTGCTATTGTCTCATATTTTTACCTCATTTTTCTCATTGTCTCATCTGTTTATCGCATATCATACTCTCATGTTATTATCTCATATCTTTATCTCCACTTCTTTTATATAATTATATTATTAAAACTTATTTTACACTGTAACGACTATAACGACGAATTATAATGTTTAAAAGCATTATAATCACTTTATTATTTATTAAACATTCACAATTAATTTATTTATTGAACAGTTATCAATCACTTCTCTAATGAAATCACAATTACATTTTATGGACATTTTTAACATTTCATAACACTAACACTTTATTGAAAATAAGAAGAAAATATAAAATTTGAACACTTTTTAAACATTGTTTCTTTAGTCAACACATTTTGCACACTTTCAGTTGAATCAATATCACTTTTTAAGAGTCACTTTATTATTTGTTATTATACACTTACAGTTAATTTCTTTAATAAACACTTTTCGTTCAGAGTATTAAGAACTATACAACACAAACTCTTAATAAACAAAGCATATTAATACTATACACTTTCACATTAAACACATTTTATATTATTTATAATAAGCATTCTTCACTTCCACATTATACACATTTAAGTTTTATTCATTAATAACTTTCACTACCATGCACTTCTATACCACGCACTAATGTATTTATCTCTCTTTTCGTTATTTTAGTTAGAGCTTGAAAATTTTTCCAAAACCAATTATAAACTCATTATGCAAGAGTTGACTCGAAAACCGATGAGCTTATTTTGTCTATTGTTCGTATTTAGAAAGAAAATTTTAAATTTGAAGAATATTTGAATAATGATGTAAAATTTTAGAATTTAATTTAATTTCCCTCTTTTCAATAATACTCGAAAATTTATCTCTTTTCCTAAAGCCATTAGCCCTCATTATACAAGAGTTTGCTCGAAGGATAATGACACTCTGCAGGTAGTCTATTGCTTGTACTAAGAAATAAATTTTAAATTTCAGAGAATTTGTATAATTAGCTGAGAGTTTCCTTTTCCGTAAACTTTTAAGAAATACCTTCTCTCCCTAACCAAGGAACCAGGTATAAAATATCCTTTTTCGTTAAATCTTTAACGCTTTTCCGTTTAACGCTGACCTTCAGTACTCGTTTCTTTTATAGGATTTATAGGATATAGAGAAGCCATTTGTTACATGTTGTTTGATGTCTCAGACAAATAATCCATTGAATTAGCCTAGGATAAAGCACTTTTTTGTTATTAACAGAGAGAAGCGCTGTGTCTTATATTAGCCTACGATGAGGCGTCGAGACTATCAACAGACATGTAGAGAGGCCATGTCTCATATTAATATTGAATGAGGTCTTGAGATTATTAACAGTTCTACAGAGAGATCACGTCTCAATTTGTATTAGGTGACGTTCTCAACAGGCCTATAGAGAGGCAATTTCTTATATTAGCCTTATAAAGCGTTGAGACTATAAAGAGGTTCAATTAGTTGTCTCAGTTAGATTAGAATAAGGCTTTAAGACTAACAATAGACCTGTGAAGGGGCCCTGTCTCATATTCGAGTTGAATTGTGTATTAAGACTATTTGATATCTATAGGAAGGCCCTGTATCATTTTAACCTAGAATGATTCGTTGAGACATGTAGATAGGCCACATCTGATGTTAGAGTTGAATTGTACCTTAAGTCTGTTAAGAGACCGTCAGCAAGGCAATTGTCTGATATTAGGGTTGAATTGTACATTGAAAGTATTAAAAGACCTATAGCAAGGTCATGTCATATATTAGCTTTCGATGAAGCACTGAGACTATTAACAGACCTGTAGAGAGGCAATGTCTCTAATTAGAGTTGAATTGTGCATTAAGACTATTGAGCGACCTATAGCAAGGTCATGTCTTATATTAGCTGACGATGAAGCATTGAGACTTGTAATAGACCTATAGCGAGGCCATGTCTCATATTAGAGTTGAATTGTACATTGAGAGCATTAAAAAACCTATAGCGAGGTTTTGTCTTAAATTAGCTTACGATGAAGCATTGAGACTTGTAACAGACCTATAGCGAGGCCATGTCTCTAATTAGAATTGAATTGTACATTGAGAACATTTTAAAACCTATAGCGAGGTTTTGTCTGAAATTAGCTTACGATGAAGCATTGAGACTTGTAACAGACCTATAGCGAGGCCATGTCTCAAATTAGAGTTGAATTGTACATTGAGAACATTTTAAAACCTATAGCGAGATTATGTCTTAAAGTAGCTTACGATGAAGCTTTGAGACTTGTAACAGACCTATAGCGAGGTCATGTCTCATATTAGATTGCGATGAGTTGTTGAGACGAATAACAGACCTATAGCGAGGTCATATATCAAATTTTGTTCCCTTCATACTTTATACTTTACACTTACACTTTTCACTTTATACTTTACGATTACACTTTTCACTTTACACTTTACACTTCAAACTTACACTTTACACTTTGCACTTTATTAATATATTTTTTAGTTTTATTCTATTTATTTATTTTCTCATAAAACCTATTGCATTTAGCAATAGATTTAAGTTTTAAGTTGAGATTTTGAAAGTAGTAAAAACCTGTAGCAAGGTCATGTTTCATTGTAGCCTATTGTGAGGCGTCGAGACTAATAACAGACCTATAAAGAGGTCATGTCTCATGTTTTGTGATTTATTCTTTTCACTTTACATATACACTTTGCACTTACACTGTTTCACTTTTATTTAATTTATTTATTTTTCACAATATACGAAATAAAAAAGTTTGATTTCTCTGTTTTAAAGCACGTGTCACTTTCAGAGAACCATTCGCGTCGGGTACAAATAACGAAGTGAGGTAAGAACAGAGGGCTCCGGACGAGGAAGAGTGGGGATTTCCAAAATTTGGCTATCTGAAATGCTGTAAACGTGTACCGTCGGGTGTAAATATGCGATACTACAAGTGGAATTATTGAAGGAAGACAAGCGAAGAATAATGAATGAATGAGGAGTAACTTATTCTTGAACCAAGAATATTTAATAGATTAAGAATAAACTATTGTTTATCTGAAACTAATCATATTATTAAATCATTCCTCTATTAAAGGTTTGAAATATTCACTATAAGAGAAGAAATTTCTTTTACCAAGAATAGAAATATGATTATCCTTGGATCAAGAATAATATTCTCTAATAAGAATGATTATTCTTTGATCAGAAATAATTACACTTTCTTAGTCCAAGAATAATTATCCTTAATCTAAGTAAACATTTTTTATTCAAGAATGCACTCTATCCTAAGAATAATTTGCATTTGATCAAATTCAAAAATTCATTATTGGTACAAGAAAACATTTCTCTTATTATAGAAATATTGTTACCAAAGAAAAGCAGTAATGTCAGTAAATTTACAATATAGTTGTCGAAATAAATCAATGATGTCGCAGTAACAATGTAGTAATGTTGCAGAAATTAAACAGTAATTTTAGAGCAAGGATGAAGTAATGATGCAATATTGTTGCAACAATATTACAGTATTATTGTAGTAATGATATATAAATGTAGCAAAAATGAAACAGTAATGTTGCAGTATTGTTTATGCAGAAATAAAGCAGTAATGCTTTAGTAATGATGAATTAGCAATGCAATGTTATTGTTAAAACGAAGCAGCAATGTTGCAGAAATAATACATTATTGTTGTAATATTGTTGGAAAATGTAGCAGTAATGTTGCAACAATGATGTAGAAATATGTCAACATTATTACAGAAATTTAGCAGTAATATTGGAGCAACGATGCAGTATTGTTGCAGATCTAAAACAGTTATGTTGTATAAATTATATAGTTATGCAGTGATTTTGTTGCAGAAATAAACAGATAATATTGCAGCAATAATGCATTAATATTGGAATATTGTTGCAGAAGTGAATCAGTTATATTATGGTAATGATAAAGTAATGTTCCAATAATTTTTTTTAAACATTTTGTAATATTACTTCGTTATTATATTACATCATTTAATGATGTAACATTTTTATTATAATGTTACAATATTAATGCAGAAAGTAAACAGTAATATTGCAGTAAAGATGTAGTAATGTCGCGTTATTATTGTAGAAACAAATTATTAATATTTCATCAATATTGCAATTTTTGCAGAAATAAAGCATTTTTATTGCAATAATTAAATATTAAATAATAATAATCTCCGTAAACTCCTGAAGTTAGTTAGTATTTATATTTATATTTATTAATCTTTTTCTGTCCACATTTTAAAAACTGAAGTGAAGTTAGTCCCTGTTATTTTATTTTGTTGTGCTAGTTTTTAATTGTCATTTGTGTAAAAAGAAAGTTTCGAAAAATGCTTTAAAAATTTATTTTGGTTTTTGAAGAACTTTAAAATATATATACACATGCAATTAATTTCCTAAATTTTAAGTTATTATCTCAAATTTAGATTATTGTCATCAACTTTCCATTATATAACGATTTTTGATTTATTTTCTTTTGCTTAAAAATAAATTCTGCAATTTTTCTTGATTTTCATCAATTTATAATTCTATTCATTATTTTGTCATTACTTTTAGAAATTTCAATTATTTATTCGATATTGCAATTATTTTCATCAATTTTTGTTATTTTTGCGATTTTAAAATCATTCTCTTAAATTAAAATTTTTTAAGTAATTTTGTAATTATTATTCTTTTTAAACATATATTCTATGATTTTTTCAGTTATTTCTCTCAAATTTTATTGAATGTTTTCAGTTTTTCATATTTAAATTATTTTCATCATAATTCAATTTTCTTTCACAATCTTAAATTATTTTCAACATATTTCAATTATTTTTTCAATTTTTAATTAATTTTATTACTTTTCAATTATTATTCTAGATTGTTAATTATTATTCTCATTTTCTAAAATTGTTTTCTAAGATTTTGAAGTATTTTAAGTATTCTGAAAATTCAAATATTTTCTTCAATTTTTAATTATTTTCATTTGTTACCAGAATTTCAAATTTTTTTTATTAATTATCGTAAATTTCAATTATTTTTAGCTTTCTTCCAGACTTTTCTCCAATTTTTATTTTTTCTCATATTTTAAAATAAATTTCTAAAATTTTTTAAGTATTTTTCTCAAATTTCTATTATTTTCTTCAATTTTTAATTATTTTCCTTTGTTTTCATAATTTCCAAAAAAATTTATTAATTATCGTAAATTTCAATTATTTTTAGCATTCTTCCAGTCTTTTCTCCAATTTTTAGTTATTCTCATTTTCTAAAATTATTTTCTAAGATTCTTAAGAATTTTTCTAAAATTTCAATTATTTTCTTCAACTTTTAATTATTTTCATTTGTTTTCATAATTTCACAATTTGTTTATTAATTATCGTAAATTTCAATTACTTTTAGTTTATTTCTTCAATTCTTTTCTCCAATTTTTAGTTTTTTTTTTTTAATTGATTTCTAAGTTTTTCATGTATTTTGTTCAAATTTCAATTGTTTTTTCTTTATCTAAAAAAAAATCTGTAGTTTTTTCAATTATCCAACTTGATGTCATTTATTTTTTACAACTTATCATTGTTTGTATCATATTTATAATTATTTTCGGCCAGTTATAAAATTTAAGAACATTTTTCAATTATTTTCCAAAATTTATTTTCTTCAATTTTCAACTCTTTAAATTTGTTTCATAATTTCAAAAAAAATTTAACTATTTATCTGACTTAAATTATTTTATTATTTCTGTTATTTTTTATATTATATTCTTCAATTTTCAATTACTTTCGTTCTTTTTCTCGTTATTTTTCATAAATATCAAAAAGTTTTTACTTATTTCTCTTTAATTAAAACTTGTTCTGTACAATTTTAAATTTTGTTTATCTTTTTCATTTATTTTCTCTAATTTTTAGGGTTCCGTACCGTAAAACGGAACCCTATTAAAATCACTATGTGTGTCCGTTTTCGCACCCCTTCTAACTTCTAAACTATATGAGCTAAAGTCTTCTAATTTAGTCCATATATGTAATTTCACCTTGGATTTACGAAAATGATATGGAAAACGCGATTCCAGCTCATGGACATGCTGAAATCCAGCAAAAACCACTTTTTTGCCCTAAAATTGAAATAAATGACCATGTCCCCCCCCCCCTAATCTTCTAAACTATTTGACTTAAAATGCTGAAATTTGGTACACATATGTAGATTCACGTGTAGATTACAGGAAAATTATAGAGAACTCTCGTAAAGACTGTCTTCATAGTGTTTACTAGCCAAAAAGTACGAATTTTTGAAAAAAATTCGAAAAAATGACCATGTCCCCCCCCCTAATCTTCCAAACTACTTGACCTAGGATGCTGAAATTTGGTACACAT
Organism: Ganaspis brasiliensis; assembly: GCA_037103525.1. NCBI lineage: Eukaryota > Metazoa > Arthropoda > Insecta > Hymenoptera > Figitidae > Ganaspis > Ganaspis brasiliensis. Next base: position 452,761 of record JAZKLR010000205.1, on the reverse strand, counting down.
ATGTAGATTTACGTGTAGATTACAGGAAAATTATAGAAAACTTTCGTAAAGACTGTCTTCATAGTGTTTACTAGCCAAAAAGTACGATTTTTTGAAAAAAATTCAAAAAAATGACCATGTCCCCCCCCCTAATCTTCTAAACTATTTGACTTAGAATGATGAAATTTGGTACACATATGTAGATTTACGTGTAGATTACAGGAAAATTATAGAGAACTTTCGTAAAGACTGTCTTCATTGTCTTTACTAACCAAAAAAAACGATTTTTTGAAAAAAAAATCTTCCAAATCTTCCCCTAATCTTCCAAACTATTTGACCTAGGATGCTGAAATTTGATACACATATGTAGATTTACGTGTAGATCACAGGAAATCATAGAGAACTTTTGTAAAGGCGGTTTTCACAATGTTTACTAGCCAAAAAGTACGATTTTTTGAAAAAAATTCGAAAAAATGACCATGTCCCCCCCCCTAATCTTCCAAACTACTTGACCTAGGATGCTGAAATTTGGTACACATATGTAGATTTACGTGTAGATTACAGGAAAATTATAGAAAACTTTCGTAAAGACTGTCTTCATAGTGTTTACTAGCCAAAAAGTACGATTTTTTGAAAAAAATTCAAAAAAATGACCATGTCCCCCCCCCTAATCTTCTAAACTATTTGACTTAGAATGATGAAATTTGGTACACATATGTAGATTTACGTGTAGATTACAGGAAAATTATAGAGAACTTTCGTAAAGACTGTCTTCATTGTCTTTACTAACCAAAAAAAACGATTTTTTGAAAAAAAAATCTTCCAAATCTTCCCCTAATCTTCCAAACTATTTGACCTAGGATGCTGAAATTTGATACACATATGTAGATTTACGTGTAGATCACAGGAAATCATAGAGAACTTTTGTAAAGGCGGTTTTCACAATGTTTACTAGCCAAAACCTACGATTTTTTTAAAGAAAATTCGAAAAAATGACCGAGCCCCCCCCCCCCCCCCCTTTTAAATGGTTTGTAGTATTTGACTTGGGATCCCGGGAACAAGGGTTTATATATAATCAGATATATTTCAGATATCATCAGATATATTGTAGATATAATCAGATATATTTCAGATCTAATGATATATGATTTGATCTATTCAGATATAATCAGATATAATCAGATATAATCAGTTATTTAAACATATATCTGCTTATATATATTTAGATATAATCAGATCTAACTAGATATATTTAGATATAATCAGATCTGATATTATATCTGTTTATATCTAGATAGATATCGCCTGATGTGAGGTCATATCTAACTAGATATATTTTAACATAGTCAAATCTGATATTATACCTTTCTATATCTAATTAGATATTGTCAGATATGAAGTCAGATATAATCATTTTGTTCACAGATTTAATCATACATAATATCAGATCAAACTATATCTAATAAAAAAATAAAAATTTTTGAAATTTGAAAAAGTCCAAACTATATTATTTATATATATTATAAATAAATTATTTTTTTATTAGATATAGTTTGATCTGATATTATGTATGATTAAATCTGTTAACAAAATGATTATATCTGACTTCATATCTGACAATATCTAATTAGATATAGAAAGGTATAATATCAGATTTGACTATGTTAAAATATATCTAGTTAGATATGACCTCACATCAGGCGATATCTATCTAGATATAAACAGATATAATATCAGATCTGATTATATCTAAATATATATAAGCAGATATATGTTTAAATAACTGATTATATCTGATTATATCTGAATAGATCAAATCATATATCATTAGATCTGAAATATATCTGATTATATCTACAATATATCTGATGATATCTGAAATATATCTGATTATATCTAAATCCCTTTTCCCGGGGATATAATCTACTTTTTATTTTATTAGTAATTTGCCGATTTCATTGAAATTAAATAAAAAATTCAATATAGTGCATTAAAATTTTGTTATTTGTTATAAGTTTTAAAATAATTTTAACTATATTAGTATATAAAGTTATAGAAAAATGACTTTGTTATTTGAAATATATATACAATTGCTATTGCATTTCAATCTCTATTTCATATAGTTAAAAAAATTATAGAGGTACGGAACCCTTCGACTTGGTACGAGTATAACTCGTACTTGCCCGATTTTAATTATTTTCTTTTATTTTAATGAACTTCTGAAAGTTTTAAGTATTTTTTTCAAATTTTGTTTAACTTTCTTTTATTTAAATTATTTTATGTAATTTATTTAATTATGTTCTCAAATTTCAATTATTTTTTTTTAATTTTAATTTATTTATCTCAATTTTTAACCATGTTTAAATTTACTTTTAAGATTCTCAAGTATTTTTTCAAATTTAAATTATTTTCTTTATGTGTAAAACATTTTTATGATTGTTTAAATTACTTTCCCCAATTTTCAATTGATTTAACTGTTTTTCTTTCAATTAAGGGGGTCACCCCATGTGACGGGCCGTTTTTTAAGCGTTTTTTCTTAAATTTTTTTTTCAGAATTCAGAACAATGTTCAGAACAATGAAAACTTAGAACTTTGGACTTTTTTCCATATACTTAGTTATATTTTAACTACAAATACAAATTTTTTCAATTAAAAACATTTCAATATTTACGACTTATAACACTGTAAAGTGGCTTTGGTGATAAAAAAGTGGTCCATCGGCGACCACGATTCCAAATGATTGGCTGAACAGAAATCAAAAAATGAAATAGCATTTTAATCTGTGGTTATGTGGCTATCGCCGGAACCAGGATATTTTGGAAATATTAAAAATTGAATTTTTTACGCGGGTTTGAATTTTTTTTTTTTAAACGCGATTTTTTGCGTCTATTTTCTTGTATATTAAAAAAACGACTTGACCTTTTTCAATTATCCTGGTTCGGGCGATAGCCACACATGAGCTGAATATACTCTATAAATTTGAACGAAATCGGTTAAGTCGTTTTTGAGAAATCATGGTCGCCAGTTCGGAAAATGTGGTTTCGAGAAAAACGCGTTTCAAAGTTCAAGTACGAATAAAGCCATGAATTCCAAACTATTACTAAAACAGCCGTTTTATTCGAAAATATAGTTTATGAAACTAAAGTTTTTGTAAATGTATTTATTTTTTACTTATATATATGTGTATGTAATAATACAATTCGCGGATAAAAAACAGAAGCGACACAAAAGGTTCAGTGACACACTTCGTTGAAAGCTTGACCGCGCGCTCGAACATCTTGCCTTCTCACTGTAAAAAATTTTTAACAGCGACGAATATGTTTAAATCATATCGTTAAATCATAATCTGCACATAGGGTGACCCCCTTAATTTGCAAAATTTGCAATTATTTTGTTTAATTTCAATTATTTTTTGCAATTCTATTTAATTCTAAAATATTATAAATTTTGTCTTAATAAATATTTATTTTATTTATATTAGTTGATTTTTAAATATTATATTAAAAATATTTATTTCTTCTTATTAGATAAATATTATTTATACCGATTTGTTATATTTATTATTGTATTTTATAATGTTTAAAATGTACGCAAAACTAATCGCGCGCTGGCGCGCGTTTTATTTTGCTAGTTGTATTAATATTATTGCAAAAATGAAGCAGTAATTTTAAAATAATTATGTGGTAATTTCACAACATTATTTAAAAGATTTAGCAGTAATGTTGCAGTAATGATGCAGAAATAAAAAAGTTATGTTAAGATAATTATGTACTAACTTTGCACCAATGTTGCGAAAATAATAGGATAAGGTTACATTGTTGTTCTAATAATTATTATAGTTTATTTACTTTTATACAAGTTGCATATTTCAAGCATTTTTTGTTCAATAATTACTCAATTTAATTAATATGCATAGTTTCTAAATACCGCTGCATTCTTTCTCAAATTAAATTATTATACTATTTCAGAGTCAATACTGAATGTAATTTAGTTCCAGTGGAATGAACGAGCAAAGTGATGAAGCACTCTTAACCCGATTTCGCAATATGCAACTGTTATTAATTGGCTTGTATTAACATTCCCTGGACATGTACAAATTAAATGCAAATTCAGATGTTAATCGAACAAATCGGTGAATTGAATAAATTTAATACGTTTAGTGTTATACCTCTACTAGTAACAGTTACAAACAGGTTAAATGTTTTTGTGCTTACTCAATACTCTCATTCCTCGAAAAATATGTTATATAAAAAAAATTTTCCATCACTCTAAAATTAGGTTACTTCGGATATTTTCGTTTCTTGCAAAGATTTCTTTTATTTTATGTGAATGAATTCCCATTGAGAATAATGAACTTGATACTTGAGTTCGTGATTTAAAATTAATCTGAATTGTAAAGAATATTTTTCATTTTGTGCAACCGGTCCAAGGACTAATTAAAATTTCGATTAATTAAAATTGAGCTCGACAGAAGTTAAGATTAATTGAAATCAGAATTAATTAATAGGGATTAATAAGGATCACTTGATAATCATGTAAATGAAGGGAAGATTTCATTGATTGGATCGTTTCAATGTAGAATGTGATATTATTATATTTATTCAAAAGTTTAATTAAAATAATATAATATCGAGATTTGTAGTGATGTAAATTTAAATTGGTTTATATGACACAATTTATTAAATTGAAAGGAAATTCGAAACAGTTGAATGCAGAAATAATTAAAAGAAATCATTGATATAGGTTCTCTTAAAATTTACATGTTGCAAAAATTTCAATCATCTGACATTAGAATAAATTGAAAATTTAATTATTTCCATTTTTTTAGTTGACGGGGATTTTTTAAATGATCCACGTATTTTGAAAACGATCCGCAATGAATAAATGATCGGAATGAAATATAAAAAATTTTGATAGAAGGAAAGTCAAAAACTATATTAAACTTTAATAATATTCCAAGCCATTATTATTATTTAGATAATGAAAATTTCAATTATTACATGTAGTAAAATATTAATTTCCAGCAACATTAATAAGAAACTTTACTTTGTTGTTCGTCATTTAAAATTATAAATTTTTGGAAATGCAAATAATGAAAATTACGTCAATAATTAGGTACAAAATGGAAAAGAATATAAGAAAAATGACGAAAATAATTGTCTATCGAAAACAAAAATTCAAAAAATGGCTAGATAAATACATAATTGTAAAAAATAATCTAAACAATTGAACAATCAACATTTAATTTAAACAAAAATATTGAAAAATTAAGAAAATTATAGAAATAATTGCTGAAAGCAATTGCAATAATGTAAAAAAATTATAAAACACGAAAATAATTGACAATTGAAAAAAATTGATAAAATCGAAAAAAATAATTGAAATTGGAGAAAATAACTGTAAATTGAAGATTTAAACTTAAAGAATGTAATTAAAAATAGAAAAAAGTAATTGAAAAAAGCCGAAAGTTATTGAGTATATGTAGAAGAAAACAACTGGAAAATGGAATTGAAATTTAAAAACAATTGAGAATTGAAGAAAATAATTTAAAATTAACGAATCTTATTGATAATAATCAAGAAAAGTAATTGTCAAAAGGCGTGAATTTTTAAATAATAAAGAAAATAATTGAGAATTGAAAAATGGAATTAAAATTTTAAGAAATTAATTCAAAATTAAAGAAAATAGTTGTAGAATTAAAAAATTGATTTGAACTTTATAAAACATTTTTAGTAATTAAAATAATTGAAATAGCCTAAGATTATTTGATATTGAAGAATTAATTGAAAATCGAAAAAAAATTATTGAAAATTAAAGAAAATAATTGATAATTGAGGAAAATAATCGAAAAACAAAAAAATTAGTTAAAAATTTAAGAATGAAATGGTAATTCTAAGAAAATAATTGATAATTAAAAGAAAAAGTACAAAATGACGAAATTAATTAAACATTAAAGAAAATAATTGAGAATTGAGGAAAATAATTGACAATTAAACAACAAACTGACAAATGTATCTTAACTAAATTTGTCTTTTCTTAATGGGTTTTATCTACCTGTATGTATTTTCAAATAAATAAATAAATACATAAATAAAACAAATTCAAAAAATGACTAGATTAATATACATAATTAAAAACGGTAAATAAAATTTTTAAGACAACAAATAAAAATTTAAAAGAATGTACTCTCTAAATCTGAATTAGTGGTTTTCTACTAATGAATTAGCGAAAAGTGAGCTACTATTAAATTAGTAAGAATTTTACTAATTTTTAGTAGAAAACTACTAAGAATTAGTAGAAAACTACTAATCTTGTAGTAGAAAACTACTAATTAAATTAGTAAAAAATCTACTTTTTTGAAAAGTAAAGTTTCACTATTTTAATTAGTAGTTTTTTACTAACAATTAGTAATTTTCTACTAAGAATTAGTAGTTTTCTACGATATGAATTAGAGAAAAATGAGCCATGAATTTGACTAATTCATAGTAGAAAACTACTAATTCAGATTTAGAGAGTAGGATATAACTAAACATTAAGGAGGAATGAAACAGACAGTCTGAAAAAAGTTAGTTCAAATGCATTATTTTGATTTTTGAACTAGAAAACTCATATTTTCATGTAATATTTTTCAGTTGAAGTGTGAACAATTATATTTTTTACATAATGAGTAATTAAAAATTGCGATTTGATGAAAATTAAAAAAACTTCTATTTACTAGAAATTTAGAATGATCTAATGTTAGATTATACTAAATTTCTTGTACGTAGAATTTTTTTTAATTTTCATCAAATTGCAATTTTTAATTACTTATTATGTAAAAAATATAATTGTTCACACTTCAACTGAAAAATATTACATTTATTAAAAATATTACATTCATTTCTCGTTAAAGAAAATAAGTAATAAATGAAAGAAATTAGAAAAATAACGAGAATAATAGCAAAATTAAAGAAAATATCTGAAAAATGACGAAAATAATTTGCAATTGAAAACAAAATTCGAAAAATGGCTAGATTAATAAATAATTGAAAAAAATAATTTCAAAAATTAAACTATATCGAAATATCTAATTTAATTTAAATAATTAAAAATTTTAAAAAGTTATAGTTATAATTATTGTAAAACAATTGCTAATTGAACAACCAGATTGAAAATAAAAAAATAATTATGTAAATTGAAAAAATAAAGTTGCAAATTGAAGAATGGAAATTAAATTTACAGAATATAATTAAAAATTGAAAAAGGCCGAGAATTATTGAATACAGAAGGAAGTATTTAAAAACTGAAAAATGGAATAGAAATTTTAAAAAATAATTAAGATCTGCAGAGAATAATTTAACAATTGTATTTGAAATTAAAGAAGCGGCTTATTAATATTCGAAAAGATAATTGAAAAAGGCGTTAATTTTTTAATAATAAAGACAATAATTGAAAATTGAAAAATGTAATTGAAATTTGAAGAAAATAATAAAAAATTAAAGAAATAAATTGTAATTTAAAAGAATAGTCGATAATTAAATAAAGTCAAGTTTTTTGGAATATTGACTAAAATGGATTGAAGATTGTAGAATGGGAATTGACTTTAAAAAATAATTGATAATTGAAAGGAATATTAAAAAATGATTAGAATAATTAAATAATAAAGAAAATAATTGAGAATGAAATAATTGACAATTGAAAAAAAAATCAAAAACTGTCGAGAATAATCTACAACAAAAACTTTTTTTGAAAAAATTTTGCGAGTATTTTGTTTTATATTGCTTTTCTTTATTATTAAAAAATCACTAAGGTAACTTTTATTTTTTTTTAAATTTTTCTTTATTTTATGCGTTTGATAATACTTTTTTATATTTTATATATTTTTTTAAATTTATTCTTTTTACAGAATAATTTACAGTTAATTTTATACAGTTTTATTTTTACAATATTTAGAAAACTTTATTTACGTTTACAGTGATTAATTTTATTTATTATTATTATAATTTGGGAATTGTGTAAAAAAAAATTTTCAATTCTATGATTATTAAAATATTTATTGGCCCTTTTGTCATTTGTCATAACTTAATAATTTTTATAATTTTTGAATACTTTTTTTCTTTTTTACTCATTTTTTTGTAAATTTGATATTGTAATTAATTTTCGTATTTGATCATAATTTCTCTATTTCTTAGAAATATTGGTTTTTTCCTCAAAATTGGTTAATTGTTTGTATTTAATTTTTCATTTTAAAAAAAGTATTGTTTTTTGCTTAATTTTCAGAACAAGTTTTTAAAATATTTTTTATCTTCAGTAACATTTCTTCGTTTTGTACAGATTATGTTATTTATTTTCTTAATTTAAAAAAACAAATCCGCAAATATTTTAACCTTTTGAAAATAATGTTTTCCTCTCTTTTGCAGTTTCAATTATTTGTTTTAAATTTTTTTTACTGTTTATCGCTTAGTAATTTGATTTTAAAAAAGCAATTCAATCAATCTTTTTTAAAATGTTTAATATTTCATAACATTATTACCATGTTTCTTAATTTTCTTCCTTTTGCTTTCAATGGTTTTTTAAAATTTTTTTATTTTTGAAGAATGTATTCATTTTTTGCAGGTTTTTCAATGATTACATTTTTTGCATCTTCTTGCCTCAATTTTTTCCATTTCAATGTAAATTATCCTTAAATTTCTTATCTGTTCATTCATAATACTTATTTTATTAAAATTTTCCAATTTTTGTAAAATTTCATTTTTATTCATTTTGTTAAGATTCTTTAAATATTTTCTCCATTACTTAAATGATTATTTGCTATACACTCGGATAATAGAAAAATGCAGAAATTTTTTTTAAGGGGGGGGGCCTGGTTTTTTTTGTGCTTCAGGGCCCGTGACAGTTTTATTTCGGCCCTGCTGCCAATGTATCTTATTTAACAGCTAAGGGTAAAATAGAATTTGAAATGCGCTCAAATGTTGAATTTAGTTGGTGTTCGTTTATGTCTAGGAAATAGGTACTTTGTGGTTTGAGCCTCTTGTGTTAAAGCTACTAGATGTGCCGCGCAGATGTGGTTTTCAATGGTGATAAAAGGTGTGATCTCGGAAGCTGGCATTACCGAGCATGAGAAAGTCTGCCTGAAAATGTCGATAAATCGGTCCTAGGGATGAAAGTAAATGTCGCAAAAAAATTAATTCTGCTGAAATGGGCTTTCACTTTGGTACGATCGATATTATTTTATGTAAAGCACTTTTTATCTCGATAAAGAAAAGCTCCTAAGCCCCTTTATATTTACCACAACTCCCGGTGTCTTACAAGTGAATTATTTCCCACTGCAGGTATTCTACCAGAAAATGAGCTTCCGCTGATATATCGATGGAAACCATTTTCAAACTTTCGTCGCATTACTGACATTATGAAAGAAATAATACCGAGAAAGTTGCCTCTTTGTGGTACGCCCAACAAACAGTAAACTGAGATTGAAAAATGAAACAAAAGAAAAGTGGAAAAATTGAAATAAATCTTTGGGTATACGACAATTTTTGTAAACAGTATAAAGACCGAGAAATGTTATTTTTATGGGTCTTTTGATGTTTTATATGTACTATATATATTATTCTTTTTTAAAATAAAATTTCAATTTATTTATTTATCGACAGAACTATCATTTTTAAACATTTTTCAAGTAGAGGTCACAAAAGTAAGCTGGAGTGAAAAATTCACTCTATAAGTTAGGTTAGCATTCTACAAAAATGCGTTACAATTTTTTTTTTTTATATTTTCGAACCACTTCACGTGAGCATCTAACATCTACAATATATATATAATAAACAGGACGAAAATTAATGAAAGGAATACTTTCTATTTTTTTTTTCTTTTTCAATTCTCCTTTCATGCAATACAGCAGTGGAATTGACGTTTAGATATAAAGATTCGATGCAGCAATTTTTCTTCTTTGTCGGAGGTTGTATCGAGTCATAAAAAAAATTTGAAATAAAAATGCGACAATCGCCGATAAAAGTTTCACGGAGAAGGGTACGTTGAATGGATACGGTCTTGTGTGAACGATTGACGCCTGGAGTATGATAACTTTTATTATATACATACACAAAAGCCACATACCTGTTGAAGCACCTCTGTTACCTAAAATGTTTTAAACGTTCTGGATAAAGCCAAGAGCAGATCGATACCGCACTTTGCCATGTGTAGAGAAACATTGCTTTACAAAGGGTTTAATGCAGATGAAATTTTGCCACACTATACTGAATCAGTGCTCATTTCGCCGAAAGATATGATAAGTGCTTTTAGTTCCGCCAGGTATTTTAGATCAATAAAGCTTTCTCTATTATTTATGATCCAGCTGCATCCTAATTATTAGCTTATATTATAAACAGAAAATGTTTTCTCTGTATTAATAATTCCAACTGAACATGATTCAAATGCAAACATTCAATTCTTTTTATGATTATATTTATTTTTCTTTTCCTTTCGATTTTCTTCTTTTCTTTATTTCTTTTTAAATCTGAATGACTTAATTAATATGTAATCGGAAACCTTTCTTGTTTTACAGGATTTTGTTAAAAATAAATCTAAAAATTCTAGAGATTAAAATAGTATTTAAAAATTAAAGTCGAAAAAAATCAAATAAGAGAAGTTACAACACACAAAATAAAATTAAAAATCTATTGCTAAAAATATGAAGTACTAACAATTAAATTAAAAAAAAAAAACCTAGCAGAGAACAAATGTAATTAAAAAGAATGCGATTTTATTCACCTTGTAAAAAAAAAATTATTTTTTTTCTTTTTCTTCAAAAAAAGTCGTAAATTATGATGTAAACGTGAAGTGAAGAAGGAACTTTACGAGGTAAGATTCGTTGAAGAACTTCGTAAAAGTTTGAAACATGGGGATTTTTTAAAGAGCCGGTTATATTAAATTCTTAATGTCAAAGTTAAAAATTAAGTTGCTAGGGCCTTCACGTTGAGAAGCTTTAAGCCAAAAGCTCCAATCGGTTAACTTTTCAAACTTTTGTAAAATTATTTGAACGCTGTTAGTCACTTTTTGTGATTTATGTACAGGAAAACAAAAATTGGAGAAATTTGACGAAATTAACAGTATACAAATTATAATAATTATATTAACGATATACAAATAAGTTAAAATTTTGAAAAAGTAAAGAATAACCGAAAGCAAATGAAGAAAAAGCAAAAAAAACCTAAAATAAAAAGAAAAATGGAAATTCAAATTTTTTATTCAACTCAATTTCAGCACTTTTAAAAATTTCATTTTCCGAGATTATAACGGACACAGAATCGAGATTTTTACTTTTATGGTCCTAGCAGCCTCTCTCATGAGTAAATAAAATTTATGTATCTATTCATGAAAAAGTATGTTTCCGGTCAAGTGTAGAGGGAGATAAATGTTATTACCTTCATTTACCCTTTGCACGAATATCTGAGGATTCTTGGCACATTTTCCAGGAGAAAGCTTATCGCACTTGAGTTGAATATGAAAATAGGAATTGTTTTAGTCCTTCTTGGAATACAAACGAGGTGTAGATCAAATACTGAGTTCTCAATTTACATTTGACTTGGGCATAATGCATACCGCACTTGATATTTAACTGATTCTCCTTGAATCTATATAAATGCTATTTTCATTTTCTACTGTTCGCCCTCCAAACACGAAAACTGTTACGAAATTATTTTTCTACATCCATATATTGCATTTCTGTCGAAATAAATCCAGAAAAAGTTGTTTGTCATTAGTTTCAAACATTTCCGTGAAAAGGGAAATAAGCGACTTTGAATTATTGTGCGAATGTTTCATAAAAATCGAGACAGCAGCGCTGAAATTAATTTTAAATTAATTTTGTGAATTATTTATTATTTTATTTACGTGCATACGATATTTGGTTACACGAATTTCAATTTTTTTAATTTTAAATTGACCCTAATTTAAAATGATCCTGATTTAAATTGGTACTAATGCAAATTCATCCAATCATCAATTGTTCCAAATGTAAATTTAATCAACTTCCAATTAAATCAAACGTCAACTTTTAAAATTTGAAATTTAAAAATGTAAATTGATCCTTTTTTTAATTGATTTAAACTTAAATTTATTTATGAATAAATAGTTCATGGAATCTTTAATATCTAACTGATCGAAAAATAAATTTATCCAATTGATTCAAATCTATCCGATTTCCAAATGATCCAAATAGTTAATTGATTCAAATATAAAATCCTTTTTCCAGTCGATTTATCTTAACTTTATTTCATTCCAAAATTATCTAAAAGCTAATTTATCCAATTTCTAATTAATAAAACTAGATTTTTCAAATTTCTATTTAATGCGAACGTAAATTTATCTAAATTCCAATTAAGCCGAATTTAAATTTATATCATTCCCAAATGAGCCAAAAGTAATTAAGTCAATTTACAACTGATCTAAAACTAAATTTATTAAATTTGCAATTGAGCCAAATGTAAGTGAATCCAATTTCTAATTGATATAAATTGAAACTTAACACATTTAAAATCACCCAATTTTGAATTAATCTAAATATGTAATTTATTTTTCTTTTTTTTTCTATTATCAAATTTCAAAAAGGCTCTAACGTTAATTTACCGATTTTGAAATCCCCTGATTCAAATTTTATCAGTTTCACAACTACAAATTTATCCGATTTCCAGTTGACAAAATGTAAAATTTTTTATAATCCAAATAATCCGAAAATTTATTTTTAAAAATTTTAAATCATTCAAACGTTAATTTGTGTAATTTCCAATCGATCAAAATATTAATTTATTTTATTCCCAATTGATTTAAATTTTCAATTCATTCAAATAAAAATTTATCATTCTTTCAATTGACTTTAAAACTTTAGTTAATTCCCAAATAATCAGAAATTAAATTTATCTAGTTTTCCAATTTTAACGGGAACAAATAATTAAATTAATCAAATTTTCAATTAATCCAGATGTAAATTTATCTAATTTCCAATTAATCCGAATTATGTAATTAATTTCTTGTTGATATAAACGTACATCAATTTTATTTAAAACTAGCTGGAATTGTTTTAAACTTCATTGGTCATAGTCACTTGTTTATATTATTAAATAAATTGATTAATTAAATTAAAACAACATTTCATTAATTTTCTATTGGTTCAAATTTAATTAATCGAATTTCTAGTTGATCGTAACTTAAATTTATGTAATTTCCAAATTTTTCAGAAGTAATTTTATACAATTTATAACTTATATTATACAATATAAAACTAAATTTATTTCATTTGCAATTGATCCAAATGTAAATTTAATAATTAATTTATCCAATTTGCAGTTTATCTAAATTGAAACTTACTTAAATTTAAAATCACCCAACTGCCAATTTGCCCAAAAGTAAATTTATTTTTTTTCCAAATAATCGACATTTAAATTTATCGAATTTTCAGTTGGTCCGAATGTAAATTTTTCCAACTTTCAATTAATACAAAATTTAGTTTATTTAATTTTCAAACGATTAGAAACTAAATTTATTCAATTTTCCAAAATGTTTAATGTAAAATTTATTCATATTCTTTACTTGATTGTAGTAAATTTATCCCACTTTCAAAAAAGTTTCAAATATGTAAAATTGTCGATGTTTTAATTAATGTAAATTTAACTAATTTCTAATTGGTCGCAATTATTTATTAAATTCATTCAGTTTCCAATTGATCTAAATATTAATTAATCAAAATTAGTTCATTTAAATGTAAATTATCCTTTTTTAAATTGATCCAAATTTTTATTTAATCCCCAAATGATTTACAGTATATAACTACATTCAACCAATTTTCAATTAATCCAAATGTAAATTCACCTAATTTACAATTGATTCAAATGTTTGTTACGTTTTTAAACTGATCCAAAATTAAAATTATTTAATTTCTAATTAAAATAGATATAAAATTATTTAATTTCTACTTCATCCAAATTTATGTTATTTTCTCCAACCGATCCAAACCAAATTTATCCAATTTTCAATTAATCCACATTTAAATAAGGATATATATTTTATCGAATTTTTACTTGATTCGAATACAAATATAGTCAATTTTTAATTGGTGTAAATTGAAGAAACATAAATTTAATTTTATTCTATTAAAAATTGAGCAGAATGTAAATTCATTTAACTCCTGAGCCGAATTTTTTTATAGGATTTATTAAAGTTTGTATTTTTTGATCCGACATTTTAAATTCTAAAATCCGTTACGAGTTGTGTCCAAACTCTTTAAATCTGAATTTTTCAAAAACTACTAATGAAATTTGAAAAATCATCTACCAATTAAACTAGTAAAAATTTTTACTAATTAGTAAAATATTACTAATTCTTAATGAAAAACTACAAATTGACAAATTCAGATTTAGAGAAAAGAGTTAAAAAATCATATCTCAAATGTATGTATATTTTTTTCTGATTATACAATGTTTAAAATTTTGTCTAAATTCTAGTGTTGCTTTCAAAAGACGAAAGATAATGAGCAAATTACATACAATTGGGTAAAATAATATAAATAATTGACACATACATAGCACCTTTTTTATCATAAAAGCAAGATAAGCTGCGATTTTGGTTTTTACAATTTTTCAATCTCGAAATACTCGGAGATGAATTGAATGAAGAATACTTTGCCTCCAAAACGTGCTGGATTATTTAACTGTTTTTCCTTCCTTTCTTTGCTCTATATCTGACATCTTCTTCACTGGAAATCTTTGTTATTCCAGACAATCGTTTCATTCCTTTTACAATCTTGAAAGAAACAGTCAATATTAAAATACGGTCCGAAGTTTTCACTTAATGAAGAGACTTTTAGAATAATATTCAGAATATTCTCAAGTATTTTTAATTAATTCCAGTATAAAAATTCAATATACAGTTTATTTTATACACAAGTGTCTTCATTATTCACCACTTTCAGATTTAGTGAAATATTGCATTCTTGAAATATCTCTCTTTAGATATGAAATTAATAAAAATAATACCGCTAACTCTCTTTTTTCTCCAGTTCAGTGCATTGATGAAAATCAACTGAATTTATAATTTAATTTCATTTTTATTTCACTGCAGTCTTTGTTCAATAATCAAAATGAGGTTAAATGCTTCTTTAGTTCCTGAATAATCCATCAGGATGTGCTTGTCTTCCTGAAACGGAATATATTTATTAATTTTAAAATTATTTAATATTTATTTAGCTAAGGGAACAAAATAAATAAATTTTAATTTGTTTAGTTTGAAAATATTTGGAAAATTCGATTTGAAACTTAATTTCAAATTAAATCTTATATTAATCTTAAACATATTTAAGAATATTATTGAAATTCGTTATAAAATATGATACAAGTTTGTGAATAATATAAAACTAGATTCACGTAGAAAGCGATTTACACCGCTATTTTGAAAGTTGGGCTTAAAAAAAGAGTCTTTATTTAAACCTGTTTTTTCAATTTTTTGTGTAAACTCACTCATATGTGGCTATATTAAAAATATTTTTTAAATTTAATCTTTGAAATTGCATCATTTTATAATCATGATTTAAATAAAAAAAAAATTGTACATAGATTTTGAAAAAATACCGTAAAAAAGTGAAGTTCTTTTATTTATTTTAAGTAACTTTGCTGTGTTGAAAAAATGTTCTTTTTTCACCCAAAGGCAAAAAGAAACAAAATCGTTTCTCTGATGCCGCATAGGGCTTAAATTGAAGTGTTTTTTGTTGATAGTGCAGACTCTCTCAATTCAATAGAAGTTACGTTTTTACTATTGTTTTTATTCAGTTCGAAAACAATCGTTATAATTTGCATGAATAAAAAAAACTCTCAGATCTACAATTTCTTTACAAATTTCTAGAGCCATAAAAAACTTGATTATAGTTTCATTAGATTGAACTTTTTCTTTTAAATATCAATTTACAAATCAATATTAATTTTAAAAGCCTATTTTGTAAATTTTAATGTAGCTGTTTATAAATCAATTTTTTTTTTTACATTAGTGTTAGAAATGTTGGGTTTAAATTCGTGTTCTGAATCTGCTTGTTTTTACTATTCATTGACACATAAATGATATCAAATTGTCTGCTAATGGCTTTTTATTCAGAGTTTTTTGGACAACAAATCAGATTGTATTGTGGATACAATTTAGATGGGCTTTCGCTGTTCCGTATAGGGTTGTAATCTTTATTCTCCCTTCTCATCTAACATAATCCCTTTTCCATCACGTCGCTCCCTTCTTTATTGCTTCTTTACTTTTCCTATATTCCTGTCCTCTTTGGTCTGTTATTTTTAAATCAAACTGAATATTTAATATTTACTCATCGACAAAGTGTTGCGAATTGTTTTTATCGTTACATTGTCTTTCAGAAGTAATTATAAGAATTAATTCACTGCAAGAGTAAATTTTACTACTCTATTACTCAATTAGAAGTTTACTCATAAAAATCAAAATTAAACCTTAACAGACATCGCAATATTTTCACGATTAGGCAATTATCAGTTGTATCAAGGTTTTCTTTTTTTTTTAAATTCTTAGGAAAATATAAGGAATATTTCTATTTTAGGGCAATTTTTGATAATTTTTATATTAAAAAATTTATTAAATAAAAATTAAATAACTTTTAAGCAGCAAGATAAAACTCAATTACCCAAATGCTAAAACGAGCTAAACTGAGTTCTTTTCAAGATTCCAAAAGAAATGAACTTCGCAGTTACTTTCTTGATATTTAATTTTAATAAATTGTAAATGTAAACATTGAAAATTTCTGTTTGTAAACAAATCAATATGGTTTCACTTGGAAACTTGGAATCGCACATATATTTTTTTATTCTACATGAATAAAGAAACATTTTTTCTCTTGACCATTTGTCTCCATAAGCCATTTTTAGGTGTTTTTGAGGTTAGGGTCAAACCTAGACGCGCTGGGCAAATTCTGATAGCGGATTCTACGTCTTTTTTTCGCTGAATTCAAATCCGAAATTAAAATAATTAGATTGGCGAAAAGTTTTGAGATAACTTTAAAAAACTGATGAAAACACTAAAAAATCGCTTTTTTTGAGATTATTTGATTTTTTTTTTTTATATTTAGCCAATCTGATAATTCTGACTCCGGATTTGGATTCAGCCGAGAAAAATACGTAGAAATACACTGGCGTAGTGTATCGAAAAAAAAGAAAAAACATTTTTTTGGTTATGATCTGTGTTTTAAAAAAAATTTTTTTTTAAATTATTTCAAAAAGTAGAACCAATCAAAAAAAAATTTTTTTTTGGTTGTGTTATTGGATACAATTTTACCGTCAAACTTAATTTGATTTTTTATTTTCTGGAAGTTGTTTTTTTTTAATTAAGGGTTGATTTGGAAAATAAAAATTTTTAATACACGTTTCGAAGCCTGAAAATTTTAAAAACTCATCAACAAGTTAAGTCGGGTTCATAAATAAATATGCTCTCAATTGTATGTAGTGTATTGTATCCAGGGTTGAAATTTCAGTTGAATGAAATGAAGCACAGCTGCACTAAATTATTGAATACACAGAACATTATGACAATGACGCTGATTATTATTAATCGTACAAGCTTCAACGCCTATAAATGATGGAGGTTACTTCAAACTGACATAATTATTAGAAAAAAGTTAATTCAATTTTTCACAAAAGCAATAGCAGTAAGCAAATTACAATTTAATTACTTCCATTATGTCAATTTTAATGTTAGTAATAAAATTAATTCAGCTTTTAATTTTTATGTTTTCTATTTTATTGACACTTCATTGAATTCAAAACTATTTTCTTTCATAAGATAATATTATTTTGTATTATTTTTTAAAGAAAATATTATTTTGCCTTCATTTGTTTAAGACAATTTAAAATGATGTTTACCAATGCGGGAATTTCACAGCAATTTAGTCTATCGTGAAAAAAAACTAGGAATTTGTAAAAAGATGTGGGAATTTTTAGAACGACCGATTTCGAATTTGGCATTAGATTTTTAAAATTTTAAATAATCCAATATTTCGATTATTTTTTTTTTAATAAATTCTTCGAATTTGCCCGAAATTCTAAAAATTTTGGGTAAATAGAATGTTAAAAAGTAATATTAAATTTTAATAATTCCAAGTCGTTAAAATTAAATTAAATTAAATAAAATATAAATTAAATTAAATAATTAAATCTTAAATGTCAATTAATTCCAATTTTTAAAATTCAAACTTTTTAATTTTAGTTAATACAAATTTCAATAGTCAAAAATTAAAAAATTGATCGACTTACCTGTAAGGAAGTTTAATCAAAATTATTCGAGCTTGTCTTCCTTCAATAATTCCACTTGTAGTATCGCATATTTACACCCGACGGTACACGTTTACAGCATTTCAGATAGCCAAATTTTGGAAATCTCCACTCTTCCTCGTCCAGAGCCCTCTGTTCTTACCTCACTTCGTTGTTTGTCATTTCAGATCATATTTAATGGGTAAACAAGAAAACTTGGGTGGGAGGGATGTAATTATT
Source organism: Ganaspis brasiliensis (assembly GCA_037103525.1). Lineage (NCBI taxonomy): Eukaryota > Metazoa > Arthropoda > Insecta > Hymenoptera > Figitidae > Ganaspis > Ganaspis brasiliensis. Next base: position 434,264 of record JAZKLR010000205.1, on the reverse strand, counting down.
TTCGGAAGACAAGCTCGAATAATTTTGATTGACCTTCCTTACAGGTAAGTCGATCAATCTTTTAATTATTCTTCGCTTGTCTTCCTTCAATAATTCCACTTGTAGATGTTCAAAGAAGATCCCTAATATGATCTGAATATTAATGTCAGGACAAATGTTTAGCATTTGTTTATATTTAATCTATACTGTCGTTCACTTTGATTTGTATATGGTTTTGTAATATTTTCATTATGTTTAAGTTTCATGGCCCATGATGATAAGGGTTAAAGCTTTTATTATATTTTATATTAAAATGTGATAGAAAGGACCTTTAAAGGCTAATTTTAAATTTTGTCTTATTTAAAAGAAATGATTTTCCTAAATCATAAAAATTATCTGCTGTCTTCTTAGCCTAGGAATCATGCATCATTATATGCAGTGTATTTTAGAATCTAACTTCTATCCAAATTATGCTTGAAAATATAATGGTTTGGTCACAGCTAAAAGTTACAACTGTAAGATGTGTTGATGTTGCGATTGCTTTGATGATTTTTAGTAAAAACATTATTTTTATTTACTTATTTAATTTATTTCATTTTATTTTTTGTGATTTATACCATTTTAGTAACAATTAGAATGTTTACTATATTGAGGCGATTTGTATTTAATTTTGTGTGTGGTATAATTTTTCAAAGATTATTCAATTTTCGAGCTTTCAGCGAAATCTAAGTTATTGATATGTGACATAAAAATGTTTAGTCTTAAATAATTATTGTGAATTCATTTGTTGGTAAATTTTCAATTGTCGTTTCGCACTTCAAACAAGTACTTTGTATATAGTAACAATAGTACTATTGATTTGTTTGTTTGGAATATTAATCCGCGTTTTTCGGTAAAAACCAACTGCAACGAGATGTGAATTTTAACCCACTTTTTATTTAAACGTGGAGAAACAGTCCGTATAAGGTAATACATTTTCAGCCTAATTGGCAGCTTACATCTAAATGTCAGTTTATATACCTTGGACTTGCAGTTTTATATATAGTCGTATTGTTTGTAGACTTTTTACCGGTTTAAATTCGCTAAACAAAAGCTGTCTTCTAAAATTTTAGGGTAATTTATCATTTGATTTCAAGGACTTCTTTTAAACATGTCTTAAAGGACTATTTTCGTCTAAATTTTTCAACATATCACCGTCTTGTTTTATTATTTTTTTGCAGTTTAAATGTATCATACTTGGTAGCAATGTACGTTGTAATACAGATTTTTTCATAAACGTATTAATAGACGGATTGTCTGTATATATTATTCTTTGATTTGTAGTCTAGACTTTTAAGGATGGTAGTCTTCTTAAGTAATTTTATTGGGTTCACTTTAAGTGTTTTTCAACTTCATTGACCATTTCTTAAGTTTTAAATTTTAAGTTCATCTAGAAGTCATTCTTAATAATATTTTTGGTTTAGCTTGAGTTGGTATTTTCTTTACGAAAAATAGGTTAATGAATATTGTTTAGTAATTGCAGCTTGTTAGAACTGAGTGAATATCTTTAGAGAATGCTTGTTTAGCAAGAAGTATTTAAGATACAAAACTTTTTGGTAATGTTTCCTATAGTAGGATTTATTTTTGGATCATATGTTCATTTATTGTTTAATTCCAGAGTTCAATTTGTAGAGTATAATAAATTTCTTTATTTAGTGAGACTGATGTTTATTGTTATTATTATTATTGTATAAGGTTTTGACCAAAAAGGAGTAATTGGTCAATTAGTTTCCCTTATTGAATCCAAAGTATTCTTTTCCCTTATCTTTAAATAAGATCGTATTTTGTTTTATTTATTATTATTATTAATATTTGAAATTTATACTGAAACTTCTGAAAATATTGATAACAGACCTATAGTGAGGTCCTTGGTTTCACCAGGAACATCGTTTGAAAGTCATAGAAAGCAGATTTTATTATGTGCTGTTGACATTAATAGACATGCAGCGAGTTCTTTGTTTTTGTTTTGACAGTGAGAAGCTTAGTTGTCAGTAAGACTGTTAATTCTATTTAAAAGTCGATGTAGAGGCTATTGACGTATCTTATTCTATTCTTTAGAAAAATTTTCTTAAGGGACCTTTGTTGCTATTGTTGTTGTTATTGTTATTTTAGCCACACAGTTAGCATTAAGAGGTCTATAGTGAGATCGTTTCTCATATTTTGTTTGAGGTTTTAGTAAAAGTCGATTGATTTTGTCTACAATGAGGCTTATATGTCATTAAGAGATTTATAGCGAATCTGTTTATTGTATTTTGTTTGATGTTTATCGAAGGTTGGTGAGGTATTCTTCCCTGAGACATATAATTGTTATTAATAAACCTGTGGTAAGGTTATGTTGTATCCAGTTTTTTATGGTTAATTGATGAGTAAACCTACAAGTAGGACGTTGATTGTTATTAGAAGACCTGTAGAGAGGTCGTTTCTTATCGATTGTTTCATATTAAGAGGCTTATAGATAGGCCATTTCTTATGAGTTGATTAATTATTCGGTGAAATTCGTTCTAATTATTTTACACGAATGCTCTGCGTCCATTACTAGAGGTATAGAGAAGTATTTTCCCATATTATAATGCACTTATTATTTATACATAAGTTTTTTTTTTTTTTTTTTTGCGAAAATTGCTAGAGTAAAATTACAATGAGGCAATTTTTGTTATTAATAGGCATATAGAGAAGCCATTTGTTACATGTTGTTTGATGTCTCAGACAAACAATCCATTGAATTAGCCTAGGATAAAGCACTTATTTGTTATTAACAGAGAGAAGCGCTGTGTCTTATATTAGTCTACGATGAGGCGTCGAAACTATCAACAGACATGTAGAGAGGCCATGTCTCATATTAATATTGAATGAGGTCTTGAGACTTTTAACAGTTCTACAGAGATCACGTCTCTATTTGTATTAGGTGACGTTCTCAACAGGCCTATAGAGAGGCAATTTCTTATATTAGCCTTATAAAGCGTTGAGACTATAAAGAGGTTCAATTAGTTGTCTCAGTTAGACTAGAATAAGGCTTTAAGACTAACAATAGACCTGTGAAGGGGCCCTGTCTCATATTCGAGTTGAATTGTGTATTAAGACTATTTGATACCTATAGGTAGGCCCTGTCTCATTTTAACCTAGAATGATTCGTTGATACATGTAGATAGGCCACATCTGATGTTAGAGTTGAATTGTTCCTTAAGTCTGTTAAGAGACCGTCAGCAAGGCAATTGTCTGATATTAGGGTTGAATTGTACATTGAGAGTATTAAAAGACCTATAGCAAGGTCATGTCATATTGTTGTAAATTGACTGTATAAATTTTTGTATTTGAAAAATGATTCGCGGGATATATATTTTGTAAATGAGTCGTTTCTCGTTAACCTGCGCCACTAGTCTTCCGATTAATTATTGCGAGGGAAAATTCTTAGAAAATGTGGGAAAGGCAGTAGAAATTGCGGCAAAAGATTAAGGGGAATGGAGTTCTAGTCAAACCTCTGACGACGACCGAAGCGTGTCGGGAATAAAGTTGTAATTTTGAATTTTATAATAAATGTAAATTGTGGCCACTAGTTTCTTGTCTTCACTATTTTTCAATCCACTACATTTTCAACCTTGGATTTTAATACATATATAAGCTTTCGATGAAGCACTGAGACTATTAACAGACCTGTAGAGAGGCAATGTCTTTAATTAGAGTTGAATTGTGCATTAAGACTATTGAGCGACCTATAGCAAGGTCATGTCTTATATTAGCTGACGATGAAGCATTGAGACTTGTAATAGACCTATAGCGAGGCCATGTCTCATATTAGAGTTGAATTGTACATTGAGAGCATTAAAAAACCTATAGCGAGGTTTTGTCTTAAATTAGCTTACGATGAAGCATTGAGACTTGTAACAGACCTATAGCGAGGTCATGTCTCATATCAGATTGCGATGAGTTGTTGAGACGAATAACAGACCTATAGCGAGGTCATGTATCAAATTTTGTTCCCTTCATACTTTACACTTACACTTTTCACTTTATACTTTACGATTACACTTTTCACTTTACACTTTACACTTTGCACTTTATTAATATATTTTTTAGTTTTATTCTATTTATTTTCTCATAAAACCTATTGCATTTAGCAATAGATTTAAGTTTTAAGTTGAGACTTTGAAACTAGTAAAAACCTGTAGCAAGGTCATGTTTCATTGTAGCCTATTGTGAGGCGTCGAGACTAATAACACACCTATAAAGAGGTCATGTCTCATGTTATGTGATTTATTCTTTTCACTTTACATATACACTTTGCACTTACACTTTGCACTTACACTGTTTCACTTTTATTTAATTTATTTATTTTTCACAATATACGAAATAAAAAGTTTGATTTCTCTGTTTTAAAGCACGTGTCACTTTCAGAGAACCATTCGCGTCGGGTACAAATAACGAAATGAGGTAAGAACAGAGGGCTCCGGACGAGGAAGAGTGGGGATTTCCAAAATTTGGCTATCTGAAATGCTGTAAACGTGTACCGTCGGGTGTAAATATGCGATACTACAAGTGGAATTATTGAAGGAAGACAAGCGAAGAATAATCAGTTATTTTGCATAATCATCGTTTTGTAACATATTTTTAATGCATTGTAGAATGAATTTTTTAATTCAATCAAATATCCAATTTAGAAACTTAATTTTTTTGAAGCTATTTAACTTTCTTCCAATGTCCTTTTTTGTCAAAAAACGTATTTAGTCTTTTGTATTTTACCAGCAATTTTTCATTTTTACTCCATTTGTCTCATTTTTAGAATATTTTTTTTCTTTTTCTTTTTTTTCTTTCTTTCTTTCTTTCTTTTCTAGTGTTTTCTTTTTCTCCATTTTTTTTTAATAGATTTTTTCTTCTTTCTTTCTACGTTAGTTTATTTCTTACAAATTTTTTCTTTAATCCAATAAAATATTCTTTCTTTGTGGATTTTTTTAAAATTATTTGCATAATTGTTGAAAAGTTTTTGGGTAAATTTGTTTCTGATGTATCTTTCTATTTCTCTTCTTTTGTTATAATTTTTTTAATTTTACGTGTTCTTTAATCTGTATTTTTTCTTCTCTGTTTTCACAATTTTTTTGTGCATCAATACCCGGTTTTTAACCATTTTCTCTTAATTATTTAAAAAAAAAGAGAAGAGGGGCCAAAGTTCTTCTTAAATTTTTAGATTTTTTTTTAATTGGCTTTTCTTTTTGTAAGTTTATTCAATTTTGTTAATCATTTTTTCACAAATTTGTTTACTCTTTTTTAAAATTACAAGATTTTTTTAAGTTGAAAGAGAATTTGTGATTACGATTTTATTTTAAAAATCTGTCTAATGCTTTAAAATATTTTCGATTTCAAATTTTTTTTCATTTTTTATTCCTCTAAGACGTTTTTGTTTTTATGTGTAGCCGTTATTTATTTATTTATTTATATATACCGATTATATTATATATTTTCTCCTTTTTTTTTTGTAATTTTTTTAGTTTAATTTTTTTAAATCTCTTTTACTTAAATATTGTTGATAATTTTTTAATGCGTGATCTTATTTTTTAATTCCTTTTTTTTTTAAACTTTTCGTGTTATTTCATAATTTTTAAGTTAATTTTGGAACATTTATCAAATTTAATAAATTTTCTTTTTTCTTTTTCTTAAAAAGTTTTTCTTTTTTATTAAATTGTTTAATTTTCATCTTCTAGTTTCAAAGTTTTTCAAAACGATGTGTAAATTACTTAATTTTACTCTTCTGATTTCTAATTTCTATTTTTTTTTTAAACATAAGGTTATTCTATTTTTTTTTGGTTAGTTTTATTTTGGCTTTAGGGTTCAAAGAGAGAAGTAAAAAATACACAGTTTTTCTTCATTTCTTAATTTTTTTAAACACTTTTCTTCTTTTATTTTCATTTTACATAAGTTTGTCAAAATAAATTTAACCTCGTGATAAATTTTCTTACTTTTCTTTCGATTGATTTTTCAAGTTTTTCCTTGTCTTTTCAATATTTTTACATTGTTGCATTCTTTCGAAAAATTGTTTTTCTCTCTTTCTCTCATTTCCATAAATTTTTCAATTTAAAAGAACTTCTTATTTCTTTTGTAAACTACTTACTCATCTCTGTATACTTTTATATTTCATTTTCTGATTTTCGTAACATTTTCCAATTTTATATTTTTCCATTGTCACAAAAAAATTTATTGCTTTAATAATTTCACAGTCGGTTACATCTAAATCAAAATAAAAACGTTATTTAGAAACACATCCTCAAGGTTAACATTTTCAAAAACAAGTGAAAAGATAAATGAAACCTATAACTTTTACGAAATCGCTCTTGTCATAAAAAGTGCTGAATTTCGATCGAAAAGCTATAGCGAAAAAATCGAAGAAAACACAAATCTGAAAAATGCATTGAAAACAAATGAATGCATAGATTTTGTCTCTTTTCTTTCATGAAAGAAGAAATTCTCGAAAGCATATCGTCAGTCATAAAAGCTGCTTTACGACTTTTTCAAATAGACGTTGAATTTAACGTAAATTAAAGACTCGCCAGTGTATCGTAAAATGCAAATATATTTCTTCTATTGAAAAATATTTCTTTCAACAAAATGCATCTTTGTTGGCGGATTTCCATTTTATCAGCAACAATAATGAGCTATAACAATTTCCAGAAAAATTATATTTTCCTGGCCAGTCCGATGATTGACATAAATTGAAATTTCAAAAGCAGATTTATACCTTGTAATTAAATGTTTTACTGGCAATGCGTGGGTATTGCTTGTTATCTCACTTTTAATAAATCGTTAACAGAAAGGGATGAGTCGTTAAAAATACATTGCTCAAAATATCGTAAACCGAGTATAAAATAGGGAAATAAAACACCTTCAAGTTTCAATCAATATTCAAACTGCCACTTAAAATGCGGTTATGAAAAAAAAAAAGTAATTTACATCCTTATTTAGAGAATATTTTGCATAATATAACCTAAACCATTTTTCTGGAACGAATTTTGAATTTCATTTATCTTATCGTGCATTTTATACTTCAGAAGGTTTTCAACAAAAGCCAAAATATAATCAGTATATAGTACTTTGATATAAATAGAAAAAAGAGAATGAAAAAAAAACATTTGAATTACTTGGGGCGAAAAAAGTGTTATCAAAGCAATTTCCTGCATTTCGCTGTTTTCAGATTATTTCTATTGTCTAGCTCTGTTTGTGTTGAGGCTATTGAAATTTTTTACAATGTATACTAAGATATCTTACGGACATTGTTTTTTATATTTTGGAGAATTGCGATATTTCTTTTAATTTATGGATAAATTGATATATATCATATACATATATCAATCTAACAATTGTTATTAGAACAGATTATACTACTTTTTTGTGTTCTCTAAACCTCAATTGGCCAAAAACTACTAAAAAGTCCAAACCTCTAATTTTATTTAGACTACGTATACTTACGTACTTCGATGCGCTGATTACGAAAACCTTAGTTAAAATACCCGCAAATTTAAATTTCATGATAATAAGCAAAAAAACTACTAAAATTAACAGTTTATTGCTATTGTCTCATAAAATATTACAAACTTCAAAACATGTTTTAGACAAAAATTACAGATCTGATAAAAATAGATATTTTATGTGCTATGGATTTTTTCATGCAAATGAATAGTTTAACAGAAAATTGCAAAAAATTGTAAATAGCACATACACTGCAATCGGCCTGTATATAAACCGGAAGGTAAATTTTTTTATAAAGTCAGAGTAGGTTTGGGCTGCCACCAACAATCGATTCGCATAATAGAAATTAACATTTTCCATTTTACTAGACTATTGTTTAGTAATAATACAGCTATAGGCTATTTTGAATGGTTCAACTTTTTTTGTATTTTTTCAGAAAACTATTGACTTTTAGTACAAAATGTATATAAAATGAAATGTGTATTTTTGTAAGATCGACAACTTTTGTCAGAATCTTTTTTTGATATTTTGAATATTTTATAAGATAGTAGCAAACAACGGTAAATTATTATGATGATTTTTTATGTTTTTTACCATGAAATTTAAATTTTCGAGTATTTTTATTATTTTTTTCGTAATCAGCATCAAAATACGTAAGTTTACGTAATTTCAATAAAATTGGAGGTTTGGGTTGTTTGGAACATGACCCAAATTAGTTTAAGTAATTTTGAGGTTAAGTTAAACCAGTTAAGATTTTTTTCTCCTGATAATTAGTTCTTTTTTATTATATCATCTGTGGCCCAATACTGGAAGTTCTATAATTATTTATTTGTTAATAATTCGACAAATAAAAAAATAAATAATAAGTAGGTAGTTATTATTATAATTTTTTGTTTCATTTTAACTACAAATTTTTACAATTTTGTAAATTTGACGAATTTTGCCAATTTCTTATTTCTGAAACAAATAAGTGTTCTTTTTGAAAAAAACATTTTTGAAAAATGTATACTTGTGCTTATAAAAAATTCTATGGCTTTTAATTTAAAAAATAAATACCTATTTCTTCTGTATTTAAATATTTACGATTTATTCAATTCTAATATAGTAGTTTTCACCTTTTACTTTTTTCGATTACCTAATTTTTTTAGTTATATTTTTTAAGAGAATGAAAAAACAAACTTAAAAAGTTGTTTACCTTTTTAAGTCTCAAGTTAAATAAAATATATAATTGTGCTTTTTATAATTTTCTTTCACTTATTCTTTTCTCACTTTTAATGGTAATTGTTCCATTAATTAATTTAATATAATTAATGATAGAAATTTACTAAAATTAAGTATTTTCTTTTTTAATTTCATAAAATTGAAATATCATATTTTTATTGCTTTTTATATATTAATTTTTGCAGAATTTCTGTAAATCGTTTTTTTTTTTTGATTCGTGAAAAAATATAGTTTTCATTTTTTTTTATTGAACTACTTTTTTGGTAGATAAAAATTGGTTTCCTTAATTTTTCTGATCTTGTTTTTGTGTTTTGTCTTTTTTTTTTTACCAATTTATCGATATTCTTTGTTTTTTATTTCTTTATTAAACTGATTATTTTAAAACCCTGTCTAATGTTTTAAAATGTTTTTAGATTTTTTAAAGTTTTTCAATTTTTAAAAAATTTGCCTCATTTTTTAAATAATTGACTAATTTTTATATTAATTTAAAAAGTTTTTACAAGAATTAAAGAAATATAAATCGCATGAATAAATAATTAGCTATATAATTATTGAATTAAAAAGAAAAAGAAATATAATTTGTTTTTTGTTATTCTTGTATTTTCGTCCGAGATTATTAAATATTGAAAAATAACGATACTTTCGGACAGTCTTTGAATTTAAATTTTTTATAAAGTCCAACGTTTCAAGAACGAACCGTTCCCATTTTTAAGGACTGAAATACACATATAATTATCAAAAACAATTTTAAAAAAATTATAAATAAGATAATATAAATTTTTAATCACTCTTTTTTGTTATTATTTTTGGATTTATTTTTCATTTTCGTTTTTAAGTAATTGTATATTTTTGATTTATTAAATAAGAATATTAGAAATCAATTGAACAATAATAATCCTAAAATTCTTCAATCCTTTTTCTAAAATTATTTTTTATTGTTTATCCTCTTTTATTTAAACCGTAAATAATTTTTTTTATTTTTATACTTATTTTTGTTTTGACCATTTCCGAGAAATTCCAAACGAATACGTCAAATGAGAATGAGAAACGTTAATTTTTGGAAACTATATTTAATTTAATTTTTTTTTCCGTGAAACATTCAGGAGATTTTTTTTTATCAATAATTAAATAATTACCTGACTTTTTCAGTTTTAAAAAGTGCTTTGAGAGCGATTTTTTGCCCCAAGTTTCACAGAGAGATCTATAAAATCTCTGAAAGTATTTTTGTACTTATTTTGGTGGTGTAGGCACATTTTATGTCAAAGCTGGATTACCGTTTTCCTAGCGCGAAAACCATGGTCGTTTACGAATGCCCTTTAAAGTAAGGCTGACTTGGTCGTATTCAACTCGAGTTGTGTGGATTAGCGAAACGAGTTCTATGAGAAATCCTTTGTATTCATTCTGCAACCCTTTGCCGTGAAGAGCTCTCGGTTTTCAACCATTTCACTGAAATGAAATTCTGAACAGGTTCTTGAAATTTCACACTAGCCTCCGTGCAAAAACCACCTTCTCAACAGTTTCCTTGTTATAACTTTTCTGTATCGATATTTTTCGATACTTTGTTTGCCGTGAACAAAACCCTTAAAATCCGGCTTTCCTTTACACACATCTGCACTTAAAAAATATAAAGTAGTTTTTTGTAATATAAATCTTAAATTCTGAATTCTAAATTCATAATCATATACTGATAAAATAATTTGCCGGGGTGTCCACTTGATCGGGAAATGATCGGGAAATTTGTCACTAATCCGAGAATCTAAAAGTTCTGAGAAATTTTATCGAAAATCAATTTTCATATATCACAAATCTATAATTATTATTTTTAAATAATAATAATCTCCGTAAACTCCTGAAGTTAGTTACTATTTATATTTATTCATTTTCTTCTGTCCACGTTTTAAAATCCAAAGTGAAGTTTGTCCCTGCTTTTTTTTTCATTAATTTTGATACTCTTTATCAGAAAATTTTTAAATTGTTTTATTTTACAGACAAAATAAGCAGATGAGGTAGCCTTAATGACGAGATATTGATTATGACTAATAATAATTAATATATTACACACTTATATGAATTAAAATAATAATAATTTAGATTAATTTAAAGTGTCAAATAGTCGAATTTATTAAAAATTCAAATGACGTTATTTTACTTTATTGGAAAAAATTAAAAAACTAAATACAGTTTAAATTATTCTGTAACTTTTTTAACCATTTCTGGAGTTCCGAAATTTCCATCAAGATTTCTGAAAACTTCCGGAAAAGTTGCGGCAAAGGTTTAGCAGACTTGAGTGTTGTGTGGGTTTCAATGAGACAATATTTAATTGCAGTTTACAAATACGTATTTTTTACACCTCTTTTCAATTATTTTTGTCATTTTTAAAGTATCTCTACTTTTGTCAATTTTAAAGTATTTTTGTCAATTTTAAAAAATTTTTGCGATTCTGAATTTAATTTTTTCAAATTTTAATTATTCTCTTCAGTCTTTAAATTATTGTCATGAATATTTAAATTTATTACACAAGTCTTTATTTAGTTCTGTCATTTTTCAATTATTTTCTTAACATTTTAATTATTTTTTTTTATTTTTAAATTATTGCCAGGAATATTCAAATTTTCAACACTATTCTACTTTTTTTAATTTTCAATAAATTCCTTCAAATTTTAGTTAGTTTTGTCATTGTTCAAGTATTTTTGTCATTTTACTATTATTTTTTTTCATATTTCTATTATTTTTGGCATTTTAGAATCATTTTATACAAATTTCAATTATTATTTTATTCAAATTATTGAATGCGACCTATTAATTATTAATATAATAATTATTCTTGTTGTATTAAATTTTTATTTTTTTGTTACTTGAAATCAATTTTTAAATTTTATACTGTAATGGGCCTCCACCCGTAAATAAATAAAATCATTTTTAAAATGATTATATTAGTTTTCAATTATTTTCTACAAATTTCAATAATTTTTTTCATTATTTTCATTATTGAAAATTACCTTACGCTCGCCGGGTTGAACTTTAATTACTTTTTTCATATTCAAATTTTTTTGCTTTAATTATTCTCTTCAAATTTCAAATTTCCTCAAACTTCTAATATTTTTATCAACTTTTCAATTAATGTCTATAAATTTTTAATTTTTACACCAGTTTTTAAATATGTATGTCATTAGATAATTATTTTTCTTAATATTTAAATTATTTCGTCAATTTTTCAAGTATTTTCTTCAAATTTTTCATTTTTTAAACGAATTATCAATTCTTATTTCAAATTACAATTATTTTTGTCAATATTCAAATATTTTTGACATTTTTTTTTAAATGTCATTTTCTTCAATCTTTTTATTATTGTCATGAATTTATTAACTTTTGAAATTCATTTTTCAATTATTTATGTCATTATTCAATTAGTTTATTTACATTTTAATTATTTCGTCAATATCTCAATTATTGTGCGCAAAATTTAAATTTTTTACACCAGTCTCAAATTTTTTTTTGAATTTTAATTATTTTTGCTATTCTTCAATTCTTTTCTTGTAACTTCAATTATTTATAAAACTTTTCAATTATTTACTTCAAATTTCAATTATTTCGTTACAATCTTCGTCTTCATTTTTTGATTTTTAATCAATTTTTCAATTAGTTTTGTCATTTACAACTTTTTATTCAAATTAAATTATTTTTGTCATTATTAAATTATTTCTGATATTTTCGATTTTTTTAAAAATTTGAATGCCCTTAAATAAAATATCACAAAATAGTTAAATTTTCAATATTTTCCTACAATTAATACTATTTCTGTAGTAATTAATATTTTTTCACGTTCTTGGAGTTATTTTAAACGTAATTCTATATACAATTAAAATAACTTACTGCCATTAGTGTAAAAAATTGTCCACGAAATTTTTGCATGAAAGTGTATAAAATTTAAATAAATATTTGAAAGTGTAAAATATGTATTTAAAATATCAGAATATGTTTCTTAATTAAATTGTGCTGAAATATTATGAAATATTTAGATAAATAATTTTTAATATTATTTTCCTACTAATAAGAAAATTAACATTATTGCACGCTTTTGTGCACTTTGTTTGACAGTCTGCATTTTCAAGTGAAAAAATTTCACATTAATTTCAATAACTTATTTTAATTGAATCAGCCCAAAAACGTGAAAAATATATATTATTACAGAAATAATATTAATTTTAAGAAAACATATACAATTTAACTATTTTTGTGATATTTCATTTAAAAATTAAACAAATTCTTTTGTTTAGAGATAATTATTTCCAGCATTTTAAAAGGTATCAGGTACTTCGAGAGAAAAAATTTTAATAAATATATTTTAAAAGATAACCTACTTTTTACAGTAAAGAAAGAGGGTTCATACCGACAATTTAAATATTTTTTGTTTTAAAACAGATACTTTTTAAAAGGTGCATTTAAATTGATTAAAATTTAAATTTATTAATATCAGTTCAAATAATTTTAACTTCATTCTTAAATAAATATATAATTTTTTCGATAATTTTTTATATTTTTCAATATACATTTTGATTGTTTTTAAATTTTATAATTATACTTTAATTCTTTAAACTTATTTCATTCTGTTGTCGATTATTCTCGTCAATTTTCAAATTTTTTTTAGATTGTAAATTGTTTTCCACATTTCTTAATTATTTTTTTTATTAATTAATTATTTTAGTCATTTTGTAATTTTTCTTTCAATTATCAACTAGTTTCTTGAAATTTCTACTTAATTATTCAATGTTCAATTTATTTTTTTAATTTTCAATTATTTTCTTCAACTCTCTATTATTTTCTTAAATTTTTAATTACATTCTTCGGTTTTCAACTGTTTTATTTAATATTTAATCATTCTCGTATTTTCTCAATTATCAATTATTTTCTTGAAATTTCAGTACAATTCTTCAATTTCGAATTGATTTCTTCAATTTTCATTTATTTTCTACAATTTTTTTTCATCATTTTCATCATTGTTTAATTGCCAATTTATTATTCTCCTTCAATTCTATGATCATTCATTGATTTAAAAAAAATGTTTTTTCGAATGCCGATTATATTCACCATTTTTTGAATTTTTTTTTTAATAGTTAAATATTTTTTTGAATAGTTATAATTATTTTCGCTATATTGTAATTTTTTTTTTTAATTATCAACTGTTTTCTTATATTATTAATTTAAAATCTTTAATATTCAATTTACTTCTATCACTTTTAATTATTTTATTCAATTCTCAAGTATTTTCTTTAATTTTCAATTATTTTGATTGATTTTTATTTAATTCCTCAATATTCAATAATTTAAAATTTTTTTCAATTATTTTATACACTTATAAAAAATTGTTTTAAAATTTCAATTCAATTATTCAATTCTAGAACTATTCTCTTCAATTCTTAGTTTTTTTTCTTTAATATTAAAAAATTGCGCCTTTTTTTAATTATTTTTTTCGATAGTCATTAAGTTACTTTCATTTTAAATACAATTGTTAAATTATTTTTTAAAATTTTAATTCCATTCTTCAGTTTTTAATTGTTTTCTTCTATATTCATAAATTCTCGGCTTTTTTCAATTACTTTCCATTTTTAAGTATATTCTTTAAATTTTAATTCCATTCTTTAAATTTTAAATCCATTCTTCAATTTTTAATTGCTTTCTTCAATTTTCAATTATTTTTTTAAATTTTAATTATTTTCTTTAAATTTAATATTTCTTGTTTAATCTTTTCAATTATTCTCGTTTTTTCAACTATTTCTTTCAATTATTAATTATTTTCCGCAATTTTCAATTATTTATTTCCTACATTTTTTTTATTATCTGAAAATTTTATAATTATTCTTTAATTTTTTAAATTATTTTGTTCGGTTGTATCTTGTATATTAATCTATCCATTTTTTGGATTTTCTTAAATTTCAATTATTTTTTTCGATTTTCAATCCAGTTGTTCAAATTGCAATTATTTCTAACAGTTATTCCTATAATTTTTTAACTATTTTGTTTAAATTAGATGTTTTTGAATTTTGTTTTCAACTGTAAATTATTTTCTTCATTTATCAGATATATCTCTTCAACTTCGTAATTTTTATTATTCGAATTTGCAAAAGTTTATAGTTTACAAAAAAAAAAAAAAAAAAAAAAAATTGACCAGGAAATACCGGGAATTTAATTTCATAAAAAAAGTGTAGATCCTGTTTGCACTCTTGGACTAATTCAATTTATGCAAATTCACTGTAAACTTTTATGTATTAAAATAATCTGCAGCGCTTTTGTTTAAAGCCAATTTTAAATTATTTAACTTTAATTTGTTATATAAAAAAAAGAGTGTTGCAGCCTTATTCAATCCAAAACAGTTTTCTGTGTATAATTATTTATAATTCAAATTTAACTTTGTCGTTGTATTAAAGAGTTAATTTTAATTTTTATTTAAATTTTTAAAAAAAATATGCTAATCGTGTTACAAAGAGTTTTTTTTGTATGGAGAATGTTTATGTTTGAAAACTTATTTTCTCAATCGAGCCAACAGTGCGCTAGTTGAGTTTTATGGTTGAGCGCTTGATAGAATTTTTTCGCTCTATATTTTGATTATTTTTATTGTCTTATGAAAAATAAGCATGTATATCCACGGAGAACACTAGAAGTGTAATATTTTATTGGATGAGATGGTGAGGAATACCTACCAATATTTTATTTTCTCAGATATTGGATACTATTTTATTGCTGAAAAAACTATTTTCGCTGAGCCTGTAAAGCTTGTAAAATACGTACACATAGGTATTGTTGACGAACGGGTACAAGATTTTTTGTCTTTCTAAACCATTCTCTGTCAGCATTAAACTTTATGTGTTTTTTTTATGACATGTACTAAAAGGCGAAATTAGTTAAAGCCTTTTACAGCAAACTTCAGACAATAGTTATTTTTTTAATTAAACATGCCTTTTTAATTAGCTTATTTATTGGCTGTTTGCATGTCCCCCATAGAATGACATTATTTTATGTATTTCATGTAATCATAAAAATAATAATTACTCTTATTTTTTAAATTTAATTTATTAGAATTGAAAATTTAGAGACCAATTTAGTTTAAAAAAAAATGATTTATTCAGTGATACTTTTGTTTGACATTTCATGGTAAACTATAGTGAATTTTTGTTAAAGAAGTGAAAAAATTATAAAAATAAACCTAATTACAAATTCACGTTAAAGTTTACTAGAGAAGGAATTCACGCTAATTAAGATTTATGGATGTGCATGTGATTATAACATGAAAATTTGAAAATGAAGATGAGTGTAAAGTGGATTATTTTTAATATTTAAAGCCAATTATAAAGTTTTAGTTCCTGAATTGCAGTGCATTCTCAGTTTTCTTGGCACTGATTAAAAAACTAAATCCATTTACCTATAAAGATAATAGAAGTAGTTGATAAAAAGATTTCCAAGTAATTTAAAATTAAGTTTATAAAAGAATTTTTCTCTAGTCTCTACTAATTACTATCCGAAACATTTATTTACGGAGTTTATAATACTGTCGTAAATTAACGTCAAATACTTAATGCATAATTATGGTAATCTAAATTTGTACCATATATATGTTAATTAGTATTACATTTTCATCTCAAACGAGCATGTATTAAATTTGTTCGATCTTCAACTTTTCGCAATTTCCATATTTCTCGACGTTTTGAGACTTCCTGATTAAAAAAAAGTACTTTTATTAAAATGTCTGTTTGTCTGTCTGTCTGTAGAAAATTTTTCGTTTACGATAACTTGCGTAAAAACTTAATTATCAACTTCACTTTTGTAACAATTTTTTAAAAGTAAAAAATAAAAGTAAAAGTAAAAAATAAAAGTAAAAGTAAAAAAAATAATAAACTAACTAAACTAACTAACTACATAACTAACTAACTAAGTATATTTTTCTGAAAACTATAAATCTTGTTTTAAAAATTTTATTGACATGATTCTGTTAACCAGGAAGAAGTTTTGTTGACCAGGAAATGTTTCTATTGACCAGAGAATGGTTCTGTTAACCAGGAAATGGTTCTATTGACCAGAAAATGGCTCTGTTGACCAGAAAATGGTTTTGTTGACCAGGAAATAGTTCTATTAACCAGAAAATTGTTCTGTTGACCAAAAAATGTTTCTGTTAACCAAAAAAGGGTTTCTTTTGATCGAAAATAATTCTTTCGTCAAAAAGATGGGTTTGTTTAACAATTTCGTTTTAAAAAATATTTCCTTGGTATTTTTACAATTTTTTTTCTATTTAGTAACTATTTTAGAAAAGCTTCTTTCTTTTTTGAAGCAAGATTTCGAAGCTTTGATAAATTGTATTTTATTTGTGGAAAAGCTTATAAAATGTATGTCTCATTATAAGCAGTATAAAGTTTTATATTACGGTACAAGGTAGAATTACATATAAGATATTATTACCATACCTTATGTTGTACTTGAACTGTAAGGTATTATTTACAATTTATCGCTTTACGAAGAATTATTATTTTGTTACTAAATTGCTATCATATATATAATTGATAAATAAACATAAACGCAATTATAAATGATATAGGATCATTTGAATTATTATTAGATATTTGTAAAATATATAATAACAGGGGTAACAGTAACTATTTTCCTTAAAATAAATGAAAATATGAATTTTTTTTAGAAAATAGGTTACAGGCGGTCGATGAAAAATATTGCATAAAATAAATTAATGTTCACAGTAATAAATTTTGTATACATAAAATTTTTATTAATTGACAATTGTATAAAGTTTGAATAGATGTAAACAATAATTTTGAGGGATGTCTGAAAAATCACAAAAATGTCGTTTAAAGAATGTATTGAAATTTAGATAATTTAATATTTAGGTGAATTAAATTTAAAATTTAATTAAAGTTTTTTTTAATGAGTTTGATTTAGGTGTAAAGTGAATTTAAATCAATTGAAATTTGGATGAATTAAATTTAGAATCGATTAAAATTTCCGCTGATGCAAATTTGTACTATTAAAAATTAGGACAGATTAAATTTTTCATTTTTTAAATTTAAAACTGTTAAAAATTCTAATTGAATTAAAATTCTGATCAGTGGGATTAATTTTGAAAAAAGTTAAAAATGACCGAAATAGATATTCCTATTTAAAAATACGAAAAAAAATGTCTGCACTTAATTATTGATATTTTTAACTTAAGTTTGATAATGTCGAATTTAAAAGAAAAGCAGAACTGAAAAAAAAGTTTTGTCAAAGTAAATATTGCTCTAAAGTATATTCGAGAGAGATTATCGATTAAACAGAAGGGAACGGAGGATATAATGTACATATTTGTCATGGGCTAACGTGCAGTTCCACTTTCCTGGATCTAAAGAGCAAATATGGTAATTAACTTTAGATTTGGTTGGGCAAACATCTAACACAAGTACGGAAAACTAAGATTTGAATGTTGTAAATAGTTTCCCACTGTTTTATAACTCAGAAAAGAACATTTTGAATTTTATATTTTCCGAGAGATATTTGATGCTCTACAAATTCATGTTGCCACTGCAAAACGATCGTATTACATAGGAATATGTACAATAAATAATTTTACTTTCTCACAGAGAGCGATTTGATTGTGTACGCGACGTTATTTTCCTTCTTTTTTTTTTAATGTCCAACAACAAATAATATTTCATTGTAAACCGAACTGTTTTTGTATTTTCAAAACGCCGTTATTTTACTTTTCTGAGTTTTATGATTTCAGATAAAAAACATAGAATGCCTTGTAATGCGGAATGTAAAATATTTTAGTTTTCAAACTTCTAAACCAGAGGACATTTATGAAATTTTAAAAATACTCTCTAAATCTTAATAAGCCGAAAGTCTTCTACTTTTTCAATAAGTGTATATGCACTTATTACAAAAAGTGCTTTTTGCCAAAAAATTGATGAATGACGAAAGAAATGGAAAATTAATTAATAATTGATTTAACTAATTTGATATTGAAGAAATTAATTATGAAAAAAATTTATTTGAAAAAATTAAAAACAATTATTGAAAATTACGGAAATTTTGAATTTAAAGTTTAGGGAAAAATTAAAAATTGATAAAATTCCTTAGAAATTGATGGAAATTTTTGAAAAATGATAAAAATAGATAAAAATTGTAGCAAGTAATTGAAATCTCAATAGAAAAGAATTGGTAAAAATTAAAGAAATAATTTAAAATATTTTTAAATTTATTATTCTCAAAGCGTGGATTAACAAAATTTTGAATCAATGAAATTTCAAATTAATTGAATATCGAAGAATTATAATATATAATTGTAATTGTAGTATTTTTAATTATCTTTTACAAATTTATATTATTTCCTTTAATTTACAATTATTTCTATCAATTATTTTTTTATTAAATTTATTTTTCAATTAATATTCAATTACTTTCTCGTTTTCAATTATTTTTAGATTAATTTCCTAACTTTTTATTATTTATCTCAAATTCTAGTTATTTTTTCAATTCACAATTATTTTTAAAATTCTGCAATTATTTTCTTTTATTGCAAATATATTATGTTCTAATTTTTTAAATTATTTTTAACAAACTAAAATTATTTTCTTCAATTTTTAATTATTTTCATTCCTTTGCAAATATTTTCTCGAATTTTTTATTATTTTCATTATTCTTCAATTAATTTCCTAGATTTTAAAATATTTTCCTCAAATTTTAATTATTTTATTCAATTTTCAATTATTATTGTTATTATTTTGAAATCAATTTCTTCAATTCTCAATTATTCTTAAACTTTATTTCTCAATTACATTCGTGTTTTTTCAATTATTATTTTCTACTTTCATTTTCTTTTATCTTTTTAAAATTATTTTCTTCACCTTTTAATTAGATATATTAATTATTTTTTAATAAATTTTCTAAATTTTTATTTATTATCTCAAATCTAATTTACTGTATCCATTTTTCAATGTTATAATCATTCTTCAATTATTTTTCTCAAATTTCAAATGCTTTCGACAATTTTTATTAATTATTTTTTTTTTATATTTGCAATGATTTTCACAAATTTTATATTATTTTGGATATTTGTTGATTAATCCCGAAAAGTTCAATTATTTATCTCAAATTTCATTAGCTTGTTTAATTTTCAATTATTTCTATCATTTTTCAATTACTTTTTGTCATTTTCAATTATTTTTAGATTAATTTTCTAATTTTTTTTATCATTTATTTCTAATTCCAGTTATTTTTTTCAATTTAAAATTTTTCTCATCATTCTGCAATTATTTTATTTTATTACAAATATATGTTGTAATTTTTTCAATTATTTTCAACAAACTAAAATTATTTCCTAAATTTTCAATTATTATTATTATCATTTGCAATCAATGTTTTCAGTTTTTAATTATTTTTACTATTCAGCAAGTAATTCCCTAAATTTTTATTTGTTTATCTTATATTGCAATTACTTTATTTTGAATTTTCATTGTTTTAAAACTTTTGCAATCCTTTTCTTCACTTTTAATTAGATATATTAATTATTTTCAATTAATTTCCTAAATTTTTATTTATTATCTTAAATCACTTGTTATTGCATCCACTTTTTAATGCTTTAAACATTCTTGCAGAGTGCTACGTAATTTGGTATTTCATCAAAGATAATTTAATTAAAAAAAATAAATAAATAAATAAACTCTGTTTTAAATTTGATCGCTTTTTTTAAACTTAATGTTGTTAATTATTTGTAAAGGGTATTTACCAGTATATTTGTCTTAAATAAATAAATTCTTTAATAATTTGTCTTAAATTTTAATTACTTCGTCAATTTTTAATAATTTTTTTATTTGCAATTTTTTTCACAATTTTTATATTATTTTGAATATTTGTTTATTTAGTCCGAAAATTTCAATTATTTATCTCAAATTTCCATTATTTTCTGCAATAAATTTTCAATTATTCTTCGCTTGTCTTCCTTCAATAATTCCACTTGTAGTATCGCATATTTACACCCGACGGTACACGTTTACAGCATTTCAGATAGCCAAATTTTGGAAATCCCCACTCTTCCTCGTCCGGAGCCCTCTGTTCTTACCTCACTTCGTTATTTGTACCCGACGCGAATGGTTCTCTGAAAGTGAAACGTGCTTTAAAACAGAGAAATCAAACCTTTTTATTTCCTATATTGTGAAAAATAAATAAATTAAATAAAAGTGAAACAGTGTAAGTGCAAAGTGTATATGTAAAGTGAAAAGAATAAATCACAAAACATGAGACATGACCTCTTTATAGGTCTGTTATTAGTCTCGACTCCTCCCAATAGGCTACAATGAAACATGACCTTGCTACAAGGTTTTTACTAGTTTCAAAGTCTCAACTTAAAACTTAAATCTATTGCTAAATGCAATAGGTTTTATGAGAAAATAAATAGAATAAAACTAAAAAATATATTAATAAAGTGCAAAGTGTAAAGTGTAAAGTTTAATCGTAAAGTATAAAGTGAAAAGTGTAAGTGTAAAGTATAAAGTATGAAGGGAACAAAATTTGATACATGACCTCGCTATAGGTCTGTTACAAGTCTCAATGCTTCATCGTAAGCTAATTTAAAACAAAACCTCGCTATAGGTTTTTTAATGCTCTCAATGTACAATTCAACTCTAATATGAGACATGGCCTCGCTATAGGTCTATTACAAGTCTCAATGCTTCATCGTCAGCTAATATAAGACATGACCTTGCTATAGGTCGCTCAATAGTCTTAATGCACAATTCAACTCTAATTAGAGATATTGCCTCTCTACAGGTCTGTTAATAGTCTCAGTGCTTCATCGAAAGCTAATATATGACATGACCTTGCTATAGGTCTTTTAATACTCTCAATGTACAATTCAACCCTAATATCAGACAATTGCCTTGTTGACGGTCTCTTAACAGACTTAAGGAACAATTCAACTCTAACATCAGATGTGGCCTATCTACATGTCTCAACGAATCATTCTAGGTTAAAATGAGACAGGGCCTTCCTATAGGTATCAAATAGTCTTAATACACAATTCAACTCGAATATGAGACAGGGCCCCTTCACAGGTCTATTGTTAGTCTTAAAGCCTTATTCTAGTCTAACTGAGACAACTAATTGAACCTCTTTATAGTCTCAACGCTTTATAACGCTAATATAAGAAATTGCCTCTCTATAGGCCTGTTGAGAACGTCACCTAATACAAATTGAGACGTGATCTCTGTAGAACTGTTAAAAGTCTCAATACCTCATTCAATATTATCATGAGCATTCGTGTAAAATAATTAGAACGAATTTCGCCGAATAATTAATCAACTCATAAGAAATGGCCTATCTAGAAGCCTCTTAATACACTTAATGTCAACGTAAGCAAATAACACTAACTTTTTGCCAAAAAAAAAAAAAAAAAATGGAACAATCGATAAGAAATGACCTCTCTACAGGTCTTTTAATGACAATGAACGTCCTACTTGTAGGTTTACTCATCAATTAACCATAAAAAACTGGATACAACATAACCTTACCACAGGTTTATTAATAACAGTTATATGTCTCAGGCAAGAATACCTCACCAACCTTCGATAAACATCAAACAAAATACAATAAACAGATTCGCTATAAATCTCTTAATGACATATAAGCCTCATTGTAAACAAAATCAATTGACTTTTACTAAAACCTTAAACAAAATATGCGAAACGATCTCACTATAGACCTCTTAATGCTAACTGCGTGGCTAAAATAACAATAACAACAACAACAGCAACAAAGGTCCCTTAAGAAAATTTTTCTAAAGAATAGAATAAGATACGTCAATAGCCTCTACATCGACTTTTAAATAGAATTAACAGTCTTACTGACAACTAAGCTCCTCACTGTCAAAACAAAAACAAAGAACTCGCTGCATGTCTATTAATGTCAACAGCACATAATAAAATCTGCTTTCTATGACTTTCAAACGATGTTCCTTGTTACGGACGGCATCGATGGAAGTTCGGAAAGATAGGCAGGGAAAGAAAATGGGAAAAGAGGGCAATGACTGAGCTGATTTTGGGAGTGGTGAGGGCCAAAATTTGAGGAGAAAAAAGAGGGAAGAGGAACGCGAGGATAAGGAGAATCAGTAAAATTAGAGAGTTCGTGACGGATGGGACCTTTTTTGAAAATGGTGTAAAAGTTTCGTCTTCTTTGTGTTAGTGGTCTGAATACTCTTAAAGAGTGACAAGTGATTTGATTTAACTGTTTTTGGGCTGAACTGTCTGGAATGCTCTGGTGAGCGACTGACTTTGTGATTTGATTTTATGGACTTTTTGGAATTCTCATCAACTGACTGGTGTTTTCCTTTAGAACTGATGGTGACCAGCTGAAAACCTTTATTTGGAAATAAATGAATAAATAAACGGACTGATTGTTTTTGTGACTTGAGTCGCAAGTTTTCTATTTATCCAATCAACGTTGGATTTTTTCCTGACGGAATCTGCATGAGTAATATTATGAATTTTGCCTATGTGAAAAAGGCTAGTTTTGGTTTTGTTACTTCTCTCCCTCTCTTCTGCCTCTACAAGATTTAGTTTTGTATATGTTATAAATAATTGACAAATGTTATTTCGCTAAGAGTTCAATAAATCATTCTAATTGTATGGTAATGAAGTACATAACGTAAAAAATTACGTTTTTTTTTTTCTATATTATCATAGATTTTAACTCAGTACGGATGAAAAAGTAATCCACACCCATATTTATATAATTGTTGCATAATATAAGGCTATAATAGCGATAAACACATTCGAAATCTTAAAACAAAAAAAATTTCGATTATAAGGATAGCCTTCCGCCCTCGATATTGCCAACATCATAAACGATTATAGGGCCATTTTTTACCCTCTTTCAAGTGCCCTAGATTAGAAGAGTTAAATTTTTTATTTTCTCTGGGTAATTATCAAAAAACAGATAAAAATGACAAATTTTGCCAATAACGACAGCCTTCCGCCCTCGATATTGCCATCTTTATCAATAATTATAGGGCCTTTTTTTACCCTCTTTCGAGTGCCCTAGATTAGAAAAGTTAGGTTTTTTATTTTCTCTGGGTAATTATCAAAAAACCAATAAAAATGACAGTTTTTGCCAATAACGACAGCCTTACGCCCTCGATATTGCCAACTTTATCAATGATTATAGGGCCATTTTTTACCCTCCTTCGAGTGCCCTAGATTAGAAGAGTTAGGTTTTTTATTTTCTTTGGGTAATTATCAAAAAACCGATAAAAATGACAGTTTTTGCCAATAACGACAGCCTTCCGCCCTCGATATTGCCAACTTTATCAATGATTATAGGGCTATTTTTTACCCTCCTTCGAGTGCCCTAGATTAGAAGTGTTAGGTTTTTTATTTTCTCTGGGAAATTATCAAAAAACCGATAAAAATGACAGTGTTTGCCAATAACGACAGCCTTCCGCCCTCGATATTGCCAACTTTATCAATGATTATAGGGCCATTTTTTATCCTCCTTCAAATGCCCTAGATTAGAAGAGTTAAATTTTTTATTTTCTCTGGGTAATTATCAAAAAACAGATAAAAATGACAAATTTTGCCAATAACGACAGCCTTACGCCCTCGATATTGCCATCTTTATCAATAATTATAGGGCCTTTTTTTACCCTCTTTCGAGTGCCCTAGATTAAAAAAGTTAGGTTTTTTATTTTCTCGGGGTAATTATCAAAAAACCGATAAAAATGACAGTTTTTGCCAATAACGACAGCCTTCCGCCCTCGATATTGCCAACTTTATCAATGATTATAGGGCCATTTTTTACCCTCCTTCGAGTGCCCTAGATTAGAAAAGTTAGGTTTTTTATTTTCTCTGTATAATTATCAAAAAACCGATAAAAATGACAGTTTTTGCCAATAACGACAGCCTTCCGCCCTCGATATTGCCAACTTTATTAATGATTATAGGGCCCTTTTTTACTTTGCTTCGAGTGCCCTAGATTAGAAGAGTTAGGTTTTTTATTTTCTTTGGGTAATTATCAAAAAACCGATAAAAATGACAGTTTTTGCCAATAACGACAGCCTTCCGCCCTCGATATTGCCAACTTTATCAATGATTATAGGGCTATTTTTTACCCTCCTTCGAGTGCCCTAGATTAGAAGTGTTAGGTTTTTTATTTTCTCTGGGAAATTATCAAAAAACCGATAAAAATGACAGTTTTTGCCAATAACGACAGCCTTCCGCCCTCGATATTGTTAACTTTATCAATGATTATAAGGCCATTTTTTCATTCATGAAGTTGGCAATATCGAGGGCGGAAGGCTGTCGTTATTGGCAAAAACTGTCATTTTTATCGGATTTTTGATAATTACCCAGAGAAAATAAAAAACCTAACTCTTCTTATCTAGGGCACTTAAAGAAGGGTAAAAAATGGCCCTATAATCATTTATGAAGTTGGCAATATCGAAGGCGGAAGGCTGTCGTTATTGGCAAAAACTATCATTTTTATCGGTTTTTTGATAATTACCCAGAGAAAATAAAAAACCTAACTCTTCTTATCTAGGCCACTCGAAGGAGGGTAAAAAATGGCCCTATAATCATTGATAAAGTTGGCAATATCGAGGCCGAAGGCTGTCGTTATTGGCAAAAACAGTCATTTTTATCGGTTTTTTGATAATTACCCAGAGAAAATAAAAAACCTAACTCTTCTAATCTAGGGCACTTGAAAGAGGGTAAAAAATGGCCCTATAATCGTTTATGATGTTGGCAATATCGAGGACGGAAGGCTATCCTTATAATCGAAATTTTTTTTTTTATTGTTATTATGGCCTTATATTATGCAACAATTATATAAATATGGGTGTGGAACATTTTTTTTATCCGTACTGAGTTAAATCTATGATAATATAGAAAAAAAAAAAACGTAATTTTTTACGTTATGTACTTCATTACCATTCTAATTGTAATAAAATTTAATTAGTTTAATTAATATCGATCCTTTGTTTGATTTTAAGTTCTGCATAATTATTTACATTTGATTTTACGAATTTTCCCGGTAGGTAACATTCCTGGTGAAACCAAGGACCTCACTATAGGTCTGTTATCAATATTTTCAGAAGTTTCAGTATAAATTTCAAATATTAATAATAATAATAATAAATAAAAAAAATACGATCTTATTTAAAGATAAGGGAAAAGAATACTTTGGATTCAATAAGGGAAACTAATTGACCAATTACTCCTTTTTGGTCAAAACCTTATACAATAATAATAATAACAATAAACATCAGTCTCACTAAATAAAGAAATTTATTATACTCTACAAATTGAACTCTGGAATTAAACAATAAATGAACATATGATTCAAAAATAAATCCTACTATAGGAAACATTACCAAAAAGTTTTGTATCTTAAATACTTCTTGCTAAACAAGCAACTCTAAAGATATTCACTCAGTTCTAACAAGCTGCAATAACTAAATAATATTCATTAACCTATTTTTTCGTAAAGAAAATACCAACTCTAGCTAAACCAAAAATATTATTAAGAATGACTTCTAGATGAACTTAAAATTTAAAACTTATGAAATGGTCAATGAAGTTGAAAAACACTTAAAGTGTACCCAATAAAATTACTTAAGAAGACTACCATCCTTAAAAGTCTAGACTACAAATCAAAGAATAATATATACAGACAATCCGTCTATTAATACGTTTATGAAAAAATCTGTATTACAACGTACATTGCTACCAAGTATGATACATTTAAACTGCAAGAAAATAATAAAACAAGACGGTGATATGTTGAAAAATTTAGACGAAAATAGTCCTTTAAGACATGTTTAAAAGAAGTCCTTGAAATCAAATGATAAATTACCCTAAAATTTTACAAGACAGCTTTTGTTTAGCGAATTTAAACCGGTAAATAGTCTACAAACAATACGACTATATATAAAACTGCAAGTTTAAGGTATATAAACTGACATTTAGATGTAAGCTGCCAATTAGGCTGAAAATGTATTACCTTATACGGACTGTTTCTCCACGTTTAAATAAAAAGTGGGTTAAAATTCACATCTTGTTGCAGTTGGTTTTTACCGAAAAACGCGGATTAATATTCCAAACACACAAATCAATAGAACTATTGTTACTATACACAAAGTACTTGTTTGAAGTGCGAAACGACAATTGAAAATTTACCAACAAATGAATTCACAATAATTATTTAAGACTAAACATTTTTATGTCACATATCAATAACTTAGATTTCGCTGAAAGCTCGAAAATTGAATAATCTTTGAAAAATTATATCACACACAAAATTAAATACAAATCGACTCAATATAGTGAACATTCTAATTGTTACTAAAATGGTATAAATCCCAAAAAATAAAATGAAATAAATTAAATAAGTAAATAAAAATAATGTTTTTACTAAAAATCATCAAAGCAATAGGCAACATCAACACATCTTACAGATGTAACTTTTAGCTGTGACCAAACCATTATATTTTCAAGCATAATTTGGATAGAAGTTAGATTCTAAAATACACTGCATATAATGATGCATGATTCCTAGGCTAAGAAGACAGCAGATAATTTTTATGATTTAGGAATATCATTTCTTTTAAATAAGACAAAATTTAAAATTAGCCTTTAAAGGTCCTTTCTACCATATTTTAATATAAAATATAATAAAAGCTTTATCCCTTATCATTATGGGCCATGAAACTTAAACATAATGAAAATATTACAAAACCATATACAAATCAATGTGAACGACAGTATAGATTAAATATAAACAAATGCTAAACATTTGTCCTGACATTAATATTCAGATCATATTAGGGATCTTCTTTGAACATCTACAAGTGGAATTATTGAAGGAAGACAAGCGAAGAATAATTAAAAGATTGATCGACTTACCTGTAAGGAAGGTCAATCAAAATTATTCGAGCTTGTCTTCCGAAAATAATTACATCCCTCCCACCCAATTTTTCTTGTTTACCCATTAAATATGATCTGAAACGAGAAACAACGAAGTGAGGTAAGAACAGAGGGCTCCGGACGAGGAAGAGTGGGGATTTCCAAAATTTGGCTATCTGAAATGCTGTAAACGTGTATCGTCGGGTGTAAATATGCGATACTACAAGTGGAATTATTTTCGGAAGACAAGCTCGAATAATTTTGATTGACCTTCCTTACAGGTAAGTCGATCAATCTTTTAATTATTTCTATCATTTTTTAATTACTTTTTGTCATTTACAGTTATTTTTTAATTTATTTTCTATTTTTTTTTATCATTTATCTATAATTCTAGTTATTTTTTTAATTTAAAATTATTTTTTTCATTTTGCAATAATTTTCTTTTATTACATTTTTATGTTGTATAATTTTCTGAATTATTTTTCAGAAATTACAATTATTTTATTTAATTTTTAATTATTTTATTACTTTGCAAATATTTTCTCGAATGTTTTATTATTTTAATAGTTCTTCAATTATTTTCTTGTATTTTAAAATAATTTTTTTAAATTTTAATAATTTTCTTCAATTTTCAATTATTATTATTATCATTTGCAATATTGTTCTGTTATTCGACAAATGGTTGTATTGAAAATTGTTTTATTGACCAACAGAAGGTTTCACTGAACAATAATGATTTATTTAATCAAATAATGTTTATATTGCATAAAAAATTGTTCCTTTTGACTACTGAGTAATACCTTCTGAAAAAATGGTCTTCTAATTAAAGGATTTATTTATATATTTTAATTTAAAAATGGTTTTACTCGGCCTTTAAAATAGCTTTCTTTTAATAAAGGATTGGTTCATCCAACAATTAAAAAATGACTCTTTTAATTAAAAAATGGTTCTGTTGACTATAAAAGGTTAGTTTTGACCAAAAGATGATTTTTCTGACCAAAAAATATTTTTAATTGGGCCATAAAATGAATCCGTTGACCAAATATGATTCTATTGATTAACAATTTTTTTTTTACCAACAATGCTTCTTTTGACTAAAAAAGTTTTTTAAAAATTTTTAATTTGTTCTTCTGACCAATATTGTGTTTGTCTAAACCATAAAATGGTTATATTTACGAGATAAGGGTTTAGTTTACCAAAAAGTAGTTCTGTTAACCAAAACTTGGTTCTATTAATGACAAAAAAGGTTTTTTGACCAAAAAATTGTTCCCTTTGTCAAAAATATGGTATCTTGACTATAAACCGGTTCTTTTAAACAATCAACGTTCGTATTGATCATAAATATTGAAGATTCAATTATACTAAATATTCAAACCTATTTATCAAAAAAAAAATAGTTGTACTAACCATTTAATTTTCTCCGCTTTGACAATATATTTCTTTTCAAAAGGAATGAAACGGTCTAAACATTTAAAATAATTTTATTCGCCTTCTGTTAATCGAGTCTGTCATTAAACCTAGTTACAATACTATTGTATGTCACTTGTCATGTGTCGGAAAATGCTGGTTGCACGTAATATAATCTAGGTGTTGCGATTTGTTCTTGTTTCATGCGTGAAACCAGCCTGAAATCCGTTTTTACGAAAAGCTGAATATAACGTATACGAGTTTTACGATATAAGAGTGTTAACCATAAAACCGATAAAATGATTTATGCTCGTCATTATCGCGTTAAAACATAGAAATACTCAACTTTTATGCTCATAAATGGCAGTCTCTTTGCAGCTAAAGTTCGTCGATTTTTAAGACTTTCATCGTACAGATTATGCCAGTAGCTTTTTATACCTAATAATGTTTATCATGCAAACTCATTTCACAAGCAAAAGATAAAAATAACTATATTCTTTTGTAATTTGCAATAATTTTTGTTTAGGGTTGCAACATTTCCGACTTTCATATTTTTTGTTACCCCCCAGTGAATACGAATACACATATTTAAATTTAAAGCGAATAATAAATAAAAGTGTTGGAGGTGCATGTTGAAAAATAAAATTTATGTTGTTTGTTTCAGGATGGAAAGAATCGAGGGGAGGTGTTACATCGACAATACTTTGAGTTTGGGAGCAAGTTTGGAAAACTAGAAAAATTCAATGCGTGCGTTGATTTACTGTGGAGTTTGGCGTCGAAAAGCTTGGAACTATGACGTAGTCAAAGAGACCAGGAGCGTTTGGGATGCTCCAGATTTTTGGTTAGGGTCGTATGGAGGGGCAGTACGCAACTACCGACAGCACCCAGCTTTTGAACCTGACGAATACCACTACTCAGGGCCCCGACAATTTCTTCTTGACCTTTCCCGGGAAATACTCCCGGTACTCTACTACCGAGGTTCGTAAAACTATATGAACACTAAACCATTCTATACCCAAAATTGTTAACTGTGCGAGTCCATGAGTCTTTTAAAACATTTCGGAGTAGGTCCAGGGATTGAAATGAAACTTCAAATTTTTATTCTTAGTGTTAAAATGTTCCAAAAACGCGAGGTTTTAAGTAAAAACCATTATTAGTTTAAAAAATAAGAAGTTTGTTTACATTTTTTAAAATGGCTATATCTTCTGAACGGTTAAAGATAATTAAGTTTTCTTGGTGGCAAAAAATTCAGTAAAATAAGGCCATTAAAATGTGTTATAAGCATTTTTAGCATATTTTGTTAATTAAAAAAGTTATTTAAACAAATTAAGATAACTTACGACCGTGATGTCCAAATTGAAAATTTTAAAGATGAAAATAATCCTTACGTTGCACTCTGTCATATCGAAAAAGAAATCAATAAGGCACTCTATAAACTTTGCTAATAATTAAGAATTTGTGTTCTGTTTGACAGAACTTTGTTGTCTGCCAGTCAGCCGTTAGAAACTGCGCGCGCCGCTTTAGTTTCACTTACAAAAAACATGTTACACGTTGAGCATTTGACCAGAAATAAACACTTGTGAAAAGTGAGGTTTGTCTTCTAACTAGTATCAGAATTTCAAATTTAAAAAAAAACAATTTGCATTATTTGCAATTCTGAAGCTAGTTAGAAGCCAAACCTCACTTTTCACAAGTGTTTATTTTTGCTCAATTGCTCAACATGTAACACGTTCTTTGTAAGTGAGACTAAAGCGGCGCGCGCAGTTTCTAACGGCTGACTGGCAGACAACAAAGTTCTGTCAAACAGAACACAAATTCTTAATTATTTGCAAAGTTTATAGAGTGCCTTATTGTTTTCTTTTTCGATATGACAGAGTGCAACGTAAGGATTATTTTCATCTTTAAAAATTTCAATTTGGACACCACGGTCGTAAGTTATCTTAATTTGTTTAAATAACTTTTTTAATTAACAAAATATGCTAAAAATGCTTATAACACATTTAAATGGCCTTATTTTACTGAATTTTTGCCACCAAGAAAACTTAATTATCTTTAACCGTTCAGAAGATATAGCCATTTTAAAAAATGTAAACAAACTACTTATTTTTTAAACTAATAATTGTTTTTACTTAAAACCTCGCGTTTTTGGAACATTTTAACACTAAGAATATAAATACGAAGTTTCATTTCAATCCCTGGACCTACTCAGAAATGTTTTAAAAGACTCATGGACTCGCACAACTTCAAATGCACTTTTCTTGTAGAAAAAGAAAACTTTTTAAAATACACACTGTCAAAAATTTGGTGTTATTTTTAACATATTTCACATGTCCCGAACGGTTCATTACAAAATTTTGTGTTAATTCAACACAAGAGAAATATGTTATATTTATACACAAATTTTGTGTTGTAGATTTGCGAAGAATATAAAATATATACTAGCAAAATATAATGTGCGCAAGCGCGAGATTTGTTTTCCATACATTTTAGAATATAAACTATAATAATAAATAAAACAAATCGATGAATAATATTTATCCAATAAGGAGGACTGCCAGTAGAAAAAAAAGTGATTAGGGGAGAGTGGCCATCAATGTACCAGTTTTTTCAATGAACCATTTCAATTTTCTCAGAAACAATTTAATAAAAATTCTCCTAATTTTAAATATAAATGGAGTTTGCGTAAACACACTACGTCCATAAATTTGAGACGTGTGGATTTATTCTTTACAGAGAAAACTGAAAAAAACTGTTTTTGATGCACTGAAGAAAAAATTTACCTAAAATACAAACACATTTTTTAATTGAAATAAGGCAATTTAAAAATAAATGTACTTACGATTTATTTTGTTTTGGGCCTTAACTACAATATTCTAATGAGATAAAGATTTTGAAATATTGGATTAAGTTATAAAAAACCATTTTTGTTGCAAATGTCATGTTGATTCAATGTACCGGGGAACAATGAACCACCTGGAATTTCAGTATATTAAATTAAAATTAAAAAGTGGTAAGTAATAATTTTTTATAGTATTTGATAGAAAATAAGTTTTTTACAAAGTGAAAATTGCAATATTATTATTGTTGAACATTTTTGGT
This sequence comes from Ganaspis brasiliensis, assembly GCA_037103525.1. Taxonomy (NCBI): domain Eukaryota; kingdom Metazoa; phylum Arthropoda; class Insecta; order Hymenoptera; family Figitidae; genus Ganaspis; species Ganaspis brasiliensis. The sequence continues at coordinate 402,138 of JAZKLR010000205.1, read as the reverse complement.
GTTTTTACGGAGGTGGTTCATCGTGTATCCAGGTTGTTGAAAATGAAAATAGCTTGTTAGTTTAGAAAAATCCTAAATTTTATTATTTAATCAAAATAAATCGTGTATAATATGTGTGCATTACCTAGAGAAGTGATGTAGTTTTATATTGATGCAAAGAAGTGCTTGAAATTGGTCAAATTCAATAAGTACTATGACCTTGAAAAAAACCCGGTACATTGATGGCCACTCTCCCCTAAATAGTAAGTTTTTAAATAAAAAAGTGAATAGGCAATATAGAGTTTGATATTACTGATATTAAATTGGGGGGCGCCAGCAGGAAAAGCCATTCAAATTTGAAAAAAGTAATTAAAATATGTAGAAAATAATTAAATAATGACAAAAATAATAAAATTTAAAAAATTAGTTGTAAATGACAAAACTAATTGAGAAATTGATTAAAAATTAAAAAATGATGACAAAAACTGAAACGAAATAATTGGATTTTGAAGTAAATAATTGAAAAATTTCAAAAATAATTGAAGTTACAAAAAACTAATTAAAGAATGACAAAAATAATTAAAATTTGAAACAAAAGTTTGAGATTTGTGTAACAAATTTTAATTTTCGCAAAATATTTGAGATATTGAAGAAATAAGTAAAATGTAAAGAAATTAATTGAATAATGACATAAATAATTATAAAAGCTGGTGTAAAAATTACACTTTTTAGACAATAGTTGAAAAATTGAAAAAAAATAGAATTTTCAAAAAAATAATTAAAACTTGAAAAAAAATAATTTAAAAATATTAAAAAAATGTTTATCTGTAGAAAACAGTTGAAACGTGACAAAAATAACTAAAATTTAGAGAAAAATTAATAGAAAATGAGAAACTTGTACAAAAATGGAGTAAAAAATAAAAAATTTAATACATTAATATTAAAAAAAATTGTATAAAATAACTGGAAAATTAACGATATATATAGAAAAAAATTATTGATAAATGAGAAATATATTCGAAAATGAAGTAAAAAAATAAATAATTTAATACATTAATTTAAAAATTGAATAAAATAATTGAAAAATTAACGATATAATTGAAATGTGAAGAAACTTATTGAATAATGATATAAATAATTAAAAACTGATCTTCAAAAGTTAATAAATTCATGACAATAATAAAAAGATTGAAGAAAATGCCATTTAAAGAAAATAATTCCAAAATATCAAAAATATTTGAATATTGACAAAAATAGTTGTAATTTGAAAAAATAATTAAGAAATGGCAAAAATAATTGATAACTAAAAAAATTTTAAATTTGAAGAAAATACTTGAAAACTTGACAAAACAATTGAAATATTGAAATAAATAATTCAAATCTGGTGTAAAAATTAAAAAATTATAAATTAATTATTTATTGAAATAAATAATTCAAAACTGGTGTAAAAATTAAAAAATTATAGACATTAATTGTAAGAAAAAAAAAATTATAAGTTTGAGGAAAATAATTAAAAGTTGAAGAAATTAATTGAAGTTTAAAGACAATAATTGAAATTTAAAAAGAATAATTCAAAAATAGAAAAAAATTCAAATATGAAAAAAATAATTAAAGTTTGAAGAAAATACTTGAAAACCTGACAAAACAATTGAAATATTGAAATTAATAATTCAAAACTGGTGTAAAAATTAAAAAATTATAGACAATAATTGTAAAATTACAAAAAATTTTATAAGATTGAGGAAATTAATTAAAAGTTGAAGAAATTAATTGAAGTTCGAAGACAAAAATTGAAATTTGACGAGAATAATTCAAAAATGTCAAGAAAACTCAAATATAAAAAAAAGTAATTAAAGTAAGTAAACAGGTGTAAGAAATTTAAAAGTTCATGACAATAAAAAAAATTGAATAAAATAATTGCAATTTGTAAAAAATAATTCTAAAATGTCAAAAATAACAAAAATATAAAAAAAAATAATTGGAAAATGACAAAAATAATTGCTTAATGACAAAAATAATTGAAATTACAAGAAGATAATTGAACAATAACAAAGATAATTGTAAATTGCAAAAAATAATTGATAACTGGTGCAATAAATTAAAAATTTAAAGACAATACTTGAAAGATTGACCAAAAAATTAAAATTTTAAGAGACTGATTGAATAATGACATAAATAATTGAAAGCTGGTGTATAAATAAAAAATTTATAAAGAATAATTGAAATTTGAAGAAAATAATTGAAATTTGTTGAAATTAATTGAAAAATAATGTACAAATTTAATAAACTCATGACAATAATAAAAAAAATTAAGAAAATGATTGAAATTTGTAGAAAATAATTAAAAACTAATATAATAAATTTAAAAATACATATCAATAAAAATTTATTAATTTTTTACGGGCAAAAGACCATTACAATATTTACAAGAAAAAATTAAAAAATTTTTTTAAGTAACAACAAAATTAAAATTTGGTATAACAATAATACTTACTGTATTAAATATTAATAGGTTGCATTCAATAATTTGAATAAAATAATAATTGAAATTTGTAGAAAATAATTCTAAAATTACAAAAATAATAGAAGCTTGAAGAAAATAATAGTAAAATGACAAAAATACTTGAATAATGACAAAAGTAATTGAAATTTGAAGAAAATTATTCAAAATTAATAAATAAAAGTAGAATAGAAACTGGTGTTGAAAATTTAAATATTCCTGTCAATAATTTAAAGGTAAACAAAAAAATAATTGAAATGTTGAGAAAATAATTCAAAATTACAGACGTAAATGAAAACTTGTGTAATAAATGTAAATATTGATGACAATAATTTAAAGACAGAAGAGAATAATTGATATTTGAAAAAATGAAATTTAGAAACGCAACCTTTCCGGAAGTTTTTTAATTTGCAGCAAACTTGATGAAAGTTTCGGAACTTCAAAAATGGTTAAAAAAGTTACTGAATAATTTAAACTGTATTTAATTTTTTAATTTTTTCCAATAAAGTAAAATAACGCTTTTGAATTTTTAATAAACTAGACTATTCGACACTTTAAATTAAGCTTTATTAATATTAAAATTCACGTAAGTGTGTAATATATAAATTATTGTTAAGATGAATAAATATAAAATATAACCAACTTTGCTTCAAGTTTTAAAACGTGGACAAAAAAAAATGAATAAATATAAATAGTAACTAACTTTAGGAGTTTACGGAGATTATTATTATTTAATAATAGTAAAAAACAATTGAAAACTGAAGAATGTAATTAAAAATGAAAATAATTAAATAATTGTATTTAAAATTAAAGAAACTTAATGAAAATTCGAAAAAAAATAATAGAAAAAGGCGATAATTTTTTAATATTAAAGAAAATAATTAAAAATTGAAAAGTGGAATTTAAATTTGAAGAAAATAACTGAGGATTGAAGAGAATAGTTCTAGAACAATTTTTATGAGTGAAAAAAAAATTAAAAACATTCTAGAATTAGATTCATGCGTCCCGATTTTTTTCTTCTAGAAGTCCTTGTTCATCGTGTTCGTGATTGACTACAAAAGCTACTACGAAAATTTACTACTTAAGAAAAAGCGGTACAAATGTTTTCAAATATTTAAACTTCATCTTCATAAACCATAATAAAGCGTTAAAGCACTTTTAAATTTTGTCTTTTAACACAAATGACAAATAAAAACCATCTCAACTCAGCACAAACTAAAAAAAAATTACCTTCTTTCAATTTAAATTTCAAAATATTTGCCGATAAAGAGAATCAAAATCAATAAAATAACCGGGACTAACTTCATTTTAGATTTTAAAACTTGGATAGAAAAAGATGAATAAATATAAATACTAACTAACTTCAGGATTTTACGGAGATTATAATTATTTAATTAAATATTATCGTTTAAGTTTTATTTTTTGATTTAAAATTAAAAACTGTCGCAGGAGCTCATTTTGATATTTGATACTTAATTCAGATATGAATACGTATTTTTTATTTATTTAATGTTGAATTTAAAATTTAATCAATGATTCTTTGTGTAATTACTGGGAAATAATTTCATGTATAAAAAATCAAAATAGTTGTTCATGGTTTGACAGAAATTACCACTACACTACTAAAAGTTCTAGAAAAGACTTTGTGGTGATCTATTTGAGCTATATACTTTTGTTTTTACCACTCCATTTCCTGTGGCACCCACTAGCAACTTTTGTAAATTTAAATGTGAAATTTAAATTTTTTGTTTAAATTACCAAAAAATAAAGAGAAACAGCTGGAAAGTAAATAAATAACTAGGAATGAAGACAAATAACTCGAAATTAACGAAAACCATGTAGAAAATAAGGGAAAATAACGTGAAAGTTAATAATTAACTGAGAATGAAGATTAACTTGAAATGAACGAAAGCTATCTAGAAAATTAAATCAAATTACTAGAAGTATAAAATACATTATCTAGAAATTGATAAAAAAAATAAATAAAGCGAATAAATTATTAGACAATAAAATAGCTAAAAGATAAAAAGAATTATCGGAAAGTTAAAAAGTAAGTTGTAACCAGAAAATGAAAAAAATAAGTTTAAAGTAAAGGAAGCTTTTTTTTAAAAAAAAAAAAAACAAGAAAGTAACAATTAAAAATAACTAGAAAAATAAAAATTACCAGAATAATTTAAAAATCACCCGGTTTAAAAAATCACTATATATAAAGTGAAAAAATAATTCGTATACAAGTTAAATAACTAAAATATTTGAACAGTTACTAGAAATTAACAAAAATACCAAAAAAATAAAAGAAATAACTGAAAATAAAAAGAAGTCTCTAGAAAATTAATTATATAATCAAAAAACGAAGAAAAATCTGAAAATTTGGGATAAATAAGTGGAAATTGGGAAAACGGAAACTACCTGCAAATCAAAAAAAAATAATTTAAAAAAAACTATTAGAAGGTTATGAAAAATTACTAAACAGTAAATTAACTGCAAAGTAAGAAATAGTAAATGAGAGAAACAAGTAGACAATTATAGATCAATAAAATATTTGTTATCACTTTCTAAATCTGAATTAGTTAAAAATAACTAATTTGAAAGCAAAAACTCAGTATTTTATATTTATACTAATCATTTAGTAAAAAATAACTAATTATTAGTCAAATTCACTTTTAGGTTATGTCAAAATAACTAATATTTTAGTAAAATTTTGTTTAATTAGTCAAATTTTAACTATTTTTTAATTATGTTTTACTTACAATTAGTCATTTTTGTTTACTAATAATTAGTTATTTTTAACTAATTGCTGAAATAGAAACTCAGCTACGATTTTAGTAATTATTTGTTATTTTTAACTAATTCAGATTAAGAGTAGCAAGTAACTAGACATTTTAAAACAAACTAGAAAATTCAGAAGAATTGAAAGTTAATTAAAAAAGAAAGGAAAAAAATTAATAAATAAAGAGAAATAATTAAAAAATTAGGAATAGAGTCAGAAAATGTTTAAATAAAACTAGAAATTTTAAAGAGTAAGTAACCATATTGTTAAAAATATGCAGGGAAGTAGGGAAAATATTTGAGAAGTGCTAAAATACCTATCCTATATAAGAATAGATGAAAACAAATATTTAAAAACAATAACACTAACTAGAAAATTAATAAAAAACAAAAAAACAATAACTAAAAATTTGTGATAAATAAGTAGAAAGTGAGAAAAAATTATTATCCTTCAATTGGGTATTAAGAAAATTAAGAAAAATTATAAGAAACTCATTAAGTTACTAGAAAATGAAAAATAGAATTTGAAATTAATATAAAAAACTAGGAAGAAAGAAAAAAAAAGAGTTAAAGAAAAGAGTTGCAAAATAATACTGAAAGTTAGTAATTTAGCGAGAAACAAATATCATGGATATTTATGAATAACTTTTTTTTAATGATACAAAAATCGATACTTTTTGAAATTTTAGCGCTGGTGCTCTGGGTTATAGTAATATACAGGAGGAAAATAGGTTTTATGTCACTTTTATGAAAAAATTGTCCTATTTTGTCTACTATTATTTATTAATACTTACCTAATTATGTAAATTAAAACTAATTTTGAAGTATAAAATTCACAATCATTTTAAAAAAGACTGAAACCTTTTTCTTTTATTCTCAATTTTCTACTCAGATGTTTTAATTAGATAAAAAAATGAGGAAACAGAAGTTAATTTTTCTTTTTCCATGCACCTTTTAAGTTCTACGACAGTAATGAAATTATATTCAGAAAACTTGAACGAATAAGCTCAAATTATACGGTTCATTAATGAGAGACGCCTCAAATCGAATGAAAGTGATTGGCTAATAGTTTTATCTTCTCTTCGTTAACCTCCTGACTAGAGTAGATAAAGCGATGGCTTATTCAATTAAAAAACTGTCTTTTTCCTAATTTTCTACTTTTAGTTTGGAGTTAAGTTACTTCGCTCATTATTTTTCAGTGATTTATTCAAAGAAAAATAGACTTTAATGTCTTTTTTAAGCTATAAAACTACATAAAAAACTACATAAAAAACTACGTTTAAACTACTACATTTAATATCTATTACACTGAAAAAATGGTATTCTTACTTTTAGAAATATTTTTGGAGTCTAATCAAGAATAAAATATTCTCATATTAAGGTTATAAGATTCTTAATAAGAAGAAAATTCTTAATTTAAGAATAAGCTTCTTAAATTAATATGTTTCTTGTTTTAAGAATATTCTTCTTTTTTTCAAAAATATTATATCCTTATTATCAGAATTTTTTTCGTAAATAGGTGCCAAAAGTAATTCTTAAATTAAAAATACCATTTTTTCAGTGTACATATATGTTATATTTAAATGCACAACTTTAAAATAAAAAAATTATTGCAATTCCATTCTTGACATTTTTCAGAAATTGTATTTCGCAGAAGAAAAATTTACGTCTTCAAAATAGCTGTGAAGAAAATTTCTTTAGCTTTAAAACGGCTCTAAGTTTAAAAATTAAAAATTTCAGGGTGTATTTTGTAAGTACACTGAAATATCGGTATTCTTCATTTAAAAATATTTTATTGGTGCCTATTTAAGAATAAAATATTCTTATTTAAAGAATCACATATTTTTCGAATCAGAAGAAATATTCTAAGTTTAATAATACTTATTGAAATTAAGAATATATTCTTAGACTAGAAATATTCATCTTATTCTAAGAATATTATATTCTTTAAATAAGAATATTTTATCCTTAAATAAGAATATTTTATATGCGCGCCAAGAATAATTCTTGAAAGGAGAATACCGTTTATTCTATGTATTTAAAATTTTCAAATCCGACTATCTTGAAACATGTCAACTTTATTTATTTATTAAATTAGCCCGAAAACACACATTTTTAATCTTACATAACTTTTTTCCGGATAAAATTAAAAAATCACCACTTTTCACGTATTAAAGTTTTTATAAAATCTTTATTAAATTTTCACGAGGGTAATTTGCTCAGTTTATGAATTCTTCAAGCTTAAAAATGCAATGAAAAAAGACTATTTTTTATTGTACAAAATACAGTCTGAAATTTGTCGTTAAAATTATTGACGAAAATAATTTTGAATTTAGTACAAATCATGAATTGCCAAACTTCAATACTTTTTACAATGAAAAATAATATTTTTTCATTACATTTATAAACTTGAATAATTCATAAACTGAGCAAAATACACTTGCAAAAATTTAATATTTTGAAGATTTTATAAAAACTTAGATAATATAACTAAATATAATTTAAAATAATTTAATTTTATATATAATAAAAATTATCTAATTCTAAAAAATTCAAAATTTTTTGTGTGTGGAAAGTGTTGATTTTTTAATTTTATCCAGAAAAAAGTTGTATAAGATTAAAAATGTGTGTTTTGGGGTTCATTAAAAAATTATAAGATAGTATTATTTAGTAATAAAATAAATATTTGTCTGGAATCTAGTAAAAATATGATTAAAGGGCATAAATTAATAATTATGGTAAGTTGCAATAAAATTTATTAAGTAGGTTAAAAATGGTAAAAAGTGACAGATTTTTGATTATATTTAAATTGATTTTATTATTATTATTCTTCATTATATACAAAATTATATTAAATAAAATAAATATCTAGATATTAATTGAACATATTTTCTTTACAATATAGGAATCAAATGTTTTCTTTATGAATAAAAAAATATTTAAAATGTGCATTAAAAATGTCATTTTTTTACACTTACTTCTTTAATTACAAGTTTTGGCTTCAAAATAAAAAATTAATCTAAAATAACTTCAGAACTTGACTGCAGACACGTCAATAAAACATATAATATGAGTTTTAATATTTATTAAAATATGTCAGCGACCACCAGGAACAAATTTTTTTTTAAAAAAACTTAGTACCATTTTAAAGTTTAAGAAATTTTATGTCCAAAGCATTAATTATATTTTATATTCAGAGTACTTTTAAAAAAGTAAATTATATTTAAGGATGTTTATCCAAAAAACCATTTTCTACAGATTCTTAAAAAATTTTAATGACATATTTAATACATTACTTTACATGTACTGTTACAATTTTATTGAATTTTACCGTTCTGTTTTTAAGATATAAATTTATAAAGTTGGGACTTTTACATGGAAAAAGTAACAAAACGCGCAAAATGACTATATTTTAATTAATTAAAAAAACACGGTTCTACAGATTTTTTTAAAAAACTAATATATTTTAAACTGTAATGGAATACAACTTTTACAATAATATTTAATTAATTTACCGATCCGTTGTTAAGAAAATGTTATTTAAGGATAGTAATCCTTCACTTTTTTGAAATAATCAGAAAGAAAAAATTTTAAAAAGTTGGAATTTTTAACAGAAATTTTTTTTTTCAATAAAATTTGTTTGTGTAATGATTTTAACTACAAAATACTATTTAGAAACCAAATTATAAGACGAAATGAAATTAAAAAAATATTGACTAACATGGTCCGATAGAATGAGAACCGCTTGAGGGTATAAGCGTCCTTAATAAAATGCTCATCTATCGTCTTTTGATGGTGCTACAGTTTCAAACCGAATATCCAGTTTGTACTACTTGAGATCTGTTATGTCTGACCAAAACGATAATTTCCACTTGGACGTGACCAGAGTGAGACACTTGCGGGTTGCTCTCCAGTGGAAAAGTTCTTTTTCAGCAAGACATAAATAGGTTTTAAAAGTTTTAATTGTCGGGTCGAAAAGTCATTTTCTTCTGAAAGAGCCCACATGTCTGACCAAATCGTTCTATTTTCACTTGATTCTGGGCAGATACGTTGGTTCTCTTTCAGCGGAAAATGTCGGAGCTGTAAATAAGTATTTTCTTTGTTGTAACACTGTTTTATTTGTCTAACTTTATGGTTTTAGATAAAAGCAGTAAAACGCAGGTAAATACATAAACAAAGGAAAATAGAGCGTATATCAAATAGAAAATAAGTAGACAGTAAAATGTTAATAAAATACAAAACAAGTGTAATTAAAGTTACAAGTTTGAGACATTAAGTTAAAGTTTAAACTAAGCCCTGAATGAGTCTCAGATAAGAAATAAATTTATCACAAGCTTGTAATTGTTGTAATTTAAAGGCAGATGTATAATTTAAGGGTAAAATAAACAATAAAGTGTATATTTTTTAAAAAGAGAAAGAAATTCATTTTCTCTCGGTTCGCGTGTTTATTGAAATTTCTCGGCGCTGTTCTTTTGAAGGTCGCTTACATAAATTTCAGAAAATAGCTGTGCGCTCGTAATTTTATAATACAACATAATACAACAAGGTAATTGCTCTGAGAAGTATTTTATTGCTTGAGTGCGGTAATGTACCTGTTTAAAAAAATATAAATTTTACGAGCTTAATTATTTAAGCAAGAAAAACACGTTTATTCCGGCCAAAGGTACATAAGGCATTTTAGAAAATTCAGCTGAGCATGTTGATTTAAGTGGTATGATTCAGCAAGAGAATTTCTCCACTCGTGTAATCCAAGTAATTGTAAGCTAACGTCACGTAAAGGCTTGTCACGCTAAGAAACGCAATCCCTCACATCAGATAGGGTTCTGTTTACGCGCTTAAGTGCACACCTTTCAATTTTCTTCTGAATTGCAAACTTTCTCCATTCTTGGAAATAAAATTTATTAACTTGAAGATTCAAGATCTGGTAGTTTAATTTAAACGTTACCTCGATCGTATTAAGTTATGACCCTTAAGTTTTTGAATTTACGGATGTTTTTTTAATTGTTTACTGAAAGCAATAAACTTGTGCAATTAAGAGGTTTACGTCTTCTGTGGTTATTTTCAACCGTAAAACAATTCTAATGTGGGTTATGAATTATTTTAAAAATTGTTTTGCTTTTTTAATTAATTTAAGTTTCCATTTTCTCAACTGTTTCTTTTTCTTTTTCTTTTTCTTTTTGTTGAAATTTAATTTAAGGAAATTAAGATTAATAGTTAAGAAGTTGGACAGGGTCAAGTTAAGCCGTTGCAATTTATTCGAATGTTAATGGTGTAATTAATTTATTTCTACTAAATAGTTAATGTACGTATGAAAATGCATATTTGTGGAAAATTAACTATTAAGGGGATGTAATGTAGAGTGATTAAAAAATTAATTTTAGGGCAAAGTTTTTAAACAAATTTGGATGAGACAAAACTTCCTAATGATATTTTAAGTAATTTTTGAAAGATGGTGTCAAAATATTTAGTATTTTAGGAGAAAATCACTAATTCAAAAGAGAGTAAATTTTGCAATTTTTAAGATTGAAAATCGTTCCTTGGGCACTTTGTTTAAATTTTTAATGTTATTTTTTTAAATTAACATCTAAAGCAATAAACACTGATAAATATAGCAATATTATCCAACTTTTGGACACTTTTTAATCGAAAATTTTCGAGCCTTAAAGAATTTGACAATTTGGATGTAATCAATTTGACATTACAAAATTTTCACATTGGTAAATAAAATTCGTTTTCCAGAGCGAATGTAACTTCAATTTTTAATGGAACTAATTAGCTAATATATATACTATAAGCCAATATATTAATATAATACATACGATTTTAGATAATATATCTACAATATTTATTTTTATTCGTTCTATGAAACGTATTTTATATAGCAATATGGAAATATTATAAATAAAGCAAATTAATTACATTCAAACTGCTAAATTCTCTAAAACTACAAAATTTCCATTAAAAAGGTGTCCAACTTAAAAACAAATTTTTCTTTTTTCAAGAATATTGGTTACTGTTGCTATTTATCAACTGTTATTACATTGTATGATGTTTTTAAAAATGACATTAAAAATTTAAAGAAATGTCCCGAGAAACGATTTTTAATCGTTTTAATAATTTTAAAAACTGCGAAATTCAGGAGGTTTTTTAAAAAAAAAGAAAATAATTTTTTTCTCCCAAGAAACAAAAAAATAGCAAATGGAATTTTTGTGATGATCTAAATTTTTATTTTGTTAATTTAAGGGTAGTTTTTCGATTTAAAAAAAACCAGAGTGTAATGGGGAACCCGTTTTTGAGTTGTTTGAGTAAAAATAAAGTGATGTGTAGTTCTAATTTAAAAAACAATCTGTTATTTTATTTCTTTTCCTGTAAAGTCTGATTTTGTCCATTTAAGTGTAGTTTTTTTTAAATTAAAAATAAACAGAGGGTGATGGAGCAATTATGACTTCAAATTCGTTTTCAGCGGGAAAAAATACTATAAGATATGTTGGTCTTGTTCAAAGAACAAACTTTTTTTTGTGTTTTTTCTTTAATTTTTAATTTTTTTCTTTAATTTTCAATTGCATTCTTCGTTTTTTAATAATTTTATTCAAAATTTCAATAATTCTCGCATTTTTTCTCAATTATCAAATATTTTCTTGGAATTTTAATAGAATTCTTTAATTTCCAATTGATTTATTTAATTTTCATTCGAGTTCTACAATTTTTTCAATTATTTTTATCAGTTTTCAATTAAAAATGTATTATTGTCCTTCAAATTTATAAGTATACATCAATTTTAAAATTTTTTTGTTCAAATGACGATTATTCACACCATTTTTCAAATTTTTTTTTTTAATAATTAATTATTTTCGTAAATATTTACTTATTTTCGTAATAATTGTAATTTGTATTTATTCCATTATTTTTTTCACTCGTAACAATTGTTTAAAAATTTAAGTTCAATTACTCAATTCTAGAACTATTCTCTTCAATTCCAAGTTATTTTCTTCATATTTAAATATTAAATTCCACTTTTCAATTTTCAATTTTTTTTTTAATATTAAAAAATTATCTCCTTTTTCTATTTTTTTTTTTAATTATTATCGTTAAGTTTCTTTAATTTTTAATTCCCTTTAATCTTTATTTCCATTCTTCAGTTTTTAATTGTTTTCTTCTATATTAATTAAATCTCGGACTTTTTTTCAAGTTCAAGTATATTCCATAAATTCAAAATCCATTCTTCAATTTCCAATTATTGCTTTCTTCAATTTTCAATTCTTATTTTCAATTTGCAATTTTTTTTTTTTAATGATATTTCTTGCTTAATTTTTACAATTATTTTCTTCAGTTGTCTATTAATCTAGTTATTTTTCGAATTTTGTTTTTAATTGACAATTTTTTTGTAATGTTTTCATATATTTTCTTGGATTTCTCAATTGTTTTCTCCATTTTTCAACTATTTCCTTTAATTATTAATTATTTTTCGCCATTTTCAATTATTTTATTATTTTTTTCTACAATTTTTCAATTCTTAATTTTTATCTGGAAATTTTATAATTATTCTTTGATTTTTCAAATTATTTTGTTCGGTTGTGTATTAACTTAGCAATTTTTTTAATTTTTCTGGAATTGTCAATTATTTCCGTCATTTTGTAATTTGTTTTACAATTATTTATCAATAAAAATGTTTTTTAATTTTGATTTAATTCCTTAATTTTCAATTTATTTCTTAAATTTTCAATTTTTTTCCTTTATTTTTTATTATTTTTTTTGCTTTGCAATTCAATTGTTCAATTTGCAATTATTTGCAACCGTTTTTTCTATAATTTTTAAATTTTTCGACTATTTTCTTAAAATTTCAACTTAATTCTTTAATTTTTAATTTATTTCTTTAATTTTTAATTATTTTCCTCAAATCTATACTATTTTCTTGATTTTTCAATTAAATTTTTAGTTTTTTAATTGTTTTATTCAATATTTAATAATTCCCGCATTTGCTCAATTATTTATTATTTTCTTCAAAATTTCAATATAACTCTTAAACTTCTAATCAATTTCTTGAAATTTCATATATTTTCTAAATTTTTTTTTAAATTTTCATCAGTTTTAAATTGACAATTTATTACTCTCCGTTAATTCTATTATCATTCATTAATTTTAAAAAGATTTTCTCAAATGCCGATTATTCTCACCACCTTTTAATTTTTTTTTCAATTGTTAATTTTTTTTTAATACTTCATTACTTTTGACATATTGTAATTTTTCTTTTAATTATGAACTATTCTCATAAAATTTAATTTAATTTTTTAATTAATCTTCAATTTACTTTTTTAATTTTTAATTATTTTCTTCAGTTCTCAAATATTTCCTTTAATTTTCAGTTATTTTTATTGACTTTCATTTAATTCCTCGATATTCAATAATTCTCGGATTTGTTCACTTATTTTTTCTACTTATAAAAATTGTTTTAAAATTTTAATTCCATTCTTCAATTTTTAATTGCTTTTTTCAATTTTTAATTACTTTTTTAAATTTTAATTATTTTTTTCGATTTTCAATCCAGTTGTTAAATGTGCAATTATTTTCAAGAATTATTCCTATAATTTTCTTAATTTTTCAATTAGCAATTTTTTTTTAAAAATTTTTTCACATATTTTCTTGGAATTTTTAATTGTTCTCGTCATTTTGCAACTATTTCCTTCAGTTATTAATTTTTTTTTCGCAATTTTTAATTAATTCGTACCATTTTTTCAATTTTTAATTATCATTTTAAAATTTTTTAATTATTCTTTAGTTTTTCAAATTATTTTGTTCGGTTGTGTATTAATTTAGCAGTTTTTTTAATTTTTTTGGAATTGTCAATTATTTTCGTAATTTTGTAATTTTTTTGCAATTATTAATTATTATTTCTTTAAATTTTCATTTAATTCCTTTATTTTAATCTATTTCTTAAATTTTTAATTTGTTTCCTCAATTTTTTATTATTTTCTTCAATTTCAATTATTTTTTCGCTTTTTAATCCAGTTGTTCAATTTTTAATTATTTCCAACAATTATTCCTATAATTTTTCAACTATTTTGATTAAATTAAATATTTATTGTTTTATTTTTTCAATCATTGTTTTTAGTTGTCCATTAATCTAGTCATTTTTCGAATTTTGTTTTCAACTGTCAATTATTTTTGTACTTTTTCAGATATAGGGTAAAGGTACCAACTATTAGGCACGTTCAAGTTTATCTGACAAATTTTTATTTTCTATGATTTCAAAATAATACAGATTATCTAGAATACTTTTTATTAAAGAAATTGAAACCATTTTTAAATGACACAAAAAAATGTATTATAAAATGAAACGACAGTTAAAAAAAAAAAAATTTTTAATTTTACCGGGAATACGAAATTTGCGATTTTCGGAAATTTTTTTTAAAAAAAAGTTAAGAAAATGACTTTCTTCAAGAATATATAAAATTATCATTTTATTGCTTTTTACTATAAAACTATAATGTATACAGACTCAGTATACTTTAAATTAATTATGCAAACAAGAAAACTGAAAGTTTTGACTTGGCCGTCGATGGCTCAAGACACAATTTTAAATTATGATATGTATTATTTATTTATTTATTTTTATGTTTGTAATGTTAACAATTTTAAAAAATATGACGCATTAAAAAAGTTACTATGGTTTAATATATATTAAAAAATTAGCCTGATGAGGTTGGCAAACCCGGCCAACGAAACGTAGCGCAAAGATAAAAATTGCTTAATTTTTATTTCACTGACCTTCCCAAGATCAACCAAATCTTACATTAAAGAAAACTGAAACTTTTAGAAATATTTTAATTATTTTGAAAAAATAATTAAATGTCTAAGAACATTAGAATAGTCTAAGAACATTATTAGATGTAATTTGTAATGTGATTATAAACTAAAGATTGTTTTATATATAAATATGAGTTGTGTATATAAACATTAATTATTTTATTACATGGTTTTAAAAAATTATTAACTAAATTAAAGTGAATTAATATGTTCTACATTTAATTATAACCTAAAAATGTTTTGATTAATAAATATAAAGTTTCTTTAACCTTTAATTATTGTATTCCATTATTTCACTGGAAAAAGTATGCATCTTAATTTAAGATAAATTTGTAGTCACTTTTAAGATGTTTCTAAAAAGTTAGCAAAAGTATCTTAAAATGCATTAGTTTTCTAAGATGGAAGCAGAAATATAAAATACTTTAAACTTCTTAAAAGTGACTACAATGCATTTAAGGTGTTTCTTTTTACAGTGAATTCTTTATTCTTCTTTAATTTGGAACATTTTTAAAGCTATTCATGTTTAATAATTAAACAAAAACACTTAACTTTCAAATATTTTAAGTAATTTTATGAGTCCAATAACAGGGTTCTAATAACTGGACTTGTAATGTTTTTCGAGTCCAATAACTAAAGCAAGTGACTTATCTTTTGATCTTCCTTATATATTTTTAATACATACAGTATTCAAATTCAACAAAAAATGTTATATGTACAGAAAGACTTAATGTATGTGTTCCAATTAATATCTTTCATAAATACATGCGTAATTCTCCAAAAATTAATTAATATTCGACGATCTACCACTAAATGTCCAATAAATGGTAGCTCTACCCTATTCTTCAATTTCGTAATTTTCATGCAAAAATTTATAGTTTTAGAAGCCCAACAAGAATGTAAAGTTTGTCGCGCGTTAATGCTGCTAGTGTAATTATTAATAAACTAGCAAAATATACGCGCGCTACAGCGCGCGAGAATGACGTTTTGCATTTTTTACTAATTTAAATATAAAAATTATATGAGCTTCTTTATATTAGATAATTTATTATTAGATTAAATAAAAATATAACTGATTTTTTACTGTTACATAATTATTATTTAAATTTTATTAAATCAGAAAAAGAGTTTTGTTCTTTAAACTATGATTTGTTCCGTCAAATGAATTTTTTAAAAGTTAATTTTTATTAATATACATTCTAATACATAATTGATTTAATTATAACATAATAATAATTTTTTTTTAAATATTTAAAGTAATCCAATTTAGCTTAAATTAATTTTATTAGATCCTAAATAAATTAAAGAAAATTCATTTTTAACATATAATTATTATTTTAGTCCAGTTTAATAAGAAAGATAAGGTTTGTTAAAAGAGGTATGATTTTTTTGAGTTGAATGTTTAATAGCATCTTTTGCCCCATAAATGCAAAAAAATTATTCATCAAAAAGTAAACAATAAAAGTTTATAGCAAAAAGGATGCGAGCAAGAAAAACGTAATGAATTATTTATTTTAAAATATACTGACATTATATTCAAACTTCTATACAAATTTTAATTATTCCATACGTTTATTAATTTAAGTTTCTGATTCTTAAAAGTTCTTTAAACAATATAAATTTCAATTACTAACTTCTCTAGGTGCAAACCAATCGTCAAAACTTTTAACAACACAGATTTTAATTTTTCGAAATTTAAAATATTTTCCATCTTTCATAGATTTAAACTCTAATTATTTAAACTTCAATTAGGCAAAATTTTAATATTTAACCAAAGTTTTAAGACATATATATGTAATTCAATTTTATTTTAATTCTCAAGAATGTAAACAAAATGTATTTTAACTTTTTACATATTTATAAACTAAATATTTTAAATTTAATTTTATTAATGCAATTTTAAAATGTGTTTCAAACTTTAAGAGCTTGTGATGTCAGTAGAGTCACGTGTCGCAAAGCCAAAATTTCTCAGCGATTTTTCTATATAAAACTACTAAATATTTTTATATAAAACTTAGTATAGAATTATATAAAATATCAACCAGAAGATCTTTCTGACTCAAGCGTGTGTTTTCATTTTGACTAAAAAGTTAATTTTATAAAATTGTTCAAAATTAGAAAAAATTCAAACAGTTAATTTTGGGGCAAACTGCAAATAAGTTAGGGGTACCTTCCAGATGATATTTTAGGTAATTCGATAAAATTGCATTGAAAAATATTCAGTACCTAGTTCTAGAGAAAAACCGCTGAAAAATTTTGTCTGTGGGTCATGAGGTCAATGACCTCATTATCCATCACATCCTCTTAATTATTAGAAACTTGGAATTATTTGAATTTTAATATTAATAAATTTCAATTATTATTAAAAACTTTTAATGCTTCAAATTTTAATCATTTTATGTTTTAATTATTATATCAACTTTAAATATTTTCAAATTCTAACAATATACATATTAAAATAATTTCAAACTTAAACCAATTTATAAAAACGTTTTAATTGTAAAAAATTTACATGCATTAAAACTAAAATAAATCCAAATTTTATGATTAATTTTATAATTTTAGTCTATCCAAAAAAAGTTAATTCTTTTCGAGTAAAAACTGTATTTCAGTCTATCTCATTTTCTGTTAATCTAGTTGAATTATGATTAGATTTACAATTGTCTCTAATTTTAAATGTATAATTAAATTGAATATTAAAGCAGTTTAATAATTTACTCACGCAATAAAAAATAATAATTTTTAAATAAAAATACTAAATTTTTTCAAAAGGAATTTAATGCAGTACCCATTTTTCTTTAAAAATTAATAGCGCAAAAAAGTTTTAAGAGTCAAACCACTAACTTTCAACCAAAGGTCGTCGCTGACATATTCTAATAATAATAAAACCCACAAGCAAGTGTTAAGAAAAATTGGCGTTTTTAATGCATATTTCAAATATTTTTTATTTAGAAAGAAAACATTTCATTCCCATATTGTAAAGAAAATATGTTTAATTAACATCCAAATATTTATTTTATTTAATATAATTTTGTATATAATGAATAATGATAAGAATAATAATAATAATAATAATAAAATCAATTTAAAGTTGATCAAAAGGCTGTCACTTTTTACCATTTTTAAGAGTCTATTTTTTAGAAACCTACTTAATAAATATTATTGAAACTTACCATAATTATTAATGTATACACTATACACTTTAATATGTTTTCATTAGATTCAAGACAAATATTTATTTTATTACTAAATAACACCATCTTAAAATTTTGGAAGTAACCCCAAAACACAACATTTTTAATCTTATATAAGTTTTTCTGGATGCAATTAAAAAATTATTACTTTTCTCATATCTAAGTTTTTATAAAATCTTCAACATATTAAATTTTAGCGAGGGTAATTTGCTCAGTTTATGAATTATTATTAAAGTTTAAAAATGTACTGAAAAAAGGTTACTTTTCATTGTACAAAATACACTCTAAAGTTTGACAATCTGTTATTTATTTTAAATTCAAAACTATTTTTGTCAATAATTTTAACGACAAATTTCTGAGTATATTTTGTACAATGAAAAATAAGGTTTTTTCATTACATTTTTAAACTTTAATAATAATTCATAAACTGAGCAAATTACCCTCGCGAAAATGTAATATGTTGAATATTTTATAAAAACTTAGATATGTAAAAAGTGTTAATTTTTAATATCATCCAGAAAAAACTTATATAAGATTAAAAATGTATGCTTTGGGGTTAATTCCAGAATTTTAAGGTGGTATTATTTAGTAATAAAATAAATATTTGCCTTGAATCTTGAACAACGCTACCAAGCCTCATAAAAAAAAGTTCTTTGAAGTAAATTCGTCACTGTTATCCTGGTGCGTGGGGAGAAAGTTGAAGGTTCAAATTAGTTCACTTCAGTCACTTTAAGTCTGGCACATAATTTATTAAAAAAAAAAAGAAATTAAAAGTCACTCCACAATATTTTTATAATAATTAAAAAAGATAAAATTACAATATAATATAATATATAAGTCACAATATAATTCGACACATCTAATTCGTGTTATCAATTCGCACGCCGAACGAGTACTGACCCTAATTATGAATAATCGGCTAATTAGCCTTTGTCGGCGATTGTCGAAAATATTCGTAAATACTAATATAAGAAATAGTCATTTTATTTTTATGCGTAGCAACATTCTGGGCCGCCTTGAACGGCCACGTTCAACATATATTTTTTCATACATCAATCGGAAGTGGTGCAATTTTTTTAACACCGCGATCTAGTTCGCCATTTTGAGTCTTTACTCTCACTACCCTAACGATTCCGTCATCGCCTGGTCGAACCTGAACCACCCTACCTAAACTCCACTTGAGCGGCGGTAAATTATCATCTTTTAAAAGTACCAACGTACCTTCCTTTATTAATTCAGGTGATCCCGTGTTCCATTTTGCTCTAACGTTTAACTCATTTAAATACTCATGCTTCCAACGTTTCCATAAATCGAATTTCATTTTTTGTATACATTGCCATCGCGACAACTTGTTTAGCGGAGTCTGAGAGTGGTTCAAGGTCGGGATCGTCATCAACGGTTCTCCTATCAAAAAATGACCCGGAGTAAGCGCATTTACATCATTTGGGTCCGACGACATTGGTGTCAACGGTCTCGAGTTGAGAATTGCTTCAACTTCACACATATATGTGGTTAATTCTTCGAATGTAAAAAGCATTTCTCCTATTGATCGTCGTAAATGATGCTTGAGCGACTTCACAGCCGCCTCCCAAATTCCGCCAAAATGGGGAGTTCTTGGCGGTGCAAAATGCCACTTAATATTTTGATCTGACAAATCTCGAGATATTATCTTATTGTGTTCCTCTGAATTGAGGAGGCTGTAAAGATCGCTCAACTCATTTTTAGCACCCACGAAATTTGTTCCGTTATCGGAATATAAGGCTGCAGATTTTCCCCTTCTAGCAAAAAATCGTCGTAAGCTTCCAAAAAAAGTTTCTGTTGACAAATCAGTTACTAATTCTATATGTACTGCCTTTACGCTCAAACATACAAATACAGCCGCATATACTTTGATTTTATTTTTATTTCTAAACTTTTTTTCTTTTATATAGAACGGTCCGCAATAATCAATGCCAGTGTTCTCGAAGACACGAGCAGCAGTTACTCGAACCTCTGGCAAATTTCCCATGATGTAAGACGGTTCTGTAGGTCTAACATGAAAACATTTAACACATTTGCTAATTACCCTTCTCACTGCGAGTCTTCCGTCGATTGGCCAAAATTTTAATCTCAACGCATATAAAGTTCCGTTAATGCCCGCGTGCATGTGCTTTTCATGAGTATCGCGAATAAGGAGGTCAGTAAAAGGATGGTTTTTTGGAATGAGGATGGGATGTCGCTGATCATGAGACAACTCTGCTCTCTTTATACGTCCTCCTACTCTCAGCAATCCGTCTTCTATAATAGGGTTGAGTCGAATGAGTCTTGATCGCCTTGGAAGATCTCCACCCCTTGACAACTCACGAAGTTCATCGGAAAATTCCTCCTGTTGCACTAGGAAAATGATCCGATTGAAAGCTCGATTGATCTCCTCCACAGTTAATATCTCTGGAAACTGCATTTGTTCACGTACTTTTGGCGTGAGACGTAAACAATATGCCACAACATGAGTTAAAGTTGTAAGTGATGAAAATCGAGTCCATAAATCGAACGACTCCTTCTCCTTCACCGTTGCCAATACTATACCCTTTTTTCTTTCAGGTAGCTCCACGGATTCAAACTGATGACTCGGCCAATGATCCTCTTCTAATTGTAGCCATTTTGGGCCTGTTTTCCATAATTTATTAATTATGAATTCCCTGGGTAATTGACCTCTAGAAGCGAAGTCGGCAGGATTGTCCTCCGAAGCAACATGATTCCAGTCTTCAACTGAAGTTAGACCCTGTATCTCAGCTATTCGATTTGCGACGAACGTGCTAAACTGGTGAGGTGCTGATTTGATCCAACTCAGCACAATCGTAGAGTCTGACCATAATCTTATTTGATCTACTTTACACGTGATTGCAGTCTTTACGTCAGCAAGTAGTTTGGATAACAGAACTGCAGCACAAAGTTCCAATCTAGGCAAGGTCACTATTTTGATTGGTGTGACTCGTGACTTTGCGCATAATAACACAACCCTGCTTTTTCCTCCACTTGTCGACCTCATGTATATACATGCACCATATGCTCTCTGACTCGCATCTGCGAAACCGTGGATCTGCATTTCTTCGGTCATTTGACTTCTGAATGCTCTCTCAATCTTCCAATTGTTTAGCTCCTCCAATTGATTTCGGTATTCCTCGTATTCCAATAATATTTTCGGTGGTACTGGATCATCCCACGTCGATTTTATTTTCCACAGTTCCTGCATTTTTATTTTAGCAAAAACTATGACTGGAGCAAGTAAACCCAAAGGGTCATATAACTTCGCTATTTGAGATAGCATGATCCTTTTTGATGAGACTTCTTGATTCAAATCTGGTTTTACATCAAAGTATAAGTTATCGTCTTGCGAATCCCACATCACTCCCAGAGTTCTTGAAGTTTGGTCCACGTCTATTCTCAAGGTCGTCTCAGAACCATCAGGAATTTTCAGAAGCTCTTGATTATTAGATTTCCATTTACATAAACGAAGTCCTGCTCCCTCAACTAGTCTCGTGAGATCCTTCTTTAATCGTTGCGCTTCCTTCAATGATTCAGCTCCCGTGAGGAGATCGTCCACATAAAAATCTCTCCTGAGAATCTGAGCAGCATCCGGATACTGATGACCTTCATCTCGAGCCAATTGCTCCAAACAACGAATAGCCAGGAAAGATGCTGCAGATATCCCGTAGGTTACTGTCCTCAGTTGATACGTTCTGATTGGTTCCCTTTCATTGTATCGCCATAGAATTTTTTGATATTTTCTATCACTTTGGTGTATCAAAAACTGGCGATACATTTTTTCTATGTCAGCACTCAAGGCCACAGGATGCTGACGAAATCTCAACATTAATACTACAATGCCACCTTGAATCGTAGGTCCAATCATGAGCGTCTCATTCAATGATATACCGCTGCTAGTCCGAGCCGACGCATCGAAGACTACCCTTAATTTCGTCGTAAGACTCGTTTCCTTCAAAACAGCCTGATGAGGTAAGTAGAATCCCTCGTCTGAGTTACTGTTTGTTTTTTCCATGTGATTTAATTCCTCATAATCTTTCATGAATTTATTATATTGCTGTTTTAACTCAGGGTTTTTTGCTAATCTTCTCTCAAGCATAAAGAATCTTCGTTTTGCCAGCTCATATGAGCCTCCTAATTCTTTCTCTTTTCCATTGAATGGTAAACGCACGGAATATCTTCCTGAATGGTCGCGTTGCACATTTTCACAAAAATGTTTTTCACATTTAGATTCCTCATCGGTAAGATAAATTTTCTCGGCTCCCTCCTCAATGGTCCAGAATTTCTCAAGTTGATTTGACAATGTATCTCTCACTAGATTACATTTTAGATTGTGTTGAGATGAATAATCATCCATTTTTCCAGCAATAATCCATCCCAATTTGGTATTTACCAGAGTTGTATTTGGTATAGCAAGAGGAATTTTATTTTGTCCCAAGATATCGTAAAAGAACTCTGCTCCGATGAGTGCATCCACAGCTGCTGGCCTGTCAAATC
Source organism: Ganaspis brasiliensis (assembly GCA_037103525.1). Classification (NCBI taxonomy): domain Eukaryota; kingdom Metazoa; phylum Arthropoda; class Insecta; order Hymenoptera; family Figitidae; genus Ganaspis; species Ganaspis brasiliensis. Next base: position 379,374 of record JAZKLR010000205.1, on the reverse strand, counting down.
CTGGATCAGCTAGTTGAAGGTGGGGAGGAATTTTAAATGAATCTTTATTTAAAGGAAAAGAAGGAAGTTCTCCTGTTATTTTGGGAAGGATAAGAAACGATACCATAGCATTATATTTACAATTTTTTGACTGTAACCTTACCTCTACATAATCTGCGCTGTTTACTTCATTATTATTTAAAACTTCTATTGCAGAACGTAATCGACGTCTTTCTAAATTTAAATGTTTGGCAAACCTTTCTGTCATAATATTAGGTTGAGAACAACTGTCTAATAGAATTCTACAATTAAATTTTCTACCTTGTTTATCAATTATATTGACTATTGCAGTAGATAGGAGAACCGATGATGAATCAGTCACGTGACAATTCTTTCCTTGATTTATATTTGAAATCTCAGCGCCATCCTTTGAATTCTGAGCTGATTTAAATTCTAAAAAGTGTAGCATTGTATGATGTCGTTTATGACAGATTGTGCAACCTCTCGATCTGCAGTCAACAATTAAATGATTTCCACGAAGACAATTAAAGCACAAACCCTTCTTTTTTATTACTTGAATTCTTTCCCCAATTTCCAGTTTTATAAAGTCCGGACAATAATTAATAAAATGATTGTCTTTACAAACTGGACAACTAAAATTTGATTGTGTATTTGCAAATGATTTACTACTAACTTTCTTATCAAAATTAAATTGACTTTTATTGTTCTGTTTATTATTATCATTAGTTCCAGAATTCAAGGTCTCAAGCAACTGACAACGTTCTCGCAAAAAATCTGTCAAATCATCAAACATAGGCATCTCGTTACTCTTGATCGACCGTTCCCACTCTCTCCTAGACTCTTTATCGAGTTTCGAAGTAATAAAACAAATCAACGGGGTGTCCCAGCTATCTGTTGGCTGTCCCAACATTTTTAATGCGCGAAGGTGTCTTAAAACCGTATCTAATAAATTTTGCAAAGATGCTGCCGAATCCTTATTAGGAGTTGTCAACTCGAGTAGAGCCATCATATGATTTTGAATAATTATACGCTTATTGTTATATCTCTCCTCGAGCAACCCCCAAGCTACATCATAATTAGCATCACACGTCTCAATATTTTCTATTACTCGCGCCGCGCTATCCCTCAAAAAAGACTTCAAATAGCGCAACTTCTGTACCTTAGGAATACTGGACTCTTTATGGATAATGGCAGTAAACAAATCTTTAAAACCTAACCACTTTTCATAGCCCCCAGAGAAAGTAGGAAGGTCGAGTCTAGGCAAAGAATATGGTATTCTATTGATATTAGTTTCATTATCTGCAGCACCTGATCGAGAAGATGCCATCGCTCTCAGATTATTCAGCTCAGCCTGTCGCTGAGAATTCAATTCTAATTCTAATTCTGCTATTCGTAACCGCTGTCGGTCAACCTCGTCAGAGTCCGTGACCAACCCACGAGGCGATCGCTCATTGATAATCTTTGTTGCTTTAGCCGTATAAATAAAATAATTATTCTCAAATTCACTTCGATCTGACTCGTGAGCCGGCAACGGATCTAATATTTCTAAATCTAATTGAACCTTTTGAAATTCATTCCAAGTATCCTGAATTTTTTTTAATCTAAGTTCAATTTCCACCGTACTAACTGTTTGATTTTCACCTGTACATTTTTCTGTTAGAAAAGTATTAAATTTAGTCAATCTTGTTTTGCAATTAGTGCGGATTTGACGAGCAGAATCGATCTCAGTTTTACTCATTATTGATAGAATCGAAGATATGAAATTGTAAATACAGTAATTTATTCAATACTCTTACTTGATACGATGAATCACTCGAAAGTACAACACATACCGCAATTCGCAACGTCTTTTAAATTCAAATAAATCGTCTCGTACAAGTTGAAATCCTCAGTCCTCTGCGTTGATAAATTCTTTGTCGAATTTCCACTCCTTCACAAATGATGATTTTCTTTTTTTTATTCTCGATGATGTCTGTTTTTGCTTGATCATATGTTGCTGACCAAACCCTCCAATTATATAGATAGTTCACAATGATTATTGTTTTGTCAATTTTTTCTAGTCTAATTTGAGTACTCGACGGCCACCACTATGTGCGAATTGATCCGGCTCGAAGGACCATGAACAACGCTACCAAGCCTCATAAAAAAAAGTTCTTTGAAGTAAATTCGTCACTGTTATCCTGGTGCGTGGGGAGAAAGTTGAAGGTTCAAATTAGTTCACTTCAGTCACTTTAAGTCTGGCACATAATTTATTAAAAAAAAAAAAGAAATTAAAAGTCACTCCACAATATTTTTATAATAATTAAAAAAGATAAAATTACAATATAATATAATATATAAGTCACAATATAATTCGACACATCTAATTCGTGTTATCAATTCGCACGCCGAACGAGTACTGACCCTAATTATGAATAATCGGCTAATTAGCCTTTGTCGGCGATTGTCGAAAATATTCGTAAATACTAATATAAGAAATAGTCATTTTATTTTTATGCGTAGCAACAAATCTAATGAAAATATGATTAAAGTACATAAATTAATAATTATGGTAAACGACCACCTTTGGTCGAAAGTCTGTGGTTTGACGTACTTGAAAACCTTAAGAAATGTTTAAAAACTGTGAATAGCTTATTTTTCAATGATATAATTCATAATATTTCATTCTTTATTATTATTTTTATTGTATTTTTTAGAAATAATTAAAAGCTCGAAATAGGTGTAAATATAGGTGTAATATGTGTAAATAGGTGTAAATATATCTGTATATATTTTAATATTGTTTTCTTTTTTAATACTATTATTACAATTTTATTATCTTATTTAAAAAACTTATCAATTTTTTAGTTGTGTAAGTCCATTGACTTTCGTCTGAGGACTGTTGCGGACATATTATTAAAAAAAATATTGTTCCACAACACTTGAAACTTGAATATTTCCTGATTTCATTGGTCATAATATTATAGTGTAAATTGTATTTCTTATAATGTAATTATTAATCAAAAACCTTAAATTTTTGCAATTTTTTAAAAACATTATTATTCAAAAACTATTTGATATTATCTATTGGAACTTACCAGAAACATAAAGTTCCAATATCAAATATCAAATAGTTTTTGAATACATACGCGAAATACTGTTGTAAACATACAACTTTTGATTAATAATTGCATTAAAAGAAATACAATTTACCCTTTAATATTATGACCAATGAAACCAGGAAATATTAAAGTTTCAAGTGTTGTGGAACAATATTTTTTTAAAAATAAGTCCGCAACAGTTATCAGACGAAAGACAATGGACTTACCTAATTGACACAAACGAAAAACGTAACCTATTTTCAACTACATAACAATTTTCAAAACCAAGAAGCAAAACATTATTAAAAAACAATTGAATAGAAAAACGACCAACTTCAGGTGTGGACAGAATGAAAGAATGAATGAATGAATGAAGTTGCGGATTATTATTATAGATAAACTAGCCAAAAATACGCGCGCTCAAGCGCGCGAGAATTACATTCTTCATTGACTAGTATAGTTTTAATACAAAAAACAAACTGAACTTATGTAGATTAAATTAATTATACTATTAAATTAAATTTTGTGAACTAATTTTTATTTATTAAAATGTGTTATAAACTAATAAATACAAAGAAATTTTAGAGAATAACTCCGATTTGTTGCTAAGTTAAAATAAAAAGTTTTTAAGTATAGTGCGTTACAAAAAGTAAGAATATTTTTTTAAATAGCTTTCGAACAAAATATTTTTTATTAATACAATTATTACAATTTTCTATATAAATTTCATTTATTTTAAAATTCTATTGATATGAAATCTTTATTTTAAAATTTTCTTTAAACAATACGAAATTCGATTAGTAACGAACCATTCTCAAAAATTTCCGTTAATATAAATTTTAATTTTCCCATACTAAAAAATTCCCAATTTCTAATAATTCAAATTTAAATTATTTCAAACTTCAATTATAATCAAAATTGCAATATAACCAAAGTAATTTGTAAAATTGAAAGATTGAAATAATTTTTGTTCCCACCATTAGGAATTAAAATAAAAATAAGTTCATTTTATTTTATTTCAATCTTTTACTTTTACAAATTAAATTAAATTAAAATTTTTAAACTTGATTTAACTAATACGTATTTCAATTGTTTCAAATTTTAATTAGTACACTCTAAAAACAAGTGTCTTGGAAGTATTTTAAACTACGATAATATGGTATCTTTATTGTATCTGAGGCGCAAAAAGTGTCTTAAAATGAGATATGTAGGAATGATTATCAATTATTCAAATTTGAATAATAATAAACTTCAATTATTATTTAAAACATTTAATAGTTCAAGTTTTAATCAATTCATGTTGAAATTATTATAAACTTATAAATATTTTTTAATTTAACAATGCATATTTAAATTACGAATTTCAAACTGCAACCAATATTACAATCTTCAAATTATAAAAAATGTGTATTACAGTATCAAAACTTAAATCAATCCAAACTTTATGATTACAATTTCCACTATTGAAGTCCAAAAATATTTTAAAAAATTGGAAACAAGGGAACCTGAAATCATTTGTAAATTTAAAAACTATTAATTTCAACTTATATATAGAAATTTAAAAATTCCAAATCGATTCAAACTTATATTTAATTTAAACTTTAATCAACTATTACTTGAATTTATCGATTCTAAATTTTTTTATTGAAGCAGACTTCTTTTTCTAAGAATTATTTAAAACAATTTAAAATCTTAATGTTCAAAAATCTAAATATCATTCAATTTATACTTCTACGCTTATAATTTTAAGAAATTTTTATATCAACCGAATTAAATATATTTAGTTTAACAAATATAAGTCTACCAAAAAATAGGAATAAATTATAAAGACGATATTTAAAAGCCTTAAAAAATATTAGAAAACTGTGCTCGCTTTCTTCAATTTAATTTCATGATATCTAATTCTTATTCTTATTTATGTTGTATTCCATAAAATTATAATTAAATCGTCGAATATATTGGAAACAATAAATTATTTCAAATTATTTATACATATTTCTTCATTAATTTACACATTATGTTTAAAGTGTGGTCAATCTTTATTAAAAACTGTAAAGTAGATTTAAGTAAAACACGCATTTATATTTTAATACACAATTGTTAAGAATAAAATATAAATTTATTACTGAATTTTTAAATTTTAAATTCCGGAGATGTAATAAATAAATAAGTAAAATTGGAAATCATATATAAAAAGACATTTTTTCAAAAACTATTGATTTACAACAAAAAAACATCTATATGTGTGAATGAATTTTGATTTATTAAAATTTGTTACAAATTAATAAATAGAATGAAATTTAAGAAAAATAAATAAGATTTTCTTCCCCCAGTTAAAAATAAAAAATTTTAGAGTATGTTTCAAAAAGTAAGAATATTTCTTTTTCAATAGTTTTTTGAACAAAATATATTTAAACTTCTATGCAAACTTGATTTATTCCAAGCATCTTTTGATAATAAGAATTCCTTATTCTTAAAATTTATTTACGAAATTCAATTAATAACAAACCATTCTTCAAAATTTCTAGCAATATTTTTTATTTTTCCAAATTCAAAAATTCCCAACTTCTATCGATTCAAATTGAAATTATTTCAAATTTCAATTGATCAAAATTGAAATATAACTAAAGTTTTAAGATTTATAACTCATTTTTATTTGAATCCTTAATGGTGGGAACAATTATTCCAATCTTCTACCTTTACAAATTAAATTAAATTAAAAATTCTAAACTTGAATTTATTAAAACGAGTATTAGTGTTTTTTGTATGAAAATTTTGGGATCCTTGATTAAGATTTTAATGAATTTTTAGCCTGACAGGCTTGGACTATATTTCAGTCAATCTTTTTTTTTTGTTCTTCCAATTGAACTGATTAAAATTATAATTGATCCCAATTTCAAACCTATAATAAAATTAGAAATTAAATAAGTTTAATAATTTATCAATAAAAAAATAAGCATTTTGAGATAAAAAATACAACATTTATTTGGTGAAATTTAATTTGGTACGTATTTTTATTTAAAATAGGGAAGAAAGTTTTGAGTTAAAAAAAAAAGAAAATGATTAAAAGAGGAATAAATTATAAAAAAAGCATTTAAAAGTTTTAAAAAATAGTTGAAAATAGTGCCCGGTTTCTTCCAATTACATCATGATATTTCATTCTTCATTCTTATTTATATTGTATAAGTAATTAACAGAATAAAATATTATTATGAAAATTATTCATGTAAATTAGATTTAAATAAGACACGTTTATATTGTAATACATTATTATTATTGAAAATAAAATATATAAATTTGTCAATTCATTTAAATTTTAGATTCAGGAGAATCAATAATTAAATAAATAAAATTAGAAATCTTCTAATTAATATAAAAAGACATTTTTTCAAAAGTTATTATTGATTTAAAACAAAAAACATCTATTGTGCCAAACTTCAGGTGTGGACAGAATGAAAGAATGAAAGAATGAAGTTTGCGATTATTATTATTAATAAATATTTTGATTTATGTTTGAAGGCTATCTTTATCACTCTGGCTCTTGGAAGTATTATCGGAGTGACTGTAGTTGGAAACATTTTGGTTTGCATTGCGGTGTGCCTCGTGAGGAAACTGCGGAGGCCTTGCAACTACCTCCTGGTGAGCTTAGCTGTCAGTGATCTATGTGTGGCTCTGCTAGTAATGCCGATGGCATTGCTCTACGAAGTGCTAGGAAATTGGCCTTTGGGATCTATCATGTGTAACATTTGGGTCAGTTTTGATGTCCTCAGTTGCACAGCAAGCATTCTAAATCTCTGCGCGATATCCGTTGACCGGTGAGTTGTTCAATGTCTTTTCTACCCACACAATTCATCATAATTCTATGACGTCATTCATTCTCTCACTATCATTTATCAAAATTCTCCTCTCACTTCCTGTACGTAAGCAATTTTACTCTTTTATTTTTTATTTTTTTAATTCTTTTACTCTTTAGCTGAATTAAGAATAAAGATAAAATTCATCAGATTAATTCACGTTTTTTTATGACTCTCTAAATGTAGAAATTAAAAAAAGTGAGAAGTGTAATGTAGTAAACGTGAACTTGGTAGAAATATCGATTATGTTGAAATAACTAATATTGTAGTTAAATTCTGTCAATTCAGATTTAGAGAGTAGGTTTTCTCTAATTGAACATAAACGAATTTTCTCTATTACAATTAGTAAAACTACCACCAGTAAGTTTTTGCTAATTCAGTTTTAAAATGTTTTTATTTTTATTTATTTATTTTTCTCTTTCTATTTTAAGATGTTAAAGTTATAAAAAAAGTTAAAATATTTTCAGAACCTTTTTTACTAAGATAAATAGATTTAGTGAGTATTTATTTTTATTTTTTTCCTCTAAAATTGTTAAAATCATCAAAAATGTTAAAATATTTTCAAAATCCTTTTTACGAAAAATAGAAAAATACTCAACTCTTTTCTGAGATCTATTTCGTAAAGTGTAAGTAAAGAAAACGTTCTAAGTATTTCAGCCTTCTAGTGTCAGATTACGGAAGCAGTAACTTAGTGACGTGTTTATCTAAGCTTCCCTTTAAAATGTAAATTTTGAAATATTTTCAGAGTTACATTTTTGACATATGTGATTTGATAAAATTGATATGTATTATTTACTCTTAAATCTGAATCAGTAAAAAGCCGTCCAGTAATTTTTGGTAAAATTTCACTATTTGAATTCACAGATTATAAAATTTTTACAAAATTTCTAATGAAAATTAAGTAAGAATTAGTATAAATTTTTATTATTTTCATTTTGTGGACGTTTTACTAATTTAGATGTAGAAAGTAAAAAAGAAATTTCAATTACTTTTGTAATTGTTGATTATTTGTTAAATTTTTCGAGCCACATGAACGAAACATTTCAGAAATAGAGTTATAGAGAAGCCAAATTGCCTTTTAAGCGTTATAATCACTTTACTGAGTCCAGCTTAAATTTTGAGCTTTCATTGGATTCTATGAACCCAAGATAAAGTTTAAATACCCATTTAAGGATTGTGCCAGAACTAAATTTTTTAGAAGTTTTCATCTGAAACTTATTCTTAGTTTATAAAGTTCTCTTTAGTAGTTATGGCACATTTTAGATTAACTCGGAAAGTTATTTGAATTGTTGCTTGAGAATGCAGAACCAGTATAAAGTTCCTTACTTCAACAGATTCTGAGAGTTAAATTACAAAGCATTAGTACTTGCATTGAAATCTTTGATATGTGTTGTTAAACCAATAAATGTTTGTCGGGTTTTATTTATTGATTAATTTTCAAATATATCTTCGACTCTCGTTTTCATTTAAAAATTCTCGACTGCGTTTGGAAGTTCAGCGTTTTTTAAATATCTGTTTCGCCTGGATGGACAGACGGACGGACAGCAAAGTATTAAAGGTTTCATATTTTGGACACGAAAATATAATAAAATTAAGCAAAAAAAAGTTACTTAAAATTGATTTGTTTCTAAAATGAAAATAAAATAAAAATCAAAGAAAGTTGAAAAAAATGAAAAGATATGAAAAATAAAAAGGAGCAAAAAAGGGTAAGAGAAAATTTGATATAAGTATTTAAGAGAAATAGAATTAAATTTAAAGCGATTTTTGATTTAATTTTTTAGAGTTAGAAAATTGAATTGAATTTAATTTTAGCCGAATTATTTGAAATTGTGGTTAAAAAATAATCTAACAGACTTGTCGATTGATGCAATTCTAAATTTAGTTCTAGATAACATGCAAATTAACTTCTTATTAGGCATATTGCTATATTCAGGTCAATCTTTAATTTGACTGGCGGTAGGATAATTGATCGACCGCGTTATTCATCCGATGTTTTAACAGAGCTATCTGTTAATTAATTGAAACTCCAGGCAAATAATTGTTTGCTTTTGTTTGCACCTTTTAGCAACAGTCATAATTTTATTTTTCAGGAAATCAGTTTATCATGTAATTCAGTGATAAATACTGCTAAAAATGAAGAATTTTAATAGTTAGTTTACAAGCAGATATTGAAATTGTTTCTTTTCAAAATTGTTGAATATTAATTTTATGTCGGAGGAATTGATTTAAAATTGATATATTATTATAAATTTTTTTTTATTTGAGTTTCATTTTCATTAGAGGTTTTAGTGTCTCTTGAACTTTCCGGGAGTTATGGACACTTCATTGCACTTAATGGCTTAAATATTCATCCAAAATGTGCATAAAGTGTGGAATTCTATTAGAGCTACTTAGCCAACTTTCCGGGACTTAAAGATGACCTGGAAAACTAACTTGAAAACTTAGTGTCCTGTTGGAGTTCAATCGCTTAACGATAAACTATAACTGGATTTTTCATTTTGATAAACTCACAGAATTAACAGAGTTAAAAGTTCCGGACTTACTAAAACAATTTTTTACTTGTTTTGACGCAATATTGTTGATTTTAATAATTTATAGAGTCAGATTTAATATTAGTGACTTTCTCTTTCTTTTATAAAAGTTGCTTTTTAATTTCTAGTTATTTGTGTTCATATTTAGTTATTTTTTCACAATAAAAAACATATAACTAAAACTGGTCAGAAATTTTCAGTTTGTAACTATCTTCATCATTTCTAGTTATTTATTCACTTTTAGGGTTTTCCTTTTTGGTTTTAGTAACTTTTTTAATTTCTAGTTATTTTTTAAACAGTGTCTAGTTCATTTCTAAAGTTTCTAGTTAATTTGTTACTTTCATGAAATTTTATCTTACTTTCTAGTTATTTATTTCCTTTTGTGGTTATTTTATGACTTTCTAGTTACAATGTTTTAAACAAAAAAATGTTTTCTACTTTACAATTATTTTTCATTGACAACTTTTTTAATTATATTTTTTTAATTTTTATCTTGAACATGAAAATTACCTTTTCTTATATTCTAATTGCGTTTTTTAAAATCTATAGTCATTTATTTTAATCTCTGGTTAATAATTTATAAAAAATCTTTCTCCAATTTCTAATCATTATCTTATTTTATAGTTATTTATAATTAGCTTCCTAATGTTTTCCCCTTATTTTCTAGTGGTTTTATTAACTAAATTAATTTTTTAATTTATTAATTTTTTTAATCAATTGTTTAACTACTTTTCTCTAAATTCTAGTTACTTATTTTCATCTCGTGTTATTTATTAATACTCCATTAATTTTTCTAACCATTCTTTTCATTTCTAGATACTAGTAATTTTTCTTCGTTTTTTAGTAATTTTCCATTAATTATTAATTGTCAGGTTGCTTAAAATAGTTTTCTTTAAATTTTAATTATTTATACTAATCTTTAGTTATATACGTATATTATATTTATATATATTCAATTTTTAATCATCTACTTCACTTCTAGATATTTATTTACCTCTTATTAGTTATTTTTTCCAATTTAAATAATTTTTCAATAAATTTAGTAATTTTTAAATGCTTTGTAATATTGCACTAATATTTATTATTTTTCATAAATTCTAGTTACTTTTCACAGATTTCTAGATTCTAGTATTTTCTTCACTTCCTACTTCTTTTTTTCTTCACTGGTTGGTTTTCTTTAAACTCTTAGTTATTTATTCACTTTTTGGTTTTTCTTTATTGTTATTTACTTTTTTTACTTTTCAAGTTACTTTATAACAATTTCCTGTTAATTTCACCACGTACTAGTTATTTTGCCAATTTTTACTACTTTTTTCTGACTTTTCAAACATTTTTTTTATTTTCTTACATTTCCTAAAATATTCTAGAAATTTTGCTGTTTTGTCTAGACTACCCTTTTCTGGTATTGATTTTTTTTAAACTTACAGTTATTTTTCGTCAATTTTTATTTTATTCCCATACATTTTTTGTTTTTATTCACTTTTAGGTTACTTTTGTACTTTTTTGGTTACTTTTAAACAAATTCCAGTTAATTTCTTCATGTGCTAGTTATTTTATCAATTTTTATTACTTTTTTTTCTTAAAATTTAAGATTTTCTCTCATTTTCTTGTATTTATTAAAATTTTCTAGAAATTTTACTATCTTCTGTGTTACCCCTTTTTAAAATTAATTTCTTTTTAGCTTTTTGTCTTTTTCTATTATCAGATCATAAATTTTTTGCTACTTTCTTCACTTTCTAATTATTATTATTTTTTTTTTTGATTTTTCAGTTCTGTTTATTTAACTTCAATTCTTTTATTACCTTTTAGATTTCAATGCCTATTTTCTTTTTAAATTTCTGTCTTTCTCTTTTCTTATTTTTTAAATTTTTAGTTATTTTCCATAAATTGATGTTTATTTTTTTTTACTTTCTGGCGATTTTATCTATTTAAAGTCATTTTTACTTATTTTCTAAATAACTTTCTCCTTTGTTTTGTAGTTTTTTAAAATTTCTAGTTATTTTTAAATTTTTAGTTCCACTTTTAAGTTTTTAATTACTTTATAACTGTATAATAATTTTCATTATACCACTCAGTTTTTAGGTATTTTTTTCAATTTCTAGTGATTTTTTCCTTTTCTAGTTATTTTTCTGAAATTTCAAAATATTACTTACACTCGAGTGCTTTTTTTCTAGTTACTTTTCTTTACTCTTAAAATGTTTTCCTTTACTTTTGATATTACCATCTACTCTTGAATTCCAAAATCCAGTTATTTTTCATTTTTGTCTAATATTTGTTCCTTTTTACCCATTCTTTTTAAATATTCATATATTATTCACTTTCCAGTTATTTTTCTCAATTACTAGATTTTTTCTTCACTTTTCAGTTAATTATCTTTTTTCCTACTTGATGATTCTCTTGGTGTATTAATTTTTCTTAATTCAAATTTTCTTACATTTATAATTATTTTTCCTTTTTACTTTATAATCTTCCACAGCTTTTTTTCTCTTAGTTATCACATTCACTTTGTTTGTTTAAGTAACTTTTATTCAACTCCCTGTTTTCTATTTATCTTTCCACTAATTGGTCGTTAATTTCTAGATATCCTTTTGTAACAAATAAAAATTTTTTCTCAACCTATTTTATTTTTTTTTCTATTATTTCTTCTTCAATTTATTTATTTTTTATTTATTTCACTTATATTTTCGCTATATTAATTATTATTTTTAAAATTTTTCACATAAAACTGGAACAAATGAATCTTTTACACATCTCATTTGACATAATGCACAATTTTATTTATCTTTACTTATTGCATCGAAGCAGCAATTGTCATAATTTTAATTTACTAGAATTAATATCTAGCCCAATCTTCATTTTACTATTTAACCATTAGCTCTTATTTTTCTTTTGCAGAAATGTTATTTTACAGAAATTGTTTTAGCATGAGTAATATTTTTTATTTATCTAATTTATTGGCTAAAAAAATTTTTGTTTTACTAAGATTTTAACTTTTCTAATTTCTATTTTCACAATTTATTAATTACCAGAATTTGTAGGTCTTTAAATTCATATTGAACAGAAATTTCATTTTACAAAATTTCTTTTCAACCGACTTTTGATGTAAAGGAAAAAGAAATTAACCAAGTTTTAATTTAGAAGAATTCTCAATTGATATAATTTTAAGTAAGTCAAATTTTCAAACGGCAGAATGTTTAGTTTATCGAATCTTCATTTATCCGAATTTGTAATTGCTAGAATTTATATTTGTCAGAATTCTTAAAACACAGAATTCCCATTTGTCCGAAATTACAAATGTCCGAACAAGCACCCGTCAGAAAGATTTGGCGCAAATTTTAAAATTGAACAAAATCAGAAATGATCAAGAAAATCGTCATTGGTCAATTTTAAAATTTGCGCCAAATCTTTCTGACTGATGCTTGTTCCGACATTTGCAATTTCGGACAAATGGGAATTTTATTATTTATTTATTTAGGAAATAATCGAGTGAAAACATAATTACAAATATAATATATGCCGCATCAGAATAACTAAATAAAAGTCTCATTTTACATATTCCATTCATACAATAAGTTTTGCAAAGCTAGAATGAAAGAATTTAGACTTTTATTTAAAAAATTTAAATCAAAACAGTATTTATTGCCCTCGATACTAAAGCCATTAAAAACAAAGTTTTTTCCATAATTCGTTTTAAATCTTTTGACATAAAATGGAATTCTGTGTTTTAAGAATTCTGTCAAATATAAATTCTAGCAATTACAAATTCGGACAAATGAAAATTTAATAAACTGGACATTCTGCCGTTTGAAAATTTGACTCACTTAGAATAATATCAATTAAGAATTCTGCTCAATTAAAATTAAGTTACTTTCTTTTTATTTTACATAAAAAGTCAGTTGAAAATAAATTCTAAAAAAGTTGAAATTTCTGTTCAATATAAATTCAGAGACCTACAAATTTTGGTAATTTATAAACCGTAAAAATAGAAATTAGAATCGATAAAATCTTAGTAAAATAAAAATTATTTCACACAATAAATTAGATAAATAAAAAATATTACTCATACTAAAACAATTTCTGTAAAATAACATTTCTGCAGAAGGAAAATTAAAGCTAAGGTAAATGTCCCAATTAGTGTCCTACTTAAAATTTTTCGGGAGTTTATCAAGAAAAAATTCGTTTCATACATTTCTATGGAAATAATTTTTTACATTTACATGAAGCTACTCTTTTTCTGAATTGAAAATGATTTTGATTCAAGTTTTATTATAAAAATGTAATAAATTATCGTTTTTTTAAAATATAATGTTATTGTACCAGTTTGTGCTCACACATGAAAAATGCATGGCGATTGTCATTTTTTTCTTGATTTGTCAAAATAGACAACAAGACTATGGTTTTTTTGTAAAATTTTATATTTTTAAGTGAACCAGGATCATAAAACACAAATCAACACGAAGAATATAAAAAATTAAATTGAAAATATACATTTTTTACACTATTTTCGTATTATTTTTATTTTATTTTGAGCATTTAAATTCAGTTGAGTACAAATTGGTACATGTACACAAATTGGGACATTTAACTTAATGGTTAAACAGTAGAATGAAGATTGGACATTAATTTTAGTAAATTAAATTTATGACAATTGGTCGAGTCCATACCAAGTGATCACACCAATTTCAGTCATATTGAGTAATATTTACGAAATTGATATTTTGGATTCCTTTAGGAGTAAAAAAAATAAATTTTAATTATTTTTAAAAAATTCAAAATATTTTCGAAAATATTCAAATTCGAAATTTTATGTACTATTTTTTTTGTGTTATCATAACTTCTGTAATTTTGAAGCAATTGAGATCATTTTTTTTTTAAATTACTCGTATTTAAATACTCTTTCAAGAAAAATTATAATAATTAAGAAATTGTATATAATTAAATTTTTATTAAAAAAATTAAATTATTTATTTAAACAAAATCTAAAGTATATCATCGTTCTTTTTCAAAAAATTCATAAACATAGCCTATAATGTGCTTAAAAATTTAAGCCAAAGAAAAAGATGGTATGTATTATAGTTTTTGAGAAAAAAATTATTAAGTTATGCTAGCGCGGCGCGGACCGGTGTCACCGCTACTCAACGCGTAGTTCCGTAGGAACCGAAATGTATGTATATTTTTACATAATGTAAATATAGTTAGTGTATTATATTTAAATTATAAGCTTCAGAAAGTCACACTGATCTTTTCATAGTACATGGACATCAAACTTCAGAATTAAAAAAATCGGAGAAAATAATTAAAGTAAAAAAAAGTAATTAAAAAATTGGTAATTTATAGAAAAATAATAAAAATAACTAAAAATTGGGAAAATTATTAAAATTTAAGAATAATAATTGAAAATTTGTTAAATCAATTGAAAAATAATTAATATAATTAAAAACTGGTAAAAATAAGTGAAAATAAGTGAATAATTAAAATAATTTAAAACTGAAGAAAGAAAAATAATGGACTGGTAAAATTATCAAAATTCGCGATGTTCAGGGGTGTTAATTTTTTTTCTTATGCAATTTTAGACCTAAAATTATGGGGTAATGTCAAAAATAGAGAAACAAATAATTTGCGGAGTTTGAGAAATTTATTCTAAGAAAAACTTAAATTTTAAAAATTAAACCTCTTTCACAATTTTCATTTTTTCCATCGACAATTTTTTTGTGGGATTTTTAAATGATTTTCTACAATCCATCGTATGGATTTTGAAAAATAAAATTTCGAAAATGACCAAAAAAATATTGTTTTTTAATTTTTATGTAATACCATAATTCTACATCTTAATTGATGTAAGAAAAAAAATGACACCTCTGAGCATCAAAAATTTTGTTGAGTTAAAATTTCACCTATCTCTCCCCTTAAAGAATGATAAAAATAGTTTGAAAATAGTTGAAAGAAGCAAGTTTACAACGACCATTAAACAATCAAATTGTTACTCCTCTTGACTTATACGAGTGGGCAAAATCCAGTTTAGAGAAAATTAATGTAGAATTTTGTAATTACGCAGAATATGAAGCTGAAAAACAATTGTTAAGTGAAAGATTTAATCAAGCTATGACCATTAAAGGTACACAAAAATTTCATTCCTTCGTACCCCTTGAGAATAAAATTGAAACAAAAATTTTTTCAAATTCTGTGCACAGCACAATTTGTAAAATAAAAAAATAAACATGACGATTAACTGTATTTATATTATGTAATAATATACATACATTTCGGTTACTACGGAACTACGCGTTGAGTAGCGGTGACACCGGTCTGCGCCGCGCTAGCATAACTTAATAATTTTTTTCTCAAAAACTATAATACATACCATCTTTTTCTTTGGCTTAAATGTTTAAGCACATTATAGGCTATGTTTATGAATTTTTTGAAAAAGATCGATGATATACTTTAGATTTTGTTTAAATAAATAATTTAATTTTTTTAATAAAAATTTAATTATAAATAATTTCTTAATTATTATAATTTTTCTTGAAAGAGTATTTAAATACGAGTAATTTAAAAAAAAAAATGATCTCAATTGCTTCAAAATTACAGAAGTTATGATAACACAAAAAAATAGTACATAAAATTTCGAATTTGAATATTTTCGAAAATATTTTGAATTTTTTAAAAATAATTAAAATTTATTTTTTTTTACTCCTAAAGGAACCCAAAATATCAATTTCGTAAATATTACTCAATATGACTGAAATTGGTGTGATCACTTGGCATGGACTCGACCAATTGCTGCTTCGGTGCAATAAGTTTAGATAAATTGTGAATTATGTTGAATGAGATGTGTGGAAGATTCTTGCGTCTCATAAAATTGAAATACATTTTCAGTCAGATCTCGTATTGTCCAAACACGAGAACAACTTGTTGATCATTGAAGTTTATCCTAATGAATTAGACAAGCATTTGGAGTTAATGGATTAATATAAAATACTAATGGACTAATGAGGTGAAGATGTTAGAGGATTTTTATTTGATAAAGTAGGGTAATCCTGTTTTGTGTAGAAACATATCTTGTCTTTGATGATACCTCGAGGGTGCTAGTTGACTAACGAACTACGTGACAATAGAGCTATATATTGTATGTATAGGGTATATACGATGTTGCTTGTGTACTGAATCTGTTGCTTTGCTTCAAAGGTACTATGCCATCACCAAGCCACTGGAATATGGAGTAAAGAGAACACCACGTCGTATGATCGGTTGGGTCGCTCTCGTTTGGTTCATGGCAGGCTGCATTAGTTTAGCTCCCTTGCTAATACTGGGCAATGAGTACAAGAATTCAGAAAATGGACGATACGATTGTTCCGTTTGTCAAAACACCTGGTACCAATTTTATGCCACAATGTGCAGCTTTTATATACCAACAGCCGTTATGATATATGTGAGTTTCACTTTCTTTCATTATCTATATAGTGTCTTTTACATATTTAATATAAAAAAACATAAATAAATAAAAATTGTACAAATAATGATGAATATTTGTGAGGAATTCTTGACTCAATTCAAAGAGAAAGGGTAAAGTTGTTTTAAAGAGATCCGAACTAGTCCAGAGTTAGAAACTAGTTTCGAGCAGTTTCGAACTTGTAACGAATTATTTTCAAACAATTTTAACCTAGTCGCAAAAATTTTTAATTAAATCCAATCATAGCCTCAAACAGTTTTAAACTAGTTACAAAGTTCTGAATTAATTAGAAATAGTTATGAGAAATAGTAATTAGTTTCAATAAACTATGAACTCGTTTTAAGAAGTTTGCAACTAGTAGTGAAATATTTTCAAACAGTTTAGAACTGGTTCCAAAATGTTACAAACAATTTCCGAATAATTACAATCAAGGATTGAGACAGTTTGAAACTAGTACCAAATTATGTGTATAAACATTTTCAAACTAGTTTTAAATAGTACTAAACTAGTTAAGAATTATTTTCAAACAGCTTCAAACTAGTTACAAACAATTCCGAATTATTATTAAACGGTTTAGACCCAGTTACATACAGTTTTTATCTAGATCCGGTTTTTTTATTAGACTCAAATAATTTTGAACTAGTTACAAACAGTTTCTAACTATTTTCGAATAGCTCCAAACTAGTTCTGAGTAGTTTGAAACTTGCTCCGAATTATTTTTAAACAGTTTCGACCTGGTCAAAAACAATTTAAAGTAATTCAAGCCTTTAACTAGTATCAACCAGTTATAAACTCGTCACAAAGTTCTGAATTAGTTATAAATAGTTCCGAACTAGTTTCAATTAACTGTGAACTAGTTCTAAAAAGTTGGGAGCGAGTTTTGAATTACTTTCAAACAGTTTTAAACTTCTACAAAATAGTTTCGAACTAGTTCCAAACAGTTACCAACAAGTTACGAACAAGTTCCAAACAGTTACCAACAAGTTACGAACAAGTTACGAACAAGTTCCAAACAATTACGAAATTACGATCAAGGATCAAACTAGTTTAAAGCTAGTACCAAAATATTTTAAAACATTTTCAAACTAGTTTCGAACAGTTCCAAATTATTATTAAACAGTTTAGACCTAGTTACAAACAGTTTTTATCTACTTGTGTTTTTTAATTAGCCTCAAAAAATTGTTAACTAGTTACAAACACTTTCTAACTATTTTAGAATAGCTACAACCTAGTTCCAAACAGTTTCAAACTTGTTGCGAATTATTTTCAATCAGTTTCGACCTTATCACAAACAATTTGAATTAATTACAATCTTTAACTAGTCTCAAACAGTTTGAAACTTTTTACAAAGTTCTGAATTAGTTCTCAATAGTTCCAAACAAGTTTCAATTAACTTGAAACTGGTTTTAAGATGTTTGGAACGAGTTGTGAAATACTTTCAAACAGTTTCGAACTAGTACAAAACAGTTCAAAATTATTATTAAAAAGTTTAGACCTAGTTACAAACAGTTTTTATCTAGTTACGTTTTTTAATTAGACTCAAAAAAATTTTAAGTAGTTACAAACAGTTTCTAACTATTTTCGAATTGTTAAAAACTAGTTTCAAGTAGTTTTAAACTCGTTTAAAATTATTTTCAAACAGTTTCGACCTCGTGGCAAACAATTTCAATTAATTCCAATTTTTAACTAGTCTCAAACAGTTTTAAACTAGCTACAGAGTGCTGAATTAGTTCTAAACAGTTCCGAACTTGTTTCAATTAACTACGAGCTAGTTCTAAAAAGTTTGGAACGAATTGTGAAATATTTTCAAACAGTTTTTAACTTGTAGAAAAGAGTTTCGAACTGGTTCCAAATAATTACAAACAAGTTCCAAATAATTACAATTAAGAATCTAAACAGTTTAAGACTAGTACCATAATATTTTTAACCATTTTCAAACTAGTTTTAAACAGCACCAAACTAATTAGGAATTATTTTCAAACATATTCAAACATTTTCGAATAGCTTCAAACCAGTTCCAAGTAGTTTTAAACTCGTTTTGAATAATTTTCAGACAGTTTCGACCTGGTCACAAACAGTTTGGCCTAATTTCGATCTTTAACTGGTCCCAAACAGTTTTAAACTATTTACAAAGTTCTTAGTTAGTTTTAAATAGTTCCAAACTTGTCTCAATTAACTACGAACTAGTTTTAAGAAGTTTGGAACGAGTTATGGAATATTTTCAATCAGATTCGAACTGGTTACGAACTGGTTACGAATAATTTCCAAACAATTACGATCAAAGATCGAACTAGTTTAAAACTAGTACCAGAATATTTTTAAACTTTTTAAAACTAGTTTTAAACAATTCCAAACCAATTAGGAACTATTTTAAAAAAGTTCCAAACTAGTTACAAACAGTTTTTGTCTAATTGAGGTTTTTAATTAGATTCAAATATTTTTTAACTAGTTATAAACAGTTCCAACTATTTTTGAATAGCTAAAAACTAGTTCCAAGTAATTCGGAACTAGTTATGAACTTTTTTCAAACAGTTTTGAAATATTTTCAAACAGTTACGATCAAGGTTCGATTTAGTTTGAAACTAGTAGCAAAATATTTTTAAACATTTTCAAACTAGTTTCAAACAGTTTTAAAGTAGTTATAAACAGTTTTGAATTGGTTTCGAACTGTTTCAAACTAGTTTATACTATTTTTGAACGTTATCGAACAAGTTTCAAACATTTTTAGATCTTCTTTCAAATTTTGTTTGAAACAGTTTAGAATTAGTTTGAAGTGCTTTGAATTAAGAAATTTTAGACTAGTTAAAGAAAATCTTTGAATTAACTCTGATTGCGATTGATATTTGAAATAAATAATTTTTATGTTTCTTTTTTCCTTTAAATTCTCGGTAGATGGTTTATAATAATATAAGCAATTAATAAAAGAAGTAATTAATTAATTTTCATTACAGAATGAAATATTACGATTTACCATTGTATGAAAACAGACAGAAAGAACATATTTCTACAGAGAAAATGTAATAATAATTAAATAATTTCAGAAAAAAAGTGTGAATTATTAACATAATTAAAGACAATTTAAAATCGCTTTACTTTGCAATGTATTATTATTTATTCAATTTTATCTGTTTAATAATCCAATTAAAATCTTTCTTCACACTGTTGGCACTGTTATTAAAAATATTTTTAAAATTAATCAATAACAGATATTTGGCAAATAATTTAATAAAGCGCTTAATTGAATTATAGACTTTTCGCATCGGTGAAAATAATCCTTAAGATATTAAATCCGGTTTATTCGACGAAATTAAAAGTAAATTCGCATTCTCTAAAATTTTATTCCACTCTCAATCCATCATTGAGAGAATTTTTTTTAAATTTTAAAGATTTTTCTCAATTGGGTGTTTAACAATTAAAAACAAAAATTTGACCTTTTCGTTTGTCGAACACATAAATTGCTATTTTGTGAAAGAATTTATTTGACATTTGAGCCTTGAATGAGAAAGTTGGGCGTTTTTAATTGAAAGTAATTAAATAGGAAGAATTTATGTTTTTCAAACTCAAAGTACACTTTCTGCTTGATAATAGAGCTAGTACCTTTTAGCATAATAATCACCCTTTGCAGGATGTTCGTGTGTAACTTGGAATTGCACTCGACTAAAAAAGAACAAACTGAAATTAACGTTTCAGAAAACTAATGATATTTAAAAGTTATTTGCATATTCTACGTACATGCCTTTCGTTATAACACTCGACTATTTCGCAACCATCGAAATTCAAATAAAATGGAAATCTGCTTTTAGATAATATCGAAATGATTTAACTTTAAATGCGAAATTCTTGGAAAATTTAACAGGTCAAGTGTACCTTTCGGTTTTATGAATATGTAATTTCAAATGGAATAACTAACTTTTATCCAATTATCATTTATCATAATTTTGTCTAATTGTTATTTCTCGCAATTGAAACCACGTGTGGAAGAGAGATATAAGTTAATTTTTATCGGTTTTTGTTTTTAACTAAATATAAAGATAGATACAATTTTATATTGTGTGTTAAATCAGACCCGAGTTTGTTTGAATTTTGGCCCAAAATTACTTTTTGAAAAATTTCGAAAAATTGCAAAATTTTTTAAAAATCAATTTTTAGCCAAAATTTAAACAAACTCGGGTCTGAGAGACCTTCCTAATGTCATTTTATGTAATTCTACCAAGTTTCATGACAAAATATTCAATATTTTAAGAGGAAAGTTACGGACAAATTTTCCCTATACCAGTGACGTCATAATCCATCAAATGCCCTTAAGAGGGATCTAACTGACTTTGACTGTCAATATTTTAAGAACAAATAATTTTTATGCGTTTCGATATACTTTGTATTAATAAAAAAAAAGAAATTACAATTAAACACTTTAATAAATCGATGTCTTTTAAATAGAGAAATTTAAAATTGGGGAAGAGGGATCTAAGTACAATCGTCACTTAGATGTAGTAGTCACTTAGATCCCCCTTTCACTGTAAGAATAACACAATTACGAATGAATAATTTAATCAAACGGTGATACTTGAAAAAAATCTTAGTACTGAGAAAGAGGGATCTAAGTGCAGTCGTCACTTAGATCCCTCATTCACTCTAAAAAAAAAATATTTACAAACGAATACTTTAATAAAGTGTCTTTCAAATACAAAATGTTGGTATTGTAAAGGAGGGATCTAAGTACAATTGTCATTTAGATCTAGGTAACAATTGCACTTAGATACTTTGTACTAATAAAAAAAAAATTACAAATGAACACTTTAAAAAATCTATATCGGAAACTTAGTTTTATCAAAAAGGGATCCAAGTGCAAATGTCACTTAGATCCCTCTATCATTATAAAAAAAAAACATTTATGAATGAATCCTTCAATAAAACGATTCCTTTTAAAAATGATAATTTAAATCCCTCTTTCATTAAGAAAACAATTTATTTTAAACAGAATGACCTTTGCCCAAAATGGATCTAAGTGCTATTGACATTTAGATCCCTTTTTATTATAAGAAAAGAAAAACAGTTATTAATGAATCCTTCTATAAAACGATGTATTTTAAAAAGAGAAACTTAGATCCCTCTTTCATTAATAAAACGATTTATTTTAAATAGAGAAATTTAGCTTTGTCAAGAAGGGATCTAAGTGCAGTCGTCACTTAGATCTCGTTTACTGTTAGAAAAAAACATTTACTAATGAATACTTTAATAAAAAGATGCCTTTTAAATAAAAAATGTTAGTATTGTGAAAGAGGGATCTAAGTGCAATCGTCACTTAGAGCTAAGTAACAATATCATTTAATACTTTGTATTAATCAACAAACATTTACAAATGAAATTTTATAAATCGATGTATTTCTAATATAGAAAAACTCATTTTTGTCAAAAAGGGATCTAAGTACAATCGTCGCTTAAATCTAAGTAATGATTGAACTTAAAAAAACATTTACAAATTAAAACTTTACTAAACTGATTTCTTTTGAATAGAAAAACTTGGCTTGGTCAAAAAGGGATCTAAGTGCAGTCGTCACTTAGATCACTCTTTATCCGACTTTTCAATTATTTCATTATTTATTTTATTTTTTTATATTATTTTCTTCAATTTTCAATTAGTTTCGTTCTTTTTCATAAACGCCTAAAAGTTTTTACTTATTTCTCTTTAATTAAAACTTGTTCTGTTCAATTTTAAATTATGTTTATCTTTTTTCATTTATTTTCTCTAATTTTTAATTATTTTCTTTTATTTCAATGAACTTCTGATAGTTTTAAGTATTTTTCTCAAATTTTGTTTAACTGTCCTTTAGTTAAAATATTTTATGTAATTTGTTTAGTTATTTTCTCAAATTTTAATTTTTTTTTTTTTTTAATTTTAATTAATTTATCTCAATTTTTAATCATGTTTTTTTAATTTTCAATTATTTTCTCTAATTTTTCATCATTCAATTTTGTTTTAATTTACTTTTAAGATTCTCAAGTCTTTTTCTCAAATTTAAATTATTTTCTTTATGTTTAAAACATTTTTATAATTGTTTAAATTACTTTCCCCAATTTTTAATAGATTTCATTATTTTTTTTCAATTAATTTGCAAATTTTGCAATTATTTTGTTTAATTTTAATTATTTTTTGGAGTTCTTTTTAATTCTAAAATATAATGAATTTTTTCCTAAATAAATATTTATTTTATTTATATTAATTGATTTTGCTTCCTCATAGAGGAAGCTTTGTGATCGTTAAGATCTTCGATTTTCCAAAAATAGTCTAAATCGACTCATTTTCATCTAAAAAGCGTAAATTTTCATTCCTAAGAAAATTTCCAGATGTATGTGTGTGTGTGTGTGTGTGTGTGTGTGTGTATAGCGTTTTTTGTCGCCAGGATATCTCGAGAACGCTTCAACGGATTTCAATAAAATTTGGATGACTTTTTAAGCTCGTGAATATCTAAATTTAGACACAGGGATTTTTGAAAATACCCAATCAAATTTTGTTGAGCACCTTTTTTCATCGATAAAAATCGTTTTTTGCCAAAATTTTTTTCCAAGCTAAAAATACAACTTAATGAATAAAAAAATCATATTCCTTATCTCAAAACGAATCGATTGACCTATATAACTTTTATAATTGATCAAAAATTCGTAAATTAATTGATGTTTTTTCATTTTTTTGCACTTAAAATTCCTTTTTTTAAAGAATTTCTCGAATTAAATTTTATATTATTAATATATTGCTTTTTCTATAAGAAAGCAAATTTGTTTGCTAACTTTGAAACGAAATATCCACGAAATGGACATAATTTTCACCTAGTAAAATAATGATAATAATAATATTACTAATAATATTAACCCTCAACTGCTAGACTATCGGGATTTAACGTAACTGCCAGATTGGGTCTACGGGACCCGAGCGATTTTCAAACGCTGATTGCTCAGAGCCTAATGAACATATCGGGACGTCTTTTTTTTTAAAACTTATTGCCAGAACCTGTAGAAAAAGAATATCTAGCTTAAATTAATGTGTCTTTAATATTTTTTTAAATATTTCAAGAAATGTAAAGATACTTTTTTAAAAAGTCGTTTTTTTCAAATAGCTATAGTAACACCAAAAATAGACATAAATAAAATTTCTAAGTGGATTTTGAAAGCTTTAAACATGTACCTTAAGTCTGTTTAAGCCATTTTCTGATTAGCTGAAAAAAACATATTTTTGGGAGAAATTAAAATCATCAAATTTGGTTCATTAAGTGGAGTCACCTGAGAAATTTCAACCCATCGAAATATATGTTACTTATCGGTGCCAATTTTTTCTCTGGGACTATTTTGGATGTAAAAGAATGCCATATTATCAAAATTAAAAAAAAAAAATTTTGAAAAAAAACATTAAAAAAAAAATTTTTTTTTTTGAATTTTTTTTTTTTTTTGTAAAAAACTATCGAATCTATTAAATTTTCGAATTTATAATTTAAAAAAAAATAATATTACTTCACATAACAAAAATTATTGAACTGTGTAAAATTAAATAGTCATCATTTTACATGCAAAAATTGTGATTCTGAATAGAACTTTCTCAAATTTGTTTAAATTTTTAAAAAATTACAAATTATTTTTGATATAATAATTAAGTTTGTTTATAAAATGTATAAAATTTTGAGTTAAACACAAAATATATATATATAATATACAAGTATAAAGTCTATTTCCCACTTTACCCCACAATTTCCCACTTTACCACACGATGCAAATTTTAGAAAATTTTTAAAAATAATAACAATCATTTTTATTTTTTAGATGTATTTGTACGGGATAGATAAGTTAAACTCTAATCTTTAATATAAAATTTTTAAATTTAAAAAATTAAAAATTTTAACTTTTACAAATTTTATGTCATACAACATAGATCTATTCCCACTATACCCAACTTTCCCCTATTATTGAACAACAAGACGAGTAGTAAAACAATAAAAAATAATATAATTATAAGAAAAAATTTTTATTTAAATAAAGGTTAACTAATAAAAAAAAATTATTTCAAATAATTCTATTTTTTTAATAATTTTTCTTTATTGCTTGCCAATTTATTTATTTATGTGTATGTTTATTTATGTATACGTACATATGTGTGGGTAAATGTGTATGCGTGCATAAAGTTTTTTGTAAAGAATTTTCCATAAAATTTAAATTGGTTATTAAAATCATAAATATTTAAATTTGAACTTAGGGATTTTTGAAATTAACTAATCAAATTGTTTTAGTATCTTTTTAATCAAAATAATTCATGTTTTTTTAATTTTTGTTTTTATTAACTTAAAATATTTAAAATATTATTAAATTATTGCTTCCTCTATGAGGAAGCAAATTGTTTTGCTTCCTTGGAAGCGAAGTGTCCATGAAATGGACAGAATTCACACCTAGTTCACAAATCTTATCGCATCTGTTATCAAACTATTTACAATATTAAATATTATTTTACTAAAATAAAAAATATTGCGCAATAAGAAAAAAGAACGGAAAATACAATGTATGTGTGTAATTTGACATTTATGATGATATGAAAATATTGTTTTATAAGGTGTACAGCATGATCTTCATGGCAGCCCGCAAGATAGTTAAAGAGGAAAAAAGAGCTCAGAGTCACTTGGAAGCACATTGTTATATGGATATTGAGCCTCCACAGAATCTCTCCGTTCCAGTTATAACTCACGCAATCAATTCCGATGTACAAACAACGCACACGAGTTCTCCATTAAAGTATGACAGAAGCTCTAGTGCGTCGACCACGGTAAGCGTTAATTAATTCTTCTTTTTTAAACCTAATTAAAAGAAAATAAACTGAAAAAAATTAACACAAAATTTCCTCTAAGTAGGGAAGACCGCGGCTACATGCAACAGCGGTAAGTTGCAAAAATCCTCTTAAAAGCTTGGCAGTAGATACTAGTATTTTCGTAGACTTTCAGTTTCACGAAATCATTCACCATAAATGTACAACACTCGTATATTTAAATCCCATCCTTTTACGTTTATTTTTAAAGATCTGCAATTGCACATAAAATATTAATAATAAACATAAAATAATCATTTTCCAAAAAATGCTTATGATTAAAATTGTATTTAAAATAAAATACTAAATTAATATATTAAATATAGTAGGTGTAATAAAAATTGTGTATTTTTGTATGAATTTAAATTTAATAGTTGAGTATATTGATATTTTTAGGCTTCACAGGAGTATTTTAGGGTATTTTCCCTAAAAGTCCCCTATTTGGAAAATTTCCCCCTAATATCACCTATTTTTCATAAAAATCTATTTAAAATCAGAGTATCCAGTGATTTGAGAACTTGCTGTCAATTTAGTACATGAAGATAAAAACTGGAAATTTGTAAAAAGATTAAAACATTTTTTAAGTGATCCGCAAATTTTTAAGCAATTCCAGGACTTCGTAGATAAATACAGAAAAATTTAATTTTAATCTTGTATTTTTTTATTTTTTAATATTAATATTAAGATAGTATTTTTACATAAACATTTATTTAGCAGGGATTGATGAATTCAAGACACGGCTGAAATTAAGATTTTTTTACACTGTTGTACAGTCAAAAATATGAGCCAGTATCATTTTGACACATGACTTAATTTAAGATTGTTATATTGTACAGAATGAGAATGTTATTTTGTACAAATGCTAAATGTTATTTTGTACTATTTTGAAAAATGAATTTGTATTTTGTACAAGTATTTAAAAACTGGATTAAATTGTGATCCCAAAGGATTTTAGCTTCTTTAAAAAATTGTACAAAATAACAAATTCATTTTTCAAAATTGTACAAAATAACATTTCCATTCTGTACAATATAACAATTTTAAATTAAGTCATGTGTCAAAATGATACTGGCTCAAAAATATTAGATTTTAAGGATTTAATGTCATATTTAATAATTTATTATAATTTAAACTAATTAATCTATTAATGCGCGCCCGAACGCGTTAATGT
The DNA here is from genome assembly GCA_037103525.1 of Ganaspis brasiliensis. Taxonomy (NCBI): domain Eukaryota; kingdom Metazoa; phylum Arthropoda; class Insecta; order Hymenoptera; family Figitidae; genus Ganaspis; species Ganaspis brasiliensis. Next base: position 352,449 of record JAZKLR010000205.1, on the reverse strand, counting down.
TGAAAATAAAATTCGAAAAATGGCTTCATAATTGCACAATTGAAAAAATAGTTTAAAAAATAAATATTAAATTTAAACAAAATAGTTGAGAAATTATAGAAATAAATGTTGCAAATAATTGAAAATTGAACAACTGAACTGAAAATCGAAAAAAATAATTGTAATTAAAGAAAATAATAAGAAATTGAGGAAATAAATTTATAATTTAAGGATTAAATTAAAATTTGTTAAAATAATTGATAATTGGAAAACATAATTACAAATTTGACGAAAATAATTGAAAATTGAAAGCAAAATTCAAAAACAATGGCTAGATTAATACACAACCGAACAAAAGAATTTAAGAAATTAAAATTTTTTTAGATTACAATTAAGTATTGAAAAAATTGTGGGAAGGAATTGAAAATTGCGGAAAATAATTAATAATTGAAGGATATAGTTGAAAATGACAAGAATAATTGAAAAATTAAAGAAATTGTGTAAAAAATAACTTAAATAATTGTCAATTGAAATCAAAATTCAGAAAATGTCTAGATTAATAGAGAACTGCAAAAAATAATTGTAAAAATTAAACAAGACACATTAAATTTAAAGAAAATAATTGGAAATTGAAAAGTGGAATTTAAATATGATGAAAATAACTTAGAATTGAAAAGAATAGTTCTAGAAATTGAATAATTGAATTGAAATTTTGAAACAATTTTTATGAGAGAAAAAAAAAATTTTAAAAATCCGAAAATTATTTAATATTGAGGAATTAATTAAAAATTGATAAAAATAATTAAAAAATAAAAACAATATTTGAAAATTGTAAAAAATAATTAAAAATTGAATAAATAAAATAATAAATTGGTAATTAAAAAATTAAATGGACATTTTACGAAAATATTTGTTAAGTAAAAAAAAAATTACAATATGATAAAAATAATTAATGATTGACGAAAATAATTAACAATTAAAAAAAAATAAATAAATGGTGAGAATAATCGGCATTCGAAAAAACAAATTTTAAAAATTAATGAACGATTATAAAATTGAAGGAGAATAATAAAGTGTCAATTGAAAATTAAAGAATAGCAATATATTAAAAAAACTGTATTTAAAATGTCAACAACAAAAAATTGAATAAAATTAAAATAAATAAAATTAGAGAAATCAATTGGAAATTAAACAAGTGTATTGAAATGTTAAGAAAATAATTGATAATTGAGAAATTACGAGAATTATTGAATATTGAATACAAAATTTTTAATTTTTATTTTAATGTTATTTTTTACTAAAAAATTGAAATGAAAATGAATATCCTTTAAATTTTCGTTTATTTTTTTTCTTTTTCAGATCACCTAATACAACATAAATTTTTTTGTTAATTGAAAAACTATAAAATATTAAACTTTTTATATTTTTAACACTGTTATAAATGTTAATAGGAAACACATTATTATTTCTACAATTTAAGAAAATTTTTTTTTCTAAATTTACTTAACCTCAAATCCGTACATATGTTGATAAAATCTTTTACTTTTAACAATTTATCATTATCATATTCATTTTCAATACAATGAAAAAAAACAATTCTAAAATGGCAAAATTTCATACAAAAAGCAGCAATTAATTAATAAACAAATTTACCATAAACATAATAACAAGAGAGAAATAGACAAATAGTCATAAAATTCAAGGAGAATAAAAAGTTGTCAATTGAAAACTAATGAAAACTATGGAAAAAATTGTAGAAAATAAATGAAAATTGAAGAAATGAATTAAAAATTGAAGAATTGCTTTGAAATTTTAAGAAAATATTTGATAATTGAAAAAGTGCGAGAATTATTGAATTTTGAATAAAATTATCGGAAAACAAAGAATGCAGTTGAAAATTGAAGAAAATAATTAAAAATTAAAAAATTTAATTAAAAATTAAAGAATTAAATAAAATTTTTAAAAAATAGTTCATAAATGAAAGAAAAATTACAAAATGAATGAAATAATTAAATAATAAAGAAAATAATTGAGAAATGAGGACAATAAATGCCAATTAAAAAAAAAAAAAGTGTCAAGAATAATCGACAACGGTACAAAATTTAAAAAAAATTAAAGATTAATTATAAAATTTACGAGAATAATTGTAAATTGAAAACTGTTGAAAAGTATAGAAAAAATTATAGATGTATTTATTAATGAAACTAAAATTATTTTAAGTGATATTTATAAATTTAAATTTTAATCGCATTTTTCAAAAAGTATCTGATTTAAAACAAAAAATATCTATGTGCCAAAATCCAGGTGTGGACAGAACGAATTAAAGAATTAATGAATCTTGTGGAATATTATTATAGATAGATAAATCTCAAACTTTATTTGGTTTTGTTGTATGATTTATTTATTTGAATATTTATTTTTCTGATGACTCGATGAAGAAATTCATATGTCGAAAATGTTGTCTTTCAACATCCAATAGTTAAAAATCACAAATTGTAAAAGTCATCTACTAAGGATTAATTATTTTATGTTTTACTTTGACCATTTTCTAAATATTTATTTTCTAAATATTTAGGCCACTTTCTAAATTTTCTAACTTTGTAATAAATTTTTTCCTTTCATGATAATTTTCTTTTATCATCCTTTGCTTTTTAAATTAATTTTCTAATGCAATAATCATATGTTTCTATTTATTTGAAATTTGTAAGAACTACCATTTTTTCCACTAATTAACTTTTTTTCTTATAATTTGTTATTCTTCAAAAAATGTTTTTAGTATTTTGTTTTTTTTCTCGACACTGTTACACAATTTCTTAATTCTTATCACTTTGGAAATTTTTTATTTCTTTTTCCTCTAATTTTTTTTGTGTTATAGATTTTCTTCTTATTATGCAAATCATTTCAGTTTAAAAATATTACATATTCTTTTTAAATATTTTTTTCATTGTGTTAATAATTTCCTAAACTTTTTCATTTTTAAAAGAATTTGTCATTTCTTTTACATAATTTTTACGTATCATTTCAATTTTCTTTTTTTATTCTTAAGAAATAAATTAAGTTTTCATACTTATGACGTTTAAAGATGTTTTTTATATTTTTTAAAATACTCTCTAAATCTAAATGAATTATTTTCTAGTAATGAATTAGCGAAAAGTGAGCTACTATTAAATAGTAAAAATTTTACTAATTTTTTAGCAAGAAACTACTAATTTTTAGTACAAAACTACTGCCACTGGAAAAAGAAAGTTTTATTTTAAGATTATGTCTTATTTTAAGACACAACATGTTTAAGACATCTTTTGCTGATATTACAGATTTTTCTTTTGCTTTGAACTGTGACCTATTTCTCCTGAAATTTTCTTTATTGTCACTTTAAAGCCTGTAAGTTTTGATACATAAATATTAAATTAGTTAATAAATTATAATTTAATACCTAAATACATTAATAATTAAAGATCCTGATATCTTGCCAGGTAATATTTTAATACCCCGTTATTTAACTTAATGGATCAATAATTGAGAATGTTAATAATGAGGTTTTAAAACGTTGCAAAATATCCAGTATTTTACCCTATAGTAAAACAGAGTGACTCGTGCAAAATTAGCATATTTGTACAAGATATGTAAATTAATTTTGAACCAGGACTAAGTTTATGTAGAATTTGATTTATGCAATTGAATTTCAGTTGAGCTTTGTTTTCTCGTAACAAGGCATTATATCAAGTTTAGTTATTTCCAAGAGTATGATTCCTTAAAAGCATCTGTTTAATGTTTACATATTCACCAATTTTCAAAGACCTTGTAACTCTTGAAACTATTTGATCTTACACATTGTTCTTTTCTCAATAGAATCCCGTTTCAGTTATCTTTATTCAATGTTGAGTTAATTAAAACTCGGTTTGGTTAAAATAAACTGTCACAGAGTTTTATAGAAATTATGTCTCATTTTACGACAATATGGTTGTTTTAACCGTTATTTTAAATTTTGAAAATCTACCTTTGATAAAATGTTTATTGAAAAGCCAGTGGAATAAAATGCTGATTCAAAAGAGCATGCTATATTATTCTTATTCAATTGGTTGTGTAATAAAATGCTAACTGATTTTAAGTACAACAAAACGTTATCTCTGAAAATTATTTAAACATAAATGTCATTATTTTTAACTGCAAATTAACTCCGTATTGTATGTAGGATGTAATTTATGATAAATAATATGTATCTGATGGTATAAATATGAAAATTACATTTATATTTGCATACAAAATGAATATTTAATTTTTTAAGATAGCATTTTATTGCACTGAACATCAGTTGTCATTTTATTTTACAAACAATTGAATAAGAATTATATAGCACGCTCTTTTGAATTAGAATTTATTCCACTGGCTTTTCAATAAACATTTTATCAACGTGGGCCGTCGCTTTAAATTCGTCATCTATTTTACAAATTTAGAAATAGGGATATTTTTTTGTAAAAAATAATAGTAATAGTAAAATTTTGTTGTTGAAATTTCATAATTTGCAATATTTCGCTAAAACTGCTTAAATCTGAAAATTAGTTAAATTATAATCAAATTGTACCCGCGCTTCTATTCGTCGGTTTTTAAAATAAACAGAATTTTTCCGACAAAAAATAACGTTTTAATTGTAAAACGCAACAAATTGGATTAAATTTCAATTAAGAGTTTCTCAGAAATTTTTGTAGTAGGTTTTTTTCTGTTAAAACAGTTGATTAAAGTGTAATATTTTTAATGAGTTTTAAGTTACGATTTTAAATTACTTTTACAAAGAAAGATTGAGTGTACATTTGTACGGTGTTAAAATGCTTGTGAAATATAATAAAAATATAATTAGCAAGACGATTCACTTGAAAATTACTTGAGTTAAAAATAGTTCAAGCATACCGCGAGTAGATAATGGCTTTTTCATTAAGAGCATAAGTAGTACTACTTTTTTAATATTATGTAAAAATTTCTGAAGTTAATTACCAAAGTCCAGCATACAAAGCATTTTTTACCGCGTGTTAAATATTAAAGACTAATATTCAGAAAAATCATGATTATGAGGTGATTCAGTGTTATAAAAAAGAAGTGTTGTTTTATATATTTTTCAGAACAAAACGAGTAATTAAATTTGTACCCACAGGAGAAATTGTATATTATTTTTAAATCTCGTTATGAAACCTTTTTGTGAAGATGGAGAAAAAATATAACTAAATAAAATTTATAAAAGTGGTATAAATATAAGGGAAAGTTTAAAATAAAAGGTTTTTTTTTTCCTTTTGAGTTAAAAATTGATTAAAATTGTTACTGTTAAAAAATCCAAGTGATTCGTAAATATCAGTAAATCTCCAAGGATATTGTGTAAAAAATTGTGATTGATTAAATAATCAAGAAAACCATGAATCTACATCAGTTTGACTAAGCTAACGCAGTAAACATGAAAAAGAAATCCTTTTCCCAAATGAATGAACTGTAAAATGTGAAAAGCGATTAATCATCATTTTCTCGGGTCTTAATTTTTGTATTCTATACGACGAGAACAATTTTTTCCCAGAATTATTTCTTTTGTGTCAGTGAATTTGTGTTTAAAAATCAATTGAGTGGAGGTATCTTTTATATCGGTTTACTCTTGTATTAAGAAATTGAGGTCTTAATGTATTGCATGAAGCTCAAGTTAGTTTATACTGCTATTGGCACCTGTGCTGCCGTTAAGCGCTCCCAGCCTCTTCAGCTATTATTGGATTATTATCGGAATTTATGCCAAAGCAGGAAGCTCTTCTAACCACAACTTCTTCACGCCAATTTCAAGTGAATTGCAAGTATTGCGATAAAGAAAAATGAAAAAATTTATCTATTAGAACTTATGCTGACCTACAAGAAGATAGGAAATGTTTAAAAAATAATTGCAATGTGTTTTCTAATATTTGAAAAATACAATAAATCGTGGATAAAAATTATGATAGCAAAAAAAGAATCCGAATATTGAATATCAATATATCAAACGTGTCGTCAATAATAAAAAATGTCAACGTTTCGCTATATATATATGTAGGCCTCCTCAGGGCAATAGAAACTAAAAATTATAAAAAGAAACAATATTCAATATAAATGCAATAAAATAACATACTGTACAATTTTGAGGTTATTTACAAAAAACATAACAGATTGTATTCAATTTACAATAAGAATTATATATTAAAAAGAGAGTTAAAGAATAATTCCATTGTTGATAAATAAAATTAACGATTTAACAACGAAAGACAAACAACAGCACATAATAAAGAAAATAAATAATAGACAAATACAACAAATAGTCTGTGTCACATGACACATCAATTTTTAGGTTAAAGATAAATTTATAATCATAGGATAACATAGAAAACTGCCGTACCAACAAAATTCAAATTTAAAATTATGTTTATTCCAAATTATCAATAGATATGTTAAAAATTGTCCTAAATCACATTATACAAACCATTATAATTTTTAAAGTCTGTGATTAAATTTAAACCGTTATTTTTGGTTGCATATCGATTCTCTCAAAGTTTATTTTTCCCAAAGATTTTTTATCCTAGAAACAACAGATAGCGGTACTGTCTGCACTATAATTGTTGGAGATTTAAAACTATAAAATTTTGCAAATCCAAATAATGGAAATTACCAAATTAAAGAATATATCTGAAAAATGTTAAAAATAAATTGACAGTTGAAAAAAAATCGAAAAATGGCTATATAATTACAAAATTGAAAAAAATAGTTTAAAAAATTAAACAATAAAAATTGAATTTAAACAAAATAGTTGAAAAAAATAGCAAAAAATGTTGAAAATAATTGCCAATTGAACAACTGGATTGAAAATCGAAATAAATAATAGAAATTGAAGAAAATAATTTAAAAAATGAGGAAATAAATTGGAAATTTAAGAATTAAATTAAAATTAGAAAAAGTAATTCTTATTTGAAAAAAAATTACAAAATGACGAAAATAATTCACAATTGAAAACAAAAATAAAAACTTGCTAGATTATTACACAACTGAAAAAAAGAATTCTAAAAATTAAACAAAAAATATTAAATTTAAAGGAAATAATTGCAAATTGAAAAATTAAGAAAACTAGAGGAATAATTGTTGGAAATAAATAAAGAAAACTAATTAAAATTAAAAAACATAATTGATAATAAAAGAATGGAATTAAAATTTATGAAATATACTTAAAAATTGAAAAAAAGTAATTGAAAAAAGCCGAGAATTAATTAATATGGGTGATTCTCCACAAAGTGGTAACTTTTGATAACATTACATTTATAAGTAAAAAATATTTTTTCTTAAATATTTCTTATGTACAATTTATAAACAATTATTTTAAAATATAATTTAAAAAATTTTTGTGCTTATATTAACACCCTTAGTCTTATATAAAAAATTTTAAGTTTAAAATTTTAAAGGTTACAAACATTTTTTTAAAATATTTAATTTTTTACCTTAAACGAATATCCTAAGGATGTTAGCTTATTTAGAGGATGTTTGCAGGACATCAAAGAAAATTCTTGAAACACTTGATCACGAATTAAAAAAAGTATAATTACGTAAATAATTATACAGAAATTAATCAATATTTTGATTAAAAACTCAGGTTAATGATATTCTTATAAAAAACAAAACACTATTCCTATGCATTTCGAATTTTATAAACCGGAGTTTACAGAAACCGGAGTTTACGAATCAAAGAAAATAAATTATTATAGCAGAAAAACTTAATAAAATATAAAGGTCTTTGCAGAATACTGCATAGATTTTACTACTTTATATCACTATTATTTTTATTTTATTTTAATTATAAACAATTCAATTATTTTTGAAGAACCGGAGTTTACATGTCATTAAAATACGCAGGAAATTAATATTAATTTTTGAAATTATAAAACTAAATATCCTATTTCTTCAACTAAGTTGGACTTAAATCAAATTTTTTACCTCAATAACATTAATATTCAGTAAAAATTCAATATAAAAATGATTAAAATTACTGAAAAACAATGAACATGTAAACTCCTGTTCCAAATAACAAAAGGGTGGAGAAAGTATTTAAAAATTATTTTCGCAAAAGTTATTAATAAAAACTGGAAAATAATACACAAAACACGAAGCTTTTGAGATAAACTGTCGATTAGAACAGATAAAAATATTTTAAAAATATGTTTTATTTAAAAAAAAATGTATTAAATCTCACGAGTCCTATGTGGAGAACCTAAAAAAGTGCATATTTGAGGCATTTTTAACCATTTCATGTCCTTTGATGTTAAAAAAAAAATATTTTTCAATCATGATATTAATAAACATAATAATAAAGAATAACTGTACAAAGAATTAAATATTTATTTATATAAGGTTAAAAGTTATTAAGTAGGGAAGTAAAAATAACCACTCAGTGAAGAATCACCCATATAGAAAAAGACAATTGGAAACTGAAGAAAAGACATAAAACTTAAAGAGTGGAATTAAAAATTAAAGAAAATAATTAAACAATTTTGTTTAAAATTAAAAGAACTTAATGATAATCGAAAAAAATAATAGAAAAAAGTCGATAATTTGTTAATATTACAGAAAATAATTAAACATTGAAAAGTGGAATTTAAATTTGACAAAAATAAATGAGTATTGTAAAGAATAGTTCTAGAATTGAATAATTGAATTAAAATTTTAAAATAATTTTTATTAGTGAAAAAAATAATTGAAAAAATACGAGAATTATTAAATATTAAAGAATTAATTGAAAGTCGATAAAAATAATTGAAAATTTAAGAAAGTATTTCAAAACTGAAGAGAATAATTAAAAATTGAAGAAATAAATTGGAAATTAAAAAATCTAAATGGAGATTTTAAGAAAATAATTGATAATTAAAAGAGAAATTACAATATGACGAAAATAATTCAATATTGACGAAAATAATTCAATATTGATGAAAATAATTCAATATTGATGAAAATAATTCAATTTTGACGAAAATAATTAACAGTTTAAAAACAAATTTAATAAACGGTGAGAATAATGGGTATTTGAATCAACAAATTTTAAAAATTAATAAACGATCATAAAATTGAAGAAGAATAATATATTTTCAATTAAAAACTGAAAAATTGAAATATAATTGAAAATTGATATTAAAAATTTCAAAAAATATTTGAATAATTGTATTTAAAATTAAAGAAACTTAATGATAATAAAAAAAATAATAGAAAAAAGGCGTAAATTTTTTAATATATTTAACAAAATAATTGAAAAATGGAATTTAAATTTGACAAATATAAATGAGAATTAAAGAGAATAGTTCTAGAATTAAATAATTGATTCGAAATTTTAAAACAATTTTTATGACTAAAAAAGATAATTGAAAAAATCCGAGATTTATTGAATATTGAGGAAATTATTGAAAATCGATAAAAATAATTAAAAATTAAAGAAAATATTTGAGAATTGAAGAAAAGAATTAAAAATTGAAAAAATAAAATGGAAAATAGAGAATTAAATAGAAATTTCAAGAAAATAATTGATAATAATTAAAAGAAAAGTTACAATATTACGAAAATAATAAAATATTTACAAAAATAATTAACTACTAACTATTAAAAAAAATAATTAACAATAGTAAAAAACATTCGAAAAGTGGTAAAAATAATCTGCATTCGAACAATAAAAATTTTAAAATTAATGAATAATCATAAAAGTGAAAGAGAATTAATAGATTGATCGACTTACCTGTAAGGAAGGTCTATCAGAATTATTCGAGCTTGTCCTCCGAAAATAATTAGACTTGTAGTATCGCATATTTACACCCGATGGTACACGTTTATAGCATTTCAGGTAGCCAAATTTTGGAAATCCCCACTCTTCCTCGTCCGGAGCCCTCGGTATTTACCTCACTTCGTTGTTTGTCATTGCAGATCATATTTAATGGGTAAAAAAGAAAATTGGGAGGAAGGGATATAATTATTTTCGGAAGACAAGCTCGAATAATTCTGATTGACCTTCCTTACAGGTAAGTCGATCAATCTACAGTAATCCCTCGATAGTCGTGACACTCGATAGTCGTGACCCTCGATAGTCGTACGCTTAATAGGCGGGCACCTACCGCGATAGTCGTACGCTTTCCAGCGTGCGCGCATCACTAGTCAGTGCAGGAGAATAATGTACATTTGTAAAAATTAAATACAATAAATATTTGTTTTCAAAAAAGTTAATTATCTGTTTACACAAATTAAAAGGTACATTAAGGTATTTATAACTCAGAAAATGAAATTGAATAAATTTAAGTGAACTTCAAAGGAACTTATAGCGATTTAAAAATTCAATATCCTCAAACGTCAAATAAGTAACATAATTACAATAATATTCAAGAACTTAATATGTTCGTTAGCAAAATTAATTTCTAAAAATGAAGAGTTTAAATTATATTTTTTGAAAGAGCGACAGTTAACCAAAACACAATATTTAAGACATTTACTCTGTTATTTATTGAATTCAGATATGTAGTAAAATGTTTGAATTTTAAGAACAAATTTTATTTAATTGAATCAGATTTCAAAATATTTAAATTTAAATTGATCCATAGTTTTTAATAAATCTAAATTTTTAAACTCTTTAAAATTTTCTTAATTTTAATTGCATTCAAATTTTATACACAGAAGCTCTAATTTACTCAAATGTTTATATCTATTTAATAATTATATTAATTATTATTAATACTATAATATTATTTCTTAAAAAATAATTTTATTGTCGTCTGTCTCCGGGAGAAATTGATGAAGCATACGTTCCTGAAATCGTCAAAGAGGCATGACTTCTGCGGCGTACGACTATCGAGGTAGAAGGGTGGGAAAATTTCATAGGTTGTCACGACTATCGAGGGATTACTGTATTAATTATTCTTCGCTTGTCTTCCTTCAATAATTAGACTTGTAGATGTTCAAAGAAGCTCCATAATATGATCTGAGTATTAATGTGAGGATAATTGTTTATTATTTGTTAGCATTTAAGTTATCCTGATGTTTAGTTTGATTTGTGTGATAAAATTTTTATTACTTGTTAAAACATGGTAAAAGGTTCCTTGAAAGGCTAATTTCAATTTTTGCTTTATTTGGAGAAAATGATTTTATTTAATCATAAAAATTATTTTTAGTTTTCTTAGCCCAAAGAGCATGCATCATTATCTTCAAAGTATTTTGGGATCTAAAGTTTATCCAAGTGATGCTTGGAAATATAATTACTAATAATAAGTCATGGCTGTAGGTTTATCTACAAAAATTATTGGTGATGCGATTGCTTTTTGCATATTATTAGTAAATGCATTATTTTTATTTATTTATTAATTTTATTCCATTTCCTTTATTGTAATTTATATCATTTTAGTACCAAATATATTATGTTCATTACATTGAGTAAATTTCTGTTTAATTTTGTGTAATGTTTTAAAGATTTTTTAAATTGCATTCTTTCAGCAAAAGCGAAATTTTTTATGAGACATAAAATTCTTTAGTCTTAAATAATTAATGTGAATTCATTTTTAGAGGTTTGTTTAGAATGTAAATTTACAATTTTCAATAAAAACTATCTTCAATAAAATGTAGATTTTAATCCACTTTTCAGTTAAACATGGAAAAACTGTCCATAAGATAATAATTTTATAGTCTTATCGATAGCTTACATCTAAATGTAAGTTTGTGTATATCTCGAACTTGCATTTTTATAGTCGTATTGTTTGTAGACTATTTATCTGCCGAAATTCGCTAAACAGAAGCTATGTTGTAAGATGGTAGTGTAATTTATCGTTTGATTCTAAGGATTTGATTTAAATATATCTAGAAACACTATTTTCGTTCAAATTTTTCAATATATCATTGTCTTGTTCTATGATTGAATGTGTCATACTTGGTAGTAATGTACACTTTTGAGTAATTTTATTAAGGACACTTTAAGTGTTTGTTGAGCCTAATTGATTATTTGTTAAGTTTTACATTTTATGTGCATCGGTAAGTTATTCCTAATGCTATTTTTGTTTTAATCAAAGTTAATATATATATATATATATATTTTTTTTTTCGAAAAATTAAATTTTTGAATATTATTCAGTGATTACAGAATGTAAGAACTGAGTGAATATCTTGAAATTTGCTGGTTCAGAAAGAAATATTTGAGTTAGATGATTTTCTGTAAATGCTTCCTGTTGTAAGATTTAGTATTAAATCATATGTTTATTTATTGTTTGATTCCAGATGTATTGTTATTATTATTATTATTGTAGGAAGTTTTGACTAAAAAAGGATAGTTGGTCAATTAGTTTCTCTTTATTAAATCCAAGTTATTCAGTTTCCTTATTTTTAATTAATAGCGTATCTTGTTTTATTTATTATTATAGAACATATTTGAATTTTATACTGAAATTCTTACAATATTAATAATAGACCTATAGCGAGGTTCTTGGTTCCTAAAGAAACATTGTTTGAAAGTCTTTGGAAAAGAATTTTATTATCGGTTGTTGACATTAATAGACCTGCAGCAAGGTGTTTGTTTTTGTTTTCTTTTTTGACAATGATGGGCTTAGTTGTCAGTAAAACGATTAATTAAATTTTAAAGTCGATTTATCTTGTTCTATTGTTTAGAAAAATTCTCTGGAGTTACCCTTGTTGTTGTTGTTGTTGTTGTTGTTGTTGTTGTTGTTGTTGTTATTGCTATTTCACAATGAGCTACACATTTGTCATTAAGAGGTCTATGATCGTTTTTCATATTTTGTTTGAGTTTTTAGCAAAAGTTTATTGATTTTGTCTACAATGAGACTTAGATGTCTATCAAAGCTTAATGGGTTACTTATTCTTTCCTGAGACATATAATTGTTATTACCACATCTGTGGTGAGGTTACGTTGCATCCAATTTTTTATAGTGAATCGATTGTCTAAACCTACAAAGATGACATTATTTGTCATTAAAAGAACTGTAGAGAGGCCATTTCTTATCTATTGTTCGCACTTTTTGGCAAAATTTGATATTATTTGCTTACGTTGAGGCATTAAGTGCATTAAGAGGCTTATAGGAAAACATTTTCTTATAAGTTGATTAGTTATTTGCCGAAATTCGTTCTAATTAGTTTACACGAATGCTCTGCATCTATTAATAGAGGTGTAAAGAATTCTTTTCTCGTATTCTATTGTACTTATTTATTTGTTTATTTACATATAATTTTGCGAAAATTGTTTAAGTGTCATTCCAGTGAAGCACTTATTTGTTATCAACAGGACCATAGGGAAGACATTTGTTATATGTTGTTTGATGTTTTAGCAAAAAATCGATTATATTAGCCTACAATAAGGCACATATTTGTTATTAACAAAGAGAGACCATATCTTATATTATCTTGCTATGAGGACGTCGAGGCTATTAACAGACCTCTAGAAAGACATTTACTTATATTAGTTTAAAATGAGGAGTGAAGACTACATAGAGACTTATCGAGTGGCCATGTCTCAATTAAAATATAATGGAGTGTTGAGACTATTAACAGACCTATAGCGAGGCTATGTCTGATATTAGAATTAATTTGTGCATTGAGACTATTTAGATACCTATCAGAATGTCCTGTCTCATATTATTTGACGATAAGGCGTTGAGACAACTAAAAGGCCTATAGAGAGGTCATGTCTTATATTTGCCTAGAATGATTCGTTGAGATTATTTACAGACATATAGAGAAGCCACATGTCATGTTAGAGTTAAAACTATTGAGACTATTACATTGAGTCTACATAGACTCTATGTATTAGATATGTACTATCTCGATGTATTACATAGACATTGAGACTATTAAGAGACCTCTAGCAAGGTCATGTCTCATACTAGCTTACAATAAAGTACTGTGATTATTAAAAGATCTATAGAGAAGTCATGTCTCATATTAGAATTATATTGTTTATTGATATTATTGAGTGACCTTTAGCAAGGTTACGTCTCATATTAGTTAACGATGAAGTATTGGGACTATGAATATACCTATAGAGAAGTAATGTCTTAAGAGTTGAATTTTGTCCTGAGACTATAAAAGACCTTCAGCAAGGTCATGTCTCATATTAGTATACGATGTGGCATTGATATGTCATGCTTCATATTAAAATTAAATTTTGTCCTGAGATTATTAAGAGATATATATAGCAAGGTCATGTCTCACATTAGTTTACGATGAGGCATCGAGACCATTAATAGACATATATCAAGGCCATATCTCAATTAGAGTTGAATTGTTCTTTGAGACTATTAAGAGACCTACAGCAAGGCCATGTCTCATTCCAGTTTACTACGAGGCATTGAGACTATTAACAGACCTATAGCGAGGTCATGTCTTATATGGGAGTTGAATTATGCCTTGAAACTATTTAGATACCTATAGCAAGGTTATGTCTCATTCTAGTTTACTATGAGGCATTGAGACTATTAACAGACCTATAGCGAGGCCATGTCTCATATGGGAGTTAAATTATGCCTTGATACTATTTAGATACCTATAGCAAGGTTATGTCTCATATTTTTTTTAAGATGAGGCATTGGGACTATTAACAGACCTATAGAGAGGTCGTGCCCCATTTTGGTGTTGAATTGTTCTTTGAGCATTTTAAGAGACCTATAGAGAGGTTATGTCTCCTATTACCATATAAGCGTTGAATTGTTCTTTGAGACTATTATGAAACCTATAGCAAGGTCATGTCTCATACTAGCTTGTGATGAGTTGTTGAGACTAAAAACAGACCTATAGAGAGGTCATGTCTCAAATTTTTGTGCAATTTACACTTTACACTTTAAACTTTACACTTTCCACTTTAAACTTTACACTTACACTTTTCACTTTATTTATTTTTTATTTTATTTAATTTATTAATTTTTTTATTAGCATATTACATTTACAAGTAAAAAGTTTTAAATTGCTTCGTTGAAATTAATAATAGGCCTATAGAGAGGCCGAATCTCATATTAGCCTGCAGTGAGGCGTCAAGACTAATAAATAACCTATAGAGAGGCCATGTCTCAATTTTTCAATTTATTCTTCCACTTTACATTTTGCACTTTACATTTTAGACTTTACACTGTGCACTATTTTACTTTTATTTTATTTATTTATTTTTCACAATATACAAATTAAATTTAAGTTTTAAGTTCTCTGTTTTAAAGCACTTCCCACTTACAGAGAACTGTTCGCGTCGGGTACAAATAACGAAGTGAGGTAAATACCGAGGACTCCGGACGAGGAAGAGTGGGTATTTCCAAAATTTGGCTACCTGAAATGCTATAAACGTGTACCGTCGGGTGTAAATATGCGATACTACAAGTCTAATTATTGAAGGAAGACAAGCGAAGAATAATAATAATTCAATTGAAAACTGATGAAAATTATGGAAAAGATTGTAGAAAATAAATAAAAATTAAAGAAACCAATTAAAAATTAAACAAGTGTATTAAAATTTTAAGAAAATAATTGACAATTGCGAAAATGCGAGAATTATTGAATATTGAATAAACAATTTTTAAATTTTATTTGAATGTTATTTTTACTTAAAAATTAAAATAAATATGAATATCCTTAATATCTTCGTTTAGTATTTTCTTTTTCAGATAACCTAATACCACATCAATTTTTTTCTTGACTGAAAAACTATTAAATTTTAAACTTTTTATATTTTTAACACTGTTATTAAAGTTATAAGGAAACCCATTATTCTTTCTACAATTTAACAAATATTCTTTTCTAAATTTACCTAACCTCTAATTCGTACAAATATTGGACTATTAACAATTTATTATTATACCATATTCGTTTCTAATATAATCAAAAAACACTTTGAAATAGCAAAATTTTATATAAATAACAACAATTAATTAATAATTCAATTTACCATAAACACAATAACATGAGACAATTGTAATAAAATTATAAATAACATAAAAATGTCAATTTTTTTAAAAATTACTAAAAGTCTCCTATTTTTCACGAAAATATAAAATATATATTTAAAGTCAAGGTATCTACAGATTTTCAATTATTTTCAATCTTCTTTAAATTTTTATAATTTTTTCAATTTTCAATCATTATTTTTATCATTTTAAAATTATTTCCTCCAATTTTTAATTTATTAAATTATATTTCAATCGATTTCCTGAATTTTCAGTCCTTTATCTCTGATTTCAATTATTTTTTTCAATTTTCAATTATTATTATCATTTTTTAATTTTTTCCTACAATTCATATTTATTTGTATTATTATTTCATTAATTTCATAATCTTTTAATTATTTATATCAAATTTTAATTACTCTATTCAATTTAAATTGTTTTTTTTTTTTGACTTATTAAATATTTTCATTATTTTTTAATTAATTTTCAAAACTTGCAATTTTATTTTATATTCTAATTTTTTATCATTTTTTTCGTTGTATTTATCATTTTTCAGTTTTTTTATTAAATTTCAAAAATGTTTTGCAATTAAATCACTCATTTTTCATAAATTTTATTTATTTTTTCTTTAATTTTCAATTATTTCTATAATTTTGAAAATATTTTCTCCAATTTTTAATTTTGAAAACTATTTTTGCATACACTTTCTACATTTTCAAATTATTTATCTCAAATTTCAGTTATTTGTATTATTTTTTAATTATTTCCATCATTTGTAAATTGATTTTTTTAATTTTTCAATTTTGTACTCCAGATTATAATGTTTCAAATGATTTTTTAATTGATTTACTAAACCTTTTATCATTTCTTTCAAATTTCAATTAATTAAAAAAAATGTTAATGAATTTTAGACTTTTTCAATTATTTTTTTTCAAATTTACAATTACTTTCGGTATTTGGTTATTAATATCCTGAATTTTAAATTATTTTTTTCAAATTTCAATTATTTTAAAAAGTTTATAATTTTTTTTCTATTTTTCAATTATTTCCTTCCTTTTGATAATATATTCTGTAATTTTTTTCAATTATTTTTCTTAATTCTTAATTTTCTTTTTCAATTGTCTAATATTTTTCTGTTTTTCAATTATTGTCTTCAATTTTCAATTATTTCTATAATTTTCCATTTTTTTTTCTCCAATTTTTAATTTTTAAAATTATGTTTAATTTGATTTACTTAATCTTCAATTATTTATCTTAAATTTCAGTTATTTTTTGTTTAATGTACAATTTTTTTATTAAACTTGCCATTGAATTCGATTTTAAATTACCTTCATCAGTTTTTAATTAGTTTCCTAAATTTTCAGTTATTTTTCTCAATTTTCGATTGTTTTCATCAATTTTGAATTTTTCTTCAATTATTCTCATCATTTTTAGATTAATTTTTTTAATTTTTAATCATTTTCTCAATTTTCAAATATTGTCTTCAATTTCCAGTTGTTTCTATAATTTTACAATTATAGAAACAATTTCTAATCTTTTAAATTGATTTATTAAATCTTCGATTATTTATTTCAAATTTGAATTGCTTCTTTTAGTTTTTATTTTATTAGTTTTATAATCTTTTAATTGTTTTTTTTTTCAATTTTAAATTATGTTCATAATTTTTTAATTGATTTCCTAAATTTTCAATTTTTTTTTTGATTTACTATTATTTACAGTTATTTTCCTTTTTTTTTTTTTATTAATTTGAAAATTTTGTAATTATATTTTTTTATCCTACAATTTTGTAATTTTGTCCTATCCAAATAAAATAATCGAGGTTCTACTGTATATCATTCATTTATTTTTATTTATAAAGTTTGTAAAGTACCCTAAAAGTTCCCTATTTTCACATATTCAGTCCCCTATTGCCCCTAAAATATTCTTCATTGTCACTGTGAAGCCTGAGTATATTTTTTTATTGTATTTATATTGAGCATTGTTTCTTTTTATAATTTTTAGTTTCTATTGTCCTGAGGAGGTCTACATAAATGTATAACGAAACGTTGACGTTTTTTATTATTGACGACACGTATGAAGCGTTGAAAAAAAAACGACTTTGTCTGATGGAGATTAAGTATTTTTATTTCATGGATTATATTTTCCCAGCCGTTAAACTAATTTTGTATATTACGAAGAACTTGTAGAATTTTAATATTGGGGAAATATAATCCTCAGAATACAAGAATGATTTAAATTTCATTCGACAATTTTTGAGATTGCTTATAACAAAATTCTAAAGTTTCGTTAACCTGTTTTAAAATAATCCAGCAAGGTTTTAAACTAAATTAAAAAAAATCATAAAGAAACGTTTCAAAAAATACTATAGAATAGTTTTTAATCTCTATAAAATCATTGAAAACGTGCTTTCCATGAAGAAAATTTTCAAAATCTTTCCAGATTATTTGTATCGCCATTTTTGATGTTTATGAATTTCGTAAATCGATTTTACTCGATAGTGATATTAGATATTTTCCAATCTCAGAGCTAACGTTTTACATATCTTAAATGTAAATCTAAAAACTTGATATGTATAGGATGAAACGAACTGGATACGTTGCAACATAAATACAGACAGTCTTGAGATCTTTCGTATGTATGAAGCCATGTGCAAGTTTCTTCTCAGATGTCTCAAGGGGTGAAAATCGTTGTACGAGTATCGGGTTTTATAACTTAGGTATACTTCCTTGGGGCGATAAAATGCTGCTCAGCGATAATTCGTAAAGTTGTCAATAAGAGTTTTGAAGAGCTGCGATTCTAGTGAGAAAACTTGTTATTTATAATGACAAACAAAACGCGACAAAGGATTATTTTGTAATCTGGCGCTATTTCGATTATAAATATAGATGAAAAAGAAAGTTTATCTACGCTCAATGCATTTTCATTAAATCCGCATAAAACCGAGATAAAGCCTCATTGATGATAATAAATGTATATTTAAGAATTTACTGCTCGATAAAGATATTACTCTTGATAAAGAGTTTTTTTTTATATTTGTATTTTAAAGTAAAGAAAACAATTTTGTTTGGAAAATTCCGGTTTCCAAGTTTTGGATTTCATGTTCCGTATTTTACGTTCCGAATTTCACATTCTGGATTCCACGTTCCGAATTATACATCTAGGATTTCAGGTTATAAAATCAGAAAATCGGAAAGGTTGAATGCGGAATGTAAAACTGAGAATGAAAAAAGCAAAATGAGTATTTCGGATTATGAAATACGGGGTTTTCAATCTAGAATTCTGTTAATTAAATCCCGAGCACGGAACTCGGGAATTGGAATTAGAAATGTCGATTTCGAAATAAGGAATCTGGGATGTTGAATTTTTAACGTTACGTTCGAATTTTGGATTCCGGAATGTTTATTACAGAATGTGGATTTTTGTATGTGGAATTAAAAATACAAATGTAGAAGGTGGAATTAGGAATGTGGATTCTAGAATGTATAATTTTAATTCGGAATCGGGAAAGTGAAATATACAACCTGTAAAAATAGTTTGGAAATATGATTGTGACTTTTGGAATTTGGAATCGAGATTTTGGAACCTGGGATGTAGAATCCAATTTGTTAAATTAGGATCATTGAATCGAGGTTATAAAATCAGGAATTCGGATTGCGAAACGCAGAAAAAGAGTTTAAAAATTCTGATTATTGAATGGGGAATCTAAAATTTGGAATGAGGAGATCAAAATGTGTAATTCGGATTATAAAATTCGGTATTTTTAATCTAAAACTCGGTTAATTAAATCCCGTGCACGGAACTCTTGATTTTGAATTTGAAATGTGGAATTTAATTCGTGAAATCCGGTGCATGGAATCATCAATTTTGGAATTCAAAAAACTGAATCTGGAATTTGGATTTTAGATTGTTAAATCCCCGATGTTCAATTCGGAATGGGAATTTTGATTCGTGGAATCCGGTACATGGAATCTTCAATTTTGAAATTCGGAACACTTAATATATATGAATATATGAATGGATATATGAATTTCAGAATTTAGATTTTAGATTATTGAATTTCGGCTCTTGAATTCAGAATTCGGCATTTTAAATCCTGAATTTTGGAATTAAAAAAACTGAATCTGGTATGCGGATTCCAAGATTTAGATGTCGGATTATTGTACACGGTTCGTTAAAATGTAGTATGAGAAATTAGATATTCAGAATCTGGAATTGGAATGTGGAATGCAACATTCAAAATTCGAATTTTAAAATCCGGAATATGAAATTCGGATTATTTTATACAGGATTTAGAATTTAAAATAGGGAATTAGGATTTAGCTATTCAGTTTTTAGAATCCCGAATAAAAAATTCAGATAAAAAATTTTTGAATATTGATTTTTGGATTGTGGATTTCTCGATATTTAATTCGGAAGGAGGAATTAGATTCATGGGATCGGGTATTTCCAATCCTTAATTTTGGATTTCGGAAATTGAACAGAATCTGGTATGTGGATTTCGTAATTTTGATTTTGGATTATTAAATGCGGTACGTTAAAATGTGTTATGTGAAATTGGATATCCGAAATTTAAAATATGGAAAGTGGAATCGAAAATTCGAAATTCGGATATTAAAATTTGAACTTCGAATTATTTTATACGGGGTATAAAATCCGGGATTTACAATTTAAAATAGGGAATTAGGATTGTGATATTCAATTTTTAGAATCCCGAATAAGAAATTCAGATAAAAGATTTTTGAATATGGATTTTTGGATTGTGGATTCCCCGATATTCAATTCAATATTGAGTCCGGTACTTTGAAATCTAGTATGTGAAATTAGATATTCGGAATTTGGAATTTGCAATGTGAAATTCAGAATTCAAAATTCGGATTTAAATCCGGAATATGAAATTCGGATTTTTTTATACATTATTTAGAATTTAATAAAGGGAATTAGGATTGTGCTATTCAGTTTTCAGAATCCTGAATAAGGAATTTAGATAAAAGATTTCTGAATATGGATTTCTGAATATGGATTTTTGAATTGTGAATTCCCTGGTATTAAATTCGGAATGTGGATTTCGATACGTGGAATCCGGTATTTTAAATCCTTAATTTTGGATTTCGGAAATTGAACAGAATTTGGTATGTGGATTCCGGAATTCGGATTTTTATTATTGAATCCGGTACTTTGAAATCTAGTATGTGAAATTGGATATTCGGAATCTGAAATTTCGAATCTGGAATCCAGATTTTGAAATATGGAATTTGGATTATTTTATACAGGTTTTGGAATTTAAAATAGGGAATTAGGATTGTAATATTTAGTTTTTAGAATCCCGAATAAGGAAATCAGATAAAAGATTTCTCAATATCGATTTTTTGTTTGTGGATTCCCAGATAGTGAATTCGGAATGTGGATTTTGATAGGTGGAATCCGATATTTTGAATCTTTAATTTCAAATATTTAGTTTTTGAAATTAGAAAAACTAAATCTGGTATGTGGATTCCGAGAATTGGATTTCGGATAATTGAATCTGGTACTTTGAAATCGAGTATGTAAAATTGGATATTCGGAATGTGAAATTTGGAATGTGAAATCTAGAATTTAAAATTCGGATTTGAAAATCCGGAATATGAAATTCGGAGTATTTTATACAGGATTTAGAATTTAAAATAGGGAATTAGGATTGTGAGTTTCAGTTTCTAGAATCCCGAATAAGTAATTCAGATAAAAGACTGTTGAATATGGATTTTTGGATTGTGGATTCCCTGATATTGAATTCGGAACGTGGATTTTGATTATTGAAATCCGGTATTTTGAATCTTTAATTTTGTAATTCGAAAAACTGAATCTGGTAGGATTCCAAGAATTGGATTTCGGATTATTGAATCTGATACTATGAAATCAAGTAAGTGAAATTCGATATTCGGAATCTGGAATGTGAAATGCGGAATCCAGAATTAAAAATTCGGATTTTAAAATCCGGAATGTGAAATTCGGATTATTTTATACAGGATTTAGAATGTAAAATATGGTATTCGGATTGTGCTATTCAGACTCTAGAATCCCGTATGAGGAATTCTGATTAAGGAGTTTCGGATAGTGGAATCCCCAACTTTGAATTCGGAATGTGGATTTTGGTTTATTAAATCCAGTATTTTGAATCCTCAATTTTGGAATTTGGAAAGTTGATTTTGGTTTGTGAAGTCTAGAATTTGCATTTTGAATTCTTGAATTAGTTAAGTGAAATTCCGGATGTGAATTCTAATATGTGGAATTATTAGTACGAAATCTAGTATGTGGAATCCTGGATTTTAAAATCCTTATTATCAAATCCGAAACATGGAATCATATTTATAGAATCTGGGTAATAAAATCCAGATTCCAGAATCTAGGAATTCTAATCCAACATGTAGAATTATAACATGAATTCCTGAATTTAGAATTCAACTTTAAAATCCGAGTTATAAAATCTGAAACTTGGAATTTCGACAATGTAATCTTTATTGTTTTTCCTGACGAAAAATCGTAAATAACTTGAGAAAACTAATCATTTTTCTTATTTGACGATAATGTGCATTTTAATTTAATATCCCCTTTGCGGAATTTAAGGTCGGACGAATTAATCAAGCGTAAAAGAAAATGTAACTTGAGGCCGATGTGAAACTCTCTTTGGTACTGCTGAATAAGTTATTTAGGCAAAAAGTACAACAAAGTAGAGATGCCTGAAGAAATAAAGAGACAAGAAAATTTTGCTTTTTTTTTCTTGCCTCTTACCGGTATCTAGGATATTTTTTATTTTTGCAAAGTACTGAGAACGCTATCGATCTTTTACTTTAGTACGCTTATAAGCACATCACTTTTAAGCAAAGGAGATAGAGTGGAAGAAAGAATGTATTTTTAGAGATGAACTTCCTTCAAGAAATGAATATTATTCCTCAAAGTACTCAGACTTTCATCTCTTGCCAATTATGCCTACTAGTGCTTCTTTCGAAGATTAATTTTCTTAGAATATTTCTGTAATAACTGTCATACTTGTTCATTAAGTAAAAAAAAAAACAATCGCAATTATTAAAATTGCCTTTTTTTTTAAAGTTTGTATTATATTAAATTAATCTTTTATATCAATTATATAACTAAAGAAATGAATATTTTTCAAAGTAAATAAATTTTCCGCTTTAATAGATATAATATAGAAATGCATAAAGAACTCTGAATTTGAGCTGGTATAAAGTTTGTGAAATTCACATAATTCCGGATTATTAAAGCCATGGAGATTATATGCGGCTGAAGAGCTTGGGTAAACATAAATGTTGCATTTATGAACGCTATTGAAAAACAAGGTACATTGAAGCACGTTGCTAATATCGTGCAAACTTTTTTTTACCTTCTTTTTTTTATGCATTCTTGTCAACGAAGTCTCTTAAAACTGCTCTCTCAAGATCTTAATAAAAAAATAGTATTCATAAAAAATAAAGTTTTTATCCAGCTTGATTTACAGATGGTTTCTTCTTTTGTATATTTATTTTTAATTTATGGATATTTATTCATAATTTATGAAAAGGTTTTCCATTTCTTCTAGTTTTGAAACCGTATATAATCTTATTTATGAAAAGTGTAGAAACTTTCCATTATTCTGTCAATATTAATCTTTCAGTTCTCATGGCTCTTTGGCTATAAACTGATATATCTAATATTTCATGGTTTAAAATGTTTTTCAAGGATGAATAACAGCTTTTGACATTAAGTCCCTTGAAAGATAAGAGATGTGTTAAATTTCATATAGTTCGAGTAGAAACTCTACTGCGGACGCATAAGTTGACACATTAATTAAGTTCTCTTGTTTCCCTTGTCACACACATAATTCCATGGTTTAGTCTAATTAGATACTTAATTGATCTAATATAAGTTTTGGCGCTGAAACTATTAAAATCATAGTTTTAGATGATTCCCAGAAACTGCAATTAATTGTATTTCTGTTCTCTATGTATACGTTTTAATACCAATTGCAACTAGGAGAAAGTCGGACTAAATTTGCTGTTTTGATTCGGATTTTAGAAAAGAGAATTTAATTTAAATCGATTTATTGATTCAAAATTTGTTTACTGATATTTAAAAAATTGTTATTTTAAAAAATTCTTGTGTCTAATTCCAGATTTTAATAGGAATTTTGAAATATAGACATAGGTAAAAATAAAAAATGGCGGATCCAATATGGCGGACAAATGACAAAACTGAGAATTTATGAAACTCAGTATTTTGAGGTTTACAAAGCTGCGGATTATAAATCCTTACATAATTTTAAAAAATTTTAAATGGTTGATAGAAACCAAACTTTAACGACAGGCTTCACGAAGCCTCGAAAGTATATTTAAAGTTAAGGTATCTAGATATTTTCAATTATTTTCAATCTTTAAATTTTTATTATTTTTTTAATCTTCAATTGTTTCTATCATTTTTGAATTATTTTCTCTAATTTTTCATTTATTAAATAACATTTTAATAGATTTCCTGAATTTTCAATCCTTCATCACAGATTCTAATAATTCTCTTCTTCAATTTACAATTATATTTATCATTATTTCTTAATTTTTCCCTATCATTCATACTTATTTGTATTATTATTTGTATTATTATTTGACTAATTTCTAATTTCATGAACTGTTAATTATTTTCATCAAATTTTAATTATTTTATTCCATTAAAATTCTTTTTTTCTACTTATTAAATATTTTCATTATTTTTCAATTAATTTCCAAAACTTGCAATTATTTTTTTACATTCTAATTTTTTCCAACGTTTTATCATTATGTTGTATCATTTTTCAGTTATTTTATTAAATTTCAAAATTTTTTTTTAATTTTATTAATTATTTTTCATAAATTTTATTTTTCTCCTATAATTTTCAATTATTTCTAAATTTTTTAAATATTTTCTCCAACTTTTAGTTTTAAAAAGTATTTTCCACACACTTTTTACATTTTTAATTTATTTATTTCAAATTTCGGTTGTTTGTATTATTTTCCAATTATTTTCAGCATTTTTAAATTGATTGCTTTGATTTTTCAATTTTTTTCTCCAAATTATAATTTTTAAAATTATTTTTCAACTGATTTTCTAAACCTTTAAATATTTATTTCAAAATACAATTATTTAAAAATGTTTTCATTGAATTGTAGAATTTTTTTATTATTTTTTTTAAATTTACAACTTTTTTTCGGTATTTTGTAATTACTTTCCCTACATTTTTAATTATTTGTCTAAAAATGTCAAAATTCAATTATTTTTACAAATTTATAATTATTTTTGACCTTTTTCAATTATTTTTCTCAATTCTTGATTGTTTTCATCAATTAAGAATTTTTTTTCAATTATTCTCATCATTTTTAAATAACTTTCTTTAGGTTTCAATTATTTCTATAACTTTAAAAATATTTTCACCAATTTTCAGTTTTAAAAAGTATTTTTTCATACACTTTCTACATTTCTTATTTATTTATCTCAAATTTCCGTCATTTGTATTATTTTTCAAATATTTCCATCATTTTTAAATTGATTTCTTTAATTTTTCAATTTTTTTCTCCAAACTATAAATTTTTCAATTATTTTTTAACTGACTTACTAAATTTTTTAATTAATTTATTTTTTTTTATTTATTTATTCAAAATAATTTAATTGTTTATTTTAAATTAAAAAAAAAAGTTGATAATAAATTTAATAATTTTTCAATTTATTTCAAATTTACAATTAATTTCGGTAATTTGTAATTAATTTCCTAAATTTTCAATTATTTATCTCAGATTTCCATTATTTAAAAAAATATATAATTTTTTTTGCCATTTTTCAATTTTTTGTCTTCAATTTTAAATTGATTTCTTTAATTTTGCAAATATTTTCTCCAAATTATAATTTTTAAAATTATTTTTTAACTGATGTACTAAACTTTTAATCATTTATTTCAAATTTCAATTGATTAAAAACATTTTTAATGAATTTTAGAATTTTTTAATTTTTTTTTTAAATTTACAATTATTTTCGGTCTTTTGCAATTAATTTCCTAAATTTTCAATTATTTTAAAAAATTTATCATTATTTTTGGTATTTTTCAATTAGGTATGTTCTTTAATTTGATACACATTCTGTAACTTTTTTAAAATTATTCTTCTCAAATCTCGATTGTTTTCTTTAATTTTTAAATGTTTTCTTAATTTTAAATTACTATCTTCAATTTTTAATTTTTAAAATTATTTTCAGTTGATTTACTTAATCTTCATTTATTAATTTTAAATTTCAATTCTTTGTTTTATATGTTTAATTTGTTTGATAACCTTCTTATTGACTTCTTCGATTTTAAGTTACCTTAATGATTTTTTAATTTCTTTTCTAAATTTTCAATTATTTTTCTCAATTCTCGAATATTTTTATCAATTTTGAATTTTTTTTTAATTATTCTCATCATTTTTAAATGAGTTTTTTCAATTTTCAATTATTGTCTTCAATTTTTAGTTGTTTCTATAATTTTAAAATTATAGATACAATTTTTAATTTTTTAAATTCTTTTTAATATTGATTTATGAAATCTTCAATTATTTATCTCAAATTTGAACTCTTTCTTTTAATTTTGATTAGTTTTCTAAGCTTTTTTAATAGTTTTTTTTCCAATTTTTAATTACGTTCATTATTTTTTAATTTATTACTTTATTTTTTCATTAATTTACACTTAATTTTATCTTTTTAATTATTTTCTCTTAGTCCATATATGTACTCTTTCAAATTTTTTTCTCATTTATCAATATTATGCTTTTCAATTGTCAATTATTTTTATTATTTTCTTCAATTTTGAAGTATTTCCATATTTATATTTTAATTATTATCTTGAACTTTCAATTATTTGCTGAAGTTCTGCCTTCATTTTCTATAATTTTACATTATTATTTATCATTTTTTAATTATTTTTCACAATTTGAAGTTATTTTCCTTTTTTTTTTCTTATTAATTTGAAAATTTTGTAATTATATTTTTTAATTATATTTTTTTTCATTGTGAAGCCTGTAACGATAATTAAATTTTTTAATGTATAATTTTTTAGGGCCTTTTACGGTATAAACTGAATCAAAAAATAAAAAAAAGATTTATCGGTTTATAAAGAGATTTAAATTCTGTATTTGAAATCTGCAAATAGAAATTTCTAGGTAGGTTATAAAATTTTTAGGTTATAAATCGTGTCAAAAATTGTGGGGTATAAATTAGTGAAATATTAATAAAATAATGCTAAATATTAAATATCAAAAATCAAGAGAGGATTACTTCTGATTTCAACTTTTTGTTAACAAGATCGTTTTGGATAATAAAAATAAAAAAACACATGTTTTGATACAGTTAAAAAAATTTTTTCTTCCGCTATTAAATTAGTTTGGTAATTAAATTATTTGTAAATTTTGTAATTAAACTTTGCCAGTCTGTTACTTTAAGGAAAAAAGGAAAGTGTTAAAAACCGTTAATTGACATTTTTGCAAAACATTAAAAACTTCCGGATTTTGCACCTTGATAAAAATGAAACCGCATGTCTCATATTTTGCAAAAAATATCTTCTAATAGAGAAAAATGTAATTAACTTATTTTGAAAAATAAAAGCATTTTGCAAAATAGAAAAAAACATGAAATGAAACATTTTTTTTTTTATAAAAATCACGTTTAAAAAATCCACTTTGATAAAACTCAAGTCTTTAATTACATAGAGTGAAATTCTCCTTTTTTTTCCAACATCCGAGATTTTCTCGCAAACTTCCACCTACTATTTTCTCATCCGTATTAAACATTATAATATTTTCTTGGCTAATTATCATTCTTTAACCAACACAAACTTAAAACTTGAAACTAATGAATTTTATCGGTGAAAAAAAATTTTTTTTTTTTCTTTATAGCTTGTCTTTAACTGGAAACTTTTTCGAATCTCGCCAAGCAAACACTTTTCCATACTCGCAGAAAATTCTCTAGGACTTGACTTGGAAAAGTGTAATTTTACTTTTTTCTGAAAATGAAAAAGTGGGTTTTTAAAATTCAGGTAAATTTGTAAAGTCCTCTAAATTTGAAAAGTTTCAACAACTTCACAACTTTCTCCACTTAAGAGTTGAAGCTGAAATAAGTGGCACCAGCACTATGCTTTCTGAAGAGTTGTGATGTGGCGTCATTATATAAGTAGAGTTTGCCCCCAGCGATTCCATAAAAGGAACTCGATTTTCTGAGAGCGACACAAGGCGAGGAATTTCGTTGCTTTAATTACAGCCTTAACTCTAGATTTATCGCAAGACTCATGGCTTAAATTCCGTGTTCACGCGGTTCTCGAGCTTCTCGGGGAATTTATTTCTTGTGCTTTAACCAGGCGTTTACAACTTGGTTGATATATAAATTTATATCATAATCGTCCATTTTCTTTTATTGGCATTTTTCCCCCTATCATTACTGCTGAAACGGTCTTTTTATAAAAAGTGGAATCTTTACTTAAACTCGCTTTATTTATAAATTAAAATCAAGATTTTCAGAACAATCAGGGTGACCACTTGACCGGGAAATGACCGGAAATTTCTTCGTGAATGTAAAAGTTCCGAGAAATTTTACCGAAAATCAAATTTTTTTTTCATATAGGGTAAATGTACGAGTTATTGAATATTTAGTGTTAGGTCGTCGAATATTAATTATTTTTTTTAAGAATTACGCATATATTTAGGAATGATTTTAGTTGGAATACATACATTCACTATTTCTGTACATTTAAAAAATTGTGTTGAAGTTAAATACTGTATTTGAAAAAAATAGTTATAAGGAAAATAAAAAGATAAGTCACATGCCCCATTTATTAGACAAAAAAAAAACATTGGAAATCCAGTTATTGTGCCCGAGTTATTGGACTCTTAAAATGTATAAAATATTTAAAAACTAAGTGATGTGGCTTAATTATCAAGCATAATAAAATTTGAATTAAAACTGTCAGTGTTAATACAAGATTCATATTCATAAATAGAACATTATGTTAATTTTGAATCACAATATAAAGAACTAATCTATTCATTAGTTTATTAGAATCTAATAACTGGCACTTTTAGTAAAAAATTGCTCCAGTTCTCCGACATTCAATTAGTTTGCAAAATAATTATTAAAACCTTAATTTTCTTGTTTGCATGATTAATTTAAAGTATACTGAACGAGCATATCACAAATTCATGGTAAAAAACTATAAAATAATAATTTTATACACTTATGAAAAATGTCATTTTCCTAACTTTTTGTTAAGAAAAATGTCTATAAATCATAGATATTGTACATCGTATATTCAATAACTTTTTTTTTAATTCTCTTTCCGTATTGTTCTAATATTTTGACTGTGGCATATAAAAAAGCTTTTAACTTCTTTAATAAAAAGTATTACAGACAAATTAGTAAGTCGTTTTGTATTCTAAAATCTTAGAAAATTAAAATTTGGCTAATATAACTGGTACTAAATAACTGGTACCTTTTTCCTACCGCAAATCAATATTAATAATAATAATCCGCAAGTTCTTTCATTCCTTCATTCATTTTTTTGTCTGTTCATACATGAAGTTTCGCACATAGATATTTTTTGTTTTAAATCAGATTCTTTTCAAAAAATACATTTGACTCCAAACTTTGTGGAATTAGTTGCAAAATCATTAGGAACCCAATATCGTCTGACCTAAATTTGTTAGTATTTTGCCGTAAAATTAATTTTTAAAAAAATTAGAAAAAACAATTTTAATTTTAAAAAAAGCTAAAAATTAATTTCAAAGCAAACTTTAATCAAACTTGGGTCAGAGAGAATTTCTTAACGATATTTTAAGTAATTCTACAAAGTTTTGTGTCAAAATATTGAATATTTTAGGAGACAGTTTACGGAAAATTGTTGGCTATACCAGTGACGTAATTTTACATCATATGACCTTAAATTCATTAAAATTTAAATATATCAGTTCAAATAATTTTAATTTCATTAATAATTAAATCTATAATTTTTTTCTTTTAATTTTCAACATTTTTTCAATACACAATTATTCTCTTTAAATTTTATAATAATACTTTAATTTATTTTAATTATTTTGTTCTGTTGTCGATTATTATCTCCAGTTTTCAAATTTTTCTTTCGATTGTCAATTATTTTCCGCATTTCTCAATTATTTTCTTTAAAGTTTAATTATTTTAGTCATTTTGTAATTTTTCTTTCAATTATCAAATATTGTATTTCAATTTCAATTTAATTATTTTATTTTTAATTTAATTTTTAATTATTTTCTCCAATTTTCAATTGCATTCTTCGTTTCTCAATTATTTTATTCAAAATTCAATAATTCTCGAGTTTTCTCAATTATCAGATATTTTATTGAAATTCCAATACAATTCTTCTGGTAATAAGCAAAATTTGTCCGTAACCTTTCTCCTAAAATATTGAATATTTTGTCACAAAACTTGGTATACCAGTGACGAAATACTCCTTTACATGCTCTTAATATTCAATTTATTTATTTAATTTTTGCTTCCTCATAGACGAAGCTTTGTAATCGTTAAGATTTTCAATTTTCCAAAAATAGTCTAAATCGATGTATGTGTGTGTGTGTGTGTGTGTGTATGTGTGTGTGTGTGTGTGTGTGTGTATAGCGTTTTTGTGTACAAGATATTTCGAGAACGAACGCTTCAACGGATTCCAATAAAATTTGGATGACTTATATTAAGCTCATGAATATCTAAATTTGAACAAAGGGATTTTTGAAAATACCCAACCAAATTTTTCTGAGCACCTTTTTTCATCGAAAAAAATTGTTTTTTGCCACAATTTTTTTTCATGCTAAAAATACAACTTAATGAATACAAAAATCATATTCCTTATCCCAAACAAATTGTTTGACTTATATATAGTTCATAATTGATCAAGAATTCGTAAAATAAGACATGTTTTTACATTTTTTTGCGTTTAAATTTTTTTTTTTTTTTTATAACTTCCTCAATTAACTTATATATCAATAATTTCTTGCTTCCTCTATAAGGAAGCAAATTATTTTGCTAACTTGGAAGCCATGAAACTGACATAATTCTCACCTAGTTTAATAGTTAATTATTTTCGTCAATAGTTAATTATTTTCGTCAATATTGAAATATTTTCGTCATATTGTAATTTTTCTTTTAATTATCAATTATTTTCTTGAAATTTCGAGCCAGTATCATTTTGACACATGACTTAATTTTAGATTGTTATATTGTACAGAATGGAAATGTTATTTTGTACAACTGCTAAATGATATTTTGTACAATTTTGAATAATGAATTTGTTATTTTGTACAATTTTTTAAAAAAGCTAAAATATTGTACTCCCAATGTTTTATTGCTTTTTTACAAAATTGTACAAAATAACAAATTCATTTTTCAAAACTGTACAAAATAACATTTAACAGTTGTACAAAATAACATTTCCATTCGGTACAATATAACAATCTAAAATTAAGTCATGTGTCAAAATGATACTGGCTCGAAATTTCAATTTTTCTTTAATCTTCTATTTATTTCTTTCATTTTTTATTATTTTCTTCAATACTCAAATATTATCATTAATTTCCAATTATTTTTATTGATTTTCATTTAATTCCATTCAGTAATTCTCGGATTTTGTGAATTATTTTTTTCACTCATGGCAATTGTTTTAAAATTTCAATTCAATTATTCAATTCAGAACTATTCTCCTCAATTCTCAGTTATTTTCTTCAAATTTAAATTCAATATTTCAATTGTCAATTATTTTCTTTAATATTGAAAAATTATCGCCTTTTTTTCTATAATTTTTTTGATTATCATTAAGTTTTTTTAATTTTAAATACAATTCAATTCGTAGTTTTAGTTTCTTTAAATTTAATATTTTTTGTTTAAGGGCATGTAATGGACTATGACGTCACTGGTTTATGCAAAATTTGTCTGTAATTTTGCTCTTAAAATATTAAATATTTTGTCACGAAACTTGGTACAATTACTTAAAATATCATTAGAAAGGTCTCTCTGACCCGAGTTTATTTGAACTTTTACCTAAAATTAATTTTTTAAAAAATTTGCTATATTTCGAAAATTTTCCAAAACTAATTTTGGGCCAAAATTGAAACAAACTGGAGTCAGAGAGACTTTTATTACGGACAAATTACGGACAAATTTTGCATTGCCAGTGACGTCATACTCCATCACATACCCTTAATTTTTCCAATTATTTTTTTTTCAGTTGCCAAATTATCTAGTTTTTTTTTTCAAGTAAAAAATTATTATTTTAAATATAAAGGCGAATTTTGCAAAATTAAAAATACTGTTTCAATTGTTCGAAAATTTGTGACCGGGATATCCAAAAAATTGACCGGGAAAAACCGGAAAATGACCGGCAATTTAATTTCATAAAAAAAGTGTCTACCTTGATCATAAGCGTTTTTTTTTCTTTTACAGGCATTTTTTCCCCTATCATTACTACTGAAACGATTTTTTAATAAAGGGTGAAATATTTACCTAAAATGACTTTATTTTTAAATTGAGATCAAGATTTTATGAACAAAAGAATACAATTTTAGTGAACTAACTTAAATTGTTTTTTAATTTTAATTCAGTTTGGCAACTTTAAAAATAATGGGATGATAATAGAAAAAACAAGTTTAAACAGCATGCGGTCACACTGCTATTGGAATGTCCCGCGAAACCTAGATTTTTCGATTTTCCAAACCAGTGAGGTGAAAGTTTCTTTCTCGTGGTGAGAAACTTGGGTAATCTATTTCGAATTTTAAACAAAAGTCGGTAATGTTGGTTTTATAGTTCAAACGTGATCTTTAGGGATTAATAATTCTTCCTGTCGTCGGCTTCGGTTACATTGTTTTCTTTTCTTTCTAACTTAACTGAAAATTGTTTAAAAATAGTGCTTCTTAGAAAAAACGATTGGAAAAAGTTTTATCGCATATTACCGGTCGGATTTTTGGGAGGACATGTATATTAATAGAAATTAATATTCTTTTTATTAATTTTACTAATATTTTTTACATATTCAGGCTTCGAAGTACCATACATTTCTTTTTTAACACTTATTTTATGTCGATACTTATTTTATGAAATTAAAAATGATTATTTTCTAATTTTTCTTCTTTCTTTTAGATGTTTTTTTATAAAATTTTCTTGTATTTCTAGTTAATTAACTACATTCCTAGTTATTTATGTTTTCATTTTTTAGTAATTTTTTTTAATTTCTATTTTGCTTTATTCGATTTATGGTTATTTTCTTATCTTTCTAGTTATTTTAAAATTTTCTAGTAATTTTTTTCATATTCTAGTTATCATTTTGATTTTAAAGCTACTTTTCGATTTACTAATAATTTTCTTTTTAATTTCTTATACTGTAATGTATCTTATATTTATTTTCATGTCTTTATTTTCAAATAATCTTGCCTTATTTATAATAGTTTATTTCTTCAATTTCTAATTCTATTCACATTTTTATAGAGAAAAACGTTTAGTTATTTTGTAATTTCTAATATTTTTTTTTATTATTATTCTTTTCTGATAACAAGATTTGTTTTCTTTCCTGTCATTTTTTAAAATTAATTGCTGATTTTTCATCAAACTATAGTAATTTTCTTCATTTTCTAGTTATTTTTTTTTTAATTTTAATTATTTATTAACTATTTAAATTTTTGCTTTATATCCAAGTTATTTTCTAAAAATTTTCTATTTACTTTTCACAACCTTCTATATTTATTTTCTTCAATTTGTAATTATTTTTCAATTTCTAGTAATTTACCCCAATTTATAAGTTATGTTTTTCCTTTGCTCGTAATTTTTTTAAGTTCTTAATTTTTCCCATTTTTTAATTTCTTCTAATAATAATAATTTCAATTATAATTATTTTATAAATAATTGGGTAAACAAACAATTGTCTTATTTTGATAATTATCTAAAAATCCACAAGTTTTTAACAATTATTAATATGCTCAATTACAATAATACAAATTACAATTGTGTCAGATCGAAGAAACATTTTATTCTTCTTCCAGTAAAGAATTTGTAGCTTCTAAAGAAGAACCGGATGAACATTGTCAGGATTTATGATAGCACATAAAAATTGCTCTGTGGTAGAAGACACTCTGTCAAGACAGAAATTTTTATAGTCTACTAATAACACAAAAAAAAGTGTTCTTAAATTATATAGTTTTAAATACACACCTATGATTTTATACTTTAAACTTATAGAAAGTTTATTCCGTTTTTTTAATAAAAACTTTAATGCAATGGAAATTTCTCTTAGAACTTTTGTCGCGTCAGAAGTTTTGAAATGCAAAATACAGAATAGTTTCTAAAATGATTGGAACTTAATCAAAAAATAAAAATACATAATTTTGTTAATAATTTTCTCGAAGGAAGGGTTTTTTTTTTAAATAATGTGACTTTAAACTTGATCTTAATATAATATTCCATACAGGAGTGGATAAAAATGTCTACTTTTACCCATATAGTTTTTTTTTATTATCTACAATTCTAAATAAATAACAAGCTTTAACCGAAGGTCACTTTTTCATTAATGTTCTCATTATCTTGGGAATGGGATTAAAGTAGAATTGTTTTATTGTTTGATTATGAGAAATAGTAATAAAATTTAACTCTTAGTAATTACGGTTTAAATTTACTATGCAAGAATTTTATTGTTAGAGCAGAGTTTCAAATCGAACAATAGTAATTTGTACAATTCTAGGTTAATTTTAAAGCACATTATCTTCGTTAATTAAGGTCATTCTGGAATTTGTACATTATAGAAAAACAATACAGAAAATTGTTATTCCGCTTTCAGTTCTTTTGTAAAAGGACAAAAAAAACATTAAATATAAATATTAATTGAAGAGACAATTTTTATCTAAACAAAAAAAAAATTTTTTTTCTTATTTTGTATATAAAGCGAATTTTAATCTTAGTTTTTATTGAAGTTAAAGTTTAGAAATAAACCATTAAAAAAATAATAATTCTTCATGTACTGTGGGGTTTAAATTGTTTTCGAGTTTCGGAATTGTTTTAAGAAACATGTGTCTCTTAAAATATATGCGAGAAGGGTCGACCAAGATGTAGACAGCCGTTTTTCTACTCACTGACTAGAAAATGTAACGGACATATAGGAGGCCGTTTTACTCTAGAGTGGTTAACCTGACTCGTATATCTTCCTTTATATCTACCCTCAAAATTGGCCCTTCACTTTTAAATTCTTTCCTGTTCTGGGAAAAAGTTTGCAAAACTATATATTCGTTTATCCGTATTAAATTTATCTTTAAAACAAATATGCATTTCAACAATTAAACAACATTACACCTACTACATTTTTAAATAATTTTTTTTTAATTTTTTTAATTTTTGTCCTTATGAAAATGTTGACAAGCGGCAAATAAAATATTCATAAATTTATTAAGTTACAATATATTTTTCAGTATTGATTCTTATTATGCTACAATGCAACCATTGTATTGCTTTATTGGCACAAAAATAAAGATTTATGAAGAGCAATTTTTGAAAATTCAAGCTTTCTCGTAATAACAATAGTTTGATTTAACGAAAACCAATACTTTACAAGTGGATGAACTTAAATTCTAGATCCCTCGGGTCACTGAATTTTCTTCTCTATTCGTTTCATTCAAGAGAAAAGAAAAAGGCGCACAATTTTCTATTCTTCGGAATTTTATTAATCTTCTTGTAAAATTATCTCACTGATATCTTGGGAGTTTCAAGTTTTAAACTAATTTCAACTTCCAAATTATATAAGAGACTGGAACATCAGTCTCAGTTTAATATCAAAGTTAAAACTTGAAGTAAATTACGCATGTGAGGATAAATGTAATTTAACTTCCTCGGTGTATATTTGACATAATGCATTCAAGGCAAGTCTTAGATTCAAGTTGAATATTATGTTTACAAATCATATGTGATGTTTGCACATTAAATTTAATTTTGTTTACAAATCAAGAGTGTTAAAAATTACAAAGCAATTAAGTTTTCAGAGCAAATTTTATGTAAAGTTTTCTCATAGAATAAAATGTTCATTTCAAAAATTCAGCTGTCTATAATCAGAAAACGTATAGAGGAAAGTTTTCAAAGGAAGTTAATAAAGAAGCTAACTGTGGAATGTAAAAGAGTTAGTTATTCCATCTGGTCTAAAATTAGCATTATCGTAAGTATTTTTGCGATCATTTAGATTAGTCCAGGGGTTGAAGATCGATGCAGCTCAAAGCCATTTTAAACTCGTTTGTTTCTCGTTTATGACGTTATTTCCGTTCCGTAGTTTAGCTAACGGGGAAAGTAATGTCACGAAGTTTTAATTAAAAAAAACGCCCGAGGACTTAGTTTTACAGTTCCAGTCAAGAGTCGTTTAGGTTGGGAGGCGATAATTTCTATATCACACTTATTCTATAAAACTTTTCACTCTTTTCTTTTTGATGTTTGCATTGCCGGAAAACGCTTTCTGAATTTTAATTCAATGCCTTGTGCGCTCATGTATCTGGAATTACATCTAAGAGTGCTATTTAATTTGAGGCACGTATAGAATTTTACACATACTTTTTTCTATTTTATTTATTATAGTTAGTTATTTAAAAAAAAACATTCTGGTAATTTAAATGCAATACACAGAAAAAATGGTATTTTTTGTTTGAGAATTATTCTTGTCGCCTATTTGAGAATAAAATTTCCTGTTTAAACGTTTTTTATACTTCGCATTTCGATTTTTGTTAAAGGGTATTTCAAAAAAAGCCTTGTAAAATACCCATTTAACAATACAATTTTCTATTCAGGATATTATATTCTTAAATTTAAGAATAAGAAGAATAATCTTAAAAAAGGGCATTTTCTAAATAAGAAGCATATTCTTAAATTAAGAATATTTTCTTATGGCCTTAAGAATGTGCTACTTATTTTAAGAATATTTCTTTTATTTTGGGAATATTATATCCTTAATAGAAGAATATTTTATTCTTAAATAGGCCTCAAAAATAGTTCTTAATTTAAGACTACCGTTTTTTTAAAATACGCGGAAAGGTTTTATTTAAGTCACTGAAAAAACAGTATTCTTAATTTAGGAGTTATTCTTGGCGTCGAATTGAGATAAAATATTTTTATATTAAGGATATAATATTCTTAAAAAAAGTATTTTTAAAATAAGAAGCATATTCTTAAAGTAAGCATATTTTCGTATGTCCTTTAAAATGTATTTCTTAATTTAAGAATGTGCTTGTTATTTTAAGAATATTCATCTTATTTTCGGAATAGTTTATCCTTAATAAAAGTATAATCTATTTTTTAATAGGCGCCAAAAATAATTTTTTAAAGTTAAAACACTGTTTTTTTAGTGTTAAAAATCATAAGATCAGGCTCAGTGAGAACTTTTGATTTGTCAGTATTTTCTAGTTACTTATTGAATTTGCAGTTATTTTTCAAAAATTTATACTTGTTTCCCTTATTGAAAAAATGTTTATTTTAAAAATTTATAAAAAAAAATTTAAAACGTTTTAATGGCTTTTATTTTAGAATGAATTGTTCTTATTTATTGAATAAAGTTTTCTTAGAATAAGAAGAATATTCTCAGATCAAGTTTTTGAGGTTTAGAAAATTTTCTTAGATTAAGCTTATATTCTTGGATTAAGCATATATTCTTAGAATAGGAATAATATTCTTATTCTTAGGATATTATATTCTTCAAATAAGAATATTTTAGTCTTAAAAAGGCTCTCAGAAATATTCTTAAAAGAAGAACATTGTTTTTTAATAAGTGTTAATTTTTCAGATATTTGTCACTTTAATGCAATTTTTCCCAATTTTTTAGTTAATTCTATTATTTTCTGGATATTTTGTGACTCTTTAGTGATTATTAATTATTATTCAAATTATTTTTTTGATATCTAGATATTTTTTATTTTCTGGAGATATTATCTGATATATAAGATATTTCTTTTAATTTATAAATATTTATCTACTTCTTTAGTTTTTTATTTCTTTTAAATGTTTTCTAAATGTTTAATTAGCCTCTACTCTTTCAGTTGCTATGAAATGCTTCTTTTTCCAAATATTTTTTCCCTAGTCATTTTTTATTGCCTTTAAAATATTTTAAATTTTGTTTCTCTACCTTAAGTATTTATTACCTTCTAACTATTTTCTTACTATTTTCTTTTTTTAGGTATTTTAACACTTTTGAGAAATTTCATCGTTTTCTCTATCATTTCCTGGCTATTTTTTATCTTTGAGAAGTATTTTTTCATTCTAGTTATTTTTTTCACTTTCTAGTAACCTTCTTTTTAATAAAAATATTTTTTTGTTTACAGTAACTTTTTTCTTGTTTATATTTTGTTTTTATCTTTTGCCAATCTCCAGTTTTTCAACTCAACACTAAATTTTTAAATATCCAGTAATTTTTTATTACTTTCAAATTATTTTTTAAATATCAATGTATTTTTACTTTCTTGGCAATTTTTCTCATTTCTTACTTATTTTTCTTTAATTTGAAGTTATTTATAAAAAAAAAATTTATCTTCAATTATCTATTGGATTTTTTGCAATTTCTAATTATCTAGATATTTACCCATTTTCTAGTGGTTTTTCTGCTATTTCTAGTGTTATTTTGCAATAATTTTTTTTTTCAATTATTATTTTTCTTAAGCTCCGAATAATTCCTTCACCTTAAAATAATTATTCTGCATTATCGAAAAATTCAATTTTTAATAAATTCAATTTAACTTTCTAGATATTTGCATCATTTTTTTGGTTGATTTTTTATTTTTTTAGTAATCTTGTAATTTTTTTTTGTAATTTCTTATCATTTTCTAGTTACTCTCATTATTATTACTTTTTTTTGTTTATAGTTTTTTTTCCTGTTTGTTAAAATTCTTTCGCCAATCTCTAGTTACGTGTCATCATTTCTAGTTACTTAATTTATTTTTCTGTTTATTTTTTTAACTTTCTAATTATTTATTAACATAATAGATTTTCCCTTATTTCCTAGTTACTTTTTTCAGCTTTCTAGTTACTTTTCTTAAGTTTATAGATATTTTTTTATGTTATAGTTATTTTACCATGCTGTAGAAATTTTCTAGTTATTTGTTTCCTTTACCCTTTAATCCTTTCACATTTTTATAATTTCTTCTTACTTCTCTAAAATTTCAAAATATTTTCTACTTTCCAGTAAATTGTCTTTATTATCTATTTTTCTTTTTTTTCATTTATTGATGTTTTCTCTCTTTCTAGAAGTTTTTAACATCTCCGAGTTTACAATTCTTAGATTAAAGAAATAACTTTTACTTTCTAGTTATTCTTTCCTTATCTCTAGATATTTTTTATTTTCGAATTATGTCTTCTCATCGTCTAGAATTTTTTAATTTATTTCTAGTTATGTTTTTACGAATTTATAGTGTTTTTCTTTTTCAGCTTCTTACTTTTTCTCATTTTCCTCTTATTTGTAATAAATCTTTTATTATTTCCTTCAATTTCTAGTCATTTTCTCATTTTTTAATTATTTTTCTTTAATCACTTGTTATTCATTCTCTTCTTCGATTTTTTTTATCAGTCAGTCACTAAGATTTAAATTTCTAGTTATTTGAATCAATTTCTTGTATTTTTTCCCACATCTTTCTACTTGCATCTTTTTTTTTCTTGATACTTTTTAACTTTTCAAATAATTTTTTTTTAACGTTTTAAATTACTTTTTACAATTACGTTATTTTATTTATTTTTTGGTTACTTGCTTTTTCAGTATTTTTTCTTTCTAAAAGTTTCTAAAATCTTTTAGTTATGAATTTTGAAGTTTAGTTGTTTTTATCACATTCTAGTGATATTTTTTGTATTCCAGTTATTATTCTTTAATATCTAGAAACTTTTATTCCTCAAGCATTTTTTAATCAATTCTAGTTTTTTTATTATCTAGTTATTTTTATTACAATTTCTAGTTATTCATATCATATTATAATTATTTTGTAACTTTCTAGTAAGTTTTCTTTTATTAAAATCATTAAATGACATAGTTATTATTCTCAGTTTCTTGTTTTTTGACCTCTTAAATTCTAGTTATTTTTACCCTTTTTTAGTTTGTTATTTTACTCTCTACACTGCAAAAATATAGTGTCTTAAATTGGACAAAAATGTCTTAAATTAAGATACTTTCGGCGTCTAAGCCACACAAAATGTCTTAATTTAAATCATTTTTGAACAATTTAAGACACCTGTTTTTGCAGTGTAATTATTCTGTCATTTTTTAGTACTTTTATTTCATTTTTATACGTTTCGTCAACTTTTAGTAATTGTTCTTAAAATTAAAAAATATTGTTTAATCTCTCGTCCTTTTTCTTTATTTTCTAGTTATACTCCTTTACTTTTTATGTTTTTCTCTTTCTAGGAGTTTTAACTTTTGAATTACAACATTTCAAGTTTTTTCCATTTTTACTAATATTTTTTAAATTTAAGTAATCGTTTTTAAAATCTAGATTTTTTGTTTACTTTTTTTTAGAGTTATATGTATTTTCTCATTTTGTAGATGTTATACGTTACTTTCAATTTATCTTCATTCCTATTTATTTACTTACATCATTCTAGTGTCTTTTCTTTAGTTTTTAGTTCTTTTTCAAATTTCTAGTTTTATTTAGTCAATGTTCATTTATTAGTTGTTGTTACACTAATGTGTGAGCAATATTAAATTTGAAAATTTTGAAGTTGTGTGAGCTGTGACTTCTAATAAGTATGGAAAAATTAATGATTATTTTATTTTATCTTATTGAAATAAATATATAAAAAAATATGTGTTGGAAAATATTAATTAAAAATCGTTCCGTTAAATAAGACAAGTTTGTAAAGTATCTTGTAAGTTAAATTTAAAAATAATCTGAAAACCCGTTTCACAGCTAGCGGTTAAATTTTTTTTTCATTTTTTACATGTACTAACAACTTAAAAAAAACATTTTGGCACAATATCAAGAGTTTAAATTTTGATGCACGTAGAGTTGAATTTTCAGTTACCGGAAAACTTGCAATATAGGGTGAATTTAAATTCAGTGCGAGTTTCGTAAACGTGAAGATGCTTAACAATAGACACAGAACCATAATGTATGCCCTAAACGGCAATTTAATAGGTCAATTCCTCAGAGAGATGTAGTGGTAACGAGCAATAGTTATCTACTGACATCTAAGCAGCATTAGATATAACGTCATTTCAATTCTCTTTTCAACAGCACAAAAGTAGCATAACTAGTATTATTATATATTTTATATTTCGATTAGAATCTGAAAATTCGAAATCTCCTCAAGTTATAGAGGTTGAAAATTCTCTATTTAAGGGGAACAGAATTCTTATAAAGCAGTTTCCACCTGATATGAGAAAATAAAAAAAAATGAAAAGAAAGATACTCTCTTGAGATATAAAATCCAGTCAGTTGGTACAACTAGGTTCTGCGGAAAAAGAGGAAAGCAAAAATTCGTCAAAAGAGTTCTTTACATGAGAAAAGAATTTCATGTCTGCAAATCGAGATTTTACTGAATAAATTTCTGTCCTGCTTTTCGAGTGATACGTTTCTAACGAGCATCTTTGTATTGATTTTCAAGCAAGGAGAAAATGTAGTAATAAATTTTGTGACTTTGCACTTTATGAAAAAAATGCTGTTAACATCAGAGAATAGATAAACTTGTCTCGTCTTGTTAATATATGTTAATAATAATAACCTTATTGTTATTAATCATAGAATAAGAGATTTAATTAAGTGATTTTGGCGAATTTCCGGATTGAAAATTTACTTCTCAATTGAAAGACGTTTAAATTATGTTATTAATTAACATGAAAACAGAAATAGAGATTTTATCATGAGAGACGCAAAATAGCATTGGCATTCTGTACGAAATCTAATTATTCCTTTAATCCTTAATTAGTAATTATAATCCTTAAAGCTCGACAAGAATCTTCATATTAATTTTGTAGTCGTCTCTGGTAAGAATTTTCAAGCTTACTTTTCTCTTTTCTTCCATTCATATACCAGAGATGAATGCAGTGAAAATAGTGCTATCTCTTTCTTTTGTTACTAATTCAAATGTATCTAATTCTTGAATACTCTGCAACCAATTTTCCAGAAATGAAGATTAAAATCAAAGTTTTATTTAAACTAAAATTATGTCCGCCGCAAATGTTCAATTTTATCAGCATGATTCTCATTTTGACTTATTTTATAATTACACGGAAATAGAATGTTTCACTGTGAATAAAATTGTATTAAAAGAAAGGTTTTATAATTGATTTTTTTAAGATTATTTTTATTATTATCAAGATTATTATTACTCGAGGTATATTTATAGAGATATCTACAATTTTCGTAAATAACTGCAAAGAATCAATCAATTCTATGAGCCTGAAAATAAGAACTAACAGTTTATTTATATTATTTTAAAAATTAATAATAATAACTAAAAAGTGAAAAAAAGTTACAAAATGACTCAATAGAGACGTAAATAACTACATAACTAAATTAAAATTACTAGGTTTTTTAAAAATAACTAGAAAATGAAGAGAAATCTCTAAAAAATAATTGTAAATTAAAGAAAAAGAACTAGAAATAAGAAACAATAAATATAAAAGAAAAAGTATTTTGACATTTAAAAATATAAAATATATAAAATACAAGGCGAAGAAAATTTTTTAAAAAGTAAGAAAATAACCAGAAATATAAGACAATTTATAAAATAAAGACAGAGTATTACATAACTGAAAATAACTATATACTATGAAAAAATACTAGAATTTAT
Organism: Ganaspis brasiliensis; assembly: GCA_037103525.1. NCBI lineage: Eukaryota > Metazoa > Arthropoda > Insecta > Hymenoptera > Figitidae > Ganaspis > Ganaspis brasiliensis. Next base: position 309,733 of record JAZKLR010000205.1, on the reverse strand, counting down.
TGAAAAATAACTAGAAAATGAATAAAAAAAATTTATTACTATTATTATTATTATTATTAATATTATTTTATTATCTTATAATAACTAGAAGTTGTTTAAAGTAACTAGAAAAGGAAAAAGTGTGTTACAAGGTAGAAGAAAAATGAAAAAATGAAGAAAGACAAACTAATAAAAGGAGATTAGTTTTTTATAAATGAAACAAAACTACTAGAAATAAACAATTATTAAATAATAACTAGAAAGTAAAAAAAATATCTATAAATTGATAAAATAACTAAAATTTGTAGAACGCAACAAAATACTTTTAAAAAACAGTAGAAAGCAGAAGAATATCCAAATTAAGAAATATCGACTAAAAATAAAAAAAAAATATACAAAAGGAAAAAATATATTAAGACATTAAAATAGGACAACTAGACAATAGAGCTATATCACAGAAAAAAATTAATTTTAAATTTTATTAAAATGTTTCAATCAATCTAAAATTTTCTCTTTTTGATCCTTTTTTCCTAAATTGTAAAACACTTTTATAAAATTTATAATTAACTTTCTATCCGTGTATCACTAGAAAGAAAAACATTTCTTAAAAGTTAATAAGTAATATGTAATTAAAAAAGAATCAGATAATGAGAAAACTATAACTAGAGAGTGTCAAAAGTAACTAGACATTATTTAAAAATTTAATACAATCTCTCTAAATCTGAATTAGTAGTTTTCTACTATGAATTAGTAAAATTTATGGCTCACTTTTTTTCTAATTCATATAGTAGAAAACTACTATAAGTTTTAGTAGAAAACTAATAACTTTTAGTAGAAAACTAATAACTTTTAGTAGAAAACTACTAATTGAAATAGTGAAATTTTACTTTTAAAATAAGTAGGTTTTTTTACTTATTTAATTAGTAGTTTTCTACTACAAAATTAGCAGTTTTCTACTAAGAATTAGTAGTTTTCTACTAAAGAATAGTAAAATTCTTACTATTTTTATAGTAGCTCATTTTTCGCTAATTCATTAGTAAAAAACCACTAATTCAGATTTAGAGACATAAGAAAAAAATACTCCTAATGTGAAATAAATCTAGATATGAAAAAAGAATAACGAAAACCAAAATAAAATCACTAGAATGTGAACAAAGAATTAATAAATAAACTATTTATGTAACTATAGAAAATAAAGAAAAATTACCGAAAAAGAACAAATTTAAAAAAATGTCACAATTAACAATAATAATTAATCAATATTATCAGACTTTATCGGAGACAACTAAAAAGTCATATAAAATCATGAGAATAAAATAGAAAAATATAAATGTACAAAAATTTAAAAAAATAACTAGAACGTGTAAAAAAAACCATAAATTAATGCAATTTTGTTGAATACATTAAAAAATAATAAGAAATTAAATAAAATTATTTTGAAAAACAAAAAATAAAATAAAATAATAACTATAAGTGGATGAAAAATAACTAGGAAGGGGAGAAAAATAACTATGAAGAAAAAGAAAATGACAAATTGAAGAAAAAATCTGCAAATTGTATAAAAATTATTAGGAAATGTAGACATAGAAGTTAAAGAAAAAATATTTGAAAATGAAAAAGTACTTGAATTTTCAAAAAGAACTAGAATGTTTTAAAAAATAACTATAAAATTTAGTATATAATTACTAGAACGTAAAATAATATATTTTCAAAGTTGTTTTATAGAAGTTAGATTGAAAGTAATTAGAAAATTTTAAAAGATCACTTTAAATCAAAAGAGGAATGTCAAATTGAAAATTTGACATTCCTTTTACATTCAAATTAAAAATAAATGTAAAAGAAAAAAATTATGAAAGTTTACAAAAAATAACTATATTTGAAAAAAATTAGAAGATTGTATTTACAAATGATTAGAAAATGGAGAAAAATTACTTGAAAAAAAAAACTAATAAAGCAGTAAAATTACTAGAGAATTAATTAATATTAGGAAGTGGATTAAAACTAACTAGAAATGAAAGAATGAGACCCTTAAATTGAAAAAAAAGACAAACTGAGAAAAGTCTGTAAAATAATTTTAAATGTAAAAAAATAACTAGAAGTTAAACTTTAGTAAAAAAAACTAAGAAGTGTTATAATTACTAAAAATTCGACTCTTATTATTGGACTTTGTCTTTTGGATAATTTAAATTTTTTACCTTCTGTGAACTGCTACTACTTTTAAAATCTACCAGAATGAATTAAAAAAGACTAGAAATTTTAAAAAATAACAAAAAATGTGTTGCAATTACCAGACAGTAAAGTAAATATGTTTAAAAAAAAACTAGAAAGTGCAAAAAATAACTATATATTCACAAAAATTACTCGAATTTATTGAAAAAGAACTAAAACATGTAGTAAAATTACTGAAAAGTGAAATAGTTTCATAAGTTAATAAAAAATAACTAGAAATGAAAGAAATAATATTATACTTTAAATTAAAAACGAAACGACAAACTGAAAAATAAACTAGAAGGTGAAAAATAATTAGAAGTTTACCTTTAGAATTAAAGAATAATTAGAAAGTGAATTAAATAACTATTTACTGATTAAAAATTTTAATAAATTAGAAAATAACTAAAAACATTTAAAAGTCTAAAAATTACATTCTTTAATGTAAATATTTGTAGATATATTTTCTTTTATACAGTAAGTACTTATTACCCCTATTAATTAATACCCTTAATACCTCTATTTTTTTCTTATATTGGAAAATATTTAGGGTATTTTTTATAGGGTTACAAACAACCCCCATAAATGCAAAAAATTAAAAATTAATAGTTTTTTTTAGGATTTTTCAACAAAGTTGTTACATTTTGTCAATTTACAAATGTTTACAAATTTTTTTATGTATTTTTCATTTGTTTAAACAATTTATTATTGTTAATTTATAGCTATTATTCAAATAAACCTAGCGAAATGTAGTTTTTTTGACACTACTATTTTTTATATTTAAAAGTAAAAACAATTATAAACTATAATTTATTATTTTTACTTTGTTTAAGCAATTTATTATTGTTAATTTATAACTTTTATCTTAAAAGGCCTAGCAAGTTGTAATTTTTCTTAACCTATTAATTGTTTATATTTAAGACCATAAAATATTCGGCAAAATTAACTGACAAAATTAACGATATAATTAATACTAATTGTTTAAACAAATTATTGTTCTAATTATTAATTATTTACAAATAAACCAAGAAAGTCACAAATTTTACCTAATTTTACAAATTAGTGGTCTCTGGTTAGAAAAATTAAAATTATTGACTATAAATTATTATTTTTAAAGTGTTTAAACAAATAATTGTTGTTATAATTGCTTTTTCAGAATTTATCCTTAACTATGCAGTGTTTTTTTTAATGTAGCTATTTATTATCATTTTATTATCTTTCTGTGGGAAATAAGTTATGACGACAATTTGGAAATAATAATAATAATATTGATATTAATTTGTTTAAATAATAAGTACTATGTACATTAAATAAAAACATTTTCATGCATAAAAAAATAATTTGTAAAATTAGAAAAATGTTGTGTCTTTCTAGAAGCATCTGTAAAGAATTAATAATTATTATAAATAATTTGTTTAAACAATTGCAAAAGGTGGTTGTAGTTAATTTTACCAAATTTTTTTTTAATTTTAAATATAAAAATAGTTAAGTCAGAAAAAACTACAACTCGCTGTGCTTATATTGATAAAAATTATAAATTAACAATAGCAAAATTGTTTAAACAAATGAAAAATAGTAAATTATAGACAATAATCTGTCTTGTTCTAACCAAAGTTCATTAATTTATAAATAATTAACTTAATTCAATTAATTCTTTTGTTGAAAAATCCTACAGAAACTATTAATTTGTAATTCAAAAAAAAATTATCATTTTTTTTGCATTTAGGGTGGTTATTTAGGACCCTACAAAAAATAGTTAAAATTAATAAATTATTAAATATTGTCCGATTAAAAAAAAAGAAATAGAGGTATTTTTTTCGATTTTTAAACTTTTTCCAGGAACAAAACATTTAAAAAAATTTTTTTACTGTACATTTTTGGATCACCCTAATATAGGTATAATATAGTTTTTTTTTTCTAAATTCGTTTCTACGCACTTGATATTAGTCACAATTTTTGATTTCAATAAAAGTATACTTTCGTGATTTATATGTGAATTTATAAATTCACATGCCTTATATTTGTCGTCAAAAATGGACACGAGGAGTATTATATGAGAAATCGATACTAATGCGTTTATATGAAAGTTTACTGAGACGAAACAGAAGAAAATACTAAACACAGATTGAATGAGGAACTGCACTGAACTTATATTATTTGGAGAACAGTAGCTGGCAAAAGAAAATAAAAAACTGCAAAAGAAAAGTAGGAAAAAGTGATATTGGCATTGATGTGATTTGTTGAATTCAATCGACAAAGGAATCTTGATGTTCCTCATATTCCAATAGCTTTCACCGATTTTACCTGCAAAGAAATTTTTCCTCTTCTAGAAGAAATAAGTCTAAGTCATAAATCACATGTTTTTAATAATTTAAAAAAAAAAAATACTACCATTTCTTTTTCCATTTTGTAATTTACTCTGATTTTTTTTTATTATTATTTTCCATTTCACATTTTATTGCCTATTTTTTATTCTATTATTCGCTTTATTTATTCTGTGTTTTACTTTTTTTTTCTCCATATATCTTTTTTCATTCTATATGTCACTTTTTGTTATTTAATACCTCACTTCTTGCTCTTCTATATTTCATTTTTCTCCTCGGTTTTTATTCCATTCTCTTATTCTTCTTCAATTACTTTTTTATCTCTCTTTAAAAGTATTTTTGACAATAGAATGAAGTTTTTAGATGGAAATTGTGTATGAAAGGTACTTTCTGAATATTAAGTTTAACTTTTCAATGAAATATAAATGACTCCAGACTGAGTGAACTAATTTCTGTCTTAATCACAATTTCACATTGGAAAATTAACTTTATTAATGTTTTAAAACAACCACAAATTTAATTTATTATCTTTTTATGACGAAACGGAATTTATTCACATTCGAAAGGTCAGAATTAAATGATATAGTTTATTAAGTAAGTCAGTTTATTAAAAACCAAGTGCTTCAGAAATTGTGAAAAAGTTAAAATACAATTAGGAATGTTTTTTCAATTCCCTGAATTTTGATTATTTAAAAAACTGTGAAAAGCTAATTTTTTCTCGGCGTCATGCGTTTTCTTGAAACTTGAAAATTTCCCAAAGTTTTTAAGGAATCGATTTGAAACTTTGCAGATAACTTCTTCATATAATCATGACCAAATGTCTCCTTGAAAGTTTTTTCTAGTTTAAATTTCCTTGCAAACTTTTTGTCATCGAAATTAAAAAAAAACCTGATTAGGTTTCTAGCCTCTTTTAAATTCGGATAAGAGATTAAAAACACGCAAGTCAGACGAAAAAGTGCATTTTCGGTTTTTGAACAAGATTTAATGAGAAGTTTTATTTAACAGTGGAAACAATGTCTACAATAAACTATTTTATTTTTGTCGTGAAAAGTGGGTATCATTCTTTATTCGATATAAATTATTCCGTCTGCGACTGTAATCTTGATTTATTAAAGTCTCTATCTTCTGCCGCTGAATAAATCCAGATGAAATAGTCACGACAGCAATTTATCATAAAGGTAATAATTAATGTAAAGTATAGAATCGCATTTTTTAAACAGGAAACAAAACGCTAATCGTTAATAATTCCCGGCATTAAAATGTGGATTTTATTAAAAAGAGATTAATGTCTGAATTTGAAATCATTTTATTTTCATAAAGAGATTATTATTTAATATTGTGATTTATTAACTCAATAATATTGCTACATTATTTAATTAAACCAAACAAGTGAATGAAATTAAATTGAATTTCATTCATTTGAATGCTTCAATTGTTTAATGGAAATAAATGATTTTACGACTGTTTTTTTTCATCCGTGAATTAATAGAAAAGGTTCTGCACCTTTTGTAAAGTTGTAAAAAAATCTTTTTATTTACGCTCTTTAAATTTTCTTTCTTTATCAGACAATCCTCTTTTTGGTAGATTTCAAATTGTGAGAAACGATTTTAAATTAGATTTTGTTGCCTAATATAACATTCCGATTTTTTGAATTTGAAATAGTTTTTATTTTTATTTATTTTTTAATATTTTGAATACTTTTTATTTGAAACGTTTTCTATCTACGAATTAGCAAATTAAGATACCTAAAAAGTGTTCAACACTTTTTTATCTTTAAAAAAGTAGTTGTTTTAAAAGTGATAAAATGTTTGTTCGAAACATGCTTTTGAAGCCTCAGATTTCTTCAGTGCTTATTCTTAGCAGATATATAAAAATATCCTCTTTTACGTCTTTCATTACTTCTTTCATAACTTATTGTAGTTCACATTGCACGTCTGTGGAGATAATAAGAACTTAAAAACTTCTAGAATTGGATACTTAAACTAAGAGGATTGCACACCAAGTGTAATAAACATTGTTTCCTAGAAAAGTTTTAAAATACCTTCAATTCTTCTGTAAAATTTACTCCATTATTTCAAAATATTATATGCTTCACTTCGAATGAGATTTATGTGAAACTGTTTTTTAAAATTTATGAATAAAATATCGATTAAGAAAAAAAAAATATTTTCTTAGCAAAAAAAATAGTGAAATACGTCCGCCTAGAAAAAAAGATATTTTTAAATGTTGAGGGGTAATGTTGAATTGAAAATAAATCTGACAGTTTAATTTAATTAAAACTTATCGATCCAATTTTTTAATTTTTATTCTAAGAGCACAAGCACGTTGTAATTAAAAAATTTATCTCTTTTGGTGAAATGAATCGATTGTCCCATTTAACGACTTTTTAGATTGAACTGCAACTTTGTTATATTAAAATGCGCTCATTTCTTTTACTCGCAAACTTTTTTAATTGTAGAAAATATAAAAAGTATACACGTTAAAAAATTGATGGAAATTGACAGGATGTCTCCTTTTTGTCATTGCAAAAGTACGTTTATTTAAAAAGACAATATATTAATGGTAATATATTTCCATTAATCAAAATTAATGTTAATTAAAATATTCAAATAAGAAAAAAGTGAAATTAGTGTTAAGAAATAGATTAAAAGGGAAGAAGATAACTCTATTGTTTTTACAAAATAATTAATAACTGTAAATTATAATTGAAGGAAATATTTATAATTATTCAGGACATTAGTTTAAGCTATGAATCAACTATAATGAGGAAAAGAATAATAAAATATAAAACAAAGTACATAAAAAATTATAAAAAAACAAAATCTGGGTAGAAGAAATTTGTGATTTAAAAACGGAAAGGTATGATTATTTTCCAAATTTTATTTGTACTTGATTTTTTGTTCTAATATGAAATTTACAAATAGAATTTAATTATTATGTTATTTATATTGCATTATATTATAATTTAATTAAACTTAAGTCATCTATAATTTTATTGCCTTTAAATACCTTAGAAGATAAGACATTCTTCTCGTAATTTAATTTAAAGATGTTTGTCGCGGTACTGCTATTTTATTAAATTGTAATATAGAAAAATTAAATTAAAAATAATGTAATTAATAAAAGCCATGTTATGAAGAAAGATAACTTCTACAGTTTTTGTACTCTTTTTATTTAATTTCAATAAAAGTTTTCTCTGTTTTCAAATTATTTCCCCAAATTTCACCTGATATTTTTAGGTTTTTCGATATTTGTTTTAGCCCTAAATGATTTTCTCTACTTTAGTTGTATTTTTTTTTAAAAATTTGTTTTTACAAAACTTCTTTTAAAATTTGTATGAGTCAATGTCTTGGAAATACTTTCAGTTTAAAATTTTTAAAAATTCCTTTTGTCAATAAATTCCTTATGATAAGATAATAAATAAATTTCTAATAAATGTGTTTGGAAGTTTTTAGTGCGATTATAATATATATAATTAAAAAATTTTACTGGCAATCTGAATTCGAATAATTTGCGTTAATCAGACTTTAATAATTTTTAAGAAAGTAGAAACATGGATAAAGTAAAGTAAACTTTAAATAATTATTTAAAGACTTTATTTAAATTAATCAAAGTATTAGTACCTATTTAAAACCTGATATTTAACAGCTCTAATAAATTACAATAAATGCTTATCCAAAAATCTGTAGCAAATTTATAATCTTTTTAAAGTTTGAAATTATCAATCTAAAATTTTCTCTTTTTGATCCGTTTTCCCTAAATTGTAAAATACACTTATAAAACAAGATATTGATTATGACTAACAATAATTTATATATTACACACTTATATAAATTTTAATAATAATATAGATTAGTTTAAAGTGTCGAATAGTCGAATTTCTTAAAAATTCAAATGACGTTATTTTTCTTTATTGGAAAAAATTAAAATTAAAAAACTAAATACAGTTTAAATTATTCTGTAACTTTTTTAACCATTTTTGCAGTTCCGAAACTTTCATCAAGTTAATGACTTTTTTTTAAATTGCTCACTATACTCACTTTTAAAAAAAAACTCACCTTTTTTGTAAAATGTCTATTCCAACTGCGGGGGTGGGGTCTTCTGATATTAGGTGCCTGATTAAAAATATACTTTAAAAATCAATTAGTTTGTTTATATTCTAATTACATCGTCAATTTTTTAATTACAATTTATAAATACGTAGTTTCTACACCTTTTTTCAATTATTTTTGTCATTTTTAAAGTACTTTTGTCAACTCTAAAGTATTATTGTCAAATTTCAAGTATTTTTGCTAAATTATTGTCATGAATATTTAAATTTATTACACATATTTTCATTTACTTCTGTCTTTTTTCAATTATTTTCTCAACATTCCAATTATTTTTTTCTATCTTTAAATTATATCCAGGAATATTTAAATTATTCTTCGCTTGTCTTCCTTCAATAATTCCACTTGTAGTATCGCATATTTACACCCGACGGTACACGTTTACAGCATTTCAGATAGCCAAATTTTGGAAATCCCCACTCTTCCTCGTCCGGAGCCCTCTGTTCTTACCTCACTTCGTTATTTGTACCCGACGCGAATGGTTCTCTGAAAGTGAAACGTGCTTTAAAACAGAGAAATCAAACCTTTTTATTTCGTATATTGTGAAAAATAAATAAATTAAATAAAAGTGAAACAGTGTAAGTGCAAAGTGTAAGTGCAAAGTGTATATGTAAAGTGAAATGAATAAATCACAAAATATGAGACATGACCTCTTTATAGGTCTGTTATTACTCTCGACGCCTCACAATAGGCTACAATGAAACATGACCTTGATACAGGTTTTTACTAGTTTCAAAGTCTCAACTTAAAACTTAAATCTACTGCTAAATGCAATAGGTTTTATGAGAAAATAAATAAATAGAATAAAACTAAAAAATATATTAATAAAGTGCAAAGTGTAATGTATAAGTTTGAAGTGTAAAGTGTAAAGTGAAAAGTGTAATCGTAAAGTATAAAGTAAAAAGTGTAAGTGTAAAGTATAAAGTATGAAGGGAACAAAATTTGATACATGACCTCGCTATAGGTCTGTTATTCGTCTCAACAACTCATCGCAATCTAATATGAGACATGACCTCGCTTATAGGTCTGTTACAAGTCTCAATGCTTCATCGTAAGCTAATTTAAGACAAAACCTCGCTATAGGTTTTTTAATGCTCTCAATGTACAATTCAACTCTAATATGAGACATGGCCTCGCTAAAGGTCTATTACAAGTCTCAATGCTTCATCGTCAGCTAATATAAGACATGACCTTGCTATAGGTCGCTCAATAGTCTTAATGCACAATTCAACTCTAATTAGAGACATTGCCTCTCTACAGGTCTGTTAATAGTCTCAGTGCTTCATCGAAAGCTAATATATGACATTACCTTGCTATAGGTCTTTTAATACTCTCAATGTACGATTCAACCCTAATATCAGACAATTGCCTTGCTGACGGTCTCTTAACAGACTTAAGGAACAATTCAACTCTAACATCAGATGTGGCCTATCTACATGTCTCAACGAATCATTCTAGGTTAAAATGAGACAGGGCCTTCCTATAGGCATCAAATAGTCTTAATACACAATTCAACTCGAATATGAGACAGGACCTCTTCACAGGTCTATTGTTAGTCTTAACGCCTTATTCCAGTCTAACTGAGACAACTAATTGAACCTCTTTATAGTCTCAACGCTTTATTCTAGGCTAATAAAAGAAATTGCCTCTCTATAGGCCTGTTGAGAACGTCACCTAATACAATTTGAGACGTGATCTCTCTGTAGAACTGTTATTAGTCTCAAGACCTCATTCAATATTAATATGAGACATGGCCTCTCTACATGTCTGTTGATAGTCTCGACGCCTCATCGTAGGCTAATATAAGACACAGCGCTTCTCTCTGTTAATAACAAATAAGTGCTTTATCCTAGGCTAATTCAATGGATTGTTTGGCTGAGACATCCAACAACATGTAACAAATGGCTTCTCTATATGCATGTTAATAACAAAAATTGCCTCATTGTAATTTTACTCAAGCAATTTTCGCAAAAAAAAAAAAAAAAAAATTATGTATAAATAATAAGTGCATTATAATATGAGAAAATACTTCTCTATACCTCTAGTAATGGACGCAGAGCATTCGTGTAAAATAATTAGAACGAATTTCGCCGAATAATTAATCAACTCATAAGAAATGGCCTATCTAGAAGCCTCTTAATACACTTAAGGGGCACACCTAGTGTGAGTGACTGAAAAAAACGTCGATTTTTAGGAATTTTTTTCAGGGAAATTATTGCATCTAATTTTTTTTAAAGTTTTGTACATGTATATTTGTATAAATAGTGAACATTTTGTAATTTTTGCAAAGAAAAATATCTTTTTTTTAAAGAGTTATTCGCTATATCCAAAAAAAAAACCAGTTTCTCCACTGCTGCAGTTATTGCGGCCTTCTGAGTGACTGAAATAAAAAAAAACCAAAAAGATTATTAAACTAGAAGATATTTGCCGTACTATGAGGCTCCAGTTTTTTTTTTTTTGATGAAAAATAAAATTTTGGGATGCCAAAAACTATCGATTTTTTTAGTCGAAATTTATAATTTTTTTTCAAAACTCCGCCATTTTTTTGAAATTCAATATTTTTTTCCATCCGAGGGTCATAGTACGGCAAATGTCTTCTAGTTTAATAATCTTTTTGGTTTTTTTGATTTCAGTCACTCAGAAGGCCGCAATCACTGCAGCAGTGGGACAACTTTTTTTTTTTACACTTGCGAGATGGGCCATAACTTTTAAAAAAAATATGTATTTTTCTTTACAAAAATAAAAAATTAATAACTGATTTATAGACAAATATAGGTAAAAAAAATTCAAAACATTTGACGCAATACATTCTTCAAAAAAAATTCCTAAATGACATTCCCTTAATGTCAACGTAAGCAAATAACACTAATTTTTTGCAAAAAAAAAAAAAAAATGGAACAATCGATAAGAAATTACCTCTCTACAGGTCTTTTAATGACAAATAACGTCCTACTTGTAGGTTTACTCATCAATTAACCATAAAAAACTGGATACAACATAACCTTACCACAGGTTTATTAATAACAGTTATATGTCTCAGGGAAGAATACCTCACCAACCTTCGATAAACATCAAACAAAATACAATAATCAAATTCGCTATAGATCTCTTAATGACATATAAGCCTCATTGTAGACAAAATCAATCGACTTTTACTAAAACCTCAAACAAAATATGAGAAACGATCTCACTATGGACCTCCTAATGCCAACTGTGTGGCTAAAATAACAATAACAACAACAACAACAACAACAACAACAACAACAACAACAACAACAAAGGTCCCTTAAGAAAATTTTTCTAAAGAATAGAATAAGATACGTCAATAGCCTTTACATCGACTTTTAAATAGAATTAACAGTCTTACTGACAACTAAGCTCCTCACTGTCAAAACAAAAACAAAGAACTCGCTGCATGTCTATTAATATCAACAGCACATAATAAAATCTGCTTTCTATGACTTTCAAACGATGTTCCTGGTGAAACCAAGGACCTCACTATAGGTCTGTTATAAATATTTTCAGAAGTTTCAGTATAAATTTCAAATATTAATAATAATAATAATAAATATAAAAAAATACGATCTTATTTAAAGATAAGGGAAAAGAATACTTTGGATTCAATAAGGGAAACTAATTGACCAATTACTCCTTTTTGGTCAAAACCTTATACAATAATAATAATAACAATAAACATCAGTCTCACTAAATAAGGAAATTTATTATACTCTACAAATTGAACTCTGGAATTAAACAATAAATGAACATATGATTCAAAAATAAATCCTACTATAGGAAACATTACCAAAAAGTTTTTTATCTTAAATACTCCTTGCTAAACAAGTCTAGAGTCTAGACTAAAAAAGTCTAGACTACAAATCAAAGAATAATGTATACAGACAATCCGTCTATAAATACGTATATGGAAAAATCTGTTTTACAACGTACATTGCTACCAAGTATGATACATTTAAACTGCAAGAAAATAATAAAACAAGACGGTGATATGTTGAAAAATTTAGACGAAAATAGTCCTTTAAGACATGTTTAAAAGAAGTCCTTGAAATCAAATGATAAATTACCCTAAAATTTTACAAGACAGCTTCTGTTTAGCGAATTTAAACCGGTAAATAGTCTACAAACAATACGACTATTTATAAAACTGCAAGTCCAAGGTATATAAACTGACATTTAGATGTAAGCTGCCAATTAGGCTGAAAATGTATTACCTTATACGGACTGTTTCTCCACGTTTAAATAAAAAGTGGGTTAAAATTCACATCTCGTTGCAGTTGGTTTTTACCGAAAAACGCGGATTAATATTCTAAACAAACAAATCAATAGAACTATTGTCACTATATACAAAGTACTTGTTTGAAGTGCGAAACGACAATTGAAAATTTACCAACAAATGAATTCACAATAATTATTTAAGACTAAACATTTTTATGTCACATATCAATAACTTAGATTTCGCTGAAAGATCGAAAATTGAATAATATTTGAAAAATTATATCACACACAAAATTAAATACAAATCGACTCAATATAGTGAACATACTAATTGTTACTAAAATGGTATAAATCACAAAAAATAAAATGAAATAAATTAAATAAATAAATAAAAATACTGTTTTTACTAAAAATCATCAAAGCAAACGCATCATCAACACATCTTACAGATGTAACTTTTGGCTGTGACCAAACCATTATATTTTCAAGCATAATTTGGATAGAAGTTAGATTCTAAAATACACTGCATATAATGATGCATGATTCCTAGGATAAGAAGACAGCAGATAATTTTGATGATTTAGGAAAATCATTTCTTTTAAATAAGACAAAACTTAAAACTAGCCTTTAAAGGTCCTTTCTACCATATTTTAATATAAAATATAATAAAAGCTTTATCCCTTATCATTATGGGCCATGAAACTTAAACATAATGAAAATATTACAAAACCATATACAAATCAAAGTGAACGACAGTATAGATTAAATATAAACAAATGCTAAACATTTGTCCTGACATTAATATTCAGATCATATTAGGGACCTTCTTTGAACATCTACAAGTGGAATTATTGAAGGAAGACAAGCGAAGAATAATTAAAAGATTGATCGACTTACCTGTAAGGAAGGTCAATCAAAATTATTTGAGCTTGTCTTCCGAAAATAATTACATCCCTCCCACCCAATTTTTCTTGTTTACCCATTAAATATGATCTGAAACGACAAACAACGAAGTGAGGTAAGAACAGAGGGCTCCGGACGAGGAAGATTGGGGATTTCCAAAATTTGGCTATCTGAAATGCTGAAAACGTGTACCGTCGAGTGTAAATATGCGATACTACAAGGGGAATTATTTTCGGAAGACAAGCTCGAATAATTTTGATTGACCTTCCTTACAGGTAAGTCGATCAATCTTTTAATTTTCAACAACAGTTTCTATTTTACTTTTGTTAATTTTTAATAATTTTCTTCAGATTTCAATTACTTTTGTCATTATTCAAGTATTTTTGTGATTTTACGATTATTTTCTTCATGTTTCTATTATTTTTGCAATTTTAGAATTATTTTCTACAATTTTCAATTATAATTTTATTCAAATTATTGAATGCGACCTATTAATATTTAATATAGTAATTATTATTGTTATATCAATTTTTAATTTTATTGTTATTTGTAATAAATTTTTAAATTTTATATTGTAATTGGCTCTTGCCCGTAAATAAATAAATAAATAAATTGTTTTTTATTGTCATAGATTTTTACATTTATTATATTAGTTTTCAATTATTTTCTACAAATTTCATTCATTTTCTTTATTATTTTTATTATTGTCATGAGATTATTAAATTTGTACATTTTTTTTCAATTAATTTTAACAAATTTTAATTATTTGGGAGCGTTCACAAATGACGTCACGCATTTTTTTCAACTTTTTGACCCCTCCCTCCCCTCCTGTCACGTTCTGTCACGTGAGAGTAAACACGTACCCCTAAAAAGACGTCACGTTTCTTGCCCCCCCTCCCTATTTTTATAATAATTTTATTTTCAACGTTCATAACAATAAATTCAAAATTAATAATTTTCAATTGGTTTTATTATTCTAAATTTGCAGTTATTTGGGTTTATTACTGATATTTGGTTAATAAATATACACTGTGATTAAAAATTTTTCTTATTTTTTGCACAACAAATACATTAAGGACTGTTTTAAATCATATACCTCGAACTTTAAGTATTAAATACTTCATATTAAACATAAAAATAAAATTTCGTGACGTCACGTTTAGGACGACCCCCCCTTCCCCCAAGTCACGTTTTGTCACGTTTGATCAAGACTCCCCCCTCCCCTCTATAGCGTGACGTCATATGTGAACACTCCCTTTTCTTCAAACTTCAATTATTCTCTATAAATTTTCTATTTATACACCAGCTTTCAATTATTTGTCATTATTTAATCAGTTTCTAAAAATTTCAATTGCTTGGTCAATTTTTCAAGTACTGTCTTTAAATTTTTAATTTTCTGCATCAGTTATTAATTATTTTTTTTCAAATTACAATTTTTTTTGTTATTGTTCAATTATCTTCTTGTAATTCCAATTATTTTTGAAACTTTTCAATTATTTTTTTTAAATTTCAATTGTGTTCTTCAATCTTCAAATTATTGCCAGGAATATCTAAATTTTCTACACAAGTTCAATTCATTTTTGTTATTTTTAAATTATTTTCTTAAAATTTCAATTACTTTTGTCAGTAATCAATTATTTTTTTCTAACACACGCACCGAAAGTACAATCTTTCTTACCTGTGAAGAGGTCAGAAAGTGAGTCTTTTCCGGCGACAGGGAGGGAATGTTATATTTCTTCCCCATGACGTCATTGACAGGGAGGGAATGTACATTCCCTCCCTGGTAATGACGTCACGGGGAGGGAATGTACATTCCCTCCCGGTGACGCCATTAACAAGGAAACAAGTGTTTCATGATAAATCCTTATGAGAAATAGAGTTATATGACAATTACGCATGTCAAATAGCGTTTTATGATAATCACGCATGCGGAATAGTGTCTCATGAGAATTACGCATGCGGAATTGTGTTTTATGATAATGACGCATGCGGAATGGACAGAAGCCTAAGCGCATTTTCTGTTGATTGTCACTCTGCGAATGTTAACTAATTTTTATCAGCAAATGTTTTTATACTTTCGGTATACGTGTGTTAGAAAAAATAGTATGTGCAACACGGGAGAAAAGTGATTATCGACTCGTGTGTTTGCATCCCTCGCCTTCGGCTCGTGCTACAAACTCACACTCGCGAAATCACTCACTTTCTTCCCTAGTTGCACAATATACTATTGTCATTTTCCATTTATTTTTTTCATATTTTTGTTATTTTTGCCATTTTAGAATTATTTTTTACAAATTACAATTGTTGTATTCAATTTTTTTTATTGTCATGAACTTTTAAATTTCCTACACCTGTTTTCAATTATTTTTATCATTATTTTTATTATTGTCACGAATTTATTAATTTTTTTACACCTTTTCCAATTATTTTCTTTAAACTTTAATTACTTTTTTTATATTTGAATTTTCTTGAAATTTTTGAATTATTTTTTACAAATTGCAATTATTATATTTAATTTTTTTTATTGTCATGAACTTTTAAATTTTTTTCACCTGTTTTCAATTATTTTCATCATTATTTTTATTGTCACGAATTTATTAATTTTTTTACACCTTTTTCAATTTTTTTCTTCAAACTTTAATTATTTTTTTCATTTTTGAATTTTTTTGCCATTTTTGAATTATTCCCTTCAAGTTTCAATTATTGTCTTCAAACTTCAATTAATTTCTTCAACTTTCAATTATTTTCTTCAAACTTATAATATTTTTTGTAACTTTACAATTATTGTCTATAATTTTTACACTAGTTTTGAATTATTTATTTCAATATTTCAATTGTTTTGTAAGGTTTTCAAGTATTTTCTTCAAATTTTTAATTTTTTTAAAAATATCAATTATTTTTGTCAATTCTTAATTATTTTTTCAAATTACAACTATTTTTGTCAATATTCAAATATTTTTGACATTTTTTAATTATTTTCTTTAAATTTCATTTTCTTCGATCTTTTTATTATTGTCATGAACTTATTAACTTTTGAAGATCAGCTTTCAATTATTTAATTCATTATTCCATCAGATTCTTCACATTTTAATTATATCTTTAATTTGTCAATTATTTTATACAATTTTTCAATTAATGTATTAGATTTTTTATTTTTTTACTTCATTTTTGAATATATTTCTCATTTTTCATTAATTTTTTTCTAAATTTCCGTTATTTTTTACATTATTCTACAGATATACATTTTTTTGATATTTTTTAATTATTTTTTTCATGTTTCAATTATTTTCTTGAAAATTATATTATTTTTTTCTCAATTTTTAAACTATTGTCTAAAAAGTGTAATTTTTATACCAGCTTTTATAATTATTTATGTCATTATTCAATAATTTTCTTTGCATTTTACTTATTTCTCAAATATCTCAATTATAGTGCGAAAATTTAAATTTTTTACACCAGCCTCAAACTTTTGTTTTAAAGTTTAATTATTTTTGTCATTTTTTAATTATTTTTTTGTAATTTCAATTATTTTTTAAACTTTTTAATTATTTACTTCAAATTCCAATTATTTCGTGTTAATTTTTGTCATCATTTTTTGATTTTTAATCAATTTCAATTAATGTTGTCATTTACAACTTTTTTTTGAATTTGAATTATTTTTGTCATTATTTAATTATTTTTTACATATTTCAATTATTTTTGCGATTTTCGAATTGTCTTTTTCAAATTTGAATGACCTTTCCCTGCTGGCGCCCCCAAATTTAATATCAGTAATATCAAACTCTATATTGCTTATTCACTTTTTTTATTTAAGGGCATGTGATGGATTATGACGTCACTGGTATAGGCAAAATTTGTCCGTAACTTTTCTCCTAAAATATTGAATATTTTTTCATAACACTTGGTAGAATTACTTAAAATGTCATTAAAAAGGTCTCTTTGACCCGAATTTGTTTAAATTTTGGCCCAAAATTAATTTTGAGAAATTTTTGAAAAATAGCAAACTTTTTTAAAAATCAATTTTGAGCAAAAATTCAAACAAACTCGAGTCTGAGAGACCTTCCTAATGACATTTTAAGTACATAATTCTACCAAGTTTTATGAAAAAATATTCAATATTTTAAGAGAAAAGTTACGGACAAGTTTTGTCTATACCAGTGACGTCATAATCCATCACATGCCCTTAAAAGCTCACTATTTACTCACTTTTTTCACATTAAAAAACTCATTATTTAGTTATTTACACACTTTTTTAAATTAAAATTTTTTTTCTCTATTTTTAATCTGCAAGTCCACTGGTAGTCCTCCTTATTAGATAAATATTATTAATCGATTTGTTTTATTTATTATTAGGGGAGACCGGGGCTGTTTGGCGCACTTTGGTTTTCTCCAAAAAGTCTGTTCTAAGGAACTTTTATTTTTTGAAATCAAAGCTGAGATGTTAAGCAAAGTTTCTGTACAATATAGTTTTTATGTACACAAAATTGGCAGAACCAATCAACAAAGAGTGAAAAGTGCGCCAAGTAGCCCCGGTCTCCCCTATAGTTTAATTTCTCAAACGTATGGAAAACTAATAAACCTTATATTTTGCTAGTATATAACTAATTTTCTTTCCATGTAAGGTTTTTAAACAAGGCAAATGACAAAAACTCATATTTTGTCGTTAAAATATAAAGAAAAATATTCCCGATGCATTTCTAGAAAAAGAATTTTCTTTTTTCAGAACTTCGTATGTTAATGAGAAATAATAAAGTTTTAAGCAACATAAAAATTTGAAACTTGACTGTAAGTGGGTTAACGATGCTGAGGTAGAAAAGTGTGTTTGGTATGATTTTTAAGGTACTTAGCGAAGCTCTTTTTTTTTAATCAGAGATTGGAATAAAAGATTGGAACAGAAAGCTGGCATGTTCTAGGAAGAAGAAACTGGGGTGAATCATAGATAAGACTTTATGGGCGCTTCGAGGTTTACAGGTCTATAAAAAGCAAGAATTAAAGGAGAACCTTCGCACTACCAAAATCCGCATACACGAGCATGACTCGACTTTCTACACGCATAGTATATAACAGTGCTGTAAGGTATCTCTCGAATCCAGGTCACATTTATGGTAGAATATAACTCTTTTCGTGAATGTGCTTTCGGAATATGAATCTCTCCATGTCCTGCTGGCGTCAAAAGAGTTTTCCTTATGTGAATGTACAAAACTAAATGAAACATTCTCTTTCTCGACGTTGAAAAGTGTGAACAAAAAGCAACCTTGCATTACCCTTTGAGGACATTAATTACACTGCGAGGTTCAGCTAAAAGAATTATTCACCTAAACGATAACTCTTCGGCATTGAAAAAAAAAAAAAAAATGAACCTGCATCTTTTTTAATACGCAAAAATTTACTTTCATTTTTCTATATGACGCTAAAGCTATGGCTAAAAGTGTTTCGGATTATAAAAATTAATTGGATTTACTTAAGACTTTTTTTTATCGTTCTCGGGTTTAATTGAAATATTTTCTTTATGAATTTCGTTCTAAGGAGAAGTTGAAAATTGGTGTGAAAATTTTGCACGGCAATGTAATTTTTTTCTACCCGTTGCACTATAAATATGACTTTTATGATTTTGGAGAAAAATATACTGGGCTGGAAAAATTTAATTAAGATTTAAAAATGTAATGGTTGTTCGTGAAATCAGCATAAAAAAATAAGATTTTTCTTTTTTGTCGAAATATTGAAAAAATTGTTGGATGGTAAAAATGTTTCTACTAAACGATACAATTTTTAAACATTTTTTACAAAAGTTATGGCAAATTTAATATTTTTAACAATTTTTAAATAAAAGCTTATATTTTTTAAATGAGTTTACCGATTTAAGTGTACCTTAAAATTTGGATAAGATCAAACGGCATATAATAGACTTTTAATTACAGTTCGAAAAAAAAACAATTATAATTTGTTTATAAATTGTTTGTAAACAATTAATTTTTTTTAATGTTCTACGACTTTTAAAAATCGAGAAAAGATATTAAAATACACTTAGAACTCTAAGGAATCGAAATCCATTGAGAAAATTGATAAGCGATTATATATTTTTTTATCACCTAGAATATTAAAGAAAAACAGAAAACTAAAAACTAATATCTAAACGAATTTCTTATGGAATGCTATAAAAAAAATCTCATTAATTATCTCAATGGATTTCGTTTTCTTAAAGTTTTAAGGTATATTAAAATATTTTTTCCGATTTTTAAAAGTTCCAGAACATTGAACAAATTTAATTGTTTATAAACAAATTAAAAAAAAAATTCTTTTTAAATTTTCGAACTGTAATTGCAAGTTTATTTTATTTATTTTTATTCTATCCAAGGTACACTTAAATCGGTAGAAAAAATAAAAGCTTCTATTTAAAAAGTGTTTAAAATTTTCATTTTAAAATAGCTTTTGTAAAATGTTTTTTTAAAATTTTTTGGTTGAAACATTTTTGGGATCTAACATAATAATTTTTTTAATATTACGCTAAAAGAGAAAAATCTTTTTTTTTCTGATTTCACGAATTCTGACCCAATGACAAATTGGATTAAAATGGACTTGAATAAGATTAAAATTACTTTTTACAATATTGACTAAGGAATAAATTTCATTAGACCAGGTGAATTAAAAAACTTCTGAAAGTGAAGATTTAACTTTGAGTGACTTTTGTGCAAAATCTGGATGCTTTTAGTTGAAAACGTTTCATTCTGAAATTGCAGTTTGAGTAATATCTGAATTCGAAAATAAAGATTTGCGAAATTTCGCAAACTTTGATAATTCTCATTAATTCTAATAGCTTTTATTTAAAAGTTTAGAGACATTAAAAACTTCAATTTGAAACCACATTGTGGCACTTGGTTAAAACAATTTTCTCTCTAATTTCATCAACATCGTGAAAAATATTTCTTTGATCCAATACATAACTAGGTCAAACAAAAAATAGGTTTTTAATTCTTGATAAAATAGAAAAAAAAGAAAAAATGGGAAAAAATTCCATTCGAAAAAAAATATTGTTTTTAAAATAAATAATATCTTATTTGGTTTCTTTTATTTTTTAGTAGTCCGTTCAGAACAAAAACTCATCACTATTATGGTTGCTTTAGATTTTTTATTTGCGCTTAATTGCAAATTTAAATTTAGATTGAAATTTCGGCACCTTGCTTTTATTTTCGTCGAACGAAAGTTCTATGGGAGCGAAGAAAGGAAGAAATAAAGTGAAAATAAAGTTACGACGTGATTTATTTTCTTGGACCTTATTTTCTTGTCTTAAAATCCATTTAAATATTCTACAATCTGTGCGCATATTGCAGTTAAAAAACTGTTGAATTAAATTTTAAAAAATTATAATGCATGTAATTGATCTATTCTTACTTTTTATCTTTAAATTTTCAGGTTAAGATTTAATAATATCGTAACTTTTCAGTAAAATTTAATTTAAATCTTAAAAAGAGCAGTTGGAAAATGAAACTTACATAAATTAAAAGCTTATTAATGAACAAAGTTTGTTTAATTAAAGCATTCGCATAAAAAATGCGAAGCTCAAAGTTTTATAATAAAGGCAGATACTGATTACATAAACTTTGGACTCGATTAATATAAAGAAAAAATTCTTTTAACTGAATAATTGCTTTCAAACCGAATTAATATTTTCACGAAGGATAAAAATAAAAGTGGAAAAATACAATATTAAATATTTAATCGAATCTTATAAATATATTTAATATTTACGTTTAACTTTATTTTAATATAACCTAATAGTAAAAGTTTTTAGTTTACTTGTTTTAAATCTATGTAGTTTGTATTTTTAAATCTTGTAAGTAATTCCGGAGTTTAAAAGTACACGAGTGTAAAAATTTAAATAACTCGGAAACTTACTTAAAACAGTAGAACAAAGTGGATTAAATTAGTTCGTAACTTAAAGAAAGAATCGAATAAAATATTTATTTTCTCTGGAATAAAATAGTTGATTTTAAAAATGCTCGATTCTAGAATTATGTAAAAACATTCCACGGAAATTGAAGTTGAATTTTCTGTTCAATTTCCGTAGAATTTTTAATGGAATTTCCAACTGGTACTTTTCGTAAAACCCTTTAACATATTTGACTGTTAAAATGAATTTGAAAAATGTAATTTAAAAAATTGTTTCGAAAACTGAAACCAGAAGCTTGAATCGATTTTAATTAACTCGAGATGTCTGACTTGAAACGTGGTTTACTACTGAAAAATAAAAACCAGGCAATAAATTCTGTTTTTTAATATTGAATATTAAAATAAAGTTATTAGATATTTAAATGGATATACTGGATATTTAAAAAGGTTTTAAAAGCACTTTGGACAATCGATTTAATTGTAATCAATTATCACTTTATTTAATTTTTAAGTATATTTATAAATTAAATTTATCATAATTAGCGATATAGGGTTGATTTTCAAAGTTTGTCGAGTTCTGAAGTTTTAAACTTTATAATGATCAATTCTGTAAGACAGGCGACATTTTCAATTAGTACTTTCGGGTGACAGTGTCAACCTTCTCGTTTTCCTTTGACACTTGAAGAGAGTCCTTTGTCCACAGAGGAATCAGGGCTTAAGTAAAATCAGAGTTTGTGAATGTTTTATTACTTAATGACTTATTCATGAAACTTTTCTGTTATCAGATTACAACTATCCTGTCAAAAGAGTTAATTTACCCACCTGGATTTTATTTAGAAAATTACAATCAGGATATAAAAAAAAATAATAATTTCTAAATTTATTTCAAATCAGACAGGCTTGGTGGGAATTAAAAATCAATTTTCTATTCAAAATGTTGTTTTTTTGAAGAATTTTAGACTACACGTATTTTTTTGCTTAGCTGAAAAAAAAAATTTTCATGGAGTATTATAAAGATTTTAAATTTTAAAGTCGGAATTCTCGTTTATTTGAAATTTGAGAAAAGAAACCTTATAAGTGTAATAACTTTTTAAGTAATTGAGAAATCTGATCTTTCTTTTACGGACTCACAGAGTTTTTAGTCCTCTTTAAAAATTCATTGAAAAATTTAAAAAATGTTGTAAAACGACAAAAAGGTGGTTGTTTTACTAAAGAATTTTTTTTTTTTGAAAATTGTCGTCATAGTCAATGTGGATAAATGAATTTACAATTCGAATAAAAAGATTAAAATTTAAAAACCAAAAATCATATTTTCTAAAAATAATTGAAAAATGACGAGAAAGAAATTGAAAATTAATTAATAAATAAAGAAATTAGTTTGATATTGAAAGAAGTAATAAAAACTGAAAAAGTTTCATTTGAAAAAATTAAAGAAAATAAGTGAAACTTGAGGAAATCGAATTTAAAAATTAGAGAAAAAATTGACAATTAATGGAAATAATTTGAAATTGAGGAAAATTTTTGAATAATGATAAAAGTAGTTGTAAATTGTAGCAAATAATTAAAATTATAAAAGTAAAGAATTATTAAAAAATAATAATAAGTGAAGAAATTTTCAAATAATTTTAAATCTACTATTCTCAAAGGGTGGGTTAATAAAATTTTTAATCCATGAAATTTCAAATTAATTAAAATTTGAAGAATTATAGTATCTAATTGTAATTGTAGTATTGTTTACCTCAAATATATGCTGTAATATTTTCAATTATTTATAACAAATTTTTATTATTTTCTTCAATTTACAATTATTTCTACGAATTATTTTTGTATTAAATTTGTTTTCAAATAATTTTTGTCATCTTCAAGTATTTTTAATTAATTTTCCAATTTTTTTTATTATTTATCTCAAATTCTAGTTATTTTTTAATTTACAATAATTTTTATCAATCTGCAATTATTTTTCAGAAACTGAAATTATTTTCTTTAATTTTTAATTACCTTTATTACTTTGCAAATATTTACTCGATTTTTTTTATTCTTTTCGCTATTCTTTAATTAATTTCCTACATTTTAATCACTACATTTTTTAATTCTTAATTATTGTTACTTTTAATTATTTATCTCATTTTTCAATTATTTCTTTCAATTTTCATTTTCTTTTATCTTTTTACAATTATTTTCTCCACATTTTTATTAGATATATTAATTATTTTTTAAATATTTTCTTAAATTTGGATTAATCTCAAATCAAAGTCATCGTCTACACTTTTCAAGTTTTTAATAATTCTTTAATTATTTTTATCAATTTTCAATTAAGTTCGTCAATTTTTAATTATTTTCTTTCAAGAGCAATGATTTTCACGAATTTTATATTATTTTGATTATTTGTTTATTAATTCCGAAAATTTCAATTATTTATCTCAAATTTTCATTAATTTCTTTAATTTTCAATTATTCCTATAATGTTTTACTTTTTTTCTTCAACTTTTAATTATTAAGTATTTTCTTCAATTTTTAATTATTCCTATAATTTTCTAATTTTTTTCTCCAATTTTTAATTATTTCAATTAATTTTCAATTACTTTTTGTCATTTTCAAATATTTTTAAATTAATTTTCTAGTTTTTTTTTATTATTTATCACACATTCTAGATAGTTTTTTAATTTAAAATTATTTTTATCATTCTGCAATCACTTTACTTTATTACAAATATATTTTGTAATTTTTTCAATTATTTCTCCCAAACTAAAATTATTTTTTTCAATTTTTAATTATTTTTATTACTTTGCACATATTTTCTCAAATTTTTTATTATTTTTATTATTCTTCAATTAATTTCCCAGATTTTAAAACATTTTTCTCAAATTTTAATAATTTTGCTTTAATTTTCAATTATTGAAATTTAATTTAATATATTAATTATTTTTCAAATAATTTCTTGCATTTTCATTTATTATCGCAAATTTAAGTCATCGTCTCTAATTTTTAATGTTTTAATTTTTTTTTTCATTTGCAATGATTTTTACAAATTCTATATTATTTTGAATATTTGTTGAATAATTCTTAAAATTTTAATTATTTATTCCAAATTTCCATTTTTTTTTTCAATTTTCGATTATTTCTATAATGTTGTAATTATTTTTTTGAATTTAAAATTCTTGAAATCATTTTGTAATAAGGTACTATTTTTTATTTCACAAATATTCTGTATCTTTTAAAATTATTTCTCTAAAATTGCAATTAATATCTACAAAATCTAACTATTTTTATCATTTTTCAAAAATCTTCTTCAATAATTTTCATTTTTTTCAATAAGTTTTAAATTTAAATTCCACAAGTTTAAAGTATTTTCTTAAATTTTTTGAAAAAGAAAACTTTTTCGTTTTTAATTATTTCTTTCAGTATCAAATTAATTTTATTGTTTGTTAATTAACTTTCAATTTCTTTCGTAATTTTTCAATTATTTTTGCAAAATATGATTCTTGTTTTTTAAATTTTATTTTTTTTTCTTCAAATTACAATTAATTTCTTCAATATCGAATTATTAATGTCAATTTGTAATGTTAAATAATGGAAGATCATAACTCGTCAAATTTATTAATTTAATTATGAGTTTCACTATTCTCATCTTTTCATTAATATTTTTCCAAATAATTTTCAATATTAAAAAACTTGTTTCATGCTTCATCAATTTTTATTAAATTTTTATTTTTTGGTTCTATATTTAAAAATATATTTTTCAAGTATTTAAATCACTTTCTTTTATATCAAGTAAATTCTGTAATTTTCTCAATTTTTTTCATAAATTTCCATAATCAACTTTAATTTTTTTTACAAATTTTTAATTATTTCTATCATTGTTCAATTACTTTTTGTCATTTTCAATTACTTTACAAAAATTCTCCAATTTTTTTTATTATTTACCTCAAATTCAAGATATTTCTTGAATTCACAATTATTTTATCAATCTGCATTATCATTTCTATTATTTTTCACAAATTAAAATTATTTTGTTCAATTTTTATTATTTTCATTACCTTATTTTTATTGAATAATTCAGAATTATCTCTAGATTTAACTAATTTTCTCAGTAAATTTTACTAGTAAAATAAAATTGTTTATTATTATTTATTATTTAAAATTATCGAATATTTTAGAGCTTGACAAAATTAGTTTTAATTTTTTTAAATATAAATTGCTTTCAAATTAGAGGTTATATGAAGTTCGTCAACCTCTTTAACAGATTAATTAACGATAAATTTAAGCGCTAAATGATATTGATAATCATCGCCTGTTCACACATAAAAGTCAATTCGATTTTCGTAAATAAAAAAGTGCAATCGTCATTAGGGGTTAGATTTCCTTGATTCTAGTTTCATTAATTTTTTTTCTTTCCCTCGTCATGTGAGACGATTATTCTATTGTATTTCACTTTCTGATACGTATTTATCGGGATAAAATTAACTCATCTGTAAACTTCTCGAGTAAAATAATATTTATCTCTTTTTTTAGTGTTATTAGATGCGACAGATATAGTTAATGAAAACAGGGATAAAGTGTTATTTTCTATTTTTCTTTCCGCAGAGAAAAAAAAACGATTGTCCCAATATTTATACAATCATTAACGAACAGAAACGAGATATAATCTGAAATTGGGTCAATTTTCTTGGTTATTTTCTCATTAAGATATACATATATATATATATATATATATTTACCTGACTGAATTAATGAGGTGATAAGGGTAAACATCAAAAGAAACTGAATATAATTACTCAGCTCAGATTCTTTCATGTTTAAGAAAAGTCTCTTATGATTTAATGAAGTTTGCTACAAAGATTTGTAATTAGAACGTAATTAATTACGAGCCTCGTAAGAAACCAATTATCACTTGCTTTCAATTTTATTTCTAAACGAGGCGAGGTCACGACCAAATTACATCGAGTATTTATTTTGAAAAAGGAAATTGATAATTATGATGTTAATTAAAATAATCGTTTTTAGTGACAAAAATGATCGTTTTTCGTGCTAGTAACGAAAACAGGCTTTTTTTTAACTAGTTATGGGTCGATTTTATATAAAACGTGAATTTTAAAATTTTTATTTTCTGTGTAAAATATACTATTGGCTGAAGTTTGAAATGTAAATACAAAGTTAATGGTCTAAACAAATACAAAGCATACGAATTCTGCAAATCAACAAAGTTCAAATTCAAACATTGTGCTTTTCGAGAGTAATATATTCCTATACTGGCGCTCTTTCGTGTAACTCACTCAACAGAAATATGCATAAGTGATCTACTTATTGTGCTGTCATAATTTTTAGCTTTTATACCAAGAAAAATCAAATTTGTGATTTTCCCTGTTTCTTTTTTAATAATTAAAATTATAAATTTAAATCTTTAAATTAAAATTTGGTTACGAAGGAAAAATTAAAAAACTAATTTTAAAATTCGATATATTTGCAAAAAATACGCCAAAAGCTTAGAAAACATTGCTTGAAAATAATTTTAAAAAATGTTTCCTAATTTAGAAATATACTAATATTTGCAAATAGCAAAATAGTCAATAAAAATGATCAAACTCAAATTAGAATGCAGATTAAATAAAAAATTAATTAATTTTTTTCAACTAATTTAAGATAGTTTGAGTTAAAATCACTTGTTCCAATACAATTATCTCTGAAGCAGGAATGAATATAGCTGAGGCAGTAATAAAAGTGGAAACTTTTCTCATAGGAATCGGTGTAGACTTAAATCAATAAGAGCTGAGAGTTTAATAAAGTGCTAACAGAATTCTTAAAATTAATACAATAATAAGTCCTCTGCGCTGACAGAGGAAATTCTATTAAATTGACGAAGAAAAACCAGCACCTAAGGTCATACTAGTATTTCACTTCATTTTAAAACTTTCTCCAAGTATCTACCTGCAGGCGCTTCTTAATAACGTTGAAATTTATACGTTTCTTATTTCGTAAATTGTACAAGAAACATTCATCATGTAACCTATATTATGTAATTATATTACTGTTATTATATTAGAAGAGTTTTGATTAGTTGTTAATTTTATTACTATTTAATTATTAATTTCTTTTCGAGTTTTATGGCCAAGGGCTGCAGTCTTTATAAACAAAAGATATAAGTCCGCCCGTTTATCTATCCATTTTGAAAATAGTTCTAAACAATTTCCAACCAGTTAGAAATAATTCTAAACAGCTTTAAACTAGTTAAAAAGTTTCAAACAGTTTAAAATATATAGAAACAGTTTTAAACATTTTTAACTATTTACAAACAGTTTAAAATAGTTTTAAACTAATTAGAAACAGTTTTTAACTAGCAAGAAACAGTTTTAAACAATTTTTGAAGTACTTGGAAACAATTTATAATAGATTTAAATAGTTTTTAACTCATTAGAACAAATTCAAGACAGTTTTAAACAAGTTATAAAAACAGTTTTGAACTAGTTGGAAATAGTTTTAATTAGTTTTGAATTAGTAGAAAACAATTTAAAATAGTTATGAAATTATTAGAAAGAAATCAAAACAATTATAAAGTAGTTAGAAGCAGTTTTAGGCAATTTTAGAGGATTTGGAAAAAATTAAAAAAATTTTTTAATCATTTTGAACAAGGTATAAAAAATTTTGAATTAGTTGGAAAGTATTAACCAGTTTTCAACTAGTTGGAAACAGTTTTAAACAAGTTATAAAAAGTTTTGAACGAGTTGGACAAAGTTTTTAGCAATTTTGAACTACTTAGAAACAGTTTTAAACAACTTTTATCAGTTCGAAACAGTTCGAAATAGTTTTTAACTTTTATTAAAAATAGTTCGAAACAGTTCTGATCTAATTAGAAACAGTTTTATACTAATTATAAATATTACAGTTTTGAAGTAGTTGAGAATCTTAATCAGAAAATTTTAATCAGTTTGAACTAGTAAGAATAAATTGAAAATAGTTTTGCAATAATTAAAAACAGTTTGAAACAATTTTGAACTAGTTAGAAGCAGTTTTATACAATTTTAGAGAATTTGGAAAAAATTGACAATATTTTTAAACCATTTTGAACTAGTTATAAATAATTTTGAATTAGTTAGAAAGTTTTAACCAGTTTTGAACTAGTTGAAACAATTCTAAACAAGTTATAAAAAGTTTGTAACTAGTTGGACAAAGTTTTTCGCAGTTTTGAATTACTTAAAATAGTTGGAAATAGTTTTTAACTAATTAAAAACTGTTGTGAACTAATTAGAAACAGTTTTGAACTAGTTATAACCAATTTTAGATAAATTTAGAGTATTTGGAAAAAATTGAAAACATTTTAAAACAGTTTGTAACAAGTTATAAACAATTTTTAAATAGTTGAAAAGTTGAACGAATTTTGAACTAGTTTGAAATAGTTTAAAACAGTTTTTATCTAGTTAGAAAAAGTTGGAAACAGTTTTAAACAAGTTATAAATAAGTTTTTTTTAGTTGGAAAATTTTAATGAATTTTAAACTAGTTAAAAGCAGTTTTAGACAACTTTAGTGCATTTCAAAAACATTGAAAACATTTTTAAACAGTTTTGAACAAGTTTTTTTTCTAAATAGTTGAAAAGTTGAATAAGTTTTGAACTAGTTTGAAACATTTTTTAACTAGTTAGAAAAAGTTCTAAACAGTTTTGAACAAGTTTTAAATAATTTTGAATTAGTTGGAAAGTTTTAACCAGTTTCAAACTAGTAGTACCTATACAATTCTAAATAGTTTTTAAGTAATTAGAAATAGTTCGAAACAGTTTTAAACTAATTAGTTGCAGCTTTAGACAATTTTAGAGTATTTGGTAAAAATTGAAAACATTTTTAAACAGTTTTGAACAAGTTATAAATAATTTTAAATTTGTAGGACAGTTTTAACTAGTTTCGAACTACTTAGGAACAGTTTTAACTAGAACAGTTTTTTTTAACCATTTCGAAACAGTTCGAAACAGTTTTAAACTAATTAAAAATAATTAGAAACAGTTCTGAACTAATTAAAAACAGTTTTAAACTAATTAAAAATAGTTCGAAACAGTTTTGGAGTAGTTGAAAACAATTTCAAACAGGTTTGAACTGTTTTAAACTAGTTAGAAGCAGTTTTAAACATTTTTTTAGCATTTAGAAAGAATGAAAAACATTTTTAAATTTTTTTATATGAGTCTTTAAAGTTTTGAATTTGGTGAAAACAGTTTCTAACGGATTAAAACTTGTAAATAACAAGTTTAAACCTTCTTGAACCATCTAGAAATTTTTCAGAACAGTTTTGGTGTAGTTGTAGAAAGTTCTAAACTTTTTTGAACCAGTTAGGAACAGTTTGAAACAGTTTTGAAATAAATTGAAACATTTCTGATTAGTTTGGATTTTATAAAAAGCAGTTGCATAAAAATTTTTAACAATTCTAAATTATTCCTTTACAGTGTTATAAAATCAATTTTTAGAGTTATTTCTATTGCTTCATGTTGATTTAAATCAATTTTTAACGATATTGTTAAATTTTTTATTATTTTACTTAAAAATCTATATAATAGATACATTTATATATTAAGTCTATAAATACGATATAAATAGACTACCTTTAACTTGTCTTTTCTCTCTTTTGTATAATGCACGTTTTATATTGAACTATATTAATTTTAATGACTTCTGTTCCTTTACTTGATAAATTTTATTAAATTTTATCTTATATTGATCTCTGATTAACTAAAAGATAAATTTTATGTGACAAGAAAGTGTCAGCCTTTACTGTTTCAAGAAGAGTACATGTGACTTTATCGTGCCTGACTTAAATTGACTTATTCTACTTGAATTCTCCGCCTGTTTCTCGTTACCTATATTCTTTCCGAGAAGAAGATTCTTGATTTGTAATTCTAAATTTACAATAACTGGAAAATAAATTTACATTAAAATTTTATTTTTTACTAAAAAATATCAATAGTCGTTAACAATTCAAAAAATCTCAATAAAAATCATTACAAAAATGATTATTATATAAAAGTTCCACTTATAAAATACATAAAATTCATACTGGCTTTTGGAATGTTTCCAAACTCACGGCTTTCGTTTCGATATAAATTTTTTATTACTGGCTTGCTTTTATGGCAAAATAGGTCCGACTCTTTTATAAAAAACAATTTATATGTAAATTTAGAATAAAAAAGGTTTTTCATGTCTGGAAAGAATAAAGGGAGTTTTTCGAAGTTAATTAATTTACATATTACAAAGAACAGAAAGCAAAGCTAAAGGAAATTGTCGCTTGTTTAAACAATCGTGAGAGAAATTAAAAATGGAAATTTAAAAGTAATTAGCCATTTCGTTAACAAGAACAAAATGCCTTGATTAGAAAAAGTTTCTTTCTGTAACTTATAATTCCGATCAATTCAATATTTAATTAAATCTAATTTCAATATTCTGCTAAATTTAAATTATCTAAATTTCAATCTTCTTAAACTTCTGTTAATTCAGTCATTCAAATTGCGATCGTGTCTAATTTTAATCAAGCTGAATTTCACTTAATCGAAATTCTAATAAAAAACTTTCAGTCAATTAGAATTTTTAGTTTTTTAGTCGTAAACTTGAGTAAAAGAAATTTAAAAAATTATACTAGTTTCTATTCACCCGAACTTTTAAACTTTTATAGTCAAATTTTAAACAATCGTAGATCATTTTATTACAAATTGAAGGTTAAAATATATTCTGAATCAGGTCAAATTGTCGGCAAGTTTATTTATTTTCATCAAATTATTGATTTTAAAAAAAGGAGACATTTTGTCAAGCGCGGTTAATTTTCTTGTCAGAAAGCAGTTTCATTTTATCAATGAAATTATAACTATATTTTAATTTAAATCTATCTATAAAATGTCTTAAATAAGATGGGAATGAAGAAATAAACTTATAAATCAATGCAAATTTTATTTGATTCAAGAATTAAATATGTTGGTTTCACAATATTCTTAAAAGAATTTTAATTTGTAAAAAAAATTATAAAATTAATTTTTAAGTTTTATTTCTTTAATCTATCATTCTCTTTTCTATTAACAGAATTTTTTTACTCATTTCTAGTTATTTTCCATCAAGTTATAAATATTATTTTATTGTCTAATAAAATTACTACATTTTCTAGTTATTTTTCAAAACATTCTAGTAATTTTCATCAATGCATAGTTAGTTTTTACACTCTCTAATTATTTTTAAAAACTCTGGTACTTTTTTCATTTTCCAACTATTTTCCTTTTACTTTTAGTTATATTTTAATTTTCCAGCGATTCTTTATTTTATAAAGTTTTGTCTTCAATTAGTAATTCCCCAATCATTTTTTAATAATTTAATTCTTTTGCAGAATACGTTTATTTTTCTTTTAATTTGTCATTCTTCTTTCACTTCATAGTAACTTTTTGCCCTTTTCTATTTTTTATTAGTAATTTTTTTCAATTTTTAGTTACCTTTCAACACATTTTAGTTACTTTATAATCAATTTCTAAATATTATTTTACATTCTAGGAAGTTTACTACATTTTCTAGTTATTTTTTTTAATTCTAGTAATTTTTGAAGACTATATAGTTGATTTTTACATATTCTAGTTATTTTCTAAAACTTTTATACTTTTCTCTTACCAATTGTTTTTCCTCAACTACTAGTAGTTGTTATATTTTTTAGTAACTATTTTTTATTTAATAGTTCCCTTTTTTCAATTTATGATTCTCTTTTGATTTGAAGTAATTTTTCTTCAATTTCTAGTTACTTTTGATCAACATCTAAATATTATTTACCACATTTACTAGTTACCTTTAAAATTCTAGTAATTCCCATGAATGTACAGTTCTAACTAATTTCCTTAACTTCTGGTTGTTTTTGTTTTACACTGATTATTTTTCTGTTTTTAGCTTGTTTTAATTTACCAATCTTTTTTTCTGCTTATGGAAATTTTGCATTTTCTAGTTACTTTTAAAATCAACATTTAGTTACTATTTAACTGTTTAATAATTTTAATACATTTTCTCGTTATTTTTAAATAAATTTGACAGGTTCGTGTCAATATATAGTTATTTTTTACACTTTCTAGTTAATTAAACAAATTTTTTGTATTTTTTCTGATCCTTTTTTTCACTTTTGGGTTATTTTTTCTTTTTATTTAGTTTACTTTTTTTTACTGTCTTGTCATTTTTTTTTTATCTTATAATCATTTTTTGCGCTATTTTCCCTCAACTTCCAGTCGTTTCAGTTCCTCTGTTTTATTTTTCAGTTATTTCCACCTAATTTTTAATAAATTGTTTCGTCTTTAGGTATTTATTTATATATTTATATTATTCTTTCTTTATTTTTTTTGTAGATTTTTTCGTTTATTTGTTATTCTTGACCTTTCATTCGATTTTTGATCATTTTTTAGTTATTTTGAAAAAATTTTGGTAATATTTATTAATAATAGTGATTTATGACAGTTTTTTTTTAATTTTCTTCTTTTCTAGTACTTATCTTTTACTTCCTTTTTACTTGCTTCATTTTCTAGTTTTTTGGTCATTTATATAGTGATTCGTTTTTATTTTTAAGTTATTCTTATTCTACAACTAAAAATTTTTATTTTACAATTATTTTTCAAAAAGTTCTATTTGTTTTTGTCATTTTCTAGTTATATTTTTTCATTTTCCGGTTAGTTTATTAATTTCTTATTTCTTACACACTTTAAAGAAATATTTTGTCCCCCTAGTAAATTTTTATCTAATTTCCAGAAAACATATTTAATATCTAAATATTTTTTTGCTTCTATTTATTTCTCTTATTATTAGTTGTTTTTCTTTAATTAGGTTATTTTTATACTTTCTAGTGTTCTTCTTGAATTTCTTGTTATTTGGCAATAAACTCTAGACATTATTTATCAATTTACAGCTATTTTCTTCTCTTTTAAGTTAGTTAATTTTTTTACATAAGTAGATATTTTGTAAATTTATATTAATTTTTTTTTTATCTTTAATTTATGCTTCTTTTTATAGTATTTTTTCTTTCAATTTCTGATTCTTCTTTTACTTTATAATAAATTCGCATTTTTTCTGATTATCTTCAATCAACTTCTAATTATTTTTTCCTTTCTTATTTTTCAATAATAATTTATAGTGTATTTTTGTTTCTCTTATTCTTTTTGTTCTAGTCGTTTGTCTTTAATTTTCACTAATTTTTGCATTTTCTAGCTCTCTAAATCTGAATCAGTGCAATTTAATTCAAAGTTATTAGCATTTTAAAAATCGAAAATTTGGAAAATACTTCAAGTACAACTTGACAGCAGTTTTTTTTTTGCATTGTTTTAAAGCGACTTAGGCGTCCCTTTTATTTCTCATTCTTCTTTTATTGTTAATTAATTTCTTTTCATTTTCTAGTTAATTTAAATAAACATTAAATTTTTTCTTTTAACTATAAGTAAAAAAAAACTTCTAAATACATATAACATTACAAAAAGTTTCGTAAAGACAAATATCCGACCTTTGTCAAAAGAGCAATTGTTTCAGAAAAGATCCACCAGTCTAACTTCTTGCTTATAAATATTTCGTGTGTATTATTTCTATCCACTTATCCCTTGTCAACTCTTTTTTTCCAATCGTCCGAAAAGCTTTTCTCTCAGGTTCATCAAACACAAGTCTCCTCTGTCTTCCAAAATGCGCCCTTTCTTAACAATATTCCAGTTACAAAGTCAACAGAGTTCCGTTTATATGAAGTCTTATTGCGTTTTCCAAGAGTGCGTGAATTCCAAAGATATACAATGAAGGGTTGGCGATGAAGTGAAGGTAATGGCAGTAACTGCACGAGGAAATAAGAGAGAAATAGGAAACTGCCTTTGAGAAAGGAAAGAGGAGCAAAGAAAAAAAAAAAGAAAAAAAAAAGTAAATTGGCAGAAATTGAGAGAGTGCGAGTCAGAATGATAGATAAAGGAGTTGAGGTAGTTTTCTCAGTTTCCTGCATCCCTGACGGAATCTGAAGAAGGACGAAGGGTGGCTGAAATTGTCGGAAGACATTGGAGGTGTGGAAACTAGGAAAGAAGGATGGGAAGTTAAGAGGGTGAACTGACGGTGGAAAACTTGTATCGATAAACGAGCCCCTACCTGTAATTCCGACAACCTGTTGGCACAAATTACACACTTTAGCATTATGTCGCTTGTCGTTGCAAAACGTAGTGTCATTAACAAACTCCGCTGCACAAGAAGAGTGCCACACGAATCTCTAATTATAGAAGAGGTGAATTTTCTTAGCTATCGCTTTGCAGAGCTGAACAAATATCTTTATTATTGTGCATTAATTTGTATCGAGTTTTTCCTTCTTTGAAGTCTACAATTTTCCGCTCGCATTGTGGACCAATTAATTACGCTCTCGGTGCTGCAAATATAGATCTTTGGAAAGATAGACAAAAGCATGTTGCTCTTTGTTTTTTTGTGAAATGATAAAACGCTCTTTTCAAATTCTCCTTGGCTAGATTAAAATGTTCAAAGGAACTTTGGTCTTTTTGGCGGTTAATTTAATTCTTCATGTTGTAAGTATTCTTTATTAATCAATAGTCTATAATTTGTAACTTGACGTTGGGATAAATTGGTGATTGGAATTGAAGAAAATAATATTGGGGAAAAATAGAAAGGGTTAGGTGTTTAGAAATTAGGGAATGATAATTATGGAAGAGGAATTATTAGGAAGTGAAATGAGAAAATGATAATTAGGAATCGAATAAATGTGATTAAAAAGAGAAGATACTTTTTGATAAAGTGAATGTAGAATTCAAAACTAAATTAATTAATTAGTAAATTAAGTTCTTTAATTAGAAATTTGAGTTATCAAACTTTTAAATTAAGAATTTTAAGTCAGTTTTAAGTAAGATTTTAAAATTACGATTAGGTTTAGGTAAAATTAATTTTTTTTAAAATAAATATTAGGTACAATTTAGAAAATTAATAAAATATTTTAATTAACAATTGTGATTAGAATTTAAAATTGAAATTATAATTTTATTGAAGAAAAAATTAATTTTTTATTTATAAGTAAATAATAGAAAATTATTTAAGTATCACATTATCAAGCGAGAAATGACTAAAAATCGAAAAAATACTTAGAAATTCAAAAGATGTGGCCAAAAACCCAAAAAATTAGTAGTAGGAAGAAAATAACCACTACATAAAAAAGTGCACTTTAATTTGCATCGAATACCAAAAGTAACTGAAAAGTAAATAAAAGAATTCAAAGTTGATTACATAAGATAAAAGATTTTAAACCACACTGAAAAAATGGTAATCTTACTTTAAGAATTATTCTTCTTGCCTATTTAAAAATAAAATATTCTTATATTAAGAATATAATATTCCTAAAGCAAGAAGAATATTCTTAATAATTTTAAGAAAAATTAAGAATATTAATTTTATTTTGAGAATAATTATATCCTTAATATAGGAATATTTTGTTCTTAAATAGGCTCCGGGAATAATTTTTAAAGTAAGAATATCGTTTTTCAGTGGATTTTTATTAAAAAATTAAGGATAAATTAACTGAATTTAAAAAAAAAACAACTAGAAACTAATGAGAAACATATAAAATAAGAAACAAGAACTAAAAAATGAAATAGATCTAGAGATTAAAAAACATAAATAGTTATAACAAGTGTAACTAGAATTTAAAGAAAGAAAAAAAGAATAATTAAAAAATAAAGCAAGAAACAAAAAACGTGTAAGAAATATACTAAAAATTAAAGTATTAGATAAAAATTAAAATATTACTAGATAATTAAGAAATAGGTGTGAATTCTGTCCATTTCATGGACACTTCGTTTCCGAAGAAACAAGATAATTTGCTTCCTCATAGAGGAAGCAATAAATTTATTTATAATATAAAAAATAATAATTTAATTTCAAATTAATTATTATTTATTTTTATGTAAATTTTTTTTTAGTCAATTATACACTTTATATAGGTCAATCGATTCGTTTTGAGACAAGGAATATGATTTTGTAATTCGTTTGGTTGAATTTTAAGCATGAAAAAATTTTTTTTTTTAAATTTCCAAAAACGAGATTTTTTGATGAAAAAAACTGAAATATCATGAATTATTACGTGAGTTTTTGGTCAATTATATACTTTATATAGGTCAATCGATTCGTTTTGAAACAAGGAATATGATTTTTTCATTCATTTGTCTGAATTTTTAGCATGAAAAAATTTTTTGACAAAAAACAATATTTTTCGATGAAAAAAGGTGCTCAAAAAAATTTGATTGGGTATTTTCAAAAATCTCTGTGTCCAAATTTAGATATTTGTGAGCTTCATATGTCATCCAAATTTTTTTCAAATCCGTTGAAGCGTTCTCGAGATATCCTGGCGACAAAAAATTTACCACATACACACACACATACACACAGACACACACACATCCGGACATTTTCTCAGGAATGAAAATTTGAACTTTTCAGATGAAACTGAGTCGATTTACCCTATTTTTGGAAAATCGAAAATCTTAACGATCACAACGCTTCCTCTATGAGGAAGCAAAATTACTAGAAGATAAAGAAAAGTCAATGGAGAGTGAAGAAATAACTAGAAATGAGTATAAATACTATAAATAACTAGAAATTAACGAAAAACGTATAAAAAATAAGAAACAAATATCTGAAAAGTGGAAAATGTTGATAAAAGAAACATATTAAATAATGATAACATAAACGTAAAAAATATCAGAAGATTGTGAAACAATAACTAAATTTGGAAATTTAAAAGTTGAAAACGTTAATAGCCTTTAGAAAGAAAAGTAAAAATAAATGAGGAAAAATTAGTATGAAGTGAATAAATAATTTAGAAGGATGACAAATTAATAGAGAGTTGAAAAAGTAACCAGAAAGTAAATAATTGTGTTGATTTTTAGGAAGCAGAAAGTGATAAAATCACTAGATAGAAATAACTAGTAATTGGTGAAAAGTAACTAGAAATTTGACAAAAGACTGTGATATGCAGAACAAGTGATAAAAATGATAAAATAACTAGAATTTGAAAAAAACTAGACTGATGGAAAATTACCAAAACTTATTGAGCAGGAGCTAGAAAAAGAGAAAAATCCCCAGAAAGTGTCAATAAAACTAGAAATGAAAACAAGAAAACAATATAAGTTATAAGAAACAAAAAAGTGACTCAAACAAATATATTGATTTAAAAAAAGGTAACTAGAAACAAAAAAAATAACTAGAAGGTCACGAAGGAACTAACAAATATAACTTTCTGTTATAAAATTACTAGAGATTTAAAAAGAAAATAGAAAATGAAGAAAGTAAGAATAAATAAGTTTCTAGGTTTTTTTTTCTAAATAAACGCCTGAAAATTGTTTAAGTAAAAGTAAAAAAGTTAAATTTTACTAAAATAAAGAAAAATAACTAAGAAGGGAATAAATAACTAGAAATGAAGAAAATATCACTAGAATGTGATAAATTGACTAAATTTTGGAATTACAAACTAGATGATTTAAAAAAAATCTAGAGAAAAAAGAATACATTTGAAACTTTAAAAAAATATAAATATAAAATAAAAAGATAATTATTTAAAAGTTTGAATTATTTTCAATTTTAAGGGAAATAATTAAAAAAAAAGTAGTCTTGTAATTAAAAAAATTTCTATACTTGAAAAACATTTATTAAAGTGACAAAATAATTTGGAAGTTTTATTTGTGCTAAGTTTAGGGAAATATCTAAAGAAGCTTTCTTTATGAGAAAGCAAAAGAAGTATAAAGTAACTAGAAATTTAAAAAGTTTTAACCTTTTAAAAAAAATTATTCTAAAGTGAAAAAACATTTATAAATTTAATTTATGTTTGAAAAAATGAATACAATTTTTAAAAAAGTAACACGAAGATGAAAGAAAAGATTAAGCAAAATCTAGAAAGTAAGTTACTAGAAAATGAAGAAAATAACTAGAACTAGAAAAAAAAAGTTAATCTAAAAAAATTCTAAATTTTTCTAAATTAAAAGAAACATTTGTAAATTTAATTTATGTTTAAAAATGAATAAAATTTTTAAAAAGGTAACACGAAGATGAAAGAAAAGAGTAAGCAACATTTAGAAAGTAAGTTACTAGAAAGTGAAGAAAATAACTAGAACTAAAAAAAAAGTTAATCTAAAAAAGTAACTGTGGAATAAATAAAAAGTACTATAAGAGTTAGAAAACAACTATAAATTGAAGGAACAACTATTACGTATAAACTAGTGGTAAAATTAAAAAAAAATGAGAGAAAAATAAATAGATAATAAGAAAATTGTTAAAAAAAATTGTAATAAAAAAAGTCCATAAATTGGTGAAAAGTAACTTGGAAATTTTTGATAATTTCTTTTCTCGTACAATCTTGGTTTTTCTTACAAAAATTAATACAAGTTTTTACAATACGACGCTTTATTTATTTAAAAAAAAATTGTTATAGCCTACAACAGAATGAATTTCCCAATTTCATTATAAACGTTTCAATTTATAAAAAGT
Source organism: Ganaspis brasiliensis (assembly GCA_037103525.1). Lineage (NCBI taxonomy): Eukaryota > Metazoa > Arthropoda > Insecta > Hymenoptera > Figitidae > Ganaspis > Ganaspis brasiliensis. The sequence continues at coordinate 270,612 of JAZKLR010000205.1, read as the reverse complement.
ATCAATTTAAAGTTTGAGTATTTTAAAACTGTCGCAAATTCTTTAAAACCATTAATTTACAAATAATTTTGCTTCTGGTTGATAAAATTATTGTTACTAAAAAATGATTTACATACTTTTAGTTTTCTTTAAATATTCTACGTTATTTGGAGTTAAATTTCCTTTGTTTCATAAGCTTGAATTGTTTTTTATTGCGGATTGTGCGTTTATTATTTTTATTATTATTTTTTCATATCATCGAGTGCAGAGAAATTAGAACCTCTTCTTTTGAGATACATAATAAAGGAACATCTCTTTTGTGTTTCCGACTCATTGTTCCGGAAACTGCTCTTCAAATAAATTATTATTGTTCCTAGTTCTGCTTTTCGAAGAAGATAAGCTATAAGCCATTCGAATGCCTTGGAGAAATTTGTCAACATTATTCATGTCTTTGGATGAAAATTCAATTGAGTCAAAGGAAAATATTTTTCGTGATAAAAATTTATTCAGCGAGAATAAAATGAAAAATTGTGAACACTGCGATCTTTAATGCATCTTTCAGATTAAATTTTATTTTAATTGCCTAATTAATCGGACAATTATAATACAATTTTATCTTTTTTCCTTTTATTTGCTTAAGCTTTCCAGTTTCTCTAGATTCGTTGATTTTTGATATTTAATTTTCTGGTTATTTTTTAATTCGCTTTCTGACTCATCTTGTTAGTTATTAATTTATTATTGATCATTTACGTTTAGTTTTATTTCTGTTTGCTTTTAATTTAAACTTATATTATTAAGGGAAAAGAAGATATTTAATAGGAAAAACTGGGAATTTTCAAGGAACTTAAAAAAACATGTAAAAACAATTATAAACAACTGAAATTTTTAAAAAAATCTTTATTTTTCACTATATTTATCTCGATTTTTCATAATAACCTACTACACTACTCTCACTAATCCAATGTATCTTTAACGAAGTTAACTGCTTTTACGACTGCTTTTACCATTAACATCCACATTTTCGGTAGCGACCTTTGATAAATAAATAATTAGAAACCCAAATTTTGATCTATTTGAAACAGAATTCATGCTTTTACCTCTCAAAGGGAACATTATTACATAATATTATTAATCACATAAACTCCAAATCCCTCGTGAAAATTCAAACTGGTTTTTAACATTTTTTCATATTTGATTTGTTTAAAAAACAAAATACAAATTATATATAATTCTAGACTTGAAAACGTTAACTTTAACAAAAAATAATATATGTTCTTCAAGCAAATAAACACTTTTAAGTGCACTCTTTACTTACTTTTAAAAAAAATTTACAAAGAATAAATTGTTTTTTGGATTATTGTAAAATGTTGAAAATAGTTAATTAATTCAATATTAATATAATTAACTAACCTTCTAAGATTTTGTGATTTTGCTCCGTTTCTTACACTATTAACCAACATAACCATTTAAAATTAACATTTTCAAGTGAAAATTTTCAAATCTTAAAATTAGTCAAATTTTTTTAAAAAGATTTTTAAATAATAAATTAATGACATTTTTATTTGATTATCTGCAACTTTCCAACATTTTACAAAATTCCGGAAAAAATTACAGAATTGAAAAATGCAAAATTGTAAAAATCTTCTATTTTAAATTTTAAGTTGCTTGTTTGTATGCCTAATGTTGAACATTACCGACAAAAAAAAAAGAATTTTCTCTCCCTAAAAATGTGAACAAAAAATTAATTTAATAAAAAAATAATTATTTTTGAAAATACAATATTTCTACAATTTTGCACTTTTATTAGAGACTTTTTAAAAAGCTGGTAAATTGTAGATAACAATCAAATAAAAATTTTATTAATTTATTATTAGAACTGTTTAAAGACGTTTTCCTTTATTTTAAGATTTAAAAAATGTAACTTGAGAAGGTTAATTTCTAATGGGTTAGATTTATTATGTGATTTGAAGCTAACATAAAAAAAAATTAAATTTTTAGGTTAGTTACTTAAATTACTATTTAATGAACTAACCATTTTCAACATTTTAGAAGCTTCCAATAAACAATTTATTTTTTGTAAACTCTTTTTGAAACTTAAGCAATCGGAGTACTTTTAAAAGTATTCATTTTTAATGTCAAAGTTTCCAGATTTAGAATTATATATATATTACATAATTTGTATTTTTCCGTAGGTTTTGACATTAAAAATATATTTAAAAAGAAAATGATTATAAATATCTTAAATAAAAAATTCTATTTCATAAATATCTAAATAATATCTATAATAATAACCCACAAGATTCATTCATTCTTTTACTTTGTCCGCCTTTTTTTGTTTTAAATCAGTTACGTTTAAAAAAAAATTATCTTTAAACTAATTATAAATCGTATGAGTTTTTATTTTATATATCTAATTATTAATTGCTTTTTATTATAAAAGTAGAATAATAAGTAGTATAATAACGAAGAAGGAAATATCGTCAATAATATTATTGAAAAGAAAACAATTACCGTGTTGAACATTTTATAAGTGTCATAAACATCTTTCAAAAATAATTTTTTATTTAAATAATGTTTAAAATTTTTTTTCAATACTTTCTACGTTATTTGTATTAAAAAAATCCACTAAAATAAATTTCTTTAAAGGAATATTATTTTCTTCATATTTCAATACAATCCTTCAATTTACAATTGATTCCTTTAATTTTCATTTATTTTCTACAATTTTTTCCATTATTTTCATCAGTTTTCAATTCACAATTTATTATTCTCATTTAATTTTATGATTATTCATTAATTTAAAAAAAAATTGTTTGGAAAGCTGATTATTCTCACAATTTTTCGTTTTTTTTCAATTTTTAATTATTCTTTTTTAATAGTTAATTATTTTCGTCATATTGTTATTATTGTTAATATTCGTCATATTAATTATCAATTATTGTCTTGAAATTTCTATTTAATTCTATAATTTCTAATTTATTTCTTTAATTTTTAATTACTCTCTTCAATACTGAAATATTCTCTTGTTTTTTTTATCGATTTTCAGTTCATTCCTCAGTATTCAATAATTCTTGGATTATATCAATTGTTTTTTTCACTCATTAAAATTGTTTTTAAATTCCATTTTAATTATTAAATTCTACAACTATTCTCTTCAATTGTTATTTTCCCCAATTTTCCATTATTTCCTACACTTTTTTTAATTTTTAATTATTGTCTTAAAATTTTATAATTATTCTTTGATTTTTAACTATTCTTTTCAATTCTTAGTTATTTTCTTCAAATTGAAATTCCACTTTTCACTTTCCAATTGTTGTCTTTTATATTCATTAATTCTCGGATTTTTTCAATTACTTTTTCCAATTTTTTAGTAATTTTTTTAATTTCAATTGCATTCTTCAATTTTTAACTCATTTCTTCAAGTTTTAATAATTTTTTTCATTTTTAATTATTTTTTTTATTTTTAATCCACGTATTAAATGTTTAATTATTTTCAGCAATTATTCCTATAATTTTTAAAATTTTTTCAATCTACAATTATTTTCTCTAAATTCAATATTTATTGTTTAAATTTCTATATTATTTTTTTTAGTTGTCTAATTATCAAGTCATTTTTTGAATTTTATTTTTAATTGAAAATTATTTTCGTCATTTCTCTCATATTTTCTTCAATTTTTCAATTATTATCGTTAATTTTTAATTATTCCCTTCAATTGTTATTTTCCCCAATTTTCCATTATTTCCTACACTTTTTTTAATTTTTAATTATTGTCTTAAAATTTTATAATTATTCTTTGATTTTTAACTATTCTTTTCAATTCTTAGTTATTTTCTTCAAATTTAAATTCCACTTTTCAATTTTCAATTGTTTTCTTTTATATTCATTAATTCTCGGCTTTTTTTCAATTACTTTTTCCAATTTTTCAGTAATTTCTTTAAATTTCAATTGCATTCTTCAATTTTTAACTCATTTCTTCAAGTTTTAATAATTTTTTTCATTTTTAATTATTTTTTTTATTTTTAATCCACGTATTAAATGTTTAATTATTTTCAGCAATTATTCCTATAATTTTTAAAATTTTTTCAATCTACAATTATTTTCTCTAAATTCAATATTTATTGTTTAAATTTCTATATTATTTTTTTTAGTTGTCTAATTATCAAGTCATTTTTTGAATTTTATTTTTAATTGAAAATTATTTTCGTCATTTTTCACATATTTTCTTCAATTTTTCAATTATTCTTGTCCATCTTCAACTATTTCCTTCAATTGTTATTTTCCCCAATTTTCCATTATTTCTTACACTTTTTTTAATTTTTAATTATTGTCTTAAAATTTTATAATTATTCTTTGATTTTAAACTATTCTTTTCAATTCTTCGTTATTTTCTTCAAATTTAAATTCCACTTTTCAATTGTCAATTATTGTTTTCAATATTGTAAAATTATCGCCTTTTTTCTAATATTTTTTTCTTATTGATTATTATTAAGCAATTATTAAATTATTTTCTTTAATTTTTAATTCCATTCTTTAATCATCTTTATATTTCCATTCTTCAGTTTTTAATTATTTTCTTCTATATTTATGAATTCTTGGCTTTTTCCAATTATTATTTTTTTTTTTCATTTTTTAGGGGCATGTGATGGATTATGACGTCACTGGTATAGGCAAAATTTGTCCGTAACTTTTCTCTTAAAATATTAAATATTTTGTCATGAAACTTGGTAGACTTAAAATGTCATTAGGAAGGTCTCTCGGACCCAAGTTTGTTTGAATTTTGGCTCAAAAGTGATTTTTAAAAAATATTGCATTTTTTCGAAAAGTTCCCAAAATTAATTTTGGTCCAAAATTCAAACAAACTTGGGTCTCAGAGACCTTTCTAATGTCATTTTAAGTCATTTTACCAAGTTTCATGACAAAATATTTAATATTTTAAGAGAAAAGTTACGGACAAATTTTGCCTATACCAGTGACGTCATAATCCATCACATGCCCTTAAGTATATTCTTTAAATTTCAATTGCATTCTTAAAATTTTTATTGCTTAGCTCAATTTTCAATTCTTTTCTTCAATTTCAATAATTTTTTTCAATTTTTAATTCAGTTGTTAAATGTGCAATTATTTCCAACAATTATTCCTATAATTTTCTTAATTTTTCAATTTACAATTATTTTTTATAAATTTAATATTTCTTGTTTTATTTTTTCAATGATTTTTTTTAGTTTTCTATTAATCTAGTCATTTTTATAAATTTTGTTTTTATTGACAATTATTTTCGTAATTTTTCACATATTTTCTTCAATTTTTCAATTATTCTCGTTATTTTTTAACTCTTTCCTTCAATTATTAATTATTTTTTGCAATATTGAATTATTTTCTACAATTTTTTCAATTTTGAATTATTATCTTAAAATTTTATAATTATTCTTTGGTTTTTTAAATTATTTTGTTCGGTTGTATATTAATGTACACATTTTTTTCAATTGTCAATTATTTTTACTATTTTATAATTTTTTTTTTGCAATTATCAATTATTTTTTTGAATTTTAATTTGATTCTTAAATTTCTAATTTATTTCCTAAATTTCCATTTTATTTCCTCAATTTTTTATTATTTTCTTCAATTGTAATTATTTTTTTTTTATTTTTAATTCAGTTCTTCAGTTTTCAATTATTTCTAACAGTTATTCCTCTAATTTTTCAACTAATTTATTTTTTCAACTATTAAATTTAATATTTATTGTTTAATTTTTTATACTATTATTTCCAATTGAGTATTTATGTAGCTATACCAATTTGTCGAATTTTGTTTTCAACTGTCAATTATTTATTCTTTTTCAAATATATTTCTCAATTTTCTTATTTTCATTGTTTGATTTTAAAAAAATGTATAGTTTTAAATGACCAACAATAATGGAAAGTTTGTCGCGCGCGTTAATCTTGCTAATCATATAATAAACTACACGTAATTAACTTCACGTTCTGTTGTTTTTTATTTTATAGAAATTTTCCAAAATGTCGATATTCATATCTTCTTATTTTTTAAAAAGGAAACTCCAAAAATTAAAAAGAAAATCAAGTGCGAGTTGCTTAAGAAAATCCCAAATAATGCGAAGCGATCAGGAAAATAAAGCCTCTGGATTTCTAAGATTAATTTCGAAAAATTCGATCAAGTCGGAAATGTATGTTGGTGCTGACATAATAATATAAATGATTGGGAGTCGAAGGATTGTTGGAAATAAAATGCGTGGATCGCTGGAGTCGATAGAGCATTATTGACCTAGAAAATGGAGAATTGCTAGGTGTCGTGGAATTCCAGAGGAGAGAAAAATTTCGTTAATACAGGGATGGATATTAAACTGGGTATTCGTTGGTATGGCCCTTTATTGATTCTATGAAATTCATCTGTGCCCTGCATCTTTCACTGACACACTTCTCACCTTTTTCATCTTAATCTTTCAGTCTAAATAATGAGAGGACATCCATTCTCTTAAAACCCGTCAAAATTTCTCAACCGATTTTTAACTCCCGAAAGTGCTCTTTTCAGAGATACGTTTTAAGATGTAAGTAACGAAGATATTTACGAGGTTCCTGTTTAGCAAACTCCAAAGCGTGTTTCTAGTCTGAAACTCGGGTTGTAAATTCCATAAATTCTTATATCATTCCTGGCAAGGCTTGGTTAAGTAATGTTAAAGAACGAAATTTAAAATGAATGTGATATGTGATGGGTTTATTTTACGAGATGGTGCCTTCTTGGATCGAAAAGAGTTCTTAAATTTGAGTTAACCCTTTAACGCCCAAGTATACAATTTTTTGTCATTAAGTTTGTCGCAAGATTTTAGCAATTAAACCTTCTGAAAAAAAATTGTGCAATAGCCAAATCTTAGGGTTATCTTTCGTCCGACATATCGGATCCGCCATTTTGAATTTTTAAAAAGTGAATTCAGATTCGTAATCAGCGACCTCAAAAACCCCCAAGTAACAAGTTTGAAACGAATCTAATTAGTTTTTCAAAATTTTGTACGCCATTTTGAATTTTTAAAAAGACCTGTTGAGTGTATAATTTATTTGCAATAAAAAAATATTTAATTGAATTTTAAAATTTCAAAATCATTATAAACCCCGAAGTAACAAATTTGAAGCGATTCCAATGAATTTTTCAAAATTTCGTTTGCTATTTTGGATACGCCATTTTGAATTTTTAAAAATTGGATTTAAATTCATAATCAGCGACTTTAAAAAACCCCAGGTTTTTGAAGTAAATCTAATTAATTTTTCAAAATTTCGTCCGACATATTGGATTCGCCATTTTGAATTTTTAAAAGGACCTGTTGATTGTATAATTTATTTTCAATAAGAAAATATTTAGATAGATATTAAAATTTCAAAAGCATTATAATTTTATTATTAATATAATAATTATAATTATTATTATTAACTAACTTTTATATTATTTTAAAAGAAAATTAATTTCATTTCAATATTTTTTAAACTGTTTTAAATTTTTTGAAATAAAAATGATTTTAATCATTTTAGATTAAATTAGAAGCTAAATTAGTAAGCAAAAATATTGTTATATTATTTCATTATTTTAAATTTTTATACTTATTTAATAGACTACCTGTCTTAGAAAGTAAGAAATATTACTAAAAAGAGATAAAATAACTACATCTTGAAATTCAAAAATGTCAAAAATTCCAGAAAAGGGAGAATGATTGAAAAGTAAAAAAAAATGAACTAAAAATAGAGGAAAATTACGAGAAAGTAACTAGTTTTGAAAATTTAAAGACAAACAAATAGAAAGGAGAAGAAAATAATTACTAAGAGGAAAGAAACAAATAGAAATCGCTAATAAATTATTACAAAGTAAAAAAATATTACGCCATGAAAATAAAAAAATAAAAAATCACTGTAAAGTTTGAAAATAAAGGAATGAAAGAAATTATTTTAAAATTAGAAAAAATGACAAGAAAGTGGTAAAATAACTAGAAAATTAAAAAATAAAACTAGAATTTTTATAGAATAATAAAAAAAAATGAAGAAAATACGTAAAAGTACAAATAATAGGAAATAATAAGAACAATAAGAAACAATTTGACACGAATGAATGGCAAATGAAAGGAATAGCTGAAAAATAAGAAAACAAATTTTTAAAGTAACTAAATAAATAGAAAGTTTAAAACTTAGCTACAAATTCAAATATGGTAACTAGAAAATTAAAGAAAGATTGAAAATTAATAAACAACTTGAAATCAAATAAAATCAATCAGGATATGAGAAAAAATACGTTGCAAAAGAGTAAATTGACTTTTAAATTTTGGAAACTTGAATCTTTGGATAAAATAACTCAGAATTAAAAGAATTTTGATATTTTCAACGCCATTTTCTATTTTACTTTTGTTAATTTTGAATAATTTTCTTCAAATTTCAATTACTTTTGTAATTATTTCAGTATTTTTGTCATTTCTCGATTATATTATTCATATTTCTATTATTTGTGCAATTTTATAATTATTTTCTACAAATTTCAATTATTATTTTATTCAAATCCATATTTGATCGGCCATTTTGAAATTTGAAAAATCATGAACATATTCGTAATCAGCGACCCAAAAAACCCTTGTATACTGAGTTTCATTATTTTCCTCAAAAATTAAAATTTTTGTCCGCCATATTGGATCCGCCATTTTGAATTTTGAAAAATCATTAACATATTCGTAATCAGCGACCCAAAAAACCCTTGTATACTGAGTTTCATTATTTTTCTCAAAAATAAAAATTTTTGTCCGCCATATTGGATCCGCCATTTTGAATTTTGAAAAATCATTAACATATTCGTAATCAGCGACCCAAAAAACCCTTGTATACTGAGTTTCATTATTTTTCTCAAAAATAAAAATTTTTGTCCGCCATATTGGATCCGCCATTTTGAATTTTGAAAAATCATTAACATATTCGTAATCAGCGACCCAAAAAACCCTTGTATACTGAGTTTCATTATTTTTCTCAAAAATAAAAATTTTTGTCCGCCATATTGGATCCGCCATTTTGAATTTTGAAAAATCATTAACATATTCGCAATCAGCTACCCAAAAAACCCTTGTATACTAAGTTTCATTAATTTTCATTAAAAACATTAGCATTGGTCCAACATGCATTAAATTTTGTAATTTTTTGTGCAAAATCCGCCATTTTGATTTTCATGTCATAACTAATGCATATTTTTGAAGTTTGAATAGTTTGTGCCATTTTGTGCCACTTTATTGCATACTGTAAGGATGTTTTACGTTAGATATTTTGATTATAAAAAGAAAAAGTGTCGTTATTTTTCGTACTTTTTTGCAAAAAAGTCGCCATATTGGATTTCCTATTGGTTAAAAATACAATCTGATTACGGAATCTTGTAGAGCGGTGTCCAAAACATAAAAAACATATTCCCATATTTTAGAAAAATTTTTTCTATGTTCAGTACTATTCCAAAATAAGGCTAAGATTTTTGGGATTTTGGGCGTTAATGGGTTAAATTATTCAATATAAATTTTTTATTTATACGCCAGATTTTAATTATTAATGTCATTATTCAATCAGTTTTTTAAAATTTCAATTATTTGGTCAATTTTTCAAGTATTGTCTTTAAATTTTCAATTTTATGCACCAGGTATCAATTATTTTTTCAAATTACAATTTTTTTGTTATTCTTCAATTATTTTCTTGTAATTTCAATTATTTTCGAAACTTTTCAATTACTTATTTTAAATTTCAATTGTGTTCTTCAATTTTTAAATTATTGTTTTTTTTTTTTTTTCTTACGAGGTTTAAATTATTGTTAGGAATAACCAAATTTTCTACACAATTTCAATTCACTTTCGTTATTTTTCAATTATTTTCTTCAAATTTCAATTACTTTTGTCAATAATATATTATTTTTGTTATTATCCAATTATTTTTTTCATATTTTTGATATTTTTGTCATTTTAGAATTTTTTTTACAAATTACAATTATTTTATTTAATTTTTTTTATTTTTATGAACTTTTAAATTTCTTACACCTGTTTTCAATTATTTTCATTATTATTTTTATTGTTGTCACGAATTTATTAATTCTTTTACACCTTTTTTAATTATTTTCTTCCAACTTCAATTATTTTTTTCATATTTGAATTTTTTTGCCATTTTTGAATTATTCTCTTCAAATTTCAATTATTGTCTTCAAACTTCAATTAATTTTTTCAACTTTCAATTATTTTCCTCAAACTTATATAAGTATATAAGTATATAAGTTTATATACTTATACAAACTTGTATAAACTTATATTAACTTATATAATTTTTTAATTTTTACACTAGATTTGAATTAATTATTTCAATATTTCAATTGTTTTGTCAAGTTTTCAAGTATTCTTTTCAAATTTGAATTTTTTTAAAGTTATCAATTATTTTTGTCATTTCTCAATTATTTTTTTAAATTACTACTATTTTTGTCAATATGTAAATATTTTTGACATTCTGCAATTATTTTCTTTAAATGTCATTTTCTTTAATCTTTTTATTATTGTCATGAATTTATTAACTTTTGAACATCATTTTTTAATTATTTATGCCATTATTCAGTTAGTTTCTTCACATTTTAATTATATCGTTAATTTTTCAATTATTTATACAATTTTTAAATTAATGTATGAAATTTTTTATTTTTTACTTCATTTTTAAATATATTTCTCATTTTTCATTAATTTTTTTCTACATTTCAGGTATTCTTGTCATTATTCAAATACATTCTACACATATAGATTTTTTTGATATTTTTTAATTATTTTTTTCAAGTTTCAATTATTTTCTTGAAAATTCTATTATTCTTTTCAATTTTTTAATTATTGTCTAAAAAGTGTAATTTTTACACCAGTTTTTATAATTATTTATGTCATTATTCAATTAGTTACTTTACATTTTACTTATTTCTTAAATATCTTAATTATTGTGCGAAAATTTCAATTTTTACATCAGTCTCAAACTTTTGTTTCAAATATTAATTATTTTTGTCATTCTTTAATTATTTTTTGTAACTTCAATTGTTTTTGTCATTTACAACACTTTTTTCAAATTAAATTATTTTTGTCATTATTTAATTATTTTCTACATATTTTAATTATTTTTGCGATTTTCGAATTGTCTTTTTCAAATTTGAATGGCCTTTTCCTGCGCGTTATATTTTGCTAGTAATATTAATCATTTTTAATTTACAGCGAATATGTGACATGTTCATTAATGAGATTTATATTTATTCACGTGATAATAAATGAATACAATTGTGCTGTATATTGCTTTCTCATAAAGGAGGTAATGTTTTCAGTAATAATTAATTCCAGATATTTATCATACAATAATTAATTTAATGCTGTATAGAATATTCATAATATTTTAATTTTGTTGAGTAGTTTTAAACAGACTTTACTATATGTCTGTCCAATTTGTTTTTCGTTATAAAAGCTATTTCTTTGCATATTTCATTTAAATAAGGACAGATAATCCTTTCATATCTGCACATTAATTAAGGATACGTGAAATGGAATCCCAGGATCAGTTTGGTAATTTCAAACTTGTACCAACATACAAATAGGCACCTTTGTCTGAAATGTACTCCCCGCAGCTATATTGTGATAATTTTAAGTTGACTTGCAATCTCTCTCTATAATTTGCAATCTTTTATGTAAATTAAAGACACTTTGGATCTCTAGAACTTGATCCAAGTATTTAAAATAATTTTCAATTAAACTGAATATAATAATCAGTTAAAATTTTCTTTATTACTATTTCATTACGACATTTAATTTTTCTTATTAAATAAAAATAAAAATCCAGAAATTTGAAAAAAATGGCTAAAAATTGGAAAATTATACATCTGATAGATAGTAAAGAAATAAATAAAAAATGTTACAATCAGTTGATAAAATAGAATAACTAAAAAGTGAGAAATGTAAAGCTAGGATCTGAAAAAGAAGTAAACTCTAAAACTTAAAACTAAATGTTAAAAATTCTTGGAAAGAAACGAAAGTCTAAGAAACTGGAAAATAGGGAAAAATTATTATTAGAAAGTAGGAAATAGTTTGAAATTTAAGAGGAAATATTATTATTAGAAGATAGAAAATAGTTTTAAATTTAAGAGAAGGAACTAACAGAAGCTACAAAATCACTAGGAGCTCAAAAATCTCTAGAATTTGAAAAAATTGCAATCAAATAAAAAATAATGTAAAAATTAAAATTTTACATACTTTTAAAAAATGAAAAAAATTACTAGAAATTTAGGTTCAGAACGAAAAATCAAAATTTAGGAGAAATGTGTTTCAAAAGTAAAAAGTTGAAAAAAAATTTATATTTATAAGTATAAAGTAACAAAGTCTTGTAAATTAAAAAAAACTCTAAGGGTATAATTTTGAAAATAAATTAAACTAACAATTTGGTAAGAAATAAGAACTCTAGGAAATTAAAAAATATAGCAAGAAAATGTAAAAAATGAGCAGATATGTGAGAGAAATACTAGAAAAGGATAAAGTAACTACAAATTTAAAAAGTAGCAGCAAAATGAAGAAAAAATTCGAAATTATAATGAATTTCTGGAAAACGTAGAGATAAGTACAAACTGCTGGAAAATTACTTAATTTAATTAAAACTTCTAGAAAATGAGAAATATCATATGAATATGGGTAAGTGACTAGAAAGAAAAAGTATAATTAGAAATTGGAGAAAAATCACTAAAAAGTAAAAATTTTACTAGAGATGAAGTTAACTAACTAAGAATTAAAAAAGCAACTTGAAAATAAAAAAAAAAGAATAATTTGAAAGCCAAAAGTTTCTAGTTATTTGAAAAATAATTTGAAAGGAAAGAGAAAAATTTAGAAAATGACCAAAATAGTATAAATTAAAAAAAAAAAAATAATGAAATGTTCCTCTTTATTACAATTTTCTTATAATGAATCTTTCTCATTTAATTTTTTGTCATATTTTTCACAAACTACACTCTCTTGATATTTGTTTATTTATTATTCAGCGTTTTTAAAATTTACATAAACTAGTATACCAAGAAAAGACACTTTTTTCCGATTTTATATTCAAGAAAGTAGTTTTATTCATATTTTCGATAAATCGATTCACTGCAGAAGTGAAGATAAATTCAAAGAGAGTGCCTTTAAAATAAAATGCAAATTTACTTAGTTTCGAATAAATTTCTCGCAATATAGTCCCAATAATTTACGAACCATTCTCAAAAGATGAAAGATGCTTTGAACATGCTGAATCCACAACTGGAAAGGACAATGGCGTCATCTACTTTTATTCCGACAACAAATTCAGCTCGACTCTTGTATATATTTTCATTCAAAAGGATTTCGATTGATTCCACTCAATGTTTGACGTTTTCAATTTTATTTTTCAAAAAAGCTTCCAAAAGATCCACGTTATTGATCAATTTTCTCATCGATATGCACCAATCCACTAAATTAGAAATATTGCATTCTTTAGAAAGTTTCTTTCTTTCAATTTTGTATTCTTTTGGCAAATGAATATAACTTTTGTAGAAAAGCACAAATCGTGAAGAGAAAGAGGTTCAAGATATAAGAAATAAAAAAAGAATGAAAAAAGAAAATAATAAAAAGATAGTGAAAGAAGCTTAGATAAAAAATTAGTAATATAGTAATTAGTAATTAGTAATATAAAAGTTAATTGGAAAAGTTATTAAAAAAAAGAATTTTAAATGCAAAAAAAATGAACATGAATTATTTTTCGAATTTTTTATCGATAGATTGAATAGATTTTAGATGAAAATGAGTTGATTTATACTATTTTTGAAAAGTAGAAAACGTAACGATCACAAAGTTTCCTTTATGAGGAAGCAGTAATTTAAAATTAAAGAAAATATTTTAAAAAAATTATATAATATATTTTAAATAAAGGAAAATTAAAGAAAATTTCAGAAAAATATTTGAAACTTTTAAAAGTTCATTGCAAAAAAAAAAGAAGAAAATAATTAAAAATTAGCCAAAATAAATGAAAAAAAATAAACATAATTTAAAATTAAAAAGAAAAAATTTAATTTGAGAAATAATTGAAAAAAATGCAGAATGTAGTTACATAAAATACAATAAATTCGTAGATTAAATTGAAAATTGAAAAGAAGAATGAGAATTGCAGATAAATAATTAAAAACTTTTTAGAAATTATGAAAAAGAACAAAAGTAATTGAAAGTTGAAAAAAATGATAAATAATATAAATAATTGAAAATTGAATTGTGTAATTAGAATATCAGATAAATAGTTTAAATTATTATGAGAAGAATTCAAAATTATTAAAAATTGATAAAAATAATGGGAAATTTAAAATTTGAAAAATATTTAAAAATTTTAGAAAATAATTTTTAAAAATAAGAATAATTAAGAATTGGGGAAAATAATTGAAATTTTGAGAAATTAATTGAAAAAATGAGAATAATTGAAAATTTAAGAAAAGAATTAAAGAAAGATAAAAATAATTGAAAGTTAAGATAATTAATAACATTTTTTGGAAATAAAGAAACAAATGAAAGTAGTTAAGAATTTAAAAAAATAATTGAAATTTTTGAAAATTATTATTCAAAAAGAATGAAACTAATTAGAAATTGGATAAAATTACAGGATAATTACAGGATTTATTTTTAGGCAAAAGAAAATAATTGGAAAATCGTTTAAAAATTTGAAAATTACAGACAATAATCTAAATTTGAAATAATAACTAAAAATTTAAAAAATTAATCAAAAAATAATTAAAATAATTAAATGATGGAGAAAATAATTGCAAAATGATGAAAAGAAATGAATATTCAACAAAATAATTGAAAATTGAGATATTTGAAAATTTAGGACATTTTTATTCAGAAATAATGAAAATGATTAAAATTTGAAGATAATAATTGAAAAATAAAAATAATAATGGTGAATTAAAAAAAAATTAATTTCATTTTGCGATAAATAATTTGAAATTAGGCAAAAAATAATGAAATTGATTTATTGCCGAAGAGAAAATAATTAAAATTGAAAAAGTAATTGATAAAAAGTGATTTTTAAAAAGTTGAAAATCGAAGACAATAATCTAAATTTGAGATACAATAACTGCAAATTTAGGAAATTAATCCAAAAATAATTGCAAAATGTTAAAAAGAAATGAATATTAAACAAAATAATTGAAAATTGAGATTTTTGAAAGTTCAGGATATTAATTCAGAAATAATAAAGGTGATTTAAAGAGATTTATGAAATTGTTTTATTGTCGAAGAGAAAAATAGTTAAAATTGAAAAAATTATTGAATTTTAAATAAAAAAAAAATAATTGAAATTTGCGGAAGGTAGATTTGAGAATTAGGGTAAAATTGAGAAACAATGAAAATAATTAAAAATTGCAGAACGTGATTAAAAAATGATAAAAGTAATTGAAAACTGCAGAAAATAATAAACAAATAATATAAATAATTGAAAATTTAATTAAATAATAGGAATATCAGATAAATAGTTTAAAATTAGGAAATTATGAAAAGATTTCAAAATTATTAAAAATTTAATAAAATAATGAGAAATAAGAGAAAAATATTTATAAATTGAAAAAAATAATTGAAAAAAAAGAATAATTGCAAATTAATAAAAAATTGAAAAATAATTTAAATTTTGAGAAATTAATTGAAAAACTGAGAATAATTTAAAATTCAAGAAAAGAATTAAAAGTAAATGAAATTTAAGATCATTAATAACAATTTTTGAAAATTAGGAAAACAAATGAAAATAATTAAAAATTAAAGAATATAATTCAAATTTTTAAAAATTATGCAAAAAGATTGAAAATAATAGGAAAAATACAGAATTTATTTTTAAGCAAAAGCAAATAATTGAAAAATCGTTTAAAAAGTTGAAAATTGAAGACAATAATCTAAATTTGAGATAATAACTGAAAAGAAAAAATAATTGAAATTGAAAAAGTGATTGGAAGTTTTTTAAAAAGAATTGAAATTTTTAGAAAGTAGATTTAAGTTAGGGGAAAAAATGAGAAACAATGAAAATAATTCAAAATTGCAGAACATAATTGAAAAATGATAAAAGTAGTTAAAAATTGTAGTTTAAGTAATTGAAATAATAAGAAAAAAAAGTTATTAAAAATTTCAGAAATTTTTCAATTACTTCACATTTAGCATATTTAAACCGTGGATTAATTTAACTTTTAATCAATGCAAGTTCAAATTAACCGAAATTTGAAGAAATTAAAATTGCTATAAATACAAAATTTGAGATCATTTTGAAAAGGTGAAATATGATTTAAAAATTTAAAACAAAAAATAATCTGGTGACAAATTTCAGTTTTGGACAGAATGAAAGAATTAATGAATGACTAAAGAATCTTGTAAATTATTGTATGTATATAATTCTTACTTTTAACATTGAAATTCAAATTATTACTAATTAGAATGATACCAGAAATTCTATTCTCGTACATTGATTAAGAAAACTTGACTAAATTTTGATAAATAAATAAAAAAACTTAAACCGGGATTAACCGGTAATATAATCGACAAAAATAAAATTTAGTCAAATTTTCTTAACCAATTTTAAAAAATAGAATCTCTTTAGTATCATTCTAATTTGTAATGATTTGAGTTTCAATATAAAATGTATGAACCATATATGTACAATAAGATTATAAAGAGTATAAAAATAAGAAAGAATAAAATACATATTATTGTAAAAATAAAGAATGAAATGTCAACATTGCCTGAAATAAAATATTAATTAATTTTTCTAAAAATTGATTTCGTTAAGTTTTAGACCCTATAAAAATTAATAGACAAAATAAAATAATTAGAAAATTAAAGTGGAAATTAACTATAAACGTATAAACAAACGAAAATTAACAATTACAATAAAGGTTATAAAAATAAAATGTAAATATTCCTAAAATAAAGTACTGATTAATTTTTAAAAATTTTTATTTATTTTCACAGCAAGGATGAAAATTGGATGAAAATTGTGATGAATATTATGTTTACAAGATCAATATTCAAAGGAGTGAGAGAAAATTTGTTTGATGAAGGGAAAAAATCTTTTCAAATGCCTTAGAAGATTATCCTCTTGTTGATAATATGTTCTGGTTTAGTAAGAACGAACGGGTTCAAACAATTCGAAGCCTGAAGCTAAGATGTTCTAAGTAAACACTAGATCTATAACAAAAGCCGATATATACTGTTCCTAATGGGTAACTCACACTCAGCAAATGGAGTCACCGATCAATATACAAAATAAACACACTTCTATAACAAATTCTCGAGGTTATCTTTAGCTCTAAAAAAAGTGAAAAAATTTACATAATATAAAGGGGAGAAATTATCAACAACAAAAAAAGTACTAATTTCCCTGACAAAATTCGTGATTAATTGAGCCGAGCATTTGATTAATTTCAATTTAAATCAACAGAGAGAAAAAAACATAAATAGAAAACTTGATCATTACTTTTTTCACTGGTGTGAAACGAATCGAATGAAAAAGCCAAAAGGATATTTGCCTTGACCGCAAAGGGCGAATGAAAAGTATTTGAGAATTTTGTTTGATAGCTTTCAAATCGATGTTTCTGGTACATAAACTAGGAATCTGAAAAACTTAATTAAATTTGAAAAAATTGTTTATTTTAAGTTTTTTAATATATCTATTATTTTATTTTTCCAAGTTTTAGTTTGAATTAAAATTAAATTACATTTTTAATTTTCAGTTTTCTGGTACTTGACAAAATGTTTCTGCATTTTTTTTCAAAAAGTTCGGTACAAATAAGCAATTCATTTTAAAGCAAAAAGAAGTGGGCTAAAAATCATGGCTGTGTAAAAATAGATATCAAGGATAAGAATTCATTTTTAAAAATACAGGAAAAAAGTGACCTATATTTTTCTAAAATTACGCCCTTTTATTTCTGGACCTTGAAGTAGATTATTTGTTTTTCTGCTTTTTAAATTTCCAAAAAAATCCCTTTTTTTCAACTGAAACATTTATTACGTTTACCCTAAATCCTGAAAATAAACTTTCTAAATTCATATTTCGATTTTTAATACTAATTTCATTTTCTATCGTATAAAAAATTCAGTTTTCATTTCTGAATCGACTCCTGGCAATTTGAAATATTCTTTCCATGCTTTCTGTATAAAATATGTAAAGTGGATACCACGACTTTAAAATTATATAGTTTAGTAGGCAGCTTAGAAGTTCTGAGATGAAGTAGAAAACACCAATATCTCGTGGTATCAGGTTTTCTTGAAGGAAACTTGATTCTACCTAAATCAGAAAACGAATGAACCTATATCGATTTCTTTCTAAACCGGTCTGTTCTATGCACGAAGTTTTTTTTAGAGGAGTCTAACCTTATTACTCTCCTGCTGGTTTCAATCCGAAAAAACTCTGTCACAGGTTTGTTTTTTTATTATTTTACCAATTCAATTCAAACTTGAGCAAAATAGAAAAAAACTTTTCTAGTTTTTAAGGAGCTTCTCTCCATTTACATATCCTCAAACTAGAAAGTCGTTCTTCACCCCGAATAAAAATATTTTTAAAATCAATTTCAGAAAGTTTTTAAAGATCCAGTTGTGAATTTTTTGGAAAAAATCAGGTTGAGTTAAAATTTGTTTTCCAATAATATTTATATTACATTTTATGTTTTTCCTTTAAATCTAGGTAAAATATGCAATTTGCATCCAATTTTGATTAATAACGCAACCCCACAAAAAAAAAGAAACTTTTAAACACCATATTCTTTAACAAAACCTAACAAATAAAATTTTAGAGAATGTTTCAACACGAAAAATTTGTTAAAAATGTATGAAAATTTCAGATTTTAACAAGATTTAAAGAAACAGCATAAAATGTTAAATAATTATTGTTTGAAAACAAATTTTAGCTCAACCTAATTTTATTGAAAATAGTTAAAAATTCGAGAAATTATTTGAGATAAACAAGACTACTTGAAACAGGATAATAATAATTGGAAATTAAAGTTAATTATGGAAATTTAAGAACAAAATTGGAAAAATTACAGAATTTATTTGATATAAAAGAAACAGGGATTGAAAATCGAAGAACATTATTTAAATACTTGAAAAATACAACTAAAATATAAAAACAATAACTGAAAATTTAATTGAAATTGGTGGAGCACGAAACAAATTTTGTAATATTGAAAATTATTTGGAAAAAGATTATGGAAAACGATCAGAATTGTGAAACTGATAATTAAATTAATAATTTTAATGAGCTATGTCCTTCCATTATTTGATATTAATAATTCGATATTGAAGAAATTAATTGTAAGTTGAAGAAAAAAATTACAATTTAAAAAACAAAAATCATATTTTGCAAATATAGTTGAAAAGTGACGAAAGAAATTAAAAGTTAATTAATAAATAATAAAACTAATTTGATATTGATGAAGGAAATAATTAAAACTGAAAAAGTTTTATTTGAAAAAAATAAAGAAAATAATTGAAACTTGCGGAAATTTGAATTTAAAATTTAGGGGAAAAATTGAAAAATAACGAATATCATTATATCATTGAACAAAATTTTTGAATAATGATAAAAATAGTTGAAATTTGTAGATATTAATTGCAATTTTAGAAAAATAATTTTAAAAAATACAGAATATTTGTAAAGTATAAAAGGCAACAACATTATAAAAATAATCGAAAATTTATTGCAGAAAATAATAGAAATTTGAGATAAATAATTGAAATTTCTAGAATTAATCAACAAATATTCAAAATAATATAAATATTGTGAAAATAATTGCAAATAAAAAAAAGTTATTAAAAATTGACAAAGTAATTGAAATTTGAGACAAATAATTGAAGAATGATTAAAACATTAAAAAGTGGATGCAATAACTTAGATTTGAGATAATAAATGAAAATTTAGGAAATTAATTGAAAATTATTAATATATATAATTAAAAGGTGAAGAAAGTAATTGCAAATAGATAAAAGAAAACGAAAGTTGAAAAAAAGTAATTGTAATATAAGATAAATAACTAAAAATTTAATAATTTAATTAAGGAATAGTAAAGATAATTTAAAATTGAAGAAATCGATTGCAAATGAAAACAATAATAGTTAATAATTGAAAAAAGTTATTAAAATTTAAGAAAACTATTTTAAAATCTAAGAAATTAATTGAAGCATAATGTAAATAATAAAAAATTCGAGAAAATATTTGCAATGAAATAAAATAATTAAAAATTGAAAAAAATAATTTTAATTTGTGAAAAATTAATTGAGAAAATTACGACATAAATTTGTAATCAAAGAACGTTATTGCAGAAGGAAGAAAAAATTTTTAAATTGAAAAAATAACTGAAATTAGAAAAAAATGGTTAATAAAATTAGAAAATGAATTAAAAAATAATTGAAAATGACAAAATGTAATTGAAAAATGATAGAAATAATTGAAACTTGAAAAAAGCAATCGAAATTTGAGATAAATAATTGAACTTTAATGCAATTAATTAATAAATATTCAAAATAATATAATATTTGTGAAAATCATTGCAAATTAAAAAAAAAAGAAATAATTAAAAATAGACGAAGTAATTGAAATTTGAGAATAATAATTGAAGAATGATTAAAACATTGAAAAGTGCATGCAGTAACTTAGAATTAAGATAATAAATTAAAATTTAAGAAATTAATTTAAAAGTAATTAATATATCTAATTAAAAGGGGCTTCCGTTTCCGGTACCGTTCGCGTAAAGTTGAGATTTAGACAGTGTACTGTTTTTTCGGCTTTGTGAAAGGTATTAAACGAGTGTAAGTGTGGAAAGTGTACAGTGAGCAAGAGGTAAGGTGTGAGAGTGTGTGTAAGAATAGGTCTGTATGAAAAGTGAGTGAGTGGATGTAAAAAGCGTAAAGTGTGGTGTGAATGTTTTAGAGGTTAGCTGGGGTGAGGGGGAAAGAGAGAACGAAAATGATGCAGAGAACTCCGCCGGACGACAAGAGTGGGCAGCACTACCCGGTTAACACGGATGAGCAGGTAGAGAAGGATAGTGAGAAGGTAGAGGAAGAAAGAGCAGTAGACAGGGAAGGGGCGTCAGAGATATTCTCAACGCCGCAAGCAAAGGCAAACCTAGAGAGCACAGGGCTAGCTAGTAGTATAGCTAGAGGTCGAGGCAGACCGTCGAATAGAGGAGGGCTGAACATGCCGCCGGTAAAGGGGGGTTCGGCGGACATTAGGGGGTGGATGACAGATGTAGATAGGGAGGCAGATGATAGTGATAGTAATTATAAGGGATCATTGGTGGGAGGGAGGAAGAGAAAATTTAGGAAAGATTCAGAGGACAGCTTAGATGAGTTTGGAGAGTTAAAACAAATGTTTACGAATATGGGAAAGTTAATGAATGATAAAATGGAAGCGATAGGTAATAAGATGGAAGAAGACTTAAAAAGAGAGACAGAAGGAACAAAGAAGGAAATAGGAGAGCTGGGGGAAAAGATAGTAGGAATAAGAAATATGTCGGAAGAATGGGAGAAAAAGTGGAACGAGGAAAGAGATAGGGTTATGAAAAGGGTAGAAAGTTTAGAGAAGATGCAAGAAAAGATAGTAGAAGGGAATAAGGAGGAGAAGAGAAAGGTAGAGAAATGGATTGAGGAATTGGAACAAAAGGTAGGTGCAGGAGCAGAGAGAGGAGAAGGAGGAGGTGAGAGAGAGAAGATGTTAGAGACAAAGGTGAGAGAATTAGAGAATTTAATGGAGCAGGAAGAGAAGAGGAAAAGGAGAAATAATATAGTGATTAGAGGGCTGAGAGTAGAGAGGAAGGAAGGAAGAGAGGAAATATCAAAAGTATTAGGAGAGCTGGGAGCAAAGGTAGAGATTAAGGGAGTAATTGCAGTGGGAAATCAGGGGAGCAACGCAAGTTTGTGGGTAGTAGAACTGGGTAGTGAGGAAGAGAAATGGCAAATAATAAGGTTGAAAAGCAAGTTGAAGGGCAAGAGAATTTGGATAGAAGTAGATAAGACGGAAAGGGAAAGGAAGTTAGAGAGACAGTTAGTAGGGACAGTGATAGAAGAGGAAGGGGAGTTGGTAAAGGTAGATGACATAAGGAGAAGTCGGGTAAGAGAAGCAAGGGAGAAAGAGGAAAGAGAGAAGGGGGTTGTAAGCAAAGAAAGGCAGGTAACACAAGAAAAGGAAAAAGAAAACGAAACGACAGAGGGGTTCCGGGAAATAAAAGAAGAGGCAGGGAATAGGAGTGAAGGAAGAAATTAGAATAGTGTTTTGGAATGTGTCAGGGCTAAAAAATAAAGATGAGGGTTTTTGGAAGGTATTAGGAAAGTGGGACGTAGTAATGATGAGCGAGACTTGGATAGATCGAAAGGATTGGGAGACGATTAGAGGAAAGTTGCCAATAGCGTATAGATGGAAAATACAAGAGGCGAAGAAGGAGAGTAAGATGGGAAGGAAAGCAGGAGGAATGGTGACGGGGGTAAGAATAGGAATAAAAGAGAGCAGAGAGAAAGAAGCAGCGAGAGAAGAGGAAGGATGTATGGTGAGGAAGATAGAGGTAGGGAAAGAGGCGATGACGGTTGTAGGTGTGTATAGAAGAAGGGGAGAAGAGAGAGGGTGGCGAGCGGTAGAGAGATGGATGGACGTAGGTAAAGAGGAAAGGGTAATAATAGGAGGCGATTTTAATGCGTGGACGGGGGAAGAGGGAGGTGGAATATGGGAAGAGGAAAAGCAGCAATTCATAAGAAAGTCAAAGCATAAAGCGGTGGACGAGGAGGGGGAAAGATTGATTAAAATGGTCGAAGAGGCTGGGTGGTCGATATGCAATGGAAATATGGAAGGGGATGAGGAGGGAGAATACACATTCAACGGTAATGGGGAAACAGTGATAGACTATGTGCTGGCAGATGAGATAACGAGAGGCAGGATGGTAAAGATGAAGGTGGCGAGGGAAGTTGGATCGGGGCACTTCCCAATAGTAGTGACGTTAAAACTTAAAGGTAGAAGATGGGAGAAAGAGAAGCGGAGAAAGAGGAAAAGTAAAGTGGAAGAATGGAAAGGTGACAAGCTAATAGAATATGGAGAAAGGATGGGAAAAGAGGCTAGGGAAAATATGGAAGAAAGGAATGTAGACGAGTGTTTAAGTGCCTTAAAGGAAAAGATAGAGAGAGTAAAACAAGAAATGGAGGGGAAAGAAGAAGAGAAAGATTATAGAGGGTGGTGGGATGAAGAGTGTGAGGAAAGTAGGAAAGAGTTAAGAGAAAGTATTAAGAACTGGAGAAAAGGTAGAATGGAGAAAAGAGAGTATAACAGAAAGCATAAAGAGCATGAAAGGCTACTGGAAAGAAAAAGGGAGGAGGGAAGACTAAGATATATGGAAGAGGTGGAGAAGGCGATTAGAGAGGGTAGAGAGTGGGAGATAATCAATAGAGAGAAAAAATGCAGGAAAGAGATAAATAAAGATATAGGAATAGAAGAATGGACAAAATATTTTAGTGAAATGTATGGGGGAGTCAAAAGCAGGGTAAAAGGAGAAGGTAGGAAAAGGCTAGAAGAGAAGGAAGAAGAGGGAATAAGTAGAGAAGAGGTAGGGAAGGCAATAAACAGGCTGAAGAGGAATAAAGCGGCGGGTTGGGATGATATAGAAAACGAGAGTTTAAAGTACGGGGGGGAAGGGATAAAGGAGGAAATGTGGAGTATTGTGAATAAAGTCTGGAAGGAAGAGGGATGGCCGGAAGCATGGAAGACGGGACTAGTAGTGCCTCTGATAAAAAAGGGAGAAGGAAAAAGGATAGAGGAATATAGGGGGATAAAATTGATGCCAGTAGGATATAAAGTATATGCGGAGATTTTGAGGAGGAGGTTGGAGGAAAAGGTGGAGGAGTTAGGGTGTATACCACACAATCAGACAGGCTTTAGGAAAGGGATGGGAACGATGGACAACGTGTATGTGATGAATTTTATAATCAATAGAAATCTAAGGAGGAAGAAGGGAAAGTTAATTGCGCTTTTTGTAGACTTCAAGGCGGCTTTTCCGTCAGTGAATAGGCGGATACTCTGGAGGGTATTAAAGGAGAGGGGAATAGAAGAAGGAATAATAGAAAGGATAAAAAAAGGGTGTATGAAGACAAGAGAGTAAGAGTGAAGGCGGGAGGGAGACTAGGAAAAGAATTTTGGTTAGGTAGGGGATTGCTGCAGGGATGTCCGTTAAGCCCTCTGCTATTCAATCTGCTGATGGCAGACCTAGAGGAGAAGAAGTGGAAAAGAGGTAAAGGGGGAGTAGTTATTGGAAACATAAAGATCTATACCCTAGCATATGCGGATGATGTAGTGTTGTTGGCAGAGGAAGAAAGTGGTATGAGAATGATGATGAGAGAGTTTGAGAAATACGTGAGAGAAAAAGATTTGTGGATGAATGTAGAGAAAACGAAAATGGTGAGATTCAGGAAGAGAGTGGACGGAGTGGATGAAGTTTGGAGATTAAATGGAAAGGTGGTGGAAGAGGTGAGAGAATTTTGCTACTTGGGTTACTGGTTTGAGAGAAATGGGGGAGGAAGGCTGAATGTAAGGAAAAGGATAGAGAGAGCAAGCAAAGTGTTGGGGGTAGTGTGGGGGATAGGAAAGAGAAGATTTGCGAACGACTGGAAGAAGAGAGTGTGGCTATTTGATATGCTGGTATGGTCGGTGTTGAGTTATGGGGTGGAAGTATGGGGATGGAGACAGGAAGTGAATGTGGAACGGATGCATGATAAATTCCTAAGGTGGACGATGGGAGTGAGTTAGAATTGCCCAGGGTATATGTTAAGGGAGGAGTTAGGAAGAGAAAGAATGATTATAAGACAGAGGAAAAGAGCGTGGGGGATGGAAGAGAAGTTGAAACAAGGGAAAGGAAGTAGTATCGCGCAGCTGTGCTGGAAGCAGATAAAGGATAGAGCGGACAGGGGGGATAGTAGTATGTCGAATTGGGAGGAGGGGAAGCAAAAAGCTCTCAAAGAAGGGTTAAAGTTAGGAGAAAGAATAGGAGGTTGGGAGGAGATAGAGAAAAGAATGAAAAGGAAGGAACGGGAAGAGAGGTGGAGAAGGATAAAGGAATCAAAATACAACAGGTGGTATAGAATGATAAAAGGAGAGGAAACGCCGGAGTATTTAAGGAGAAAGGAAAAAGAGTGTAAATTGAATAGGGTGATTAGATTTAGGATGGGAGAAGGGATGAATGAATGCAAATACTGGAAGGTAGAAGAGGACAGAAAATGCAGAGTGTGTATGTACGAGGTTGAGGACTGGGCGCATGTTTTGGATGTATGTATGGTGGATGAGGATGTGAATAGAGAGATAGGGGAGAGAGTGTGTGAGATTTTGGATGAGAGTAGAAAGGGAGAAAAATGGATGAGAGAGTTGGAAGGCAAAAGAGAAAAAACAGTGTAAGCGACGGATAGGAAAAGAAACCTAAAACATAAAGTAAAGGTGGAAAAGAAGAATGAAAATAAGGTAATAGGAAACGGAAGCCCTGGCACTTGCACTAAGGATAGGGAAAGCGAAATTGAAAATGTACAAATTTTAAAAATTAAGCGATTTTGTAATAGATATAATTAAGAAATTAGATTTAAGTTGAATGGAAGAGAGGAGAAAAGCGTGTATGTAATAGAACTGTAAAGGGAGCGGTGGCCCTCGAACCCGTAAGTGAGACTAAATAAACTATATACATATATATCTAATTAAAAGGTGGAGAAAATAATTTCAAAAAGATAGAAGAAAATGAAAGATGAAAAAAATAATTGAAAATGTAGGAATGTAATTGAGAAATGAAGTTTGAGAATAATTAAGAATTGAAGAAATTGATTGCAAAATAATAATAATAATAATAATAAATAATAATAATAATAATAAACTTGTTTTGTAAAATAAAAAAAAAATAATAATAATAATAACAATAATAATTGAAAATTGAAGAAAGTTATTAAAATTTGAGAAAAATAATTTTAAAACTTACAACATATATTTGTAATAAAAGAAAACAATTGCAGAATGTTGAAAATAATTGTAAATTTAAAAACTAACTAGAATTTTAAATAAAGAATAATTAAAAATTTTATTAATCCACGCTTTGAGAATAATAAATTTAAAAATATTTATAAATATTTCTTCAACTGTTAACAATTCTTTTCTATTAAGATTTCAATCATTTGCTACAATTTTTATCTATTTTTATCTTTTTGGGTCAGGCTGCGCCAAGCGGATCGGATAAAACTAATTATAAAAATTCTGTCTCATTAGACATCATTTTTGTTATCCTTAAACTATGTAAATTAGTCACTAAAATTATTAGAATAATTTTTTTTTGTTTTTTTGAAGATATAAGTGATTGAAGTTTTTAATAGTGCAAAATGAAAACATTTTTTTCTCGAGATCTTCTTAACCGATGTTAAAAGTTAAAAAAACATTTTATTTATCTTGAAACGTAGTTTCTAAAAATATTTTTTGTTCTTAAGAATTTTTAATGTTTATCGTTTTTTAAGTTATTTATTTAATGAACGTTAATAAAAAACAGCTTTCTGCGTGCATTACTATAAAATTTTTTTTTCGGCGTGCAAAAAACATTTTAGACTCAAGTACATAAATCCGTTGTCAATAAGAACCATTGAAAACAAAAGAAAACTGAAACATAAAGAATTTTAAAACTTTTAATCACCACCTATGCCAAAAAAAAATGTAATATCTTTGTCTCTAATCGCGGGCCATTTTTTTTCTTAACGGTTTTATTATCAAAAAAGTCTGAAGAATACAACAGTTTTTTAGAATTTTACGTAATGCACGCAGAAACCTGTTTTTTATTACCATTTATTAAATAAATAATTTAAAAAACGATAAAAATTAAAAAGTCTTAAGAACAAAAAATATTTTTAGAAGCTACGTTTCAAGATAAATAAAATGCTTTTTTAACTTTTAACATCGGTTAAGAAGATCTCGAGAAAAAAATGTTTTCATTTTGCACTATTAAAAATTTCAATCACTAATAACTTCAAAAAAAAAAAAAAAAAAATTCTATTCTAATAATTTTTGTGACTAATTTACATGGTTTAAGGATAAAAAAAATGATGTCTCATTAGAAATATAATTTGAACAATTTTAGCCGATCCGCTTGGCGAAGCCTGACCCTTATCCAAAAATTTTCACCAATTTCTAATAAATTTTCATTATTTTTCAATTTTTCCCTAAACTTTAAATTCAAATTTTCCGCAAGTTTCAATAATTTTCTTTAATTTTTTCGAATAAAACTTTTTCATAATTAATTTCTTCAATATTAAATTAGTTTTCTTATTTATAAATTAACTTTTAATTTCTTTCGTCATTTTTTATTATTTTTGCAAAAAATGATTTTTGTTTTTTAAAATGTAATCTTTTTCTTCGAATTATAAATTCATTTATCTACATTCTTATTAAGAAATTTATTTTTTCTCTGTAATTTTGCCATATGTAATCCCACAGGGCGACTTTTTTGCTGTATGGAATTTGCAGACGTAGCATACAAAATTGGATGAAAATAATGTAAATAATATTTTTATCTGGGATGAAAAACGACTTTCTAGTTTGAGGTTATGTAAATGGAGAGAATCTCCTTAATCCAAATATCAACTCAATACTATCTATTATTTATTATTTGAAGTCTTTAATGAATGCAGAAATTAGAGATATTTTTCCAATTAAAGTTTTAAATTACTTTTTGTTTATTGTAATGTGTATTTGTAAATCGAAATTTCCGCTTTTGCAATTTTGTTATTTCCTTATTTTATACTGCACACTTGGGTCCAGATGGAATTTCAAGCAGAAGGGTTAAAAATAGCATTTTACATAAATTTAATGTTATGACAAGAGTGACCTGTTATTTTTGTTTCCTCATGGGCTCTCTATTATGCAAGTGCCCTACATAAATATTAGAATGCTAGTCACGTATTGGACTCGGATACTTGAATTCTGTAGCACGATTTCACCCGCCGTCCTTTCGTAAAACAACATATGTTTCATTGTTCAGATAGCATTAATAAATTTATAATTCCCACAAGTGCATGTTGACTTCAATTAAAACGAGGATGCTCAAAATACTGATTGCAGAACTCAAATAAAGTTAAGAGTAAATATTTATAATTGTTTACTGAAAGTAAGCAAATAGCGAATATGTAAAATGACGTTTCGTTAATTTAATAAATACGTGCATGTAAATTGGAGAAATGAACAACTTTTAATATTTTAAATTTAAATGTACGTAACTGATAAATAAATACGTATTTCAAAATAAATAGAGATTTGTAACTAAAAGGTAGATTTAATTATTAAATGGAAACTTAAAAAAATACATTTGTATCGATTAGAAATTTACAAAATGCTTAATTTAAATTGTTCTAAATTTTAATCAACTGGAAATATTTACATTGGGATTAATTGGGAAATGAAGATTTTTAAATTTAGATCAATTAAATGTTAGATAAATTTACATTCGAATTAAATGAAATTTTGTATTTTATGTTTTGAACCTGAAAATTAAATAAATTGGATTAATGTGAAAAGGGTTAAATTTACAGTTGGAATAATTGAGAATTGGTTAAATTTTCATTTCAATGAATTTACTTTTAGATCAATTAGAAATTGGGTAAATTTATATCTGGATGAATTGAAAATTAAATAAGAAATTTCAATTAAGTGATTTTTAATTTAGATCAATTGGAAATATTTACATTATGATAATTTGAAAATTAATATAACATTTTAATTCGGATTAATTGAATAATCTATATTTACATTTTCACCAATTGAGAATTTGCGAAAATTAACATTTTAAAACTGACAATTTAATAAATTTACATTTGGATAGTTTGAAAATTCAATAATAAATTTAAATTAAAATAATTTTGAATTCAGATCAATTGGAATTATTTACATGACAATTATTTGAAAATAAAAACAATGTGCAATTTAATCAATTAAATAATTTACTTCTACATTTGGGCTAAATAGAATAATACGAAAATTTACATTTTTAAACTAGAAATCAGATAAATTTACTTTTATATCAATTAAAATTTTAATAAATTTAGCTTTAAGTAATTGTATATTTATATCAATTGACAATGTTTACATTTACATAATTTGGAAGTAAAGCAAATTTAAATTTTTATCAATTGAATATTAGATAAATTTACATTTGTACCAATTGGGAACTTTTATAATTTTACATTTTGAAACTGAAATTTAGTTAAATTTACTTTTGAATCAATATAAAACTTACATTAATTTAAATTAAATTTTCATTTAAAAATTGTCAGTTGACTAAATTTACATTTGCATTTAATTAAAATTGATTAAATTTACAGTTAGAAAAATTGTAAATGAAATAAATTTACATTTGGAACAACTGTAAATGAAAAAAATTTACATCTGAATCATTTAAGAATTTTTATAATTGTATATTTTGAATTTGAAATTAGACGAATTCAGATTTGGATATTTGAAAACTGGTTAAATTTACATTTGAAAAACTAAAAATTGTAAATATATACATTTCTATAATAATAGGATATTGAAACTAAAATCTAGTTAAATTTACTTTTAAATCAATCGGAAACTCAAATTAATTTAAATTACAGTTTAATTTAAAAATTCCTAATTGAAAAAATTTACCTTTGGCTTAAATTAGAATTGAATAAATTTACATTTGGATGAAATTAAAATTGACTATAAATTTACATCTGAAACATTTGGAAATTTTTAAAACTGTATATTTTGAAACTGAAAATTAGACAAATTTATATTTGGATTAATGAAAACTGGTTAAATTTACATTTAGAAAATTGGAAATATTTATAAATATTTATATATAAATTGGAAATAATAATAGGATAATAAATATGTTTAAATTAGGTCAATTAAAAATTAAAGAAATTGACATGTTACTAAATTGGGAATTTGCATAAATTTACATATTGAAACTATAAATAAATTTTATTCAGTATTTGAAGTTGCAAATTTGATTTTTTTAAAATTCGAATCAGTTGTAAATAGACTAAATTTATATATCAGGATTATTTAAAAATCTCGATAACTGTACATTTAAAAACTAAAAATTAGATTGATTTAGATCAGTTGAAACTGGTAAATTTACATTTTGATTAAATCACAATTAAGTAATTTTACAATTGCAAATTTTATTTTATTTTATTTTATTTAATAATATAAACGGGTCAAATTGAATAAATTTGCTCCTGAATCAAAGGAAAATTTTGGTAAATTTACATTTTGTAACTGGATTTGTTTTTAAATCATTTGGAAATTGGCAATTGGAAAATTTTACATTTTGATCAATTAGAAGTTGCATAAGTTTACATTTGGTTTCATATACAAACGTGAAAGTAAGTTGCATTTGGATTAATTAAAAATAAAACAACTTTTTTTCATCTGAAAACTAGATAAATTTTACAATTGAATATTAAAAAGTATGTTATTTTACATTTGGTTTAATTCAAAATTGAGTAAAATTACATTTGGATCAATTGAAATTTGCACAAGTTTACATTTGGCTTTATACGAACTTGT
Source organism: Ganaspis brasiliensis (assembly GCA_037103525.1). Taxonomy (NCBI): domain Eukaryota; kingdom Metazoa; phylum Arthropoda; class Insecta; order Hymenoptera; family Figitidae; genus Ganaspis; species Ganaspis brasiliensis. The sequence goes on along the minus strand of JAZKLR010000205.1, from coordinate 240,012 downwards.
AAAATATATTTTTAGATTAATTGATAATTTGCATAAATTTACATTTTTAAATGAAAAATAAGTTCGAATTTACAATGCGAAATTAAAAATTAGACAATTTTGTATTTGAATCAATTTCAAATTTAATTAATTCACTTTTGGAACTTTGTTAAATTTACATTATAACTAAAAATCAAATAAACTTACATTTTGAAATTGACAATTGAAAAAATTTACATTTTAAATCATTGGAGCCTAAAATGATTTACTTTTACATAAATTAAAGTTTAAATAAATTTATTTTGGATTAACTGAAAACTCGATAAATTTACTTTTGGAAAAGGGAAATTTTTTTAATAATTTGAAATTTTGATAATTGAAAAAATTTGCAGTCGGTTCAATTGGAAATGTTAAATTTACATTTCGAAACTGAAAAGCAGGTGAATTTACATTTCCGAAATGGATAATTGGATAAATATAAATTTGGATCAATTGGTAATTTTACATTTTACAATGGTAATTTTGTTAAAGAATTAATTGGATAAATTTGCATTTGGATCAATTGGTAATTTTAAATTTTAATTCTAAAATTTTGTTAAAGAATTAATTGGATAAATTTACATTTGGATCAATTGGTAATTTTACATGGTAAATTTATATTTTACATTGGTAATTTTGTAAAATAATTAATTGGATAAATTTACATTTGGATCAATTAGTAATTTTATATGGTAAATTTACATTTTACATTGTTACTTTTGTTAAAGAATTAATTGGATAAATTTTCATTTGGATTCAGTATTAAAATTTTACATTTTAATACTGAAATTTTGTTAAAGAATTAAATGGATAAATTTACATTTGGATCAATTGGTAATTTTACATTTTAATACTGAAATTTTGTTGAAGAATTCAAAGGGATAAATTTACATTTGGATCAATTGGTAATTTTACATGGTAAATTTACATTTTACGTTGGTAATTTTGTTAAAGAATAATTTAGATAAATTTACATTTGGATCAATTGGTAATTTTACATGGTAAATTTACATTTTACATTGGTAATTTTACATTTTGCATTGGTAATTTTACATTTTACATTGGTAATTTTGTTAAAGAATTAATTGGATAAATTTACATTTGGATCAATAGGTAATTGCTTTTTACATTTTAATACTGAAATTTTGTTAAAGAATTAAAAAATTTATATTTGGAACAAATGTAAATTCATATAAAATATAAATTTATCGAGCTCTGAATTAAGTTACTTTTCAAACTGGATAAGTTTACATTTAGAAACTGAAATGTTTTTTGAAAATTTTTTTTTCCTAAATTTTGTCTATAGAAATTTTCAGTTTGTTTATATTTATAAACGCATTAATTTTACATTTTAATCAATTGTAAAGCGAATAAACGTTTATGTAGATTGATTGAACATTTTGTTAAATTTTCATTTCAAACATCGGTGATATTTAAATCTGAAACAAGAAAGTAATATTTATTTAGAGATAAAGAAATATCCTTTTACCTAAATCCGCTTAAAGTTGCTAATTTAATTCTTAACAGTTTTTAAATTGAATCGCAGGATTTAAAGTCTGAAACAAAGGGCTTTTGTGTAATGTGAAAATCCCTTGAGTTAGAAACTTGGGAACATTTTCTATTATTCAGTTTTTCTAGTTTTACACCCGCATGTAGTTGTTCCTTCTTTGTAGTCTGTTTTACCGAGATTTCGCGTGTATTTCGATTCAGTAGAATGCATTCCATCCTTAGGGATTTTCACTTATAATTAAGATTATTTAACAGAGATTTAGGTCAATTTTGTCCATTACTCAAAGTACAATTTAAATTTACGTACTCTAAAAATCTGTAGAGTGGAAAATTCTACTCTTAAAGTAGAGAAAAGTCTTTTATAGAGCATTTGATTAAAGTGAGTTACTTAAAGCTTCACTAAAACGAATTGTATGAGAGCTTTTATTCACCAACTCAACGCAGAAATTTTTACGATTTTTTCAATCTGAAGAGATTGGTGTCAGGGAAATTGTGTAGAAATGATTTTATAGAATCTTGCAAATTTCAGATTAACTATTCTTAATACGTGTTTCAGAATGTCTTGATTTTTATGCAAGTTTTTGATAATAAATTAATTTTTTTAATCAATATAAAAGTAATTAAATAAAAAATATTGTATACATTATTAAAGAATATACACACACACCTTTGAAATTTTATTTATTTTCATTGAATTTACTTTGAAAACAATAATCTAACTTTTACGTTAAATATGTAAATATTTTTTCCTCTAAATTCATTAAAATAATACATTCATTGAAAATTAATTATTATCATTTGTAATTGTGCGTTTATACCACAAAGTTTCTGACAATTCCCATAGAAGTGAAATGTGATGAATTGTGACAATTTAATCTTGTACTGGTCAGAATTAAGCTTTACATGTATTTCAGTTTCTACATGCATTTTGTAGGCATTAATTTTAATCCGTTCGTAAATTTCTACATGAAGTGTTACTTTCACTGTAACCGTAAAAGTGGCCTTAAATCTCAATTATGATGACAATTAGTTTTCAAAAATTTATAAAAATACGTGACATTTAAAAATATAAAATACTTGATATTATGAAAATCTTCTTTTTACATTAGAAGCACTATTTTTAATAATTTTGTATTAAATTAAAAAAAATTTTCATATTTGTAAATTAATAATTTTAATCCGATAAATTTCTAATTCACAAGTATTCTTTTCCAACCAGAAATAATTTTCAATTACCTAGATAAAAATGTTGAGAATTTTATTTCTTATATTTTTTGAAAATAAAATATATTTTTTTTATTGTTACTTAAACATTCATAAAGATAAAAAAAAGTTTATAATTGCAGTTCAGAATGTAATTTTCGGAAAAAGAAATTTTACGGCAAAAATTGGATTACGAATGAACAGTCAAGCTTTCAGTGTTGACACAGGTGTGCTGGGTTATATCATATTTTGTTGAAACGGCGCGTTTGAGTGAATTTTCTGTTGAAAGTAACTGGGAAAAAATTGTCAGATGTAGGTTTGAATAAAGAAACCAAAAAATTTGCCAAATGAAAGGAAAATATAATTTCTTACATAAATAAGAAAAACAACATAACCACAAGTGCACAAATATTTAAATTTATCAAATATATTTGCTTCAACATTATTTTAACAAAATAAAAGCGCAAAATTCAACTCTCAAAATCTTAAATTTAAATTGAATGTGCAAGCCTTTCTTAAAATGCAAAACAAACGATGTGGATCATAGCAGGATCATAAAAAGAGATTGAAATTTAAATATTCGTTTTAAAAATTTAAAATTTTGTAGTAAGAATATTGAATACATAAAAAACAATTTATAACTATATTCACGAGTTGTGCCAACTTTCAGCCGACAGATTTTGATTTATAATTTTTTTTTTTGTAGATAAAAACTTTGTATTAAAAAGTCTCTCAAAGAACACAAAAATTCCAAGAAAATACAATTTTTTAAAATTATATGACATATTGTATAGGTCATTTTAAATTTTTTAACCTTTTAGTTATTTTAAAATTATTTATTAATTAATGGGTTTTATTTTCGTAAATACTTTTAAAAAAAGGTATTTAAAATATTTTAGACAAACGGTACAAAAAATTACAATCTTAAACTTTAATAAAAATCAAAAATCATAAAAAGTTAAATTAGTTTTTAAAAGATTTTATAATTTTTTAATTTTAATTACGTCTCCCTCATTTTTGTAGGGTTCATTTCTGTAAGTATACAGTAAAACAAGAATCTGATTTTTCAGTTTTATTTTCCAATTAAGAGTATTGGCTGAAACTAAAAAAATTTATTGAAATCTGATAATAAGTTTATTCTGGACATTTTTAAACTTTCAGATCATAATATATAGTTAGAATCATTTATATCAATTAATTAAGCAATTAAAATAATATCTAGTGAAATTTTTAATTATTGAATCTTTTAATTTGAATAATTTTACTGTTAATCGTGACATAATATTTAAAAAAATATATAGTCACGTTTCTGATGTAATTATTAGAAAACTGAATTTCGACTCTTGTATTTCTGTTCACTGTTGCTAATATAATTTTTCAAAACAGAATTAACGATGAATTTCATATTCCAGGAATACAAAAATCTCACTTATTGTTTTCTTTACATGTTTTGAGAAATTATAAGAAATTGCATCACGAGCAAAATGCATTTCATACACCAAGAAAATGTATTTGATTCAAATAATCGGTTACTTGAACTAAATAATTGTTGTATTCAAATCAAACAAACTGTATTTGTACCAATAGTTTCGATCAATAATTTCTATTCTATCTATTAGATAAAAGGAAGTAATATCTAATCATCTATACATAATAATTATTTAAAAAAAGGAAAATGCAGATGTATATATTCTTTTATACAAATAACTATTCATTCGACAATAATAAATCGATTATTTAAAAGAAATAAATTTTCTTTCAATCTAGAAATCAGAAAGTTTGAAAAGAAGAAATAAAAATGACTCTTTTCATGTTTTGTTACAGTGTAGCGGTCACGAGGTCAAGTGCTTCACTGGAGGTCCTAGAAAAAGTAACGAGTCCCAGTGTCCGATGCTTCAGAAAAGTAAAAAGTCAGTTTCATCCTCAACGACTCCTTTATCAGCAGGCAAATCGGGAAATTGCCGCAACCATCAAAATAGTACATGCAGTGTAACAAGTTCACCGCATCAAAAGAAACTTAGATTCCAATTGGCCAAAGAAAGGAAGGCAAGCACAACACTCGGAATAATAATGAGCACATTTATTGGTTGTTGGCTGCCGTTTTTTGTGCTTGCACTAGTCAGGCCATTTCTCAAGGATCCGCTCTCAATTCCCACGACCGTTTCCAGTGTCTTCCTCTGGCTTGGATACTGTAACAGTCTTCTGAATCCAATTATTTACGCAACACTAAATAGGGATTTCCGCAAACCCTTCAGAGAAATCCTGTTCTTCCGCTGCGGTGATCTCAATCACATGATGAGAGAAGAATTTTATCATAGTCAATATGGCGATCCTGTCAACAAGTATATCAGATCCGGCGACGAGATTGGAGGCCGTTGCGATAATCATTGTGTTGAAGCCATCGATGTCGCGCCCAACACACCCAATGAAAGTTTTCTATGATCCACGTGAAGTAACTTTTCGCTGACTGAGAATTATTCATCTTAAGAAGACATTCAATAAAAAAGGGATTAGTTTTTTTTCACTTGGTGATGCTCACTCTTCTCTATTCTCGCTCATTTTTTTTTGTTATAGAGCGTCTTTACACTGTGAGACAGTGGTGGGGATTCTTTATCTCTTCCTTGACTAAGGAATGGGAAAAAGTAAGGAAAAAAAAGAGGAGAGTAAAAGAAAAATAATAGGGAAATGAAAGTGGAAAATAAGGAGTAGGGTACTCTACCCATTTTCTTTGACTTGGTTTTCCCTCTTCTTCAAATATTAGCTTATCTTCTCCCCTACTCCCCACCCCCTTCTCTTCCCTTCTCCTCCTCTTCTCTGCCCTCTCTTCTCTAATCTCTTTTTACATTTACCTTCTTTTTATTTCACCTCTTCTCCAGACTTTTGCACCTTAAAATTCCTCTATCACTTCAATCTTCACAAACTTTTATTTTACCCTTCTTCCTCTTCTCCTTCTTTCCATGACTTATACCCACTTCTTATAATCTCGTTCTTCTTCCGTTTTGCCTCCCACTCTGTTCTTATAATCATCCAAAGATTATTTCTTTCTCCTTACCTTTTACTCCACTCTCCACTAAATCATATCTTCTCCTTGCAACCCTACCTCTTATGCTCATGTCATTTTCCTTCCACCACTTTTTTATTTCTCTGCCCATTTTTTCAATTTATGCTCATTCTCATCTTACCCTCATTCCCCTTTCCTTTAACCGTAATCTGCTTCTCCTTTCCCCTCTCCTTCTTCTCTTCTCCCACTTTACTTTAGTCTCCTCCAACTTATATCTTTTTTTCCTATTACACCTCTTTTCCGACCTCCCTACAACGCGTCATTCCTCTACAACTTCCACTCTCCAGCACCTTTTATTTCCTCCTATTTCTCCTTCCTCCGTCTCTTTGACTTATTAAAACTTCCAATGTTCTCTTTTCTTTCAAATATTGTCTTTTTCTCTTCTGGTAACTAAACCATTTCCTCCTATTTCTCCTTCCCAGTCTCTCTGACTTATTAAAACTTCCATTGTTCTCTTTTCATTCAAATCTTGTCTTCCTCTCTTCTGGTAACCAAACCGAACCATTTCCTCCTATTTCTCCTTCCCCGTCTCTCTGACTTATTAAAACTTCCATTGTTCTCTTTTCCTTCAAATCTTGTCTTCCTCTCTTCTGGTAACCAAACCAAACCATTTCCTCCTATTTCTCCTTCCCCGTCTCTCTGACTTATTAAAACTTCCAATGTTTTCTTTTCCCTTAAATCTTGCCTTCCTCTCTTTCTTTATTCCCTTATATTCATTTCACACTTTCATTCAACACTCGTTTTCTATTATTTCATCTTATTTCCTCCTCTTCTTGTCCCCTTTCTTCCGCTCTTATTTTCAACGCCCTCTTACTCCACCCATTCATCACACATTATTCCTCTTTTTCTACCCATCCTTTTTCTACTTTCACTCCTTTTCAGTTTCTTTTCCTTCGTTTCCTTCTCTCTTCCCAAGCTCCTCCAACTCCTTTCTATTTATCTTCACCTCTTTTTTTCTATTTCCACTTACCTTGAACTCGCTTTTCTTTTACCTTCCTAACCCACTTCATTCTCATCCCGTCCAACATCGATTTATTCTCTCTTTATTTCTACACTTTCTCATCTAACCCTCTTCTTGAAAATTTAATTTAATGTTGTAATATCAACAAACTTTCTCTCACTAGACTTTTTAACTGTGATGTTCAGCTTCCCTAAAACTTCACTCTAAATAGTGAAGTAAAAGTAAATCAACTCTAAAAGTTCCTCTACATTCTGCTCTTCTCTTCTAATCCACTTTCCTTAAAAATCTCTACCCTCTAAGAATTTCATGCAATCTATTAAAAATTTAATAACGCTACTTCCTCCTCGTCTCTAAATACCCTTCTTAAAATTCTCCTTTCCTCTCAACCTAAGCGTACCCCACGGGTGTTTCAAGATTTTATGATTTCTCTTAATATTTTTTAACCTCAACAAATTTTCCTTCATTTCCCTTTTTAACGTTCTCTTTGTACTTCCACATCGTTCACCTCTTATCTCTTTCCACTTTTTTCTTTCTTCTCCTTCTTTTTCCTCTCCAACCTTCCGCAATTTATTGAGTGGTGGGGATAAGAATAAATTTTTGCGCATGCGCTTCTTTTCCATAAAGTGAGATAGAATTTGATATTTTGTTTTGGTTTTTTTCTCAACCAAATATATAAAAATAGCATCTTTTCCATGATAATCGTAAAGAAAAGAGCCTTCTTGAATAAATTTATATTTGTTATCGATTTTGATTAATAATAATACAAAAACACATCAGAAATATTTGCAATCAAGAGAAATTAAACTCTCTAAATCTGAATTAGTTTTAAAATTACTAATTATTATTAGTCAAATCGTGGTTGAGTTTTTGTTTCAGCAATTAGTGAAAAATAATTAATTATTAGTAAAATATGACTATTTATTAGTAAAAAAGTAACTACAAAATAGTTAAAATTTAACTAATTGAATTAGTAAACAGAATTTTCCTAAAATATTAGTTATTTTGACATAGCCTAAAAATGAATTTGACTACAATAATTAATTATTTTTTACTAAATGATTGGTAGTAATATAACTATTTGAATTAGTGACTAAGTTTTTGCTTTCAAATCAGTTATTTTTGACTAATTCAGATTTAGTATTTTTAAAAATACATAACCTTATACATTTGAAAAAAAGTTTCTATAAATATAAAAATTTTTATATAGCATGTTAAAAAAACTAAAATTTTTAACAGACAGTAATTGTTCAAATTAATTAATGTTAAGTTGCGCCCTCTGTAGAAGAAATATGAAAACATTTTTTAAAACAGAAATTTTTTTTCTCAATAACTATTAGCATATTTAGAAACATTTAAAAACTTTTACTTCATTAAATAATAAAATTTCTGAGAAAGAAAATGATAAAAAGCCTTATATTTACGGCTTAAAAAATTGACAAGAAATTTAACATAAATATTATTTGAAAGAAAAGAAGCCGCGCGTGAAGAAGAATCTAACTATTAAAAAACCATTTTTGAGAAAATAGGAAAAAATATGAAATCCCACTTTTTTAAACAAACAACAGTTTTGGACGTTTTAAAATTAGGTAAAAATAGATATTATTTTGATTTCTCTAATATTTTAATTGTTTCGTGTTAAAAAATTATCGAAAACATTTCAAATATTATGTGAGATAATTCGAAAATAATCGAGTATAAAATCTAATTAATCAACTTTCAATTTAGACCCAATTTTTTAAACCGTACGTAAAAAGAAGAGGGGGGGGATTTTAATTGAAATTTTACTGAACCTTACATGGGGGGGGGGGGATTAAATATATTTCGCAAAAAATGTCTATTCTAAAACTACAATTCCCTTTTTTTATCGTTATTATTTAGTTACTTTTTTCAATTTCGACATTAAGAGAAGTTCTCCTTTTTTTTCGATTGTGTCCTTCTCACGGTGGAAATACGCTCATATTCCTGCAAAAGTTTATTTTCTCTATTATTCAAAATTCCCTTCTTATTTTGAGTAAAATTTTGCCTTACTTTTAAAGTCTCCTTTAGTGTTTTTACAAATCATTTAAACCACTTAAATAACATGGAAAGCCTAGAAAATCAATGCAAATCAATTATTAATTATAATTATAAATTAATTCTCAATTAACACTAAAATTAATTTTTAAAAAATCAGTAACTATTTCCTAAGGTTTTAGCAATTTTAATTTAACATTAAGGATTAATAAAATATAATTCTTCATTTTTTTTCAATCCTTTTTACCAAAACTCCAAAACATTTGTTTATAATCCCATTCAATGAAATAAAAATCTCTTTCTAAAACATTCACCAAGTTCCACTTTTAATATATTAAAATTTTTATTTTCAAGCACTAAATTTTCCGATTTGACAAACATTCATTATATATACTTTTTAAATCCTATTAAATCAGTATTTGCATTCTTCCAAATCTGTTTGAAAAGAACATTTCCTTCTTTTTTCACCTCACAAAGATGTGTTTTTATCGAACTAAGAAAAGGCGTCACCAACTGAAGAAATATCCCCTTAACTTTTCAAGTGGAAAGAACAAAGGATCGTGGGATTCTTAGAAGAGATAAAGACTTTTAAGTGTGACTTTAACACTATATATCATGAACCAAGTGAAACAATCAAAAGGAATATTTTGCGAGTAAAGTGACAAGCACAAGTTGTTTCTAAAACCACAAAGCGATCAATTTAGTCCAATTTTAAGGCGGTGAAATGAACAATACTTAAAACAAAAACAAAAAAAAAACAAGTGACTATATTTAAAACAATTTGAATTTATCAATAAAATAACGTAAAATTCGCTATTTAGAAAAATGTGAACTGTGTCGAGATAAAAGAACTTCTAGAGAAGTTTTTCTCTAAAGTGAGAAACCAACGTTTTTTAATCATATAGCAATGTCAATAACTTAGTCATGAATCAGGAATGAATATTATATTTCCTCTATTCTTATAACGAGTGGAAATTCACAACAAAATTCTCTTTATTCTTAAATTATTAAAATAAAAAATTATGAAATTCCAAGTTCGTAAACGCGCACTATTTTTTAATTTATAATCTTAAAAATAAATTTGTAAAATTGTTTCAATCAGCGTACAATTGTACATACGTGTATATATTATTCTTAAATTTAATGAAATATATAGAAAGAAAATATATCACATTATATTCTATATTATATTCAAATTATATATTCTTTATAAATTCGGTGCTTCAATTAACGATATTATTAACTTGTTGCTGATTCAGAATTTTATTTTGATTTCAACAAGAGAGATTTATTTAATAAGAGTATTCGTGAGAGAATTAAGTGAAAAAAAAAATGAAACAGCAAAAAGTGGTAAGCATTATTAAACAAAAAAAAAAACGTCTTATTCAGTTGAAAGAATAAGGAAACATTAAGAAAATGTATTTCTTTAAAAAGCGGTTTTTGCTCACTTAAAACAAAATGCTACATTTGTAAGTCGCAAAAGACAAATTCCCTTTTCTCGCGGTGTTGCACAAAATAACAAGAAGTTAAAACAAGGAAGACTGGAAAGAATACAAAAAGCGTAAAGTTCGTCCAACGCTTTCTGGATTCAACGTACATAAATTTCACTGCAACTTGAGTAATAAAAGAAGGGGCTCAACGGCTTAAATCACGCTACTACAAAAGCACCACTTGAAGACATTATTTTCTTAACATTCCTTTATATTTCTTTTCAATTAACCTCAAAATATTAACTTTTTAACATTACGAATGTTTCTAAATAATTAATTAGCAAATTATGTAAATAATCAATGGGAATTTATATAAATATTTTAAAATTCAATAACTGAATTTATCTCTTTTAATAAATTCAATTCTAATCAATTAAAAATCAAACCAAATTAAAACAAAATTAAGACTTTAAAAACATAATTTTAGATTTATTTTGTCGAAAAAGATTGATTTTTCAAAAGAGTTAAAAATTGCATTGTTGGAAAAAAAGATAATTAAATTAAAAATTGTTATCATCTAGAAAGAGTTCTAGAAAGAGGAAAAATTTTAATTGAAAATAATTTTAAAAAAATTTAAAAATGGTTACTTTTAAATAGAGATTTATGGTTATTTGATTGAAAAAACATGTAAATAATTATTTGAATTGAAAATAATTGAAAAGAACAATTGTGATATTTCCACTCGAAGTTTTCTTTTAAAAAGTGAACTTTCGAATCGTGTATTTTGTTGCGAACTTTGTGCGAAACTATCATACTTTTTCTCAGTGTAATGTTAATTGGTGTACCGACATTGAATGAAAGTAAAAAGTCCGTTATAAATTATCTTTCACTTAATCATGGCCTCTAAAATATAAGGATCATTATTGCACTCGAATAATTGTTAATAATGGGTCTGTTTACACCGGACAGAAATAAAAAAGGTGTTTATATTTAAATCCCCACTCTCTCGCTTCAAATAAACACCTTTTTTAACTTCTCCGGTGTAAACCCACTCTACGTAAAATTATTTTAAAAATTTCCTCACATTGTATATTTTTGTAAGAATGATTTTTAAATTTAAAAATGTATCTGTTCGCTCATTTTAAACTGTAAATAAATCCTGTTTTGTAAATAAAACTACGCATCGTATTTTGTCAAACATACCAAATTTCAATAAAAGTTGAATAAGTGGACACATAAAAACCTGTTCAATTCTATTTTCAATTTAAAAAAAGCGTCTCGTATTTACTTTTACTTGTACATTGTAAAAAATATATATATTTTTGATACTATTCTTTTTAGATTTTTCCAACTGAAACCGATGCTTAATTTTAAACAAATTTTCAAGTTTGAGCTTTGAATTGAAAATTTTAATTACATTTTTTTACCGAGACTGGAATACAAGTCAGAATAAAATGTTCGCCTTTCATAAGGTAAACTTTTCAGTTTTTCACGTTTTAACTGAGGGAAAATGTTTTCGGACTCTGGTCAATTAATAAAAATTCCATTTATATATTCAACTTTTATTGAAATTCGGTTTTAAAATCGCGCCATATGTTATTTAATTCTTAAATGAAGGATAATGCAGAGTCGAAAAAATTTCTTCATTCTATCAACTAGATCCTGTATTTTCTGCACGTAGTTTAAAACCAAAGAACAATCATCAAACGAGAGAGAATAGTTTCAAGAATAAAAGCGTTTTTCGAATCAACAGTGAAGGGTTTTGTTTTCTATAGAGAAGTTGAAATAAATGACTTTGAAATAGTCAAGGTAGACAGGTACAAGCGAATTTTCGTTTTGACAAGTGTTTTAAAAATAAATGAATGTGTGGATTATAAAGAATGGGGAGATTTTGCGAAAATGAAAATGTAAGATTAATTGAGTGAATTGATTAATTATAATGAATATTGTCATTATCATGATCAACTGCGTCATCAATATCATCATCATTATTATCATCGTCGTCATCAACATCATCATTATCATCATCAACGATACTAATTTTCGTAATGTAGTATCCAGCGATTTAAAGCATAAGGTCCTAAAAATATGCGACAATCTGTGAAACGTAGATAATTGTTATGTAACGATAATAAATAGCAGATATATTAAAAATCGAAGAATGCGTGTCAATAGGGCTTAAACTAATTAAATATCGCCTGAGTCGTGAAGAATGTCATTGACCCAGTAATTAAATTAAAATTTTTTGATTTCAAATAATTTGTTATTTCAATAATTCAGATTGTTCAGTGATGCTTGAAAAATTATTTTATTCGCTACATTGATAATTGAGTGTTCCTCTAAAATCTAAATTAAAACACTAAAAATGTAATTCACGGTTGTTTGATGAAAAAATGTTCTCAAATTTTGTGAAATTAATTTACGATAGTTTAATTATATTTCAATTTAATTATATTTCTATTTAATTCTATTATTTTTAAAATGGCAATTTAATATAAAGGTATTTCTGGTTTTAAAATTTTAATGACTAAATTTTTTCAATTTGGAAAATAGTATATTAGTATCACTGGATTATTTGATTTCATGGAATGTATAAACATAAAATGTATGAATAAAATAGTTTTAAAAAGGCCGTATTAAAGATTTTAGTAAAGTTCTATTTAAAGTTTGTACACCACTAGATTATATAAATATTATATTATACTGTTAGAGCGACAATGTTAAGTACTTATACTTAATGATTAAATAAGAAATTGGATTTTTAGTGACTGATTGATCATAAAGGAATTTTCGCCATACGTTTTCACATGATTGAAATTTCGATATTATTGAGAAAATAAATTTATTTCATGACGAATTTGTGTGATTTTTTTAACCTTTTTAGCTTTTTAACAGTTTATTTATTTTTTACATTACTGGACAAAATTGTGGGACCACTTACAAAAATCGTATTAAGTAAATAGGAATTTTTTTAAATCAAGCTAAATAAAACCTTGAACTTTTAACTTCAAAATAAGACAAATTAAATTTAAATAGCTTGACTGGTTCGAAAATTATAAGTAAATGTATAATTTTGGCCGGTAGTGAATTACAAAAAATGTAATAAATGTATACATTTATTACATTTTTTGTAAATCATTCTTTTGCAGTTTAAAGTATGATTTTTTAATTTTTAATATTAGGTTTAATAAAATAGAGTTTTCTTTTTACTGGTTTCAGTTTCCATATATGGTAAATGTGGGCTAATTATAAGTTTACGAAATCAGTAGTTTGCAAAGTGTAATGTATCATGTTTACCAGTAGGCAACTTAAGCTTTATATCTTCATTAATCGTTAATCATTCGACTCGATATTCAGAACTTTATTATAAAGTTTACTAATGCAGGCTCTCCCTATCGTATTCCGATCCTTAATGTGTACACAAAATTTGGAACAATTCTGAAATTAATAGTTTTGATAACAATTTAACAATTCTCTCTTCTCGAGGTTACACGAGCTCTTTGTTTAATTTACAACAGAACCAAACGAGTAAATTGAAGTAAGGAAATAGTAAATTTAAAAATGTATTTAAGTAGCAAATTTAAAGAAACTCGAATATAGAAAATTGAGAGAAAGGAAACCAAGTAGCAAATTAAGAGAAAGAAAATCAAGGGTCTAATTAAGAGAGTAAATAGTGTGAAATTAAAAAAAAAAGACAGTCTATAAAAATAAAAGTCAATAATGTGAAATTAAAATAGTAAAAGAAACAAATTTGCAGTGTTACATAGGTAGGTTATAAAATTTCTTGAGAGGAAGCTTGTGATGTTTTTTTTTTAATAGACACACTCGAATTTATTTTATTTTAAGTAAATGAACTTACCAGATATATTTTAGATATATTTATATATATTTTAGGTGTATGAAGACGATATTTGGTTAAAGAAAATCTTTTTTTTCAAGATACGTAAAAACTTCCGTAAATAAAATATTTATCCGAAATGGTACGAATATTACGAATATACGACGAAGAAAAAAGAATAACCCTTTCATTAATTATTTATGCACAAAAGAGACACTAATTGCAAAATCGATTGTAAAAACGCAGAATGATTTCGTTGTCGGATATAATTTAGGCCAAAAATAACGATTAACATTTTTCATGTGATTTGGGGTAATGAGGAAGTAACTGTCAAATGTATTTCTACAGTGCGACTAGCGGCAGAATTTTGTATTATTTGCCGAATACTGCTCAGTCGGTAACAGACCCTCTGTCAATAAGTAAATTCAACTAAAAGTATTTTGATTGTAAGAAAATTAGTAAATAATTAACTGCAGAAGCGTAATATACATAAAAACTACGTGAATAGCAATAGATAATTATTTTTTCTTAGAAATTAAATAAAGTTACATAGGAAGTACCTATTATTAATTAAACTGGGATCTTTATTAGATTTAACTTCAAATTAAAATTTTATTTACTTAAAACGCTCAGTTTAGTATCTAATATTAAAATACCTAAATTAGATACACTTTGAATTTGTGACGGAACATGAAATTTTTTTTAAAACTATACCAAAAATCACGTTGAAAAATTAAGAAAATTACAGGAATAATTGTATGAAATAATTGGGAATTGAACTAATGGATTGAAAATCAAAAAAAATAATTGAAAAGTAAAGAAAATAACTGGAAATTGAAGATTTAAACTTAAAGAATGTAATTAAAAATTGAAAAAAGTAATAATTGAAAAAAGCCGAAAGTTATTGAATATATGTAGAAGAAAACAAGTAAAAACTAAAATATGGAATTGAAATTAGAAAAAAAATTGAGAATTGAAGAAAATAATTTGAAATTAACGAATCTTATTGATAATAATAAAAAAAAATAATCTGCAAAACGCGTGAATTTTTAAATATTAAAGAAAATAATTGAGAATTGAAAAATAGAATTAAAATTTTAAGAAATTAATTCAGAGTTAAAGAAAATAGTTGTAGAATTGAACAATTGATTTGAACTTTATAAAACAATTTTTCTGATTAAAATAATTAAAATAGCCTAGGATTATTTAATATTGAAGAATAAATTAAAAATCGAAAAAAATTATTGAAAATTAAAAAAAATAATTGAAAATTGAGAAAAATAGTCAAAAATCGAAAAAATTAGTTAAAAATTTAAGAATGAAATAAAAATTCTAAGAAAATAATTGCTAATTAAAAGAAAAAGTACAAAATGACAAAATTAATTATACATTAAAGAAAATAATTCAGAAATGAGGAAAATAATTGACAATTAAACGAAAAATTCAAAAAATGACTAGATTAATATACATAATTGAAAACGGTAAATAAAAATTTTAAGACAACAAAAAAAAATGTAAAAGATTGTAGGATATAACTAAAAATTAAAGAAAATAATTAATAAATGAAAAAAAAATTGAAAAATAACGAGACTAATAGCAAAATTAAAGAAAATATCTGAAAAATGACGAAAATAATTTGCAATTAAAAACAAAATTCGAAAAATGTCTAGATCAATACACAATTGAAAAAAATAATTTCAAAAATTAAACTATAAATATCTAATTTAACTTAGATAATTGAAAATTGAAAAATTAAAAAAATTATAGAAATAATTGTTGGGAACAATTGCTAACTGAACAACTGGATTGAAAATAAAAAAAATTTTAAATTGAAGAGAATGTTGCAAATTGAAGAATGGAAATAAAATTTACAGAATATAATTAAAATTTTAAAATGACCGAGAATTATTGAATACAGAAGGAAGTATTTAAAAACTGAAGAATGGAATTGAAACTTTTAAAAATAATTGAGATCTGAAGAGAATAATTAAACAATTGTATTTGAAATTAAACAAGCTTATTGATATTCGAAAAGATAATTGAAAATGGCGATAATTTTTTAATAATAAAGAAAATAATTGAGAATGAAATAATTGAAAATTGAAAAAAAAAAATCAAAAACTGTTGAGAATAATCTACAACAAAAATTTGTTTTTAAAAAATTTTGCGAGTATTTTGTTTTATGTTGCTTTTCTGTATATTATTAAAAAATCACTAAGTTAACTTTTATTTCTTTTTAAAAATGTTTCTTTATTTTATGCGTTTGATAATACTTTTTTATGTTTTAGATTTATTTTAAATTTATTCTTTTTACAAAAATTTTATACAGTTTTATTTTTACAATATTTAGAAAACTTTATTTACGTTTCCAGTGATTAATTTTATTTTTTATTATAATTTGGAAATTGTGAAAATTTTTTTTTCAATTCTATGATTATTAAAATATTTATTTGGTAGTTTTGTCATTTGTCATAACTTATTAATTTTTATAATTTTTTAATGCTTTTTTTCTTTTACTCAATTTTTTGTAAATTTAATATTGTAACAAATTATCTTATTTGATCATAATTTCTCTATTTCTTAGAAATATTTGTTTTTTCCTCAAAATTGGTTAATTGGATTTTATTTAATTCTTTATTTTAAAAAATGAATTGTTTTTTACTTCATTTTCAGAACAAGTTTTTAAAATATTTTTTATTTTTAGTAACATTTCTTTATTTTTTACAGATTATTTTATTTTTTTTCTTAATTTAAAAAAACATATCCGCAAATATTTTAATCTTTAAAAAATAATTTTTTCCTCTCTTTTGTTGTTTCAATTTTTTGTTTTAAAATTTTTTTACTGTTTATGGCGTAGTATTTTAATTTTAAAAAAGCAATTTAATCAATCTTTTTTAAAATGTTTAATATTTTATAACATTATTACTATGTTTCTTAATTTTGTTTCTTTTGCTTTCAAATTATTTTATTAAATTTTTTTATTTTTAAAGAATTTATTTATTTTTTGCAGGTTTTTCAATGATTACATTTTTTACATCTTCTTGCTTAAATTTTCCCCATTTCAATGTAAATGATAATTTACATTAAACTTTCTTATCTGTTCATTCATAATACTTGTCTTATTAAAACTTTCTAATTTTTATAAAATTTCATTTTTATACATTTTGTTAATATTCTTTAAAGATTTTCTTCATTGTTTAAATGATTATTCGCTAGACACTCGGATAAGATAAAAATGCAGAAATTATTTTTTTAGGGGGATGGGGCCTTATTCCGGCTCTGCAAATATCGTCTTCATATATATCTAAAACTTATGTAACATACGAGTATAATTAATAACTTCTCAGTAATTTATTCCAAATAGCAACAAATACGAGTCAGGACCGTACCTATTGAAAATACTTTGAGATAAAAAAAACGAAGGAAAAGAAATTTTGAAGTATAATTTTAATTAATTTTTAAGTTTATAATTGAAATAAGGTCTAAGCTGTAAAATTAAATTACTAAACAATTTTAAAGTAACTTAAATATCTATCATTATACAAGGTGAAAAAACAATTTTATAAGTAACAATAAGTTAGGTTACAGTTTTAAATTTTTAATTTTAAGAATTTTAATATCTTGGATTTTTTTATCTTTTTACAAAATTTTAATGAAACAAAATTCTTATTTTAAAGATACGGTTTCGCATCAAAACGCGTTAACAAATAAATTAATGACGATATTTTTAACTTTTTTATTCTAATGAGGAATTAATTAATAAGGTCAAAAGTTACTAAGTTTGAAATTCAATATTTATTATTTATAAAGATAATCAAGCGGAACCTGTTAATTTAAGTTTCTTGAAATTTTTTTAAATGTTTAAATTAAAGTTAATCTGAAGTTATTGGAGCAAATTTAAATAAAATAAACGAAAAATGAGGGAAATTAATGCATACAAAGAGTTTCTTTAATATATAATAAATAAATAATAAATTTATATAATAAATATATAACAAAACTTCCTTCTTGAAAAAAAAAGAATTAATTTGAAATGCAATTATAAGCAAATTTACAATTAATTTTATTTCATTTAAACTTGCCAGCTAAGAACACTATTTATTTTTATAAATCAATTTACAATTAAATTTCTTCCCTTCGTTATGTACAATCAGATCAATTTCTCATTTAGAATTTTCAAAAATCAATTTTCTGTGTCGGTACAAGTTCTAGCTTTAAACCTTACCTACTTAGGGAAAATTGAGTAATATTTCTGTATTATCGATAATACTATTTACCCCTTTGATACTCACAAGGGTTGTAGCAGTTGTCGATAGGGTAGAATCTAAATTTACCTTACGTCAATATACCGAAATTTTAACTTCAAAATTATCCACAAGGCTTTCTGTTTCAAATTTTTAATGTCTTTTAAATTATCACCCTGTTGCATTTTTATTTAAAACAATAAATTCAATTAAATAATGGTAGTGGTAGGAAATAAAAGACTTATTATATTTCATTAAAGCCATACTCTTCATTATTGATAGTCAAGACTTAGGCTACACATTTACTTTTCTAAACTCATTCTTTCGGCCGTCTGAATTACTTCTGCACTAACTCGCATTCAGGCAACTTTTTATACTTCGCTGAAAGGTGTTTTTTTTTTACATATGGAAAAAAATTCTCTGTTTATCGTTACTCTACAGATTTAAAGATAAGTTTACAATTCTCTCGGAAATCTTAACAATTCTCTGCTTAAACATTCTTTTTTATTCATTTTAACATTCTTATCACAAGTGCAATTCATTCATTTGATTATTCTCTTTATAATTTATGATAAATTCATATTACTTTAAATATAAAAAAGCTGAAAATCGTTTAACTCTGTTTATTTTACACAAGCTGGATTCAAATTACCCGCAAGTGTAGATGAACATTTGCATTTATTTAATATATATACTATATTAAGAAGTTTTCTCGAAATTGCAATGTCTGGTTTGAGTATTGACACTGTAAAAAACGTCTTAGAAAATGTATTGAGAAGTTTCACAAGAAAGAGACTTTTCTCCACTGTAAATTGTTTTCATAAAGAAGTATAACTTATTCATTGAAAAGATCGATTTTTGCCTTAAAAAGATCCTTATAATCGCATTGATATAATGGAGTTTTTCACTGGGCATTATTTCTCTTCGTGAATCGTGATAGAGGACTCCTTAGAAAATTTTTATTTCCCATTTTAATTATATAGGTCTGCGGTAACCACTTGAAGCATCACAGTTGAAATGGCGTGTTTTAATCCGCGGTGAATCACAACTTTTCACTTTTCAAATTTTAAATCACACCTTCGTTTCTACCACTCAAGTTTTTGATGTTTCTTTCCGCCAACTGGCAGGTGGAGGCATACTGCGATCAACTTGATTCAATGGAGTTCTATTCCGACAACACTTCCGGCAGGTAAGTCGCCAAAAAGCCAGTCTGAAGTCAGCCGAATAGAAGGCGTAAATGAAAGGATTAATAGCGGAATTAATCCAACCTGGAATTTGAAAAAAAAGTGCATTAATATCCTTTAATCTCAGTTTTGGTAATATAATAGGGCCAGACCATTTTAATTCGGCCACAGTCATTGTGGGCCAATTTTTGAAAAATTTGATAGGGGAGAGTCGGCCAAAATGCCTAATTGGGTAAATTGACAATGGTTAATAACTTGGCCAAAAATAAATATTAATCATAATTGTTTCTAATTATGAAGTATATTAAGGTGAAGATGATTTCTATAAAGTTTCATGTTTATCAGTTTATTATTAAATAATTTATTAAAGAATTGTGAAAATGATGCTTTCCAACGATAATTTTTTCATTTTTAAAGATTAGAAAACATGCACTTCCATCTCACAGACGTACATAATTTTTTTTTAAATTAATCCTTAAACATTTAGCTATCTAATTACTTTGACTTAATTTATAAAAATGAGTTCTAAAATGAAAATAATTATTTTAATTACATCGTGTGTTTTTGGCTAAATTGCCTATATGCTGTAAAACTTCTAAACAAGATACGTACAATACGGAAAATCTCTCGGGTTACGCGTGTATTTTGATTTAGAAACTAAATATCAAGTTGTTACTGCTTTGTATAAAAAATCAGTGTTTTAACAAATTAATTATATTAATTATTGCATTTACTAGCAAAATAAAACGCGCCCCAGCGCGCGATTAGTTTTTCATACCTTTTAAAAATTATAAAATACAATAACAAATATAACAAATCGGTAAATAATATTTATCTAATATGAAGAAATAAATATTTTAAATATAATATTTAAAAATCAATTAATATAAATAAAATAAATATTTATTTAGGACAAAATTTATAATATTTTAGAATGAAAAAAAAATTGCAAAAAATAATTAAAATTAAACAAAATAATTGCAAATTTTGCAAATTAATTGAAAAAAAAAATGAAAACAATTAAAAATTGGGGAAAGTAATTTAAACAATCATAAAAATGTTTTAAACATAAAGAAAATAATTTAAATTTAAGAAAAATACTTGAGAATCTTAAAAGTAAATTAGAATGAAATTGAATAAAGAAAAATTAGTGAAAATAATTGAAAATTGAAAAAACATGATTAAAAGTTGAGATAAATAAATTAAAACTAAAAGAAATAATTAAAATATAGGAAAATAATTAAACAAATTAAATAAAATATTTTAAATAAAGGAAAGTTAAGCAAAATTTGAGAAAAACACTTAAAACTTTCAGAAGTTTATTGAAAAATAAGAAAATAATTAAAAATTAGAGAAAATAATTGAAAAAAGATAAACATAATTTAAAATTGAACAGAACAAATTTTAATTAAAGAGAAATAAGTAAAAACTTTTTGGCAATTATGAAAAAGAACAAGAAAAAGAACGAAAGTAATTAAAAATTGAAAAATGAAGAAAATAATATAAAAAAATAATATAAATAATGAAATAATTGAAAAGTCAGATAAATAGTTAACAATTTTTGAAATTATGAAACAAAATGTAAAGAATTAAAAATTGAAGAAAATAAATTTTGCTAAATAATTGAAAAATGTTTTTAAATTTAAAAATTTGAAGAAAATAATTAAACTATGATACAAACAATGATAAGTTGTAAAAAATAAATGACATTTAAGTGTGATAATTGAAAAAACAACAGAATTTTTTTTAAATAATAAAGAATAAATAATTGAAATTTGACAAAAATACATGAAGATCTTAGAAATCAATTAAAAAAAAGAAAATAACTAAAAATTGGAAAAAAAACTGGAAGAATGCTAAAAATAATTGAAATTTACTATAATTAATAAATTTTTTTTAGAAATTATGAAAACAAAGAAAAATAATTAAAAATTGAAGAAAACAATTGAAATTTTAGAAAAATTCTTATAAATCTTAGAAAATAATTTTAGAAAATGAGAATAACTAAAAATTGGAAAAAGACTGGAAAAATGCTAAAAATAATTGAAATTTACGATAATTAATAAATTTTGTTAAAAATTATGAAAACAAAGAAAAATAATTAAAAATTGAAGAAAATAATAGAAATTTGAGAAAAATGCTTAAAAAATTTTAGAATTTTATTTTATAAAATGAGGAAAACTAAAAATTGGAGATAAGTCTGGAAGAAAGCTAAAAATAATTGAAATTTATGATAATTAATAAAAAAAATTTGAAATTCTGATAACAAATAAAAATAATTAAAAATGGAAGAAAATATTTGAATTTTCAGAAAAATACTTAAAAATCTTAGAAAATAATTTTAGAAAATGAGAATAATGATTAACAACCGAGAAAAATATTTGTAAAATGATAAAATTAATTAAAAATTGACAAAAATAATTGAAATATGCTGAAAATAATGTAAGATTGAGAAAGAAAATTGAATTATGATGAAAATAATTTAAATAATATAAAAACTTGAAAACATTCAATAATATTTGAGAGAAATAACTGAAAAATAGAATATATGTTTAAAAAAAATAATAATTACAAAATAACTTAAAATTTTTTAATTAAAGAGAATAATTAAAAAATCGCAGAAATAATCGAAAATTGATGAAAATAATTGCAATATCGGATAAATAATTGAAAATTTTAAAAGTAATGCCAAAATAATGAATATAATTATAAATTGACGAAAATCAAGAAAAATTGCAGAATTTATTTTTAAGCAAAAGAAAATAATTAAAAAATCTTCATACAATGGAAAATTGATGACAATAATCTAAATTTGAGATAATAACTGAAAATTTAGAAAATTAATTGCATGTGTTTATGTATATTTTAAACTTCTGCAAAAACCATAATAAATTTTTAAAGCATTTTTCGAAACTGTTTTTTTTTACACAAATGACAATTAAAAACCAGTAAAACACGACACCAACGAAAAAGGTTACCTTATTCTTTCAATTCAAATTTCAAAATATTTCCGGATAAAGTGAGTCAAAAATCAATAAAATAACAGGGAGTAAGACTAACTTCACTTCAGTTTTTAAAACATGGACAGAAAAAATGAATAAATATAAAAAGTAACTAACTTCAGGAGTTTACGGAGATTATTATTATTTAATATTAATAATAATTATAATAGTTATGCATTGAAGAATCATTTTTAATATATTTTTAAAACATGATTTTAAATAAGAGCGGGATGAATCAAAAGAAGTGCGCATGTGCAGAAAAAATACACACAATTGCGCGACTTACGTGTTATCACATGACTATAAAGAATCATGGCGGATTAACCTGTCACATTTAGCATTGCATGCCAAAATTTTCGTTTTCTTCCTAAAACTCACGCAGTTTTTAATCGAGCAGGTATTTTTGTAATTTATTATAGTGTTTAATATACTTTTGTATGATTTTCTATAATTGTAGAAGCTTTATTTATTTGTTATAGACTTTATTTCCATTTTCTGTCGGACTGCTGTGGATTGAAATTTTAGTTTTATGATAAAAAGATTATATTTTTGTATTCAAAGCTAGTTCTTTTTTTTAATATTAACAAGATAATTGATTATAGAAAACATATAAAAATTTTTTTTTACTTTTATTCATATTTTTCCATATTTTTGTGCTCAGGCGATTTGCCCAGTCGTGCGTCAAAATGGCGAATTTTGACATCAATATTTAAATAATTATTTTTTCTGTTTTCTCTGAAATAAACACTTAAAATTACTACTTTATTATATTCTTAAAGGATGTTTTCTAAATATTTGATGGTTTATATTTTTCCAAACTATAATGAAATACTTTTTTTTTTGCTCTAAACTTTACTATAGACATTTTGTCCGACTCTCCCCTACTTTCGGAAATGGTTATTTATGGTTTCTATAGTATAAAATAAAAAGAATTGTGTTAAACATTTTTTACAGGGCCTTTTGAGGTATTTTTATATTAAAATATTAGACGTGTCAAAAAGATTTAAAGAACACCAAGATAATATTGAAGATAAAAAACCAATAGTGGTATTTCAATTCTCGACACTAAAAATAAACGTGTATTTGATTTTAATAATGCATAAATTTTAGATAATAAACAAAATGAATTTGTAAGAAAACACATTACAATGATTTTTATATAGAAAGTAATTCTAGAAAAACTGTAAATTTTATTCAAGATATTGCAAATTTAAGTATATTATCCACTAATTGAGAAAATTTTTAAAATTAGGAATTTAGACATTTAGATATTTAGATCTCAAATTATTTTCCGCTAATTATATATTGAATTAAAAATCGATTAATTGATTAAACGATATTTTCTAAACTTTATTTCTCTTTCATCAAACTCAAAATGTTGATTCATAAAATTGATTTATACAAATTAAATAAAATCAAAATGTGTAATCCATAAATTTCTATTTGGATTTAATATAACATCCAAAAAGAATGAAGCTTTTAAAATGAAGTTTATATTTTCTGATAATTGAATACATGTTTATTTTGATATAATATAATTTATAACTTCAAATTTTAATTTTATTATTTTGTTACAGGAGTTTTTAAGAATCTCTTCACTGCAAAAACTGCTGTCTTCTAAGTGTCTTATTTTAAGACACAAGACATTAAGAAAGCGTCTTACGATTGTTTTAAGCTATTTCATTGGTTAATAATTTTGAAAGATACTTTCCCATTGGTGTAAAATTAAGACACTTTAAAACGTCTTAAAAGTGAGGACAAAAATGTCTTAAAATAAGACACTTGTTTTTACAGTGCTAACCTGATGAGGACTCAAACGAGTCGAAAAATGTCGTTTTAATAATGGAATATAAAAATACCGCAAAAAGCCCTGTAAAAAGTATTTCACAAAATTAATAAATGCGGAATTTTAGAATTTTTTTTAGAATTCTTCATAATTAAATTCTCTATCAATCTTCTAGGCTCGATTTTGGAAAAAAAACCCATTATACTAAAATTCATGCAAATTCAGTCAATTTTTAATAATTCGACAGTCATATTGGATCCGACATTTTCAAGGGCCCGTATCATTTTGACACAAATTTTTTCCGTCAACTTGTTATATTGTACTCCCGAAGATGAATGTTATATTTTACTCCTACTAAAATCAAAGATTTTTAAGTTTTAATTATTCAATAATTGAACTTACGGGATTAATTAAGTCTTTTAATATTAATTTAATGTATTAAAATCAATTATTTAATAAATAAGGCTTAAAACTCTTTGATTTCAGAATGAGTAAAATATAACATTCATGTTCGGAAGTACAATATAACAAGTTGACCGAAAAAATTTGTGTCAAAATGATACGGGCCCATTTTCAATTTTAAAAATCTGACTTCAAATTTGAAATCAGCGACCCCAAAAATCCCAATATACTAAGATTCATACAAATTCGTTCAATTTTTAAAAATTCGACCGCCATATTGGATCTGCCTTTTTCAATTTTTAAATCTGACTTCGAATTTGAAATAAGCGACCCCAAAAATTCTAGTATACCAAGTTTCATAAAATTTGGATTATTTGATTCTGAAATTCATGGTTTTTTTTCTTTGTTTTTGGTCTCTTCTGTAAAATTTGATTTTTTAATTTTTTTTTATCTTTCGATACACTTTTTGCTTTAACTACTAAACCGATTTACAAGTTTTTTTTTTAATTTGTTCATTAAGGTTTTAAGATTACGAATAAGAAGTTTGACATCATTTTGAGTTACATAAACGGAGATGTGAGTCATTTTTAGAGAAAATGGGAATTTTTTTTTCATTTTGGTATTAATGTTTATAAAAAAGTATTTATTTAAGATAACGTCTTATTACTTCTTATTCATATAATTGATTACATTTGTAATCGAATAAAACAAGGAAAAACGCAATTGGAGTAATAGTTTTCGACATAAGTGTACCGAAAGTTGACTCTTTTTGCATTTGTTTTAAGATGACTTAGGCGTCCCCTTAAACAATATTGTAAAAGTAATAATTTTCATTTTTGTTTATATATTTATACTTTTTGCTTATAAAAAGTTGCACAATTGAGAAAAACTATGTCGTATGAATTTTTTCATGTATAATTTGAAATTTACAATAATAAATAGTGTAACAATTTAACAAATTGTTACACTATTAATTGCACATAAAAATCACTGCAAGATTATTTTAATACGTTTTTTAAAACATCTATATTTTCCTAATATACATGGTGTCTTAAATTGGACAAAAATGCGTCTTAAATTAAGATACTTTTGGTGTCTAAGACACGAAAAATGTCTTAATTTAAGACAGTTTTGAACAATTTAAGATACCTGTTTTTGCAGTGCATATGAGAAGTTGCTTAAATTTTCATTTGTTTATTAAATAAACAATTTATTTTACATAAAAAATAACGGTTAATAAAATTTTCTATCAAAATTGAAGGTAACATTACTTTTTTACATACTCACCAACTATTATTAAATTTAATCAAGTAGAAACAGAGTAATTGCGAATTTAGTAAAAGAGTGCTAAAAAATTCAATTGTTTAATTAATTTCTTTAAAAAACGTCTTTGGGGGGTTTTTTTAATTTGCTTTTTGCAAAAAATTACGCAAAAGAAGTTTTAAAATTCGAGAAGTCAGTTTTATGTGTCCCACTTGAGAAATTTTCACCCATATATACAAGTTTTTCAAAAATTCACCAAGTGATATAGGGGAGTTTGGTTTCTTTTTAATACCGAAGACTTACCTAACCATGTGAGAGCCTGCAGGAGAATATCTGGAGGCTCCATAGGTAGGAAAGGAGTGACTAGATAAAGAATGAAGAATGGCAGCCAACATGCCACAAACCCTCCTACAACCACAGCTAAAGTACCAGCGGTTTTCGTTTCTCTTGCCACCCTGTTGATACAGCTATGATGGTGGGTGCGAATAGTTCCAAACTTCCGGCAAGCAGTTGGTATCTCAGATTGACTGGGCGGCTTATCACAAGAATCACTCGTACCCTCTGAGGTCATATTCCCATCAGATTTT
This sequence comes from Ganaspis brasiliensis, assembly GCA_037103525.1. NCBI lineage: Eukaryota > Metazoa > Arthropoda > Insecta > Hymenoptera > Figitidae > Ganaspis > Ganaspis brasiliensis. Next base: position 213,511 of record JAZKLR010000205.1, on the reverse strand, counting down.
TTCTTTTTTATTATACTTTTCGTCCGTTCACTCTGAAATAAAAAAAAAACTCATCAATTTCCTATTATCATTTTATTTTCTATTAGTAAAGAAATAAAAAAATTCAATTGATCTGCAGAACCGTCTCGAGGAAGAACGAATAACAGCAAGAGATGCAAAAACAATCGTTTTCTTCACTAGTGATGGAAATGGTCATTTTTCTGACTAGCGCTAGAAATGGTAATTTTTCTCACTAGTTACGAAAATTGTCGTTTTTGGGGAGTTATTGCTTTATTAATTTCTTTATTAAGAAATATATTAATTTTAATTATTTGTCTTCTAAATCTGAATTAGTGCAGCCAAGAACTAGTTTTAAAGTGGTGGCGCATGATTATCGCCCAGATTTCAATTTTCTAATTTTCATACATCCAGATTGTTGATCGATACAATTTATAATAAAATCTTTCGTTTCTCTTCATTTATTCTAATTAATAATAACAATAAAAATAAATAACAATATTTAAGATAATTTTTAAACTCAGCCTCATCAAATAGATCAAATTTCAAACTTCTAAATAAAAATATCAAATATTATTAAATAGTAAAACAGCTATAAATATCGTAACATTTTAAGAATTATCTTTCGAAACCGTTAAGCACGATAGGATGATAAATGCTTTTCAACCTTCAAATAATATTTTATGGAATTACAATGTTTCACATTTCTAAAAGAAAATCAAAAAAGTTTGTTGATAGATTTACAGTAAAAGTTGTTTTGATTTTATATAAAGCCGAATTAGTAACTCTTTTTTGCGAATTGATAGGAATCAATATTTTTTTGTATAAATTGACTGAATTGAATTCAGTAACAGAATGCTCTTATAGATGAATTAATCAATCTTGACGAATAAAAATTAATTCAATCAAGGACCAATTAATTAAATTTCATATTATACAATTTAAGTGAATTGGAATCAGAGCCATCAAAATTAATGCAGAGATATTCTCTCTAACATGCACACAATTATTAGTGGTATGAATTTTCCATTAAGGTGTTTGACATAACGGTCATGCATATTCTTGATTTTCTGCTATTACTGGATACACACGTCGAATGTGTATTCATGAACCTTGTCCTTCTGAAATCGATGAAGAACTCTCATCTTGACAATCAACTAAATTATTTTGAGTTGCTTATAATTCAATTCTTAACAAGTGAGTAATTTTGCTTAATTTCAGATTCGTCAGTCAAAAATTTCTTTACTATTAAATTAAAAAAAAAAAAACAGTTATTTGCTAAAAAGGTCGATTTTTTCGTTAAAGAAATATTATACCGTGAAATTTAAAGTAATTTTTTAAAATTCAAACTGGCGGACAAGATTTCAAAATTTTTAATAAATTTTATGAAGGTTAGATGTGGGCTTTTTAGGTCTCTGATTACAATTCTAAAATCCGCTATGTTGGTTACGCCATTTTGAATTTTGGAAAATTGACTTTAAATTCATACTCGTTCTAAGAAACTACAAATCCTCATTGAAATGACAGTTTATTATTTAATTAATTTATTAATTTATTATTAATTTACAGTTATTGAAGTTTCTATCTAAGTATCAAATCAAAACAACAATTTTATTTCTGGTTCTGTGCTAACAATTTTAAGCAAAATTTAGTATTTATAGAATTGATAATATCCAATCCAAAATATGAAATTACTTAATGAAAAAGTCATACGTGTTCAGAAAAAGTAACATTACAAAGAAAGCCAGCTTTATTTAAAAAGTTAGAAAATATTTATACACAATTTTTTTCATTATTTAAAACGTTTACGCTTCAGTACGAATTACCAAGTAATATTTATAAATCCTTTAGAAACTCAAATTTTTACTTGCTATTCTTCTACAACATGAAAAATCTGTTGGACAATTTATTTTTGAATAAGTTGAAACAAAATTACTATTATTATTATTATTATTTATTAGTTTATTTATTTATTATAATATAAAGGTTAAACCTTTCTTTATTAATTAATTAATTAATTAGCTTCTCACCTTTTGGTAAATACATTTTTTTGAAATTCACAAAATTTATAGAAAAAGCTACTTGACTTTGATAGGGATCTTAAAAGTAGAAAAATTCGTAACGTATTTTATGGATAAGTTCATAATTTGATAAAAATTTTCAAAGAATAAACATTTAATCCCGACAAGTTAATAAAAGACTAATTGAATTTTATTTTATTATCCTATGTGATTAAATCGAATAAGAGTATTAGATTAATAAGTCTACTCAACTCTCGATAATCCAATTTCAATTTAATAATGGATCCTTTTTCGAAATAAATTGAAAATTTCCAGATTCTCAAAAATAGTTTATCGTACAAAATCTAAAAAATGATGAAAATAATGTGATTTCACCCAGTTTTCTATCAGAGACAATTTTTTTTAAATCCAAACATTATAGAAATTAAAATTGTGTTTATTTTGTATTAAAATTGTAATGTATTTACTATACTAAATTTCATTTTATTAAAAAAACCATTTTTACAAAATTTTCTTCCTTTAAACTTAGATTACGATCAGAAATTTGGACAAACAATATAGAAAAATTAACCTGAGTTTGTACATGTGTATAAATAAATGTTTATCAATTTTTTTAAAAACATTTTTCGGGTTTATGATTTTTAAGATTTTAATTGGTTGAAAGTGTTGAAACTAGTTGCAAACGGATTTAAATAAGTTGTAAACAATTTTAAGCAAAATTTAAACAGCCTTGAGTAGTTCTAAATAGTTTATGACATTTTTCAAAATAGTTTTAAGAAGTTATAATATTTATAAAAAATATGTAAATAATTTATAAGGACCTTTATGTATTTTTAAACAGTTCTAAACAGTTTTGAACCAATTTTAAAAAGTTTTATACCAATTCTGAAAAGTTTAGAAAAAGTTTCAAAAGTTTTATTAAAGTTACAAACGGTACATAGGTTTAAATAGTTTAAACAAGTTTGAAATAGTTTAAAATAGTTTTTAGAAGTTCTAAGTATAGTCGTGAACAATTTTAAACTAGTTCCAAACACATTTAAAACAAATAAATATAAATAATTTTTAAACAATTTTAATTAGTTCTAAAAAGTGTTATAGAATGTTAAACCTGTTCTTAAGAGTTTTAAACAAAATTCTAAAGTTCCAAAAGAGTTTAAAAAAATTGTCAAAACGGTTCTTATTTCTTCAATAAGAATAGTTTGAATTCAATAGTTTGTAATCAGATCTGAACGGTTTTTAATATTTTGGAACAAGTTCTTAAAAGTTTTATGAAGTTCTAGAAAATTATAAACAATTTGGAACTAGTTTTAAGGTTTTAACTATGTTTTAAACGATTGTAAATATATATGTTTAAAACTGTTTTAAACAGTTTTGAATTAAAAAATGTTTCTGATTTGAATGTAAGGTATTTACACAATTGGTGGATCAGTTATTATAAAGAAGCTCATCATTTTTTTAACAACATTTTTTACAAAATTTGAAAAAATAACCAAGTCCGATATAAATGTTCGTGCTCAACTGAGGAGCACTTTTTTAAAAGTAGATAATTCCATTTTTCAAAAAAGTAGAGATAATCAGAAATTTAACATATTAAGGATCTTTCAAATCAATTTTTTACTGTTAAATTTAAGAAAGGAAATTTATTAACAAAGAAGTATCAATTTTAAAAGATTTGGACTTAACCAAGATGATTCAAAATCTTAATTTTGTTTCCTAGAAAAAATTGCAAAAATCTTTGAATTCTCTAATTATTATAAACTTTAATTAAAAATAAATCGCCTCAAGTCCAAGAAACATTCTTATATAAATAATTTCGTATAGTTTTTCTACTTTATAGATTAACTATCTAGTTTTTTTCTAAGGTGCGAATTTGTATTTGTTTAATTATCTCAAAATAAAAAAATGTGGATTTATCAACTTTTGAAAAAGTGCTCCTCAACTACCCTAGATTGAATTTTTATAAAAAATAAAAAAATTGAAATTTCTTTTTGTTTTTCTTCAAATAGAAATAAATTGACAAAACTATTTTCAGATCTTATTTTCCTTGCAATTTTTTCCGATTCTTATTTTCTATTTTTATTTTCTATATTTTAGAAATAGGCACAAAGGATTTTAATTTCTATATACTTCTATTTTTCACTCATTAAAGATAAATTATTCTATTGATATTGATTCTATTAATTCGATGATTAGTTTATTTTGTATTACAAAGTCACTATTTTGTTTCATAAAAGTGTTCAAATTAATGCATAAGACAATGTGAAAAACATCTTTGTACCTAGAATTCTGAAAATCATTTGAGAATAAATATAGAAAACTTTTTAGAATAAAAATTATAATATTTTGCCCTAATATTTATGGGCATATCTCTAGAACCTTGAACTTTAGACCAAAAAAAAATTAACATTTTTTTTCCATCATATTGTTGAAACTTTGCCTATATAAACTTTAAGCAACAAGCTTTTAAATTTTGCAAGTGTACAGATAAAATGTTTCATCTTCAAAAAGTTATTAATTATTAAAAATTGAAATAATTTGTAATTTGTTACAAAATAAATCAAACAAATGATTGGTTGATACTTTTAAAAGCAATTGAATTTTTTTTTTTTTTAATACATTCGAGCAATTTTGAGACGTTTGTTAAAATTAATAAAATATATGAAATGTTAAAAATTCCGGAGATATGACCATTATGTTATTTTAAAATATTAATTTTAAAGAATGATATTATAAAACAACATTTTGCGCTTTCAGTTTTAATAAATTTTTTGTTTTCATACCAGAAGTGGTCGGCGACGTCGAAAATTTTCGCTCTCAGTGGCTTCCAGATTTCTGTGTCTTCCAGCGATAACACAGGAAATCCTGGCATAGACGTAGAGCATTACTAACATGGGAAGAAAAAAGGAACCCATCGCTGAGAATATTACGTAGGATGAGTCCATGTTATAGGAACATTTAGTGCTATCCCGATTTGTAGCTTGTGGAAAACAACCTAATAAAGGTGGACTTGTTATGGCTCCAGCCACAAGCCACACAACAATTATCATCAATGCCGCCAGTCTTTTACTTCTTCGTCGTCTACTGTAAATTAAAGGCTGTGTCACAGCTAAATACCTGCAATATCACAGAAAAGTGTCAATTTCAAATTTAAACACACAATTAATTTATAAATTTATCATCTATAAAAAACAGTTTAAAAAAACCCATCAGAAATTTTTATATTTTAATGTAATAATCGACTTCGTTACTTATTATATTATATTTATTTTCGTTAAATAATTGTTATAAGTAGTAAAGTTAGTTTCTATTAAAGACTCAATTTAAATTTATAACAAAATTCAAAGGAATATTACTGACGCTTTTACATTAATAATTTATTTGTTAAGAAATGTCTAAACATACATTTGAGGAAATTGCATTATATAGAATGTTATATTTTACTCTCTGAATTTGCATTAGTTAAAAACTACTATTTTAAGGGTGAAAACTAGTTTACCATGACAAATAGTAATTTTTTACTAATAAATAATAATTTAGTAAAAAAATACTAATTTAATTAGCCGAAGTAATTTTAGGTTATGTAGTAGCTTAACTAGTAAACGATTTAGTAGATTTCTATTTACTATGTACATTAATTATTTTTTACTATTTAATTAGTTATTTTTTACTAATTAAAAAACAGAAAACTCGTTCACGATTTTAACTCCTAAATAGTAGATTTCTATTTACTAATTACATTAGTTATTTTTTCCTATTTAATTAGTTAAATTTACCTAGTTTCAACTACATTAATTAGTAGTTTTTTTACTAATAATTACTCTCTAAATTTGAATTAGTTAAAAATAACTAATAAATAATTAGTAAAATCGTGCCTGAGTTTTTATTTCAGCAATTCCCGTGTAGAAAAGTTGGGTGGGCGCCAGTTGGGCCCCATATGGGTTTCCCAGATTTAAGGTGGGCCCCAGTTGGGTCTTCCCACTGGGAAATTAGTGGGCTTGTAATGCTCAACCCGGTTAGTGCCAATTCACTAAAGAAGATCATAAAAATGTAAGATAGTTAAAAAATATTCATTACAACTTTTTACAATATTTTCCATCAAAATTTTCTTTAATGAGATAAAAATTAGTTAATAACAATTGTTGCATGTAATTTTTAATTTATTTAAACAAACTAATATTGTTTATTTGAAACTTTTCATCTAATAGAGCTAGAGAGTTGTAACTTTTTTCTAATTTAGCAACTATATAAATTAACTAAGCCTAATATTAGAAAAAACTAAAATATAAAATTATTAAAATTGTTTAAACAAATTAATATTGTTTATTTGCAACTTTTCATCTAATTAAGCTAGAGAGCTGAAAATCTTAATAATTTTGCAACTTTTTAAGCCTATGAAGGCTTACAATTAATAATAAACGAAAATTCACAATTATAAAAATTGTTTAAACAAATTAATATTGTTTACTTGCAACTTTTTATCTTATTGAGCTGTAGAGTTAAAACTTTCTCTTAATTTTGCAACTATTCAAGAATATAAAAGCTGAATATTAATAATAAACGAAAATCAACAAATTTAAAAATAGTTTAAACAAACTAATATTGTTTATTTGCAATTATTCATCGAATTGAGCTAGAGAGTTGTAACTTTTTCTTAATTTTGCAATTTTTAAGCTTATAAACGCTCAAAACTTATAGTAAACGAAAATTCATAATTATGAAACTCTTTTAAACAAATTAATATTGTTTATTCACAACTTTAATACAGTTTGGGAACTGTTTTACAATATTAATATTAACAATACTAATTTGTTTAAACAATTTTTATAATTGCTGATTTTACTTTACGATTAATACTGGGCTTCATTAGGATTGAAAAAATTGCAAAATTAATAAAAAGTTACAACTCTGTAACTCAATTAGATAAAAAATTGCAAATAAACAATATTAATTTGTTTAAACAATTTTTGTAATTGTGGATTTTTGTTTATTATTTATATTAATCTTTTGTAGGCTTGAATAATTGCAAATTTAGGAAAAATTTACAACTTTCTAGCTCTATTAGATGAAAAGTTGCAAATAAACAATATTAATTTGTTTAAACAATTTTTATAATTTTATATTTAATTTTTTTTCTAATATTAGGATTTACTCAACTTAAATAGTTGCAATATTAAAAAAAAGTTACAAGTCTCTAACTCTATTAGATGAAAAGTTTCAAATAAACAATATTAATTTGTTTAAACAAATTAAAAAATACATGCAACAATTGTTAGTAACTAATTTTTATCTAATTAAAGGAAAGTTTGGTGAAAAATTTTGTAAAATGTCGTAATGAATATTTTTTAACCTACACGTTTTCTGAGGAGAAACAGCTCTATCCGATCGAAAAATGTTAATTTTTTTTGATTTTATATCAATTCCATGGAAAAGTTTATTTTTTCCCATGCATTTTGCATGGGAAACTTTGAGCGCTTTGACCGAATTTCATGAATTTTTAAATTGAAATGAAGGGAAATTGCAATATATAAAGCCAGGTTGACGATAAGTTTAGTATTGAAACTATTATTTAGTAACAATTTACATATTTAAAAAAACTGGGAAGTCCAAGTTGGCCCTAACTGGCGCCCACTTACAAACTGGGAAATACTGGGAACTTTTCTACACGGGTTAGTTAAAAATCTTCTATTATATTAATACGATACCAAGAAAACTTCGTTCATCGTCGTACAGACTTCAAAGTTCACCTACTTTTTCCAATAGGTTACTTACAAAAATGTTCACTTTACCATGTTATTATAGTTTGTAGCAATGCGCACTGGCACTATTCGTGTCAAACATGTTAAACTGAACATTTTTTTATGCACAACATTATGTTGCACATGCGCAGTAGTGCACCACAGATGTGTAAACGTGCGCAATACTTAACAAACATTTCACATGCGCAGTTGTTTTGTATTGCTGTTACACATGCGCAATCATGCACAGTGATAGTCACACATGAGCTCTAATTAAATTCAAAAATTACGCATGCGCAGTGCGTTACTTTACCAGATAAGTACATTTTCAGTACATATAGCATACTTTTTTTAATAAGTGCGCAGTAAAAATCCGTTTTATTATTGCGCATGCGTAACACGGTAACATGATAACTGCACATGCGCAAAGGTACCTTTATTTAAAAATTTGGTTAAAATTGTTTTTTTTCATTATTATTGTAAATAATGACCCATAATAGAAAAGAATATTGAAAATTCAATCTAAATATTGGAATTCAAGAAATTTAATAGAAAAATTTATATTATTGAATATAAAAAATAATAAAAACATTAAAAGTGTATTTAATTTTATTAATTTTATTCTTTTTTTCTTTAAAATATTTATAAAATGTAACAAATTTTGATCTGAAAGTTTTCAATATTTCATACTTTTTAAAACCATTTTCTAGGGGTACCGGGGGGGGGGGGTAATAAATATTTAACATACTGTCAGAAAATCTTCCAAATAATTAGTGTTTAAAAAAGTTTTGTAAAAATTTACTTATTTATTGAGAATAAAGAGTTTGAAAGTTCTCCCAATATTCATAAAATTGTACGTTGTAATCTTCTATTATATTAATATGATACCGAGAAAACTTCGTTCATCGTCGTACAGACTTCAAAGTTCACCTACTTTTTCCAATAGGTTACTTACAAAAATGTTCATTTTACCATGTTATTATAGTTTGTAACAATGCGCACTGGCACTATTCGTGTCAAACATGTTAAACTAAACATTTTTTTATGCACAACATATTGTTGCACATGCGCAGTAGTGCACCACAGCTGTGTAAACGTGCGCAATACTTAACAAACATTTCACATGCGCAGTTGTTTTGTATTGCTGTTACACATGTGCAATCATGCACAGTGATAGTCACACATGAGCTCTAATTAAATTCAAAAATTACGCATGCGCAGTGCGGTACTTTACCAGATAAGTACATTTTCAGTACATATAGCATACTTTTTTTAATAAGTGCGCAGTAAAAATCCGTTTTATTATTGCGCATGCGTAACACGGTAACATGATAACTGCACATGCGCAAAGGTACCTTTATTTAAAAAATTGGTTAAAATTGTTTTTTTTCATTATTATTGTAAATAATGACCCATAATAGAAAAGAATATTCAAAATTCAATCTAAATATTGGAATTCAAGAAATTTAATAAAAAAATTTATATTATTGAATATAAAAAATAATAAAAACATTAAAAGTGTATTTAATTTTATTAATTTTAATCTTTTTTTCTTTAAAATATTTATAAAATGTAACAAATTTTGATCTGAAAGTTTTCAATTTTTCATACTTTTAAAAACCATTTTCTAGGGGTACCGGGGGGGGGGGGTAATAAATATTTAACATACTGTCAGAAAATCTTCCAAATAATTAGTGTTTAAAAAAGTTTTGTAAAAATTTACTTATTTATTGAGAATAAAGAGTTTGAAAGTTCTCCCAATATTCATAAAATTGTACGTTGTAATCTTCTATTATATTAATATGATACCGAGAAAACTTCGTTCATCGTTGTACAGACTTCAAAGTTCACCTACTTTTTCCAATAGGTTACTTACAAAAATGTTCATTTTACCATGTTATTATAGTTTGTAACAATGCGCACTGGCACTATTCGTGTCAAACATGTTAAACTGAACATTTTTTTATGCACAACATATTGTTGCACATGCGCAGTAGTGCACCAGAGCTGTGTAAACATGCGCACTACTTAACAAACATTTCACATGCGCAGTTGTTTTGTATTGCTGTTACACATGCGCAATCATGAACAGTGATAGTCACACATGAGCTCTAATTAAATTCAAAAATTACGCATGCGCAGTGCGGTACTTTACCAGATAAGTACACTTTCAGTACTAATAGCATACTTTTTTTAATAAGTGCGCAGTAAAAATCCGTTTTATTATTGCGCATGCGTAACACGGTAACATGATAACTGCACATGCGCAAAGGTAGCTTTATTTAAAAAATTGGTTAAAATTTTTTTTTTCATTATTATTGTAATTAATGACCCATAATAGAAAAGAATATTCAAAATTCAATCTAAATATTGGAATTCAAGAAATTGAATAGAAAAATTTATATTATTGAATATAAAAAATAATAAAAACATTAAAAGTGTATTTAATTTTATTAATTTTATTCTTTTCTTCTTTAAAATATTTATAAAATGTAACAAATTTTGACCTGAAAGTTTTCAATTTTTCATACTTTTAAAAACCATTTTCTAGGGGTACCGGGGGGGGGGTAATAAATATTTAACATACTGTCAGAAAATCTTCCATATAATTAGTGTTTAAAAAAGTTTTGTAAAAATTTACTTATTTATTGAGAATAAAGAGTTTGAAAGTTCTCCCAATATTCATAAAATTGTACGTGGTAATCTTCTATTATATTAATACGATACCGAGAAAACTTCGTTCATCGTCGTACAGACTTCAAAGTTCACCTACTTTTTCCAATAGGTTACTTACAAAAATGTTCATTTTACCATGTTATTATAGTTTGTAACAATGCGCACTGGCACTATTCGTGTCAAACATGTTAAACTAAACATTTTTTTATGCACAACATATTGTTGCACATGCGCAGTAGTGCACCACAGCTGTGTAAACGTGCGCAATACTTAACAAACATTTCACATGCGCAGTTGTTTTGTATTGCTGTTACACATGTGCAATCATGCACAGTGATAGTCACACATGAGCTCTAATTAAATTCAAAAATTACGCATGCGCAGTGCGGTACTTTACCAGATAAGTACATTTTCAGTACATATAGCATACTTTTTTTAATAAGTGCGCAGTAAAAATCCGTTTTATTATTGCGCATGCGTAACACGGTAACATGATAACTGCACATGCGCAAAGGTACCTTTATTTAAAAAATTGGTTAAAATTGTTTTTTTTTCATTATTATTGTAATTAGTGACCCATAATAGAAAAGAATATTCAAAATTCAATCTAAATATTGGAATTCAAGAAATTTAATAGAAAAATTTATATTATTAAATATAAAAAATAATAAAAACATTAAAAGTGTATTTAATTTTATTAATTTTATTCTTTTCTTCTTTAAAATATTTATAAAATGTAACAAATTTTGACCTGAAAGTTTTCAATTTTTCATACTTTTAAAAACCATTTTCTAGGGGTACCGGGGGGGGGGGGGTAATAAATATTTAACATACTGTCAGAAAATCTTCCATATAATTAGTGTTTAAAAAAGTTTTGTAAAAATTTACTTATTTATTGAGAATAAAGAGTTTGAAAGTTCTCCCAATATTCATAAAATTGTACGTGGTAATCTTCTATTATATTAATACGATACCGAGAAAACTTCGTTCATCGTCGTACAGACTTCAAAGTTCACCTACTTTTTCCAATAGGTTACTTACAAAAATGTTCATTTTACCATGTTATTATAGTTTGTAACAATGCGCACTGGCACTATTCGTGTCAAACATGTTATACTGAACATTTTTTTATGCACAACATATTGTTGCACATGCGCAGTAGTGCACCACAGCTGTGTAAACGTGCGCACTACTTAACAAACATTTCACATGCGCAGTTGTTTTGTATTGCTGGTACACATGCGCAATCATGCACAGTGATAGTCACACATGAGCTCTAATTAAATTCAAAAATTACGCATGCGCAGTGCGGTACTTTACCAGATAAGTACATTTTCAGTACATATAGCATACTTTTTTTAATAAGTGCGCAGTAAAAATCCGTTTTATTATTGCGCATGCGTAACACGGTAACATGATAACTGCACATGCGCAAAGGTACCTTTATTTAAAAAATTGGTTAAAATTGTTTTTTTTTCATTATTATTGTAATTAGTGACCCATAATAGAAAAGAATATTCAAAATTCAATCTAAATATTGGAATTCAAGAAATTTAATAGAAAAATTTATATTATTAAATATAAAAAATAATAAAAACATTAAAAGTGTATTTAATTTTATTAATTTTATTCTTTTCTTCTTTAAAATATTTATAAAATGTAACAAATTTTGACCTGAAAGTTTTCAATTTTTCATACTTTTAAAAACCATTTTCTAGGGGTACCGGGGGGGGGGGGGGTAATAAATATTTAACATACTGTCAGAAAATCTTCCATATAATTAGTGTTTAAAAAAGTTTTGTAAAAATTTACTTATTTATTGAGAATAAAGAGTTTGAAAGTTCTCCCAATATTCATAAAATTGTACGTGGTAATCTTCTATTATATTAATACGATACCGAGAAAACTTCGTTCATCGTCGTACAGACTTCAAAGTTCACCTACTTTTTCCAATAGGTTACTTACAAAAATGTTCATTTTACCATGTTATTATAGTTTGTAACAATGCGCACTGGCACTATTCGTGTCAAACATGTTAAACTGAACATTTTTTTATGCACAACATATTGTTGCACATGCGCAGTAGTGCACCACAGCTGTGTAAACGTGCGCACTACTTAACAAACTTTTCACATGCGCAGTTGTTTTGTATTGCTGTTACACATGCGCAATCATGCACAGTGATAGTCACACATGAGCTCTAATTAAATTCAAAAATTACGCATGCGCAGTGCGGTACTTTACCAGATAAGTACATTTTCAGTACATATAGCATACTTTTTTTAATAAGTGCGCAGTAAAAATCCGTTTTATTATTGCGCATGCGTAACACGGTAACATGATAACTGCACATGCGCAAAGGTACCTTTATTTAAAAAATTGGTTAAAATTGTTTTTTTTTCATTATTATTGTAAATAATGACCCATAATAGAAAAGAATATTCAAAATTCAATCTAAATATTGGAATTCAAGAAATTTAATAGAAAAATTTATATTATTGAATATAAAAAATAATAAAAACATTAAAAGTGTATTTAATTTTATTAATTTTAATCTTTTTTTCTTTAAAATATTTATAAAATGTAACAAATTTTGATCTGAAAGTTTTCAATTTTTCATACTTTTAAAAACCATTTTCTAGGGGTTCCGGGGGGGGGGGGGGTAATAAATATTTAACATACTGTCAGAAAATCTTCCATATAATTAGTGTTTAAAAAAGTTTTGTAAAAATTTACTTATTTATTGAGAATAAAGAGATTGAAAGTTCTCCCAATATTCATAAAATTGTACGTGGTAATCTTCTATTATATTAATACGATACCGAGAAAACTTCGTTTATCGTCGTACAGACTTCAAAGCTCACCTACTTTTTCCAATAGGTTACTTACAAAAATGTTCATTTTACCACGTTATTATAGTTTGTAGCAATGCGCACTGGCACTATTCGTGCCAAACATGTTAAACTGAACATTTTTTTATGCACAACATATTGTTGCACATGCGCAGTAGTGCACCACAGCTGTGTAAACGTGCGCACTACTTAACAAACATTTCACATGCGCAGTTGTTCTGTATTGCTGTTACACATGTGCAATCATGCACAGTGATAGTCACACATGAGCTCTAATTAAATTCAAAATTTACGCATGCGCAGTGCGGTACTTTACCAGATAAGTACATTTTCAGTACATATAGCATACTTTTTTTAATAAGTGCGCAGTAAAAATCCGTTTTATTATTGTGCATGCGTAACACGGTAACATGATAACTGCACATGCGCAAAGGTACCTTTATTTAAAAAATTGGTTAAAATTGTTTTTTTTCATTATTATTGTAAATAATGACCCATAATAGAAAAGAATATTCAAAATTCAATCTAAATATTGGAATTCAAGAAATTTAATAAAAAAATTTATATTATTGAATATAAAAAATAATAAAAACATTAAAAGTGTATTTAATTTTATTAATTTTAATCTTTTTTTCTTTAAAATATTTATAAAATGTAACAAATTTTGATCTGAAAGTTTTCAATTTTTCATACTTTTAAAAACCATTTTCTAGGGGTACCGGGGGGGGGGTAATAAATATTTAACATACTGTCAGAAAATCTTCCAAATAATTAGTGTTTAAAAAAGTTTTGTAAAAATTTACTTATTTATTGAGAATAAAGAGTTTGAAAGTTCTCCCAATATTCATAAAATTGTACGTTGTAATCTTCTATTATATTAATATGATACCGAGAAAACTTCGTTCATCGTTGTACAGACTTCAAAGTTCACCTACTTTTTCCAATAGGTTACTTACAAAAATGTTCATTTTACCATGTTATTATAGTTTGTAACAATGCGCACTGGCACTATTCGTGTCAAACATGTTAAACTGAACATTTTTTTATGCACAACATATTGTTGCACATGCGCAGTAGTGCACCAGAGCTGTGTAAACATGCGCACTACTTAACAAACATTTCACATGCGCAGTTGTTTTGTATTGCTGTTACACATGCGCAATCATGAACAGTGATAGTCACACATGAGCTCTAATTAAATTCAAAAATTACGCATGCGCAGTGCGGTACTTTACCAGATAAGTACACTTTCAGTACTAATAGCATACTTTTTTTAATAAGTGCGCAGTAAAAATCCGTTTTATTATTGCGCATGCGTAACACGGTAACATGATAACTGCACATGCGCAAAGGTAGCTTTATTTAAAAAATTGGTTAAAATTTTTTTTTTTCATTATTATTGTAATTAATGACCCATAATAGAAAAGAATATTCAAAATTCAATCTAAATATTGGAATTCAAGAAATTGAATAGAAAAATTTATATTATTGAATATAAAAAATAATAAAAACATTAAAAGTGTATTTAATTTTATTAATTTTATTCTTTTCTTCTTTAAAATATTTATAAAATGTAACAAATTTTGACCTGAAAGTTTTCAATTTTTCATACTTTTAAAAACCATTTTCTAGGGGTACCGAGGGGGGGGGGGGGTAATAAATATTTAACATACTGTCAGAAAATCTTCCATATAATTAGTGTTCAAAAAAGTTTTGTAAAAATTTACTTATTTATTGAGAATAAAGAGTTTGAAAGTTCTCCCAATATTCATAAAATTGTACGTGGTAATCTTCTATTATATTAATACGATACCGAGAAAACTTCGTTCATCGTCGTACAGACTTCAAAGTTTACCTACTTTTTCCAATAGGTTACTTACAAAAATGTTCATTTTACCACGTTATTATAGTTTGTAACAATGCGCACTGGCACTATTCGTGCCAAACATGTTAAACTGAACATTTTTTTATGCACAACATATTGTTGCACATGCGCAGTAGTGCACCACAGCTGTGTAAACGTGCGCACTACTTAACAAACATTTCACATGCGCAGTTGTTTTGTATTGCTGTTACACATGCGCAATCATGCACAGTGATAGTCACACATGAGCTCTAATTAAATTCAAATATTACGCATGCGCAGTGCGGTACTTTACCAGATAAGTACATTTTCAGTACATATAGCATACTTTTTTTAATAAGTGCGCAGTAAAAATCCGTTTTATTATTGCGCATGCGTAACACGGTAACATGATAACTTCACATGCGCAAAGGTACCTTTATTTAAAAAATTGGTTAAAATTGCTTTTTTTTTTTAATTATTATTGTAATTAATGACCCATAATAGAAAAGAATATTTAAAATTCAATCTAAATATTGGAATTCAAGAAATTTAATAGAAAAATTTATATTATTGAATATAAAAAATAATAAAAACATTAAAAGTGTATTTAATTTTATTAATTTTAATCTTTTTTTCTTTAAAATATTTATAAAATGTAACAAATTTTGATCTGAAAGTTTTCAATTTTTCATACTTTTAAAAACCATTTTCTAGGGGTACCGGGGGGGGGGGTAATAAATATTTAACATACTGTCAGAAAATCTTCCAAATAATTAGTGTTTAAAAAAGTTTTGTAAAAATTTACTTATTTATTGAGAATAAAGAGTTTGAAAGTTCTCCCAATATTCATAAAATTGTACGTGGTAATCTTCTATTATATTAATACGATACCGAGAAAAGTTCGTTCATCGTCGTACAGACTTCAAAGTTCACCTACTTTTTCCAATAGGTTACTTACAAAAATGTTCATTTTACCATGTTATTATAGTTTGTAACAATGCGCACTGGCACTATTCATGTCAAACATGTTAAACTGAACATTTTTTTATGCACAACATATTGTTGCACATGCGCAGTAGTGCACCACAGCTGTGTAAACGTGCGCACTACTTAACAAACATTTCACATGCGCAGTTGTTTTGTATTGCTGTTACACATGCGCAATCATGCACAGTGATAGTCACACATGAGCTCTAATTAAATTCAAAAATTACGCATGCGCAGTGCGGTACTTTACCAGATAAGTACATTTTCAGTACATATAGCATACTTTTTTTAATAAGTGCGCAGTAAAAATCCGTTTTATTATTGCGCATGCGTAACACGGTAACATGATAACTGCACATGCGCAAAGGTACCTTTATTTAAAAAATTGGTTAAAATTGTTTTTTTTTATTATTATTGTAATTAATGACCCATAATAGAAAAGAATATTCAAAATTCAATCTAAATATTGGAATTCAAGAAATTTAATAGAAAAATTTATATTATTGAATATAAAAAATAATAAAAACATTAAAAGTGTATTTAATTTTATTAATTTTATTCTTTTTTTTTTTTAAATATTTATAAAATGTAAGAAATTTTGATCTGAAAGTTTTCAATTTTTCATCCTTTTAAGAACCATTTTCTAGGGGTACCGGGGGGTGGGGGGGTAATAAATATTTAACATACTGTCAGAAAATCTTCCATATAATTAGTGTTTAAAAAAGTTTTGTAAAAATTTACTTATTTATTGAGAATAAAGAGTTTGAAAGTTCTCCCAATATTCATAAAATTGTACGTGGTAATCTTCTATTATATTAATACGATACCGAGGAAACTTCGTTCATCGTCGTACAGACTTCAAAGTTCACCTACTTTTTCCAATAGGTTACTTACAAAAATGTTCATTTTACCACGTTATTATAGTTTGTAACAATGCGCACTGGCACTATTCGTGCCAAACATGTTAAACTGAACATTTTTTTATGCACAACATATTGTTGCACATGCGCAGTAGTGCACCACAGCTGTGTAAACGTGCGCACTACTTAACAAACATTTCACATGCGCAGTTGTTTTGTATTGCTGTTACACATGCGCAATCATGCACAGTGATAGTCACACATGAGCTCTAATTAAATTCAAAAATTACGCATGCGCAGTGCGGTACTATACCAGATAAGTACATTTTCAGTACATATAGCATACTTTTTTTAATAAGTGCGCAGTAAAAATCCGTTTTATTATTGCGCATGCCTAACACGGTAACATGATAACTGCACATGCGCAAAGGTACCTTTGTTTAAAAAATTGGTTAAAATTGATTTTTTTTCATTATTATTGTAATTAATGACCCATAATAGAAAAGAATATTCAAAATTCAATCTAAATATTGGAATTCAAGAAATTAAATAGAAAAATTTATATTATTGAATATAAAAATTAAT
This sequence comes from Ganaspis brasiliensis, assembly GCA_037103525.1. NCBI lineage: Eukaryota > Metazoa > Arthropoda > Insecta > Hymenoptera > Figitidae > Ganaspis > Ganaspis brasiliensis. The sequence goes on along the minus strand of JAZKLR010000205.1, from coordinate 195,952 downwards.
AAAAACATTAAAAGTGTATTTAATTTTATTAATTTTATTCTTTTTTTCTTTAAAATATTTATAAAATGTAACAAATTTTGATCTGAAAGTTTTCAATTTTTCATACTTTTAAAAACCATTTTCTAGGGGTACCGGGGGGTGGGGGGGGGGTAATAAATATTTAACATACTGTCAGAAAATCTTCCATATAATTCGTGTTTAAAAAAGTTTTGTAAAAATTTACTTATTTATTGAGAATAAAGAGTTTGAAAGTTCTCCCAATATTCATAAAATTGTACGTGGTAATCTTTTCTTATATTAATACGATACCGAGAAAACTTCGTTCATCGTCGTACAGACTTCAAAGTTCACCTACTTTTTCCAATAGGTTACTTACAAAAATGTTCATTTTACCATGTTATTATAGTTTGTAACAATGCGCACTGGCACTATTCGTGTCAAACATGTTAAACTGAACATTTTTTTATGCACAACATATTGCTGCACATGCGCAGTAGTGCACCACAGCTGTGTAAACGTGCGCACTACTTAACAAACATTTCACATGCGCAGTTGTTTTGTATTGCTGTAACACATGCGCAATCATGCACAGTGATAGTCACACATGAGCTCTAATTAAATTCAAAAATTACGCATGCGCAGTGCGGTACTTTACCAGATAAGTACAATTTCAGTACATATAGCATACTTTTTTTAATTAGTGCGCAGTAAAAATCCGTTTTATTATTGCGCATGCGTAACACGGTAACATGATAACTGCACATGTGCAAAGGTACCTTTCTTTAAAAAATTGGTTAAAATTGTTTTTTTTTTCATTATTATTGTAATTAATGACCCACAATAGAAAAGAATATTCAAAATTCAATCTAAATATTGGAATTCAAGAAATTTAATAGAAAAATTTATATTAATAATATAAAAAATAATAAAAACATTAAAAGTGTATTTAATTTTATTAATTTTATTCTTTTTCTCTTTAAAATATTTATAAAGTGTAACAAATTTTGATCTAAAAGTTTTCAATTTTTTATACTTTTAAAAACCATTTTCTAGGGGTACCGGGGGGGGGGGTAATAAATATTTAACATACTGTCAGAAAATCTTCCATATAATTAGTGTTTAAAAAAGTTTTGTAAAAATTTACTTATTTATTGAGAATAAAGAGTTTGAAAGTTCTCCCAATATTCATAAAATTGTACGTGGTAATCTTCTATTATATTAATACGATACCGAGAAAACTTCGTTCATAGTGGAACAGACTTCAAAGTTCACCTACTTTTTCCAATAGGTTACTTACAAAAATGTTCATTTTACCATGTTATTATAGTTTGTAACAATGCGCACTGGCACTATTCGTGTCAAACATGTTAAACTCAACATTTTTTTATGCACAACATATTGTTGCACATGCGCAGTAGTGCTCCACAGCTGTGTAAACGTGCGCAATACTTAACAAACATTTCACATGCGCAGTTGTTTTGTATTGCTGTTACACATGCGCAATCATGCACAGTGATAGTCACACATGAGCTCTAATTAAATTCAAAAATTACGCATGCGCAGTGCGGTACTTTACTAGATAAGTACATTTTCAGTACATATAGGATACTTTTTTTAATAAGTGCGCAGTAAAAATCCGTTTTATTATTGCGCACGCGTAACACAGTAACATGATAACTGCACATGCGCAAAGGTACCTTTATTTAAAAAATTGGTTAAAATTGTTTTTTTTTCATTATTATTGTAATTAATGACCCATAATAGAAAAGAATATTCAAAATTCAATCTAAATATTGGAATTCAAGAAATTTAATAGAAAAATTTATATTATTGAATATAAAAAATAATAAAAACATTAAAAGTGTATTTAATTTTATTCTTTTTTTCTTTAAAATATTTATAAAATGTAACAAATTTTGATTTGAAAGTTTTCAATTTTTCATACTTTTAAAAACCATTTTCTAGGGGTACCGGGGGGGGGGGTAATAAATATTTAACATACTGTCAGAAAATTTTCCATATAATTAGTGTTTAAAAAAGTTTTGTGAAAATTTACTTATTTATTGAGAATAATGAGTTTGAAAGTTCTCCCAATATTCATAAAATTGTACGTGGTAATCTTCTATTATATTAATACGATACCGAGAAAACTTCGTTCATCGTCGAACAGACTTCAAAGTTCACCTACTTTTTCCAATAGGTTACTTACAAAAATGTTCATTTTACCATGTTATTATAGTTTGTAACAATGCGCACTGGCACTATTCGTGTCAAACATGTTAAACTGAACATTTTTTTATGCACAACATATTGTTGCACATGCGCAGTAGTGCACCACAGCTGTGTAAACGTGCACACTACTTAACAAACATTTCACATGCGCAGTTGTTTTGTATTGCTGTTACACATGCGCAATCATGCACAGTGATAGTCACACATGAGCTCTAATTAAATTCAAATATTACGCATGCGCAGTGCGGTACTTTACCAGATAAGTACATTTTCAGTACATATAGCATACTTTTTTTAATAAGTGCGCAGTAAAAATCCGTTTTATTATTGCGCATGCGTAACACGGTAACATGATAACTGCACATGCGCAAAGGTACCTTTATTTAAAAAATTTGTTAAAATTGCTTTTTTTTTTTAATTATTATTGTAATTAATGACCCATAATAGAAAAGAATATTTAAAATTCAATCTAAATATTGGAATTCAAGAAATTTAATAGAAAAATTTATATTATTGAATATAAAAAATAATAAAAACATTAAAAGTGTATTTAATTTTATTAATTTTAATCTTTTTTTCTTTAAAATATTTATAAAATGTAACAAATTTTGATCTGAAAGTTTTCAATTTTTCATACTTTTAAAAACCATTTTCTAGGGGTACCGGGGGGAGGGGGGGGTAATAAATATTTAACATACTGTCAGAAAATCTTCCATATAATTAGTGTTTAAAAAAGTTTTGTGAAAATTTACTTATTTATTGAGAATAAAGAGTTTGAAAGTTCTCCCAATATTCATAAAATTGTACGTGGTAATCTTCTATTATATTAATACGATACCGAGAAAACTTCGTTCATCGTCGAACAGACTTCAAAGTTCACCTACTTTTTCCAATAGGTTACTTACAAAAATGTTCATTTTACCATGTTATTATAGTTTGTAACAATGCGCACTGGCACTATTCGTGTCAAACATGATAAACTGAACATTTTTTTATGCACAACATATTGTTGCACATGCGCAGTAGTGCACCACAGCTGTGTAAACGTGCGCACTACTTAACAAACATTTCACATGCGCAGTTGTTTTGTATTGCTGTAACACATGCGCAATCATGCACAGTGATAGTCACACATGAGCTCTAATTAAATTCAAAAATTACGCATGCGCAGTGCGGTACTTTACCAGATAAGTACAATTTCAGTACATATAGCATACTTTTTTTAATAAGTGCGCAGTAAAAATCCGTTTTATTATTGCGCATGCGTAACACGGTAACATGATAACTGCACATGCGCAAAGGTACCTTTATTTAAAAAATTGGTTAAAATTGTTTTTTTTTCATTATTATTGTAATTAGTGACCCATAATAGAAAAGAATATTCAAAATTCAATCTAAATATTGGAATTCAAGAAATTTAATAGAAAAATTTATATTATTGAATATAAAAAATAATAAAAACATTAAAAGTGTATTTAATTTTATTCTTTTTTTCTTTAAAATATTTATAAAATGTAACAAATTTTGATCTGAAAGTTTTCAATTTTTCATACTTTTAAAAACCATTTTCTAGGGGTACCGGGGGGAGGGGGGGTAATAAATATTTAACATACTGTCAGAAAATCTTCCATATAATTAGTGTTTAAAAAAGTTTTGTGAAAATTTACTTATTTATTGAGAATAATGAGTTTGAAAGTTCTCCCAATATTCATAAAATTGTACGTGGTAATCTTCTATTATATTAATACGATACCGAGAAAACTTCGTTCATCGTCGTACAGACTTCAAAGTTCACCTACTTTTTCCAATAGGTTACTTACAAAAATGTTCATTTTACCATGTTATTATAGTTTGTAACAATGCGCACTGGCACTATTCGTGTCAAACATGTTAAACTGAACATTTTTTTATGCACAACATATTGTTGCACATGCGCAGTAGTGCACCACAGCTGTGTAAACGTGCGCACTACTTAACAAACATTTCACATGCGCAGTTGTTTTGTATTGCTGTTACACATGCGCAATCATGCACAGTGATAGTCACACATGAGCTCTAATTAAATTCAAAAATTACGCATGCGCAGTGCGGTACTTTACCAGAAAAGTACATTTTCAGTACATATAGCATACTTTTTTTAATAAGTGCGCAGTAAAAATACGTTTTATTATTGCGCATGCGTAACACGGTAACATGATAACTGCACATGCGCAAAGGTACCTTTATTTAAAAAATTGGTTAAAATTGTTTTTTTTTTCATTATTATTGTAATTAATGACCCATAATAGAAAAGAATATTCAAAATTCAATATAAACATTGGAATTCAAGAAATTTAATAGAAAAATTTATATTATTGAATATAAAAAATAATAAAAACATTAAAAGTGTATTTAATTTTATTAATTTTATTTTTTTTTTCTTTAAAATATTTATAAAATGTAACAAATTTTGATCTGAAAGTTTTCAATTTTTCATACTTTTAAAAACCATTTTCTAGGGGTACCGGGGGGAGGGGGGGGTAATAAATATTTAACATACTGTCAGAAAATCTTCCATATAATTAGTGTTTAAAAAAGTTTTGTGAAAATTTACTTATTTATTGAGAATAAAGAGTTTGAAAGTTCTCCCAATATTCATAAAATTGTACGTGGTAATCTTCTATTATATTAATACGATACCGAGAAAACTTCGTTCATCGTCGAACAGACTTCAAAGTTCACCTACTTTTTCCAATAGGTTACTTACAAAAATGTTCATTTTACCATGTTATTATAGTTTGTAACAATGCGCACTGGCACTATTCGTGTCAAACATGTTAAACTGAACATTTTTTTATGCACAACATATTGTTGCACATGCGCAGTAGTGCACCACAGCTGTGTAAACGTGCGCACTACTTAACAAACATTTCACATGCGCAGTTGTTTTGTATTGCTGTTACACATGCGCAATCATGCACAGTGATAGTCACACATTGGCTCTAATTAAATTCAAAAATTACGCATGCGCAGTGCGGGACTTTATCAGATAAGTACATTTTCAGTACATATAGCATACTTTTTTTAATAAGTGCGCAGTAAAAATCCGTTTTATTATTGCGCACGCGTAACACGGTAACATGATAACTGCACATGCGCAAAGGTACCTTTATTTAAAAAATTGGTTAAAATTGTTTTTTTTTTCATTATTATTGTAATTAATGACCCATAATAGAAAAGAATATTCAAAATTCAATCTAAATATTGGAATTCAAGAAATTTAATAGAAAAATTTATATTATTGAATATAAAAAATAATAAAAACATTAAAAGTGTATTTAATTTTATTAATTTTATTCTTTTTTTCTTTAAAATATTTATAAAATGTAACAAATTTTGATCTGAAAGTTTTCAATTTTTCATACTTTTAAAAACCATTTTCTAGGGGTACCGGGGGGGGGGGGGGTAATAAATATTTAACATACTGTCAGAAAATCTTCCATATAATTAGTGTTTAAAAAAGTTTTGTGAAAATTTACTTATTTATTGAGAATAATGAGTTTGAAAGTTCTCCCAATATTCATAAAATTGTACGTGGTAATCTTCTATTGTATTAATACGATACCGAGAAAACTTCGTTCATCGTCGTACAGACTTCAAAGTTCACCTACTTTTTCCAATAGGTTACTTACAAAAATGTTCAATTTATCATGTTATTAGAGTTTGTAACAATGCGCACTGGCATTATTCGTGTCAAACATGTTAAACTGAACATTTTTTTATGCACAACATATTGTTGCACTTGCGCAGTAGTGCACCACAGCTGCGTTTTGTGCAATTTACTCTTATAAATTATAGGTTTTACGCATTACATGGAACTTTTTTGTTTACACATTTTTCTACATTTTTTTACCTTAGAATAGTTAAAATGTCATTTATACTTCACATTTTTACAACTGCGCATGTTTTTTGTTCATAGAAAACTACTGCGCATGCTTTACTGGCATAGGAACCTATTGCGCATTACTATATACTTTACGCAATGTTTTTAACTTTTTTGTTAACTTGTTTCTCTATTTGCTTTGACAATTACATTTTTTGACATTAATTTTTCTTTGTTACTGTAACAAGTATCGTTCATAGGAAAGTACTGCGCATGCGTAACTGCCTTTTGGAGCTTTTGCGCATGTATAAGTCTGTTAAAAAGCTACTGCACATATGTTTTCATCTTTTATTATTATTACTTCTTTGTTTCTTGTTGTATTCGAAATATATTTTTTAGAACCTTTCTATTATATTGCTTTTTAAATTATAATTTTTTTATCAAGATATTTTTTAGTTAGTTGTTTATAGATGCAATCGATTTTATGTATTTATACTTTTTTCAAACGCCTTTTTTTTAATGTTAGGAAGTTATAATTTGTTATTAATTAATATTTAGTATTATTATCATTATTACTGGCAATATTTTTTAAAACAATCTTTTTGAGAATACTAGATATTATTTTTAAAATAAAGCAAATAAAATTTTAAAAATTAATTTTATATTTCTAAAAAAAATTAATAATTAATTATAAAACAATTTAAAAATATATATTATTATTACATAATACATATTACAATTTACTACTTTTTAAGTTATTCAATTATCATATTCTTTTAAAAATTGGCCGCATCGACTTAATATGAATTAGAATATAGATTATTAAAATTTATAAATTTATAGATTTATATATATGTTCAAGAATACATAAAGTAAAGAAATATATAAAAGAAATAAAAAACGAGCGAGCGTTAGCGAGCGAGGGTTGTTACGCTAGTAACTAATTATTAGTAAAAAAATGACTAATTGTTAGTAAAAACATAACTAAAAGATATTTAAAATTTGACTAATTGAATTAGTAAACAGAATTTTACTAAAATATTAGTTATTATGACATAACCTAAAAATGAATTTGATTAATAATTAGTTATTTTTCACTAAATGATTAGTAGAAATATAACTATTTGAATTAGTGACTGAGTTTTTGCTTTCAAATTAGTTATTTTTAACTAATTCAGATTTAGAGAGTAGTTATTTTTTACTAATTAAAAAAGAGAAAACTCGTTCAGGATTTTGACCCCTAAATAGTAGTTTTTAACTAACTCAGATTAGAGAGTGACATTAATACAAGTTAAAAATTTGTGTTAATTTTTAACAATGGAATTTGTGTTGTTTTGTTTATCGTCTGCTTGTCAGAAGTAAAATATAATAGTGTTGAGTTAAAGAGTGAATTTGATTCAATTAGTATTGAATTTATTTTTTGTTAATTTTTTTTACCTTATTTTTTATTAAAAAATAAGGTACAGTATTAATTTTTGTAGTAAATATCTTTTGATTAAAATTATTATAAATATAACTTTAATTATAATTAGGTTATGTTTCTTTTGCAGAATAAATGTAAAAAATACAGTTTCTGACACAATTGAGTGGACACCTCGCGGAGCTCGATTAAAAAGACGACTGTTTTTAAACCGTGCTAAATCCGCAAAAAATAATACTAGAACGATTTTAAAAACAGATTTGGAAAGCTTATAAAATTTCTAAAAAGATGATTGGTATTGGAAATTTCTAACTTTAAATTCAACTCTTTCCCTAAGCCAGAAAAGTTGAAGGAAAAAATTGAAACTTTGTACGCATAATTATTATTTAGTTCATAACTCGAAAATAATTATGAGTGCAAAGTTCCAATATTTTTCCTTCCAGTTTTCTGGCTTAGGGGAAGAGTTGAATTTGAAGTTAGGAATTTTCAAAAATTACAAAATTACTTAATATTTCTCTCCTAATAGTTAAAAATCTGTTTACTATATTGCTTTTGGGCACCAATTATCTTTTCAGAAATTTTATAAGCTTCTCAAATCTGTTTTTAAAATCTTTTTAACATTATTTTTCGTGGATTTATCACGGTTTAAAGACAGACGTCTTTTTAATGGAGCTCCGCGAGGTGTCCACTCAATCGTGGCAGGTACACATTTTTTATATTTGCTCTGTAACACAAACATAACCTATAATAAAAAACGTTATATTTTTAATTAAAAAACATTTACTACAAAAAATAATATTTATATATATATATAATTATTTACAAATTTCTTTCTTTCTTCCTTTCATTCATTCATACATTCATTCATTCATTCATTTAAATCAACCTTTCGCATATTAATTAATTAATTTATCGCAAATTTAAATTAATTTTTTTAATTTGCCATTATTATTTTCATTTTGAAATTATAATCTTTAATTTTTAATCATTTTCATTATTTCTGAATTAATATCCTAAATAATTTGGTTTTCAAAAATTTAAATTATTTATTTGAAATTTAAATTATTTTCATCATATTACAATTATTTTCTTAAATTTTAAATTATTTTCCTCAAGTTTCAATAATTTTTTTTAATTTAAATTATTTTTATCAATTTTCAATTATTTTTTTCATGTTTTAATTATTATTCTCATTTTGTAAAATTATTTTTAAGATTTTTAAGTATTTTTCTTAAATTTCAATTATTTTCACTTGTTTTTATAATTTTCAAAAAATTTTATTAATTTTCTTAAATTTAAATTATTCTTAGCTTTTTTCCAGTCTTTTCTCCAATTTTTAGTTATTCTCATTTTTTAAGTTAATTTCTATAATTTTCAAATATTTTTGTCAAATTTCAATTATTTTCTTTAATTTGTAATTATTTTCATTTGTTTTCATAATTTTAAAATTTTTGTATTACTTAAATTTCAATTATTTTTACCTTTCTTCCCGTCTTATATCGAATTTTCAATTATTCTCATTTTTTAAAATTCATTTCTAGATTTATAGTATTTTTCTTCAATTTCAAATAATTTTTTTTTAATTTTTAATTATTTTCATTTGTTTTCATAATTTTCAATAATTTTTATTAATTACCATAAATTTCAATTATTTGCAGCAATTTTTAGTTATTCTCATTTTTTAAAATTACTTTCTAAAGATTTTCAAGCATTTTTCTCAAATTTCAAATTATTCTCTTCAATTTTTAATTATTTTCATTTGTTTTCATAATTTTTTAATTTTTGTATTAATTATCTTAAATATTAATTATTTTTATCTCTCTTTCAGTCTTTTATCTAATTTTTAGTTATTCTCATTTTTTAAACTTAATTTTTATAATTTTCAAGTATTTTTCTTAAATTTCAATTATTTTTTTCAATTTTTAATTATTTTCATAATTTTCAATAATTTTTATTAATTGCCTTAAACTTCAATTATTTTTTAAAATCTTTTTACAATTATTTGAAGGGCAGTTTTTAGTTATTCTCATTTTTTAAAATTATTTCTAGAATTTTCAAGTATTTGTCTTAAATTTTAATTATTTTCTCCATCTATTAATTATTTTCATTTGTTTTCATAATTTTTTAAGTTTTTTTTATTAATTACCGTAAATTTTAATTATTTTTTTTAGCTTTTTTCAATTATTTTCAGCAATTTTTAGTTATTTTCATTTTTTAAAATTAATTTATAATATTTTCAAGTATTTTGCTCAAATTTTAATTATTTTTTTCAATTTTTAATTATTTTCATTTGTTTTCATAATTTTCAAATTTATTTATTCATTATCTTAAATTTCAATTATTATTAGCTTCCTACCAGTGTTCAACACTATCAAGCAATAATTTTTGTTAGTTTAATTCACAACAAAATTTCTCCATAGGTTGTCGAGAAAGGTTTATTTTATTTTGAACTAAAATCCGCAATTCACATCTCAAATGAAACATTTATTCAAACAAAATTCATCTGTCACATTAAACAAAATTAAACAAAATTGAATTAAACATTACAGTCACTCCACTTACAATAAATTTCACATTCACAAATTACAATCGCTTTGATTAATAAACCACTCGTCGTAAATAAATATCGAGTACTAACTCTCGTCAAACTTTTATCTTTTCAAATTCATTGGAAATTGAATATACACTAATTGTTGTCATTATCGTCAAGGACAGCTCAATTATATTTTAATTTAAAATATTTGTTAAATTTCAATTTTTATATTTTGATCATTTTATTTTATTCGCGCAGCGACATCCAGTCTGTTCTCCAATTTTGAGTTATTCTCATTTTTTTAAAATTAATATATAAAATTATCAAGTATTTTTTTCAAATTTATTGAATCTGTCAGTTTGGAGGTCGTTCTTCTTTTCGATCTTCCAAAAGAAGGTCAAAAACTTTTGATTGGAAAAATAGTTTGACGTCATAATTCTGGGAAAATTTGAATTTGGTCCAGAAGTTTAGTTATTAAATTTTATCGCCAGAAGTTGAGTTTAGAAATGGTTTTTAATGTTTAAGTACATTTACATTGAAATCAGAGTTGTAAAATCTATTGTGACAGATTATTGTTTATTAAAGAGATTAATAAAAGAATAAAAGAAATAATTAAAAATATTGTTAACGTAAAATTGAAAAGAACCAAGACGCCTGAAGAGATTGCGTAATAAAATTCCTGGTGACTAAATAATTGATTAAATACATTGGAATATTATACGAATAACATTAACATTGAATAAAGAGCAAAACGATATAAAGAATTTGTGAACTAATTTAATTTCATAGAATTTATATAAAGAGAACGATTATTAAGAAATATATATTGCAATAAAGAATAAATTGAATGTTACAAATTATATAAATTGAAAATATAGACTAGCATAAAATAGAGAACTAAAAGAGTATTTCTAATGTATGACTTATATAAACCTTCAAAGAAAGAAATCTTATTTCCTATTTTTTTAATTATCTTTCTTTCAGAGTACAGTTTTTGATTTATTGAATAATAGTAAATTTGGAAAAGATCCTTTATAATTTTATTTGTCCGAAGAGCAACGTTAGTTGAAGCAGTTAATGTAAATTATTTTAAAATACACTTTACACATTATTTATTAAAGAGCCTTTAAAGCTAAAATGCCAATTAAATATTGATACAGTTAAATCCTCACTAATTTCATAATTCGTCTTTAACATTCAAAGAAGGTATATAATATCTAGAAGTTGTCTCTTTAAAATTTAATCCTGAATAACACGATAATCAAAAATAAAATCCTGGTACCAATTTCTCCAATAATTCCAATTTAATTTCATAAACAAATTTTCATAAATTTCACAAGTTAAACCACAGGTTAAAAATATCCCTTACTTTGATGTTTTGAAAAATGAAAAAAAAAATTTCTGTCCAGAAAGTACCATCTTCGAAAAGTGGCATCGATTTACTCCACACTAATTGGGGCAAATCAATGCTGCTCTGGTTTTACGCTTTTTAATTGACAAAACTTGTTACCCACTATCGGCTGTTGGTTAAAACTAAACGTGTTTCGTTAAAAAAGAAGACTTGTAATTACATCACGCTGTACCCTCAATTTGATTTATTTTTTGAATGAAGTAACATTTTCGAATCCAGGATAAATTCATTAGAATATAAATTTTTAATTTTCTTAATTTTATATTTCTTTTTACTTTTCAGGGTCCGAAACTCTTGAAAAGAGATTTTGCTGTCTGTCTTGCTTAAAATTTGAAAAGAAATTGAATAAGCTCTTAGTGAATTAAAGTTAAGGTATTATCTTTATTCTTGAGAGATTTTAAAAGTAATGTAGAAGCTACATGAGCATAAAATCACAAATAAATGGATAATCGTAATCTTTTATGGTTGTTTTTAGCTGGAATGTAATATTTGGTTGAATGTATTTGAACAAAATGCGCAAACAGTTTGGCACGAAGCTTTTCCTTGTAATATCGTTATCGACACGTACTAGAATTGTAAACATAGTTTCTTTTTAGTTACCTATCTATGGATATGGCACACAAGGAAAGGATGCTGGCAGTACAGAGAAGAACATCCAGAGAGACCCAAGCTATGCAGAGAATCTCCCCCAGCTCCCACGATCCACCATTCAACTACAAAAGAATGTATTTTCAATAAACAATAAACAAAAGGCGCATTTTCTTATTTCTATTGTTGTTATTATAGAAAAATATCTTCTCAAAAATGTCATATCATGTGGTGGAAAAAATACCAAAAAAATTGCGAATATAAAACAAATGAAAAATGAAAGCAAAAATATTTTGAATAAATCAAAATATTTGTATTTATACAAAAGCAAAAATATTTTGAATAAATCAAAATATTTGTATTTATACAAATATTTTGATTTATTTAAAATATTTTTGCTTTCATTTTTTAATGATTATTTTTTAATTTCTGGTATAAATTCATTCTCAATTTTACACCCCCTTCTTCTAACAATTTATAAATTCATTAAAAGAAAATTATCTCCTCTCTAAATTTGAATTAGTTAAAAATAACTAATTATTATTAGTAAAATATGACTATTTATTAAAAAAACATATCTCAAAAAATAGTTACAATTTGACTAATTGAATTAGTAAACAGAATTTTACTAAAATATTAGTAACTAGCAAAATAAAACGCGTGTAAGCGCGCGATTAGTTTTTCATACATTTTAAAAATTATAAAATACAATAATTAATATAACAAATCGGTTAATAATATTTATCTAATAAGAAGAAATAAATGTTTTAAATATAATATTTAAAAATCAATTAATATGAATAAAATAAATATTTATTTAGGACAAAATTTATAATATTTTAGAATTAAAAAGAATTGCAAAAAATAATTGAAGTTCAACAAAATAATTGTAAAAAAAAATAAAATCAATTAAAAATTGGGGAAAGTAATTTAAACAATCATAAAAATGTTTTAAACATAAAGAAAATAATTTAAATTTAAGAAAAAAAACTTGAGAATCTTAAAATTAAAACAAAATTGAGTAATGAAAAATTAGAGAAAATAATTGAAAATTAAAAAAACAAGGTTAAAAATTGAGATAAATAAATTAAAAAAAAAAAAAAATAATTAAAATTGGAAAAAAAATAAAACAAATTACATTAAATATTTTAAATAAAGGAAAGTTAAACAAAATTTGAGGAAAATATTTAAAACTTTCAGAAGTTCATTGAGATAAAAGAAAATAATTAAAAATTAGAGAAAATAAATGAAAAAAGATAAACATAATTTAGAATTGAACAGAACAAGTTTTGATTAAAGAGAAATAAGTAAAAAACTTTTGGCAATTATGAAAAAGAACGACAAAAAGAACGAAAGTAATTGAAAATTGAAGAAAATAATATAAAACATAATAAAAATAATGAAATAATTGAAAAGTCAGATAAATAGTTAAAATTTTTTTAAATTATGAAACTAATGTAAAGAATTGCAAATTAAAGGAAATCAATTTTAGAAAATAATTGAAAAATGTTTTTAATTTATAAAACTTGACGAAAATAATTAAAATATGATACAAACAATGATAAGTTGTAAAAAATAAATGACATTTATGTTGATAATTGAAAAAAGTACAGAATTTTTTTTAAATAAAGAAAAAATAATTGAAAATTAAGAAAATAGATGAAGATCTTAGAAATCAATTAAAAAAAAAAGAAAATAACTAAAAATTGGAGAAAAGAACTGAGGAAATAAGCTAAAAGTAATTGAAATTTACGATAATGAATATTATTTTTTGGAAACTATGAAAACAAATAAAAATAATTAAAAATTGAAGAACATAATAGAAATTTGAGAAAAATATTTAAAAGTTTTTAGAAATTAATTGTATAAAATGAGAAAAACTAAAAATTGGAGAAAAGTCTGGAAGAAAGCTAAACATAATTGAAATTTACGATAATTAATAAAAAAAAATTTGAAATTTTGATAACAAATGAAAATAATAACAAATTGAAGAAAATATTTGTATTTTCAGAAGCATACTTAAAAATCTAAGAAAATAATTTTAGAAAATGAAAATAATAATTAACAATCGAGGAAAATAATTAAAAAATGATAAAATTCAAAAATAAAAATAAAATTTACAGATGCTGAAAATAATTTAAGATTGAGAAAGAAAATTAAATTATGATGAAAATAATTGCAATATCGGATAAATAATTAAAATCTTTAAAAGTAATTCCAAAATAATGAAAATATCTATAAATTGATGCAAATTAAGAAAAATTGCAGTATTTATGTTTAAGCAAAAGAAAATAATTAAAAAATCGTTATATAATGGATAATTCATGACAATAATCTAAATTTGAGATAATAACAGAAAATTTAGGAAATTAATTGCATGTGCATACATTTTAAACTTCTTTAAAAACCATAATAAATTTTTAATGAGAGTCAAAATCAATAAAATAACAGGGACTAACTTCACTTCAGTTTTTAAAACGTGGACAGAAAAAGATGAATAAATATAAATACTAACTAACTTCAGGAGTTTACGGAGATTATTATTATTATTTTTTAATTTTGACATAACCTAAAAATGAATTTGACTAATAATAATTAGTTACTTTTTACTAAATGGTTAGTAGAAATATAACTATTTCAATTAGTGCCTGAGTTTTTGCTTTCAAATTATTTATATTTAACTAATTCAGATTTAGAGAGTCTGTAAACAAGCACAATGTTTCTATATAAAAATATAAATAAATATAAATAAGAAACTAAAGAGAATGCATTTTTAGGAAACTTGATACGTAAAAGATTTTAGGGTCGAAGAATACAAATCTTAAGTCACATTTCAAAAATTAAAAATGGTGGACTCAACATGCCGCAACAGTTTGAAAATCAATCAGATTGGTTTTGAAACTTGTTATTCGGAAATTTTTCCTGTCGATGATAAAAGGAATCTGAAGTCTAATTTCAAAAACTAAAATGGCGAATCCAATATGGAGAGAAGAAATTTTTTTAAAACTTGACAAAAATAAATATTTTGTTTTGTTTTTCATTTTTTTTTAAATTGGGTGTCGAAAGGTTTTTTTCAGTGACTTGAGATAAATCCGACGTCAAATTTGCAAAAAGTGTCAAAATAATTTTTAAAGAAAATTCTAAAACTTGTTGGACTATTAAAAATTAATATATTATATTTTACGTTCTTTATATATTTAAGAAGGTTCTCTTCATTTACATAACCTGAAACTAGAAATTCATTTTTCACCCCAAACTAAAATATTATTCAAATTAATATTAATTTCATCAAATTTTATAAGATCCAGTTGTATATTTTTTAGACAAAATTGGGTTGAGCTGAAATTTGTTATAAAATAATGATTATTTAACATTTTATGGTTTTCTTTTTAAATTTAGTGAACAACTGTAATTTTCAACCTATTTGATGAAATAAAAGATTTTAACTTTTAAAGAAAAAACATAAAATGTTAAATAATTAATTATTTCATAACAAGTTTTAGATCAACCTAATTTTTTCTGGAAAATGTAAAAATGGACCTTTTAAAAGTTGGTAAAATTAATTTTAATAATAGTTTTATTCGATGGGAATTAGTATATTTTTTTTTGTACTTTGGATTTTAGAAACCTAACTTTAGATTTGCTTTGTTGAAAAAGAAGTAATAAAAATCTTAATAATGAAAATAATAAAAATTATTGAACTACTATAATAATACAAATTGAAAAAGACAAAATAAAGAAACTAGTAATGATAAAATAAAAGAAAGAATAAAGAAACGAAAAGTTAAAGAATTAAGGAAGCAAATTGAAAAAAAGTTAAAAAAACTAAGAAAAAATCAAGAACATATATAATTTGTCTTTTTCATAAATTAGTATTAGATTTTTTAAACAAACAATGACTCTAGAAACTAGAAACTAAGATTGAATGATACAGTTGAAGAAAACAATGGAAATTTAATCATAAGTTAAAGCTAATTTTCCTAATCTATTTGCTCATCAGTTAATGCAATCAACTCTCCCTAAAGTATTTGAATAACAATCATGACCCTTTCTCATTTCGGCTTCAGATCTAATTAATTAAAATCTAAATTTTGATTAAGTACCTAATCCTAATAATAGTTGAAAATAAAAATCACTTAAAACTAGTTGAAATTTAAAATAAAACAATAAAAATATTTTTATTAACTCTAATTTCTAGTTTTTTATTTTTCAATCTAAACTATTTTTACCTTTTTTTCAGCGCAAATTAAAACAAAAATTTAATAACTTTTATCAATTTTGAACAAATATCAGTAGTTGAATAAGAACAGGATTTTTGAAATTATGTTAATAGGATTTGCAATACTTTTTTTTTTTTAATTTGTGAATTATTTTCTATAAAGAGAAAAAAAAAGTTTTTAAAAAGAGTTTTCAAAAAGTTGAAAAAATTGTACATTATTACATGTAAAATAAATAATTTGTGTCTATGAAATTTTAGGAATTCAAAATTAGTTTTTAATAATAGAGACTTGAATTGTTTGAAAATAGAATAAGATGGAATTTTGTTTCAAGTTTGAATGTATTAAAATTTGAATAAATTGAATCTTGGGTAATATGAAATTTGAATCGTTAAAAATGTATGGAAATTGAAATTTTTTATTTTCGTTAAATTTTATTAATCGATCGAGATTGAGATTGATAAAA
This sequence comes from Ganaspis brasiliensis, assembly GCA_037103525.1. NCBI lineage: Eukaryota > Metazoa > Arthropoda > Insecta > Hymenoptera > Figitidae > Ganaspis > Ganaspis brasiliensis. Next base: position 179,223 of record JAZKLR010000205.1, on the reverse strand, counting down.
ATTAAAAATACATTGAAAATGGATTTATTTGCTGTTTAGATAAATCAAATTTTATAATGAAGAACAAAATTTCACTATAATAAATATTTTGACAAATAAAAATTAGAAATTATAATAACAAATATGAAAATGTTTGTTTGATAATTTAGTCGATTAAAATTTAGAATATAACAATAAAAATAACAATAATAATAAATTTTGATACTTAAAAATTCATGGAAATTAAAATGTTGTATTGTAGTTAAATTTTATTATATTTTAATCCATCAAGATTGGGATTAATACAAAAATAAGAATATATTGAAAATTAATTTATATAATATTTAGGAAAATCAATTTTAAAATAGAACAAAACTTAACTGCAATAAATATTTTGACAAACAAAAATTAGAAATGATTAAAAGCTAGATAGTTAAAAAATTTATTTGTAAAATTTGGAATATATTGGCCATTTGATAAATTGAAGTAAGGATTGATTAAAATTTGAATCGATCAAATTTTGAATGAATTGAAATTAGAAACAATTAAATTTCGATAAAATCAAATTTGAATCGATTAAAATTTAAATTAACTAATTTTAATATACAAAAATATTGATAAATTTAAATTTTTGGTCGATTAAGATTGAGTTTGATTAAATTAAGAATAATTTAAATGTATTATTAGTATAAAAATAACGACAATAATAAATTTGGATTGTTAAAAATTGATGGAAATTAAAGTTTTATATCTCAGTTAAATTTTAATTAATTTTAATCGATTGAGATTAACATTGATAAAAATAAGAATATATTGAAAAATAAATTTATTTAACCGTTTGATAAATCAAATTAAAAATAAAACAAAATTAAACTTCAATAGATATTTTGACAAATAAAAATAGGAAATGATTAAAAGCTAGTTAATTAAAAAATTTATTTGTAAAATTTGGAATATATTAGACATTTGATAAATTGAAGTAAGGATTGGTTCAAATTTGAATCGATCAAAATTTAAATAAACTGAAATTAGAAACAATTAAATTTCGATAAAATCAAATTTGAATCGATTAAAATTTAAATTAACTAATTTTAATATACAAAAATATTGATAAATTTAAATTTTTGGTCGATTTAGATTGAGTTTGATTAAATTAAGAATAATTTAAATGTATTATAAGTATAAAAATAACGACAATAATAAATTTGGATTGTTAAAAATTGATGGAAATTAAAGTTTTATATCTTAGTTAAATTTTAATTAATTTTAATCGATTGAGATTAACATTGATAAAAATAAGAATACATTGAAAAATAAATTTATTTAACCGTTTGATAAATCAAATTAAAAATAAAACAAAATTTAAATTTAATATATATATTGACAAATAAAAATTAGAAATGATTAAAAGCTAGTTAGTTAAAAAATTTATTTGTAAAATTTGGCATATATTGGACATTTGATAAATTTGATAAAAGTGAGGATTGGTTAAAATTTTAATCGATCAAAATTTGAATAAATTGAAATTAGAAACGATAAAATTGCGATAAAATCAAATCTGAATCGATTAAAATTTGAATTAATTAATTTTAATAGACTAAAATATCAATAAAGTTACACTTTGGTCGATTCAGATTGAGTTTAATTAAAATAAGAATAATTTCATTATATAATAACGATAAAAATAACAATAACAATAAATTTGGTTAGTTAAATTTGAAATACTAATAATCTTTTTGATCAGCAGGTATAAAAGGTTTTATATTAAAAAGATAAAGTCATTAAGATGTAAAAGTGGCTAAGAGGTTTTGCGTAGAATTTTCTTTCTTTGTACAGACTTTATGTGGGTAGGAAAAATTTAATAAAGCTCATATTATTCGTATTTTATTTGAAGCTTCTGTTAATATCGTTTACTTTTACTTTTCCTGAAGACTAATAAACCCTTTTTCGCAATATTACTGGTCTTTATTATTACTGCAGTAATGTCTGTTTTTACTAAAGAATGCCAGTATTCTATTACTACAATAAAAACTAATCCTTTTCTCTGAAAAGAGATCATATCTTCAATCAATAATAAGTTTTCATTCAAAGAAAATATAAAGGACCAGGAGGCTTTCACAAGTCACTGAACTGGTCTTATTTTACAAAATTTATCTATTCTTTGATCAGAATAAATAATATATATATATATATTTTTTTTTTCTCCAATTTAAAAAATTTTCCCACAAAATTGCAGAAATTTTAAATTAAAATTGATTTTACAATTTTTAATTAAAGCTTAAATTTAACAGTTTTTCATTTAGATTGAATTAACAAAAGTTTTTAATCACTTTTTTTACAAAATGCTAATTACTAATTTTGTTTTAGAAACGAAAGTTTTTTTTTCCATTGTGATTCTATGTTAAGGATAATTGTAGCCACTTTGGGGATCGTCTTGTCGACATTAGTATTCTCCTTGACTTGAGAATCGAATTGAATCCAAAGGTGAATTCTGCTTTTGTTGTTAGCTTAAACTAGACCCGTTTAGCATTTCATATGAACTTTACCTTCGTACACTATTACACATTATCAAGCCTGTTATATGTTAAGCTAACTGTAAACGTGCACCTTGGTTCGTTTAATACAATTTCAAGTTTTTAATAGGGCTCACTTTACAAACACTGTAAGCTTTATCGAATTACAATTTTCCACTGAATTCGATAAATTTGTGAGAATTTTAATTAGACACACATTTACATATAATACGAATTTTCATAGAACAAAATTTAACAAATAGCAAGTTTTTAAAAAAAAACTTTTCGAAAAAAACCAGAACGGTTTTTTTTTTGTTTATTATTAATATCATAACAGGGTAAACAACAAATATAATTTTAATAAATATTAGAAGTGAGCCTTTCATAAATTACCGTTTTTTTTTAAATACAAAGCTGAAATCCAGATTTATTGCATGAAAATTGGCCACTTAACGCAAGAACCAAAATTTCAAATTTCCGATCGTAAATTGCCTGACACGATTAGTACTGGTCCTGATTTGCACGTCGTACTTTAATACACTAATTACTATTCCAGGCAACTCGGACTTAAGCAAAGGACGAAGTGTATCACATTAAAATTTCAAGCCGCACAGATTGAATTAAAGAGGAGCATATGAAAAGTAATTAACTTTCTTCTCTACTGAAATTTCAGCCAAGTAAGTTAATGAAAATTGAAAATTTGTTTTCCAAGATTCCATCAAAATTCCGCTCTTTCCTACAAGTTGATTTTAATTGAAAAAGATCTTCCGGGATTTTCTAAGATCTGTCTCATTTCGAGAATCTTGTTTTCCATTACAGCGAAACAGAAATAAAAAATTAGAAATTTTTTTTCTGTCTTTAAATCGTTTCCTTAATTATTTTTAAACATAAAATTTTGTTTTTCCTTTTATTTTACAATAAAAGAATCTGAAATTGGGACGGCGACTTGTGTATGGTAAGTCGGAAATATTCCACAGGGCAAAAAAGTTTCCCTGTAGAATTCTGTGTGGAAAAATTACAGAAAAAAAAATTTCTTTTAAGACTGTAGATAATGAATTTATAATTATATATTATAGTTTACAAGTTTCTTTCATTCATTTATTTATCATGTCCATATCTGAAGCTTGTTACTAGATATTTTTTTTCTTTTAAATTTTAAATAATTTTTAAAATTTTGTCAAGTTTATAACTTCAAACAATTTTAATTTCTTCAAATTTAAATTAATTTGAACTTTCATTGATTACAAATTTAATTAATCCACGATTTGAGAATAGAAAATTTGAAATTATTTAAAAATTTCTTCAATTTTTAACAATTATTTTCTATTATGATTTTAATTATTTGCTACAATTTTGAACTATTTTTATCATTTTTCAAAAATTACCCTTCATTTTTTAATTAGTTTGATTATTTTTCAATAATTCCCCTAAATTTTAAATTCAATTTCCGCAAGTTTCGATTATTTTCTTTAATTTTTCATTTAAAACTTTTTCAGTTTTAATTATTTCCTTTAATGTCAAATTATTTTCATTATTTAAATTAATTAATTAATTTTCAATTTCTTTCGTCATTTATCAATTATTTTTCCATAATCATTTTCCAAATATTTTTCAATATTAAAAAACCTGCTTCATGCTTCATCAATTTTGCTTCCTTATAGAGAAAGCTTTGTACTCGTTATGATTTTCTATTTTCCAAAAATAGACTAAATCGGCTCATTTTAATCTAAAAATCGTAAATTTTCATTTTTAAGCAAATGTCTAGATGTGTGTGTATGTATGTGTATGTGTGTGTATAGCTTTTTTTGTCGCCAGGATATTTCGAGATTTTCGAGAACGCTTCAACGGATTTAAATAAAATTTGGATGACTTATTAAGCTCATACATATCTAAATTTGGACAGAAGGATTTTCAAAAATTCACAATCAAATTCTTTGAGCACCTTTTTTCATCGAAAAAAATTGTTTTTTGTCAAAATTTCTTTCAATGCTAAAAATACAACCTAATGAATTCAAAAATGATATTTGTTATCTCAAAACGAATCTATTTTTCGTTTATAAAGTTTAGAACTGATCCAAAATTCGTAAAATAATTAAGGTATTTTTTTGCATTTTAATTTCTTGTTTTTTAATAACTTCTCTTATTAACTTTTATATTATTAATCAATTGCTTCCTCTACGAGAAAGTAAATTTTTTCGCTTACATAAAAGCGAAGTTTTTACGAAATGGACATCAGTTTCACCTGGTTTATTAAATTTTTATTTATTGTCTTAAATTTTAGTTATATTTTTCAAGTAGGTATTTAAATGATGTTCTTCGTTTTTTAAACACTTTCTTTAATATCATATAAATTCTGTAATTTTCACTTTTTTTTTTACTTAAATTTATTTAATTATTAATTTTCAATTATTTTTATCATTTTTTAAGTAGTTAAGTTTATCTAAAAAATATTCCGCAATTTTTCCAATTGTTTTTTACAAATGTTTATTATTTTCTTCAATTTTCAATTATTTCTATCATTTTTCAATTATTATTTTTTGTTATTTTTAATTATTTTTTAATTAATTTTCTAATTTTTCTATTATTTGTCTCAAATTACAGTTATTTTTTCAATTTAGAATTATTTTTATCATTCTGCATTTATTTTCTTTTATTACAAATATATGTTGTAAGTTTTAAAATTATTTTTAACAAAAACTAAAACTATTTTTTTCAATTTTTAATTACTTTCATTACTTTGCAAATATTTTCTCGAATTTGTTATTACATTAATTATTCTTCAATTAATTTCCTAAATTTTAAAAATTTTCTTCAATTTTCAATTATTATTGTTATTATTATTATTATTATTGTTATTATTTTGCATTCAATTTCTTCAATTTTTAATTATTCTCAAACTTCATTCCTCAATTACATTTCTATATTTTCAATTATATTTTTCAACTTTCATTTCCTTTTATTTTTGTAAATTATTTTCTACACCTTCTAATTAGATATAATTATTATTTTTGAAATAATTTCTTAAATTTTAATTTATTATCTCAAATCTGAGTTACTGTATCCACTATTTAATGTTTTAATCATTCTTCAATTATTAGTCTCAAATTTCAATTACTTCGTCTATTTTTAATTATTTTTTTTTAATTTGCAATGATTTTCACAAATTTTATAGTATTTTGAATATTTGTTAATTAATTGCTTAAAGTTCAATTATATATCTCAAATTTCCATTACTTTCTACAATTTTCAATAATTTCTATCCTTTTTCAATTACTTTTTGTTATTATCAATTATTGTTTAATTCATTTTCTAATTTTTTACATAATTTTTTTCCAGTTATTTTTCCATTTTAAAATTATTTTCTTCATTCCGCAATAATGTTCTTTTATTACAAATTTTTGTTGTAATTTTTTTAATTCTTTTTCATAAATTAAAATTATTTTCTTAAATTTTTAATTATTTTATTACTTTGCAAATATTTTCAAAAATTTTTTATTATTTTCATTATTGTTCAATTAATTTCCTAGATTTTAAAATAGTTTTCTCAAATTTTAATAACTTTCTCCAATTTTCAATTATATTATTCTTATCATTTGCAATCGATTTCTTTCATTTTTAATTATATTTATTATTCCTCAATTAAATCCTAAAATTTTCAATTATTTATCTTTTATTACAATTACTTTTTTTCAACTTTCGTTTTCTTTTATCTATTTGCAATTATTTTCTCCACCTTTTAATTACATGTATTAATTAGTTTTCAATTAATTTCCTAAATTTTCATTTATTATCTCAAATCTAATTTATTGCATCCACTTTTTAATGTTTTAATCATTCTTCAATTATTTATCACAAATTAAAATTATTTTTTTCAATTTTTAATTATTTGTAATACTTTGCAAATATTTTGTCGAATTTTTTATTATTTTTATTATTCTTCAATTACTTTCCTACATTATAAAATATTTTTCTCAATTTTTAAATTTTTCTTCAATTTTCAATTACATTACTATTCTTATCACTTTACCATCAATTTCTTCAATTTTTAATTATTTTTACTATTCCTAAATTATTAAATTTCTAAATTTTTAATTATTTCACTCATTTTTCAATTTTCTTTTTCTCTTATCCTTTGGCAATTATCTTTCTAACTTTTAATTTAAAATATACAATTTATATTAATTATTTTTTAATTAGTTTCCTAAATTTTCATTTATTATCTTAAATCTAACTTGCTGTATCCACTTTTCAATGTTTCAATTATTCTTCAATTATTTTTCTTAAATTTCAATTACATTTGTTAATATATAAGTATTTTTATGTATAAGGGAGTTACGTGGTTTTAAAGTTAGAAGGGAGTTACGTGGTTCTAGAAGTAGAATAAAGATACGTGATTCTTTACGTATGAGGGAGTTTCGTGGTTCTAGAGGTGGAAAACAGTTACGTCGTTCTTCATGTATGAGGGAGTTACGTGGTTCTAAAGGTAGAAAACAATTACCTCGTTTTTTTGTGTATAAGAGAGTTACTTGGTTTTAAAGTTAGAAGGGAGTTACGTGGTTCTAGAAGTAGAATAAAGGTACGTGATTCTTTACGTATGTGGGAGTTTTGTGCTTCTAGAGGTGGAAAACAGTTACGTCGTTCTTCATGTATGAAGGAGTTACGTGGTTTCAGAGTTAGAAGGGAGTTACGTGGTTCTAGAAGTAGAATGAAGATACGTGATTCTTTACGTATGAGGGAGTTTCGTGGCACTAGAGGTGGAAAACAGTTACGTCGTTCTTCATGTATGAGGGAGTTACGTGGTTCTAGAGGTAGAAAACAATTACCTCGTTTTTTTTGTGTATAAGAGAGTTACTTGGTTTTAAAGTTAGAAGGGAGTTACGTGGTTCTAGAAGTAGAATAAAGGTACGTGATTCTTTACGTATGAGGGAGTTTCGTGGTTCTAGCGGTGGAAAACAGTTACGTCGTTCTTCATGTATGAAGGAGTTACGTGGTTCTAGAGGTAGAAAACAATTACGTCGTTTTTTTGTGTATAAGAGAGTTACTTGGTTTTAAAGTTATAAGGGATTTACGTGGTTCTAGAAGTAGAATAAAGGTACGTGATTCTTTACGTATGAGGGAGTTTCGTGGTTCTAGAGGTGGAAAACAGTTACGTCGTTCTTCATGTATGAAGGAGTTACGTGGTTTAGAGGTAGAAAACAATTACCTCGTTTTTTTGTGAATACGAGAGTTACTTGATTTTAAAGTTAGAAGGGAGTTACGTGGTTCTAGAAGTAGAATAAAGGTACGTGATTCTTTACTTATGAGGGAGTTTCGTGGTTCTAGAGGTGGAAAACAGTTACGTCGTTCTTCATGTATGAAGGAGTTACGTGGTTTCAGAGTTAGAAGGGAGTTACGTGGTTCTAGAAGTAGAATGATGATACGTGATTCTCTACGTATGAGGGAGTTACGTGGTTCTATATATAATTAGAAACTCGAAATCAAATAAGATTCTCAACTTTTGCGATAAAATAATTACCTTAATGAAGAAAGCTTAATAATTAATTTATTTTTGTTTTATTCCCCCCCTCCTCTTCCCTCCGGTCGACATTAAGTGTGCAGATGGCAAAAATTTACAAGTCGCCGCCCCTGATCTAAAATTAAAACATTTCCGTGTCCTAAATTGAGGTAATTTTTCAGCGCTCAAATTAAGAGAATTTTCTTATAAAGACACTTGCTTTATCATTGTCGAGAAAATCTGCCTAATTTAAGACATTTTCACTGACAACTTTTTCCACTGATCTTCTGCCTTTTCAATTAACTCATAGGCTTGACTGATTTGCATTCCCACTTGCTGATCTTTTGTCGTTCGAACAAAGCGTGACAGTTGTATTGTTACAATTGTTCTCAGTAGTTTCTCGCTACAGAATGCATATGAATGTAAAAAAAAAGGAAATCATTCAAAAAAAGAATGTCGAGTTCAACAGCTGTGGTGGATGATTCAAATTATTTTCTCCCTTTTTTTTCAACTCATACCGAAACTGTGAATGAAGTCAGGTGTGGCTTTCAAAATTCGCCACGAGGTCGAATTGATTGTATCAACACAAAAATAATTAAAACTTAGAGAGACAAAACTCTACAAAATTGTCAACAGTAGTGTCATTGTAAAAAAGTTTGGGAAAAAAGTCACATATCGGATTAAAGAGAGAAATTAAAATTAGAATCAATTTCTCATCACAAACGACTAATCGAGATTTATATTCCTACAATTATGTCAACCTTCTCAAACTTTCAACAGAATAAATCAACTTGATCTGCATTGTAAAATTTCTCCTTCAGATTTTTTGCGCAGATGCTAAAATGGTACAAATTAAAGTGAAATCGTGTCTGAATTGAAATCGAGATGTTTAATTAAAAAAATCTGAATGTTACTGAAATTTAAAGGGAAGTTTAAAATACGAATTAAAATAAAAATGTATTTTTTATTTAATTTATTGAATTAATTTTTTATTATATCAATTTCAAGAATGGAGATATTTGTGGTTGTTTTGATTTGATTTGTGAAGAAGAATAAAATACGAATAATACAGAATTGAGAGCCATTTAAGTAAAATAGACTTATGAACTATCGATTTGCTCTCCAATGAAAACCTCTCAAAGTGCGGTAGAAAAGCGAAAGGGCCAAGAAGCTTACATGCAATTTGTGACCTTTGTCGTCAGAATGGAAAAAGAAGATTTATTAAAAATAATTGGATAACAATCTAAAAGCCATGAGTTAATTTGTTAAAAGTCGAATTCAACCGAATTGATCAGATTCATTGTGCAGAATGTTGCTCTTTTTACATTTGAAAGAAATTGGAGTTTAATACAGTTTTAGATAGTTTTATTTTTACCAAACATTTATTAAAAACTTCAAACGTTTAAGTTTACGTTTAATGTTAATAATTAACGCTACGTTAATTATAACCCTTTCACGCCCATGGGACAAATGTAAGTGCAACTTTCAAAATCCAAGAAAATTAATATTTTTCTTTTAACTTTAGTGCATTCTCTTCAGAAGGGACAACATTTTAAAAATATGTAGAGAATATGTAGAATCCATAGAGCAAAAAAGGCGCCCTATGGAATTCCATATGTCAAAATTACTGACAAAAATAAATTTCTTAAGAAGAATGTGGATACTTAAATGAATTTACAATTCGAAGAAAATGATTAAAATTAAAAAAAAACATATTTTGTAAAAATAATTGAAAAATGACGAAAGAGGGTAAAAATTAATTAATAAATAATTTAACTAATTTGATATTGAAGAAATTAAGTAAAACTGAAAAAGTTTTATTAGAAAAAATTGAAGAAAAGAACTGCAACTTGTGGAAATTGAATTGAAAAATTACGGGAAAAATTGAATACTAAGGGAATTGTAGCAAATAATTAAAATCATAACAGAAAAGAATTGTTAAAATTTCTTAAAATTTTCAAATAATTTTCAATTTACAATTCTCAAAGATTAAAGAAAATAATTAAAACTTGGGAAATTGAATTTAAAAATGAGGGGAAAAAATAAAAAATAATGAAAATAAAATTGAAAAAAAATTTTAATTTTAATAAATGAAATTTCAAATGAATTGAAGTTTAAGAATTAAAATATATGACAATTGTAATTGTAGTTTTGTTTATCTCAAATATATTCTATAATTTTTTAAATTATTTTTTACAAATTTTTATTATTTTCTTCAATATACAATTATTTCTATCAATTACTTTATTATTAAATTTATTTTTAAATTAATTTTCAATTACTTTTCCTCATTTTCAATTTTTGTTTGTTTGTTAATTTTCTAGTTTTTTTTTATTATTTATCTCAAATTTTTATTATTTTTTTAATTTACAATTATTTATCTCATTTTTCAAACATTTTTTTCAATTCTCATTTTCTTATATATTTTTGCAATTATTTTCTCCGCCTTTTAATTAGATATGTTAATTATTTTTCACTTAATTTCCTACATTTTTATGTATTATCTCAAATGTAAGTTAGTGTATCCACGTTTCAATGTAATATAGAAAATTTCAATTATTTATATCAATTTTCCAATATTTTCTTCAATTTACGATTATTTCTATCATTTTTCCATTACTTTTTGTCATATTCAATTATTTTTTAATTAATTTTAAATTTTTCTATAATTTATCACAACTTACACTTATTTTTACAATATACAATTATTTTTATCATTCTGAAATTATTTTCATTCATTACAAATATATGTTGCAATTTTTTAAATTATTTCTCAAAAAATAAAATTATTTTCTTTAATTTCTAATTATTCTAATTACTTTGCAAATATTGTGTCGACTCTTTTATTATTTTCATTACTCTTCAATTAATTTCCTAGATTTTAAAATATATTTCTCAAATTTTAATAATTTTCGTCAATTTCTAATTATTTTTGTTATCATTTTGCAATCAATTTCTTCAATTTTTTATTAATCTCACTATTCATTCCTCAATTAAAAACCTACATTTTTAATTATTTATCTAATTTATCATTTATTTTTTTCAAATTCATTTTCTTTTATCTTTTTTTGCAATTATTTTCTCTACCTTTTAACTAAATATATTAATTATTTTTCAATTAATTTTCTAAATTTTTATTTATCATCTCAAATTTAAGTTGCTGTATCCACGTTTCAATTCTTTAATTATTCTTCAATTATTTTTCTCATATTTTACATACTTTCAACAATTTTTTATTATTTTGTTGTTAAAATTGCAATGGTTTTCACAAATTTTATATTATTTTGTTTATTTGTTAATTAATTCCGAAAATTTCAATCATTTATCTCAAATTTTTATTATTTTCTTCAATTAACGATTATTTCTATTATTTTTCTTTAATTTTTAATTACTATTCTTATCATTTTGCAATCAATTTCTTCAATTTTTAATTATTTCACTATTCATTCCTCAGTTAAATTCCTAAATTTTCAATTATTTATCTTATTTTTCAATTTTTATTTTCTCTTATACTTTTGCAATTATTTTCTCCATTTTTTAAGTAGATATATTAATTACTTTTCAATTTATTTCCTAATTTTTCATTTATTATCTTAAATCTAAATTATCATCCCCACTTTTCAATGTTTCAATCAATCTTCAATTATTTTTCTCAAATTTTAATTACGTTCTTCAATTTTTAATTATTTTTCTTCATTTGCAATGATTTTTACAAATTTTTTATTATTGTGAATATTTGTTGATTAATTCCGAAAATTGCAATTGTGTCTCTCAAATTTCTATTATTTTCTTAAATTTACGATTATTTCTGTAATGTTGTAATTATTTTTCTTACAATTAGTTCAACTTTTTTCGACATTTTTCAATTATTTTAAAAAATATGATTTTTGTTTTTTAAATTTTTAATGTTTTAATAATTTTTTAATTATTTTTCTCAAATTTCAATTAAGTTCGTCAATTTTTAATTTTTTTTTTTAACTTGTAATGGTTTGATCACAAAATTTATATTATTTTGTTTATTCGGTTATTATTTCCGAAAATGTACTCGAAATCAAATAAAATTGTCAACTTTTGAGTTACAATAATTACGCTAATTAAGAAACTCTTTAATTTATTATTGTTTTATTTCTCTCCCCCCCCCCCTCAGTCAATATTAAGTTTGCAAATGTAAATCTGAACAGTTTTAAAAATTCGACCGCCATATTGGATCCGCCATTTTGAATCTTTGAAAACTAACACTGGATTCGTAACCAACGATCCCAAAAACAATAAGAACCACTTTAATTTTGTTCTTTTAATTGTTCAGTTTTTCTTGGGTGTCATATGCAAAGTAAAAAGTAATAATAATTTGTGATAATTTTTTACAAGTTAAACATTTTTAAACCTTAATCGTACTTTGAATAGACAAAAATTAAAACAATAATCTTAAATAACCACGAAATTATTTTATGAAAACATGTACTTCATAATTAGATGGAATTAAGCAGTAGATGCATGTCTGACTATATCTAGCCTTTACTACTGAGAATGAAACCTCGACCAGAATAATCAGTGGAGATCTTCATCTCTCATATCATCTTCATCTCTCTTCATTAAAATATCAATTTGAGAATCTTGTATGTGAAGCAAAAAATATTCATCTAAAAAAGTGCCCTGATTTTTGAATCTGATATTATTGGTTTTAAAGTATAATTGAAAAAAGAAATTAAGTGGTAGATATGTCTGACTATTTGTCTTTTACTACTTAAAACAGTTGATTACTAATTTTAAAAAATGTTTTCTTTTGTATTATAATTAAATTGTGTATAATAATAAATTATTATTATTATATTTATTCTGATAATTATTCATAATAAGTAATGAAAAGATCCAGGTATAATATATTCGGTTCTTCATATCGATCTTTCTTGTTTACAAACAGAATTATAAAGTTTTCGTTTACCGACGAGAAGCCTCTTCAGTACATAATACACATAATAGGACCAATCTGTAGTATTAACGACGAACATAATATTTATAATTATTTAATAGATGGTTTTTAGAAATCGCTTTATAATTTTGATGAAAGTTTGAGTTGTAGTTTTTTTACCTTGTTAACTTTTTATTTTGAAAGAAATAAGATATTTAGCAAAATTAACCGTAGCCGCTACTTAAAATTCTTTAAACAAATTATTGTTTACAATTATTGAATCTTTGTTTATTTGTAAATAATTAATAATTTTCAACAATAATTAGTTTTACAATTTTAAATGGTGGTTGCTGTTAATTTTGCTAAATATCTTATTATCTTTAATATAAAAAGTTAACAAGTTTAAAAAACTACAACTCGCTAGGTGTTTTAAAATAAAAATTATAAATTAACAATAATAAATTGTTTAAACAAATTAAAAATAATAACTTCTAGTTAATAATTTGTCTGATTCTAACCAGAGACCATTAATTTGTAAAATTAAAAAAAAGTTGTGCCTTTCTAGCTGCATTTGTAAAGAATTAATAATTATTAACAACAATTAGTTCAAAAACAATTGCAAATAATTGTTGTGGTTAATTTTGCTAAATCCTTTTTTTTCTTTAAATATAAAAAATAATTAAGTCAGAAAAACTAGAACTTGTTAGATTTATTTGGATAATAGCTATAAATTAACAATATTAAATTATTAAACAAATGGAAAATACATAAAAATATCTGTAAGCATTCGTAAATTGACGATGTGTAACAATTTTGTTGAAAAATCCTAAAGAAACTAGTAATTTGTAATTTAAAAAAAATTACCATTTTTTGCTTTTATGGGGGTTGTATAATAATATATAAATGGGCATTTCCAAGTGAGATTTACCTATCAAAAATTAAATTAAGTTTAATGTATATTTTTCAATTCTACGGTGAAAAATATTGTATACGTAATTTTTTATTTGAATTTTAAAGGCCAAGTTTTTGAGTTATGAATTTTCAAAATTTTGATTTTGCAAATTTAGACCTTTTTTCAATTCTTTATAGTTTGCAAAACATATAAGATATAAAATTTATGTAAAAAGATAAAATAATTATTTTCTTGTTAACTTTACAATTATTTTAGCAAGAAAAGCAATTCGTGTTTTTTTAATAACAAAATAACAATTTTTTATAAACAAATTAATTTTTTTCAAATTTGGGCGTGAAAAGAAAAAAATTTTATTTTTTTTAAATAAACTTAAAAATGTTACAAATAAAATGCAATAAGTCCCATAATGATCCGACTCTTAGTTTGATTTAAATAAAGTTTATTAGTTTGTCGTGCCAGCTATAAGTGTGACGCAATTCGCGCGTACGTTTATGTACAATTATTCGAAATGTTTAAAGCAATTCAGTGATCAAATTATACATTTATTTATCAATAAATATATTAATATACACATATTTTTTACACTTAGTATTAAAAATGTATCTACCCAGTTGCACGACGAACTTATAAAATTTATTTAAATCAAACTAAGAGTCGGATCATTATGGGACTTATTGCATTTTATTTGTAACATTTTTAAGTTTATTTAAAGAAAAAAATCTTTTTTTTTTCACGCCCAAATTTGAAAAAAAGTAATTTGTTTATAAAAAATTGTTATTTTGTTATTAAAAAAAACACGAATCAATTTTCTTGCTAAAATAATTGTAAAGTTCACAAGAAAATAAGTATTTTATCTCTTTACATAAATTTTGTATCTTCAATATTTTTCAAACTATAAAGAATTGAAAAAAGGTCTAAATTTGCAAAATCAAAATTTTGAAAATTCATGACTCAAAAACTTGTCCTTTAAAATTCAAATAAAAAATTACGTATACAATATTTTTCACCCTAGAATTGAAAAATATACATTAAACTTAATTTAATTTTTGATAGGTAAATCTTACTTGAAAATACCCAAATATAATAATATAAAGGTAATAATATTGTTATTTAAGGATTTTTTAAAATGTGATTTGTTCTATTTCAGGGGGTTTAAGCGACCCCTAAATATTTTGCGATTTAAAAAAAAGATAGGGGATTTTTTTCGATTTTGAAATTTTTTTGGTTGTAGGAGCAAAACATTTCAAACTTTCGTCTTTATGGACCACCAATTTAAGTAAAAACTGCATGTCTGACTAAATCTGGTATTTACTACTGAAAATAATAGTAGGCGTTCAGAAGAGAATAAAATGTATACCTATATTTCATTAATTTCAACTAAATTCCGTACTAAATATAAACAAAAATTTTGAATAAGTATCATTTTGACACAAAACTTATTTTGAAGATTGTTATATTGTACAAAAATATAAAAATTAGAAAATTAGAAGAATTTTAGGTTGTAATTATTAAATAAATTTAATTTTTTATAAAATTCGATTTTTATAAATTAATTAAAGTGTCTATTATTTGTGTAATTATATTTAATTGATTAATGTTAAAACCTTTAATTTCAGATGTTGTACAAAATAACTATGTTTGTACAAAATAACAATTCTCAAAGTAAGTTTTGTATCAAAATGATACTTTCTCTAGATTTTCTGCAAAATACAAAAATTGTGGAATTCTTGTGAAATTCCATACGTAATTATTATAAAATTTCATACAAAATTTCATTGGAGCGTTTTTCGAAAAATATGATAATTTTCCCGTTTTACATTAAATGGAAAATTGGAGGGTATTTATCAAGTTTCCTTAAGTGAGATATAATTAATATTATGTAATCGTACTGTGAATGACGACTTAAGAGGTAATGAATTCCCAGATGCCTTAGATCCTTGATTTATGGAGCGTCTGATAGGTAATTGTTAATTAGCGGTAAAGGAGAGCATATATACGCACTTGCAATAGTACGGCTGGTGGCATTACTGCCAAACCGACCAATAAATCCGCAGCTGCCAGACTGGACACGAAACAATTAGTGACGGACCGCAGTCGCCTGGTCGTAATTACTGCGGCGATTACGAGCGTGTTTCCGACCTAAAATAAAAATCAAAATATTATTCAAGATTCATGACACTTTCATGCATTTTCCGAAATAAAATTCCAATTCAGCTAAAAGCGTAAAAATCCAATTTCAATTTGCGTTTTAGGGAATGAAGTGTACAGTGGGACAAATTAGTAAGAAAATATTAAAAAGATAATTGGCGTGGATTTTTTGTCTAGCTGGAAAATTGGGAAAAATTTCCAGATTCTTAATTTCAGATTCTAAATTCCATATCCCGAAGCAACGAATGATAATTGTTGAATCTTGGATGTGAAACCTGGTACGTAAAATTTAGAACACAGAATATGAAATCTGGAATTCGAAATATCGAATATGTAATCTGGAATATGGAATCCGGGAAAAGTTACATCATTTACACTTTATCATTTATATCTAAACACCAATTATTATTTTCAATAATATTTTCCAAAATTTGAACTTCAAAAAATAAACCCCACACTAGGGTGACCCAAAAAAAAAAAAAATTCGATTTTCATAAACCTTACCCCCAATTTTGTTCTTTGGCGAAAAATATGAGATACGTATATTTTTATTTTTTTATTTTTTAATATTAACCCGTGCCGCAAAGCCCTTGAAAATTACCATTGAATTCCCATAGGCAAAATGCACTTTTTCGTAAATTTGACATAAAATCGTGAAAAATTGACCTTTCTCTTTCTGTAAACGATATTTTTGTTCATGAATGTCCAAATAATAAAAATCTGTCGTATATTTATTAAATACATTATTTCAACTATTTTTTATATGACTGTAAACAAACCCCATAAACGTAAAAAAACCTGGAATTCATTAAAAAAACTATTAATTATTATTTTAAATACTTTTTCTTCATTCATTGATGTTATTATCAAAATATATATTATTTTTTATGTTTTACCATGTTACATAATTTGTTTAAACAATTTATTGTTGTTATTTCCTTACATAATGACAAATAAATCGAGCGTTTTTGCAATTTTCTTAAACTCTCTAACTTTAGACGCCTAATAAAAACATAAATTTATATATATTTATGTTATATAAATATTTATTATCAAATTAAGACGCTAACAATTGTTTGAACAAATTATTGTTGTTATTAATTAACTTTTTCAGAATTGCTTAAAAAGAGTTGTAGTTTTTTCTTAATTTTGCAACTTGCTTTTCTTGAATCAACCACATTTTAATAAAATAAAAAAAAAAGTATTATTATAACAATTATTTAAACTATTTATTGTTGTTATTTATTAACTTTTTCAAAAATGCTTATAAAAAGTAGTAGTTTTTGTTTTGTTTTGCAAATTAATTTTCTTTAACCAACCACATGTTAATAAATTAAATAAAATTATTATAAAAACAATTATTTAAACAAATTATTGTTGTTATTTTTTAACTTTTTCAAAAATGCTTAAAAAAAGTTGCAGGTTTTTCTTAATTTTGCAAATTGCTTTTCTTGAATCAACCACATTTTAATAAAATAAATAAAAATTATTATTATAACCATTATTTAAACAAATTATTGTTGTTATTTTTTAACTTTTTCAAAAATGCTCATAAAGAGTTGTAGCTTTTCTCAATTTTGCAAATTGATTTTATTAACCCAACCACATGTTAATAAAATTATTAAAATTATTATTCTAACAAATATTTAAACAAACTATTGTTTTTATTTATAAAATTTTCAATAAATGCTAAATAAAGAGTTAAACAGTTTGTTTAAAAATTTGTTATGTTAAAAATTTATCATTTTTTTTTTAAATTGTGGTTGACTTAAGAAAAGTAATTTGCGAAATTAAGAATAAATTACAACTCTTTTAATGCATTTTTAAAAAAGTTAATAAATTACAACAATCACTTGTTTAATTGTTGTAATAATAATTTTAATAATTTTATTAACATGTCGTTGGTTTAATAAAATCAATTTACAAAATTGAGAAAAAACTACAACTCATTATAAACATTTTTGAAAAAGTTAATAAAGAACAACAATAATTTGCTTAAATATTTGTTACAAAAATAATTTTATTATGTTTATTTACATGTGGCTGGTTTAATAAATACAATTTGCAAAATTGAGAAAAAACTACAACTCTTTATAAGCATTTGTGAAAAATTTATAAAGAACAACGATAATTTGTATAAATAATTGTTTTTATAATAATTTTATTTAGTTTATTAACATGTGGTTAGTTAAAGAAAATCAATTTGCAAAATTAAAAAAAAAACTACTACTCTTTATAAGCAATTTTGAAAAAGTTAATAAATAACAACAATAATTTGTTTAAATAATTGTTATAATAATAATTTTTTTTTATTTTATTATAATGTGGTTGATTGAAGAAAAGCAAGTTGCAAAATTAAGAAAAAACTACAACTCTTTTTAAGCAATTCTAAAAAAGTTAATTAATAACAACAATAGTTTGTTTAAACAATTGTTAGCGTTTTAATTTGATAATAAATATTTATATAACATAAATATATATAAATTTATGTTTTTATTAGGCGTCTAAAGTTAGAAAGTTTAAGAAAATTGCAAAAACGCTCGATTTATTTGTCATTATGTAAGGAAATAACAACAATAAATTGTTTAAACAAATTATGTAACATGGTAAAACATAAACAATAATATATATTTTGATAATAACATCAATGAATGAAGAAAAAGCATTTAAAATAATAATTAATATTTTTTTTAATAAATTCCAGGTTTTTTTACGTTTATGGGGTTTGTTTACAGTCATATAAAAAATAGTTGAAATAATTTATTTAATAAATATACGACAGATTTTTATTATTTGGACATTCATGAACAAAAATATCGTTTACAGAAAGAAAAAGGTCAATTTTTCACGATTTTATGTCAAATTTACGAAAAAGTGCATTTTTCCTATGGGAATTCAATGGTAATTTTCAAGGGCTTTGCGGCACGGGTTAATATTAAAAAATAAAAAAATAAAAATATACGTATCTCATATTTTTCGCAAAGAACAAAATTGGGGGGCAAGGTTTATGAAAATCGATTTTTTTTTTTTTTTGGGTCACCCTAGTGTGGCGTTTATTTTTTGAAGTTCAAATTTTGGAAAATATTATTGGAAATAATAATTGGTGTTTAGATATAAATGATAAAGTGTAAATGATGTAACTTTTCCCGGATTCCATATTCCAGATTACATATTCGATATTTCGAATTCCAGATTTCATATTCTGTGTTCTAAATTTTACGTACCAGGTTTCACATCCAAGATTCAACAATTATCATTCGTTGCTTCGGGATATGGAATTTAGAATCTGAAATTAAGAATCTGGAAATATTATCTGAAATGTGGACTTTAGAATGTAAAATATAGAATCTGGAATGTGGTATTTTGAAATTTAGAATCTAAAATCTAGGACGTGGACCGGAATCTGGAATTTTGCCTTTGGAATAAAAAACGTGGAATTTTGGATGTGGAATGTTGGTTTTTGGAATTTAAAAAGTGGAATTTTGAATTTAAAATCCGAGACGTGTAATTCGGAATATGAAAACATTGGATTTGGAATATTAAATTGGGAATTTGGAATTTAAAATAAGGAATCTGGAAGTAGTATTTAGAAAGTGGAATGTGAAATGTAAAATAAGGAATCTGGAATGTGGCGTTTTGAACCTTAGAATCTAAAATATGAGACGTGGAACGGAATGTGAAATGTTAGGTGTGAATTAAAAAAAATGGAATTTTCGTTGTGGAATGTTGGTTTCGGAATCAAAAAAGTGGAATATTGGTTTTAGAATCTAAAAAGTGGAATTTTGAAGGTGAAATCTTGGACATGTAATTCGGGATATGAAAACATTGAATTTGGAGTATTCAATTTGAAATTTTAAAATTTGGAATGTGGAATTTAAAATGTAAAATAAGAAATCTGGAATGTCAAATAAGGAATCTGGAATGTGGTATATGAATCTTAGAATCTAGAACCTCAGATGTAGACTGGATTCTGGAATCTTGGATTTTAAAATTTTTTAATATACAAAGTGGAATTTTTGATGTAAAATCTTGGTTTTGGAACCTAAAATGTAGAATTTTGAATGTGAAATCTGAAACGTGTAATTCGAAACATGAAAACATTGGATTTGGAATATTAAATTGGGAATTTGGAATTTAAAATAAGGAATCTAGAAGTAGTATTTAGAAAGTGGAATGTGGAATGTAAAATAAGGAATTTGGAATGTGGTATTTTAAACTTTAGAATTAAAAATCTAAGATGTGGACCGGAATGTGGAATTTTGGATGTGGAATGTTGGTTTTAGAAATTTAAAAAGTGGAATTTTGAATGTGAAATCTGGAACGTGTAATTCGGGAAATGAACACTGAATTTGGAATATTGAATTTGGAATTCTGGAATTTGGAATGTGGAATGTGAAATGTAAAATAAGGAATTCGGAAAGTGGTATACGAACTTCAGAATCTAAAATCTAATATGTGGACCGGAATATGGAATTTTGTGTTTGGAATAAAAAACTTAGAATTTTTAATGTGGAATGTTGGTTTTGGATTCTAGAAAGTTAAATTTTGAATTTTGAAATCTGGGACGTGTAATTCAGAATATGAAAACATTGGATTTGAAATATTAAATTAGGAATTTGGAATTTAAAATAAGGTATCTAGAAGTAGGATTTAGAAAGTGGAATATGGAATGTAAAATAAGGAATTTGGAATGTGGTATATGAACTTCAGAATCTAAAATCTAATATGTGGACCGGAATGTGCAATCTTAGGTTTGGAATCAAAAAACGTGGAATTTTGAATGTGGAATGTTGGTTTTGGAATTTAAAAAGTTGAGTTTTGAATGTGAAATCTGGGGCGTGTAATTCGAAATATGAAAACATTGGGTTTGGAATATTAAATTTGGAACTTGGAATTTAGAATAAGGAATCTAGAAGTAGTATTGAAAAGTGGAATGTGGAATATAAAATAAAGAATCCGGAATGTGGTATATGAACTTCAATTTAAGATGTGTACCAGAATGTGGAATTTTGGCTTTGGAATAAAAAACGTGGAATTTTGGATGTGGAATGTTGGTTTTGGAATTTAAAAAGTCAGATTTGGAATCCAGGATTTTAAATCTGGAATTTGGAATCTGAAATGTGGAATCTGAAATGTGGAATCTAGAAATTGGAATCCACAATCTTAGATATTTTATTTGGAATGCAGTGTCCCGAATCTATAATGCAAAATTTGGAATTTGGAATCCGGATTTCGTAATCTGGATTGCAGAATCCAGAATGAGAAATCTGAAATGTGAAATCTGGAATGTAGTATCAAGAATGTAGAATTTGGGATGTAGTATCTAGGATGTCGAATCTGGGATGTAGAATTTAAAATATTTAATCGAGGATCTAGAATCTGGAAAATAGTATCTGAGGTATAAAATCGAAATTTAGTATCTGGCGTAAAAATCTTTAAATAATATGTAATCAAGAATGTTGTATCCGGGATAAGTTACCTAGTATGATACTCTAAAATATTTACACCTTTATAATATTTTCTAATCATTTCTTAGGAAAAGAGAATATTCTACTGTAAATACTCTTCTCTCTTATTTAAAATAACATTTCCTCAGTTGGAAAAACCTTTCTCATAAAAACCTTCCTTTCTTTCATGAAGAATCAATACATTAATAATTCTCGTGATTAAATTTCTATAACTGACTCGATAAAGATATTTTTCAAGCATTAAATTTAGAGAGCCTAGGAAAGAAAACTGCTTGAAAGCAAATTTTGAAATTTTTTAACTTTACGAAAGCTCGGACCTCAGAACGAAAAGATTGATAACATTTGCATAAAGATAGGGATCAAACATACATTGAGAGCCCTGAAGCTCTGAAAGTTTTGTTTACTCTATCAAAAGTTTCTAGAGTAAATATACCGCCGGACAGACACGATTCAATGTTCTGATATCACTTTTAGAAAATGAGTTTCAAAAAGAGCGTTCCACTATTGATAAAGTATTGTAAGTCACATTATTCAAATTTATAAATTTTCGAAAATACTAAAAAAAATCCAATAAAAATTAAAAATTAGTATTTTTATTATTGTTTAATAAAAAAAAATTCAAAGAACAAAGAATGCAGGGAACAATTAAAACAAAATGAAATTTTAGAATTGTTAAATCTTGAAAATATGTTGAAATTATTTGAATGCAAAATAAGGTAACATACTGAGCCACAAATACGCATATTTCAAAATGCTCATTTTGCATTCCGAGTCCGGGGAATATATGTCAAGGAGAATATTTCCCGATATTAAAATCACAGAAATTGAAAAAGGATAAGCTTCAAGTTTCTGGAAAATAATTTTGCAGGGAATTAGGGAGATTAAATTTTTAACACACCTTGGTGACTAATCCTTAAATCTTGAATTCTAGATCGAATTACAAGAATAACGATTTGAGTCAGCAGAAATTTATTCACAGGAAATTCAATTCTTATCTGGTCCTGCAATTACTATTATGCCAAGCAACAAAGGTTAAGCCCATCTATCTCCGTTTCGTGAACCTAGTTGACAATGAAGGGAAGTTCTCGACAGTTGCAAATTAATTGCACAAAGTCGCTTCAAGTTTATTGTCATGAGCAAAACAATTATTGCAAATTAAATTCTTTCCCCGAGTCTTAAAAATATTTTCTATTTTTCCGGACGTGATAAAACGCTAAATTCCTCTCGTCACGAAAAAAAAACTCCTTTAACGGCAATTGCTTTCTTTAACACGTTTTACCTCCTTCACACTTTTTACTTTTTTTTTTTTTAACATTCTAAAGTGTTGTTTGAAAAGTTGTTATATTTAATTACGTAAAGAAGTGAATTTGCAATGAGTGAAATTAAAATGCAACATTAAATGAGACGAGGGAAATTTACTTTTGAAATTAATAGACAATGGTTTGTATAATTTTTTATTTCTTATCACGACAACATCTTAGGTTTCGAATATTAATGAAAAAAATAAATTATTTTTTTTGTGCAAGTTAAATAATTTATTTGAAACTGTTACGAAACCAGAAATTTGGTTACAAAACTGGAAAGACGTGAAATTTAATTAAAGAGCGCCAGATCTTTATTGAATCAATCAAAAAAAAAAAAATAAAATAAAAGTAGAAGGATGAAGTTAAAAGACAAATTGACAACCAAAAACAATTAGAAGCTCAATTTAGGTTAAAGGCGCAAATGAGAATAAATTTAAAGAGAAAGAAAAGCTCACAGACCAAAAGAAATTATCCAGAAAATTGAATTTAAATTTAGAAAAATTAAAGTTAATTAAATTGCCGAAAAATACAAATTCAAAATAATCTCTCGTATAAAGATTTTTGCTAGACTAACTCAGCCCCGTATTTGTTATTATTATATTTCCATGGTTACCAACATTCTGAAACTCATTTTTATTTTCTTAGAATAGTTTAAACTAAATTTACAATAAAGAGTCCAATCAAAGAACATTATTCTAAAATTCGTCTTTCCTATTGGCTGAACTTGAAATTGGTGGCAAAATCAAATATTTTTAAATTAATCTTCAATGAATATATAAAATACAATTCTTCTGAGTTAATTTTAAACAAAAACAATGAATTAACTCGGTTCAAAAGATGGTAAATCATCATGCTTTTCTTACAATAAAATGAATCTTGAATAGTCGGCAACTCAAATCCGTGAATTCCAATGAATTAAATTCCATCCATTCTCGAATCCATAAAAAATATAGTTCCTTCTACATCCGTTTTCAAAATTATAGACCATTGACAAATAGTTGACAAATAGTTTATTAAGGGCATGTGATGGAGAATGACTTCACGGATATTGGCAAAATTTGTCCGTATAAACTTTCTCTTAAAATAATAAATATTTTGACACCAAACTTTGTAGAATTACTTAAAATATCATTAAGAAGGTCTCTCAGACCCAAATTTGTCTAAATTTTGTTTTAAAACTAATTTTTTTAATTTTCCGAAAATCAGGTAATTTTTTAAAAAGTTAACTATAAGGAAAAAATTAGACAAACTTGGGTCTGAGAGACCTTCTTAATGATATTTTAAGTAATTCTACAAAATTTGGTATCAAAATATTTATTATTTTAAGAGAAAGTTTACGGACAAATTTTGCCTATACTCATGACGTCATTTTCCAGCACATGCCGTTAAAGAAAAAAAATTTTAAAAAAGTGAGTAAAAAGTGAGCTTTTAAATAAAATAAAGTAATTAAACAGTAAGTTTTTAAATTAAAAATGGGAATAAGCAATCTAGAGTTTGATATTACTGATATTAAATTGAGAGAAGCCAGAAAAAAGCCATTCAAATTTGAAAAAAACCATTCGAAAATCGCAAAAATAATTGAAATATGTAGAAAATAATTAAATAATGACATAAATAATTCAATTTTAAAAAAAAGTTGTTAATGACAAAACTAATAAAACATTTGATTAAACATCCAAAAATGAGGACAAAAATTGAAACAAAATAATTGGAATTTGAAGTAAATAATTAAAAACTTTAAAAAATAATTGAAGTTACAAAAAAATATTTAAAGAAAGACAAAAATAATTAAAATTTGAAACAAAAGTTTGAGACTTGTGTAAAAAATTTAAGTTTTCGCACAATAATTGAGATATTGAAAAAATAAGTAAAATGTAAACAAACTAATTGAATAATGACGAAAATAATTATAAAAGCTGGTGTAAAAATTACACTTTTTAGACAATAGTTGAAAAATTGAAAGAAATAAAAGAATTTTCAAGAAAATAATTGCAACTTGAAAAAAATAATTATAAAATATCAAAAAAATGTATAGATGTAGAAAATAGTTGAATAATGACAAAAACAACTGTAATTTAGAAAAAAAATTAATACAAAAATGAGAAATATATTCAAAAATAAAGTAAAAAAATAAAAAATTTAATACATTACATATTTGAAAAATTGTATAAAATAATTTAAAAATCAACGATATGATTATAATCTAAAGAAACTAATTAAATAATTACATAAATTATTTAAAACTGATCTTCAAAAGTTAATAAATTCATGACAATAATAAAAAGATGGAAGAAAATGACATTTAAAGAAAATAATTCCAAAGTATCAAAAATATTTGAATAGAGACAAAAATAGTTGTAATTTGACAAAAATAATTGAGAAATGACAAGAATAATTGATAACTTTAAAAAAATTAAAAATTTAGAAAATAATTAAAAACTTGACAAAACAATTGAAATATTGAAATAAATAATTTAAATCTGGTGTAAATATTAAAAAATTATAAATTAATTATTGATTGAAATAAATAATCCAAAACTGGTGTAAAAATTAAAAAATTATAGACATTAATTGTAAGTTAAAAAAAATATTATAAGTTTGAGGAAAATAATTAAAAGTTGAAGAAATTAATTGAAGTTTGAAGACAATAATTGAAATTTAAAAAGAATAATTCAAAAATATCACAAAAATTCAAATATGAAAAAAATAATTAAAGTTTGAAGAACATAATTGAAAAAGGTGCAAAAAAAATTAATAAATTGGGACAATAATAAAAATAATGATGAAAATAATTGAAAACAAGTGTAAGAAATTTAAAAGTTCATGACAATAAAAAAAATAGATAAAATAATTGCAATTTGTAAAAAATAATTCTAAAATAGCGAAAACAACAAAAATATGAAAAAAATAATTGGAAAATGACAATAATAATTGATTAATGACAAAAGTAATTGAAATTTGAAGAAAATAATTGAAAAATAATGAAAGTGAATTGAACTTATGAAGAAAATTTTTATATTCCTGACAATAATTTGAAGATTGAAGAACACAATTGAAATTTAAAATAAATAATTGAAAAGTTTCGAAAATAATTGAAATTACAAGAAGAAAATTGAACAATAACAAAAATAATTGTATTTTGGAAAAAATAATTGATAACTGGTGCATAAAATTAAAAATTTAGAGGCAATACTTGCAAAATTCGCCAAACAATTGAAATATTAAAATAAATAATTTAAAACTGGTGTAGAAATTAAAAAATTGTAGACAATAATTGTAAAGTTAAAAAAAATATTCTAAGTTTGAGGAAAATAATTAAAAGTTGAAATTAATTAAAGTTTGAAGACAATAATTGAAAAAAATGAATAAATTCGTGACAATAGTAAAAATAATGATGAAAATAATTAAAAACAGGTGTAAGAAATTGAAGAGTTTATGACAAAAAAAAATGGATAAAATAATTACAATTTGTAAAAAATAATTCTAAAATGGCGAAAATAACAAAAATATGAACAAAATAATTGGAAAATGACAAGAATAATTTATTAATGATAAAAGTAATTGAAATTTGAAGAAAATAATTGAAAAATAACGAAAGTGAATTGAACTTGTGAAGAAAATTTTGACATTCCTGACAATAATTTGAAGATTGAAGAACACAGTTGATATTTAAAATAAATAATTGAAGAGTTTCGAAAATAATTGAAATTACAAAAAGTAAATTGAACAATAACAAAAATAATTCTAATTTGAAAAAATTATTAATAACTGGTGGATAAAATTAAAAATTTAAAAACAATACTTGAAAAATTGACAAAACAATTGAAATTTTAAGAAACTGATTAAATAATGACATAAGTAATTGAAAGCTGGCGTAGAAATAAAAAATTTATAGAGAATAATTTAAGTTTGAAGAAAATAATTGAAATTTGTTGAAATTAATTGAAAAACAATTTACAAATTTAATAAACTTATAACAATAGTAAAAATAATAATGAAAATGATTTAAATTTGCAAAAAATAATTGAAAACTAATATAATAAATTTAAAAATTCATGGCAATAAAAAACATTGAATTTATTAATTTACTTATTTACGGGCAGAAGATCACTACAATATAAAATTTAAAGATTTATTTCAAGTAACAATAAAATTAAAATTTGATATAACAATAATAATTTCTATATTAAATATTAATAGGTCGCATTCAATAATTTGAATAAAATAAAAATTGGAATTTGTAAAAAATAATTCTTAAACTGCAAAAATAATAGAAATATGGAGAAAATAATTGTTACATGACAAAAATACTTGAATAATGACAAACGTAATTAAAATTTGAAGAAAATTATTGAAAATTAACGAAAGTAAAAAAATGGTGTTGAAAATTTCAAAATTGCAGGCAATAATTTAAAGATAGAAAAAAATAATTGAAATGTTGAGAAAATAATTGAAAAATGACAGAAGTAAATGAAAACATGTGTAATAAATTTAAATATTCATGACAATAATTTAATGACTGAACAGAATAATTGATATTTGAAATAATTAAATTCAGAATCTGAAAAGTACATGAAAATTGACAATAATACTTTAGAGTTGACAAAAGTACTTTAAAAATGACAAAAATAATTGAAATTATGTGTAGAAATTACGTATTTGTAAATTGTAATTAAAAAATTGATGCAATTAGAATATATAAACAAACTAATTGATTTATAAGGTACATTTTTAATAAGTTAATTATTAATATTAAAACTCCCTCTCCCCTCCCGCTGTGGAAATAGACATTTTACTAAAAAAGCGAGGTTTCTTTTCAAAAAGTCAGTAATAGTTAAAAATTGAGATAAATAAATTAAAAAAAAAATTAAAATTTGAGAAAATAATTAAACAAATTACATAAAATATTTTAAATAAAGGAAAGTTAAACAAAGATTGAAAAAAATGCTTAAAACTTTTAGAAGTTCATTGAAATAAAAGAAAATAATTAAAAATTAGAGAAAATAAATGAAAAAATATTAAAATAATTTAAAATTGAACATAACAATTTTTAATTAAAGAGAAATAAGTAAAAACTTTTTGACAATTATGAAAAAGAAGGAGAAAAAGAACGAAAGTAATTGAAAATCTAAGAAAATAATATAAAAAATAATATAAATAATAAAATAATTGAAAAGTCAGATAAATAGTTAACAATTTTTGAAATTACGAAACAAATGTAAAGAATTGAAAATTGAAGGAAATAAATTTTGAAAAAATAATTGAAAAATGTTTTTAAATTTTTAAATTTGACGAAAATAATTAAAATATGATACAAACAATGATAAGTTGTACAAAATAAATGACATTTAAGTGTGATAATTGAAAAAACTACAGAATTTTTTTTAAATAATGAAAAAATAATTAAAATTTAAAAAAAAATATGAAGATCTTAGAAATCAATTAAAAAAAAGAAAATAACTAAACTTTGGAGAAAAGAAATGAAAAAATAAGCTAATTAAAATTTACGATAATTAATAAAATTTTTTGGAAATTATGGAAACAAATAAAAATAATTAAAAATTGAAGAAAATATTGGAATTTTCAGAAAAATACTTAAAAATCTTAAAAAAATAATTTTAGAAAATGAGAATAATAATTAACAATCGAGAAAAATAATTGAAAAATGATAAAATTAATTCAAAATTGAAAAAATAATTGAAATATGCTGAAAATAATTTAAGATTGAAAAAGAAAATTGAATTATGATAAAAATAATTTAAATATGAAAAATTGAAAACATTCAATAAAATTTGAGAAAAATAACTGAAAAATCATAGAGTAAGGTAAATGTACCTATATTCGATCAGTACTATATCGTTAGTGTATATGTTAAAAAAAAAAAATAATTACAAAATTAGTTAAAAAATGTTAATTAAAGAGAATAATTAAAAAATCGCAGAAATAACGAAAATTGATGAAAATAATTGCAATATCAGATAAATAATTGAAATTTTTAAAAGTAATGACAAAATAATTAGTCAAAAACGTGAAATCCACAAATAAGTCTCGCAATTAATTAAATTTCTTGTAAATCCAAAATTTAACAGAAATCGATAGATCGTTCTTATTTTCCAGAAATATTCTTTTTAAATCCGTTTGGCGTCAAATTAAAAATTTTCCAGAATACGATCAGAAGTGAATTGGAATGATATTTTATCAAAATTTTTTGATATGATTAGTGATGCATGTCGAGCAAACGATCTGATCGATTTTGAAATCGATCGTCAGTTGTTTGCTTGGATCGTCTCGATTCTAATTTATAATTAATGAATATTATAATTAATTATAAGTATATATAATCAAATTATACTTATAACTTTACTTTTTAGTTAACTTTGAATAATTATCATCATTTTTGAAAATATCTTTAAATATAAGGTTTTTTTCTTTTTGTTGGCATATTTTATTCAGTACGCATTTATACTGAACTGTCATATGAGTAATTTTTTTAATTAATAAATATAGACTTAAATAAAACTTTTCTTTAAAAAAGAATGTTAATAAATATATTCTAAAGATTTGTTTGTAGTAATTTATTTTGTATATAAAGCACAATTATAGTAAGTAAAATGAATTTAAGATTGATTTAAAAATAGACAATTTTTGGCATATTTGACAGCATATTTTTTTAAAACTATTTAATAAGAAAGTTGGATACTTACGAAAATTTAATTTAATTTAAAATTAGTTTGTACATTTACTTTGTTTATCCAGAAATAATAATTATCATAAATAACATTAATTTGCAAGTAATTATAAGAAAATAAATGTTACACCTTTAAATAAAATCTATTACACCTTTTAAATGAATATTAATTACGATATTTAATTTAAATAAAATCGATTCAAGTAATTTTTTGCCAAACCAACCAATTTTGAAGGACTTCTGAATTTGTAATATATTTCTTACTCAAATATTTAAGAAATTAAACAAAATATCTTAGTAAAATTTTAATACAAACTGTTTGTACAAATTTAAATGTGCGTAAAGTTTGAACTCATTAAAAGCTTTCAGAAAAAAGATATGATGTGTTTAAATATGTCATTTGTTTAAATATAGAATTATGAAATTCAGTTTTGTAATAATTAAATTACTGTTCTTAAGCAATTGTGTCTGGATAAGCAAAAGAAATATACTAATTCTGAGTCCTCATAATAAAAAAATATGCTGTTCAATATGACAAAAAATCGTCAATTTCTAGATCAATCTTAAATCGATTTTACTTATTATAATTATGCTTTATATAAAATAAATTACTACAAACAAATCTTTAGAATACACGCATATATTAACATTCTTTTTTAAAGAAAAGTTTTATTTAAGCCTGTATAATTAATTATAAAATTAATTAATTATATAAAATAAAATCGAGACGATCCAAGCAAACAACTGACGATCGATATCAAAATCGATCAGATCGTTTGCTCGACATGCATCACTAGATATGATATTTCAAGAACAGTTTCTTATTTAAATTGTTGCTTTCATAAAATGATATCACTTTACATTAATTTATCAAAAGTTGTTGAATTTAGCGATTTCTTAGCTTGGAAGAAATCTTGAGGATGCTCTGCATAGAGAGCAGTGTAATCAATTTATGTGGACGTTTCTATATGATGCAAGAGAGGCGCAAATAACATGAAGCAGTCAAGTTTAAAGGACTTGCTCACAATAGTGACGACAATGAGGATCAAGAACAAAGCTGCAAGCACAAGATCAGACCAGGAGGGTTGGTACTCGGTTTTCAGGTTTCGTAGGTCCTCTCCAGCCGATTGATTCCATGGTTGCTCATCCGTGTAGCCTACGCTCTCGTTCACCATTATGCTTGTCCTCCGTCAACGCACTATGATTTCTATCCATTCGTGCAAGATGTCTTGATCCTCGACGAGGCGATAAATCACATTTCTGCTAATCCACCACTTTGCCAATAACTGACCTGGATTCCTGAAATCAGAAAAGGAATTTGATGCTGATTAAGCGAATACTCAAATTTCAATGAGAGATGAAGTTAATATCACTATTATGCAAAAATAAACTGGGTGTGAATTTCTTTTTTTTATAAACCCTTCAAAAATAAGCAGAAAATTTAAAAACTGCGATCTATTGTTTAAAACTTTAAAGCGAGGAATATGATTCTTTTTATATACCTATTAAGTTGAATTTATAGGTTAAAAATAACTTTTTTAAAAAAACAAATTTTTCAAAAAATCAAAATACAATACAAATTTTTGTAATTGTTATTTTTAAAAATCCTTGTGTCTGATTACGGATTTTAGTAGTAAAAATAACTATACCAAATTTTAGGTAAATTTGTTAAAGCGTTCTCGACTTATCGTGTTCACAAGAAAAAAGTTTTGGCAAAAGCGATTTTTTTCGATGAAAAAATGTGATAAGAAAAATCTGATTCGTCATTTTCAAAAATCCCTGTGTCTAAATTTAGATATTTATGAGCTCAATAAAACATCCAAATTTTATTGAAATCCGTTGAAGCGTTCTCGAGATATTCTGTCGACAAAAAAAGTTAATACCCACACACACACACACACATAAATTCGGATATTTGCTTGAGAATGAAAATTTAAGCTTTTTAGATGAAAATGAGTCGATTTAGACTATTTTTGCAAAATTTTAACGATCACAAAGCTTTCTCTATGAGGAAGCAAAATTATAAATATATTTTTAAATTGAAGAAGATAAAACAAAAAATTTATAAGAACAATTAGAAATTGAAACAAATAATTAAAATTTTACGACATTAAATTATTAATTGAAATAGAAAGTATAGACTATTTTTAGAAAAAAGTAAGTAAGTGAAATTTGATTTAAATAATTAAAAATTTAGAAAATTGAGTGAAAATTAATAAAAATAATGAAAAATTGTAGAAAATTTTGCAAAATGATAAAAATATTTAAAATTTGAACAAAATAATCAAAATACGAGAGAAATAATTTAAAAAACTACAGAATATATTTGAAATAAAAAAATAAAAAATTGAAAAATGATACAAACAATTTTTAGAACGACGCCAAAGTATCGTTATAAGGGTTTCAGCCGGGGGATACGAAATAATAAAAATTTTCCAGTGATAATTAATAATTAAATAAAATATTTAAAATTTCAGACAAATAATTGAAAAATTATTTCAAAAATTGAAATTTGAAGAAAATAATTTAAATTTGCGATATCAATTAAAATTAGGCAATTAATTGAAAAACAATGAGATCAATTAAAATGTGGAGAAAATAAATGCAAAAAAATAATAACAATAAATGAAAATTAAAAAACCAGAACTGAACATTGAGATTAATAAATAAAAATTTTTGAAATGAATTGAAAATAATGAAAATTAGAAAAAATAATTAAAATTTGACTGAATTAATTGAAATTTTAAGAAAATAATTATTTGATAAATATAATAAACTAGCAACATTAACGCGCGCTCAAGCGCACGACAAACTTTGCAATGTTGTTAATCATTTAAAACTATAAATTTTTGCAAATCAAGATAATGAAACTTACTAAATTGAAGAATGTATCTGAAAAATAATTACACAATTTAAAAGAATAGTTAATAAATGTAGGAATAATTGTTGAAAATAATTGCAAATTGAACAACTGGATTAAAAATCGAACAAAATAATTGAAATTGAAAAAAATAATAACAAATTGAGGAAATAAATTGAAATTTTAAGAAATAAATTGAAAATTTAACAATTAAGTTAAAATATGAAAAAATAATTGTTAATTGAAAAAAAAATTACAAAATTATGAAAATAATTGCCAATTGAAAATAAAATTTAAAAAATGGCTAGATTAGAACACGACTGAACAAAATAATTGTAAAAATCAAAAAATAATTATAAAATTTTAAGATAATAATTAAAAATTTACAAAATCGTAGGATACAATTGTAAATCGCAGAAAATAATTAATAATTGAAGGAAATAGTTGAAAAATTGAAAAAAATATGTGAAAAATTACGAAAATAATTATTAATTAAAAAAAAAATTGTAAAATGACTAGATTAATGGAAAACTGAAAAAATTAAATTTACAGAAATTCATTGAAAATTGAAAAATTTGAAAATTATAGGAATTATTGTTGGAATTAATTGCACATTTAACAACAAGATTAAAAATCCAAAAAAAATAATAAAAATTAAAAAAAAATAATTGAAAATTGAAGAAAGCAATTGAATTGAAAAAAAGTAATTGAATAAAGCCGAGCGTTAATGAATATAGAAGAAAACAATTAAGAACTGTAGAATGGAAATAAAAATTGAAGAATGGAATTAAAAATTAAAGAAACTTAATGATAATTGATAAAAATAATAGAAAAAAGGTTATAACTTTTTAATATATTAAAAAAAATAATTAAAAATTGAAAAGTTTCATTTAAATAATAATATGAAGAAAATAACTTAGAATTGAAGAGAATAGTTCTAGAATTGAATAGTTGTATTAAAAATTTAAAACAATTTTTATAAGTAATAGAAATAACTAAAAAAATACGAGAATTATTGAATATTGAGGAATTATTTGAAAATCGTTAAAAGAATTGAAAATTAAAGATAATATTTAAGAATTGAAAAAATAATAAAAAAATAAATTGAAAATTAAAGAATTAAATTAAAATTTTAAGAAATTAATTGGTGATTAAAAGAAAAATTACAATATGAAGAAAATAATTAAATATTGACGAAAATAATAATTAACTATTAAAAAATATTATTACGATTTTAAAAAAAAAATGGAAACATGATGAGAAATTGGGGGAACCCAATTACATAATGCGTGTACAGATATTTTGCGACAAAATGTGTTATATGATGCTACTTATAGCAAAAAAGAAAGAAAGAAAGTCATTTTAGGCCAGATTCTTATGACTGCCGAACATTTTTGTACAATATAAGATTGCGCATATTATGAAAAATTGTAGAAAATAATTGAAAATTAAATAAATTAATTGGGAATTGGAGAATTGTATTGAAATTTCAAGAAAATATTTGATAATTGAGAAAATGCGAGAATTAATGAATATTAAAAAATTAATTGAAAATCGATAAAAATAATTAAAAATTAAAGAAAATATTTGAGAATTTAAGAAAATAATTCAAAACTGAAGAAATAAATTGGAAATTAAAGAATGAAATGGAAATTCCAAGAAATTAATTGACAATTAAAAGAAAACTTACAATATGACGAAAGTAATTAAGTAATAAATATTAACGAAAATTAATAACTATTAAAAAAAGTAATTAAGAATTGAAAAAAAATTTAAAAAATGGTTAACATAAACGGCATTCAAACAAAACAATTTTATAATTGATGAATTATCATAAAATTGAAGGAGAATAATGAGTTGTCAATTGAAAACTGATGCAAATTATTAAAAAAAATTGTAGAAAATAATAAATAAATGAAAATTAGATAAATCAATTGGAAATTGAAGAATTGTATCGAAATTTCAAAAAAATATTTGATAATTGAGAATATGCGAGAACTATTACATTTTTAATAAAATAATTGAAAAACGAAGAATGCAATTAAAAATTAAAGAAAATAATTTAAAATTAAATAAATAAATTGAAGATTAAAGAAGTAAATTGAAGATTAAAGATTTAAATTATGATTTTGAAAAAATAGTTTATAATTAAAAAAAAGTACAAAATGACTAAAAGAATTAAATAGAAACGAAAATAATTCACAATTGAAAGAAAAATTCGAAAAGTGGCGATAATAATAGACAACAGAACGAAATAATTTAAAAAATTTAAAGAATAATTATAAAATTTAAAGACAATAATTGTATATTGAAAACTGTTGAAAATTATAGAAACAATTATAGATTTATTTATAAATTAAATTAAAATTATTTAAATACTCACAAATTAACATTTTAATCAATTTAAATGCATTTTTTAAAAAGTATCTGATTTAAAACAAATAATATCATGTGCTAAACTTCAGGTGTAGACAGAATAAAAGAATGAATGAAAGAATGAATGAATCTTGTGGAATATTATTATAGATAATTTAGTAAATTAATTGCATAATAATAAAAAATAATAATTAAAAATTGCAGAAATGAATTGAAAAAATTATATGACAATATTGTAGACAATACGTTGTAAAAAGATAAAAAAAAGTTGCAAAATTAAGAAAACGATAAAAAATTTTAAAAAATAATTGTAAAAAATTACAGATCATATTTGAAATAAACTACATTACTTGAAAAATAATAGTTAATAGATAATTAAATTTTTTTAATGTTGAAGAAAATAATTAAAACTGAAAAAATAATTAAAAATCTTTAAAAAAATAATTAAAATTTGCAGATGGTAAATTTAAAGTTTTGCGAAAAAATGGAAAAATAATTCATTATTGCAATAAATAAATTAAATTTAATATTTTTTAATTGAATAATAATAATACATTACTGTAATAAATAATAGACGTCAATCATTATAACGAATAAAATAAAAGATATTATCAAATGCATATTTTTGTATACAAATCAAAATTTGGTATACAATCAATTAAATAAATCAATAACCGATTGAATTATCAAACTTTTTAGTTCCTGAACTATTTTGAACAATTGATCGATTTAACTCAAAAAATTTTCTACTTTAGCAGTATTCAATTGGATGTTTTCTGAGAGAGAAATTCAGAAACATTTTTCTGTTGCAATGTTTCTTTTATAAGAGACCGAAAGCTATGTCGATACGCAGTCAAGAGAAATGATCAGAAAATTTATGTTTCTCTTTCACGTCATCGTCTTTTCTTTCTCTCCTAATCCAATATCGTCAACCCAGAAATGTGTCTATACAACTTTTACTTTATAAAGAATTGTACCAAGCTGAAAATCTAAAATTGATTTTTAAAGAGCTTTCAGCGGGAATTGATCTCTTTACTTATAAAACGATTCAATTTTGAAAACCAATATCCCTTATGACAACTTTGAAATTTTACCTCTTGTGTCTAATTTCTAATATATATTATTACCCAAAATTTTTTGTGAAAAACATGATTTAAATTGTATTTTAAAACATTTGATTAATAACAGTAATTTACAACTTTTGGTTGACAGATTTTGTTAATCAAGTTTTTTTTCTCTCTTTGAATACAAGCCATAAATTTTCCTAAGAAGTGTGATTTAATTTCAAAACAATTTTCCAATCTTCAAATCCCTTTCCAGAGCACAGTTTTACTATTTTGTGTATTTTTGCTGCATGTCAAATGTGCACGGGGTTATTATTTATATGCCTATAAATTTCCATGTAATCGGTGCAGTCATTGTAGAGCCATTAAAAAGTGGGAGCGGCACAATATTGTGCAGTATATTACACGTTGATGTATCCAGACATAAGTAACATCTGCATTCACATAAACTCGAATAAATTTGAATATAGAATCAAAAAATACTTAATAATACTTTTGACGCAAATTGTGTATTAAAAACATTTAAACGAAAATTTACTGCTCATGATGTAACTGCTTTTAGCTATGAATAAAATACCTAGTTCGAATCAAGTTGATTTTGAAGAAAATTTACTTGTGTAAACTAAATAGTTTTATCTGCATCAATAAAATTAAATTTGAACCACAAAGAAAAAATTAAAATATAGGTAAAAAAATATGTTCGAAAAAAATAAACAGAAAAAATATTTAGTTTCCAAAATTAAAAAAATGGATTATTGAAGAGCACATTTGATATTTGGGATTAAAATTAATTTTTTTTAATTCCTGTAATATGTTGATTATAAGTTAAGTTGATATTTAATAAACTGCAAAGTTTCACTTAAATCGGCCGAGCCGTTTTCAAGCAAAATATGTACAAAATATTAACGACAGATAGACAGACAAAATTTTTGTTTTCCATTTTTGCAATCCTTACCGCTCAAAACGAAAAATTATTTATGAAGTTGGAAATTCTAATTTCTAAATAACGTACCCACAAAATTCTGATTATTATATAGATTTTGCTGTACATACAATTTAAAATTTATAAATTTATTTTATATGCAAAAATCTTAATGTTTAATTCATTACTTTATTTTTCAATTTTTTTAAAATTAATTTCTACAATCTTTAATTGTAAATACGATTATCAATATTTCAATTATCCATTTCAATATTTTCAATTATTGTCTCATGTACATTTTTCCAATCTTACATATTTTTTTTAAATTATTTTATTTAATTTTTTTTTTATTTTCTTAAAATATCAAATATATTTATAATTCTTTTTATGATGTTCATATAGATTTTAAATAATTTTCTTCTATTTTAAAAATATTCTTCAATTTTTTCAATTATTTTCTCAAATTTCAATTATTCTCATTAATTATCAATTATGTTCTTCAATTTCTTCAAGCATTTTTCATAGTTTTTAATAATTTTCTTCAATTTTCAATAATGATGTACAATCTTTTAATTATTTTCTTTAATTAATAATCATTATTTTTGTCAAAGTTTAATTGCAATCATCAAATTTTAGATGATTTTTTAAATTCAAATTATATTCTGCAATTTTTAAAATTTTTGTCTTTTAATTTTCAATTATATCCTTGAACTTTTTCAATTATATTTTTTAATATCAAAAATTTATTTTGATTTTATTTTGTTTTCGTAATTAATTGCATTATTAATGCAAATTTTAATTATCCGTATAATTATTTTTAGTTATTGTCTATATGTACATTTTTTCACTTTTACATTTTAAAATTGTATTGTTATCTTCTTTCAATTATTTTATGAAATTTTTATTTATTACTTTTTTGAAAATATAAATAGATATCTGAATTTGTTTAGTGATTTTCTTCTATTTCAAATACATTCTTTACTTTTTTTAATTTTTATGTTCAATTTCTGTTTCTGTTTTTTAATTTGGTCAATTGTTTTCCTCAGTTTTCAATTATTTTCTTCGTTCTTAAAGAATGTTGTTCCATCATTATTTTCTTTAATTTTAAACTATTTTTGTCAATATTCACATGCTTTCTTCAATATTTCATATTTATTTCTTAAATTTCAATTATAATCTAGAAGTTTAAACATTTTTTTCTTTCAATTTTAAATTACAAGTTTTTCAATTTCTTTCGTCATTTTTAAAATTGTTATTTTTAATTTTCAAATATTTTCTTTACATTCCATTTAGGTCCATTTTTTATTTTTTTAATTAACTCCTTCAATGCAGAATTATTTTTTCATTAGTTTCGTCACTTTTGAATCATTTTCTTTTTTCTAAAATTGTTTTTTTCAATACTTTTTTTTTTAATTCAATTTTTATTTCAAATTTCTTTTTTCCTGAATTAATTTAACACCAAATTTCAATTACGATTTTTACTATCCTTTTTGCAATTATTTTATTAAATTTTAATTTTCTTTCTAAAATGTCAATTTTTGTCAACATTTTCAATTATTTTAGATTTTCAATTATTTACGTCTGTCTATTTCAATTTAAAGTATATCTTTTAATTTTCAATGATTTTCTATTCTTATCATTATTTTCTGCAAATATCGTTTCTTTGTTTATTTTTAGTTACTTTTCTTGAATTTTACAATTATTTTCTTTGAATTTAAATGAAATTTTAACTTCCAAAAAATGTCAACTATTTTCTTTGTTTTAAATTACTTCTGGCATTGTCCAACTAATTTTTTCTTATTCAAACTGATTTTCTTCGAAATTCAGTTAATAAACTATTTAACGATTAGGGGGAAATTAAATAAGTGAAAAAAATAGTGACAATAAAATTATTTGTAATTAAAATTTCATAAAAAAGAAAAGTAAAAATTACTATGATTTCCGTAAATTTTTGTAGAAGTAAAACTTCTTTTTCTTTTGATAAATTTCTTTTTAGGGGAGAACCAGAAAAATTGCCTGTGTAAAAGTTTTGAGTAAAAAAAAATTATGTAATGATATTTTTGAAAAATAAAAATCATCACACAAAAAATAGGAACCTTTGAGAATGAAATAAGATAATTATTTAAAAAGTTTATTCAAGAAAACATAGAATAAATTATTTTTTAAATACCTTTATTAAGATTCGACATTTTCTATAAGTCCCGGGTAAATTGCTAAGACAAAAATACTGTATAAAAATGCGGATAAAAGTAAAAAGTTCCATTTATTTTTATTCTAAAACCAATCATCTTAATAATATTATAAAAATAATTATCTTTTAATACAGAAAATATAAATTTTTTCTTTTACAATTCTTTAATAATAAACTGATAAACATTAAACTTTATAGGAACCATCTTTACCTTAATATAATTCTCTAATAAAAAAAAATTATGTTTAATATTTATTTTCGGTCAAGTTATTAGCAAATGCCAATTTACCCAGATGGGCATTTTACCCGGTTCTCCCCTATTTAAACGACTCATCATTGCAAATATTTTAAATATAATATTTAAATATATTTAATCATTAGAA
This sequence comes from Ganaspis brasiliensis, assembly GCA_037103525.1. Classification (NCBI taxonomy): domain Eukaryota; kingdom Metazoa; phylum Arthropoda; class Insecta; order Hymenoptera; family Figitidae; genus Ganaspis; species Ganaspis brasiliensis. Next base: position 140,011 of record JAZKLR010000205.1, on the reverse strand, counting down.
ATATTTTAAGTATAATATTTATAATTGTTAATAATAAAAGGTGCAGAACCAAATTGTGCGCTTGTGCGCGTTTGTATAATCTAGTTTTAAATAAATTTTCGTGTTTTGTTTTAAGGTGAACAAAGTTTGAATACATAGAGAATTATAGTGTATTGTGTGGTGATAATAATTAATCGTCTGAAGGGTGATTATAACTATATTACAGGTGTTATTCTAGGAATTATGTCCTGAGAGACGGAATTCGTAGATAGTATAAGAGAGAGTATTAGTATTTGTGTTTGAACAACACTATAATAACCAATTATAGAACAGTTATTGTTGGACTGCATCCGAGTGTGATAAGAGCATGTTCTTGTAGTGTACGTGAGTGACGTGTAATATTCTCTAGCACTTAATCACTTGGAGCCAATTTTGAAAGCAATTCTAGGATCTCTCTTGTACGCTGTAGGTAGTAGGATATGAAAATCAAATCAAAACATTGAATCAGAAATTATTTTAATATAATTTACATTCTGTTTAAAAACATTTTTCACAAGGCAGAACAATTTTAATTCAATTTTATTAAAACAGAATCAACAACGTTTTTAGTTGAAAACTTTTTACAGGACCTTTTGCGGTATTTTTATATTTAAATATTAAAACGACATGTTTCGACTTGTTTGAGTTCTCATCAGGTTAAGAGATTTGTTTAGTGATGCATACGATCCGAGAAAATCGTATAACTCGCTCGACTTCACTTGATTCTAAAAAAATTGTACGATATGTTTACTCGATTAGTCTTTTGTTTTGATCGGATCGGATCGTCTCGTAGTAACGAACGATAACGATGCTGGCAATTGATTTTTGACGTTTGAAATAAACAAGGTTTATATTGTTGAAGTGCACAACGTTTCTGAGAAATGTAAACAAATTTTTTATACTATTTGAAATTATTCTATCTGTTAAAATTTTAGTATACTCCTTGCGATCCTCAACATTGAGATATTCAGGTACAAAATTCCAGTTTTGTATGGAAAATAATAAAAAATTGAAATTTAGAACCTGAATATCTCAATTATGAACATCGCAAGGGGTATTTAAATGATACCCACATAGAAGACACATATGGATGATTCCACTGACTTTTGTCTGAGAGGTGTTGCTGGCATATCTCAAAACTAAATTTATTTTATATATATATCATTATTAAACTCCGTAGAATTCATTTTTTATAAAGATTTTGGTTAATATTTTTTATTTATTCAAAAATTGCAATTAAAGACAACAGAGAAAGGTTAAAATGTCGTTTTTAGTCTACATTTTAAACTTTTTATAATTAATAAATATAGGTCCAAATAAAATTTTCTTAAGAAGGAATGGTAATATACATTCTAAAGATTTCATTGTGATAATTTATTTTGTACATAAAGCTTAATTATATAATGAGAAAAATCAATTTAAAATCTAAAAACTGTCAATTTTCGTCATATTTAACAGCATATTTTTTATAAAAATATTTAATGGAAAACTTAGATACTTACGTGGATTGAAAATCAATACATTAACTTTCCTTATTCACGAAGAATGACTTAAAAAATTATTTTAATTATTATAATTTAATTTAATTTAATTTCAAAATTGTAAATTCACGAAAAATACCATATTTCAACAAACCATATCTTTTTTCTAGAACTTTTTAAATAAAGATTCAAACTTTACAGATATTTAGGTTTGTACAAAATATACACTATATTAAAATTTCACGAGGGTATTTTGCTTAATTTCTGAAACTGTTAAGATTGAAATTCATTGCAATTGAGGTTAAATTTAAAAAATTTTGTAAATCTCCGAACTTACATATTTTACAAATTGTGCAAAATACCCTCGTAAAATTTAATTAAAGTGTATATTTTGTACAAACTTAAATATATGTAAAGTTTGAATCTTTTAAAAGCATCCAGAAAATAGATATGATGTGTTTAAATATGGTATTTTTCATGAATTTACAATTTTGAAATTAAATTTTATAATAATTAAAATAATTTTTTTAAGTTATTCTTCATGGATAAGGAAAGTTAATGTATTGATTTTCAATCCACGTAAATATTCAAGATTTCTATTAAATATTTTTATAAAAAATATGCTGTTAAAGATGTCGAAAATTGACAGCTTTAAGATCAATATTAAATCGATTTCTCTTAATATAATTAAGCTTTATGTACAAAATAAATTATCACAATGAAATCTTTAGAATGTATATTACCATTTCTTTTTAACAAATTTTTATTTGAACCTATATTTATTAATTATAAAAAGTTTGAAATGTGGACAAAAAACGCTATTTTAATCTTACTCTGTCGTCTTTAATTGCAATTTTTGAATAAATAAAAAAATGTTTAACAAAATCTTCATTAAAAATTAATTCTACGGTGTTTAATAATGATTTATATATAAAATAAATTTATTTTTGAGATAGGCCAGCAACACCTCTTAGACGAAAGTCAGTAGAAGCACCCATAAAAAACAACGTTTCCTCACAATTTATAACAAAACTCACCGAATATCTACTTTTTCATGTATAACTGACTGAGAAATACCTTAAGAATGAAAAACTGGAAAATATATTTTTGTAGTATTTTTTTGCATTTTATTTAAATTTTTTAAAAAATACAACATATTTATTTTGTAGACAATTTAAAAATGCAAGAATTTGTATATTTAAGACTTTTTTGTGATTTAACAATTAGATTACTTAGTGATTTTGAAATAATCAAACATATTTTTAAATTTAATTGTTAGGGTTAGTTTCTTTTTACAGAATTAATTTAATTTCTGGATTCTTCTAATATTAATGAATTAAGTATAAAAGCAGTTTCTACGAGTAGGTTATGTGCTCATAATAGAAACACAAAAAGTTACGAAATCAGACTTTTATTAAATATTTTTCAAGAAATACACACAAATATTTTTCTCATTTACGAACACGCAATTAATTTTACTACATTTTATAATTAACTTCAAATAAGAAGGTTAAAACAAATTTTGAAAAAAATTAATAATAATCTCTCGAGATCGATCGTTTGAACGAGTGTTCGTCAAAACGGTACGATACAATACGATAATATTAAAACAATTGAACGATTGCTCGATCGTTCAGGTTATTTATCGTCATTTCTCGCTCGTATGCATATTTGTTGGATTCTTAAATAAAATAATAAAATAAAAATTTGAGGTTGTACGGAGGCTAAGGGAGTCCCGACCTCTCCATTTTTTTAGGGTAGGCCGGGCCTCCCCACTTATTTTTTGGAACCATTAGATTTTTTTTTTTAATTAAAAATGAATAGAATCGTTGATTTGTAAATTGACTTAAAAATTTTCGCTTTTAATTGCAAAAAATATTTCTTTAATTTTATTTTTTGTGTTACTAAAAAAAGGCTTTAAATTTCAGTTAACTAGAAGGAGAGAAAAATCTAGCTTTTATAGCACGAAGTTTTCCCTTTCCTTTGTAGTAAGTGAATTCGAACTACAAAAGCAAGCGCTCCACGCTTTTATAGCGTGGACTCACGCGAAAATAGCACACATTTTTACTCCAATAGCATAAAGGGGCGTATACTGCAAAGGCAGGGATGGACTTCATGCTACAAAGGCAAGATTTTTCGCTCCGTGTATAAATGAAATTCAGATAATATAACATAATTTTTTTGTTAAAGGAGTTAACAAACTTTATAATATTAAACTTTTCTAAAAAGAACGTACGATTAATTTATAGAATGATTTCCAGAAAATATTAAGAAATAAATTTAATTTTTCCTCGATTTCAAATTCAGACTTATAAAGTTAAAATTCAGAGAACCTAATAAAAATGTTTAAATTTATAAATTTAGTAAATTGACAATCTAGAGAGCGGAACGATTTTCTAAAAAGTCCTAGGATTGATTCTTAAAACGTTTTTACGAAAATTTTCTAGATTTTTATTAATTCTTCACATATGCAAATTTTAAATCCAGACTTGTTCAAATTCAGAGAACCTAATAAAAAATTTTTAATTTATAAATTTAGTAAATTAACAATCTAAATAGTATAACGGGACGCATGATTAAGTTCTAAAATGAATTATTTAGAATTTTCATTACATAGAATTTCATAAGGTAGAATTTTCTTGTAGCCGAAATTTCACATTTTCGAATTTGTTTTCAATCGAATTTAAATGAATTCGAATTTTTACCTAACAGAAGTTTTAGGCCATCGCATTTATATCTAAAAGAATTTTCATTAAAAAGAAATTCAATTTAAGCGAATCTTAATTTAGAAGAATTTTTAGTTTAGAGAATTTTAAGTTAATCGACTTTTTAAATGACAGAATATTCATCTGACCGAATCTTCATTTGTCCGAAATTGTATTAGTACGAATTCACATTTGATAGAAAACTTAAAATGCAGAATGTTCATTTGTCCAAAATTGCAAATGGCCGAAAGACGATCCGACAGAAATATTTTGGCGCGAATTTTGAAATTGACCAATGGGAATTTTTTCCATATTTTCTGATTGGTCAATTTCAAAATTCGAGCCAAAATATTTCTGTCGGATCCTCTTTCGGTCATTTGCAATTTCTAACAAATGAACATTCTAGCTTTTATGTTTTCTATCAAATGTGAATTCGTACTAATACAATTTCGGACAAATGAAGATTCGGTCAGATGAATATTCTGTCATTTAAAAATTCGATTAACTAAAAATTCTATAAAATAAAAATTCTTCTAAATTAAGATTCGCTTAAATTAAATTTCTTTTAAATGAAAATTCTTTTAGATATAAATTCGATGGCTTAAGACTTCTGTTAGGTAAAAATTCGAATTCATTTAAATTTGATTGAAAACAAATTCGAAAATGTGAAATTTCTGCTACAAGAAAATTCTACCTCATGAAATTCTATGAAATGAAAATTCTAAATAATTCATTTTAGAACTTAATCATACGTTCCAGTGTAACAGATTTCTAAGAAAGTCCTAGGATTAATTCTTAAAAAGTTTTCAGGAAATTTTTCTAGATTTTTGTTAATTACTCAAAAATGTTAAATCCTTATTAAAATAAAAACCCGGAGAATCTAATAAATAATATTAAATGAATAATTTTATTAAACTAATAAACTTAATAACATAACAGTTGTCTCAAAGGAACCTACAATTGCAAATTTCTAAAAAAGTTCTATAGGATTGGTTCTAAACACGTTTTTACTAAAATTTTCTAGATTTTTATTAATTATTGATCTGTTCTAAAGCCTTATTAAATTAAAAAAAGAGAGAATCCAATAAAAATTATCATTTAAATAATTTCAATAAATTAACCAATTTAATACATAAAAGTTTTCTAAAGAGATTCCACGATTGGTATCAAAGCAATTCTAAATAATTATTCAAAACAAAGTTAATTTTTCATCGATTTTAAATTAAGGCTTTTAAAAATAAAATTCAGAGAATAAAAAAATGGTTAAATTTATAATTTCAGTAAATTAACAATCTAAACAGCACAGCAGTGTTCTAAAGAAATTCCTAGGTTTTATTCATAAAACTTTTTTAGGAAAATTTTCTAAATTTTTATTAGTTTTTTAAAATTTTTAAGTCCTGATTAAAAGAAAAGCCTAGAGAATGCTAAAAAATTTATTGAATCAATAATTTCGATAAATTAATAAATTTAATAATATAAATGTTTTCTAAAAATAACCAAAGATTAATTTATTAAACGATTTTTAAGAAAGATTACAAATTAAAGTTAATTTTTTATTGATTTGCACTTCAGACTTCAAGATAACATTGAAGGAAATTAAAATTAATTAGCATAACACAAACTTGAGGGCAATCGGAAAATTGTAGAATTTTGTCTAAAAATCGTTTTTTAAATCAATCGTAGGACCTTTCAGAAAACATTTATGTCGTTAGATTTGCTAATGTATTAAAATTATTTATTCCATAATTTTTATGTTATTCTTTGGGTTATTTTAACAAGAATTAAAATTTTTTGAAGAATTAATAAAAATTTAGAAAATTTTCTTAAAAACGTTTTAAGTATCAATCTTAGAATTTCTTTTTTATACCGTTGAGCTCTTTAGATTGTTAATTTACTAAATTTATGAATTTAAACATTTTTATTAGATTCTCTAAATTTTAACTTTAAGTCTAAACTTAAAATCGATGATAAATTTACTTTATTTTTCAATACTTTTTGAAAATATTTTTACAAATCAATCGTAGGTTATAACTTTTATGTTATAAAATTAGTTTATTTATTGGAATTATTTAGTGAATAACTTTGATTGGATTCTTTGAGTTTTTAAGTTGATGAGGATTAAAAAGTTTTTAATAATTCATAAAAGTCTAGAAAATATTCTTAAAAACTCTTTGCGAATCAATCCTAGGAATTTTTTTTAGAAGTCTGTTATGCTATTTAGATTAATCCTAAAATCACCTAGTCCTGAAATTTGTGCTAAAATGTCCTAAAATTAGTTCTTCCCTTCCCCCCTCACCTTTAATAATAAATTGTTCAGGGCCTCCCCACTTCTTTTGGTACAATCTCAGGCCTGGGCACATTTAGGGGCAAAAGAAAAATTTGTACAATGAGCAAAAGCTGTCTTAAAAATATTGCATTTTAAAATGAGACATCTTTTTTGCCTTAAAATAAAACTTTCTTTTTACAGTGATAAAACATAAATATAATTTTAAATCACTTTAAAATAAAAATTGTGGGGGGGGGGGGCGCTGAAAAGTACTTTTGCCCGGGCAATAAATTTACGTCGGACCGCCTCTGTTGAGGTTTTAGGAATCAACATTAATTTTAATATTCACTTTAATATTCAATTTAATAAAAATGTATTCAATTATCAGAAAATGTAAACTTACTTTTAAAATCTTTATTCTTTTTGGATGCTATTAAATCAAAATAGAAATGTATGGATTACGTTTTATTTTCATTTTGTCATTTCAGAAACACTTATTTCTTTCTAAATTTAATAATATATCTTTATAATTATAAGGAAAAACTTTATTAAATAAAGTATTTTCAATAGAAAATATAATTTTTATTTTATTATTTTTAAAAATGTTTCGTATTGTGTATTCAAAATTTTTAATATATGCCAAAGTTTTTTTTTATTTTCCTCATTATCATAATGAAATTTTGTTCATGGTTTTAAGATTTAAAGAACACGAAGATAATATTAAAGATAAAAAAAAAACAATACTGGTGTTTCAAACCATACCACTAAAAAAAACATGTGTTTGCTTTTAATAATGCAAAAATTTTAGATAATGAACAATATAATTTAAAAGAAAATACATTGAAATGATTTATATACAAAGTAATTCTAGAAAAACTGTAAGTTTTAATCAAGATTGCAAATTTAAGTATAACAAATTATCCACTAATTGACAAATTTTAAAAATTTAGAAATTTAGACATTTAGATATTTAAAACTAAAATTATTTCCCGCTAATTATATATTGAATTAAAATCGTTTATTCGATTAATCGAATAAACGATCTTTTCTAACTTTATTTCTCTTTTCTCTTAATATTTTCTTTTAAGATCGAAATGTTGATTGATAAATGATTCATAAAAATAAAATAAAATCAAAATGTAATTCATAAATTTCTATTTGGATTTAATACCATCCACAAAGAATAAAGTTTTTAAAATTAAGTTTATATTTTTTGATAATTGAATACGTGTTTATTTTGATATAATATAATTTATAACCTCAATTTTTTTTTATTACAGGAGGTTTTAAAAATCCGACAAATCGCTTAACTTGATGAGGACGAGTCGAAATATGTCGTTTTAATATTTTAATATACAAATACCGCAAAAGTCCCTGTACATTTTTTTGAACAAAATTAATAAATGAGGATGTAAAAAAAATTATAAATTATAATATAACAACGTTTTTATTTGAAGCAAAAATTGAATTAAATATTTTTGAACTAGATAATTAGTTTTGTAAATTAGTTACTTATTTAATATTTATTCTAATATTTATTTTTTTAATATTTCATAAACTAATATTTTTTCCAACAATTTTTTTCTCAAACAAAGCAAAATAAATGTGTTTGTTTTCATAAAACAAAACAGAAAAACAAAATCTCTAGTATAAAATAGTTTCGACCTTTTTTTGCATTTGAAAAGTGTATAATTGTGAACTGATAACCAATTGCACGAGGGACATGTTTGTTGTATAAAATCTCACGTATCTGCTGATCCAGAACATTCGTTTGCAAATGAAAATTTTCTCACGCCTGGCTATTGACCAACTTTTTTGGTAGCATAAAAAAAACTATATTTATTTTAAAACAGTAGTCATATATTATGTTAGCAATATTTTTATTATTTTTTTATATTTTTTATTACATAATATTATTAAATCGATGCTTATAATTACATTTTGGTGCATGTTGTTTTAAACAAAAAGGTACAAACTACTGATTAAATTAGTGAAGTTTTAACCAAAAATGTATAGAAAAAAATTAATCCATTTATAGTAGAAGGATTAATTCAAATTACTAGTTTTATTAATCATTTTTGGGATCTTTGAAAGAAATTGAATTACGAAAGAAAACGTTATAAGAAATAAATTATTATAAATGTTATCAATTTAAATTTCGAGTAATTTCTTGCATCTTTTAAAATACGAATAAGATTGTGTTTTAAATAAACTAAAATTTCGATAAATTGAATAAATTTGAATAAATTGATATTCAAGTGATTTGACATTCGAATCGATCAAAAATCGGACAGTTAGGAAAAGTTTAAGTTTTGATTGATTGAATTTGTATTTGATTGCGAATCTAAATTGAAACAGAATTTAGATTATTTGAAATTGGGGTGAATTAGATTTAAAATCGATTACAATTTCAAATAATAAAAAAATTTAATTTGATTCTTTGGAATTGGAATTAATTACAATTTAGTTAAAAATCAAATTGAGAGAGATTGCAATTTAAATCGAGTAGAATTTTAATCGCTTAAATTTTGGATTGATTGAAATTAAAAAGGTTCTAAACTTTATAAGAATATTTGTAGAATAATGAACAAGTGTGTTGAATTTAGATTTTTGTAAAAAAAATAAAATTAAAATTCAGATAAATGTCTAATAAAAAGAAAACTTGATTGAAAATTCGATCTTCTAAATTTTTAATAAATTAAAAATTTGCGTAAATAATAATTAACTTTAGCATAAAATAAAAGTTAAATCACTAATTTCGCTAAGATTGAAATTTTGAGATTTAAATCCAGTTTAGAATAAAAAAAAATTTGCATAAATGCAAAATTGGAATAAATTAAACAAACGGAAAATCACCCTTAAAATTATCATTTTTATCACCAAACAACTTCAAATATATTGACAGAATAATATTGCAGACAATTAAGTGCAATAAAGGTGACTAAATTGATTGCTTCGTAAAAAAAAAAATCAATATTGTTTCTGACTAAGAGGATTAACAGAAGGGAAATTTAATCCTGAATCACATTTCATAGCCATATTCAAAATACAAGCTATTGTAAGTTTTAATTGAATATTATCAGCAGCTGACATAATCCGTTACGTTTTGTTTAAGTGCTTCCGTACAATTTAACTCTGATTACATTTGATTTAATTAAACTATAAATTTTAACAGTTTCCTAAAACGTAGATAAAAATAGAATAAAGTGCTTTGGAATTTTCCCTCAAGTATTTGCTGATCCTATAAAGATAGAATTCCTGAAGCAGTATTAAAGCGTAAAGAAATCTCTGTAGGGATTAAACTCTTTGCAGATGGGAAGTTTAAACTAACATCAAAGCATCGTCGACTTTAACTTTGAACGAATTTTGCTGAAGACTTTTAAAGTCAAAAGTTCACTGCCCCTAATTTCTGTAACTATCTCGAAAAATTGGAAAGGTACAGACACTCAAAGAGAGGAGGATGATATCTGTTTGAATAGTTGACCAAATTTTGAGCTCATCATATCCTCTCTCTTGATCTTTTGTGACGAGTTAAAGCCAACGTCATTTTCCACCGGAAATGGTGTCGAAGATTGCGAAAAATTTTTGAGAAAAATAAAAATCGTATATCAAGATTTAACGACGAATGGAACCACATAACCAGAAGAGATGGAACCATGTGAGAATCAATAAAGATTTTTTTTTTTTTTTTTATTAGTTTCGATATATACTTTCTGCAATGCATTTCTTTTATAAATATATAACACAAAAACTGATAAAGAAGAGAATAAGAAAAGAAGGAATATGATATGAAATTCTTTTATTGTTTCCTCCTTATCTCCTTAGGAATGTTCAGTCACAATAGTAGACTCTATAGAATTATTCAAATTACTTTTATCTTGATTTTAAGACCTGGAAAAAATGCTAAACTTAATTGGAGTGCAATATTTGATAGAAAAAAGAAATAAACTCTTATGGTCAATAATAATTCACAGTTCTTTATTTTCTATTTATTTTTTTCTTTTAGTCTTTTTCTTTAATTATAATCGACGAGTATTTTTATATAATATCATTCAATTTTAAATATAGGTAATGAACTTCTTTATCAGAATTATTTTTTTCAGCCTCTAAAAAAGGTTTTAAGTATTTTTGAAAAGAAGATTTATTACTTATTACTTTTTTTTAATGAAAAAGTGAAAAAGAAATTTGAAGAAAATAAGTGGAAATCAGGAAATTTAGTTTTTTTAACATTGTTTATCTCGTGTCTTCCGTATCTTACTTTTTTTTGTTGAAATGTAATATTATAATTTTATTTCGAAAATGTTTCTTAATTTACAAGTGTTATATTTCTGTTTGTGTACTTTTTTTAATATTACTATTTTTTCCTTTAAACACGTTTCAATTTATAAAAAACATGTTCATATTATAAATCTGTATTAAAAAAATTTTTTTTATATAAATTTGTTCACATAAAAACGACTATAAAAAAATATTCACAAATATATACCTAGTTTTTAATAAACATGTTCAAATAAAAACATGTTTTTTTTATTTAAAAGGGAAAATGTTTTTCACAATTTTTCATAGAGACACGATTTTATATAAACATGCTTCTAAACTAAATTTTTCTGTGAACATGATTTTTGTAAAAACATGTTTTAATGCATAAATTTTTATTAGAAAAATGTTATTCATATGAAAATGATTATGATTACAAAAAAAAAGTTTTTTTATGAACATGTTTCTGTAAAAAAATATTTTTGAACATGCTTCCATTAAAAAATGTATGTTTATTTACATGTTTCTGTTACAGATTTTTGAACATGTTTATTTAAAATTTTATTTTTTCTTATGAATATGTTTCTGTAAAAAGATGTTTTTTATTTCAATCGTGTTCTCATTTAAACGTGTTTTTTATTAGGCTTCTTCCAAAAATGTTCATATAAAAACATATACTTCTGTACAAACATATTTATAATCAAGAGGTTCGTATATAAAAACTTTTTTTTTACATAAACGTACTTTTTTATAGACTTTTTTTTAACACGTTTCTTATATAAACCTGTATTTTATAATATAATGTTTAAATACAGAAACATGTTTTGTATATACATGATTTATGTAAACATGTTTTATTGACAAAAATGTTTTCCCCAAAGGAATTTTTTAATGAATACTTGTTTTCCACGATAACATGTTACATGAAAAATTGAAAACTTTTGTTTTTATAGAAACATGTTTTTTAAACAAACATTTTTTAAAAATAAACATGTTTTTTAAATAAATTTTTTTTAATAATAAACATATTTTCTCATGTAAATAATTTTGTAACATAAACATGTTTTAAAAAAAAAATTCCTTTGCTTTACTAATTTCTTATTTTTTCAGAACAATCAATAAAATTCTATTTGTTTATCTTCCAATTGTCAAAATTGCCATTTTTGGCAGTATATGTGTGTTTTTTTTAGTAGTTCATTTTCCAGGCATTTTATTACCATTCCAGAAAGTTAATTCTATCGAAGCCGTTAAGCACGTACTTTTACGTTCGTTCACTTGCTTTAAAACCGAAATGAAATTACTGTAACAAAATCTAAGAACGGCTAGTGTCATAAACAGAAACGGTACCAATTTAATTGCACAGATTTCTTCACTCGCGTAATTGTTTTAATTTACGGACATTTTACTTTAGTGAATTATTTGTTTTACTTACAAAAAATACATTAAAAACAAAATTTATGATTTTTTCAAATAGAAAAAAAGTGTGTTTAATGTTGTCAAATGTTGTTTGAGATGTCAAATCTCCCCTAAATATTTTTCTCTGCGATAGTGAGTTATTATAATTAGAATCGTGTAATAATATTTTAATGATAAATTATACATAAGAAGATACACTTGAATGTGTGAAAGAATACTTAATTTTCTTGAGAAGGGTATACGGAAAACCACAAAATATTTAAAAATTCACTGAACCCAGAATTCCAGATCAAACGATGGAAACGCCAGAAATTACAAAATGTATGATATTTAGTCGGCGACATTATGCGACTGAATATTTTTTTTTAGTAAAACATTTTTGAGTAAAAAATGTTATTATCATCATCATTAAAAACAAATCTTTATAAATCGATTATTATTTTAGTATTAATTATCTATAAATCAAGAATAATTATTCAAATTCCAACTGTAAACCAAATTTCTAATCCAATATATTTAATTTTACTTATTAAGTGTCAGTCTTTGTCACATTTCTTTTAAAATTTACAATATTTTATAAGGGTAGCGGTAGCTGCCGAAACGTCGTTATAAAATATTGTAAATTTTAAAAGAAATGTGGAATTAATGGTCTAAAACTTGTTTTTTATTTAATTTTACATTTGATTAAAATTTAGTAAAATGTTTTTAAACTTGTCGATTTTTATTTTCCTATCGGATTTGCTTTTTTCCCTAGAAATACTTAAATGAAAATACAATTAAATGCCGTGAATTTCATCTAAGTAGGAAACAGTAATTAAATGCACGAAAAGGGTTCAAACAATCCTTTACGTTTAAATGTGATTCACGCATGGTTAAGTATTTTTACACATGAGAAAAAATAATGAACGATATTTTATAAATTACTCTCAATAGAAATGTTCAAAAAAAGAAATTAACAGAAATTATTCGCGTTTTGAAATTTTTTTTCTCTTTCAAGGCCGTAACTTTGAAACAAATTAAACTCCGAGATTTTTTGCTATTTTAGTTTTGTTTAAATTAGTTTTCCGAATTAGTAAATTACGTGTAATTGAAATTATTTTACTTTTGTCCAAATTTTCAAACTAATAAATTACGTATAATTGAAGCTCAAAGAATTTATTACCACGGTCTCGCTTAATTGATTTCGGTAGGTTAGTAAAAAATTGGCTGTAATGGAAAGAAAAAAAATTTACCGCATAAAAAGACAGTTTGGAGAAAATATATTCGAAGCTTTAATTAATGAAGGGGAAGATAAATCTTCTTGGAAAGTGTTTCCTTGGGTTTCTAATTATAAACTGCAATTACCAATTTAATAATTAGTGAGATGTCAACAACTTTATAAACTTCTTAAACTGCGAAGTTAGGGTTCTTGAAGCGGCACTAGCGATGGAATTTTGTACTAATGCTCTTAGTCGGTAACAAATTTTCTTTTAATGATTAATTAATTTTTATTAATTTTTCTTATGTTTTTTGATAATGTTTGCAACTTTTTACAAAAAGTACGAATTCCTGGTTATTTTTAAAGAATTCAAATTATTTTTGATGGTTTTAATTATTTTTTAACGCAAGTTTTGTCTATTTTTGTTAAATTTAAAGTTATTGTTTCACCTTTTCTTATTTTTCACTTTTTAAATAAACATTTTAAATTTCTAAAAAATTATTCTAACATTTTTGTTAAATTTTAAAAGGGAATAAGCTCAAAAATTTAAAGCACATATGTTCGATAATTTTTATAACTTTTTAGAAAATTTAAATGTTTTATAAACAACATCTTGTTAAAAATCGTGTCTTATTAATGTCGAATCTCATTTAAATAAATTTTTCGCAAGGCAAATAATTATGTATTTGAATAAAATGTATTTGGATCAAATAAATAAAATTAATAAATATTATTAACAAAATTAATGTTACAAAATAATAATATATTAAATTAATAATCTAATTAAAATTTAACTTTCAGACTAATTTCATTGTCTGTATAGAATATAATTTTTGAAAACTCATTTTTTTTACTTAAAAATCAGAACAATTTTTCAAAAACTGTATTAAGAAGACTGATTTGGAATTTGTCAATAAAAGAAAATTTTATATGAGCAGTTTTGAAAAGAATTTCAAATTTAAAAAAGAATTGCGTAAGAATTATAAAATTTGCCTACAAAATTCAGTTTCTTAGCTAAATATTATATTTATTATTTGGAAATCTTTTTTGTTGTTCAGAATTAATTAGTAATTTTTCTTCACTCTTTCTTTCATTTTTCATTTTTTTTTTTGTAATTATTTCTTTTTAGTGTTTCTCTTAATTTTCTAGTTATTTTTGAAAGTCTGTATATTTTTTTTTATTTATTTTTCATATTCTCAGTTGTTATTTTGTCGTTTATTTATTTTTATACTTACTAGTGTTTTTTCATCCTTTTTTAGATATTTTTCAGTAAGTTGTAGTCATTTTCAATAACTTATAGTTACTTTCGTCACCTTCTAGTTATTTTATAACTTTTAAGTTTTTTTACTTTCAAGTACTTTTTTTGCATTTTTACTTTTCCCCCATTAACTTCTTATTATTATTTTGCTATATAGTAATTTTTCTTCCTTTTCTGGTTATACGTGAACAATTTTTAGATATTTTATTCTTTCGAGTAATTTTTTCCTAGTTATTTTTCTTTAAATTCTGGTAATTATCATCGAACTATAGTAATTCTTTACACTCAAGTACTTTATTTATATTTTCTAAGTACCTTTTTCAACTTCTATATAGTTATTTTTAAATGTTTAGTACTTTTTCTTAAGGAGGTTTGAGGTTATGTCAATAGAGGGAACCTCCTTAATTTTCTAATTATTAATCTTCAAATGAACATTCTTTTTTCACTTTAGTTATTTTTTTCATTTTTTGGTTATTTTTTATCAACTTATAATTATTATTTTATTTTTTAGTAATTTTCCTCTATTTTCTAGTTATTTTTTTATATCTAAATATTTTTCCGTTACTATATAATTATACCTATATATATATTATATATTTCGTTATTGTTCTTTTGTTTAAATTTAGATATTCTAATTTTTTCTAGTGTTTTTTCTACACTTTCTGGTTATTTTTCAATAAATCTTTAGTTATTCTCATTAATTTGTAGGTATTTAATTTCATTTTTCTTCTTTATTTTGTAATTTTACAATTTTTTCAAAAATTCTTTTCAGTTTTTAATTTCATTTTTTAATTTCATACTATTTTTTTCATGTCTAGTAATTTTCCTCTATTTTCTTGATATTCTTTTTAAATGTCTAAATATTTTTTTGTTACAAAACATACTTTATTCTTTAGTATTGTGTTCTTTTTTTTAAATTTAGATATTCTTATTTTTTCTATTGTGTTTTCTACAGTTTATGGTTATTTTTCAATAAATATTTACTCAATCTTATTAATTTATATTTAATTTCTTCTTTATCTAGTAATTCTACAGTTTTTACAGTAAGTCTTTTGAATTTTGAATTTAATTTTTTAATTTCTTATTATTTTTTGACTGTCTAGTAATTTTCCTCTATTTTCTTGTTATTTTTTTTAAATGTCCAAATAGCTTTTTTACAATGCGTATTTATTAATTATGTGTGGTTTTGTTTGAATTTAAATATTTTTTTTTACACTTTCTGGTTATTTCTCAATAAAAATTTAGTCATTCTCACTAATTTACATTTAATTTCTTTTTTCTTCTTTATCTAGTAATTCTACAATTTTTACAATTAGTCTTTTGAATTTTAAATTGCATTTTTTAATTTCTTATTATTTTTTGACTGTCTAGTAATTTTCCTCTGTTTTTTTGTTATTTTTTTTCTTTATAGTCATTCTCATTAATTTATATTTAATTTCTTCTTTGTCTAGTTATTTTATAATTTTTTCAATAATCCTTCTCAATTTTTAATTTAATTTTTTAATTTCTTATTATTCGTTTACTTTCTAGTAATTTTCCTCTATTCACTTGTTATTTTTTTTAAGTCTAAATATTTTTTCTTTAGAATTAATATTTCTTTAATTTATGTTCTTTTGTTTAAATTTAGATATTATTATTCTTTCTATTATTTTTTCTACACATTGTAGTTTTTTTTAAAGGTATTTCTCCAACAAGTATACTAGAAAAAATCGATTTTCAATAGATTCTCTTTAAATTGTGAGAAAAGGTTATTTTATATCTCTGCCTCTAATCTGGTGAAAATTTCAATACTCCTTGCGATGATAAAAATTGAAATATTCAGGTTCAAATTTCCAATTTTGTATGAAAAATGATAAAAAAATTAAAAATTTGATAATTTAATTTAATCTTCTAGTAAATTTTGAACAACTTCTAATAATTATTTTTAGGCAAGTAGGATTGGCTTTGTTCAATTGGTTATTTTTCATTGATATAATTCACATTTGTTACTTTTTAATCATATTTTATGAATTTTTATATAAAATTAAAACCTAACATTAAATCAATTTTTGATTCCAATTATTTAATTAACAATCAAACTTGATTTTCACATTTTTGTGAATTTTTAACACAATTATAAAAGAGAAAACTTGATTTTTGCTTAGAAAAAAGGATCCCTTATTCATTAAATAATGTGAAATTCATCTAATTAAAATTGATCTCACTTAATTAGAAATAAGTCGTGAAAATTTAATTTTCATTTTTACAATTCAGAATGCAGCTCATGCTTTGTAACATTTATTGTGAAAAATTGGTCAATAAGTATGCAAAGTACGTAGATAGTGAAGAGAAAAATATTACAGAAAAACAATATGTAAAATAGAGTGCAGGAGTGCCGAGAATCATCGATATGCTGATGGAGATTTTGGATTCTACATAGGAAGACTTCTTCCTTGGTGGCGATAAATAATTGGCCAGACGCTTGCAGAAGTAGAGAGTGTATGATGCATCACATATAGATATATAGTTCTCTTTAATCGAGCTTAGAAACTTGAATACGGATTTTTTGTCTATACTCTCGACAATCGATAACATATTTTCAGAAAGTACAACGAAAAACACACAGAAAGTTAAATTTTACACTAAATAATATTTACACTAAAAAAAAAAATATATATATAATTTTCTTTTGTATTCCTTCGAATTGTCTCTTCTAACTTTTTCTTCAAATTTAAATTTTTTAATCTTCCCCTTTTATTTTTCGTACTATTTAAATCTTTCTTCTTTATTTTTATTTATTATACCAATAAAGCTCTTCTTCAAATTTCCCTTCTCAGTTCTATTCTGATTTTATTCATAAGATGATATCTATAAATAGATTGAAACCACATTATTTGAATGATCGAGAAAGAAAAATTGTCTGCGAGAAGAAAGTAAGACACTCAAATTTGAATAACGAACACCTTCAAAGTTCTCAACTCGAAAACTTTTTAAAACTTTTAGCTCACAAGTGTCTATAGATTCATTCCGGAAGTCAGAATCATTCAAGTACGAAAACTTTGAATGTTATAGAGCAATTGACCTTAAGTGCTTTGGAAAACTAATTACAAACAATTGAGTCATAAAATTCGTTTAAACTCCTCCGGAGTCATTTTATATAAAAGGGCAAGTATCAATTTCATAACAAAAAAAAAACAGTATTTAATTATTGGAAAACTAATTATAAAATAATAAATTTAATAACTTTTAGGCATACAACAAGCGATAATTTTAATTCTAGATTATAATTTTAGTCTTAATATTATTATTTTCGAAAATAATGTTTAATTATGTCGAAATGAGGCTATTTAATAAAGGCTGCTCCAAGGCACATGTTGCGTTGGTTACATGACATATTGTGTAGTCCTCTGAGAAAATAAATTATGTGTCAAACTCATATTTTCAATTAGGATGCCATCCCACGAAACAAATTTGTTCCCTAAAATAATAACATTTTCACCATATATACTAATTTACTACCCATAAGGAAAATTTCATTCAAACTATAACTTTCTTTTTATCAACAAATTTTCGTGTTTCTTTTTTTGTGTCTCGATAAACGCATATAACGAAAGTATGCATTGAAATGGGAAAAATTGGAAATGAAAATATGACTAGTTGACAGAAATGCAACGCTTTTCTGTTTAACCAGGTTTTTATTTCAGTGTAAAAAAATAGAAATATTCTACGTCAACCAAAAAATTGTAAAAACAACAGGAAATAAAAATTTTTCCAATATTGTCTCTCGTCGAGGAATAGAGCACGTAGAGAGCATTCCAACTTATAAAAAAAAAAGATTAAAGGAAAAAACGTAGAACTGTGTAAGTTTCTTTCATTGTTTATTCGTGTTATTAAGATTTCCGAGTGACCTACTTGTTTAAGAATTCCCAAGTTAAGCAGTAAATTAATACTGTATCTTTCTGCATCAGCATGACTGCATACAAATTATTTCTATTATGTTGCAAAGATTTTGCGTTACACTGCATACAAAATGGAGATATAAAAAAATTCAATGATAAATTTAACGTTGTTTTTTACGGCAAAATTGATTATTTGTTTAATATAAGACAGTTTGAAAATATTTTTCTTCTTGATATAAAAATAGAGTTTATTTGACTATGTTTGTGATATTCTACACAGAGAAATTTTTTATTTAACTTGAAATTTTTAAAAATCCCTTTTTTCTGTGACATATTTAAGAAAAAAAAGGGATTTAAAAATTTTTTTTTTAACTTTGATGGCATTAAAATACTTTTCTGAAACCTTTGACATTTAGATTAACATTTTTTAAAACTTTATTTGCAAGCACATATTTTATATTTAAGCTGTTGCATCTTGAACTCAAATAGATTCCAATTCTAAATATAACCTTAAAGCACTTCGGGAAATTTTAAATAACTTGAAATTTTGAACTTGAACTTGAAATTGAATAATAATAATAATAATTATAAATTTTACTTAAGTGCTTTACAATATTCTCTCCTTTATTTGTTTCTTTTTCCTTGATTCTCAGTCTTCTTTTTTCGTTTTTCTTTCATTTCTTTGGTTTTATTATTTGTTTTTTTTTAACCTATCGAAAACTTTTAATCATTTCATAATTGTCGATATAAAATAAATAATTTCAGATTGTTTGGAAAAAACTTGATTTGACCAAAAGACTATTAAACGAGCGTCAATTTGAATATCCACATAAAAAAAAAGTATTTACTAATTAAAATAAACAGAATTTTTTTCATACTTCTCGAGTATTAAATATAACCAGAAGTATAATTTCTTTAAAAATATATATAAATAAAAAGAAAATTCACTGATTTGTTATTTGAATTTCAATATAGATGTTCCAAATTATTTCTTTTCATGTTTAAATAAATATTTTATAAAAACTAAAGCAAAACAAAAAAGTTTAAAAGACTTAAAGAACACCAAGATAATATTGAAGATAAAAAAAAACAATTCTGGTATTTTAAGCTACGCTTTTAAAAATAAACGTTTGTTTGATTTTAGCTAGGCAAAAATTTTAGTATAACATATAATCCACTAACTGAAAATTTTAAAATATTTTAAAATTTAGACCTTTAGATATTTAAAACTCAAATTATTTCCCGCTAATTATATATTGAATTAAAATCGTTTAATCGATTAAACGATCTTTTTTGACTTCATTTCTATTTTCTTCTATCTCCTTTAAAATCAAAATGTTGATCAACCAATGATAAAAATGATTCATACAAAGAAAATAAAATCAAAATATAAGCCATGAATTTTTATTTGGATTTAATAACATCCAAAAAGAATGAAGCTTTTAAAAGTAAGTTTATATTTCCTGATAATTGAAAACGTGTTTATTTTGATATAATTTAATTTATAACCTCAAATTTTTTATTTTATTTTATTATTTTATTGCAGGAACTTTTAAGAATCCGATAAATCTCTTAACCTGATGAGGACTCAAACGAATCGAAACACGTCGTTTTAATACTTAAATATAAAAATACCACAAAAGGTCCTGTAAAAAGTTTGTAACAAAAAAGAAAAAAAAACTAAAGCATTTGACCAGCTTTTGCAAAAACTGGGAAACAACTTTGAGAACAAAAATTATATCACATTAAGTTAAATTTCCTTATTTAAGAACTCTTTATTTAATTTATAATTATATTTTTAACTAGTTCTCAATCTAAAATGATTTATTTGATTAAGAAATTGGAATAAAAAATTAAAATGCATCAAAAGAGCAACAGAAGTTGAAATTCATTATAGCAAAATACGATGAAAATAAAAATATTAATTCAAAGTAAAATTTGAATAATATTCTGTATCTATCATTTAATAATAAATAAATATTTGATAAAATTAATTATGGTTTGATGCTTTTTTTAAAGTAAAAAAGTATGAGGAATACTTAAGTTGAAAGTTCCAGAGATTTGTCGCAACAAAAATGTTAAAACTTCGAGATATGAATGAGAAAATTAAATTTCAAAGTAGCAATTGAAATGGATTCGTTTTCATAAAGGTTAGGTAACTTTTTAATATTAAAAATAAATTACTTTATTTTTATAATCGCCTTAATTGAATCGCAACCGTAAAAGCTCTTTGGTCCGTCTGTCTGACTATACCAGGACGTTACTACTGAAAATAAAAATATGATGTTGTAGCTCTGATATTCATGTGTTAAATATAAATTCAGTCAAATATAAATTACAACATTTTGATTATATTAACTAATAAAAATAGTTAATTTAACCATGTTAATGGTAAATTTCCCTACATGCATGATTAACATAATATTCTTGGTTTTTGAAATTTTGATACAATAGAAATCAAGTCCTAAAAAATTTGGGACATTGTAAAAGGAAAATCTAATTTGAAGAATATTATAATATTCACAAAAATTTAATTTAAGGGCATGTGATGAATTATGACGTCACTGGATAAGGCAAAATTTGTCCGTAACTTTTCTCTTAAAATATTAAATATTTTTTTATGAAACTTGGTAGAATTACTTAAAATGTCATTAGGAAGGTCTCTCAGACCCGAATTTGTTTAAATTTTGGCCCAAAATTAATTTTAGAACATTTTCGAAAAAATGCAAACTTTTATAAAAATCAATTTTGAGACCAAATTCAAATAAATTCGGGTCTGAGAGACCTTCCTGGTGATATTTTAAGTAATTCTACCAAGTTTTATAAAAAAATATTCAATATTTGAAGAGAAAAGTTACGGACAAATTTTGCCTATACCAGTGACGTCATAATCCATCACATGCCCTTAAAAAACTACTTATTCTCTGGAAACTGTTGCCAATCATTAATTTGGAATATTTATTTGAAATTTAATTATCTCGTTTAATAAATGTCAATTTAAAATCTTACTTCCTGGATCAGTTATGGTAAAATTTTCATTTATAATTACAAAAGATATCTCTGAGTTTTTCATTTCTTACTAATTTCAGCATTTAATTTCTGAATTTATTATAATTGCAATTAATCGAATTTCTAAATTTTCTATAATTTATTTGAGATATCGTTCATTCCTCTTATTTTGTCAAAAGTTAATTTGTCTTGTTATTTATTATTTTCCAGAATGTTTAATTTCATTTTAAATTAATTTTTATAATTACGTCATTTAAAAATAAATTAATAATTAGCCTAATGGTCTTGTTAACTGATAATTATTTATTTAATTATATTTTTCATGTCTCAAGCAAAAACTGGCGCCTTAAAATTATTATTAAACTAAATCTTCTGGACGTAACCTTTAGATTTTTTTTTAAGTCGTTCATTTCAGGAAGTTTAATTTAAACAATTCATTTTGAAATATTAATTTAACAAAATCTCTCTCTATCTCTTTTTTTTAAAGGTTACAAATTCGATCCACTGAAAGTTCAAAGTAATGAATTTTACAGTTTTACTGCATATTCATGCGTCTCGTTTCACTTTTAGTTGAATAAAATTTAAAAATTTAGAAAATGACGGTTTTTCTTTTACACAGTGCTTTCTCTACTTTTAGTGTAAATAGCGTAGTAGCATGAAGTTGGTACTCTAACTCCCTAACGAGTTCTTAGATGCCAAAATAGCTTCAGGCTATGTAGCATACCTTTCATCTAAGTATCTGACATGCACGAATGGATTGCTATGTGACGTACCTATAGCGTTATACTGTCCAAATTACGTGCAGTGCATTTATAAGTCCAAGATATCCACTAAATCAGAAGTGTTTCGGCCAACATTCTCCTTGATTACAACACCAGTTCAATATTAGATTTATATTCAGTTTTGAAATGCCAATTACCAAAGGGCTTCATATTTCACGACAAGATAACATCAAGGTAATTAAAACTATTTTAAAGGAAAAAATAATTAATATTTTAATTTTTTCTTTTGAATATGTCAAATTATATAATGATTTTTAATTATAATTTAAAAATTATTATAGTCCAAACTCAATAGGAGATTGTGAATGTTATATGAGAAATTTGTAAACTACCCAGTGGGCAAAAATCCATGTTCGTTCTAAAAACGTTTTAAGAACGTTTTTAAAACGTACATGGATTTTTGCCCACTGGGTAGTATCTGAGATGTGGATTTTGGAATGTGGATTCCGGGATGTCGAATCTGGAATGTGAAATCCTGAATTTGCAATGAAGAATTTGGGGTGTGGAATTTAAATTGTGGAATGTGGCATCTTGAATATGTGATATGGAATCTGGAATGAGGAATTTAAAATGATGGTTTTGGCATGTGAAATTTGAAATCTAGGATTAAAAAAAAGAAATCTTGTAGAATCTGAGATGTGAATTCTGAAATGTGGATTTTGAGATGTCGAATCTAGAATGTGAAATTTCAAATTCATAATTTAGAATTTGTGACGTAGAATTCAAATTGTGGAATGTGCTCTCTAAATCTAAATTAGTTAAAAATAAATAATAATTAGTAAAATCGTGCCTGAGTTTTTATTTCAGCAATTAGTTAAAAATAACTAATTATTAGTAAAAAAATGACTAATTGTTAGTAAAAACATAACTAAAAAATAGTTAAAATTCGACTAATTAAATTAGTAATCATAATTTTACTAAAATATTAGTTATTTTGAAATAACCTAAAAATTAATTTGACTAATAATTAGTTATTTTTTACTAAATGATTAGTAGAAATACAACTATTTGAGTTAGAGACTAATTGTAAGTTTTTGCTTTCAAATTAGTTATTTTTAACTAATTCAGATTTAGAGAGTGGAATCTGGGATTTAAAATCTAAATCTGGAATCTTAAATATGGAATGTGGAATCTGAAATTTTTTACTTGAAAAAAAAATCTGGAATGTGGTATTTGGAATCTAGTATTTAAAATCTGGTATCTGGAATGTGGAATCTGAGATGTTGAATTTTGAATCTAGAATGTAAAATCCGAAATTTCTATTATGAAATTTTTTATGATGAATTTAAATTGTGGAAAGTGGAATCTGGAATTTCAAACCTGACTGTGGAATCTGAAATTTAGAATTTTGAAAATGGGATGAGAAATTTGAAATGTTGCATTTGAGATAAGGAATCTGAAATCTGAAATTATAAATAAGGAAGCTAGAATGTGATATGTAAAATTTGAAATCTGGGATTTGGTATGTAAAATCTGGAATTTAAAATTCGAAATCTGGCATATGGAATTTGGAATCTAATATCTAAGTTCTGGTATCTAGAATGTGGATTCAAAGATGTTAAAATTCGAATTTAGAATGTAAAAACCCGAATTTGTATTACAACATTTTTTATGTTAAATTTAAATGGTGAAATACGGAATCTGGAATTTGAAACCTGAATGCGAAATCTGACGTGTGGAATCTTGAAAATGGGATGGGGAATTCTGAAATGTTGAATTTGAGATATGGAATCTGAAATCTGGAATGTGAGATGTAAAATTTGAAATCTAGGATTTGGGATGCAAAATCTGAAATTTGAAATTCGAAATCTGGCATATCAAATTTGGAATCTAATATCTAAGTTCTGCTATCTGAAATGTGGATTCTAAGATGTTGAATTCCGAATCTGGAATGTAAAATCTCGAATTTGTATCATTAAATTTTTGATTTTGAATATAAGTTGTGAAATCTGGATTTTGAAATTCGAAATATGGCATATGGAATTTGGAATCTAATATCTGAGTTCTGGTAACTGGAATGTGGAATCTGAGATGTTGAATTTTGATTCTAAAATGTAAAATCTCAAATTTGTGTTATGAAATTTTTTATGTTGAATTTAAATTGTGGAGTATGAAATCGGGAATTTGAAATCTGAATGTGGAATCTTGAAAATTGGATGTGGAGTTTAAAGTGTTGAATTTGAGATATGAAGTCTGAAATCTTGAATTTTAAATAAGGAATCTGGAATGTGAGATGTAAAATTTGAAATCTGCGACTTGGGATGTAAAATCTGGAATTTGAAATTCGTAATCTGGCATATGGAATTTGGAATATAATATCTGAGTTCTTCTATCTGGAATGTGGATTCTAATACGTTGAATTCCGAATCTAGAATGTAAAATCCCGAATTTCTATTGTAAAATTTTTGATGTTGATTTTAAATTGTGGAATATGGAATCTGGAATGTGAAACCTAAGTGAGAAATCTGGCGTGTGGAATGTTGAAAATGGGATGGGGAGTATGAATTGTTGAATTTGAGATATGGAATCTGAAATCTCGAATTTGAAATAAGAAATCTGGAATGTGAGATGTAAAATTTAAAATCTGGGATTTAGGATGTAAAGTCTGGAATTTGAAATTCGAAATCTGGCATATGGAATTTGGAATATAATATCTGAGTGCTGTTATCTAGAATGCGGATTCTAAGATGTTGAACTTCGAATCTGGAATGCAAAATCCTGAATTAGTATATTTTAAATCGTGCAATATGGAATCTGGAATTTCAAACCAGACTGTGGAATCGGAAGTGTGGAATCTTAAAAATAGGATGTGGAATTTGAAATGTTTAATCTGAGATATGAAATCTGAAATCTGGAATTTTAGATGTGAATTCTAGAATTTAAGATTTGAAATCTGCCATATGGAATTTGGAATCTATTATCTGAGTTCTGGTATCTGGGATATGGAATATGAGTTGTCGAATTTCGAATCTAGAATGTTAAATCCCAAATTTGTATTGTGGAATTTAAATTGTGAAATGTAGAATCTGAGAAGTGAAATTTTCAAAATGGGTTGTGGAATTTGAGACATGGAATCTGAAATCTGGAATTTGAAATAAGGAATCTGATATTTTATATGTGAAATCTGGAATTTGAAATTCGAAATATGGCATATGGAATTTGGAATTTAATATCTGAGTTCTGGTATCTGGAATGTGGAATCTGTGATATTGAATTTCGAATCTAAAATGTAAAATCTCAAATTTATATTATGAAATGTTTGATGTTGAATTTAAATCGTAGAATATGGAATCTGGAATTTAAAATCTGAATGTAGAATCTGAAATGTGGAACCTTGAAAATGGGATGTAGAATTCAAAATGTTGAATTTGAGGTATGGAATCTGAAATCTTAAATTTAAAATAAGGAATCTGGAATGTGAGATGTAAAATTTGAAATCTGGGATTTGAAATTCGAAATCTGACATATCGAATTTGGAATCTAATATTTAAGTTCTAGTATCTGAAATGGGAATTCTGAGATGTGAAATTTCAAATCTCCAATGTAAAATCCCGAATTTATATTGTGAAATTTTTTATGTGGAATTTAAATTGTGGAATGTGGAATCTGGGATTTGAAATCTGAATGGTATATAGAATGGTATATAGAATGGTATATAGAATATTAATTATGGGATGTAGAATCTGAAATCTAGGATTAAAAATAAGAAATTTAAAATGTGAGATTTAATATGTAAAATCTGAAATGCGGAATCTGGAAATCGGAATATTGAATCGAGAACAAGTTACACGTAATCGATCCTCATTGCATATAATAAAAATTAAAATTCTACTTAAATTTGAAAATTATCATTAATTGTATCAATTCCAGACAAAATACAAATAATTCCTCAGTTTACGGCCTTTCAAACTCTTTTAAAAAGTACTTGTTCGAGAAACTTTCGAAATTGATATTGATGATATAGAGGAATCCAAGTAAGGAAAAAGTAATCAAGAGTCATTTTACGTAAAATCAAAAGGAAGGAAAAGGAGACAAAAAGATAAAGAATTAAAAAGAGATGAAGAAGAAAAAGAAAAAGAAAAAGATATAAAGAACTACAGACAAAGGGAGGTAGAAAGAGAAGGAAAAATGGGAAAAGAGAGTGAGAAAATTGGTAACGGTTCGTGTAATTTAAAGGTAGACACGCTGGAATTCACAGCCACTTTAAGTTTTCGATATGTGGGTCTGCATTACCGAATGAAACTTGAGGCGAAATTTTCAATTCCCAATTCTTCACGAATTCCCGAAAGGAGTTCGCTAGCGTATAACCAGTCAATTTGGCACGCCGAAACTGTAAATATCAATATCCGGGTAAGAGTCTTCTAAATCGGAAAATCTTACCTATCTACATCTATAATCTTGAAATATACAGTCAAGTAATAGTATAATAAAACTCAATTTACTTTTTTTACACAAAAAGATTACAAGAATTTTAGTAGGTAAAAAAACAACGCACGTAACACGAAACTCTTTTATTCTCAGTGCCATATAGTGACAGGATTTAGTCCGACAAACACTGAAATGAGCATTTCACGTATTAATTTTCAGTCAAAGTAGCACATCTGCAAAAAATAATGAACAAAATTGCACGTTTTGCATTTAAATTATAGAATTATTTTAGATTTAAATTGACGAATAAACTGTCTGCTTAAAATTTTGTTCAAAATTATAAACAGTTGAATTATTAACGATATTATGTTTTATTGATAAAAGAAATTTAATGTTTTTCGACACTTTTTTCTACTTTCTTTCTAGAAACTTTCTTTTGCTTTCAATTATTTTTTAAGTGTCTAAATATTTTTAACGTTAATTTTTTTCACATTTGCAAGTTCTGTTTTTTCAATTTTTAATTATTTTTATTCATTGTAGTCAATTCTTTACATTGTAGTAATATTGTGGCGTTTTAGGGTCTGTTTTAAATTTAGTAATCTCTTATCAGTTTAAGGTTATTTTTTCTCTTTCTAATTATTTATGAGCTTTCCAGTATTTGTTCGTTATTTTTCGATTCTTATTTTTTATCTTTTAGTTATTTCTCCACTGTATATAGTGATTTTATTTCATGTCCTAGATACTTTTCTTTAATTTCTAATAATTTTTCAATTATTATATTATGTATTTCTTTCTTAACAATATTTTTTACTGTCAAGTTACGCTTTTATAATAGCATTTGTAAATTTCTTCGCTTTATAGTTATTTAAGAAAATTCTCTATTTTTACATTACTTTAATGTTCTGATAATTTATTAACATTCTGTAGTTTTTTAAGACTATTTTTTAATTATTGAGTTTCTTTTACATTTCTATTTATTTATTTTTAATTTCTAGATGGTTTCTTAACTTTCTATTTATTTTTTACTACAAAATAATTCTACCATGAATTATGTTCCGGCCCACCTAAAAACCTCTCTAGCCCACCCTAGAAAAAATGAGAATTTAAAATGTATTTGAGATAATAAGGATATTTGCAAATATATTAAATGCAAGTTATTTTTGCGCACAATAAAATCAGAGCAACTTTACTCAGTTAAAAAAAAGATTAACTCACTTTTTGGCACTCTTTATATATATTTAAATTTCGAAATCTCATATTCTGATGTCAATATTAACCTCCAAAACAGTGGCGTAACTTGGATTTGAGGGCCTCCTCTTTTTTTAGAAAATTGCAAATAACATTTTAAGCGATCCTATAGTTGAAATTCAAGGCAACAATTTTAAATTAAAGAAAATAAAAGTAAAAATTAACGAAAATAATTAAGAAACAAAAAATGAACTTTAAAATAACAAGACTTTAAATTAAAAATTGAAGAAATTCCTTAAACAATAATCAACCATTAAAGTTTATAAGTTAAAATATACGAAAATAATAATTAGCAGATGAGAATTAGACGAAATTTGGAAAAATTTGTTTAAAAATAAGAAAAATGATTGAACTTAAAGACAATACATTAAATTTAAAAAAGGAACCAAAATTCCGGAAGAAATTAAAGACAAGATTAAAAATCAAAAATTGTAATTGAAATTTGAAGGAAACAATTTCATTATGACTAAACTAACTGAAAATTGAAGAAAATAATTTTAAAAAGAAGGTAACTAAGTAATGACAAAAAAATTAAATTAAAAAAAAATCTAAAGAGAAAAAAAAAATAAAGTATTGAAAAAATTCATTTGAAAATAAAAAATAAATTAAAAAATTATTGATTACAAGTTCAATTTAAGAAAATAATAAAAAATGAAAGAAAATCTTCAGAAGAAACTATTTTTTAATTTAAAAATGAGAAAAATAAATAAAATGGAAGTAGTAATATGAATTTAAAAAAATATCATACAAATTGAAGTCATTAACTAAAAAGCGACCAAATTAAGAAAATCTTAAAAAGAAAATAATTGAAAATTAAAGAAAATTTTTTTAAAATACTTTAAGAATGTAATTGAAATTTTAGAGTCACCTAGAAAACAATTTAAATTGTTTAAACAATACTTTTAAATCACTGAAAATAACATGTTTTAAATTTGAAAAATTAAAAAATAATCTGAAATTGAATAAAATAATTCAATATTTCAGACAATGTGTGAAAATTGAAGACAGAAACTGGAAGTTGAAGAAACTCGTTAAAAAATATCAAACATAATTGAAAATTGTAAGTTTCAATTTAAAATTGAAGAAAATAATTGAAAGAAGAAGGAATATACTAAAAATGACAAAAGAAATTGAAATTGATTGCAACAGTTTATAACTGAAGAAAGAAAAAGTAAAAATTTAAGAGAATAATTTAAAAAGGAAAACATTCATTTTTAAATGACAAGAAAAATTTAATTTCAAGAAATTCATTTGAAAACAAAAAAATAATTGAAATTGAAGAATTCCGTTTGACAAAAAATATAAAAAATAATTCATAATTATAAATTGAAAAAGAAGGAAAATCGAAGGAAAAACCGAGAATTAAAAGAAATTATTTCAAAATGGGGAAAACAATTCGAATTGAAGACTATAATTAATTATTAACAAACATAATTGCAAATTTTAAATTTTAATTAAAGATTCAAAAAATAAATAATTGAACGCAGAAGAAAATCACCGAAAATTGTAGAAAATTAGTTTAAAAATTAAAAGTGTGATTGAAGGCATTCAATAAAAATGCCGAAAATAATTGAAAGAAAAAGAATAATAGAAAATTGAAAAATAACACTGAAAAATAAGAAAAATAATTCTAATTGAAGACAACAATTTAGAATTGTAAAAGAAATTTTTATTTGAAGAAATTCAGTATAAAATGATCAACATAATTATAAATTATAAGTTACGAGTTAAATTTGTAGAAAATACTTGAAGAAACTCATTTAAAAATAGAAAAAGTAATTGTAATTGTAGACAAAACAGATTTAAAGTAAAGAAAAATATAAGAAATAAAGAAAACAATTGAAAAACGAAAAAATTGCATTTGAACATACTTTTAAAAAATTGAAATTTTAAAAAAAGTGCTTAAATGTTACAAGAACAATTGAATTTAAAGGATTAAAATTATAAATTGATGATATTCCTGAAAGAATAATTGAAAATTAAAGACTATAAGATAAAATATGCGAAAATGAGAAAAATAATTGAAATGGCAATAATATTTGAAAATTGAAGAAACCAATTGAATCAATTGGTTGAAAATGTCAAAAAAAAATGTACATCGAAGAAGGAAAGTAAAAAAAAATTGAAGAAATTCTGACGAATTTCTTCAATTTTTTATTCCAGATATTTTTAAATAGTTTCTAATTTACTTCTTACATTTCTAGTTATATTTAAAGTTTCAAATAATTTTACTTTCTTTTATAGTCTTTTCTTTACATTTCTACACTGATAAAAAATTCTGATAAACATTTTTTTATTTTCTTATTTTTAACCTACTTTTAATAAATTTTTGTTTTTAATTTTTTTTCAGAAATGTTTTTAATATTCCCTAAAATTTTATTGCTTTAATTTTTAAGGTACTTTTTAAAATATCCTGTTATTTTTCAACAATTTCTATTAAATTTCTTCAAATTCTATAAATTTGTTCACTACAAACTACAAAATAATAGTGCTTCAACTTTTAGTTAATTCTTTCCTTTTCTAGTTCTTTTGTGACTTTCTAGTACTTTTTTACATTCTAATTACTCTTTTATGTCTCTCTTATGTCAAATTTTTTACTTTGTTATAATTTATTTATTCTTTTTTATTTAATTTTTATTCAATTTTCAGTTCCTTTTGTCACTTTTTAGTTATTTTTCACATTTTCCAGATTTACTCCACAAATCTAAATTAGTCAAATGTGTCTTAATTTAGTTGGTAAAAATTTCTAGTAATTTTTAGTAATTTTCTACTAAAACCTAAGTAAAAAGGTTAATAACTACTAAATCAAGTAGTGAAATTTTTGTATAAATACTTAATAATTTAAATTAGTAACCCACTTTTTACTAATTCGAATTTAGAGAGTGTACTGTTTTATTTATTGGTTAATTTCTATTTTCTAGTCATTTTTCAATAGGTTCCGAGTATCTTATTATATTTCTAGTGATATTCAGATTTTCAAGAAATTTTACGTTATTTTCTACTTTTTCCCTCATTTTCTGCGCGGAGAGAAAATTTTAGTAAAAATTTTCTTATTTTCTTATTTTTAACTTATTTATTATTAGTTAGTTATTTTCTTCTTCTTTTTTTTCTTCTTCTTCTTTTAAATTTGTAACATTCCCAAAAAAATTTATTGTTTTCATTTTAGAGATACACTTTAAAATGTTTAATTATTTTTAAAAACTTTCTGATAAATTTTTTAAAATTCTAGTTATTTTTTTACTAATAGGGATCTTTACCTTATTTTTCAATCATTTCTGTCATTTTCTATATATATTTTTTAATATTTTTTAAATTTCTAGTTATTTTTTAACAATTTCTAATAATTTTTGTCAAATTCTATTAATTGTTTTACTACAAAGTTATATTATTTGTACTTCTTATTTTTTTGTGACTTTTTCATTACCCGTTTTTAATGCTAATTTTTTTCCTTTGCTAGAATTTACTTATCATTTTTTACATATTTTTAATCAATTTTTACTTATTTTCTTTAGTTTCTGTTTTTTTTTAATATTCTATATTTGCATTGTTTTTAATTTTTTAGTGAATTTTTAAATTACTAATTATTTTTCGACAAGCTGTTTTCATCTTATTTTCTATATATATCTTGAATTTTCTAGTAATTTTTCTTAACTTTCTAACAACGCGTTTTCAATATTAAGATTTGTTTTTAATAAACAAATACATTTTTACAAATTATTTATTTATTTATTTACTGTAATACTTACTGTAATAATAATTATTTTCAAAAAATTTTAGGTATTTTTTTCTGCTTTTTTTCACTTTTTTTTCTCACTTTCTAGTCATTTATTTACTTTTGAAATGGTTTTCTTTATTTTCAAGTAAGTTGAAAAAGTGTTTTAAAATAAATTTCTAGTTATTTTTTCATTTTCCAGTTACTTTTCACCCCCTAGTGATTCCTCCAGTGATCTCTTTCATTTTCTTCTTTTTTTTCAACTGTACAGTACTTTTCATCATTTTTATATTACTTCCCCTATTTTTAAATTATTTTTCTAGTAATTTTTTTAACTTCTAGTAATGTTTACCTTTCCTTATTATTTTTACCCCAACAGCCAAAAAAAATTTTTCCTTGTTGTTCCTTTTATTAATCGATGAATAAAAGTTATTATTCAATTTGAAAGTTTTTTTAACGAATATTTTCCAATTTACTGCACTCAAGATTTTGCTGTCTGCCATTAATTTATGGTTAGTGGAAAGATTGTGCTTTAATTTGAAAATCAAATTTTAGAAAAGTCTATTTCCAAAGGGAGTTTACGGGCACACTGCAATTCAAGATCCTGTTAGTTTCTTCGACGACAACTTTTAGTGGAGAAACTGGTAAGTACCGAGGACTTAAGGAACTCGCTTATTTGAATTTCAACACGCGGTTTCCACCAAAATACTTTTTCTCAAAGTCGTGATTGCTTTTACAATAAGAATTAAAAAATTATAAAATCTTTTCTGCATTTAATTTAGGGTTTAGTCATGCCTCTGTAAACAGCCAGCTACAGTATAAATTTACTCTTAAAGTTTGTAATTCTCAGTCAACCAGGTCAACTGCAAATTCAAATGACACGAATAAACAAAGAAAGAAACACACTGTTTCACGACTTTACAAACAAATAGAAACAAAAAGTGCATTCTGAGCATTGTTATACGGGTAGTCTGTAAAACAAGCAAATAAAAAATTCGGACAATCGTATTTGTCACAAATAATTGAACAGGAATTACTATTTGAACAAATATATAAAGACTAATCAAATATTTTAGAAATAAAAAAAAAATCCTCGAAAATAAGAAAAATAACTTGCTTATTCTGTTCGCACGTATGAATCATAAAATAAACTTTTGTGCTCTTTCAAAAAGGAATTATTTTACTTATTTTTCATACATTTTTGTATAATATGTGATTTTAAAAAACCGACTAGTACGCTAGGCATGCGATATATTTATTTTAATGGTGTGAAATAAAATATCTTTAAAGGCGAACCAACTTTTTCAATAAACGAAAAGTTTTTTTTTTTATTAAAATCATAGCTTTTTTTTACTCAAGTTGTTTATAATTATTTACATTGTAAGCCAGTCTTGGCAACTTGAAACATTATGTACAATGGTTTACAACTTTTGAAATTGTTTTGCATTTTTATAGGTCTTTTAAAATCTAGACTTCTTTTGTTTAAACGCTTTTCCACCTTGGAAGTAAAGTTTGCAATTTTCTTCTGAGCCTTGAAGAAAATGTAAATTGACACGTTCAAAGTATCTTAAATTTTAGTTACATTTTTTAAAATATGATTCGAAACTTTTTTATGATATTTTAACCTAGTAAAATTTAATCTTATCTTTTCCAATATCGATTATTTACAAAAATTTCAAAAACACATTTTTAATTTAAAATGACAGAAGTAAATCAATGTTTTCTTTATATATAAAAAAAATGTATTTTCTTTGGTATAAACTGATTTAAATCGACACAAGTGACTTTTTTTAAAATTATTTTAAGCATTTGTAGTTTAAAAAACTTTCGAAGCACAAGTGACAGTAGCATAAAAGTTTACTGCTTTTTCTAGACGTATGAAAGTATAGTAATCCACTTGTGTGTGCTCAGTCGCCAGATGTTTCCGACCACATCTATGGCATAAAATTTTGAAAGGCGAGAGTAAATGTGTACAACTAGTAAAGATACGAAATAATAAAAAGGCTTGATCGCTTGCAAGCTTCTGAATTAAACAAATAAAGAGAACAAACTTCAAAAGTCTCATTTCAAGTGGAAACTTCAACATTTCTGTCAATTCTAATTTCCTTATTTTACTTACAATTAGAAAACATAATTATTCGAATAAAAAAGTCTCCTTTTCATGAGTTTCTTTAATTTTCTTTTAATATGAAAGACAACACGCTTTTGAAAACTTTTTATCAAATCATAACCTGAAGAAATTCAAAATTTGTTCCTTCTGTAATAAAAGGAAATCACCACACTGAAAAAATCTGACAACAAAATGGAACCTCGGTTTAAATTGAGTAACAGCTAAAACGTATCAAATTAAGCAAGCTTAAGTTGAGTTTTTGAAAATACCGGATTATATTGTTAAATAATGAATAATTATGTAAAAATGTAAGAAATGTAACAATTACGTGATGTGAATAACATATTAGATTCAATACTTTGTTCAATTTCAAAGACGCTTCACTTTGAAACTTTCGTTTTGAAAGTTGATGGAATGGATCGATGGAACTTTTCATGAAATTTATCAAATTTGTAAATTATTAAAATTAAAGTAGACAATTTTTCCTGAAGATTTTATCTTAAAAGTGAGAACATAAAAATTGTAAAAATTAAAAAAATTACTCTTTTGAGCGAGATATTTCCATTTTAATTTGCACAAAAATATTTATTATAAAAATTTAATGAATATGATTCTTCTAGAAAATCTTATTCTTCACTATTTTTTCGGGCACGTTTTTATGAAAAAATTTTTTCTCCTTTTTTTAAAGAAATGTAAAAGAAATTTAAAGAATTTAAGTTTAAATTTAAATAAAAAATTTTGCAATTCAAATAATGAAAATTAGGACAAAAATTACAAAATTTAAGATAGAAACTGAAAAAAACGAAAATAATTTAAAATTGAAAACAAAACTCGAAAAATGTCTAGATAATTGCACAATTTAAAAAGAATAATTTAAAAAATTAAACAAGAAAATTAAAAAAAAAAATAAGAAAGTTATAGAAATAACTGTTGGAAATAATTGGAAATTGAAAAACTGTTTTGAAAATTACCCAATTAATTGAAATTGAAGAAAATAATAAAAACTTCAAGAAATAAATTGAAAATTTAAGAATTGAATTGAAACTTGAAAAAATAATTATAACAATTTAAAAAAAAAAATTATAAACAAACGAAAACAAAATTTAAATTCAGAACAAAATTCCAACAATGGCTAGATTAATACAAAACTGAGCAAAAAATAAATAATAAATATAAGAAATAGTTTAAAAGTAAATTAATTCACAATTTAAAAAATATAATTTTAATAAATAAACAAATAATATTAAATTTAAACAAAATAATCTGAAAATTATGAAA
The DNA here is from genome assembly GCA_037103525.1 of Ganaspis brasiliensis. Classification (NCBI taxonomy): domain Eukaryota; kingdom Metazoa; phylum Arthropoda; class Insecta; order Hymenoptera; family Figitidae; genus Ganaspis; species Ganaspis brasiliensis. The sequence goes on along the minus strand of JAZKLR010000205.1, from coordinate 105,027 downwards.
ATTATACGAATAATTGTTGGAAGTAATTGAACATTGAACAACTAAATTGAAAATTTAAAAAAAATAATTTAAAAAGGAAGAAAAAAATTGAAAAATTAAGAAAATAATAAAAAATTGCAAAAAGGAATTTAAATTTTAAGAATAAAACTAAAAATTGAAAAAGCATAATAATTATTGAATGTAGAAGAAAATAAAATTAAAAAAATTTATTGGTACTCGGAAAAAATAATTGAAAAAAAGGCAAGAAATTTTTAATAATAAAGAAAATAATTAAAAAATGGAATCGAAATTTGAAGGAAATAGTAGAGAATTAAAAGAAATAGTCTTACAATTGAAAAATTAAATTTAAATTTTAAAACAACTTTTAGGAGTGAAAAAATAATTTACAAAATCAGGGAATGAACCTGCAAATTATTATTATTATTTATTGTTTGAATGTAATTATTTTTTTGAAAAATAAACAATTTATGATTTTCTTTATTAAGCTCATTAATTAACTGATCCTTAATTTAAATTTTTAAATAATTCAAATTTTACTAAAATACTTTATTTTAAGAAAATAATATAGTTCGAAATATTTCTACTTCTGAAAATTTTGGTAATATTTTTAAGTTTATAATGTTTTTTTGTGAACTCCTGCAAATTTGAGATTTTGAATATATATTTTAATATTAATGTAACTACTTGCTATTAAAATTTGGCTAAGGCGTTTTGCTTTATTTAGAAAATATAACCTTTTTAAATTTTTTATAAAAAAGGTTAAAGTTTAATTTTAATGAGCAATGTGAAATTGCTTTGTTTACTGTTTTATTCACAAAATTAACCTTTTTGAAAACCAAAATTAAAAATATAATTTTTCAAAATAAAACAATTTGCCTTCGCCAAATATTAATAGCAAGTAAGTAATATTAATATTAAAACATATTCAAAACCTCAAACATTCTAAGATGTTTTATACAATGTTTATTATTTTAAAAATTTGTATTAATTATTTCAATTATATTAAATAAATAATCATTTACGTATTCAAAGAAGATCTTAGTTTATTAATTAAAAATAAAGGAAAAATAATGTTATAACAATTAAAATTAAGGAAATAAATTTTTTTTAGAAATAAAACATTAAAATTAAAACATTTAGAATAGTTTAATACTCATGCACTTACTTAGAAATATTAGAATTAACTTGAATAATTATTAACCAATATTATGCAAATTTAAATTTTAGCGCCATAGTAAGAGTACTGAGTTTGCGCAGAAGGTCCCTAACCTTTATTTCGTGAAATAAAATGATTTTAAAAAATTATTTGCATTGAAATTTGATTTTTACAGTTAAAAAGACTAATTCGAAACGTAACTAAATCATTTTCAAACTATTAACTTTACAAAATTAGACGTTATGGCTAAAGTTTCATAAGTTTCAATTAATTTGAATTTTTTCATTGAAACTTTCAACTGAAAGTTTCAAAAATTATAAATTTCGGAAACGGCACATTGCTAAACTTGACACATATTTTGAGGTTATAAACATAAAAACATGAATTTTAATAACAGAAGAGTTGCCAACCTTATAATGCGGAATTTATTGAAACAATCGGCGCCAAAGTCAAAAGCCTAAATTAGGAACGTGATTTAAAAAATTATAGTTAAACTTTATTTCTTATTATTATTTAAAGTGTTGTAATAATTTTTAAATAGTGAACAAAATATTTATAATTTAACTATAATAATTTTTTTAAAATAAACCTCAGTAATTTTAAATATTATTTGAAACTAATTTTTAAAGTCCTGATTTAAAATTATCAAAGTTTAAAAAACAAAATTGATCAAAAATTTCAAATACTTTTTAAAAAATATAATTAGTGTTAACTCTTTTAAAATTGCTAAAATAATTTAAAAACTTTGTTATTAAAAAATGTTCTTTAGCTATTTAGTCATAAAAATTATAAAAAATCAGAAAATATTTTTAATTACTCATAAAAATTATTTTTCTCAATTCTTACTTTCAGAAAAAAGTTTAATTTTTCTTAAATGAAAAATTAATGAACACATATTTGTGTTATTCTTGGGTACTTCATTATTAATAAATTTTAGGAATATTTTTTTAATTCACTGCATTTATTAAACATTTTGATAACTGAAAAGAAAAATGTTTCTTTTGTAAAAATATATTTGCTTAAGAATATAAGTATTAAAAAACAACACTGCTGAAAGAAGGTTATGTTCCCAAATATAAATTAAGATTCTTCTGTAAGATGTCGCAATATGCAAAAGCTGCACAAGTTACCAACTTAAAAGATTAAAAATCTTAAAATATAACCTAACCTGACCCTTTATATTGAGTGAGTTCAAGTTTTTTCAGTTGAAAAAAATCCACTAAATTGAAATTCTTTGAGAGATTCTAAATTTACGAGACAAGATAAATATACACTTTCTTAATCCAATGTTACGTTTGCCATAAATTATTCAAGTATATATATCTCTAACCATCTTTGTTTTTGAAGTTGGCAATGTCATGCGGTTTATTTTGAAACACGGGTTTGTGAGTTTTACTTTTCAAGTTTCAAATTGAACAGTTAATTTCTGTGTTGGGAAGTTTACTATTCATAACTTTAGTTATAGAGTGTGAGGAACACATAGATACATATTTAGTGCGAATCGTACTTTTAGGAAAGTGAGACAGAAGCAAACCTAGGTACATACTATATTAGCAGAAAATCCTCTTTCTCACGAAATGTGTTGGTGTCACGACCTATGACAGATGTGAACAATATATTCTGACTATAAATTTTTAGCACCCCTACTGGAGAAATTATTTTTTGTCCCAAATATAAAGGTAAATTTACAGCTTAATATAAGACCAAGAGTGTTTTTGTATTTCTCGCTTCATTCTAGAAATTCTTGTTGGCCTGCAACTTTTTACTCTAGAATTTTTTTTTATTTCAAATGTTTTATTTTTCTGTCAAATAAACAATTATTTATATTTTTATGCTTATCTTGATTAAATCTGAATTATAGAAACTTTGTGGCACAAAAAGGTACTTATTACATAATAACCGAAAACAAAGTGTAAGAAGCTTAATTTTTCATAAAAACAATGTTTAATTTTTCAGAAGATTAGTAGTGATTAAAAAAAAGTTAAAGTACTTTTATTATGCAAGAACTCACGAAAATGTTCCTTTTTCTTAGGGAAACAGTTTTAAAAAAAACTTTTTAAAAAAAACCTTTTAATACGTTCTATATTTCATTTCGTTTTTAATCAAGAGTATTTAAAAAAAGGGATGATAAACAGCAACACTATTTTTTCGTTCCAATGTTGATATAAAGAAAAAAAATGACAGGTATGAATCTACTAAAGTTAGCAGGATTTTAAAAACATATTTTTCAATAAAAACATTGTTTAAAAATAAAATGTGTAAAATAAAAAGATTTGATTTATTTTGGGTGCTTAGCTTTAAAGTTTTCAGCTCAATTTATTTTATTCTCTATTTCTACTTGTATTCTTGCAAGCACAATAATTCAATCCACTGTGTTTTACAACCTTTCAAAAAATTTTGTAAATTAAAATAAAATCCATTTATTAAACTTTATTTTGAAAGTTTAGCAAGAATTCATGAAATATTTTCCTTCCAACTATAAGTTGCAACTTTCACAATTTTCTTATACGGGCAAAATAAGCTGTGCAATAAATTTCAGGATTCAATCTAATTAGTTTGTTGTTAAAAGTTCAGCAAGATCGCGAAGAATATTAAAAAAATCGATTAAAAAATTACTCTCCGCAGAATTAGGACAATAAAAAATGACCTTATTTCGTGTGGCATAAACTATAAACACTTTTAATTAACTTTTTGAAAAGTTTTGAATTGAAATAATTAGTTTAAAACTAAGACAAGGTAATAATAAAATTTTACATTTAAAAGTCAAATTATGGAAATGTCTATTAAGATTTTAATTAACTGAAATATATTTTTTGTCCTTTCTATTAAACCGAAACAGGAATTAAACCGAAATCAGAAACGATTGAAATTATATATCGACTGGTGTCTCTTGAATGTTAAACAGAACTACATAGAGTCACTGAAATGTGTTTTTCCTTAAATAAGATTCTTAAATTAGATAAATAAATATAGAAGAAAAAGAAAATGTCATTGAAAGACAAATTTATATATAGAAATGATGTTTAAATAAATTGAAAGTTAAAAAGACCAAAACTATAAACAGCAAGAGAAAGTCTTTACTATTTTTATTTTAACCATTTATTCTGTGATTTTATTTTTCTCTCAACATTTTCATGTTCGAATTTTTTATTATTTATTGTTTTGTGTTTAAAGTTTAAAAAAGTAAATAAAATCAGTTCTAGCTGAAATAATCGGCGTGACTTTATCGGCCGAGTGTTACCGACTGTGTCTGTTTACAGATACGAAAATTCATCACTAGTGGCGCATTAGAAACAGCTGACAGTCTGTTGAGTTTGTTCTATCATTCTATGAAAAATGTCAATCGTATTTTACTTGATAAATTTACATCCGACAACGAAACCATTTCAAATTTTTTAAAATCGACATTCTTATGACGTCAGATTTATATTTTGATTAACTAAAATGGCAACGATTTTTGAGGAAGAGGTTAGCCTCTATTGTTTCGAAACTTTTTGCTCGTTTTTTGTCATTTTAAGGTTAGAATCACAATCAGTTCCAATTTTAAAGTTTAAATAGTGTTTTCTCTCGTTGCTTGGTAATTTTCGAAAAATGCTAAACTAATATTTAAAATATTCTCAGAGTTTTTCGATAAAAGATTTATTTAAATATCACCCACGATTTAACATTGCTGAATTTTGATTTTAAGAGTCTCAATTGTCGACAAGCTTCAGTAAATTATTGTTTAATTCCTATTAATGACTGAATAATCCGGATAAATTCCTTTTAGGTATTTATAGTCTATTTTGTAAAAATACCTAAAAAGGATTTACAAATTATTTTAATATTGTCAGTTAAATTAAAATAAATAAAATTCTATTAACTATTGCTATAAATTTAATTAAATTTTTTTAACGATCTAAACTCCAGTTTGGTGTTTATATGCACGCAGGCAAATTTGGTTTGTCGCATATCTACTGATTCGTGGTTTCACAATTGTTCTGCTGTATAGTACATTAGCAGTATCGATTTATCGGCGGTGGTGTAGCTGGTGCATAATAGTGGTATCGATACATTAACATTTAGGAGGATTACAAACCTAAGGGCCACACGTGCCTGGCGTACCTCGGTCGAATACCGAGCGGGGCAATTTCAGCAGAAGCGGATTCATTATCGATATGGAGCGCACGTAGATTTGGAAAAGTTGCGAGTCAAACCAAAACAACTTCTTGTGGTCAAATCTCACCAAGGAAAATATCCTGTCACCTTTACGAGCGTTCTTCTACACCGCCAGCCAATATGAATCTCTATTTAGCACCGAACACAAATTGCCTCCGAACTTTTACTGCTACTGGAAGGTGTTTTTTTTTACTTTATAGGCTGGAAAAATGTCCAGGAAAACTACTCCATATAATGAAAGTAGCAAAGCCCAGTAAAAGAAGTTAAATACAAGGATCGTGGATTCCTTATAGCAGCAAGATACCTTCTATAAGGAGTTTGAGAAATTCCATTTACAAGTGCCCACTAGTAAAAACGAAATCACAATAATCTTGCATATGCAATATCTTTTTAGGACTTTTAATAGGAAGATAACACTCTAATGGACACAAATACGTATTAGGATTAATCTAGAAGGTGAATAAAAAGATTTTAGTAGTAAAAATGTAAATAAAAGAAAAAAACCAATAATTTCACTCATCACAGTTGGATGACATAAGGCCGCTCTACCTTACCGACAATGCATGTTAATTTTGGGCGGTTTTATTCAAAAATGCAAAATATATAAAAATATCAGTTTAAAAATTAGAGATCTATAATCTTAAAAATTAAAAAACTAAAAAATACAATTTGAGATTTTAATTTATATTAATATTATTAATATTTATTAGAAATTTAAAGAAACGTTTTAAATTAAAATGATAAAATGAAATTACAAATTAGACTTTTATTATTTATTTTAATAATATTTATTATTGTTGCATACATTTTGCATAGTGTATTCTCATAATAAAGCAATAAATTCGATTTAAGGTTCAACCTAATGACATAACCTCAAACTAGAAAATAATTTTTTACATAAAATAAAAATATTATCAATATTGAATTTCACCCAATTTTAAAGGATACAGTTATACATTTTTAAAAAAAAATTAGTTTCATACAAAATTTGTTATGAAACAATAATTATCTATAACCTTTTTTTGTTTTTTCTTTACAATTTGTCAACAATGCTAATTTTCGTCCAATTTTGTTAAACAATAGCTTATGAAAATTGGAAAAAAGTTACTATTGTTCACAAACTTTAAAGAAAAAACACAAAATGTTAAATAAATAATTATTATTTCATAATAAATTTTTTATTAACTTAATTTTTTTTAAAAAATGGCCAACTGAATCTTTTAAAGTTGGGTAAAATCGATTACAATAATATTTTTATTTTATGTGAAACACCATTTTTTAATTTGAGGTTATGACAATAGGTTTAACATCCTTAAAAAATTACCAATTTATAAAATCAATCAATATCGTTAATATAAAGTTGAATTTATCACATTGAAAAATCCTAAAAATTGAATAAAAAAAGACAAATTTATTAAACGATGTTTTTTTTAAATTGGGTCAATAAAATGTTTTAAACTATCTATTATTTTGGAAATGTTAACACAAATCATAAAATATTTAATTATTTTTTAAAATTTTCAATATATTTTCAAAAAATAGAAGTAAAATTTTTTAAAAATAACTAGGAACATTTTTATACATTCAAACATTTTCAATAAAAAAAAAATCTAAAACTTAATTTCTGTAAAAAAATGTTTACGCTTAAATCTTACAAAATTCAAGTATAAAAAAAAATTATTATTAAAAATTTTTTAATTGAAAAACTTTTAAAATTCACTTATTATCGGATAATTTTTTTAACTTCAACAATTTAAACATTTAAAAAAATTTCAATTTTATTTATATGAAATTAAATTAATTAAAAAAAAAAGTAATAATAAAAATAATAAAAAAAAAATAAATTATTTAAAAAAATATTAACTTTAGCTCTTTTAAAAGTCATTTATTTTTCGTTTCTTGAAACGTCGGATTATAATTTAATAAAATTAAAATACAAGACTGTCCGAAATTGTCGTTATTCATTTAATATTTATTTTTAAAGCTTTTACAATATAATTTATTTTAAATGTTGATGATATTAATGATTTTGATGATAAAAGTGTGTCTAACAAATCATTATTTTCAAATTCCCGGATTTTACGGATCATAAATCTTAATTTTAAAAGATCTATTCCTTTGATAATAATTAATAATTACTGTATTATTTAAATATTAAATGATTCAGAGGGTATATTAGGAAAAACAGTTTTAAAAGGACTCAATAAATCTATAAAAAAAAAAAGGAAAAAAAAACTCAACGAAAAAGTGAGGTTTTAAATGAAGTCAAAACTATTCGGGAATGATAAGAAATATTTTTTAAAAATCGAGGAAAAACATATAATTTACAGAAATTAAATTTTAAATTATTTTTTATTGAAAATATTTTAATTTATAAAACTATTGCTAAAAAACGGTGTTTAATATTTAATATTTAATATTATATTATCTCGGATTACCCACAGAATGTTCAAATTGCGATAAAAAAAGTCTTTAAAATGTTAAATGAAGAAAATTGGAATTTTAAAATTATTTTTTATAAATACGTTCTCTACGTGTGAGGTCTCTTATATGAGACTATTTTTTATCTTTTTCCCATATATTTTTATTTACAATTTGATATATAGTTTCTATAAAGTTTTTACACATTATTTTATAAACCTTATAAAATAAATTTTTTATGCATCTGAATAAATGTTTTATGCATGGAGACTTTGTATTGGATTCTCATTTCTTACGCACATTTTAACATGTTTTCTTATATGTATTGTCATACTGTTTTTCAATATAAGTTTTTATAGTATTTTTTAAGCATATTTTAACACATTCTTTTCATATAATAACATTTTTTTAAAAATTGTTTTAAACAGTTTTCTGAAAATTAATCTAAGTAAACGTCTAACCTATAAATAACCAAATTTAAAGAAAACAATACAAGTTTTTTTTATATTTTTACATATACAGCTATTTACTTTAAATTTATATATTTAATTTTTATTTAATTTCTTCTTTTTACTTTTAGATAATTTTATCTATAATGTCTTCTCTATAAAAACATCAAACTCAATAAACAATCGATATATCGTAGAATGAACATAAACAATTTTAGATCTTGTCAAATAATGTCAGTATAGATATATTAAACAATAATTTCGACAAGATTAATTAAAATCAGAAAACAAGTTTGTGATATTTCTGCCAATAACCTGGTTTTTATATATAAACTTTATTTTTTTTATACCTATACATTTTCTAGATATAATCTATATTTCCGATTATTATTTCAATTATTATATTAAACACATTTTTTAAAAGTCTATAATACATTGTTTAATTAAGTTTTCAAGATAATGAAAAATTATTAAACTTTTGTTGAGAATGCACACTGGGATCATTCTGCTTTTAAGCACAAACTGAAAGTAGGAAAATAAATTGGGGAACTTTATGAAAGGAAGAAAATGCATCATGAGAATGAGAAATATGAGAAAGAAAAAGGGAAGTTGTTTTATAAACATAGTTTTTGTATTTCGAGAGCTCAGAAATTCTTGAGAATCTTATTATTGGTCGGTCTTATAAGAATTCATCCACTTTAAAACTGTCAGACGCATCATTAATGCGCAAGAAAATTTGCCGGGAAGATTGTTTGCTGACCTCTCGAATGAACTTCATAATTATCCAAGAATAACCAAGAAGCGATTCAACTGTTAATTTCCATCTAGCGAAATTGAATTTAAATCAGTTTTTTTTTCAAAATTAACTGGATTCTTTATTAGAATAAGTATCCAAGTCGCGATAACTTTAAGAAACATTTTTTCATCTAATAATCTGAATGAAATAAATATGATTTTTTTTTTGCACAGGAGTTAAAAATACTTTTATGATCATGTTAATTATTTCTAAAAATAAAGAGCTGGAATTATTATAATTTTAATATATTATAATTTTATTATTTGAAAAATAATACATTTTCCCTTCTCACCTCATAAATAAATATTTATTATTTAAACTATATAATTAAAATATTAATTTTATTCAATTAAATCTAGTTTACTTTTATACTTTTATTTATTAAATTAAAGTACTTTCATACAATATATTTAGATAACGTAATTTGCAGAGTTTTACTTATGATTGAATGGTAAAATAATATCTGATACGGAATTGAATATTATATCATAATTGTGAAAGAGATATTTTCCCACAGAAGTTTAATAACGACTTAATGTCGGAAACAATTCCTATATTTCCTCTATTTTATTACTAAATTTATAACCAATGGATAGGTTAATGGGTTATAAACTTCTACAAAGGGGTTGAAACAGTAGGTACGAAATTTAGTTTCAGTATCTAAAGTTCCCTCTTCAATCAAATTGTAAAACGGTAATCATAAGATACTACAATAATAAATCAATTCAAATAGTAACTGTCAAACTAATCATATAAATACTAGAAAATTTACATAAATTTGTTATATACAAATTTTACCGCAACTGGAAGCTATAGAAATTTAATAAAATAGATTTTTTAAAAAAATTATTATAAGTTATTATAAAAAAATTAGCAATAATATATGTAAAATTTTATAAAATGAACATAAAATAAATTTATGTAAGAGCATTTTTAGGGTTAAAAAACTTTAAAATCAAGGCCAACGAAAGAGCAGATTTAAGATTATGAACACGGAAAAAAGTAAGCTAAATCAATTATCTTTTTATTTATTCACTTTTTTGTAATTACTATTTTTTTTATTTCTAATTTATTAACTTTCAAACCTAGTTATTTATATTCACTTACTTTATTTCTTTATAAAAATTCTATAAATTTATATTATATTATATATATTATATGATTATTCTTCATTTGTTTGTAAATGTTTTAGCTTTTCTAACAATTTACAATTATTTATTCCACTTTCTAGTCCTTTTGCAATTTCATGGTAACTTTCCATTTGTTAATTATTATTTTCATTGTTCAGTTATTTTTTCCTTATCAGTAATTTCAAAAATTATTTTTGTTATATTTCTAAAATTTACGATTGAATTGATTTTTAGTAATTTTTAAAATCTTTTCTTGGGAGTTTTTTAACTTTAGTTATCTATTTACTTTCTAGTAATTTTTCTGACTTTTTTAATAATTTTTTTTGGTCCTACTAACTTAAATATTGTTTCCGTTTACTTTTTTATTTACGTTTTTCTAGTTCTTTCAATTTCAAGTTTTCTTCATTTTAAAATAAATTCGAAAAATTCTAGTAACTTTTTATAAATTTCTATTTATAACCTTAAGTTTATAGCCATTTTATCACCTTCTAGTAATTTTTTCCCATCTTTTCTCTCTCTTCTCTTCTCTCGTTCTTTTTTAAACTGTTTGTTAATCTTTAACAGTTTTTAATTATTTCATTGTTTAAAAAAATATTTTTTTACTTTATAAAGTAATTTTTCCGAATTTTCATTACTTTTTTAAAAGTCTGGTAAAAGTATTGACCTTGTAGTTATACTTCTTAATTTTCGAAATATTTTTTAATATATGGTTTTTTTTTGTTTCCAAAATAAGTTTTTTTATATCTTTAAGGCGTTTATTTGTTTTCTTAGTTTTTTTAATACCTTTTTGTTTTTAATTCCAAAATTTAGTTATTTCTTATAATTGAGGGATATTTTTTATTTTATAGTTTTCGTTCTTTAATATATCTAGGTATTTTAATCTGTAATATAACATATAAATTTCTTCTAATATTTTTAATATTTTTCTATAATTTGGTTATTTTCTTCACTTTCTAGTTCTTTTGTAATTTTCTATTAATTTTATCATCATTTAGTTCACTTTTTCATTTTATAGTTTTTTTGTTTTATTTAGGTATAAGTAATTTAAAAACTTTTTTTAGATATATTTCCTAAATACCTCAATCTACATTCACTAATTAGTTATTTTCCTGCTTTTTTGTTATCTTTATTCAACTTTTAGTTATTTTTTTTACTATCTAGTAATTTTTTATTCATTCACCCTCTTTTAATATCAAGATCTTTTTAATATAGTTATTTTTGTCAGTATTTATTTTCATAAATTTTCAGTTATTTTCTGCTCTTTCTGGTTAATTTTCTCTCAGTTTTTATTTACTTCTAAAAAATTTATATTATTTTCTTAACTTTCTAGTAATTTTATTACTTTCCAGAATTTTCCCCTTTTATTTTTAGTTCAATCTTTTATTTTCTTAATATTTTTGAACTTTCTAATATATTTTTTAATGTTTTAAATACTTTTTTCATTTTATTAATATACATTTTTTAATATAAAGTAATTTTTTAAATTTCTAGTTACTTTTTTTATCTTCTAGTAATATTTTTCCCTTTCTAGTTATGCTTCCTAACTTCCCAAATATCTTTTACTTTCTAGTTTTCTTTTTTCTATTTTCCAATTAATTCCTGTAGATTTTTTACATGCTTTTTTCTTTCTATGGATTTTTAATAACTTCTTGTTTTTAATTTAATAAATTAAGTTATTTTTAATAGATTCAAGGGATTCTTTAATACCTAGTTATTTTTTTCCATTCCTAGTTATTTATTTTCTTGACATTATTATTTTTTATTCTTTTTAAAAACCCTTGGGTTTCCAGTTGTTTGAAAATAAATTTATAGTTTTTTTCTTTCTTTTATCGTTATTTTATAGTTTTCTAGTAATTTTTATTGCTTTTTAGTAATAATTTTCATTTTATAGTTTTTCTGACTTATTAAAAATTAACACAATTTTTTTAGTTATATTTCTTGAAATTCCCAATTATTTTTGTTTAAATTTATTTTTTCCTCAATTCAATCTCGAGATTCTCGAGTAACATTTTTAATATCATTTTTTTTTACTTTACAGTTAATTTCTTCACTATTTACTGTTTATTTTCATAAACTTTTAGTTATTTTCTTCATTTTCTAGTTTTTTTTTCTCATTTCCTAGTCACTTTTATCAAGTTTATTTATTCAATTTCTTGCGTTTTTCTTCAATTCCAAGTTATTGATTGAAATTTCTTTTTATTTGCTCCACATTCTAGTTATTTTGTAACTGTCTAGTAACTTTTCCTTATGTTTAAGATCTTCCTTTATCTCCATGCTCTTTTTAAATTTTTAGTAATTTTAACATTTTTAATCTACTTCTATTATTTCAAAATTACTTTTTTACTTTATTGTCATTTTTTTCCTGTCCCAGTTATTTTTTTTTCACTTACAAAAAAATGTCCTTCTCTACCATCTGTCGAGTATGGAATGCCACCCAAGTTTAAAATAAAATTAACTTAAAAATTAGCATAAAATTAATTTGAAAATTACCACAAAATATCCAAAATTTTGTAAAGTTTGAAAACAAAAAATGTTAAAAAGTCAGATGTAAATGTGTCTTGTACTTTTTAGGAGAAAGAAAGGATTTCGGATCGATTAGAGGGTGATTACAAATTTTATTCCACAATACGGTTGACCCGACCTAACTTTCCTTCAGCACTTTTCAACTTAAAATTTATGCGGTATCCAGGGTCCACCAACAATGCAAATTCTCATGAGACTTGCACGACGTGGCTTCATTATTCAAAACGGTCGTAGAACTATTTCTGAAAAGTGACAATTGTATATATGAAAGAAAGGTGGAAAAGAATTCCCTCAATTTGATTTTTTATTCTCAAAGTACACATTTTCGATACTTTAAAGCTCATTAACAAAATCAAAGCAAGAATTGCCAAAATAATCCGAGTAAAAAGAAAGTTATCAAAAATTAGCAATAATTCACTGAAAATTGTAATTACTTCCTTGTAGCCAAATCAGTTGAATTCACAGATAAATTAGTGAGTATTCACTGAAATATCTGTGATTTCTTACTTTTCCCGTTCAGTGGATATTGATTTAAATTTTAATTTAAACTTAAAGTTTTATTAAAAAGAAAAAGTAACAAAATAGCTAGGATAGTTTTCATTCACTGAGAAACTATTGATTTACATAAATACACAAAAAAAAATTTAAATTAAAATAGTTGTTGAACTGTGTTTTCGAAATACGATATTTTTCGTTTTTAGTTAGAAAATAATTTAGAAATTTCAGAGACCGGTTAAGATGTTCTTACATTGCTTCCTCGCATAGAGGAAACTTTGTAATCGTGATAATTTTCGATTTTCTCAACAAGCTGAAATTTATGCTCATATCATATTTTGCTCAGCGTAAATAAAAAGATTATTTTCCTCATAGAAAAAGCAATAAATTGGAAAAATGCAAAAATTGAAAATTTAAATATTAATATAAAGATAATGTTTCTTTTTAACATTCTACTCGTGTTTAAATTGAGAATATAATCTTAATGACAGTAAAAAATCGTTCTTATAAGTTTAAAAAAACTTATGTTTTATAAAGAAAAAATGCTCAAAGAAAATTGATTGGGTATTTTCAAAAATCCTTGTGTCAAAATTTAGATATTGATGAACATAATAAGTGTGCCAAATTTGGTTAAAATCCATAAAACCGTTCTCGAGATATCCGATTGACAAAAAAAACGTGACACACATACCCACACAAAAACATACTCATATACATTTGGGCAATTAAGAATGAAAATTTGTGTATTTTAGAAGAGAAATAATCGATATAACCTGCTTTCTTAAACTAGAAAATAGTTTCGTTTAGAATCTTCATTTATTCCAAAATAATTGAAACTCAGATGCAACGCTAAGATTGAAAAAATCCGTCGAAGGATTATTAATTATAAACCGGCTGGTTATTTTCAGAAATCCTTGTGCCAAAATTTGGATATTGATGTTGATAATAACTATACCAAATTTTATTAAAATCTATCAAACCGTTCTCGAGATATCCGATCGACAAAAAAAAGTGACACACACACAATCATACTCACACACATTTGACCAATAAAAATGCAAATTTACGTATGTTAGATGAAAACAATTCGATATATAGCTTACTTTTATAAACTCGAAAATAACCACGATTATTTATTTTTGTCTAAAATAGACAGCTTTTCTGTCTTAAGCAAATATCCACATGTACACGTATGTATTTGTGTGTGTGTTGCGCTTTTCAGTCGCTACGATATCTCAAGAACGGATCAATGGATTTTAATAAAACTTGGTAGATTTATTATTCTCACAATTATCTAAAATCTCACACACGGATTTTCAAAAATACCTATTTAATTTTTTTAATCACCTTTTTTTCGAAAATTCGGTTTTTGTTGTCTTCCCTGATCATTTTCCAGTAACGAAAAAAAACCAAGTGAAATTCCAATGCCAAAGTATTGTAAAATTACATTTTAATAAATTTTGTTATAACTGAATAAATTTTGTTCTATTTGATTAAAATTTTTTTTTTTTTTAACATCAATAATGAAATTTCTCTTATTTAATTCAACATTTCTTATAAAGTGACTCTTGTTCCTCTCAATAGTCACTTAATATAACATTCCAAGCTTGAAAGCCGCCTTATCATCGAGTCTCTATAGTAAACCACAAAGTGACGTTATTAAATCGATTTATCGATCAGGAAGGATTTATTGAAATTCCGTGGTTGGCTCACGCGCAAAATCGTTTAATCCAACGATGTATTCATTCGCAGTGACACTCCGACATATTGGGGAAAGAAGCCGAGCTTGTGTCCTCTTCCCATAAATTTCTCTGTTAATACTGACCAACCACAGAGTTCTAGGTCGAATTTCGAAACTGGACGCAGAACTAATATAAATCAAATTCTAAGGACACCATTTACTCTTGGAAATATGAGCTTTGAGATAATGTGTGTGGAAATTAAGTAGTCATCATCCTTCAACGGATGAAGCGATTATTAACGACTAATTAAGAATTCTTCAATTCACCTTACACATGCACAAAATTCTCTGCTGATGAAAAGCAAATTAATTGCCAAAAACCCTCAAATAAAGTTAAATATTATATTATTATTATTATTATTAAATAATAATAATCCCCGTAAACTCCTGAAGTTAGTTAGTATTTATATTTATTCATCTTTTTCTGTCCACGTTTTAAAGTCTGAAGTGAAGTTAGTTAGTATGAATATTTATTCATCTTTTTCTGTCCACGTTTTAAAAACTGAAGTGAAGTTAGTCCCTGTTATTTTATTGATTTTGACTCTATCAGGAAATATTTTGAAATTTGAATTGAAAGAATAATGTAACCTTTTTCATTAGTGTCGTGTTGTCCTGGTTTTTAATTGTCAATTGTGTAAAAAAAAAAAAAATTTCTAAAAATGCTTTAAAAATTTATTACGGTATTTAATGAAGCTTTAAAATATACACACATGCAATTAATTTCCTTAATTTTCAGTTATTATCTCAAATTTAGATTATTGTCATCAATTTTCCATTATATAAAGATTTTTTAATTATTCTCTTTAATTAAATTTTTTTAAGTAATTTTGTAATTATTTTTTTTTTTAAACATATATTCTATGATTTTTTCAGTTATTTCTCTTAAATAGTATTGAATGATTTCAATTTTTCATATTTAAATTATTTTAATAAATGTTCAGTTTTTAAAGTACTGATTAATAGCACAATTAATTAACATTAGTAATTTTCATCATAATTCAATTTTCTTTCTCAATCTTAAATTATTTTCAGCATATTTCAATTATTTGTTTCAATTTTCAATTAATTTTATCATTTTTCAATTATTTTTCTCGATTGTTAATTATTATTCTCATTTTCTAAGATTTTTAAGTATTTTTCTGAAAATTCATATATTTCCTTCAATTTCTAATTATTTTCATTTGTTATCAGAATACAGAATTTCAAATTTTTTTTTATTAATTATCGTAAATTTCAATTATTTTTAGCTTTCTTTCAGACTTTTCTCCAATTTTTAGTTTTTCTCATTTTATAAAATAAATTTCTATCCAAAAAAATAACTTAAATTTGAGAAAAAAGGCTTGAAAATCATAGGAAAATTAATTGAAAAAATTAATAATAACTAAAAATTGGAGAAAAGAAATAAAGAAAGCTAAAAATGATTGGAATTTACGATAATTAAGGAAGTTCTATCGTATCACAATACTAGTCAAAACAGAGACCATTATTTTGAGGTTAGGTTTAAATTTAATTTTACTAATAAATAATTAAATAATTGAATTTATGAACTTTTTTAACTTTATTTACTTTTTAAATATGACTATTTTTCATGTGCGATCAAAATCAACATTTTAAAATGTCAGAACGTCTAAACTGTATTGTGTAAAACGTGAAATATTTTTACAAATTAATTTATTGCAACTCTCACAAGAACCCATTGTCCTTTTTTAAATACAATATCGGCTCATTCGATATCTGTGTTTAACTATACAAACTTTGATCACTATCTGGTCATTTAATAATTTTTAGTACGAAAATATATGTGACAGACTAATGATTTCTCATAAGAATCAATGTTAAACTGGTTAAACAGTGAAAAAATATATCGATCATAACTTTTTTCCCAAGAACCTACAGGTCTCAAAAATTTAACTACAAAATTTTAGAAACTTTATCTATCAGTACACCAAGTTTTATCAATATATGTTTGATTATTCGATTTACGGTAGAACTTCCTCAATAAAAAAAGTTTGAAAATTATGAAAACAAATTAAAATAATTAAAATTTTCAGAAAATAATTAAAATTTCAGAAAAATACTTAAAAATCTAAGAAAATAATTTTAGAAAATGAGAACAATAATTAACAATCACAGAAAATAATTAAAAATTGATAAAATTGATTCAGAATTCAAAAAAATAATTGAAATATGATAAAAATAATTAAAATATTAAAAATTGAAAACAGTAAAAAAAATTTGAGAGAAATAATTGAAAAAATCATAGAATATATGTTTAAAAAAAAGAAAAATTACAAAATTACATAAAAATTTTTTAATTAAGAGAATAATTAAAAAATCGCAGAGTTAACGAAAGTTGATGAAAATAATTCATATTTCGGATAAATAATTAAAATTTTTAAAAATAATGCCAAAATAATAAAATAATGGTAAACTGCAGAAAATAATTTGGAAATGATAAAAAATAGTACAAAATTGCAGTTTAAGTAATTGAAATCTTAATAGAAAAGAATTATTAAAAATTGAAGCAATTTTTAAATCACTTTAAATTTAGTATATTTGAAACGTCCATTAATTGAACTTTTAATTAATGCAATTCAGGTAATTCACATTACCTGAATTTTGAAGAAATCAAAATTGCTATAAATTTGAAATTTGAGAATATTCTAAAAAGGTGATCTATGATTTAAAATTTTAAAATAAAAAAACATCTAGTGACAAATGTCAGGGGTGGACAGAATTTATGAATGAATGAATTAATTAAACTTGTAAATTATTATATTAGGGCCCTATTTTCTTTTTTGACCCAAGGCCTTTGCCTTGAATTAATTAAATTACTTTACTGAATTTCAATAAATGAAAACTTAAATATATCGATGCTTTACTATTAATTTAGATTTCCATTAATAAATAATTATATTTAGTAATTTTAAAGATCTCAATTTCCAATGATCTAAATATCAATCAATTTTAACTTTTACGTATGAGCATTTTAAGAAATTAAGTTTAATATTTTAAACTAAACTATATTTTTTATTAAAATCCCTTGCGAGTGCGGTATGGTATACATAGGACAAACGCAAAATTATATAAAGGATAGAATCAATTGTCATCGACGCGACTGTAAAAACGACAAAAGATCATCTTCTCTTGTTTCTCATTCGCATGAAAACGATCATTGTTTCAAATTTAATGAAATTACAATTGTTTGCCATGAGACAAATTGGAGAAAGAGACTTTTTAAAGAAATGTTCTATGTTGTAAAATTTGATAATTCTGTGAACACAAGAACCGATATAAGAAACCTGAGTAGTCTATATCGTAATTTGATTTCTAACTTATAATTGTAATTTTCAAAAAAGTTTTATTTGGATTATCTGTGTATATGACTTTAGGTTCAGGGGCGTACAATGTGTACACTACTTTAGTTTTCATTTTGACATCTCAAGGTTACGACTTCTCTCTATGTAAAGTTGACTTGGAGAAAGCATGATAAGCACGATGTATTTTTTCAAAAATCTTATTTATTTAAAAAGAATCAAAACTGCTTCTCCATATTATGTACAATATTGACTAGAACATGTTATGATATAATTGAATATGTTGTTATTTTTATATATTATCGTCAGTTATTTTAGGTAAGAGTACTTACTATGGGTTTAACTACAACATTCTTTTTCGGGACGGACCTCTTTCGATCGCAAGTTTGACAATAAGTTAAGAAAATTTCACAAGCCAGTCTTGCAATTCTATATTTGGGGGATTATTTCTCAAGTGTCACAGGTCCGAAAAGCAAGTTTATTCTATCGAGCTGAAACTTGGACAAAATGTTGTCCTATTGAATAGTAATGAATAAAAAAAAAATCTTGACTATAGAAGAAATATTAAGATTGGGGGAGGGGATGAAATTTTTGATTTTTTTAAAAAACTGTTTACTTTGATAAAATTTTTGTTCTTATAATTTAAATTGAAAAAATTCTTGTAATACCAGTTTCGATAGATTTTTTCACGCTCTTTCGATCGGTCATATTGTTTTTTACGAGAAAAAATTTTTTGATCCCTAAAAATGGAAAATAAAAATAAAAATGACTTTTTCTTCAAAAAGGACAATTTTTAATTTTTTTTTTATTTTTTTAAATGAAAGCCCTACTTTCTTCCTATAAAAAATCTTTGGAGTAAAATGTTGGATGAGAACTCCTAATCATCGAAAATAAATGTTGAATAGAACCTAACGCCTGTGACGCTCGCTGCCACTAGCACACACTGTGGCCAAAAGCACTATTTTTGATAAAAATCAGCCGACAACTCAAAAATGAACTGATTTTAATTATTTTTTTTTAAATACTCAAGAATGTTTGTACTATAACGCTTAACTGCTACAAAATCAAGATTTTTTTTATAAACTAAAATAAATGTTAATAACTTTTAAAAAGTAAAAAATTGATTTTTGAGAAAGTGATTTCCAGATACTTTGATGCAAGAAACTATATAAACTTATATATTTTACACACAAATTTTGTCTAAAATATTTTTAAATGGTTCCAGTTATAACACAACAATTTTTAATTTGTTTAAACAACCTTAGTTAACAAATAAATAACTTCCAAACTTTTCCTACCTTAGACTTCGTTTCTTTTGTAAAACTAATTAATTACTATTGGCCTAGAGTTCTAATACAGTTGGGGATAATTTCTAACAATTTTTAAATTGTTTAAACAATCTTAGTTAACAAATAAATTACTTTTGTGCAACACCTGTAAGAAAAGTACCATTTATCTTGCCTGAAAAATAGACGCAAAATAGGTAATTGCTGCACATAGCAACAATGTATACTTTGCTGCATACTGTGCAGAAAAGTGCACTTTTCTGCACACTTTTCCGTCTGGTAGGTACCCGCGCAATTATTAATTAGTGCTTTACCTGAACAGGTGTTGCACAAAATAGCGTGTGGACCTCGAGCGAAAGAAGATTTTCCGTCTTCGTGCAAATTGCTGCGCTCGCTTCGCTCGGGCAGCAAATTTCGCACTCGTCGGAAAACACCTCCTTTCTGCTCTTGGTGCACAATATACTATTAAAGTTTTCTTTATTTAGATCTTGTTTTTTTGTGAAATTAATTAATTACTATTGGTCTAATATTCTAATACAGTTCAGGTTGTTTATTAACAAATTGTAAATTGTTTAAACAATCTTAGTTAACAAGTAAATTACTTTGAAAGTTTTCTTTACTTAGATTTCCTTTGTTTTGCAAATTTAACTGATAAATTTTGGCCTTGATTCATCATAGAGTTTAATATGTTCAGTAATAATTAATAATTAACTAAGATATAGTTTAAACAATAGAATAATTGTTAGAAAACATCTCAAACTGTATTATAAATCTAGGCCAATACTTAATAATTAAATTTGCAAAAGAATCCAAATCTAAGGATTACTGAACATCTTAAACTCTATGATAAATCAAGGCCAAAAGTTATCAGTTAAATTTGCAAAACAAAGGAAATCTAAGTAAAGAAAACTTTCAAAGTAATTTACTTGTTAACTAAGATTGTTTAAACAATTTACAATTTGTTAATAAACAAACTGAACTGTATTAGAATATTAGACCAATAGTAATTAATTAATTTCACAAAAAAACAAGATCTAAATAAAGAAAACTTTAAAAGTAATTTATTTGTTAACTAAGATTGTTTAAACAATTTAAAAATTGTTAGAAATTATCCCCAACTGTATTAGAACTCTAGGCTAATAGTAATTAATTAGTTTTACAAAAGAAACGAAGTCTAAGGTAGGAAAAGTTTGGAAGTTATTTATTTGTTAACTAAGGTTGTTTAAACAAATTAAAAATTGTTGTGTTATAACTGGAACCATTTAAAAATATTTTAGACAAAATTTGTGTGTAAAATATATAAGTTTATATAGTTTCTTGCATCAAAGTATCTGGAAATCACTTTCTCAAAAATCAATTTTTTACTTTTTAAAAGTTATTAACATTTATTTTAGTTTATAAAAAAAATCTTGATTTTGTAGCAGTTAAGCGTTATAGTACAAACATTCTTGAGTATTTAAAAAAAAATAATTAAAATCAGTTCATTTTTGAGTTGTCGGCTGATTTTTATCAAAAATAGTGCTTTTGGCCACAGTGTGTGCTAGTGGCAGCGAGCGTCACAGGCGTTAGGTTCTATTCAACATTTATTTTCGATGATTAGGAGTTCTCATCCAACATTTTACTCCAAAGATTTTTTATAGGAAAAAAGTAGGGCTTTCATTTAAAAAAATAAAAAAAAAATTAAAAATTGTCCTTTTTGAAGAAAAAGTCATTTTTATTTTTATTTTCCATTTTTAGGGATCAAAAAATTTTTTCTCGTAAAAAACAATATGACCGATCGAAAGAGCGTGAAAAAATCTATCGAAACTGGTATTACAAGAATTTTTTCAATTTAAATTATAAGAACAAAAATTTTATCAAAGTAAACAGTTTTTTAAAAAAATCAAAAATTTCATCCCCTCCCCCAATCTTAATATTTCTTCTATAGTCAAGATTTTTTTTTATTCATTACTATTCAATAGGACAACATTTTGTCCAAGTTTCAGCTCGATAGAATAAACTTGCTTTTCGGACCTGTGACACTTGAGAAATAATCCCCCATTTGTTTTTTAAATAATACAACATTTTATCCCTGCCTCCGTGACCAGTCTTCAGATGTGCTTCTAACAGCTTTAAATAATAATCTTCTGTTGGAATTACGTATATAAAATGGTCAGATTCGTTTTTTCGTTTTGATATTAAATGGCATTCACCGCCCACTTTTAAAAGTTCGTATGTTTTGGAGTAATTGTAAAAAGCTGTCGAATTTACAGAATCTTGTAAGATTTTTTTAACACTTTCTAATCGGGCCCTATCCCACATTGCTCTAGCTCCACTTTGCTGTTTAAAAGCTAATATTAATTTTTCTTGAAACTGCATTTCGTTCACTACACTTTCATCCATTTAAAAAAATAGTTCTTAAAAATAAACTTAATTGAAATTTTAAAAATGATCTGAAATCTGAGACCGAAACTTGATGACTAAATAGAGCCCAAATATTTCAGTAATAAATAAATTGAAGAAATAATAATATTATTATTTCCATATTTCAAATATTGATCATTGTAACTATAAATACATTTTTCAAACTGCCTGAAACGTCTTTGGCAGTATGTAAACTGCCTAGGCAATTTGCTTATTGCCTGTTTTTATCCAGGCATTTTACAAACTGTCCGCGGTTTACAAACTGCCTAGGTAGTTTGCATACTACCGGATTCTGCAAACTGCCTACGACATATATATATTGTTAATCACTGTATTGTTTATATGTCTCGTTTAGATTGATTATATGCTGTTTTTTTTAAAACCTAATGTTCGATTCAAATTCAACGACCCTAGAAACCTCCAATTAAAAAAAATTAAATTAAAAATTAAAATTAATTAAATTATAAGCTTATGTTTTTATTTTTATAATAAATCTGATATTTGGACCAGTAAAGGAAAAAAACACGAAAATTAAAAACCTCGACTATATATTATTCTGGCCAACACTATATTTTTTATTGATCTTATTTTCTGTAAATGCAGTTAAATTATTCTCATCAAAATAGACGAATTATAAATTATCTCTTTTATTTAATTTTTAATTATAAATTAAATAATTTAACAATATTCTGCTAATGCAATAAAAAAGAAACATTTTGAGATTTAAAATACAACATTCATTTAAAAAAATTTAAATTAGTAGTTATTTTTTAAAAAAGTAATGTTAGAAGTTTTGAAACAAAAAAAAAGAGTTTTAAAAAGATGTTTAAGACTGTTATAAAATATTTAAAAATTGTGCTTGTTTTCGAAAATTAATTTTAAACTTCATTAAAATCCATTCGAATCATTACTATGTAATTTTAAACTTTAATATAGTCTGTAACAAATTTTCGGGGAACCCCTGTGAGGATTTGCTCGGGGAACACATTATTCAGCCTAACCAGCTACTCATTCAATTATTGAAATTATTTAGAAGACGATTATTGGAACGAGCATACCTGTGGTGTACCAGAAACGGAAAAACTACCTACGGGTAACTCCCGTCATGGAGCTGCCATGTATGAACCCTGATTATTTTAGAAAGTTGCAAGATGGTTCACTTCATGAACCTGATGGAGAGGTAATAAAGCCGGACAAGGAGTGGTGTACCACTGGGATATTTTCCATTTTGAAACAGTGGCATGCCGGAACCGATAGGCTCCTGGAAGAGGCGGCCTTAGATAAGAAGAGTAGTGATGAGGAGGAGAACACCTTAAGTGGTCTCCCATCCTTGGCAACTGACCCTCCACTTAGTTTTGTCCCGGAGGTCAGTGTAGAGTGTGATGCTGACAAGGTTCCTTCAGAGCCTTTAGGTCGGCAGGTTTTTCAAGTCTACCACCGAGACTATGATAGCCCTAAAGAAGTGGGAGAATCTATTCAGAAGGGGGATAAAGAAAGCTCTAGTAGCCTGGTTCCGTTAAAGGAGCCTGGAGTGAACATTACAATGGATGAACAACAAAATCGGTAGCATATTAGCACATGCTGCTAGTCAGGATATAAAAGTGACACCTGGTCCGGCTCAGGGTAGTGTAAATATACTTGATGTAGAAGGAGTGATACCTACTTCAAAGAGGGATTCTGTATTAGAATCATCAATAGAAGAAGCGGAGGAGAGTGTAATACCAGAGGTGGCTTGTTTACTATCTTTGAGCCAGATTGCTGGTACTACTGTAGGAGCTGTTTCCGGGTTGGAACAGCTATGCGAGGAAGGGGAAGGTATCCAAAAACCGACTATGACTTTCACTGTTACTAAAGCAGCAGCGGACGGAGAAAAAGGTACTCGAAGGGCTAAAAGGGCCCATGATATGGCAAAAAAGATAGGGCACCAGCCAATCAGAGTTTTGGGTTTTCTGTCGGGGAGTGCCCCGTCTCAGTTTAAGTGTGCTGTCGCGTGTAACCCATCCTTACTGGCAGAACAATTTGCCTTGATGCAATTCAAGTCATATATAGATGGGTACGTACCTGGCGATTCCCTGCCCTCACTCAATGGGACTTTATACTGTGGAACAACTTTTACCGGATATAATATTGTTACTGGCTCAGCTAACGTCCAAAGGTTAGCCTTGAGGATCACTCGTGCCTGTCAGTATTATTGCGAGAAGGACATACCGGATCATATAGTCTACGTGGGCTACAAAGGAAGATGTAGTAAGGCAAAGATTACCCCTGAGGGTAAGGATGATGTGAATGAAGAAGAGTGGACCGAGGCCGTCGGTATGGCTACCAATGCTTTCCAACTCGGTGCAAAGGCTTTCTCTGCTGCTTTTGAAGTAGAGAGGGGAACAGACTGGACAGCTCGCTGTCATGCTCTCATTGCACCTGCACCGGCAGTAAAAGCAGGGACATCATCGTGCAATTGTAGGTTAGCGATATTCTTTGGTCATTTGATAGAGACAGGCTTAGACACGCGTGGACATGTATCGGGTAGCGGCAACTCCACACCATGCCCAGTACTCTCGAATGTTATAGCCCTCAACATTGGGGGGGTAACTGATGGCCTAAGATGGGTGGCAGTGGGTGAGGCCAGAGACCTGAACCATGGGAAAATGACTCTAACGGATATGGGGCGTGAATACCTTGTGGGGATAGAGGCGGCTAATTCGCGATCCGGGCTCCTTAACTCTAACAAGGACGCAAGTGCCTTCATGAGACTATCCGGCTGTCCGCTCATAGCGGCTGCCGGTATCAGACGGGCTTCAACAACTCACGGAGATTAGAGGTCGCTGGGATTAAAGGTGGCACTATACGACGATATGAGGAAGGAGAGAAATATGATCCCAACAGGAGTTGAGTGGGCTACCAACGTTAACACAGCTTCGTCTCGAAGAGTGGTGACCTCCCAATCGCTAGGAGAATGGGGCTTTAAAGCTACATTTATCACCCTGGCGGGTTTAGAGAAGATAGCTCGTACAGATTTTAACTTGGAGGTTAGAATAAGGAACGTACAACAGACTACAAAATGGGATCTTTGTAATCCTAATGTTAAGTTGATTTTCTTAAATGCAAATACTTCCATATCAAATGTCGGGATCCATATCAGATTGAGACGTGGATTTTGTGTCACCTTACCTACCCTCTGGCCCACGTACTGGATGCGTATAAAATTGCTTGTATGGATCGGAGTGAGGTGGGGGCAGCGACAGAAACATTGTTTACGGATGAACAATGTTATACCCAGTTCTTCTACAGAAACTCTGGGTTAGGGGACATAGCAGATAAAGCTAGAGAGCTTATCTTCGTGGTCACTTCAAACTCTGATGAAGTGGTAAACCTGGGGGGAGTGCGTTTCGCCGTGGATAACCCGGGACACGGAGAATTTATAGTTTTAAGACATGATTTATAAGAAGCACTATCTTCTATAGTGCATAGAGTGCTGTCTGTTCACTATTCTCTGAAGGCCAGTTTCAGTTTGTATGTGAACAACATGTTTATAAGTTCTTTGAACTGGTGTGAGATAGAGCAATTGGTGGCTTACTTGACAACGAGGTGGCATGCCCAGCCTGAGGTCACGGTTGCAGAGGACCCCGTGGATGAGACAAAGAAATCTTTAGTCTTGCACCATGCTCGAGTGGGGTTAGAAAAGGCTTACCAGGAGGGAATCGAACTGGGAGGTACTACCTACCGGGATTATGAGTACGGACAGTTAGATGCAGTTCTTGGCTTTGATCAAACGGTGGCCCAAAGAGATAGGGCTGTATTGTCTCCTGTCCTTAGGATTGGGGTATGGACTAACGAAATGGAGATACCCCTTTGTTTGGGGGCAACTCAGTACGACACCTTCAACGTCGAATCAGCTGACCAGATTGCGGTGCGAATGAGGGCCGGGGGATGGGATATGCTGGAAAGAGCCACGTATATGAGGATCGGTTTTGAGGAGTGGAAGAAAGCAGCCGGGCTCAGGGACGAACTGGTATACCCGGAAGCGTATAACGGTTTCGAAAGGATGCTGAACAGAGTAGTAGCTACTGGGGTGGCTGGGAAGAATGCTACTCACGTTGCGAAAAAGTTATGCACGGACCAAGTATCATGGAGCTGGAATATCAGTTCAAAAAAGGCTACAGCTGTTACTTTTACTGGTCTCAGAACGTCCGTGGATAACAGAAAGAGTGGCTATAATACGGATTGGACCCCGGGACTCACCCGATTAGAAGAAATAACTGACGGTTTATACCAAGCTGTCACTCAGGAAGGACAATGGGATCTGGGGAAATACTCTAACGTAGTATCGCCATGTAGGATATTGACCTTGGCACGCTTGTTGATGAGGACTGATGTCTTAAAAACATATCACGACATCACATTTACAAGTTGGACAACGTTACAAGAAAAGAAAGAGTATGTCTTTAGAATTGAATCCCGGCTTGGGAAAGTTTTCTTGCACAAGACAAGATGGGATGCCATGTTCAAAGGATAGATAATTTTCTTACGGGTTAGGGATGGGGTATCCCTACCCATTTAAGAGTGTGGCAGGAAGGGGGTTACGTCACTGTGACGTTGGGACAGAGAGTTGTGAGCTCTATCCTCCAGAGCGCCTTCATGATAGATAATTAATTGGCGCGAGGACCAGGGGCGTTGGCAACGGAAGGGACTTCAGCGCCTGCTGAGTTCATGGATATAGGATGGGATGATGAGGCGGAAAATGGTGGAAGACTCCGCGCACCAGTCGCCAGTGGGGCAGGGTCTGTGGTAAAGGAGCCCCCTACAACGGGGGAAACATCGAATGCCTAGCTTCAGAGTGTACAGAAGCGAATAGTAAACGAGGATCACAGGAAGGCAGAACAAGCACTGCAACACGACGCAAGAGAGATGCTTGTGGACAGTTCAGGAGTGATGGGAATGATCAGCGGAGCTGCGAATCCAAGAACAGGACCCTCCCGGGAAACGTTCCTCATACAGCCGAGCCCCAATGTAAGTGCGGCACCGACTGCTGTCATTGGCAGGGGTACTGGACAGGGAGAGAGTGGTACCCAGACGTATACCAGCAGACCGGATCCAAATGTGCCCCCGAAGGTTGGGACAACAGCAGAAGAGGCCAACCGACGGGAGACCACAGGGGTGCTGGGGTTGTGTAGTTAGACAACTTGAAGGGTTAGATTGGAAGAAAGTCACTTTAGTAGATCCTAAATATACCTGGTCATGGAATAGACTGTTGAATAAGATTAAGAAAAAGAGGTCATCGTTAGGAAAATGTTGTGACACACCTGCTTTAGGTATGGAATACAGTGATTGGCTTACCGATATAAGAAGGTATAGAATACCGCGACACAATAAGTGCCGTGGTTGTGACATAGGAAGTGGAGTACTGGAGGATGGGGTACATATTCTCCTCCGTGGCATGCATCAGAGGCACGGAGATTTCCTTCGAGATTGGTGGGATATTCTATCCTCGACTTTGAATAGACTGTGCTGGCATACCGGATTTGATTTATTACAGTCAGTAACTGTGTGGATCAAGCAGGGAGGAAGCTATATCTGTGGGCCTTGGAGATTCATGTGCTATTGGGAGACTATGTACGGGTACCGAGAGTACAAAGATTCTGAAAAAATGCAAGATGAAGCCAAAGAGTGGCTTTTAGATAGGAAAAGGATTGGAGAGTGTATAGAAGAGGACCTATACTGTAGCCTTATCTACAGGGAGACTAAGAATCTCATGCAGGCAAAATGGAAGCTGCCAGAAAAGGATGAGACGTTGGATGAGTTTGTAAGGGGCGGAAAATGGATGAGGGGAAAGAGTGGAACAGGGGGAAAAACTTAAATTTTTAACGCTATATTAAACATACGAAAATTGACGGAAAGATAACCTAATAATGGATTGTGTTTGCGTATCACAATCCATGACTCTGGCGTCATTGATTCACTCACGAGGTCGAAAATGGCAAATGGATATAACATTTTTAAAGAATGAAACATAACTTATGACCGGTGGATTAAACACACAATATTATATTTTTAGAGACCAAATGGGAGACAAATTTAACAATTTATAATTGATCACTCAAGAATCACAATTTTTAAAAAGAAACAGACTTTAATCTCGGGAGTAAATTTCCGGAATGGAACACGTGGGTTCTCACTTGAGCGAAAATTTCTGTTTAACTTTTAGTTATACTTAATAACTTATACAATTTTTACTACGCGAAAGACAGGCAACATATCTCGAAAGAAACTTAGTGGTAAGCAAAAGAATTTTAAATTTAGTAAGAACACGTGCACCGATCCGAAAATGTCACAAAATGGCAGCAAGAAATCGCCCAAAGTACAAGATTGTTACTCACATATATAACCAAATATCAGTTATTATTTAATTTATGTCGACAAAACTTAAGTGTAATATTCCAGAATCCATCCTACTTTAGACTATTAACTTTATAATTATCTATAACCAATAAATCGTCCACAATGTTAAATTTGTTTTTCCCGTCACAAACGTTACTAGTGACTTATTCGACGACGATGCTCAGAGTGATCGTCCGCTTCATCCACTCTTTTACAGCTGGTCCTTCTTCATCGTTCTTTATCTCTCTTACCAATCGCTCCGTCTCGCTCTAGCACTATCCTAGTCAAACTTGACTTCCGGTTATCAGGCCCGGAGCGGAATATGGGGTATTGAGGTGACCAGATTGGATCTCAAACAAAGCTTATAAAGCACAATCAAAGGACTCAGATGTTACTTTCAGTCTGATCCTACACAAACGTGTTCGAGAAGAACTGCTATTATCAATTGGACGTCTCAAAATTGATATCAGAAAACAACTTTACTGACGTCAGGGCCGAAGCAAAAGGCTTCCTACCAACGGGCAGAAACTGACTCCAAAGTCTTCTTGATTTCTCGATTTATTACAATAGACATCATACACAATAAACATTGTGATAATTCATAGAATATAATTCTATTATTTTTAGTGTATCCTTATTTAGTAATTGTTTTCTTAAATCCAGTCAAGGCTGAGTTCGGTGGTTTGAGAACACACGAACTTTTCGATTCAATATTGATTTTTGAATCCAACGGGTTGGTGGCGACCTCTGTGCGTAGTTAACGGGAGTTCATGGCAGGGTGAGAGAAAGACGACGATATCCCTCTGTCCTGTTTTCTTCATGGTAGTGGTGGCGTTGATTCGAGGCTCCAGCAGACGATTCTCGTAGTCGTAATATAAACAAACAAAAATTTCGGGCCATGTCATCAAAATATTATTTATTACAATAATTTTTCGACCTCGGAGTGCGAGAATGTAACGAAGTGTTAATTAAAGTGCGCGATAAAATACCACGTTACAAAAGAAATGAAGAAAGCTAAAAATGATTCGAATTTACGATAATTAATAAAAAAAAGTTTGAAAATTATGAAAACAAATTAAAATAATTAAAATTTTCAGAAAATAATTAAAATTTCAGAAAAATACTTAAAAATCTTAGAAAATAATTTTAGAAAATGAGAATAATAATTAACAATCACAGAAAATAATTAAAAATTGATAAAATTGATTCAAAATTTAAAAAAATAATTGAAATATGATGAAAATAATTTAAATATTAAAAATTGAAAACAGTAAATAATATATGAGAGAAATAATTGAAAAAATCATAGAATATATGTTTAAAAAAAAGAAAAATTACAAAATTTCATAAAAATTTTTTAATTAAGAGAATAATTAAAAAATCGCAGAGTTAACGAAAGTTGATGAAAATAATTCATATTTCGGATAAATAATTAAAATTTTTAAAAATAATGCCAAAATAATAAAATAATGGTAAATTGCAGAAAATAATTTGGAAATGATAAAAAATAGTACAAAATTGCAGTTTAAGTAATTGAAATCTTAATAGAAAAGAATTATTAAAAATTGAAGCAATTTTTAAATCACTTTAAATTTAGTATATTTAAAACGTCCATTAATTGAACTTTTAATTAATGCAATTCAGGTAATTCACATTACCTGAATTTTGAAGAAATCAAAATTGCTATAAATTTGAAATTTGAGAATATTCTAAAAAGGTGATCTATGATTTAAAATTTTAAAATAAAAAAACATCTAGTGACAAATGTCAGGGGTGGACAGAATTTATGAATGAATGAATTAATTAAACTTGTAAATTATTATATTAGGGCCCTACTTTCTTTTTTGACCCAAGGCCTTTGCCTTGAATTAATTAAATTACTTTACTGAATTTCAATAAATGAAAACTTAAATATATCGATACTTTACTATTTATTTAGATTTCCATTAATAAATAATTATATTTAGTAATTTTAAAGATCTCAATTTCCAATGATCTAAATATCAATCAATTTTAACTTTTACGTATGAGCATTTTAAGAAATTAAGTTTAATATTTTAAACTAAACTATATTTTTTATTGATCTTATTTTCTGTAAATGCAGTTAAATTATTCTTACCAAAGTAGACGAATTATAAATTATCCCTTTTATTTAATTTTTAATTATAAATTAAATAATTTAACAATATTCTGCTAATGCAATAAAAAAGAAGCATTTTGAGATTTAAAATACAACATTCATTTAAAAAAATTTGAATTAGTAGGTTTTTTTTAAAAAGTAATGTTAGAAGTTTTGAAACAAAAAAAAATTTTTTAAAAAGATGTTTAAGACTATTATAAAATATTTAAAAATTGTGCTTGTTTTCGAAAATTAGTTTTAAACTTTATTAAAATCCATTCGAATCATTACTAAGTAATTTTAAACTTTAATATATTCTGTAGCAAATTTAATGTAATTTTTTTAAAATTTGAAATTATCAATCTGAAATTTTCTCTTTTTGATGCTTTTTCCGTAAAATGTAAAACACTTTTATAAAATTTCTAATTAATTTTCTTTCCGTGTACATTTCCTTTTAATGATATAAGAATTGATGATATTTTCTTATTTATTATTATTATATTACTTATTATTCTACTTTTATAATAAAAAAACAATTATTAATTTGATACATAACAACTTATGATTTATAATTATAATTTAAAAATATACATTTTTTTCAAACGTAACTGAATTAAAACAAAAAAATTCCTATGTGCCGAAAAATCGGAAAATATAATTCACTCAGGATCTTTCTAAATTCGAATTAGTGATTTTCTAACTAATGGATTAGAAAGAAATCGGTTACTATTAAATAGTAAAAAGTTTACTAATTTTTAGTAGAAAACTACTAATTTAAAGTAGAAAACTACTAATTTGAAAGTGAAATATCTACCAATTGAATATTAAAATTCACTTTTTCAATTAGTAGATATTTCACTTTCAAATTATTAGTTTTTTACGAAAAATTAGTAAATTTCTTACCCATTTTTCGCTAATTCAATAGTAGAAAATCACTAATTCAGATTTACAGTGATACTTTTACTCTAGACGGAAAATTGTATTGGATTAAAAGAACCCGGAACGGTTTCATTTTAATGTAATTTTAGTTTATTTAAATTCGATTTCTTGTAAAAAGAAAAAGTGCGTTACGACTTAATTCAATCCGAAACCATTTTCTCTGTAATTGTGGTACATTCGTTTGAGGAGATGAATTATTTCCTATTCTTTGCTACAGTATTAATACAGATTGAGCTTATAAATTGAACGAAACAAGATATTCTCAATACTAAAAATAATTAAGTACTGAAAATTTGAATAAATTCCAAAATTGGATGACTGAATTTAATTTTGTTGACCAAAACTCATTTAATTCTATTGATCAACATTTTCAAAATCAATAATATTTCAATCAGTTTCAATCGATCTTCATTTCATCCTAATTTGAATTTTAATTAAAAATCCACTTTATCTTATTTCTTCCTTTGAAAAATTAGTATTTTCAAAAATTTCTCTATTTATGATCCCCTTGAGTATCGTAAATTTTGATGGATTCAAATTTCACCGGTGCTTCTCGTTAGGAAAAAAAACCTACCAATCATCAACTTTTTTACCTAATTCTATTTTTTATTTATTTGAAAAGACTTTCCTTATACTTTTTTACACTAAAACTAAATATAAAAATACTCATTTCAGAAAATGATTTTGCGAGTAAATTTCAAGGTTTTAAAAATGTTTTCAAGTCCGAGTAAAAGGACTAGATTTTAATTGACGTAATTCCACTTCTATAGGATTATGACAAGAGGATAATAATGCTTACTAAAGCTTTTTTTAGATACCTGATGTAATCCATTTGCATACTCTGCACGTGAACAAATGACATATATTAATCAACTGGGGATATTTTGTTTGTAATCATCAGTCTGTGCACGAATCAGAATTGATCTTTGGCTTTTGTGGATAATAACAGCTTTACCAAGGTAAGTATCACTGAGTTGAGGCTAAATTTACAAGGACCTTCGTGTTCCTAATTCTCTATTGTATTCAAATTTAGATCCTCTTGAAATACCAACTGTGTCATTTATATCATTATCATTATTATTATCAGTGCTTTATTTTTACCTATTATTCGAAATCGTAAAATTATACTTAAATCTCTCCCCCCCCCCCCCCTCCTTCTAAAAGTGTAAAATAATATTTGAACGATCCCTTTAGAGTTGCGAAGAAGTAATATTACCTGGAGAACGGTAATGAGAACGAGAATTAACCGGTAAAATAACAAACCAAAATTCTAATCAAGAATTTAAGAGAATTTGGGTTTTTTATTTATTTATCAAATTAAGTCAAATTTTTCCAATCAATGTACGAAAATAGAATCACTAGTGTTATTCTAATAATTAATAATTTGAATTTCAATGTTAAAAGTAAAAATTATATATAATAATTTACAAGTGTGATGAAAATAATTAAAATTACAAATAAACAATTGAAATTTTTGAAAACTATGCAAAAAGAATTAAAATAATTAGAAATTGGAGAAAATGATAGAAAAATTACAGAATTTATTTTTAAGTAAAAGAAAATAATTAAAAGATTGTTTAAACAGTTGAAAATTGAAGACAATAATCTATATTTGAGATAATACCTGAAAATTTAGGGAATTAATTGAAAAATAATTAAAAGATGGAGCAAATAATTGCAAAATGATATAAAGAAATGACTGTTGAACAAAATAATTGAGAATTGACATATATATTTGAAAGTTCAGAATATTAATTCAGAAATAAGAAATAATGAAACTTATTAAAAATTCAAGATAATAATTGCAAAATGACAACAATAATGGTGAATTAAAAAAATTGTTTTCATTCTGCGATAAATAATATGAAATGTAGCAATAAATAATGAATTGGTTCTATTGTCGAAGAAAAAATAATCATAATTAAAAAAACGGTTGGAAAAATTTAGAAATTGCAGGAAGTAATTGAAAAATGATAAAAATAGTTGAAAATGTAGTTTAAGTAATTGAAGTCATCAGAGAAAAGAATTATTAAAAATTTCAGAAATTTTTAAACTTCAACTTTAGTATATTTGAACCGTAGGTATAAACTTAAAATTTAAGAACATTTTGAAAATCTAAAATATGATGTAAAAATTAAAAAAAAAAAAACATCGGTGGCAAACTTTAAGTTTATTTTTCATTCATTAATTCTTTTCCCTAAAGAAACTTTAAAAGGAAAAAAAAGATGGTTAAAAAAAAAAGTTTGAAACTAGATGTTTTTTTGTTTTTAATTTTTATACATCATATTTTACCTTTTCAAAATGTTCTCAAATTTTAAATTTATACTTAGCAATTTTATTTTCTTCAAATTTATGTTAATTTTATAATTTGAACTTGCATTGATTAAAAGTTTAATCAACCCACGGTTCAAATATACTAAAGTTGAAGTTATATAAAAATTTCTGAAATTTTTAATAATTCTTTTCTCTTATGATTTCAATTACTTAAACTACATTTTTCAACTATTTTTATCATTTTCCAATTACTTTCTGCAATTTTTAATTATTGTCATTATTTTTTTCCCCCCCTAAATCTAAATCTACCTTCTGCAAATTTCAATTATTTTTTAAAATTTTTTCAATCGTTTTTTGAATTTTGATTATTTTTTCTTCAGCAATAGAACACTTTCGTTATTTATTGCTAACTTTTGTTGTATGTCACGCATATAACAAATTCGTCGCGAATGAACCGAAAAGAGAACCTCTGTACGGATCCTCCGAATGAGAGTCCTTTTCGAAGATGACCTTCAAGTGCCATTCGGCCGTCTTAGATTTTCGGCCAGCCTGGGCGACAAAACCGGTTCTCACCGAGGCCCCCTGCACATCGACACCCCGCAACGGCCACCGAACAATCCCTGACCTACGCTGCTCCCCCGCAAACTTTGTTTTCACTGCAAACGCCGTTATATCCAAATTTCAAAGGAGCAATTTCTCGCGATTAGAACCTTTTTCATTACTGTTAATGTCATAATGTTTTTATCTTCATGTCTTGTTTTAAACATCATAATTTCCTTATTATTATTATTCTTATCCGGCCCGGGTGCTGAAAAGTTCTTCGTTTTAGCAACTATGTTTCTCACCTCCTCCTTAGTAATTGGTGGACTTTCCTCTGCAGGATGGTCAAGCCCCTGTCTAAAACAGAAGCTACGAAAGAGTGTTAAGGATGACTCTTCATCGGTCACTGAATGGGCTTTCCCATAGATGTTACTCCAGAAATTTTCAATCTCTTCACGACATGGGGGTCTTTCGACAGTTGGTGATGGTGGACTGAACAGGCGAGAAGGATTAGTAGCATAGGTATTATTTTGCTTTATCCATTTAACCCGCCGTTCTAAACGCTCTCTTATAACAACAAGAGAACGTATCTTCTCAATCCAATGTTGCTTGATGGTCTGCAACTTCGATTTCTTCAGAGTGTGATGCAATCTTTTTAGAGTCTGGGCTATTTCCAAAACCCTGGATATAAATTTTCTTTTCGATTCAAGATATACAATCACACTCTGCAATTGAGAAGCATGCCTTCGAGCCACCCCAATCTTAAACTGTACTTGTCTGATTCGTTTAAAGGTCCTATCGACGCGGTCTGAAACAGATTTTCTGTTACTTTCACGAAGCAGGACCTTTGCTTTTTCATACACAGCACAATTTAATGTCCAGAGATCAACATCCTCTAGGAGTAATGAGAGCTCGTTATTCCCTTCAGCGATTTTGTCAATTTTAATAGAAACCTTTAGATGCACTTTGGTTTCCCTAGACCTCATGTTCCCTTCCTCGGTCGTTGGTGTAGATGTTACTGTTGGAACCTGAAGGTTCTCGGAGGGTTCTTCTTCTTCCTGCTGAAGAAAAGCTTCATGTCCCTTTTTTCGCAGAGAGGATACTTGGTCTCTTAAATACTGAGGTGTCATTTGAGCGTATTAAGGGTGCATATTGACCCATCGCTCATGCAACCTTAGCATGTATCCTCTTCTGCAAGGACTACTGTTTTGCCAACATAGCTAAATGTCCTTCCGAAGTTGGTCCGTCCATTTAAAACGTACTCTAGCTTGTCCCGGGTCAATGCCTGGTCGTTGCCTGGGTTCTGTCCTATTGCCACTCCCAACTGAACCCTGATCTCCATCCGAGAGAGACCTATCGTAGGTGGCACTGCGCGTTACAGTCGTCGTTACCGCAAATACTCTGTGTGGGAGGTTATCCCAACACAGAGTGGACAATTATATCGGGTGCCCACCCCTATCTGACTTTTGGTCCGCCCCGGGTATTATAATTTCCTCGGTACCTCCCATATCTGAGAGGCCTTCCCCTATCCGCCACCTGGGGAGGCGCCCGATTGGGGTATCGGAAACTACATCTCAAATGACATTCAAGTACCTGACCCAGTTGGCTAAGAAACTCTGTGATATCCCGTAAACGGTACCACAAGTCCCTCACCAACCCGATCAAATACCTACACGATGTTCTGTAATGGTCATCTTAGTACTGAGCCAAGTCGGCCCAGTATATTTTAGCTGCTTGGTAACGGATAAACCATGTAACCCATTTCGGGTGGGGGTTCGTCCGGGTTATTATTGTTACTATTTTTTTTTTTTTTTTTACAAAACAAGTTTAGGAGAGGAAAAAATGCCTCTACGCACTTGTAATCCCATTCTTGCCTTACGTACTTTTATCCGCTTTTGCTTCTTCCGTCCTGAAAGGTAAGCAAAAGCGCGATTCTTTTGCTCGAGGTGTTTTCAGTTCACTGTTCTGTAGGTGTTCCTGTCCCTTGCCGGTGTTGTTCTTACGCGGTGGCCAGGAACGCTATTGGATGCTTTTTTAAAGCTACCTTCGTTATATTGTATTATGACGAACAGTGCTGTCGGATTAGATTAAGTGAACTCAGAAGGACAGTCTTTTGCATACGAACCGTCAATGCTTCAGCTTGACGTTCGCAGTTTGGTTTCTTTTTCAATTGGCTTATAAATGAAGCTTTAATCCCTCCCAAACAGCCTAGTATGAGAACAATTAATCGGATTTTATAACCTGGATACATTCGGCTCAGTTCAAACATAAGATCTTGATTTTTCGTCC
Source organism: Ganaspis brasiliensis (assembly GCA_037103525.1). Taxonomy (NCBI): domain Eukaryota; kingdom Metazoa; phylum Arthropoda; class Insecta; order Hymenoptera; family Figitidae; genus Ganaspis; species Ganaspis brasiliensis. The sequence goes on along the minus strand of JAZKLR010000205.1, from coordinate 68,616 downwards.
GTTTCTCATCCTCCTTTTGTATGATGTTGCCCTCAGCAGGAGCCGAAAACTCTATCACACAAATGATCTTACTTTTATGATCCAGGAGTACAATATCAGGCTTAGTAGCTCTGATACGATGAGTTGTAGAAAAAGAAAAATTCCAGTAGATTTAGTTAGTGTATTGCTATTATTATTATTATTATTATTATTATTATTATTATTAGTGTGTTGCTACTATTATTTGCATTACCATTATTATTATTAAAATTGTCATTATTAGTATTAATATTAATTATAATTTTATGGTTATTATTAGCATTGTTATTATTATTAGTATTATTATTATTATTATTGTGTGTATTTTTAGTTTAATTGTATCTTTCATTGTTATTATTATTATTAATATTATTAATTTTAGTACTATTTTTTTTTATTGTAACTGACGCTCCGTAAAGGATCCTTGAAGGCAGGAGAAAGGGAAAAGCTTTGTGGCAATTTTTTTTGCATGTAGTTTTTCCCTATATAGACTGCCCTTCTGGAGTTGTCAGGCAGTCGTCACCCGCACTTCATACGGGTCAGATCGTTCTCCAAATAAAGAATTGTTCTCCTAGAAGAAACGTTTCTTATTAAAAGTAAGTACCTATCTTGCTCCTTTTCCCCTCTCCCCACTTCACCCTATCCTGCTCGGAAGCAACCACTGTGCCCACAGTGGATAGCACCGGCACACCTACGTTCCTCTCTCTCACTCCTACGCTAGACGGCAGCCTCTGCTTTGCAAGGGAAAGCACCGGCCTCCCCTCACTTCCCGTTGCGAAACTGCCTTGACTTCGATTGAGTGAAGTTACCAACTAATTAATCATGGCGTTTGTTTCAGATGAACCCTCCTGTGTTCCGGAATAAGAGCAAACGCAAGTTTGAGCGCGATCGACAACGTGCCCGCCAGCGCTCTATCCAAAAGCCGGTCCCTTCTTCAGGCCGCCCGCTCATCCCAAGCCCAGCTCATCGCCCAGGGCTTGCTTGCGGTTCCGGCATTAACCCCGGGACTACTTAGGCCAGTTGCGCAGGTTGCCCCATTCTGCGGGAACCCGACACTTGCTCCGGCTCCTTCAGCCCCCATCTCTGTGGCGGCTTCCACCCCTAGACCTTCCACCCGCAACGAAGAGCACTCCACTGCGGAATACGTTCCGACCTCTCGTGTCGAACTCCGCGAGAGAGCTCATGACAACACCTTGGAGCTGATTCAGTCCCTCGAGGAAGAACTCGAGTACGAAGCACCTTCCCAACCACTACGCCTGACACCTCCACCGGTCAACCCTCCGACCCGGAGCGCTCTCTGGTTCCAGAATTCGGAGACCCTGCAGCAGCTCATTGACGAGGACTCCGACCTTGACAGTGACGTCTCCTCTCCCGGTTTCCCTCCGCCTGGGACGTCCTCGACTCTAGAAGAAGACTTAGCCCTCTCGGAGGACGAAATCTCCCTGCACCCAGATTCTTTCGTGGAGGACCTTGAGGACGAGGCTCCAAATTGACCCCTACTCCGGCCCCCGCTGCTCCTATAGCTGGAGTGCCGGATCCTTCTCCACTCCAACGCCGGGGCAATAATCGGATCCAACATTTCCCGGTCTTCATCCCCACTCCGGGGCTCGCCGTACCCGATCTGCCAGGCTACGAACGAAGACCTACCCGACCCTCCAGGCCCACTACTGTTCCTCGTAGGGGACCCATCATCCACGGATCTCCTCGGGCTCCAGCTGCACCCCGTCCTCTGGTGGACTTTTCGGAGGCCCGGTACCGAGGGATACTCGCACGTGCTCGTGCTCGCCAGTCTCAGTCTCGTCAGCCTCGGTCTCACCAGTCTCAATCTCGTCGTTGTTAAGATTATTTAAGCATGTAAATAAATAAATAAATAGTAATAAGAAAAAACAAAAAAAAAACAAAAAAAAAAACGAACAAAAAACCCGACCTGGTTTACTAAGACACAATCGGCTTCTTAGCCGACTTGTCGCCAGTACCGGCGTCGTACTCGTCCCGTACAAAGCAGTTTCGACCTCCCCTACTACGAGATCGTAACACTTTTATATTACTTATCGCAGAATGAAAACAATTTTTTTAATTCACCATTAATTGTTTTCATTTTGCAATTATTATCTTCAATTTTTAATCATTTTCATTATTTCTGAATTAATATCCTGAACTTTCAAATATTCAATTCTCAATAACTTTGTTCAACAGTCATTTCTTTCTATCATTTTGCAATTATTTTGCACCATCTTTTAATTATTTTAATTATTTATCAGTGAGTTTTCTAAATTTTCAGGTATTATCTCAAATATAGATTATTGTCTTCAATTTTCAACTTTTTGAGCGATTTATGAATTATTTTCTTTTACTTAAAAATAAATTCTGTAATTCTTCTATTATTTTCTCCAATTTCTAATTATTTTCATTCTTTTTGCATAATTTTCAAGATTTTCAATTACACAGCCCTGCATCGGTTTTGTCGAATGAATGTGATCAAGTGGTTCCGAAGGGAATTTTTGCGCTGAACACGAATCTGAAGTCCAAAATGTTGCATCACGTCAAGTTTTCGAAAAAAGGGGGGTTGAAACCCTAAAAAATAGCGTTTTAGGCAGTTTTTGAAAAATCGTAGTACCAAAATTATAAGTGTCAAAAATATCGCTCTTATAAGAAATTAAAGCTTGAAATATGCCCTTTTAAATGAACAATGGGCGAAATTAATGGCATCAACCCTTAAAGAAGGGGGTGTGTTTTTTATAGGGTGTTTTGAAAAAATTATTAAACAAAACTACCCAAGTAAAAAACACCGATATTCTTGCAACTTAATAAACTACAAAAATAAAGAAAAATATATAACACGTGTTTTTACCCTTAAAACTCAAAAAACACTGTCTTGATTAAAAAGTGTTTTTTTTTATTCTTAAAACGCAAAAAACATCCTTATTGTCAAAAAGGATGTTTTTTATCCTTAAAACGCAAAGCAGCTGTGAAAAAAACACTTGTTAAATATTTTTCTTTACGTTTATAGTGTAAGTTGCAAGAATATCCGTGTTTTTCACTTGGGTAGTTTTGTTTAATAATTTTTTTCAAAATACCCTTTAAAAAACACACCCCCTTCTTTAAGGGTTAATGCCATTAATTTTGCCCATAGTTCATTTAAAAGGGCATATTTCAAGCTTTAATTTCTGATAAGAGCGATATTTTTGACACGTATAATTTTGGTACTAACCTCCCTTTTTTCGAAAACTTGACGTGATGCAACATTTTGGATTTCAGATTCGTGTTCAGCGCAAAAATTCCCTTCGGAAACACTTGGTCACATTCATTCGACAGAGAAAAAGTTAAGATTTGCAGGGCTGTGTTATTTATTTAAAATTTTAATTATTTTCATCATATTTCAATTATTTTTTAAAATTTCTTATTTTTTCATCAAATTTAATTATTTTTTAAAAATTTTAAATTATTTTCATCATATTTCAATTATTTTTTATAATTTTCAATTATTTTTATAATTTTTGCTTCCTCATAGAGGAAGCTTTGTGATCGTTAAGATTTTCGATTTTCCAAAAATAGTCTAAATCGACTCATTTTCATCTAAAAAGCGTAAATTTTCATTCCTAAGCAAATGTCCAGATGTATGTGTGTGTGTGTGTACGTGTGTGTGTACGTGTGTGTATAGCGTTTTTTGTCGCCAGGATATCTCGAGAACGCTTCAACGGATTTCAATAAAATTTGGATGACTTTTTAAGCTCGTGAATATCTAAATTTGGACACAGGGATTTTTGAAAATACCTAATCAAATTTTGTTGAGCACCTTTTTTATCGAAAAAAATCGTTTTTTGCCAAAATTTTTTTCCAAGCTAAAAATACAACTTAATGAATAAAAAAATCATATTCCTTATCTCAAAACGAATCGATTGACCTATATAACTTTTATAATTGATCAAAAATTCGTAAATTAATTGATGTTTTTTCATTTTTTTGCACTTAAAATTCCTTTTTTTAAAGAATTTCTCGAATTAAATTTTATATTATTAATATATTGCTTTTTCTATAAGAAAGCAAATTTGTTTGCTAACTTTGAAACGAAATATCCACGAAATGGACATAATTTTCACCTAGTAAAATAATGATAATAATAATAATAATAATAATAATAATATTACTAATAATATTAACCCTCAACTGCTAGACTATCGGGATTTAACGTAACTGCTATATTGGGTCTACGGGACCCGAGCGATTTTCAAACGCTGATTGCTCAGAGCCTAATGAACATATCGGGACGTCTTTTTTTTAAACTTATTGCCAGAACCTGTAAAAAAAGAATATCTAGCTTAAATTAATGTGTCTTTAATATTTTTTTAAATATTTCAAGAAATGTAAAGATACTTTTTTAAAAAGTCGTTTTTCTTCAAATAGCTATAGTAACACCAAAAATAGACATAAATAAAATTTCTAAGTGGATTTTTAAAGCTTTAAACATGTACCTTAAGTCTGTTTAAGCCATTTTTTGATTGGCTGAAAAAAACATATTTTTTGGGAGAAATGAAAATCATCAAATTTGGTTCATTAAGTGGAGTCACCTGAGAAATTTCAACCCATCGAAATATATGTTAGTTATCGGTGCCAATTTTTTTTCTGGGACTATTTTGGATGTAAAAGAATGACATATTATCAAAATTGAAAAAAAAAAATTTTGAAATTAACTAATCAAATTGTTTTAGTATCTTTTTAATCAAAATAATTCATGTTTTTTTAATTTTTGTTTTTATTAACTTAAAATATTTAAAATATTAAATTATTGCTTCCTTGGAAGCGAAGTGTCCATGAAATGGACAGAATTCACACCTAGTTTTAATTATTTTCCTAAATTCTGAATTATTTTGCTATTTTGTAAAATTGTTTTTCAAGATTTTTAAGTATTTTTCTTAAATTTCAATTATTTTCATTTGTTTTCATAATTTACCAAATTTTTTATTAATTATCTTGAGTTTAAATGATTTTTTGCCTTCTTCAATGCTTTTCTTCAATTTTTAATAATTGTAAATTTTTAATTAATTACTCAGATTTTCAAGCAATTTTCTCGAATTTTAATTTTTACTACTTTAATTATTTATTCTTATTTATTTCATAACATTTTATTAATTAGGTTACACGCATCATAAATTTGGGCGTTGAAACCGAGAAACGGATCATTTAAAAATTTTGAGAATCTACTGCAATGTTTTCAATTATTATTTTAAATTTCATTAATATTTTTGTCAACTTATAATTTGTTTTATCATATTTCAATTGTTTTCTTCAATTTTTAATATTTAAAATCATTTTTCAAATTATTTTCCCCAATTTTTAATTATTCTTATTTTTTAAAATTATTTACTAAAATTTTTAAATATTTTTCTCAAATTTTCCATTATTTTTTTCCATTTTTAATCATTTCCAATTCTTTTCATAATTTCTAAATTTTAAAATATTTATCTGATATTTCAATTATTTATCTGAAATTTTCATTATTCTATTCAATTTTCAATTATATCTACAATTTTCTTGTCTTTTATGTACCGATATTCTGTATTTTTTGCAATTATTTCTATTAAATTGAAAATTGTTTTTTTCAATTTTAAATTATGTTTATCTTTTTTTCATTTATTTTCTCTACATTTTAATTATTATATTTTTTTTTTTGCAATGAACTTTCTAAAAGTTTCAAGTATTTTTCTGAAATTTTATTTAATTTTCCTTTATTTATGTAATTTTTTCAATTATTTTCTTGAATTTTAAATTATATATATTATTTTTTAAATATTTTTTCACGTTTTTAATCATTTCCAACATATCTGAATTAATTCTTTAAAATTTTAATTATTATTTTTAATTTCAAGCATTTTTTTAAATTTTCAATTATTTTCTCCAATTTTTCATAAGGGACTCTAATATTTTTCAATTTATTTCTAAGATTTTGAAATATTTTACCCAAATTTAAATTTGTTTTTTTAACTTTAAAACATTTCAATGATTTTTTAAATTACTTTCGGCAATTTTAATTGTTTTTAATTTTAATTTTAATTATTTTTGAAAATTTGACATTTTTTTAAATATTATATTTAAATTTATTTTTTAAATATTATATTTAATTTATTTTTTAAATATTATAGTTAATTTCTAATCATAATTATTTTGTTATTTATCCATTTTGATTTCAATAAATTGTTTGTGTTTTAAAATAGTTGAGCTCATTCAAACATAGAAAACTCTCATAAATTCTCCGGACGGAGAATATTCTTGGTTATATTCTCGAGAATATTACCGGATTTTAAATTACCAAAAATTTTGTAACTCTAGATCCCTTATCTCGTTTGTTACGTATTCAAGTTTACGAAAACTAATTTATTTGAAAATGTTTAAAAATAGTGATGATGATGATGATGATGATAAAAAATATTCTTATTCTTTTATTTTCTTCAAGAAATAAAAATCCACTATATTTTCAATTAGATGAATAATTTTAAATTCTTAATTTCTTGGATAATTTAATAAAAAATAATAATCTGATGATTTTCTCTAATAAACACATTATGTTTGAATTAGTGCTCAAAGCGTCAATCTCAATGTCACTAAATATAACCCGATATGCCAATAACTCATGTCATTTCATCTTCTAATTCATCATCTTCTGTTGTCGTCATTATATGCCGTTTAATTTTCAAAATCTGCATCTAATTTGATTGAAATAGAAATAATTTTACCCAATTTATATAGAAAGTCATTAAAATAAATCAATTAACTGCGCGGGGAAAAAAACTTAGCTTTAAATTCTATTAAAATCTTTTACAGTTTAGGGAAAAAGTGTGCCAAAATGCGCAATTTTCATACAAGAAATTTTTCAACTTTAGAGAAGATTTTCCAAGCATTAATAAGTAATTTTAAAGTTTAATATAGTTTGTAACAAATTTAATGGATTTTTTTATAAGTGTGAAATTGCTTTTCTGAAATTTCCGCATTTTTATCCTTGTTCACTAAATTGTAAAATATTTTAATAAAATTTGTAACTAATTTTCTTTTCATGGGCAAAAAAAAGACACCCGAGTACTTAATTAACTAAAAATAGAATCTTTTAAAATACGAGTAATACTTTTTCAACTGGATAGAAAATCTGGGAAATAAGAAATGCAATGAATTTTACAAAATTACTGGAAAATTAAGAAACTATTAAGAACCAATTTATAACTTTTTTAACTTTATACTGTTTATTACTGGCTTCAAACTTGTTTTTAATAGTTTAGAACAGGTTTAAACATATTTGTAATCACTTTATAGAAGTTAATGCAATTTAGAACTAGTTTTAAACTGTTCGAAGTTTGCTTAAAAAATTTTTAAATTGATTTTAGAAGAGTCTGCTTTAAAGGCTGCTTTAAATACTATTACCTGTTTAGAACCAGTTTAACACACTTCAGAAATTGTTTTAAAATAGTTGAAACTTATAAAAATATTTTTAGAAATGTTTCAAACGACTTAAAACTGTTTAGAACTTAATTTTGTTTAGAACTTGTAAAAACCGGTTTATAAAAATGTTTATGACCACTCAGAAATATTTTAAAACAGTTCATAACTAATTAAAACTTCGCAAAATTTGTTAAAAGCAATTTAGACCTAGATAAATTTATAATTAACTATTTGAAACTAGTTTAAATTAATTTCGAGGAATTTTTAAAAAGTTCCAATATATAACTGGTTTTAAACCGTTAAGAACTATTATAGACTGATTATAACTGCGTAGGACTTGCTTAAAAATGTTCAGAATAGTTCAAAACTATTTTTAAACTGTTTGAAACTAGTTTCAAATGGTTTAGAAGCTGTTTGAAATAATTTAAAACTAATTAAAACCTGTTTATAATTGATTTAAACAACTTAGAACTATTTTAAACATAAACTGCGTAAAAATTTTAAAAACCGTTTAGAACCGGTTTAGAACTGATTGAAAATACGAAAAACTATTTTAAAATGGTTTCGAAACTTTTTTTTCAAATTCCGATTTAGTTTAAAACTGTTTAATTAACATGCTTAACATTATCTAAAATTATTTTAGACTTCTTAAAATTGCGTAAAACTTGTTCAAAAATATCCAAGACCTGTTTAAAAAAACTGTTTAAAATTATTTGGAACCAATTCAAAATGGTTTAGAAGTTGTTTGAAATAATTTAGAACTAATTTAAAATTGTTTATAACTGGTTTTACACTGTTAACAACTGTTACAGACAACTTGTAAGTAAAATTTGGTTTTAAATGTTCGGAACTGGTTCAAAACTGTTTAGAACTGTTTGAAACTTGTTCCAAATAGTACAGAAGCAGTTTTAAAAAATTTAGAACTAGTTTAATACTGTTTATAATTGGTTTAAACTAATTAGAACTATTTATATTACTTTAAACTGCTTACAACTTTTATAACTGTTTAGAACTGGTTCGAAACTGTTTGAAATTTAAATAATTTTTTGTAAGTTGCGATTAAGTTAAGCATTATTGTAGACTTCTTAAAATTATGTAGAACTTGTTTATAAATATCCACAATTGGTTCAAAACTGTTTAAAACTATTTGAAACCAGTTCCAAATACTTTAGAAGTTGTTTGGAAAATTCAGAACTAGTTTAAAAGTTGTTGGAATTAATTCACAACTAGTTTAAAACTATCTATAACTAGTTTTACACTGTTAAGAACTGTTATAGACTATTTGTAAGTAAATCTTCGTTTAAAATGTTCAGAACTGGTTCAAGACTGTTTAGAACTGTTTGGAACTTGTTTAAAATGGTTTAGAAGTTGTTTGAAATAATTCAGAACTAGTTTAAAACTGTTTTTAAATGGATTTAATTCTTAAAATCTGCTATAGACTACTTGTGACTTATAACTTTGTAAAGATTGCTTCCAAATGTTCAGAACTGGCTCAAAAAAATTTGAAACTGTTTGAAACTAGTTCCAAATGGTTTAGAGTTAATGTAAAATAATTTAGAACTAGTTTAAAACTGTTTGTAATCGGTTTAAACTTGTTTAAAAGTATTTTTTATTACTTATTACTTATTTTTTATTACTTTAAACTGTTTAGAACTTTTTAACACATTTCAGAACTGGTTCAAAACTGTTTGAAACTACTTGGAACTAGTTTAAAATGTCTTTAAAGAATTTTTTTTAAATTCCGATTTTGTTTAGACTTTAGAACTGTTGCAGAATACTTAAACTTTTTTGATCTTGTTAAAAAATATTCAATACAGGTTCAAAACTAGTTAAAAACTATTTGAAGTCAGTTAAAAATGGTTTAGAAATGGTTTGAATTGAAATAATTTAGAACTAGTGTAAAATTGTTCATAACTGATCTTAAACTGTTAAGAACTGTTATAGACTACTTGTAACTAAAATATGCTTAAACATGTTCAGAACTTGTTTAAAACTGTTTAAAACTGTTTGGAACTTGTTCAAAATGGTTTAGAAGCTTGTTTAAAATAATGTATATTATTATATTTTTATATTATTATATTATTATAGTTTAACATTAATTATAATTAATTAAAATTATATTTTAAATTAAACTATTTCGTACTAGTTTAAACGACTTAGAACTTTTTCAAACTCTTTAGATCTGTCTCAAAATTGTTTTAAATGGTTTAGAAGAATTTTTTTAAAGTTTAATTTAGCTTAGTATTATTTTAGACTACTTAAACTGATTAAAACTTGTTTAAAATATTTAAAATTGATTTAAAACTGGTTGAAAACTAGTTGAAACAGTTCAAAATGGTTTAGAAGTTGTTTGAAATAATTCAGAACTAGTTTTAAACTGTTTAAAATTGTTTCTTAATTATTAAGAACGGTTATAGACTTTTTGTATGTAAAACTTAATTTAAAATGTTCAGAACTGGTTCAAAACTGTTTGGAACTTGTTGAAAATGGTTTAGAAGCTTGTTTTAAATAAGTTAGAACTACTTTAATACTGATTATAATTGATTAAAACTATTTTAAACTACTTTAAACGGCTTAGAACTTTTTAAGTTTAGCTTAGTATTATTGTAGACTACTTAATCTGGTTAGAGCTTGTTTGAAATATTTAAAATTGACTCAAAACTGGTTGAAAACAAGTTGAAAACATTTCAAAATGTTTTAGAAGTTGCTTGAAATAATTCAGAACTAGTTTAAAACTATTTATAATTGGTTCTTAATTGGTAAGAACAGTTATAGATTTTTTGTATGTAAAACTCAATTTAAAATGTTCAGAACTGGTTCAAAACTGTTTGGAACTTGTTTAAAATGGTTTAGAAGCAGTTTGAAATAATTTAAAACTAATTTAAAACTGTTTATAATTGGTATAAACTCCTTAGAATTATTTTAAACTTAAACTGCGTAAAACTTTTTAATATTTCGTTTGAAAATATTTAGAACTATTTTAAAATGGATTTAAATTTTTTTTTCAAATTCCGATTTAGTTCAAAACTGTTTACAACATGCTCATAATTGTTTAGAATTGTTTCATACTACTTAAAATAGCGTGGAACATTTTCAAAAACATCAAAAACTATTTCAAAACAGTTTAAAACTATTTAAAACCAGTTCCAAATGGTTTGAAAATTGTTTGAAACTGTTTGGAACTAGTTTCTAATGGTTTTAATTTAGTTTTAGAACTAGTTCTAAATGATTTAGAAGTTATTTAAAATGACTTGCAACTTGTCGAAAATGTACTTACTTAAATAAATTAAATAAATAAATTAAATCAATTAAATTAATAAATAAATTAAATAAACTTGTTTAAAACTTGTTTACAACTGATTCAATCAGATAAGTGAAAAAACACTGGTTCTTTAATAGTACAATTTCAATTATTTATTTCAAGATTGTACTATTATTGATAACTTGAGTTTAATACCGGAAACTGTTTTATTCTTTATTGAAAGAAATCTTGAAATAAAAAGTATAAAAGCTCTCTTATCGCTTACAATCGAGATATAAAAACAAAAGAATCTGTTCACATTTTAATCATTTTTTGTCGAAACGTTTTTTAAAAATATCTATTATTTCCTTTCTCTCTGCGCCAGACAGATTATCTTGACCGTTGAATGAAAAGAAGTAACTGTCTACAAAGCCTAGTTCTTTCAAATCACCTGAAACTTTTTTTGTCTAGCAATTCCACGAGAATATTGTCAACCTGTAGTTTCTGAATGCCTTAAGGAATTCCCAGATAGTGCAGTTCAATTTTGCACGCCATAAAAATGTGAGCGACATTCAATCTACTCCTAAGCGAAATTTTTCGAAGGTACACATCACCTTGACTTGTTGAATATATTAAACTTTTCGTTTCTGAAAATATATTTTCAATTCTATTGGAAAAACTCCTATTTCCTGTAAAAAGAGCTGTCGAGTGACAAATTTATCAATAATCTTGAAAATTATGATAATATAATTGCAGGTTTATTTTTCTTAATTTTCTTTCCACTTTGGGAATTTTTTTCTTTTCTTTTCAAAATCCTTTTTTTCTTTTTTTGTTTGTTTGTCTTGTTTCTTCTCTTAAAAAAGAATGTTCTTCAAATATTCAAATCCCCTTAGATGTTTATGTTGTGCTAAGAAGAGGAAATGCAGATATCAGATTTTCAAATGCATTTCTTTCTTTTAAGAAGAATAAGTTTCAATTCGATTGAATATTTCTCCACTTTCGAGAGACTTTGCGCTTCCATTGAAACAGTTCAATAGAACGAGTCCTCTATTCTCTCCCTCAAGCAATAAAAAATTTGGAACTCCTCTTTCCTTATCGATTCTGCCATCTTACTCAGACTTGAATTCCGCCGAGGAGCTCAAATAACCTGCTACTTATTCCAAAAAGTAATTGTCTAGCGAAAATTAATCGGCTGTTGACAGAGTCTCATTAGGAACAAGAAAACTTAAGATTAAGAGCCATTTTGACTGTCTCAGGATCCTTAAAGAATTAATGGAAAGTAGTGAGATAAGCTTTCCGATTTGTTCTCCTGAGTAGAACTATCTGTCAGCAAGAGTAATACTCTCGAAAGGTTGAATCTTGCCTTTTGTACCAAAAAGCAGAAAACTATTCAAATTTCCATTTTTAACGTTCGTGCAGTTGTCGAAAATAAAAGATATCAAGGAATAGAGTCAGAGTTCGTGAAATTGGCACAGAAAAATAAAAATATTTATCAAAATTTGTAAAATGATTATACTTACATATTTAGAATATAAATTCTTTATTAGATCTAACAGTCCATACACATATAAATTGGGGCAATCTTCTTGAATTTTTTTTCACCTTGAAAGTCTTGAAATCATTTTGAATTTTGAAACAAATCATTTAATTATTTTAAAATTGTAACTCTTTTCTATCAATTATCATTTTTTAATTCTTTGAGTCAATTTTAATTACTTTCATTAATGTTAAATTCTTTTCTTTAAATTACAATTAGGTTTTACAAATTTTTTATTATCAGTACTAAATGTACGAAAGGGCTCTTTCTTTTTTGTACCTATACCCGTTTACATGTGAAATATAAATAAATAAAATTATTCAGTTAATATATTTAGTACTCAACTAGTGAAACAATTAAAATTTTTTCTTTTCATCGTCATTATTTGTTTTTTATTTTTTCAATTATTTTCGTCAAATTTAAATTATTTTCATGAAAATTGAAATTCTTTTTTGTAATATTTCGAATTGTTGTTATCTATTATATTCAATTCTTTCATTTCTCAATTTTAAAAATGTATTTTTTATTCAATTATTTCATTACACTTTTTATTACTTTCTTGAAATGTGAATTATGTTTTCAACTCTGTTTGATGTTCTTCGATCGTTAAATATTTTTTCTATTTCAATATTTTTTCAATATTCTCTACCAAGTTTTTTATTTATTATTTTTCTCAAAGTTTAATTACTTTCCTTCATTATTAATTACTTTGTCAAGTATGTATTGCGTTCATAAATTTTTAAGGGATTTATAACATTTTCATTTTCTAAAATTGGGTTCATCAATTTTCAATAATATTCTTCAAAAATTTCAATTATTTTTTTAATTAAATTTTTTTTTCATTATAAAAATTATCTTTAGTCTTTACTTTTTTTCGTCAGTTATTGTTTCAAGTATTTATCAATTTAGAATTATTTTTCTTATTTTTAATTATTTTCTGTAATTTTTTTCAATTAGTTTGTTAAGTTTGAATTATTGTCTTGAATATTAAATCTACATTTTTAATGACAAACTACTATTCTTTATTTTCAAACTTTCGTTAAATTCTCAATTATTTTCGTAAACTTAAATTATTTTCTTCAAATTTCAATTATATTTTTCAGTTTTTTAATTAATATCTTCAATTAATTTCATGATTTCTGTTATTTTTTATTTAGCTTCCTTTTTTTCTTATTTTTTCCATCATACTTATCAATTTTTAATTATTTCCAAGCTAATTTCAATTATATTTTTCAATATTTTCAATTATTGTCCGCTATATTTATTTTTCATTTTCCAATTTAAAGAATGCATTTTTTTATACAATTATTTTATCAAATTTCTATTTAATTTTTTGAATAATTCATTTAACTTTTTAATGTTTTCAGTGTTATTCTTCGATTAGTAAATATTAATTCTATCTTAAATTTTATTAATTTTATAAATTTATTAATATAATTTTCTTTCTTAAATCTTAAATTTGTTTAATTTTTAAATTGATTTTTAGAATAAATTTAATTATTTTTTTCAATTTTCAATTTGTTTATTTGTTTCAGTTTCAATTCAGTTTCAATTTTTGTGCAAAATTCTTTAATTTTCAAGTTTCGTTAATTTATTAATTTATTAATATCATAAGTTATTAATTTATTGATATCATAAATTTTTAATTAATTTTATCAAATTTCAATTAATTTTCAAAAAATTTCTTTAACTTTCAATAATGATCGTGAAGTTTGTACTAATTTTTTAAATTGTAATCAAATTTATTGGATTTCTTTATTTTTAACTATTTTCTTAAAAACATCAATTTTTTTAATTTCAATTAATTTAATTTCAATTTCGTATTCTCATAAATGTTCTATTACTTTTTTCATTTTTCAATTTCTTTCAATAATATTCTTTGATTCTAAATTTTTTTCATGTATTAATAATTTTACTCAATTTTTAATAATTTACTTAATTTTCTATTATTTTCTTCCTTTTCAATGTAAATTTTCAATTTTTACAGTTTTTTCTTCAATTTTTCAATTATATTTCGTCGAATTTCAATTAAATTTTAACGTGTACTTTGTTTTTAATAACCTACTGAATATTCGATTTTCTGCGACCGTGTTAATTCATAATTTTCAAATTTTAATTGTTTTTTCAAAAGTGATTCGCTATTCAATTATTTTCAATTATTTTCAAAATAAGGTTTAGTTTCTTTAATTATTTTCATCAATTTTCAATTATGATTTTCTATTTTTTCCATTATTTTCTTCAGATTTTAATTTTTTTTTTATAATGTTGATAATATTGATTAATTGTCGATTATTTTCTTTATTATTTATTTCCCTCTTTTCTTTCTATTAGTATGCTTCAGTTTTCAACAGATTTCTTATATGTCAGATATATTGCTCAATTTTTAAATTTTCGGTTCCTAGTTTCCAATCAAATCCTTCTCAATAATTTTTTAATTTATTCTTCAAGTTTTTCAATTTTTTGTTATGTTAAATTTTTTCTTCATTTATTAATTGACCTTGATTTTCTATTTTTTCGTAATTTTGTTATGATTTTCTTCCAATTACAATTAATTTTCATAAACTTTCTTTAACTTTCGATAATGATCTAAAGTTTGTACTATTTTTCTAAATTGTAAGCAAATTTATTTAATTTGTATTTGATTTCTTTATTTTCAACTATTTTCTTTAAAACATCAATTTTTTCAATATTCAATTATGCTATCTTTAAATTTGAATTATCTTCTTCAGTGTCATACTTTTATATTACTTTTTTTAATATTTTTTAATTACCTACACTTTTAACAATTTAAAATCAATTTCGTCATTTTCCAATTGTTTCTTTTTTAATCTTTTATTTTATTAAATATTTTTCAATCATTTTTCTAAATTTGGCAATTTTTTCATCAATTGTTATAATATTTTTTAAAGTTTTACTTTCGGTATTAATTTAAACGTATTCACATTAATATTCAATTATTTTTTCATTCTTCAATTTCTTTCAATAATATTCTTCGATTTAAATTTTTTTTCATATTTCAATAATTTTACTCAATTTTGAATTATTAACTTAATTGTTTTTTCAAAAATGTTTCACTATTCAATTATTTTCATTTATTTACAAAGTAATGTTTAGTTTCTTCATTTATTTTCCTCAATCTTCAATTATGATCTTCCATTTTTTCCACTATTTTCTTCAGATTTTAATTAATTTTTTATAAAGTTGATAATGTTGATTAATTGTCGATTATTTTCATTATTATTTCTTTCTTTCTTTTCTTTCTAATAGCATGCTTCAATTTTCAACAGATTTCTCATATTTCAGATGTATTCTTCAATTTTTAAAATTTTGTTTCCCAGTTTTCAATCAAATCTTTCTCAACAATTTTCTAATTTATTCTTCAAGGTTTTCAATTTTTTTCAATATTAAAATTTTTTCTTCATTTATCAATTGACCTTAATTTTCTATTTTTTCATAATTTTGCAAATTTTTTTCTTCAAATTTCAATTAATATTCAAAAACGTTCTTTAACTTTCAATAATGATCGTAAATTTTGTACCATTTTTTTAAATTGTAAGCAAATTTATTTAATTTTGATTTGATTTATTTAGTTTAAATTATTTTTTTTAAAACATCAATTCTTTCGATTTTTAATTATACTATCTTCAAATTTGAATTATTTTTTTCAGATTTATACTTTCATATTACTTTTTTTAATTACCTAATTTTAACAATTTGAAATTAGTTTTGTCATTTTTCAATTATTTTCTTTAATTTTTTATTCTTTTAATTGTTTTTCGATTATTTTTTGAAATTAAGCATTTTTTTATCACTTGTTACAATATTTTCTACAGTTTTACTTTCGTTATTCATTTATACGTATTCTCATAAATATTCAATTATTTTTTCATTTTTCAATTTCTTTCAATAATATTCTTCTATTTCAGATTATTTGTAAATTTTGCAGTTTTTTCCTTCTATTTTTCAATTGTTCTCTAAATTCTATTAAATTTTATCTTCTGGTTTTTTTTTTAATTACCTACTGAATATTCAATTTTTGCAAGCGGGTTAATTTATTATTTTCAATTTTTAATTATTTATTCAAAAATGTTTCGCTTTTCATTTTTTTTTTTTATTTCCAAAATATGCTTTAGTTTCTTTAATTATTTTCCTAAATTGTCAATTTTGATCTTCCATTTTTTTCATTATTTTCTTCAGATTATAATTAATTTTTTATAAACTTGATAATGTTGATTAATTGTCGATTATTTTCTTTATTATTTATTTATTTTCTTTCTATTGCATGTTTCAATTTTAAACTGACTTCTCATATTTCAGATAAATCAATTTACTTATTTATTTAATCATTTATTTAATATTTTTAAATTTTCTTACTCTGGTTTTTAATCAAAGCCTGCTCAATAACTTTTAAATTATTCTTCAAAATTTTCGATTTTTTTTAATATTAAACTTTTTTGTTTATTTATCAATTGTCCTTGATTTTCTTTTTTTTTGCAATTTTGCACTTATTTTCTTCAAATTACAAGTATATTTTGCAATTTTTCAAATAATTTGATCAATACTAAACTACTTTTAGTATTTTATAATAAGCGTCACCATTTCTTAATTATTTTTTCTTTTTAGATTAATTCCTTCGATTTTCAATTAAATTCAAATTTCAATTCTGAATTTTAATATCGTCAATTATTGCCTTCCGCATTCAATAAATTATTTTATTTTCTAACTTTAAAATCGTACTTTCTTGGCATCACTTATTTTAACCAATTTCTATCTATTGTCTTAAAATGTCAATTGTATTTTTCAAATTTTCAATTGATTTCTTCATTGTCTTCAATTTCGATTTAGATCATCCATTTTTAAAATTTTTTTCTTCAAATACAATTATTTTCTTTTTAATTTGCTATTTCGACCTTCAAAGCCTAAAAAATGTCTTGAATTCATTTTTCAAATAATCGATCAATACCCTGATAATATTTTAAATGTATATTTAAATATCGATTCTAATATTTTGCTTCTGAAAAGTTCATTCTACCTTTTGCCCTTTGAATGCATGGGACATGCTCTATAAAACCGCAAATTGTCTGGCTTCTATAGAATAAATTTTCTGACAAGTGAAATGCTCAAATGATAAGATTCTAACTTTTGAAGCAGACAAATCGTCAATGAATGTCGCGAAAAAATGGCACAGAGTCTCAAACGACTCCTATGCCTCAAGCAAATGTCTTTGAACTTTTTGGAGAGTAACACTTCTAAAGATTCTTCTTTTACCCGCTTGTATCAAGTATCAGTGCACTCAAGGGAAGAACACGCTATAAGCTTTCTTATACACCCTCTTGTCCGCAATTTCGTTTGACATAATTCTGTTTCGCTGAATGTGGACATACTTTTATCACCTACAAGAGTTAATTTTCAACTTGCAAAAGAAAACAAAAACGAGAACTGTGTGTAAAACTAGAAAAACTTTTATCCCCATTGTTGAAAACTTTTAGAGAACATGTACTTTTCTGAATGTCTGAAATATCTCTATAAAATAGTGCAAAGTACAGCAATTATTGCAAATAATAAAAAACAGGTAGTGACAAAAACTTGCTCACTTAAAAGTAAATCACACTCTTCTCGGCAATTTTTCGTTCACTTGAAACAAAATCCTCCCTCTGACCAGAAACTTTTTTTCTACCTTAAAATGCGATTTTCGGGAAATAACATTTTTAGAGTGAAAATATTTTGTAAAATATTTTTTTATGGGGAATTTTATTAATTTGATTTATGCTTTTAATTCAACTGGCAATTTTTATTTTATAAAATATTTAAATTTGTTATTTTTATACATTTCTAATTTTTATATAGAATTTCTAATTTGCATAAAATTTTATTTAACCAAATTTTCATGTAAACGAATTTTTATTTACCAGATTTTTTATTTATCTTGAATTTCTGTTTAAGAAGATTTTAACAAACCAGAATTTTAGTTTAATAAATTTTTCATTTGACAGAAGGAAAATTTGACCCAATTTTTAAATTTTGAAAATCTGTCAATTTTAACTTTAAGCTTTTTTAAACTCATTGAAAAGAGTCTTTTTACTTTAAAAAATAAAAAAAGACAAAATTTGATTCAACCAAATTTCTATTCAATGTAATTTGCATTTGGCGTAATTTTTAGTTAACAGAAATTCTATTGATCCAAATTTTTATTTAACAGAATTTTCATCAGGCAAAATTTCTATTATTATTTATTAACAACTTTATTATTTTTCATCTATAATTAAAAGTTCGCACAAATAGAAATCAAGAAATAGATATTATTCTAAATAAAAATTCGGTTAAATAAAAATTCGACACTGTGTATAAATTCGGCTTTATAAAAATTCTGTTAAATAAAAACTCGGCTGAATAAAATTTATATTAAGTAACAAGTCGATTAATTAAAAAGTCTGTTGCATTTAAATTCTCTTAAAGATTAATAATTATTCTGATAAATGAAAATTTACTTAATCAGAAACTCAGGAAAATAAAAAATTATAAATTTCATTCATCCAGAAATTCAGTCTAATAACATTCAAGCGTCTCAGGTTAAAATTATTGTTTCTCTAACGTTTTTTAAAAGGGATAAAACTTACTAAATTGAAGTTTAAAGAAATAGAGAATTTAACAGGATTTTTTTCTAAATAATGATTCGGTTAAATAAAAATTCCGCTAATAGAAAACTCTACTGAATAAAATTTCTTTTACAAAAAATTCGGCCTAGCATAATTATTTTGTAAAATGGAAACTCGGTCAAATAAAAATTATGTTAAATAAAAATTTGGTTAAAAATTTAAAAAAATGTTCAAATAAAAATTCGGCTAAATTCACATTTTATTAAGTGAAAATTCTTATTTATGAAAATTCGATTGATTAAAAAAATGAAAACTCTATTAAATAAAAAGCAGTTAAATCAAAATTCTGTTAAATTAATTATTTCGATCTAATAACATCCATCAGTTAAAGATCTTTTTTTCTGAAATGATCGAGAAATATTTATGGAACTATCAGAATTGCTCTGATGTTTGAAATATAGTTGCAAGACGGATTAAAAATACGATGAGTTTTTAAAAGCAAGAATTTTTCAGTTGATGCAGTTTATATCGTGAGCGAATGGTTCTTTAAGTACAACCATCAGTTACGGTTTCTTGCTCATCCACTAGAGGCCATGGACAATTTATACTGGCTTGACTTCGAGAATACACACAAACCCAAGTAATTTCCTATCCCAAAGCTTTTGATAAATACATCCACTTAGAGTTTAGACATTATGACCTAGCATATTAGAACAATTAGTTATATAGTTATACCTACTTACACTTGGAATTGAGAACAATGAGTATATCTCGATTATATTATGATAAAGTAATTTTACATTATTCACAGTTATTCCTCACTTTGAAACAGTTTTCAGCAAGCTTCATTTAAGGCAGTTCTCGAGCAACAGTCTCTCATAAAAGTTTACACTAGAAGTTAAAACGATGTTAAGAAACATAACGTTATTTTCTTTCTTTTACATTATACAGTATAAAATTTTTTAAAGTCAACTTATATTGCAAAAACGATATTCTTTATTTGAGAATTATTCTTTGCGCTTATTTAAGAATAAAAATCTTCTATTGAGGATATAATATTCTTAAAATAAGAATAAGATTATTTTGACAATAAGAAGCATATTCTTAATCTGTAAGAAAATATTATTAGTTTAAGAATATTCTGCTTATTTTAAGAATATATGTTTCTTAATTTTAGAATATGCTTCTTACTTTATGCATATGCGTCTTATTTAAAGAAGATTATATATAATTTCTAAAAGAATATTTTATTCTTAAATAGGCTCCAAGGTTAAGAGGAATATTCTTAGATTAAGAAGAGTATTCTTAAATTAAGAAGAATATTCTTAGGCTAAGACTATTTTTTTAAAATTAAGAATGTACTTCATATTCTAAGAATATTATATACTTAAATAGGTGCTAAGAATTATTCTTAAGGGCATGTGATGGATTATGACGTCACTGGTATAGGCAAAATTTGTCCGCAACTTTGCTCTTAAAATATTGAATATTTTTTTATGAAACTTGGTAGAATTACTTAAAATATCATTAGGAAGGTCTCTCAGATCTCAGCTTGTTTGAATTTTGTCTCAAAATTGATTTTTATAAAAGTTTGCAATTTTTCGAAAATTTCCAAAAATTGATTTAGGGCCAAAATTTAAACAAATTCGGGTCTGAGAGACCTTCTTAATGACATTTTAAGTAATTCTACCAAGTTTCATGAAAAAATATTTAATATTTTAAGAGAAAAGTTACGGACAAATTTTGCCTATACCAGTGACGTCATAATACATCACATGCCCTTAAAGGAAAATTCTATGATTTTGTTTCTTTTTTTGTTATTGCTAGTAACAAGAATATATATATGAAAGGTGAAAAAAATATAGTGGGAAATTCAAAAATAACTATAATGTGACGAGAAAATTATAAATTGATAAAAATTACCAGAATTTATTGACGAATAAGTAGAAAATGGAAAAAAAAAATTCTCTAAAAGTGGAGAATGAATTTAAATAAAGAAAAACAACTAGAATTATGGAAAAAATAAATATAGACGAAAATTTATCTTGCGATCTGAAAACGATTATTTATATAAAGAAATATGGGGGAAACGAATAAAAAATAAAATAATAACTACAAGTTGTTTAAAAGTAACTAGTAAAGGGAGAAATGTTAATATAAAGTAAAAGAAGAATTGGAGATAAATGATAAATAACTTAAGAATAAAGATTAATTACTAAAAGGTGAAAGAATTACTAAAAAGTTACAAAATATAATTAGAATTATAACTAGAAATAAAAATAATAAATAGAAACGAAAAAATAATTAGAAATTGGTCAAGATAACGAGAAAATAGAGAAAAATTATAGGACGGTTAAATAATAACTACAAGTTGTTTAAAAATAACTAGAAAATGGAGAAATATTACTATTAATTAAAAGAAGAATGAATGATCAAAGAAAAAAATTAAATAAATAAAGAGTGATTACTATGTGGAAAAATTTCAAGAGAAGTACAAAATAACTAGAATGTGAAGAAAATACTTTTAAATTACTAAGATTTATTGACAAATGACTATAAATTAAAGAACAAACCCTAGAAAATACAAAAATAATTAAATTAAAAAAAAAAACTAGAAATAGAAAAACATCAATAGAAACTAATCATATTTTCAAATTATAAAAGTTAACTAAAAAATAGAGATAAAATTATTACAGAAAGTGAAGTAATATGTAGAAGTTGATTTAAAGGAATAAAAAAAGGAAAAAAATTACGATTAAGTCAGAAAAAAAACGAATTAAAAAAATGCTTAATTAGGAAATAAAGGTAAAGTTCAAAAGTGTGAAAGATAACCAGCAATTTAAATGTGAAAAAAAAGTGAGAAATATTATTAGTAAAAAAAAGAAATATTTCTGAAAACTAAAGGAATAATTACATAATTAAAGAACGAAGAACCAGGAAATGTCAAAAAATAAGACAAAGTAAAGACTGGAAAAGAATTATTAAAAACAAAACAAAATTATTCGAAAATTACAAAACAACCAGAATATCTCGAGAGCCAAAATTTTTGCCAATTTTTGGTAACAAATTGGCAAAAATTACTTGAATTTATTGCGAAACAAAAACAACTAGAAAATGTAGAAAAATCCATAAAAAATTAAAAATGACTAAATGGAAGAAAAATTACGGTAATGTGTAAAAAGAATGAGAAATAGGAAAAAAAATAGAAAAAAAAAGTACTTTTGACATAAAGTAAAAAAAATTATATGTATTGGAAAATAATTAAGAAATACAGATATATTAACAGAAAATAAAAAAAAAATTAGAATATTTAGAGAGTAATTACAAATTGGGAAAAATTACTATAATTTATTGAGTAATAACTAGAAAATAAAGAAAAATCACTATAAAAAAATTAAAAATAACGTAATTGAAAAAAAACCACTGAGAATTAAGAAAAAATTAATGTAAAGTGAAAAAAGATTGAGAAAATGATTAAAAAATTTGAAAAAATCATAAAGTATTCTTGACATAAAGTTAAAAAATAATATCTATATGAAATAAAATGACTAGAATGTATTGAATAATAACCAACTCTCTAACTTTGAACTTTTTAAAAATAACTAATTATTAGTAAAATATGACTAATTATTTGTAAAAATATAACTAAAAATAGTTCAAATATGACTAATTGTATTAGTAAACAAAATTTTATTGAAATATTAGTAATTTTGACATAACCGAAAAAATGAATTTAATAATTAGTTATTTGTTACTAAATGGTTAGTAGAATTATAACTATTTCAATTAGTGACTGAGTTTTTTATTTTAAATAAGTCATTTTTTATTTTTAACTAATTCAGATTTGGAGAGAAGAAATACAGATAAATTAAAAGAAAGTAAAAAATGCTTAGAAGTTGTTTTAAATTAATGCAACTATAAAATGTAGTATAACTTGAAAATGCAAAAAACTGTTAAAAAGTAAAATTATTATTAGAAGTAGAATAAAAAACCTGATAAAAACCTGATAAAGTTTACTATAAATCGAAAAATGGTTGACAAAATGAAAGAAGAAAACTTTAAGATAATTATTAATAGTTGAAAAGTAACTGGATGATAAAGAAAAATAATTAAGAAAAAAATTTTTTTTAATCTAATTGAAATTTTAAGAAACATTGAAAAAAATAAATGACTAAAACCAATTCTATAGAAAGTACAACTTTCTCATTTCCAATTTTCAAGAAACTAAGCAATTTGAATTGTAAATTTTTTGCGATGCTTTATTTATATTATAAAAATCTTACAATTATTTTACTATTATATATGCATGTTTGTTTGAAAGAAATTGATAAAATTACTTTCTTTCTGAAACTTTGAGAACAAAACTTTGTAAAGAAGCTTTTCCGGTAGAAAATAATGTAGTAATTTAAAAAAATGTAAGCAGAGATTCAAAAATTTAGTTTTTAGAATACCATTGCAAAGAAAATGGCACTAATGTAGTTAAGAATTTCCGTTTACTTTTAATTTCTTTTACGTTTTCATGAAAGTGATTCTTCTCTGTCAGACAGAACCATTAGTATAAAGAATAGACAAAAAATTTCTCTTAAAATCGTTTTAACTTACTACTGACTTTTGTAGAAGACTGCCGTTTAAGAATTACCTTAATGACAAAAAAAAAAAAATTGAAGTCTCAATGGACAAAAATAAGAAAAGAAAATAATAGCAAAAATTTTAGTGTTAATAGTACAAGAATGATTATATTCGTTTTTAAATGTTTGAGATTCTTAGTAGTCATTTTTACAAAGAGATAGTAAATAATTGAAAAATAACAAAAGTAGTATAAAAAATATTAAAGATATAAAAAACACAAATTTTTCAGTGAAATTTTCTCAATCAGAAACCTAAAAAACTCCTAAATATCAAGTTTCATAAAAATTGAATAATTTTTTTAAAATTCATCCACCATATTGGATCAGCCATTTTGGATTTTTAAAAACTGACTTCAGATTCGTAATCAGCGATCCGGAAAAACCTTAGGTACGAAGTTTTACAAAAAATCTAAAAAGTATAAGGTACCTTTTTAATTACCTTTGATTTGTGGGTTAAGTTATTCGTAAAAACCATAAACGAATTGATCTAGAAAAATGACCAAATACGAGTACTTCTTTTTTAACCATATTTTCCGAAAAGACTAGATTTTTTCTTGGGTGCAAAAAAATGTTAATTTTGTCGGACGGTGTAATAAAAAGATGGAAAAATCAGCAGATAAATACGAAAAGAGAAAAAAACTTACTTTTTTAGCAATTTATTATTTTACATATAATATATAATTTTTATCATTTTTAAATATGACACTAATAAATAATAGAAGTCTAAAAGTTAATAGAATTATTTTTAATTGTACTAAAAGTTTTAGTACTTTGTTCTTTAACTATACTGTTAAAGAATAAATTACTAAAACTTTTTCGAGGATAAAATTTAACTTGGAACGATCAGTAATTACAATTCGAATCCACTCAATCGGCCAAATATCTCTCTCACTCTATTTCCACTGGTTTTGGCCACGTTTATCTATGTAATCATGAAATGAACTCATTTAAAAAGCATTAGAACTTTCATGAATCAGTGCAACAAGAGGTTAATAGAAGCGATAACACAATTACAAAACAATGATCGCTTGTCTGTAATTATGTTTCATCAAACTCTCCCATAATGACGCATTCAATTACTTTGATTTTCAAACCACATTTTCATTAGATGTCCACTAATAAAGAGAAATTTTAACCGATTGTTTATGTCTGCCGTATCATATTTTCTATCAATCAGAAAATAGTTTCTATTCACATTTTAAATTTAAGTAACAGGGTCAACGACGCAAAATTACGGACAAAAAATAAATTTCTTAATAAGAATGTGAATAAATGAATTTACAATTACATTTTATAATTTTCAAGCTTCTTTCATTTATTCATTCTATTCACACCTGATGTTTCTTACTAGATGTTTTTTTCTTTTAAATTTTAAATCATTTACCATTTACGCAAAATTTTTTCAAGTTTATAACTTATAATAATCAATTAATTTGAAATTTCACTGATTAAATATTTAATTAATCCACACTTTGAGAATAGTAAATTTGAAATTATTTAAAAATTTCTTTAATTTTTAACAATTCTTTTCTATTGTGATTTCAATCATTTGTTACAATTTTCTACTATTTTTATCATTTTTCAAAAGTTTTCTTTAGTTTCTAATTACTTTAATTATTTTTGAATTTTTACACTAAATTTAAAAAATTTTTTAATTCAATTTCTGCAAGCTTCAATTATTCTCTTTAAGTTTTTAAATAAAACTTTCTCAAAAGTTTATCAAAAGTTTTCTTTAGTTTCTAATTACTTTAATTATTTTTGAATTTTTACACTAAATTTTAAAAAATTTAAAATTCAATTTCCGCAAGCTTCAACTATTCTCTCACGGAAAAAAAATACAACTGCATCAATGAAACTTTTTTCCATAATGGCTAAACATTTAGCCAAAAATGAACGAGCGATATTGCCAATATCACTGTTTTGGCGAAATTGAAAATCGTCGCTCAATTTTTCCAAATTAGAGAAAGTTTATTACTAATTTATATATTTGTCAGTTTCAAAGAAAGATATTGAAATTCTGTGATGGAAATATTTAAAATGTATAGCTAGAAACTTGATTTTAATAAATAGTTAAAAAAAAGCATATGAATGTGATTTTGCATTAGACTTAATTTAAAAAAAAAGGTTATTTAAAATTGTGTTTATGAAAAATCATCGGCCAAGACGCTCGATTGCGTAATTCTAATCTCATGTCATATCTCATCTCACTACCTTTCAAAATTTTAATTATTTTGACAATTTCAACTTGAAACATTCTCGTGGTAAGGTGTTGTTTATTTTTATTTTATCAGATAATAAATATTGCAATTTTTATTAAAACATTAAATAAATAATGAAAACATTATTAATTATTTTGAGTGAAATGCTGTGAAATGTAGTGACAATTAAAAAAGGAATCAAGAAGGACTGTGATTAAGACAAAATAAGTTGATAAAATTATAATTTTGTATTTGTATTTTTATTTCTAAAACAATAAATAAATTTAAATATGTATTTAGTTTCGTCATTAATATGTAATTTAAGTTTAAATTGAAATGATTTTCTGGTATTTTGATAAGTAGTTTTTGTTATTCTTTGTTTCACTTAAATTAATTATTATTGAAAAGTAGGGTTATTAAAATTCTAAATAAACTTAAAAAGTTTTCAAACCACTAAATATATTATTTAATAAAGGTTTTTTTAATGTTTATAAATTGGATTTTAAATTTTTATTTTACGTTTTTTTTCTTTAGGTATTTAATAGGTACTTATTATATACAAAAAGTAACATATGTACTTAAACCTACATTAAATTTATTAATTAATTTAAATATAACAACATATTAGCTTTAAATATTTTATTATAAATGTTATTTTTTAAAATTAAATCATATGACTCGTTGTTTACAGAATTAAAAACACTTTGATATTTGTAAACAAAAATTAAAGGTTATTTTAATAAACTTTAAAATAAGAAAACCTATTTATTATTACATTATGCAAAATTATATATTAATAATTGAAATTTTAATTAATAATTAATAGTAATTGATAAAACTAAATTTATATTTAAATTTATTTATTGTTTTAAAAATATTAATATTAATACATAGGTAATTACAATTTTCTGAACTTATTTATTCATGTTTATATTTCTTCTTCTTTCTTCTTTTCACCTTAATACTATAATTTGGCTCAAGATAATCATTATTAATATTTGTCTTTAATTAATTGTAAAATAAATATTAAAATGTTTATTATTAGCAGGTTAAATAAATATAACCACGTGAATGTTTCGGACTGAAACTGTCAGTTTTCGACTGTTTATTTGTTTCGGAGATTTTCACTATCGCTAAATCTCTAAAGTTCGTATCAAGAAATTGACTATACCTATAGCTGACCTAAAAGTGCGTTTCGCTGTTACATTTAAAAAGTTTTTCTATTTTGGTTATTCAAGAAGAATACATAATTTACTAAAATACGAAATTCCGAATTTCAGCAATAACAAAAGAAATACCAATTTATTAAAACAGCTTACTGAAAATACCAGAAACATTTATACAAATTAACAGTACATTTTCTTATTATAGCTCTATTTCCAAATTCGGTGGTTCGCCACGTTAAATTTTTTTCCGTGCTTTAAGTTTTTAAATAAAACTTTTTCAGTTTTAATCATTTCCTTGAATATCAAATCAGTTCCATTATTTATTAATTAATTTTCAATTTCTTTCGTCATTTTTCAATTATTTTTACAAAATATTTTTTGTTTTTTCAAAAAAACCTGTTTTATGATTCATTAATTTTCTCTTTAAATCTGAATTAGTTAAAAATAACTAATTTGAAAGCAAAAACTCAGTCACTAATTCAAATACTTATATTTCCATTTTCTACTAATCATTTAGTAAAAAATAACTATAATTATTACTAGTCAAATTCATTTTTAGGTTATGTCAAAATAACTAATATTTTAGTAAAATTCTGTTTACTAATTCAATTAGTCGAATTTTAACTATTTATAGTTATATTTTTACCAATAATTAGTCATTTTTTTTACTAATAATTAGTTATTTTTAACTAATTGTTGAAATAAAAACTCAGGCACGATTTTGACTAATTATTAGTTATTTTTAACTAATTCAGATTTAGTGAGTTTATTAAAAAAACTAAATTCTCAAATTTGTATTTATTGTTTTTAAATTTAATTGTATTTTTTTCAATTATTTAAATATTGTTCTTCGATTTTTAATCATTTTCTTTTATATCAAATAAATTCTGTAATTTTCTCAATTTTTTTTCTTAAATTTCCATAATTATCTTTAATTTACAATTATTTTTATCATTTTTTAATTAGTCTTGTTTATCTTAAATATTCTGTAATTTTTCTATTATTTTTTTACAAATTTTTATTATTCTCTTCAATTTTCAACTATTTTGATCATTTTTCAATTACTTTCTGTCACTATCAATTATTTTTCAATTAATTTTCAAATTTTTTTTTATTATTTATATCAAATTCTAGTTATTTTTTTAATTTACAATTATTTTTATCATTCTGCAATTATTTTCTTTTATTACAAATATATGTTGTAATTTTTTCAATTATTTTTTACAAATTAACAGTAGTTTTTCAGTGTTTAATTATTTTTATTACATTGCAAATAATTTCTCAAAATTTTTATTCTTCTCATTATTATTCAACTAATTTCCTGTAGATTTTAAAATTTTTTTCTCAAATTTAAATATTTTTCTTTAATTTTCAATTATTATTATCATTTTGCAATCAATTTCGTTAATTTTTTTTTTTAATATTTATTTTCACTATTCTTTAATTAAATTCTTAGGTTCTCAATTATTTTTTTCATTTTTCCATTATTTTTTTCAATTTTCATTTTCTTTTATCTTCTTGCAATTATTTTTTCCACTTTTTAATTAGATATACCTAGTAATTATTTTTCAATTAATGTCCTAAATTTTCATTTATTATCTCAAATCTAAGCTATGGTATCGACTTTTCAATATTTTAATAATTCTTCAATAATTTTTCTTAAATTTCACTTCCTTTCGTCAATTGTTAATTATTTTTTTTTAACTTGCAATGATTTTCACAAATTTTATATTATTTTGGTGTTTTGTTGATTAATTCCGAAAATTTCAATTATTTATCCCAAAATTCCATTATTTTCTTCAATAATTCCTTAAACTTTAAATTCAATTTTCGCAAGTTTCAATTACTTTATTTAATTTTTCCAAATAAAACTTTTTTAGTTTTAATTATTTTCTTCAATATCAAATTAGTTTCATTATTTATTAATTAATTTTCAATTTCTTTCGTCATTTTTCAATTATTTTTACAAACTATGATTTTTGTTTTTCAAATTGTAATTTTTTTTCACTTTTCATATAATTTCTTCAATATTGAATTATTAAAATCAATTTGTAATGTCAATTAAATAATGGAAGGCAATAACTCATTAAATTTATTAATTTGATCAGATTCACTATTTTTATCGTTTTTACTGATCATTTTCTAAATATTTTTCAATATTAAAAAACTTGTTTTATGCTTCATTCATTTTTGTTAAAAAATCTAAATTATTAAATTTATCTTTATGGTTTTTAAATTTTAGTTGTATTTTTCTTTCTTCAAGTACTTAAGTGATGTTCTTCGATTTTCAATCTCTTTCTTTTATATTAAATAAGTTCTGTAATTTTCTCAATTTTTCACTTAAATTTCCAATTATTTTTATCATTTTTTATATTTTTTTCTCAAATATATTCTGTAGTTTTTTACATTATTTTTTTACAAATTTTCATTATTTTCTTCAATTTTCAATTATTTTTATCATGTTTAATTATTTTTATTACTTTGCAAATATTTTCTCGATTTTTTTATTATTTTCATTATTCTTCAATAAATTTCCTAGATTTTAAATTATTTTTCTCTAATTTCAATCATTTTCTTCTATTTTCAATTATTATTGTTATCATTTGCAACCAATTTTTAATTTTTTTTTACTATTCCTCAATTAAATCTTGAATTTTCAATTATTTATCTCATTTTTCAATTATTTTTTTCAATTTTCATTTTCTTTCATCATTTTGCAATTATTTTCTCCATTTTTTAATTAGACATAGTAATTATTTTTTAATTAATTTCCTAAATTTTAATTTATTATCTCAAATATAAGTTATTGTATCCACTTTTCAATGTTTTAATCATTCTTCAATTATCTTTCTCAAATTTCAATCACGTTCGTCAATTTTTAATTTTTTTTTTAATTTGCAATGAAATTATTTGGTAAATAAGTACTTTCTTTTACTTCAAATATATTCTGTATTTGTTAAAATGATTTTTCTGAAATTGCAATAATCACCGTCAATTTTTTATTATTTTTATCATTTTTCAATTATTTCATCCAATTTTAATTATTTTCATTTTTATCCAATCAATTTTTAAGAATATTCAGCAATTTTTTTCTCTAATTTCAATTATTGTTTCTACTTTTTTTCAATTCCAAAATTTTATAAATTTTGATATTTTATTTATCTTTAAGTATCGTATTAAAAATATTTATAATTGTTGATAACACAAGCTGTAGAAATTAGTCTAATTATATAATCTAGTTATAAATAATTAGAAATGAATTTATTACCCGAAATCAATTAAAATTGTCAATTTTGCGTTTAAAAAACTCTTTAAACTCTTTAATTTATTTTTGTTTTATTCCCCCCCCCCTCCCGACTAATATTAAGTGTGCAGATGTCAAACATTTACAAATCGCGGCTCCTGTTAAGTAAACTGAACTTTTTTCCATTCAAAAAAATTCGAATATGATTATTATTGTATTGTATGGATAAAAAGCTGTTAATGTTGAACTAATAAGAAAAGTACTTGGGTGAAAACGACTCTTGAATGTTCACTAGTTTCTGCCATAGTTCCTTAATGGTTGCTTCCAACTTTAAACTGTAATCATCAACTCATTAACCCTGATTGAATTTTCTACAACCACTTTATCCTCTGCTGAGCCCTTTCTAACATTGTAATTCGAGTTTGTACACTATATTTAAATTTCAAAACCTCTTTAGTTTGCAAAATGGCACATTATAACTTCGAAACATAATAAACATAAAATTATATCCAAGTATGAAAATTACAACAAAAAAAAATCAATCATTTAATGTGTGTATTTTACACACAATTAACAATTTTTCACAATTATTTTCCGATAACAATAAATTGTCACGATTGATATCAGAGAATCTGAGAGTCGTATTAATCGGAGAAAGAAATGGTTTCTCAATTCCCTGATCATCAAAGTTTTAAGGACATTTTAAATAATTTAGGAACTAACGAGTTCTCAAACGAGTTTTTCCTAATTATCTCTTCGTAGTAAATGAATCCAAGGAGTGGAGAAACGATGTCGTCGATATTTTCGTTATGAGAGGTTAGTTTTAGAGCACCGGGTTTCTGGATGAATTTAATGCTGTAGGTCGGGAAGAAACGGTCCTTAATGTTTTTCCGATATTCTCCTGAGAGCATAAAAGCATGTGTACCTCAACCAGAGAGAAATACAGAAAAGAGAGAAAAGTTGCTTAAAAGGCGCTAAAATATAAGTTTTATTTGTCGTTTGTGAAATTCAAAAACTTTCTCGGAGAGGCACAATTTTTACAATAACCAATTGTCGTCGCTTTCTGTATTCATAGATAAAATATGCATTTGCGATAAATGTATCGAAATACTTTTGAAACTTGTATAAAAGTTATATTTTAATGTTTCATAAAAACCTTGATATATAAACTATAGATTCAAATTTCAACTAGTTCAATCTTTACTTTAATGTAAATTTTAAGAAATATCCAATTATTATCCAATTCACAATTTATTCTAATTTTAATCGATTTCAATTTCAAGTTTAAATTGTTTTTATTTCGATTTAAAATTGTTGTTTGAAATAAAGTCCTGTAAAATTTGTTGCAATTTTATGAAGCGAAACTCTTGGGAAAATGTATTGCAATGTAATGAAAATCTCAAAAGTTGGATTCGAGTTCCTTATAGTCAGAACGCTAGAACTGTTTCCAAACAAAGTTTCAAGTACAAAGGTGTTTCAAAAGCTGCATCTGCAATTTTAATGAATTAAAGTGTTAAAGTTGCAAACAAGCTTTGCGTTTTTGGTTTTGCGTGATGTAGATGAGATTCTACATTGGCGTCGCCTTAAAATAAATAACGTTTCGAAAATGTAAATTTTGCCTTTTTTAAAATATAAATTAATATTTTTTTTATTATTTAATTATTAATATATTTTTTTTTACTTTTAATAGAGGATACTTAAGCATTCAAATTTTATATAGTTTTTTACAGTTTTTTAATTTTAAAAAAATTACAAAAGTAGTTATCAATTTTTCAGTATTTTGATATGAATAAAAAATAAAAGTGTAAAATAAATAAAATATAGTTACAAATTAGTTAGTTGTGTAATTTTTAATCTCAAATGCAATGATGTCGTGGCAAGATGCATTTACAAGTTTTAATACTTATTTTTAATTAAGTTCAATTTAAAGCTACTTAAAGTAATATTAATTACTTTATTTCCATCTAAAAAGAAAAAACATAATATTTAAAAAAGGAATTGTTTATCCACCGAAATTATCGACCGTCGGTAAACGGTTTTATATTTTCTTCTGTTTACTTATATTTTTACTTGATCTCTTGTGTTGAGTGACATCAGCTTATAACCAACATTTGCTTTTTTAATTTAAAATAAATCACTCAGAAGTCTCACTTAAGAGACAATTATTAACAAATATCGTCATGCAGCTTTTTTAATGCTCTTTAGAGAGTAATATCAATTCTTTTAAAAAGAAATAAATCTCAGAAAGTTCCATTTGTTTCCAGATACCTATTTTACTGGTCAAGATAAATTTAAATTTAAAGCATACTTTAAAATATTAATACAGTTATTACGAAGAAGTTTATATTTGTTTTAAAAAATATATGTTTAAAGACAATGATAGATATAAATTAGTAGTAAACTCAAACATAACCTCATACCTACCGGAAAAGATTCCTTTATTATTTTACTATAAAAAATATTGACCTATTTTTACTGGTCAAGATAAATTTAAATTAAAATCATACTTTAAAATATTAATACAGTTATTACAAAGAAGTTTATGTTTGTTTCAAAAAATATATGTTTAAAGATAATGATGGATATAAATTAGTAGTAAACTCAAACATAACCTTAAACCTACCAGAAAAGATTCCTTTATTATTGAGTCAAAATAAGATGTTAAAAAAAATTACTTTTGGAAAAAACCTCTAGTTTTTCTACAAATCTAAAATAGTTTTTTCTACTTGCCGATAGATATTAAAAAGTATTAAATTAAAATTTATTAAATTGTATGTCAATATTTCGAAACATAAATCAAGTTTAATAAATTTTAAGAATTATATTTTGTTTGATGCTGAATAATAATTATTTTAAAAAACCTATTGTTTGCATTTAAAAATTAAGTGATCTTACTGATATAATTAAATAATCCCATAATAATAAAAAATTTCTATATCCTCAAATGTTGATATAAACAGATTTTCTTTATCACTTTATCTGCATTAGCAAGAACTCGATTTATGAAAATAGGCAACTAAATTTGAATGCTTTAAAATAATGGATATTGAAGTAGAAACGGTATATACACTTTAGTAATATTAATCCAGCCGTATCTGTATTTGAGCTTCGGTTCAATTGACTAAAGAAACAATAGAAACTGCTAATATCTGATGCGGTGGTTATAATATTGAACATCGATTTCAACGTCAATTGCAGTTTTCCTTCCACTCGGTTAGATCGAATATCAAATCATTAAATTGCAATTTAAGCACAAAACATCTCCTGTTCCACAAAAAAGAAAAAACAAAAAGAAGCAATAAATGTCAAACACTGAGCATTATCATAATGACGTTACTAAAAATAAGACGTCTATTATAAAATTTCATTTCGACTTGTCGCAGAATCGATGCAATGTAAATTTTTCGGTATTCTCGATTAACATCGAAAAACGATACAGTACAGTAGAATTGCGTGCAAAACCCAACTACTGACGTCGAGTTGAAAATGTGAATTTTTCACCCTTCTCGCTATTGGCCAGAGAAATAAACAGTCTTGTTTCTTTTTTTTTTTTCTTTGTCTCTTTGTATTTTTTTTCTGCTCTCAAAATGGCAAAATGTCGAAATCGGGGTATATCGTAAAAAAGAATGCAAACATTCGGGCTTTTGGCTATAAAGGAAATTGTGATAGGATTCAACGTGCCACAAATTATTCTCTATTTTTATTTTTCACCGTGACACTTAATTGGAAGGTTATTGCAAACAGCAGATATCAAAGTTGAAAGGTACGATAAAAATTAAAAGCTCTTGATTAATACATAAACTGAAAATTGCCTCCACTTTTAGAAGGTAGCAATATTGACATTTATTTTTGAAAACCTGTTTAAACTGAAGAACATATTTCAACGATATTTTTAACTCAATTGCAAATTTCAAGAGCTTAAAAATAATATTGAAATAATGAATAATCCTCTCTAAATATATTTTGTTAAAAATAACTAATTTCGTGGCAGAAAGTCCTCAACGAACTCAAATAGTTATTTATTGAGTAATAAGTAGTCATGTTTTACCAATAATTAGTTATTTTTCACTAAGTGATTAAATAAAAAATCAAATACGATTTTACTAATATTTAACTACTTTTAGCTAGTTCAGTACAAAGGGATCGTAAATTAATAATTGTGTAAAATTATTAAATTACCCTACAAATTTTTTTAAAATTTCCCTTTAAAACTTTTCTGAAACTGCCTATAAAATCTCCACGGAAACATTTTTTAAAAACTTTATAGAATCATTCTATGGAAAATTACTCGAAACTTTACTTTGGAACTTCTTGCAAAATACTTAGCAAACTTTCCGGAAATTTCTCTTAGGGAATTTATCTGAAAACTTCTTTTGGAAACTTTCTAGAATTTTCCTCAAAAGATTCCCTCAAAATTTTTCTCAGGGATTTCCCAGAAATTTCCCTTGCAAAATTTCCTAAAATTCTCTTTGGAAACTCTTCCTAATAACTTCCCCGGAAACTGTCTTGTAACTTTATTCAATAATTCTTTTTTGAAATATCATAGAATCTTTTTTGGAAACTTACTGAAAATGTTACACTACACTGCAAAAACATGGTGTCTTAAATTGTTACAAAATGTCTTAAATTAAGATACTTTTAGTGTCTAAGACACGAAAAATGTCTTAATTTAAGACATTTTTGAACAATTTAAGACACCTGTTTTTGCAGTGTAGAACTTCTTGAAAAGTACCTTGTAAACTTCCCAGAAATTTCCTCTGGGAACTTTTCCAAACATTTCCTCGAAATTTCTATTGAAAGCATCCTAGATATTTCCTTAAAACCACCCCTATAAGGTTCTCTAAGAAACTTCCCAGAAATTTCCCTTTGAAACTTCTCGGAAACTTCTCGGAAACTATTTGGAAAGTTTATAGAATCTTTTTTAGAAACTTACTGGAAATTTCACATTCAATATTCTTGAAAAATACCTAGTAAACTTTGCAGAAATATCCTCTGGAAACTTAGTCTAAAAATTCCCTTAAAGTTTCTATTGAAAGCTTCCTAGAAACTTCCTTAAAACTACCCCTATAAAGTTTTTAAAGAAACTTCTCAGAAATTTCCCTTTGAAATTTATCGGAAACTTCTCTGAATTCATCCTGGTAATTTTGCTTGAAAATTTCCTGGAAACTTTAGAAAAAATTTCTTTTTAAGCTTTCTAGAAATTTCCCGTGCAAAATTTCCTGAAATTCCCTTTGGAAACTCTTCCTAATAACTTCACCGAAAACTTTCTAGTAACTTTACGCGGAAACTTTTTTTGGAAACTTCATAGAATCTTTTTTTGAAAACTTACTGGAAATTTTAAATTAAAACTTCTTGAATAATACCTTGTAAACTTCCCGGAAATTTCCCCTGGTAACTTCCACTAAAAACTTCCTGAAAAATTTTATTTAAAGGTTTCATAGACTTGCGAGAAATTTCCTTTGAAAACCTATTGGAAACTTCTCGGAATACATCCTAGTAACTTGCTTTGGCATTTCCTGTAAAGTTTCCACAGAAACTTTCTAGAATCTTTTGTTGTAAACTTTCTGGAAATATTTCTAGCAAAATTCTTTGCAATTTCCATTGGATAATTTTTCCAAAACTTCACCGGAAACATATTTCAAAAACTTCCGAGCATCTCTCTGTAAATTTTCAATGAAAACTTCTTTTGGAAAAGAAATATTCCTTAAAAATATTTCTGGAAGACTGTTCCTAAAAACTTCACAAAAAATTTAGCTTGTTAACTTTCCAGAAATTGTCCTTAAAAACTTCACTAAAACTTCACCTGGAAACTTTCTTTATAAAGTTCTTTGAAACTTCCTTTCGAAACTTCTTACAATCTTTTCTTGAGAACTTTCCTGAAAACTTCCTGAAAACTTCGAAACTTCTTGGAAAATACGTTGTCAACTTCCCGGAAATCCTCATTAGATACATCTTCTAATAATTTACTGGAAACTTATGTTGGGAAATTTTTTGAAACTTCTTCTGAAAGCTTCTGAGAAATTTCTCCTGGAAATTTCACAAAATTTCTCTGGAAAACTTCTCGGAAACTTCTCTGAAAATTTCATGTTAGCTTTTTTTGGAAAGTATCTATCGAAACATAGTGTAAACTTCCTGGAATTTTTTTTAGCAAAATACCCTGAATTTTCTTATGGAAATGACCCTGAAAACTTTCTGGAAAATTTTCCAGAAATATTCTTTGAAAATTTCCTGTCAACTTTCTGGAAACTATCCACTAAAAATTCTTTTATTTCCGGAAACTTCTAGGAGATTTTTCCAAGAAGTTTCCAAGGAAAGTTTTGACGAAATTTTGGAAGTCAGTTTCCAGGAAGTTTTCAAGGCTTTCCGGTAAATTTCAAAAATAAATTTCCAGGGGATGTTTCTAGAGGAGGTTTCCTAGAATTTTCAAGTAAAGTTTTCAGTAAGTTTCTAGGAAATTTCAAAGCCAAATTTTCAAATGCATTTTGCAGTAAGTTAACAAGAAGTTTTTAGAGAAGTTTTCAGGAAGTTTCCGGAGAATTTCCAGAAGAAGTTGCCGTAGTACGTTTTCTGAAAGTTTCCAATTGAAGTATTCAAGATCAATTTCCAGAAAGTATCTAGGAAGTTTTCAGTAGTTTCCAAGGATTTTTAAGCGATTTTAAGAAAAGTTTCCGAGAAATATTTTCGGGAAGGTTTCCAACGAAAGTCTTCGGGAGCAGTTTCCAGTAAGTTTCCAGGAAGTTTGCAGAAGAAATTTCCCAAAAGTTTTAGAGAAGTTCCTGAGAAGTTTTAAAGAAGTTTTCAGAGGGATTTTTCAAGGCTTTTTGAGAAGTTTTCAAAAGAATTTTCCAAAGTTTTTCGGAAAGTTTTGATAAAAAGTTTTAAAGATATCAAGAGTAGTTTGTAATAAGTTTCTAAGAAGTTTTCATAATAGGTTTCCAGGAAGTTTTTATGGGAAGTTCTCATTGTTTGTTTCCTAATGGTTTCTAAGGGAAGTTTTCAAGAGCAGTTTCCAGGAAGTTTCAAAGAAAAATTTCGGTGAAGTTTTAGAGAAGTTTCCGAGAATTATATAGAGGAAGTTTCCAAGGCTGTCTGTGAAGTTTTTAAAAGAATTTTCCGAGGAGTATAGAATATTTTCAAAAAGTTTTCTAGGCAAGTTTTCAAGATTTCAATAGTAGTTTGTCATAAGTTTCTAAGAAGTTTTTAAAATAAGTTTCCAAGAAGTTTTCTTGGGAAGTTCTCATGGTATGGTTCCTAATGGTTTCCAAAGAAAGATTTTAAGAGTAGTTTCCAGTAAGTTTCCAGAAATTTTCCAAATGAATTTTCGAAGAAGTTTTTGAAAGAAGTTTTAAAGAAATTTTCAGAGGAATTTCCAAAGGCTTGTGAGAAGTTTCCATGGCAAGTTTTCAAGATTTCAAAATTAGTTTGTAATAAGTTTCTAAGAAGTTTTTAAAATAAGTTTCCAGTAAGTTTTCATGAGGAATTTTCAAGAAGTTTCCGAGAAGTATTAGAGAAGTTTTCGGAGGAATATTTTCTGGAAGTTTTGGTGTCAAATTTTCAAGATTCCAAGAGTAGTTTGTAATAAGTTTCCAAGAAATTTTTGAAATAAGTTTCCAAGAAGTATTAGACAAGTTTTCGTGAGAAGTTTCCGTGGTACGTTTACTGAAAGTTTCCAAAGTAAGTTTCCAGAAAATTCTTAAAAGAAGTTTCCAGAAAGTTTTCAGAAGAAGTTTCCACGAAATTTCCCTTGGTAATCTTCTAACTTACCATTGAAAATTTACAATAATTTTTCTGAAATTTTCTCTCCTATTATAGCTTTAACAATGAAAATTAACGCATATAAATAAAATTAATCACCACAACCTATAATAAATCAATTTAAATTGCATTTTCCCCAATAAAACATTTTTCTCTCACCGTAATGAAATAATAAAATGATATTATTACCAAAGTAAAAAAAACATCAATATTCAAATGTTTCTGAATAAATTAGTCTTTAAATCGTGCAGAGAGAAACTGTTAAATTAAATCTAGAATCAATTAAAATCTGCATAAATTTAAATTTGTATAAATTATAAATTGATAATCGTTTCAATTTTTCACCAATAAACTGTTAAATAAGTGAAAAATTAAATGCCTCGGAGGAATTGAATTTGCATCGTTTAAAATTGGTATCGCTTAAAAATTGATTAATTTATTATTTACCCCTGTTTCGATTAACTTAATTTAAGAAATAGCAATAAATGAACAAAAATACCCAAACAGACTCGTGTTGAAAACAGTTTTAAAGAATTGAATAAAAAATGAGAATCGCTGCCAGAATTCGTGAATGCAAATAAAAAGATAAAAGATCGTGGGTCAACTGTGTAAAAGGGGATGATTATCTCAAGTTTAGATCCTATTGCAACTTCTTATCAGCGTTTATTTATTATCTCTTGAACCGTTAAGGACAACGTGAGACTCTATCTTTGGTGGTGCAATGACTAGGTCGGAATCTTAACTGCTCTGGTTTATAAGCTCAGATTATCCTTGAGTGGCTTTTAGCTTATTCAAGTTATAAAAAGATGCGATGATAAAGCAATACAGTTTTTTTTTTATCCAGAGCTTTTATTAAATTTAACTGACAAATTAAGATTCTTTTATTAAACCGCAATTTTCTTAAATACTCCAAATGGAAAAATACAAAAAACTAAATTTATTCTTAGAGGGAGAAAAAAAAACCGTAAAAAGTCATCGATTTTATTTTTATTCATCAGATGAAAAACTTCCCTTGAGTTGAAGAATTAAAACGAGAAACTTTTGCATATTAAATTCCAGTTTTATTTTCCCCTTATAATCTAAAAATTGTTTTTTCTTATCTGAGCACACGTTTCATGAAAATGTGCACATTCTGGAATTTTTATACGAGAAATTCCAAGTCGGTTTAAAGCGAGTTTAAAAGTTCTGCAAGTTTTCTAAGACAAAATAAGTGAAAAGCTTACCTAATATCTCTGTGAAACAATACTTTGTAACGAGCTAGAATTTGACACAAGAAATTTAAAAATTCTCTCCTTTGTTTCTATACCGAAACAGGGTTTCTTTCATTCTAAAAAGTTGGTTATTGAAAAATAAAATTTTCAAAATTTACATTTTGTCAGTACAAATTATAATTTTACAATCGACACTGTAAAAAAAGGAAATTAAATTAATTGGTTTTTTTCCACAAAAGTAAACGAAGAATTTAAATTGGATTTATTAAAAGAAAGTTTAAGAAATTATCCAAGCAAAAAAAACCGATCATTACCAACGTTTCCTCTAATGAAATATTTTTATTTAATAAAACCTTAGTTGAAAGAGAATTAAATTGTAAAAAATTACATTAAAAGTATTAAATTTATTATTATTAATATTACAAAATAAATTTATTAAAATAGTTTTAGTATCAAAGAAAGAATGTTTATTGAAATTTTCGTTGCCTTTGAAAAGTTTAATTTTCCGCTTATATTTAAAGTAACTTTTTTGTCATGCTACATTTTCTGTCTACACTATCGATCCATAATGAATCTTCCTGATTGCCCGAAGTCTACTTTGAACGGTTACAGTTTATAGTAAAGTTTCTTCTTCGCAAGAGATTGGATAGTGAATACTCGTAGTTTATTTCGATAATTGCAACAAGTTCCCTAGAAGCTGTAATTGCTCGAATGCAAAGCTTTTACAAAAGTAAGTCTCTCTAACAAAGCAATAGAACATGTACAAATAATCCTAATTTAAAACTTTATTGAGAAATTGTTTCCCCCATTTTGTGGCTTTGTTATAAAGCCTTTAAACTTTAAATATTATTATAAACTAGTCGCACACAAAACATTCGCCTTTTTCCGTGATTATTTAATGCTTTTTAAAATAATAATTTATCTTTTGTTAATAATAATAATTATTTAGTGGATAATTTTTACATTTCGTAATTTAAGCTTGTGGTAAAATTGTTTACGAATCCCTCTAACGAATATCTCAAGAAATTAAACAAAGAAAAATTCGCTAATATAACAAAATTCTCTAATATAACGAAATATAACAAAATTTCTTATCAAAATATTAAAAAATATATCTAAAAAATGACGAAAATAATTCACAGTTGAAAAAAATGTGTAAAATAGCTGCATAAATACACATTTTATTGAAAAGAATAGTTTAAAAAATTAAACAAAAAATAATAAAATTAAACAAAATAGTTTGAAATTATTTGCAAAAGTTATTCCTATAATTTTTTAAATTAAACAACTGCATTGGAAATCGAAAAAAATAATTGCCATTGAAGAAAATAATAAAAAACTGAGGAAATAAATTGAAAATTTAAGAAATTAATCTTAATTTGAAAAAAAAATTACAAAATGACTAAAATAATTGTCAATTGCAAACAAAATTTCAAAAATGGCTTAATTAATATACAACCGAACAAAATAATTTAAAAAACCAAAGAATAATTATAGAATTTTAAGATAATAATTGAAAATTTAAAAAATTGAGGTAAATAATGAATAGTTGAAGGCAATAGTTGAAAGTGACGAGAATAATTGAAAAATTGAAGAAAATATGTGAAAAGTGACGAAAATAATTATCAATTGAAAAAAAAATGGAAAAATAACTGGATTAATTAATAGACAATTAAATAAAATAATTGAAAAAATTAAACAAGACGTATTAAATTTAAAGAAAATAGTTGCAAATTGAAAAATTAAGAAAATTATAGCAATAATTGTTTGAAATAATTGCAAACTTAACAACTGGATGAAAAAAGGAAAAAAATAATCAAAATTGAAAAATAATTGAAAATTAAAGAAAGCAATTAAAGATTAAAGAATGGAATTGAAATTTAAAGAATATACTTAAAAATTGAGAAGACAGGCGTAGATGTAAAACTAATTGTAGTATCAAGAAAATAAATAATTCTAATTCTTATTCTAATTCTACTTAAAAATTGAAAAAAGCCCAGAAGTAATGAACATAGAAAAAAAACAATTGAAAACTGAAGAATGGAAATAAAAATTGAAGAATGGAATTAAAAATTAAAGAATAAGATTGAACAATTGTATTTAAAATTAAAAAAAATTTAATGATAACCGAAAAGATAATAGAAAAAATGAGATAATTTTTTTAGTATTAAAGAAAATAATTAAAAATTGGATAGTGGAATTTAAATTTCATGAAAATAACTAAGAATTGAATAGAATAGTTTAAGAATTGAATAATTAAATTGAAATTATAAAACAATTTTTTTGAGTGAAAAAAATAATTGAAAAAATCCGAGAAGTATTGAATATTGAGGAAATAATTAAAAATTCAAGAAAATATTTGAGAATTGAAGTAAATAAATAAAAATTGAAGAAATAAATTGGAAATTAAAGATTTAAATGGAAATTTCAAGAAAATAATAGATAATTAAAAAAAGAATTACAATATAAAGAAAATAATTAAATAATAAATATTGACAAGAATAAACGCATTCGAAAAAAAAATTTTAAATTAATAAATAATCATAAAATTGAATGAAAAAAATAAATTGTAAATTGAAATTGATCAAAATTATGGAAAAGATTGTAGAAAATAAATGAAAATTGAAGAATTGTATTGAAATTTCAAGAAAATAATTAATAATTTAGAAAATGCGAGAATTATTTAATATTGAGGAATTAATTGAAAAAAAAATAATGCATTTAAAAATTGAAGAAAATAATTAAAAATTGAAAAAATGAATTGGAAATTAAAGAATTAAATGGAAATTAAAGAATTAAATTGGAATTTTAAGGGCATGTAATGGATTATGACGTCACTGGTATACGCAAAATTTGTCCGTAACTTTTCTCTTAAAATATTAAATATTTTTTTATGAAACTTGGTAGAATTACTTAAAATGTCATTAAGAAGGTCTCTCAGACCCGAATTTGTTTAAATTTTGGCCCAAAATTAATTTTGGGAAATTTTTGAAAAAATGCAAACTTTTATAAAAATCAATTTTGAGACAAAATTCAAACAAACTTGGGTCTGAGAGACCTTCCTAATGACATTTTAAGTAATTCTACCAAGTTTCATAAAAAAATATTCAATATTTTAAGAGAAAAGTTACGGACAAATTTTGCCTATACAAGTGACGTCATTCTCCATCACATGCCCTTAAGAAAATAATTAAAAAATAAATATTGACAAGAATAAAGGCATTCGAACAAAAAAAATTTTAAATTAATAAATAATCATAAAATTGAAGGAAAATAATAAATTGTAAATTGAAACTTGATAAAAATTATGAAAAAGATTGTAGAAAATAAATGAAAATTGAAGAATAATATTGAAATTTCAAGACAATAATTGATATTTGAGAAAATGCAAAAAATATTAAATATTGAGAAATAATTTAAAAAACGAATAATGCATTTGAAAATTGAAGAAAATAATTAAAAATTGAAGAAATAAATTAGAAATTAAAGAATTAAATGAAAATTTTAAGAGAATAATTAAATAATAAATATTGACAAGAATAAACGCATTCGAAAAAGAAAAATTTTAAATTGATAAATAATCATAAAATTGAATGAGAATAATAAATTGTAAATTGAAACTTGATAAAAATTATGGAAAACTTGTAGAAAATAAATGAAAAAATGAAGAATTGTATTGAAATTTAAAAAAAAAATTTGATAATTGAGAAAGTGCGAGATTTATTAAATATTGAGGAATTAATTGAAAAACGAATAATGCATTTTATAATTGAAGAAAATAATAAAAAATTGAGGAAATAAGATAGATATTAAAGAATTAAATGTAAATTTTAAGACAATAATGAAATAATGAATATTGACAAGAATAAACGCATTCGAACAAAAAAAATTTAAATTAATAAATAATTATAAAATTGAATGAGAATAATAAATTGTAAATTAAAACTTTATAAAAATTATGGAAAAAATTGTAGAAAATAAATGAAAATTGAAGAATTGTATTGAAGTTTCAAGACAATAATTGATAATTGAGAAAATGCAAGAATTATTAAATATTGAGGAATTAATTGAATTAATTAATTTAAATGTATAAGAAAATTGAAGAAAATAATAAAAAATTCAACAAATAAATTGAATATTGAAGAAAATAATTAAAAATTAAAGAAATACATTGAAAATTACAAAATTTTAATTGAAATTTTAAGAAAATAGTTGATAGCTGAAAGAAAAATTACAAAATGACTAAAATAATTATATATTAATGAAATTAATTGATTTATTAATTTAATTGGAATTTAATAAATCTAATTTGCTAAGACACTTATAAAATATTTAGAAATGGTGCTTGTTTTTATTTCAATGATATTTCCTTATTTATTATTCTATATTTTAATATAAAAGATAATTAATAGTAATTAGATATAATTAAAATAAAAACTATATAATTTTAAACTATCTAATTTATAATTAATTTAAAAATATACACTTTTTCAAACGTAACTGATTGAAAACAAAAAATATCTAAGTGCCATACTTTAGATGTGGACAGAATGAAAGTCTGTAAAAAATTTTGTTATATTTTGTTATATTAGCGAATTTTTCTTCGTTTAATTTTTTATTTTCTAATTGCAGATTTTATTTATCGTTATAATGTAATTATCTTTTATCATTTACTGTTTTATTTGTTAGAATATATATTTATGTGATGATAAGGTAATTAAAAACGTCGAAGCATGTTGTCATTTAACAATAAATAATTTTTCAAATTATCATAATTATCATAAAAAACCTATTTTTTAGTTTAGTTTCTAAAATTTAAAAAAATTCAAAATAGAAAGCAAATTGATTGCAAAAATTAGATTAAATATTACAATGTTCAGAATTCGGTGTCAAGAATTCAGAGTCATTTCAAGTGGAAGATTTTAAACTTGCTTGGATATTTTTCTTGTCGTTTGCGACAAAGTTTAGAAAGTGTTTTGTCGATAGATTGCCTGATATTTCATGTGTGATGAGAGTTATTTTAATGATATTTTAAAATAGTAGTTTGTAACTTTGACATTGTTTCTATGTCAGCCTTATTTTACGTCATGCTTACTTTATTTCGCCCCTATTTCACCTTGGCGGCTGTAAATATAGTCATAGAAGAGAGATCACTTTCTTGAACTCCATCAGTTTACTTACCATGTTTCATCCAGATTCCAACGCGGCCGTATATTCCAAAACTACCGCTATTTAAATAACTATTTCCGTGATGCTTATTTCGCTGCTATTTCTGTATATAAACGTCGAGAAAATAGCTTCTAGTTTTCTACCCGGTGGAATTTAGTATTTTTTGAGAAAAAAAAAAAAAATAAAATCTCATAAGATGGGCGAAATTGCTTTCCACTTTAGCTTGATATATTTCTTTCAATGGCTTTAAAGAAACATCCAACAGCTTTCAATTGTAGAATGATTTGTTTTTCCAGTTTCAATATAATCAAAATGTCTTGTGTTGAAATCTACATATAATGCAATTTATCTCAAATTTTATTGAAAGAAATTTTGTTGTTTTGGTAAACTGAGTGTTAGAACAAATATTTTAAAACGAGTGTAAAAGTATACTGCATTATTGGTAAATAAATAATTGTATTAGAATTATTTAATATTTTTTAGATAATTGTAAACAAGTTCTTAATAGTTTTAACCATTTTCTAAATATTTCTAAATAATTTCGCATATAATTTTTAAAGTTTTTTATTTTTTAACCAAGTTACAATCGGTTTAAATTAGTTTTAAGCTTGTATAACTGGTCTTAAAGAGTTTTTTATCGGTCCTGAATAGTTGAAAACAAGTTTCAGTTGTTCTGAATATTTTCAAATAGTTTCGTACTAGTTTTAAAAAGTTTT
Organism: Ganaspis brasiliensis; assembly: GCA_037103525.1. Taxonomy (NCBI): domain Eukaryota; kingdom Metazoa; phylum Arthropoda; class Insecta; order Hymenoptera; family Figitidae; genus Ganaspis; species Ganaspis brasiliensis. The sequence goes on along the minus strand of JAZKLR010000205.1, from coordinate 23,709 downwards.
AAGCAAATTGTAAACAGTATTATAATTTAATTTCGGAATAAAAAATTCCAAAAAAACCATAACAGTTTTAAACAGTTTTTCAACAATTTCATTTAATTTTTAAACAATTTTAACCAAATTCTAAACAGTAGCAATTGTTTTTTTAAGTCTACCCGGTTTTATGACTTCCGTTTTAAAAATATTGGATTCAATTTTGTTTATAATTAAATTAAAATAGAAATTAATTTCAATCATAATGTTGAAAAAAGTCGAGAATATAACAGCAACAAAACCCGAAATTGGTATATGCTTCTGCTTTTAATACACATTTTTACATTCTCATCTCAAATGAGAAGGTAATACATTTGTGCGATAATGAATTTTTCGTAACTTCTACAGTTCTCTACGTTTTGAGACCTCATTCCGAAAAAATGGGTTTTACGAAAGTGTCTGTCTGTCTGTCTATCCGTATGTCTGTAGAAAAAATTTTCCGATCGAATAACTTGAGTAAAAATTTTTGTATCAAATTCATTTTTGGTATCCTGCTTCAAGGTCAAGAAATAAAGCTCAAGTTCGTTAGCCAACCATTTTTGACCATAAATGTAAAAAAAAAAACATATATTTAAAAACCAAAAAATTTTGAAATTTTGAAATTGAAAAAAAATTGTCTATAATTTTTCACAATTATTTTTCAATAAAATGAGTAAACTCTAGGTTTTTTTTTCTTAATTACTTTTTTATAACCACTCATAAAACTGCATTAAAAATTGACAGAATATTATTGAAATTTTAGAATATTTTTAAAAAATCCATGTTTACATTCTAAGTTTAAACTTTAAATGAGAAGGTATTAAATTTGTGCGACAATGAATTTTCGTAATTTCTACATTTTTCGACGTTTTGACACCTTATTCCGAAAAAATGAATTTTACGAAAATGTCTGTCTGTCTGTCCGTCTGTGTGTAGAAAAAATTTTACGATCGAATAACTTGACTATTATTCGTATTATTCAAAAATAAACCATTTTTAAAAATCAACAAATTTTGAAATTTTAAAATTAAACAAAAAATTCTCTTTAATTTCTCACAATTATTTTTAAAAAAACAATGAGTAAACTCTCAGTTTTTTTCTTAATTACTTTAATTCATAACCACTCATAAAACTACGTTGAAAATTGACAAAATATTATTGAAATTTTAGAATATTTTTGAAAAAATTATTTTTACTTTCTAATCTTAAATAAGAAGGTATTAAATATGTGCGACAATGTCTGTCTGTCTGTCCGTCTGTCTGTAGAAAAAATTTTACGATCGAATAACTTGAGTAAAAATTCTTGTATCAACTTTATTTTTGGTACCCATTTTTAAGGTCCAAAAATAAAGGTCAAGTTCGTTAGCCGAACATTTTGGACCAAAAATGTCAAAAATAAACCAGTTTTAAAAATCCAAAAATTTCTGGATTTTGAAATTTCAAAAAAAAAAAAAATTCTATAATTTTTTTCTTAAATTACACATAAAACGAAGCAAATTTTTCTATAAAACGAAAAAGATACTAATTTTTAAATTTTACAGCTTCTTAAAAATAATCTTAAAGATTAAAAAAGTATGAATATTTAGTCAATTAATTAATTCAAAATTGATACCTAAATATTGTCATCATTATAAATTTTACCAAAAATAGAAAAGATTGATTTAAATAAATTAAATTTTTGATATATCGAGATGTTAAACAATTAAAATTTGAATGAATAATGAAAATTTTGTTAAATTAAAATTTATTCAGTTTGAAACTTGAGTCGATTTAAATTGAAATTAGTATAAAAATTGAATTTTTTAATCAAGTTAAACTTTAAGTAAAAATAAATCTGAATCGAGTGCGTTCAATTTGATTTAATTTTTAAAAATCTGATCTGATTTTTTTAATAAATAGAAATTTTTACAAATTGAAGTTTGTAAGTGAAAATACACATACAAATTAAAGTTTGGAAAGATTGAAATATAGATTAAAACCCTATTAAAATTACTATTGGGTTAATTGAAAATTTATCAAACTAAATTGTGCGTAAATTGAAATTTAGATTAAAATTTTATTAAAATCATTATAATGCAAAACTTGTTTAAATGAAAATCAACGTCATCTAAAATTTAGATTGATGAAATTTTGGTATCGAAAATGTGAAGTAGCTAAAAACAACTGAATAAATAAGAATTTAAATAAAAGTTTGCAGAATTTAAATCTATTTATTTAAAAAAATTGTATATTCAATTAATTAAATATTCGTTAAAATAAAGCTTAGATAAATATAAATCTAGATTAATTGGAAAACAAATTGAGTTCTATTTGAAACGATTTGAATTACTAGAAAATACAAATCGGTTTTAATTCAACTGAATAAAAAATACGATAAACTATAATTTTCAAAACACATTTTGACAGTACAAGTTTTACGACATAAAATGTAAAAAATCAAACTTTAAATATCCACTTTTCTCCGTGTAGCCCTTCAAAATGCATGCCAATTAAAATGCAAATTCTAGTGAAAGAAAAGTGTAATCGAGAATAGAATTTATTAGGCATGCTCCAATTCCCATCTCAGGAATTGGGAAACACTTGATATCAATAGAAGTTAGGAGTCGTAATGGTCTCAAGGATTGTTCGATTAGTTTAACTTACTTTGTTGTTCTCTAGTGACAAATCAACGTGACTAATAAATTAACACAGTCAAAAGTTTCAAATGCTTCGACTACAACCAAGGTCACGCTCTACTTTTGTTTAAAGCACAATAATATACAACGCAAGAATTCAAGTGTCAAAAACCAATTAAGACAGAATTCAGAAGAGGAGTTGAAAAATTGAAAAATTAATCTCAATTTATTGACAAAAAATGACAATCCATCTTGACACACAAATCAAGTGAAATCAATGCTAAAATTAACTGAAAAATGTTTTAAGCTAGTTTGTGATAAAGTTAAGTAAATTTAAGAGAAAAAAACTGAATAATCAGAATTTTATTAGTTTAATGGTTATTCGCAAAAATATGCTGTGTAAAAAAATCGTAGACTCTTCAAAACGAAAGGTTAAGTGCTTTAAGTGTACCAAGCGTGGAAAAGAGTCTTAACTCGAATAGCTCTTAAAAGGAATATTCGAAGAAATAAGTGCAGTGATGCAATAAAAGTGGAATCCGACTCTTGAAAATCAAGTAACTTTTCTATTGTTGTCAAGCTACTTAAAACAAACTCGTATTTTATCATTTTAAAACGGCAATTCTCAGCAAAATTTGATACCCCAGGTATCGCTGCTACGTCTGACCTAAACAGCTTGTTCTACTGGAAAATTGTGTCACTGAATGTTAGTCTATTTCAAAGAATATTTTTTCAGGAACTACTTTTATAATTCGTTAAATAAAAAACTAAATTGTAAAATAGTCAATATTGATAAAATAATAATATATTGAAACTATTATAGTTCGAGCTCTTTAATTTTAGAAATAAGAGTCGTTTCCGGAAAAGGAAGGTTTCTTGTCTAATTAAAGAAATATTTATTTAAAGAGGCAAAAAAGAGACCTTTAAAAATTAATAGAAATATATTTATTTCTTTAATAGCTTAATTGTATCCCTAAATGGTTGAAATACACCTTTAATTATAAATTTATTAGGTCCTATACGAATTTGAATATACTCTAAAAGTTTTCGTTTCAATAAAGTTAAAAAAGCTAAAGTAACCAAAAATATAATTAATACTAGCAAAATAAAACGCGTGCCAGCGCGCGATTAGTTTTTCATACCTTTTACAAATTATAAAATACAATAAAAAATATAACAAATCGGTAAATAATATTTATCTAATATAAAGAAATAAATATTTTAAATATAATATTTAAAAATCAATTAATATAAATAAAATATATATTTAGGACAAAATTTATAATATTTTAGAATTAAAAAAAATTGCAAAAAATAATTGAAATTAAATAAAATAATTGCAAATTTTACAAATTAATTGAAAAAAAAATGAAAACAATTAAAAATTGGGGAAAGTAATTTAAACAATCATAAAAATGTTTTAAACATAAAGAAAATAATTTAAATTTGAGAAAAATACTTGAGAATCTTAAAAGTAAATTAAAAGAAAATTGAATAATGAAAAATTAGAGAAAATAATTGAAAATTAAAAAAACATGGTTAAAAATTGAGATAAATAAATTAAAACTAAAAGAAATAATTAAAATTTAGGAAAATAATTAAACAAATTACATAAAATATTTTAAATAAAGGAAAGTTAAGCAAAATTTGAGAAAAATACTTAAAACATTCAGAAGTTTATTAAAAAAAAAGAAAATAATTGAAAATTAGAGGAAAATAATGAAAAAAGATAAACATAATTTAAAATTGAACAGAACAAATTTTAATTAAAGAGAAATAAGTAAAAACTTTTTGGCAATTATGAAAAAGAACGAGAAAAAGAATGAAAGTAATTGAAAATTAAAGAAAATAATATAAAAAAATAATATAAATAATGAAATAATTGAAAAGTCAGATAAATAGTTAACAATTTTTGAAATTATGAAACAAATGTAAAGAATAATAAATTTTTTTAGAAATTATGAAAACAAAGAAAAATAATTAAAAATTAAAGAAAATAATTGAAATTTTAGAAAAATTCTTATAAATTTTAGAAAATAATTTTAGAAAATGAGAATAACTAAAAATTGAAAAAAGACTGGAAGAATGCTAAAAATAATTGAAATTTACGATAATTAATAAATTTTTTTAGAAATTATGAAATCAAAGTAAAATAATTAAAAATTAAAGAAAACAATTGAAATTTTAGAAAAATTCTTATAAATTTTAGAAAATAATTTTAGAAAATGAGAATAACTAAAAATTGAAAAAAGACTGGAAGAATGCTAAAAATAATTGAAATTTACGATAATTAATAAAATTTTTTAGAAATTATGAAATCAAAGAAAAATAATTAAAAATTGAAGAAAATAATAGAAATTTGAGAAAAATACTTAAAAAATTTTAGAAATTTATTTTATAAAATGAGGAAAACTAAAAATTGGAGATAAGTCTGGAATAAAGCTAAAAATATTGAAATTTATGATAATGAATAAAAAAAAATTTTAAATTCTGATAACAAATGAAAATAATTAGAAATTGAAGAAAATGTTTAAATTTTCAGAAAAATACTTAAAAATCTTAGAAAATAATTTTAGAAAATGAGTATAATAATTAAAATCGAAAAAAATAATTGAAAAATAATAAAATTAATTAAAAATTGACAAAAATAATTGAAATATGCTGAAAATAATTTAAGATTGAGAAAGAAAATTGAATTATGATGAAAATAATTTAAATAATATAAAAACTTGAAAACATTCAATAATATTTGAGAGAAATAACTGAAAAATAGAATATATGTTTAAAAAAAAAAAAATAATTACAAAATTACTTAAAAATTTTTAATTAAAGAGAATAATTAAAAAATCGCAGGAGTAATCGAAAATTGATGAAAATAATTGCAATATCGGATAAATAATAGAAAATTTTAAAAGTAATGCCAAAATAATGAATATAATTATAAATTGACGAAAATCAAGAAAAATTGCAGAATTTTTTTTAAGCAACAGACAATAATTAAAAAATTGTTATATAATGGAAAATTGATGACAATAATCTAAATTTGAGATAATAACTGAAAATTTAGGAAATTAATTGCATGTGTATATATTTTAAACTTCTTCAAAACCTATAATAAACTTTTAAAGCATTTTTCCAAATTTTTTTTTTACACAAATGACAATTAAAAACGAGCACAACAAAATAAAATAACAGGGACTAACTTCACTCTGGATTTTAAAACGTGGACAGAAAAAGATGAATAAATATTAATACTAACTAACTTCACTTCAGACTTTAAAACGTGGACAGAAAAAATGAATAAATATAAAAAGTAACTAACTTCAGGAGTTTACGGAGATTATTATTATTTAATAATTAATAATAATAATTAATAATTAAATTAAAAACTATTAATTCCATAAATATAAATAAATTTCAATTTTAATTAAAAAATGTATAATTTTATTTATGAATCATAAATTTATTGCCCTAATTTGCCATATTAAAATAACTTATAAAATATTAATTTATTCCTTTAACTTTGAAAATTAATAGTCTTAATTAACTTAAAATTATATATTTAAAGGTAAGTTAATATAAACTTTTAGACTCATAATCTAATAATAGATTTTAAAATCCTCTTTAAACTTTTATATTTAAATTTATTTAGACGAATATTATTAATATAACTTATATTTATTCGATTTCTAAAACTAATATACTAATCTGACCTAATAATTTTAACATAATTTATAAATTAACAAAATGATATGCCTAAAAATACTTATTATTGATATAATAAATTATGTAATTTTTAATTGCTATCATTAAATTAATTTATAATTTATATATAATAAATATGGTTTACTCCTAAAAAAAAAAAACTTTATGCAAAAACACTTTTATATAATATAATAATTCAATAAATTAAACTACCTCTTATAATAAAAGTTATTCAAATTATTAAATTTATTAACTTAATATTTACTAAATGTATAAATTTTATATTTAAATAAATATCTTTAATCCCAAAAATTATTAAGTTTAAAAAATGTTTATATAAAAAAATATAATCCCTACAGAAGATATAATTAATAAATAACCTAATATATATAATATATACAATATTTTTACAAATATAATAAAATAAATAATTTTATATTTCTACCAAAGTCGTTGCGGTCGAATTTTTAAAAAAATCCGATTTCAGAAATGATGTTTTGAGGCTTCTGGAGTACGAAATGACAAGAATTACGATAATGTTTTAATTACTATAAATACGAATTTAAAGAATATGAAACACAGAAAATGTCACTTTTTTATCGAGCAGAGAATGTATTAAAAAACTTGCAATTATCCTACAAAATGTGAAAAAATATATTCGTATTTGTTTAGAAGCATTAAATTTACAATTAGAAAATGATAATTTTCAAAATTTTTAAATTTAATGTTATGAAATATTAAATAAAATATTAAAGTTTTCGTGTCAAATAACCAAATTTTAGCGTTTTTAATAGTAATTTGTAAAAAAGTGAAATTATTAAAATTAGTTATAACCTACCAACGTGAAATAATTTAGTTCAACTTTTAAGCAAGCCTCAAAACCAACGCAAAAATTTAAAGGGTAATTTATAACTTATTTTAATAATTTCACTTTTTCACAAATTACTATTAAACCGGTAAATTTTCGTTATTTAACAAATCAACTTTAATATATTATTTTATTTATTAATTTATAACTTAAAGAACATTAATCATTTCCAAATTATAAATTTAATGATTCAAAGCAAGTACGAACAATTTTTTTCGCATTTTTTAGAATAACTCTATGTTTTTTAATATATTTTCTGCTGGCTAAAAAAGTGACATTTTCCTTATCTCATATTCCTTAAACTCATAATTTAAGATAAATAATTAAAACATTATCCTAATTTTTATCATTTCGTACTCTAAAAGTTTTAAAGTAACATTTCCGAAAGTATCGAATTTTTTAAAAATTACACCTCAACGACTTTGGTCGAAATAAAATAATCTGTCCTAATAATCAAATAAACTATAAACCTAATATAATACAAAATACGAATAAAAATTACAAACAAAAAATTCATTTTCCTGTTTCCTCACAAGAATCAAAGTATAATGGCTACTTTTGTGATAAATGACTTTAAACATGCGAATGAGATATCCATTTTTAAAGTTACGAAACTTTTCTAGTTACTGGAGCATCTTTTTTTATTTTAAAAAATGTGATCGTGTAGATTTTAAATGTTTCTTTTTTGAACTCTGGTCTTTTCGTTTTTCAAGACAACCTTAACGTCTATTTTTAATTCGCTGTAATATGTAGCTGGGCAGTAAAATATACATACATATATATATATATATATATATGTACAGACCACGCCAAGTTTCCGGGATGTCGGTAATAGCCACTGCTGAAATTTCATTTTCTCCGACTTATACGAAGTGTATACACAAGTCGCTTCCGCCCAATTATTTGCCCATGTGCTTCATGAAAACAAGTTACAAGAATAAGAAGTGCTAAGCGCCTTAGATTCTATGACACAGAGAAATAACGAGGAATGCACATTTTCTTATAATGAGTTTTATACATGTTAATATCGCAGGATCAAAATCCTTTAATGGAAATTTAAAGTAAACATTGCAGCTTTTAACGTCTAGACGCTTATTTCAAAATTTTCCGTGTACTCGGCCAAATGGCAAAATAAAACGTTAAAAACAATTTGTAATTTTGTTTAATACCTGAAAATATAATATTAAAATATTATTATTAAGAATTATTTTCTATTTGCATAAAAATTTTTAATTTAGATAAAAATTTTTTCGATTTTTTTCTATGATTTTCAATTAAATTCTTAAATTTTAATTATTTTTATAATTTCTCCTGTAACTTTAATAGCATTATTCCTTATTGCGTATTTTCTTCAATATTTTCAGTTATTTTCATCAATTTATTCAATTATCTCTTCAATTTTCATATTTTTTCGTATTTTCAAAATTATATTTAATTTTTAAAATCATTTTCTTAAATTTTTCATCATATTCTTAAATTTCAAAAATATAATTCAATTTTTACAATCAGTCTCTTTACTATTGAATTCAATCTTGATTTTTTCAATATTATAATTATCTTCTTCAGTTTTCAATTCTATTTCTAAATTTGTTCAATTAAAATCAATTATTTTCTTTAATATTAAATTATTTGCTTATAGCTTAAAATTGAATAATTTTACTGAAAAATTAACGAATATGGATTTTAATATTAAAGAACCTCATTGAATATCAAAGAAATTAATTAAAAAAATTGAAGAATATCCTTGAGATAAAAGAATTTAAAAATATGATGGAGAAGAATATTTAAAAATAATTACTTAAAAAATGCAGTAAAAGCATTAAAATACAAAATAAAATAAAAATGAAAGAAAATTATTAAAATAATTGAAAAATGAGAAAATAATTTAATATTGAAGAAACTAATTGATTTTAATTGAAGAAATTTAGAGATATAGTTTTTTATATTGGCAATTGATCTACTTAATTTTGTAATAACTTCTTCGAACTTTAATTAGGGAAAAAATTTATTAAATATTTATTAAAATTTATGAAAAAATTTATTCTTTAGGGAAGAAATTTAGAGATATAGTTTTTTATATTGGCAATTGATCTACTTAATTTTGTAATAACTTCTTCGAACTTTAATTAGGGCTTTATTAATTTTCAATTAATTACTTCAATTTGCAATTATTTTAATCAATTTGTCGTTATTTTCTGCGATTTTAAATTACTTTTCTCAAATTTCAATTATTTTCTTAATTTCTTCATAAATCATCTTTGATTTGTAATAATATTCTTTAATTTCATCAATTGCTTTCTCAAATATTCAATTATGTTTCATGTTTGGAATTATATTCTTCAACATTCATTATTTTACTAAATCATCAATTAATTTACTGAATTTTCAATTAATTTCTTCAAAATATTTTTTATTTGATTTAAAAAGTAGCCCAGAATACAGTGATTAATATAGGGCACAACATACAATAATATCATTTAATAAAAGTATAAAAATTTCAATTTTCAATTTTCAGAGTTCAATACTTCACTTTTTTAATAATCTTCTTTAATTTTTAATTAATTAATTTACTTATTCATAATGTTTTTATAATGTTTATAATATTTTTGAAATTTTTATAATGTTTTTAATTTTCATCTCTTGTTTTCTCCAACATTCAATTATGTTTAATTTTTTCCATTATATTCTTCAATATTCAATTATTTTTTCAAATTAGCAATTAATATACTAAATTTTTCATTAACTTCTTCAAATTTCAATTTTTTTCTGAATTCCAATTAAATTCTTCAAAGTTTAATTAATTTCATCAATTTTCTAAGCAATGTTTTTAATTTTCAATTATGTTTTGTCAAAATTTTTCTTTTATTTTTACTTTATCATTTATTTATTCATAATGTTTTTATAATGTTTATAATGTTTATAATGTTTTTGTAATTTTTGTAATGTTTCTAAATTTTATCCTATTTTGTTTTCTCCAATATTTAATTAAGTTTCATTTTTTCAATTACATTTTAGAATATTCAATTATTTTCCCAAATCAACAATTAATCTACTGAATTTTGAATTCATAATAATATTATTTTAATTTCAATTAATCTCTTCAATTCTGAATTAATTAATTACATTAAAAATTTTTTTTTCCAAGGATCAATAATCTGCATCACTTTTAAACTAATTTTCTTTAATTTTTGATTATGTCTTTCAATTTTCAGTTATTTTCTTCAATTATTAATTTTATTCTTCAGTTTATAATTTTTGTTCTTCAAAGTGCAATTATCTACTTCATTTTTGCTTCCTCATAAAAGAATAGTTTAGTCATAAAGCAATTGTATTTGTTTTTTAATTACTATCATAAACTTTCAAATAGTTTTAAAATTTGCGAATTTTTTTTCTTTATTGTATAATTATTTATTTTATTTTTCAATTGTTTTCCTGCATTTTAAATTATTTTCATCAATTCACCAACTTTTTTTTTCATTTTCTTTATCATAAAAAAAGCTTTGTGTTTATCTATGTTATTCATTTTTTCGTATTTTCTTGAATATATTCTGAATTATGTTTTTCAGTATACAATTATTTTTTCTGTTTTCAGTTTTTTAATAGTATCCTTTGATTATAAATTTTTATATTTTTTCATTATTTATTGTTATTATTATCTTATTGATTGTCATGTTATATTATATTTTGCATCTTAATTAAATTAATTTTCGATTATTAGTACTTATTGTCTAATAATTAATAACTAATACTTATATTGTAACTTTTTGTGTTTTTGCTCGACTATGTATAAAATAAATAAATAAATTTCAATTTCAATTATTTTCTTGAATTGTCAATTATGTTCTTCTATTTAAAATATATTCTTCAATTTTTTAAATTGTTTTTTTTTTAATTTTTAATTACGATTTTCATTTTTTAAATATATTCAAAAACTGTTATATAATGATTTCAATTTTTAATTAATTTTTTTCAATTATAATCATTTTCTTCCATTTTTAATTGAAGATAATAGTGATTAATTTTCTATTAGGTTTTTTAAAAGTTCAATTACCTTTTTCATTTGTTCTACTAATTTTTTTATTATTATTTAATTACTTTCATCAATTTTAAAGTGATCTTTGCAATTTTTAATTTATTTCATAAATCTTTAATTAATATCTTAAATCTTAAATTAGTTGTGTTATTTGTCAATTTATCACTTTATAATAATTATAATTTTTATTTATTTTTTAATCAGTTTCGTCAATTTTCAATATTTTTATCAACTGCAATAATTTATGTTTCATTGACGTTTCATTAATTATTCTTATCTATATATTCTTTAATATTTTCATTTATTTTTCTCAATATTCTTTATTATTTTATTTTTGCATTCATTTTCTTCAATCACTAACAATATTTTTAAATTTTAATTTATTTATTTATTTATTTATTTATTTGTAACACTTGAGCACTTTATTGATTTAAATTTAAATTTAAAATTAAATTAATTCGTAATTTAAATTTAATTTTCTCAGTAATCTTTTTTTTCAAAGTCTAATTATTCAACCGTCAGAAACAAGAATTTATGTAAGTCAGATTGTCGCTTAGGCTTACTTTTGTATGATCATATTCTGAAATAGCGCCAATCTGACAAACTTACGTAACTTCTTGTTTCTAACGGCAATATTATCTTCTCCATTTTTCAAATAATTTCTTAAGTTTTAAAAACTTTCTTATTACTTTAGTCGCTTTCTAATTATAGTTTCATCATTTTTCAATTTTTTTTTTAAATTTATAATTGCTTTCATTTAATGGAATTTATTTTCTTCAATTCAGTTATTTTCCATTTTCCAATTTTTAAAATAATTTTCTTCGATTTTCAATTTCTTTCAAATTTCAATAATGTTCTTCAATTTTGAGTCATTTTCTTAGATCAATTTCTTCTACTTAAAATACATATTCTTCAATTTTTTCAATTATTTTCTGTAACTTTTAATTATATTCTTCAATTTTTCACTTATTTTCTTATATTTTATATTTATTTTATACTAGAACAATTATTATTGTATTATTAATATTAAAAATGATTTTATTCTCTCTTAAAAATGATAAATTTAAATAAAAAATTGGAAAAAATGAACAGTATCGGGAATACCTTAGCACTTTAAATTACCAAAGAGAGTATAGGCGGTTAAAAAAAAACAATAAAAAGTCAGCGTTAAAATTTTCCATCGCGTAAAAGTCAAAAGTGCTTGATATTAGGGACAAAAAATATAAATTAGAAAAAAAAATGTGTTAAAAGGGAGTTGAGTATACTATTTACGATTTTATCAAGATTCTTGAAGTCGGAACATGAGTTATATTTTACGACATGATTTCTTTTATACTCATTCGCAATCCATTCAAATAGAAGGCGCGATGTGCATTTGTATACAAAAACAGTGTACACGAGAACATTCAATGAGAAATCCAATGCTCCAAGAGGTACGTGCAATGTGCATATAGGTGCTTTTGTCACCCCGAGAGAAATAATCCACTTCAGAATAAGACTCAGCCTCGAGGAAACTCTATTTCTAAAAACATAAAGATTTCAAGAGATCGATTTTCATTTCCAGTTCAAGTAAAAGGTCCCGGTAGTACAAATATTCTGATCTATTTCTTCAAGTCCTTCAAAAACAAAAGTTTCTGTTTAGAATACGCGAAACTTTTCTGTTATCATTCATTTATACGAAAATTTACATTTCTTTGAGAAAACTCACTCTATGCAAGTTGATGAATAATGTTATGAGAATTTCAATAAAAGTAAATAGATTTTAGTTTTTTGAGAATTTATTAGGATTTAATATTATTGCAAATTTTTTTTAAACCTGTTGGCTGCATTTACTTGAAAAATCTCAAGTAGATACTTTCGTGGCATTTTGTCAATTTTTTAGTTATAGATCCGCCATTTTGAATTTTGAAACTTCGTTACCAGATTCAAGTTTAGAGAAATTTGCAATGATTGAAAATAAAACTATAAATTTTAAAAATCTAAACTTCAATTATTTTATTTTATTTTTTTTATTTTCAAAGTGTTGAGTCCACAGTCAATTAAAGATGTTTGACCCTATGACATAACCACAAACTAAAAATTGATTATTAGCATGAAAATAAAGTAAAATAAAAATTGCTTTTAATACATTTTAAAAGATCTACTTATACAATTTTTAAATAAGGTTATTTTGTATTAAAATATTTTGTCGTTTACACATAATATAATATTTGGTGTTTTTTCTTCAAATCTAATAAAAAATTGTCCTTTTTATCCAATTATGTCAAACAATGGCTTATTTTATTCTTTGAAATGTTCTCTACAATTTTACTCATAGAATTTTATAAAAAATGTATTGTTTACAAACAATATAAAAAACAAAAAAACAAAATTTTGTTTGGTCGTTAATTATTAACCAAACATTTTTAATAAAATTCTATGATAAAAATTGTGTAGAATGTTTCAAAGAACAAAATAAGCCATTATTTGAAATAATTGGATAAAAATTGCAATTGTTTATTAGATTTGAAGAAAATACGTCAAATATTAAATAATTGTTTAAATGAGAATATATTTTTATCAAAAATAACGTTATTTGAAATTTGTATAAGTATATCTTTTAAAATTTATTAAAAGCAATTTTTATTTTACTTTATTTTCTTGCTAAAAATTAATTTTTAGTTTGAGGTTATGACATAGGTTCAAACATCCTTAAGACCATTGAAGGATACTAAAAAAATATACCAAAATTTTTATTCTGTAATAAAAGACGAATAAATAAAAAAATAATAATAAAATAAAATAATAAAAACTAATAATAATAATAATAATAATAATAAACAACGCGCATTATTTATTCAATTTCCAATCTTTCTATATTTTAATCTATTCAAATTTCAGTTAATCACTGTTGAATTCAATCCAATCTGTAATTTAATTTAGACAATTCAAATTTTAACTAAGGCAAATTGCATCGATTAAAAATTTAATTAATTTAAATTTTTCAATAAATCCCAACATCAAGTTATCCAATTTTCAATCTAAACAAATTTTAAAAGATTCAAAATCCAATTGATCCAGATCCAAATTCAAATTAAATCAAACTAATACTTTGATCTATTGAAATTTTAATATTTTTAAATTTAATTTAATCATAATAAATTCATCAAAATTTTAATTCCAAATCCCAATGTAACAAATTTTAAATTAGAAATTTACGATTTAATTATAATACATATGATAATTTATAAATATTTATAAAATGATAAATTATCGATAGTTACAAAATGTTAAATTACAATAACTATTTTTTTAAAAAAAGCAATTTTTATTTATATTTTTTTATTTTTAAAATTTTTATTTTATTTTTATTATAAGTATTGTTTTATGTACGAATAGCCTTATACCTTTAAATGTTTAATCGAAAATTTCATTTGTCAAAAATTTTATTTATTAGAAACTTCAATTGTCAAAAATCTAATTCATACGAATTTTCATTTATTGAATATTTCCTTTGTCCAATTCTGCGTTTATCAAAAATCTCATTCAAACCAAAAAACCATTTACCGGAAATCTTATTGTTCAGAAAATCCAATTGTCACAATTCTAATTTCCATGAATTTTTATTCATTAAAAATCTCATTTGTCCAAAATTTCATTTACTAAAAATCTTATTTAAACTAAATTTTAAAAAATAAAATTTCTAATTTATTGATTTATTAACACCATTGAAAGCAAATTTTAAAAAAGTTTTGATGCAAAATTTTATTATTTTAAAAACCTTTGTAATAAAACTGGTATTTCAGTAGTATCGTTAGATGAGAGCTACGATAAAACTGAATTGTATCAAAAACTGCCGTTTACGTTGAAGAATAAAAAAAAAAGAATTCAATGAAAAAATGAAACTGAAATAAAATGCTTTTTCAATCTGAAAAATATTATTTAAAAATTGTAAATTCAATCTGAAAATAATTACTTATCTGTAGATAAAATTTTCTTAAAATCATTATTTTAATTTCGAGAAAATTTTCTTTGGATAAAACACTGTTAAAAAATGTTTTTTCGATGATAAAATAGTTTTAACACCTAGAAAATTTAAATATACAAAAATGGTTAAATGTGAAGCTATGACATTAAATAAAATTAAATATTAATAACTTGACATATTTATTATAAAATTTCGAGAGCTTAGTGGACAGAGGGAATAAAAAGTGTAAAAGAAAATACTTTGTGGAAGAATAGAGATACAGCTTGTGAACGTGGATGGATTTAAAGATGGATGCACTTTTGGTACAAAAATGAAATATCCGCATATCACACACGTACACATTTATATGTCACGTATACAAGGACAGAAACTGATAAAAATCTCTGTTCTAGATTTGGGGCTATCGAGTTTTAGCTGACAAGTGAACGACACTATTTTGTAAAAAAAAAAACCTGTCTTTCTCAAAACATAAAGTTATTCTAGACTAAAAATAACTTCCTCTTAATTAAAGTATAATTATACACTACAGTTGGCTTCAATAGAAATTGCATCAAAGAAGCAAGAATGAAAAAAAAACAAATTTCTGAAAAACGCTTTCATTCGAAAGCTGTGGTCCAAATTAATTAACTGTTCAAGACTTCATTACAATTTTTCAATCTCTTAATATAATTTTATTTTTTCAACGCTTTCATTCAGTTCTATTTATTTCGTTTCTCACACTTTCTGCATTATTTATTTCATTTCTTATATTCAATTCAATTTATTCTATTTTTTTGTATTTCAATTCTGTTTATTCTATTTCTTATATTCAGTTTTATTAATTCCACTTCTTACATTGAATTTTATTTATTCCGTCTCTTATACATTGAGTTTTATTTATTCCACTTCTTACAGTCAGCTTTATTAATTTCGTTTCTCTCAAATTCACTTTTATTTATTTTGTTTTCTTATATTCACTTTTTTCTATCTTCTTATATATTGAGTTTTATTTTCCTGCGTGAATTTCCTTTTATTTATTTTCCTGCATTTAATCACTACGAATAACTTGTATTCAGCAAAGAGCAAAATTATTTTCGGCAAGAATTATTGAAACGGAAATTTTTTCTTAATGAAAACTTAGTTTAAAGAATAAAGATACAGAGATGGGACAAAGCCAAGAGTTCTTGCCAAGAAAAAAAATTAATTTATGACACTTGAATGCACCCCCGTATTTCAATTTCACTGTGTATATAAAAGAGTAAATGTTCCGTTAAAAAGCGGATTTATTTCCCGCACATAAATTACAAATGTACGATTGGAGCTTGATTAGCGATTAAAATTTTTTCCGCATTTTTCAGCATAATTTCAGAACACAGAAAAGAGTTAAATTTATTAATTCTAACTCGTGTGATAAACAATTGAGTTTTATAGTTTTTTTGTGTATTTTATTTTTTTATAGGAAATAACAATAATACTCATTTTTCAGGTAATTTAAAAAATGACAAATTTAAAATTGTTTTACAATCTATTAATCCAAACATGATTTTGAAGAAATAATCTACTATTTAATTTACCTTTATTTTATTCATTTTTCAATTAATTTCTTCAACTGAAAACTTATATCTTTAATTTTTAATTAATTTCTACAATTCTTAATCGTTTTCATCAATTTTAGATTATATCCTTCAATTTTCAATGACTTTAATCGATTTTCAACTATTTTTACCTTTTTTCAATTATTGTCTACAATATGCAATTAATTTCCTCAAATTAAAAATTATATTCTTTAATTTTCAATTATTCTCTTCAATTTTCTTCAAAAATTATTCTTATTCAATTTTTAATTATTATTTATTTATTTATTTTCGTTTCATAGCCCATAGACAATAAGATAATTATTAACATAATCTTTCAATTATTTTCTTTATATTTCAATCATCATCTACAATTTTCAATTACCTTCCTGAATTTTAAATTCTTTCTACATTTTCTGTAACACTTTCCGGCAATTTCATCAGCGTTATAAATTTCTAAGCAGTTTAAAGAAAAATTAAATAAAAATCTTTAATTTTGTTCTTACATTTTGAATTATTTTCTTTAAAATGTAATGTAATTTTTTTTTAATCAATCTAGTAAAATATTAATTACTTTTTTCAATTTTCAAATAATTTCCTTAATTGAAAAAGTTTTTCTCAGTTTCTTCAATTATTTTCTTGCAGCTAAAATTTTTTCTTAAATTGACAATACAGAAATAATATTTTAATTAATTTCTTACAATTAAAATTTTTTCTTAACATTTTATAAGATGTCTTCAATTTCCATTTATATTTTTTTAATTTTCAAATACTTTCTTCAATTTTAAATTATTTTCTGTAATTTTTAACTCATTTCTTAAATTGTCGGAATTTAAGTTAATTTATTTAACTTTAGTTTCAGTTTATTTCGTTAAATTATACTTGTTTTATTATTCAATTTTCATCTCTTTTCTGTCATTATTTTTCCATTCTCTTTATTTAGATTTTCAAATATTTTATAAATTTTTAGGTCATTCAATTATTACTATATTTTTTTAGTTACAAGTATTTGCTTTAAATTTCACTTACTTTATTTAATTCTTAATT
This sequence comes from Ganaspis brasiliensis, assembly GCA_037103525.1. Taxonomy (NCBI): domain Eukaryota; kingdom Metazoa; phylum Arthropoda; class Insecta; order Hymenoptera; family Figitidae; genus Ganaspis; species Ganaspis brasiliensis. The sequence goes on along the minus strand of JAZKLR010000205.1, from coordinate 5,915 downwards.
AATTTCTTTTTTTCAATTATTTTATTCCCTTTTTAACTATTGTTTTAAAGTGACAGTTTAACATTTAATTGTTCTTTGAATTTTTAAAACTTTATTTGTCTTTCTCGATTTTCAATTATCTTTCTCAGATTTTAATTAATTTCTCTAGTTTTGTATTATTTTTTATCCAGTTAGATTTGTCATTTGAAAATTTCTTTTCTTCAATTTTCAATCTTTCATTATATTTTAGTTATTTTCTTCAATATTTAATTTTTAATCACTTTTGAATTTTTTTCAATAATTTTCGTTTATTTTTAATGTTTTCATATTTCAATGATCTTTACTAATTTTTAATTATTTCCTTAAATTTTCAATTATTTTCCTGTATTTTAAATATGTTCCTTAATTTTTTAACCATTTTCTTCAATTCTCAAAAATTAAGCTCTTAAAGTTTCTATTCTTTGCTCTTTAATATTTTTTCTTTACATCTTTATCTTAACTGTTTTTTTATATTTAATTTTTAATCAAGTTCTGTTAATTCCGATTGTTTTTTCTTTAATTTTTCATTTATTTCTTCAATTTTCAATTATTTTCTTAAATTTTCAAATGTTTTCTTTAATTTCAGTGAATTTATTTAAATTTATTTTACTTCTTCAATTTCTAGACTTTCTTTAATTTTGAAATGTTTTCTTCACATTTCAATTACCTTCTTCAGTTGTACATTTTGTTTTGAAACTTTTTTTATTACTTTTATACATTTCGAACTAGTTTCGTCATTTTATAATTGTTTTATTCAATTTTCCATTATTTTCGTTATTGAACAATTATTTTCCTGAATTTTAAATTTTTCTACAATTTCTGTAACACTTTTCGGTAATTCCTCAGCATTATCAATTTCTAAGCGGTCTAAAGAAAAATTAAATAAAAATAAGTTATTAATTATTTTCTTACATTGTCAATTATTTTCTTTAAAATATAATGTAATTTATTTTATTTAATCAATCTAATCAAAATATTAATTGCTTTTTTCAATTTCCAAACAATTTCTTCAAATTAATAAGTTTTTTTCAGTTTGTTCAATTATTTTTTCGCAGCTTAAAATTTTTTCTTAAATTGATATCAGAAAAAATGATTATTTCATTAATTTCTAGAAATTAAATTTTTTCTCAAAATTTTATAAAATGTCTTCAATTTTCAATTATATTTTTTTAATTTTCAGTTACTTTCTTCAATTTCAAATTATTTTATGTAATTTTTGACTAATTTCCTAAATTCTCCGAATTTAAGTTAATTTATTTAATTTTATTTTCAGTTAATTTCATTAAATTCTACTTATTTTATTATTCAATTTTCATCTCTCTTATGTCATTATTAGTCCATTTTCTTTTTTTAAATTTTCAACTTTTTTATAAATTTTTAGTTCATTTAATTATTTCTAAATTTTTGAAGTTTCAAGTATTCTCTATAAATATCACTAACTTTATGTAATTCACAATTAATTTCTTAAATTTCTTAATTATTTTATTTATTTATTTATTATCAATTTATTTTATTCACTTTTTAACTATTATTTTAAAGTGACAGTTTAACATTTAAGTATTATTTATTTTTTTGAAACTTTATTTCTCTTCATCAATTTTCAATTAGTTTCCTCAGTTTTCTATTAATTTCTGTAGTTTTGTATTATTTTTTATCTAGTTAGTTTCGTGATTTAAAAATTCTTTTTCTTAAATCTCTAATTTCTTTCATTATATTTTAGTTTTTTTTTCAATATTAAATTTTTAATCACTTTTAAATTTTTTCAATAATTTTCTTCTATTTTTAATGTTTTTATGTTTCAATGATCTTTACTAATTTTGAATTTTTTTCTTAAATTTTCAAATATTCCCCTGTATTTTAAATAGGTTTCTTAATTTTTAAACTATTTCAGTGAATTCAGAATTCAGTCAATTTCAGTGAATTTATTTAAATTTATTTTATTTTTTCAAATTCTAGTTAATTTCTTTAATTTTAAATTGTTTTCTTCACATAACAATTACCTTTTTCTTTTTTTCAATTAATTTCTTCAATTGTACAAGGTTTAAAAAAATTTTAATTACTTTCAGACATTTTAAACTAGTTTCGTCATTTTATAATCATTTTATTCAATTTTCCATTATTTTCTTTATTGTACAATTATTTTCTTTAATTTTCAGTTTTTTTTTCAATTTTTTAATTGTATCTTTCTATTTCTTCTTTTTATTTCACTCAATTTTGAAGCCCATTATTTTTCTGTTATTATAATGGACAATACATAAAAAATATAACTTAGGGGAGAGTCGCCATCAATGTACCGGGTTTTTTTCAAGGTCATAGTACTTATTCAATCTCACCAATTTCAAGCACTTCTTTGCATCAATATAAAACTACAACACTTCTCTAGATAATGCACACATATTATACACGATTTATTTTGATTAAATAATAAAATTTAGGATCTTTCTAAACTAACAAGCTATTTTCATTTTCAACAACCTGGGTACACAATGAACCACCTCCATAAAAACACTAAAAATGTTCAACAATAATAATATTGCAATTTTCACTTTGTAAAAAAACTTATTTTCTATCAAATACTATAAAAAAATATTACTTAACACTTTTTAATTGATAATGTATAACATAAATATACCTCAAATTTAAGTTAACTAGCTAAAATGGCATTTTAGTTTTGCTATGTTGAGAAAAGTACTGATAACAATCGCTGTAACATGCTGTACGCATGCCTAGTTTTATAATCAGGCATACCACTCTAGAAATCGAAAATACACTGAAATTCCAGGTGGTTCATTGTTCCCCGGTACATTGAATCAACATGACATTTGCAACAAAAATGGTTTTTTATAACTTAATCCAATATTTCAAAATCTTTATCTCATTAGAATATTGTAGTTAAGGCCCAAAACAAAATAAATCGTAAGTACATTTATTTTTAAATTACCTTATTTCAATTAAAAAACGTGTTTGTATTTTAGGTAAATTTTTTCTTCAGTGCATCAAAAACAGTTTTTTTCAGTTTTCTCTGTAAAGAATAAATCCACACGTCTCAAATTTATGGACGTAGTGTGATTACGCAAACTTCATTTATATTTAAAATTAGGAGAATTTTTATTTAATTGTTTCTGAGAAAATTGGAATGGTTCATTGATGAAACTGGTACATTGATGGCCACTCTCCCCTATACAAATTTCAAAACTATACTTTATGTATATTTAATAGTTTTGATTTCCTGTCTTCCAACTTCAATTATATTCTTCAAAAATTTTTTTTCCAAAAATTTTTCCTCTCCGCCTTTACCCCCCTAGAAAGCCAGTTTATATAAGAGAGAAAGAGATAAAACTGTAGTGTTTTCTCTTTCACTCCTATATAAAACCCCCTCCAAAAATCATAAAACAAATATGGCACATTATAAAAAAATAATTTTAATAATTATTTTTATATCATTAATTAGTTAAAAATTGATTCCAATTATGTTTATAAAAATGTTTTTTAATTCAAATTTTGATAATTTCTTTGAACCAAATTGATATGAAAGATGTTTATTTTGACTAATGATAGTGTTTTACATTTTGTACAATTTTGTCAATTTTGTAAATTATTAGTTTTTTTTTAATGTTCAATTATGTTGAATGCAAAAATATTAAATATTTTGAAAAAGAATCATTAATAAAAAAAGTTCTAAATGACTTTATTTTATTTTCTATGTTTTATATAGGGTTGTCATGAAAATAACAAGGTTTCTGCAGGTTTTCTGTTCTTTTTTTTTTACCGAAAATTAAATATACATAGGTATTTCCTTTTAAATAAATAAATTTTATACAGTACTGACATTATAAAGTTCAGGTAATTTTCAATTTCTTATAAATTGTGAATTTTTGATAAAACTAGTTTAAAATAACAAATATAATATATGTAGCAAGACTCTAATTACCTATTTAAAATTTTAATCACCTTTTTGGTAAAATTTATAAACCACTACAAGTTTAATGATTTCACCCCAAATTTTTTATTTCTATTTATTAATATTTTTGTTTCTGCCCCTGAACAACAATAATGTAATTTTTAAGGACAATTCCCAATGGAGTCAGGCTTTGCCAAGCGGATCAGCTAACATTAATTATAAAAATTCTGTTTTTGAAACGTAGTTTTTAAAAATACTTTTTGTTCTTAAGAATTTTTAATTTTTATCGTTTTTTAAATTATTTATTTAATAAATGTTAATAAAAAACAGCTTTCTGCGTGCATGACGTATAATTTTAAAATACTGTTGTATTCTTTACACTTTTTTGATAATAAAACCGTTAGAAAAAATGGCCCACGATTAGAGACAATGATATTAATTTTTTTTTCTGGCGTGCAAAAAACATTTTAAACTCAATTACATAAATCCCTTGTCAATAAAAACCATTGAAAACAAAAGAAAACTTAAACATAAATAATTTTTAAACTTTCATTCACTACCTATGCAAAAAAAATTTTGAACGCGAAAAAAAAAATTTAATATCTTTGTTCCTAATCGCGGGCCATTTTTTTTCTTAGCGGTTTTATTTTCAAAAAAGTGTGAAGAATACAACAGTATTTTAAATTTTCACGCAATGCACGCAGAAAGCTGTTTTTTATTAACATTTATTAAATAAAGAATTTAAAAAACGATAAAAATTAAAACCTCTTAAGAAAAAAAAATATTTTTAAAAATTACGTTTCAAGACAATTAAAATGCTTTTTTAACTTTTAAAATCGGTTAAGAAGATCTCGAGAAAAATATGTTTTCATTTTGCACGATTACAAATAATTTTAGAGCCTAATTTACATATTTTAAGGATAACAAAAATGATGTCTCATTAGAAATAGAATTTTTATAATTTTAGCCGATCTTGGCGAAGCCTGACCCAATGTATATGTGTTTTTATGTATTTGCATTCACAGTCTATTTTAAAGGTATTCTCTTATCCGGAATCGTTGTTTTCTAAATATAAAAATTTGTTTTTTAGAAATGACTGTTTACGTAAATATTATTGTTTTATCATAACAAAAACAATTAAATTTACTGCTTAAGTGATTTTGAAAGAAGTCTTATAATTATTATTTTACTGGTAATGAGCGGTGTTTGAAAATAAAAGAATGCTTTTCTGTGGACTTTAGTCGACTGTCAATCGCCTTTAGAGACTTTGAGATATACGAGGGGATGTATATAGAGCGTGTGTGGGATGTTGGATTCGATCGGTCGTCAATCACACTCGATCGTGTGAGCATATCCAAGGATTTAGCGAGAACCTGTTTTATGCGAATGCAAAATAGGGAAGCAGCAAATAATGCTGACTTTTGTTCACGATGTGCCGTACCAAGCGGAGATAAAAGCAATTCGTCAGGTTTCAACAAGCAGGCTTGATTTTACCGCCCCAACAGGTGCAAGCTAGGCAATCATCACCTGGCCGGAATGAGCGTGTTACCGCATGCTTTTGCGAACCCTTTTTCCAAATTCAGTCCAAACGCCAAATCCGACAATTTCGTGCCAAATTTATTGACGCTTCTGATTGCAAATAATAACACCAATTTTGCATATTCACACGTAAGTTCTCATTTTAAAGCACGCTACACTCTTCGCACCCTTGTCTTTATTAATTCCAAAATCTCGAGGTCTTTCATTAAAACTACTTATTTAAATTTCAGACGAAATTTTCGATTATGATAGATTGCTTCTTATATAAGAGCATTCTTGGTAGATTTTCAGGGTGTCTACTAATTTCGTCCCACAAAATTCCCGGTCATTTCCCGGTTTTTTCTCTTGTTACACAGTTAAAAATTTTGTGTATAAAAAGGAACGGTCCACATATTCTTTGTGTTAAATTAACACAAATATTGTGTTAATTTAACGTGAAAATTGTGTTAATTTAACA